>OY754307.1:5002500-7502500 GCA_963573325.1 Astragalus glycyphyllos
TCCTGCTTGTGCCCAAACGTCGACCACCTCCAAATATATTAGATACTCTTTGTCTCTATTTCTTCATTTATTTATATATTTAAATGAGTTGACAAAATCAATTTTATACACCTTAGGGGTACTTACATTTCTTCTCTCATCTTTAATCACTTTATTTCTTCGTTGCTAGCAAGATTAATTTTTTTTGGGGGGGGGGGGGGGGGGGGGGGGGGGGGGGGGGGGGTTACTAGGATCTAGGATACAATATGTTTGATGAGATTTTGTTGAATGTGCCATACATGTTGCTAGCGAACGTTATATATACAAAGTCATAAAGTGGCGTTTGATTAATTAGCCTCCTTAAAAGGCTTTTATAGAGCTGTTCATGGAAAAATTAAAAAAGGGAGCTTCTAAAAATTTTGAGATGCAGAAGAACCTATTTTTCAAATTTTAACTTCATCCTTTCCCAAAATACTAAGCCTGTAATATGTTCTTAGAAAATCCAGAATGTCAACCTATAAGAGTATTGTAAAATTCCCCAAAATTATAGGTATTTCTCGCTGCTATGTTTTGGGCAAAACTAATATACCCAAAAAATAATATACCATTATAGAATAAACAGCCACATTGGGATGGGAGGCCTTTTTTGGGATTTTTCAACCTCTGGTGTTGTTTCTATTCAATGTTCTTCTTGATCAGAAAATGCTTATGAAACTCTTTGAATTTTTATGATGATCTTTCTGTAATCTACTTTAATTTAAATAAAATCTTAGTATTCAGAACTATTGTATTCCTGACAACAATTTTTCATTGTCTAATTCTAATCTAAACTGGTAAATGAAACTTCTAGAATCCATTTTGGAATGTCATAGCAATGTGACATATTGACTTTATATATTGACTTTATATATGGATCATCATCACAACACGAAATAAAAGTGATGCACTAACAATGAAAACCTTATTTCTCATCTACAAATTGAAACCCCTGGAAAGTGAAGATTGTTGGAAATTACTTGCGAAACATGCATTCGGAACAAGTAATTGCGAGCAACGATCCCATCTAGAAGAAATTGGTAGAGAAATTGCAAAAAAATGTGATGGCTTACCATTAGCTGCAGTGGCACTCGGAGGTCTTCTTCGTACAAAATTGTCCCTAGAGGATTGGAATGATGTACTAAGAAGTAACATCTGGGAATTGGAAAACACTGGTGAAACCATCTTTGTTATTGAGCTATCATTATCTTCCGAGTCATTTAAAAAGATGCTTTGCTCACAGTGAAATTCTCATTAAGTCCTGTCAGAAACCTAATGGTTCGGTTTTGAGACAAAAAGTGAACCGAATTGCAAGGTAAAACTACATGCGGTTTGGCTTGGTTCCGTTGGATTTCTAAAATAAAACCAAACCAAACCAATGTGGTTTGGATTCGTTCGGTTAGTTCGGTTTTTTCCAAAACAAAATATAATTTAAAACGGAATTCAAATTAACTGACATAAAAAATGGCTTACATAAATCTTTAAAAAAATATTTGTTCTAATATATGTAGTATATAAACTACTCTCTTTGAATTCTTTTAAGATAACAAAACCATGTTTAAAAGAATTGAATTAAATTTTTTATTGTAATTTTTAACTATAACATAACAAAATGAATTGTTTGTAAGTGACAGGGACGGAGCTATGTACACCCTTGTCATGGCTCCAGCCCCCCTGTTTGGATGTTAATTTTTAGCACCAGTTAGATAATAATTAATGAATAAGTGGCATGATATAGTAAGTGGCATGATATAGTGACCTAGTGCAAGTGGCCTAGTGCTGTTCTTTAGCTTTAAGCCTTCAATACCTGCAGCTTGAATTGTTGATATAATGAATTAATTAGATCTAAAATAGCTTGAGAATATTTACTGAATACGGAAAGTTGTAAAAAGCACTCCTGATTGATAAATATAAGAGAAGAAATAATCCACAATTAATTTTTTAGAAAATTCAATAACAGTTTGGCAACACCTAAATAAAGAGACTAAAAATAATTGATGGAAGACAACATTTATCACCTCCTAACAATTAAAAATACCGACTTAATAAAGATAAAGTCTAATAAAATTGAATAAAACTATTCTAATAATCACACTTTTTATTACTACAGCTCCTACCATGCAAATCTTTTTCAGCTATGAATATAATCAAGATTATTTAAGATTTTCGATTTCTTATCTCGCCCCTGCAGCATTCCGATCCTGGCTCCGCCCCTGGTAAGTGACCCAAAGAATTAATTAAATTTGGCATAGTAAGTGAATGAGAGTTGGGTTTTAGTTGGAGTTAGGCTAGTAAGTTAGTAAGGAAGATCGTAAGTCAGTAAGTCTTAGTGTTACTTGCGGTTTGGTTTGGTTTGGTTGGTGGAACAAAAACCGCGGTCCAAACCGAACCGTGCGATTGATTGAAAAACAAAACCGAATAGATTTTGCGGTTTGCGGTTTTTTGCGGTTTGCGATTTGGGTTGGTTCGGTTTTGAACACCCCTATTACTACTTGAGTATCTGTCTCAGATGATTCCATAATAGTATTTAAATTTGGTTATTGGTTTCAATTCCAGCCAAATTATTTATTTAATATGATCATAAATGGCTGATATATATATATATATATATATATATATATATATATATATATATATATATAAAAGAAGAGAATTACAAGGGAAATGAAATGGTGTGAACGATTCATGCATGTGGGGTTGGGTGGTCGGATTGGAATAATTGTTGATTGTTGGGTTGTTTGTCCTCATTGTAATATCTATGTACTATGTAATATAGTCGGGGTACTCTTTTTCGCTTCCTGGGTCTTTTTTCCATTGGGTTTTGGCCTTCAGATGTTTTAACGAGGCCCCTAGGTGTAACGGGTTGATGCACCCCTTGTGCGCCCCTTAATACAATTGCTTATCTAAAAAAATGTTTTTCAGCAAAATCATCGCAATGATTGGTCTCCTCATACCCACCATCATCTACAGATTTGTAAAAAAGACACGACCAATCAAACTTCTACATTTTCTCCAGTCTTTTTCTTTCCTTTACTCACACTTTTATGTTTATGTTAGCCATTAGATAGTCCAATCGCGTCCCTCTCACCTAATCTAACACTCTTTGGAAGAGTTAAGAAACTCATCGCTGAGGAACAGAGTTCCTTCTTCAGCTTAGTAGTTCAAAGATAAAGAAATTAAACGTTCAAGCTTTTAGCCAATCCTCAGTTAAGAAAAAAAGTTTGACAACACAGTGTATTTATTTATTTTTCTCTTTATTGTAACTGTTGGGTGTATCTTGGGTGTTCATAAGTGTTTTTTGATTGATTATTACTTGCAAAGAAAGATAAAAGACTTATAGGAAATGAAACAAACAAATGCAATATTGCAAAATGATGAAATTCATTCATTTATAATTTGGAGTACAAAGCAGGAACTTCTCTCATGATCTTGCATTCATGCCACCTGTACGAAACACTTGACTTGGCCATGGCATTATACAAAAGGTTGAAATGCACAAGTTCTATAATTACAAACATTCATAAAGCTTATACTAAAGGAGAAATAACGAAAGGAGTGGTAGCAGATATAGTTATATAATACTATTACAGAATATAAGCAAAAACTGGTCAATAAAAGTTTATGCATCTAATCCAAATTTTGAACCAGATACATCAACTTCTATTGGCCAATTTTTGTTTATATTTTGTAACGGAGGGAGTATGGTTTTTTAGAAATGAGTGTCATCTTGTTTTGCAGGTGGAGAGTCACCACCATGTCCAATGGTATGTCCAATGGCATGTCCGATAGCATGTCCGATAGCATGACCATGTTCAATGGCATGTCCGATAGCAGGTGGAAATAAACCAGCTGGGTCGTACTTCTTAGCTGTGGCGGCATCTTTGGTATCAGCAAACCCTAATTGAGGAGTGGTAAGGAAAGAAGCTATAAGGAACAATACTAGCAAGGATGAGGAAGAGGAAGCCATTGCGCTGATTATTTGAGTGTTGGTGCATATAACAGAGTAAGACTACTAGGGTTTTATACTAGTTTGAGATATCATTATTGGGGTGCAATAATAGTAGTACATGACGACAACATGCATGACGTCATTAGCTTTAATAGTTGAATAGTCACTACAAAAAAAAACAAAATTTGTTGATTCATTCAAAAATGGTAGACTAAGTCGTTAATAGGTCCCCATACAGAAAACAAAGAAACAAAGTACTCGAACCGGTGAATAGGAGTATAATTAAAAGATTCTCTTTCTCATTTGCGGACAATGTTTCTTTTCCCTAGATCAAGGTAAGAGAGAAGAAAAATGTTCACAATTGTTATGAAAAAATAAGTTAATTACGGGTATTACAAGGATATCCTAGTAGACTAGACATATGAGAGGACGACCGAAGCTATATTTACTTTTTATGTTCAAATATATTTTCTGTACTTGTAATCTTATTTTTTTGTAATAGGACATTAAGTTATAGCTTCAAATTAAATCTAAATTGATAAACTTCTTTATCAAATCCTTCCAATCTGCTACATTACTTCCTGCTAACAATGAATATATGGCTGCTGCTGCTCAGTTGAATGAAAGTGATGCTGATAGAAATAAGTGATATGGAGGACAAATTAGAAATGGAGCTGAGTTGAAGATGATTCCACAATATTTAAATTTGGTTCTATGTTTCCACTACAAAAAAATGCTCTGAAAATTTCTCTCGCTAAAGGCCAAAATTCACTCGTTAAAGTATATTTGTGATGGCCATATTCCGTCGCTAAAATGGTTCTCGCAAACCGTAAGGGAGTTTTGAATCTATCGCTAACTATTAGCGAGGGAATATTTCGTCGCAAATCATCTCGTAATCAGTGTTTTTTTTCAAAATCCCACTTAAAATTAGCGAGAGATTTTCCATCGCTAATCACCTCTAATCCATACTTTTTTTCAAAATTCTGCTTAAAATTAGCTAGTACTATTTTATATTATTATAATATTATTGAAGATTATGTGGCAACCAAATGGTTCACCTCAGCTTGTGCCACGTGTCACCTCGTTAGTGGACAGGATCAAAAATCTGTTATGGCCGTTGGAAGTTCTCGGTTTGGCGCCAACCTTAGAACCCATCTGTTTATATACAGTTGTTGATTCTGTTTTACAAGAACAAGGGAGAAAAACGAATTAACTCTGACTTGGGATTGAGAGACGAGTGCAAACACGGGAATTGTGGGCTCAGGGAACTGAGGGGAAATTCGAATTGGGAATTTCTTGCTTCGTGTAATCCAAGGCACAATTTGAATCAATGCAACAAGAATTAAGCGTTTGCTTAATTCTCCAGATGTAGGTATCACTTTGATACTGAACTGGGTAAACAAATCGTGAGTCTTGCTTCGTTAATTTGCTCAATTAGATCGAATTGCGTTTTATCCCCAATTCATAGGAAATTAGGGTTCATCAGGGATTGCATCGTCAATTTGATTGTACTTTGCTTAGTTGATCAAATTGGCTTACCAATTAGCTTAATTAGGTCATTGCGATTCGTATTGTTCAAGATTTCACTCGAATTCAAGGCTCAATTTCTAACAACTGGTATCAAGAGCGTCGTTAAGAAAGAAGAGCTTCCACATGGAAATGACAAAGTATAACATTGAGAAATTCAGTGGCAAGAATGACTTTGGGTTGTGGAAAATGAAAATGCGTGCAATGCTTGTTCAACAGGGTCTAGAAGATGCACTCGAAGGAGAGGATAAACTACCAGAAACTCTTTCTGCAAAAGAAAAGAAGGATATGATGAATAAGGCATACAGTGCGATTATTCTTTGTTTGAGTGACAAAGTTCTCAGAGAGATATCCAAAGAAAAATCCGCTGCAGCTATTTGGCTAAAACTTGAGGGTCTCTATATGACCAAGTCTTTAGCAAATAGACTCTATCTCAAACAAATATTGTATACCTTCAAGATGCAACAAGGCACAGCAATTGGAGACCATATAGATGAGTTTAACAAACTGATACTGGATCTTGAGAATATTGATATGGTTGATGATGAAGACCAGGCACTACTGCTAATCAGATCCTTGAATAGCTCCTATGACATTCTTGCAGACACTCTCATATATGGGAGGGAATCTATATCCCTGGAAGAAGTTCAGTCTGCATTAATGTCCAAAGAATTGTCCAAGAGAAAGGATGTGAAGGAGAATGACCAAAGTGAAAGTCTTATGGTCAGAGGCAGAAGTGAGAAGAAGGAAGGAAAGGGAAAGAATAGGTATAGATCAAAATCTAAACCTAAGCACAATAGATGCTACATTTGCAACAAAGAAGGACATTACAAGAAAAATTGTCCTGACAAAGGAAATGGAAAGAAAAATGGTACTGGTGAATCTGGTGATGCTTCCATTGCATCTGATGGTTATGACAGTTGTGAACTCCTATGTGTTAATGGAGACAACTGTGAAATTCTTGGCAAAGAAGAAAGTGATGAACCAGATGATGAGTGGTGTGAAGCACTGGTGGCTGCTGATGAGGAGAGAGTTGAATCAAACTCCTCTGCATCAACATCTGGTGATGATGATTGGATCCTAGACTCAGGATGTTCTTACCACATGTGTCCTAGAAGGGATTGGTTTGTGGATTACAAACCATTTAAAGGAGGAAAGGTTATGATGGGGAACAACAAAGCATGTGAAGTCATTGGTATAGGTTCTGTAAAACTGTTACTGAGTGATGGTACAGTGAAGAAATTAACTAATGTGAGACATGTCCCTGATCTAAAGAGATCACTCATATCACTAGGAACTCTTGAAGCTGTTGGATTCAGTTTCAAAGGTGAAGATTCAACCTTGAAGATCATGAAGGGTTCAAGAGTTGTAATGAAAGGTACAAGGAAGAAAAATAACCTGTATGCTTTGATGGGACACACTGTGACTGGTGAAGTAAATGTTGTGAACTCACAGGAAGACAAGACACTCACATGGCATCAAAGACTTGGCCATATGAGTGAGAAAGGCCTGAAGGAGTTAGACAAGCAAGGGCTTCTGTGTGGAGACAAAATCAATCAACTAGGATTCTGTGAGCACTGTGTGTTTGGCAAGCAAACAAGGGTCAAATTCTCTACTGGTGTCCACAAGACAGAAGAGAAACTAGGCTACATTCATTCAGATCTCTGGGGACCATCTAAGACTCCTACACATGGAGGTAAGAGATACTTCATAACCTTCACTGATGATTACAGTAGGAAAGTTTGGCTCTACTTGTTAAAAACCAAAGATGAAGCATTTCAAACCTTTGTTGATTGGAAGAAAAGAGTTGAGACTCAATGTGGTCTAAAAGTTAAAGCACTTAGGACTGACAATGGACTAGAGTTTTGTAATGAAGAATTTGATAGATTTTGCAAGGATCATGGAATCTACAGAAACCATACAGTTAGAGGCACACCACAACAAAATGGGCTAGCTGAGAGACTAAATAGAACTTTGCTAGAAAAGGTTAGGTGTATGTTGTCCTGTGCAAAATTATCAAAGGCATTTTGGGGAGAAGCTGTCAACACAGCTTGTTATCTGGTGAATAGGAGCCCCTCTACAGCTCTGAGTCTCAAGACACCCCAGGAGGTATGGACAGGCCAAGCACCAAGTCTCAAGCATCTGAGAGTGTTTGGTTGTGCTGCATATTTCCATGTAAATGAAGCCAAGTTGGAACCAAGGTCTAAGAAAGGACTCTTTATGGGATATCCTGATGGAGTGAAAGGATATAGAGTGTGGTCAATTGGTGAGAAGAAGTGCATTATAAGCAGAGATGTTATCTTCAAAGAGTCAATGACTGACACAGGGACAAGTGAAACACTTGAGCCAAGTGAGCAAGACAAGGAGTTCCAACTTGAGGTGGAGTTAAATCACAAGCAAACCAGCAATGATACAGGTGAAAATTTAGCTGAAAATCAAGCAAGGGAAGATGACTCAAGCTCTGATTCAAACAACAGTGAACCAGAAGATGAATATCTTCTGTGTAGAGATAGGGAAAGAAGGCAAATAAGACCTCCAAGGAAATATGGTCATGAAGCAGCCACTGCCTATGCTCTTAATACTGCAGAGAGTATTGTGAATGAGGAACCAAACTCATATCAGGAAGCATTAGCAAGCATGAATCACAAAGGATGGACAAATGCTATGGAGGAAGAAATAGAATCTCTACACAAAAATGGCACCTGGGAACTGGTGAAAAAACCAGCTGGTGTGAAGCTTGTGGGATGTAAATGGATATACAAAAGGAAGGAAGGTATGACGGATAAGGACCCACCCAGATACAAGGCTAGGTTGGTGGCAAAAGGTTATACACAAAGAGAAGGGATTGATTACTCAGAAATATTCTCTCCAGTGGTAAAGCATAGCTCAATTAGAGTTCTCTTATCTCTAGTTGTGCACTTCAACTTGGAATTAGAACAACTAGATGTGAAAACGGCCTTCCTGCATGGGGTTCTAGAGGAGAGAATATACATGACTCAACCAAAGGGATTTGAAGCAAAAGGTAAAGAAGATCAAGTCTGTTTACTGATAAACTCCAATTTAGTGCATTTTTAGAGATATTTTTGGGTCAATTTTAGAGTAATTATATACTAATTATATAAATTACTAACTTAATTTGCTCTATATTTTGCAGAACGGAAGACAAGAGAAAAAAAAAAGAAAGAAAATAATATATATATATATATATATATATATATATATATATATGATGGGCTTGACAATTAAAAATGAGGAAGAGACCATGTGGCCCATTTAAGAAATAAGGCCTACGGCCTATTTTTGAAAGAAAAAAATAAACTACAGCAAATTAAAAGAGGAGTGGTAGAATTCATCATGGAGCCGTGGAGAAAAAGTAACAGGCACGCTACCCTAGGTTTGAACAATTATAAAAGGGACGGCAACAACAGTATAGAGAGGACCTCACCTGATGCAGCCGCACAACACACGATCATCAGAAAAAAGTATATACACATATCCTGACGGCAACAGTAACGCATACGAGGGGGAGAGTGAAGTCTTGGATATCCATTATTGACACCGTGAGAGAGCTTTGGAGCAGAATACAGAGACTGAATACAGGATCGGAATTTACTCAATCTCCGGGTTATTTTTCTCTTCTGTAATTCATGACTTTTTATTTTAATCCAGTGTTCTTGAACACTATGGATAGCTAAATCCTCTTCTAGGGTCTTAGGTGGATCTTGCTTGATTAGAGACCTTTTTATGTTTTAATTTATAGGCAAAATTACACCAGGGGACCTTTAACTTATTTATTTGTAACAAGTTGGCCCTTTAAGTTTCTTTTGTAACAAATAGGCCCTTTAAGTTACCCGACGTTGACACCGTTGGCCCTTTTAGTAAAATGTAATATCGTTCTTAGGTGGATCTTGCTTGATTAGAGACCTTTTTATGTTTTAATTTATAGGCAAAATTACACCAGGGGACCTTTAACTTATTTATTTGTAACAAGTTGGCCCTTTAAGTTTCTTTTGTAACAAATAGGCCCTTTAAGTTACCCGACGTTGACACCGTTGGCCCTTTTAGTAAAATGTAATATCGTTCATTACATCAAAATACACCAAAATATGTTTGTTTGCATCAAAATACATAAGCTAGAGTAGTCACAATATATAAAGTAGCATTACATCAAAATATATAAGCTAGAGAAATCATTAAAAGGGACTATTTGTTACAAAAAAACTTAAAGGTCCAACTTGTTACAAATAAATAACTTAAAGGTCCTCTAGTGTAATTTTGCCTAATTTATATTTTGAATTCCCAATTTTTATTTCAATTAATATTATCCTATTGCTTTATTACATAATTAGGATTGACAACCCTTTGCATGTTTATAATCAATTAGTTGATTAGCGACCGTACTACAATTAGTTGGTGGACCTATAGGATAATTGAGACTATAATTAATGAATGACCAAACTTTAATTTAGTCTTCCAATCATTCAACCTTTTTGTACTTCATGCTTTTCTTAAATTTAAATTCTAGCATGACCAAACTAGGATTAATTTAGGGAAAAGAATATTAATCACGAATGACCAAACGGATTAATAGGTTTAGTAAAGGGATTGGTAATTGAATAAAATAAGGGAATTTAGGTAGAATTAGACATAGAGGAACCGAAACTAGCAAGTGAACCCGAGACCCTAGGCTTCTCTCCATTGATCGAACTTTACAATTTTAATTCTTGCTATTTACTTCGTCTTATTTTAGTTTCTACAATCACCAACATTCGTTAGTCTAAATAATAATTAATCTTAAGTAGTTTGGTGCTTATTAATTAATCCTTGTGGAGACGATATTTTTTACACTACTTCTGCAAGAGAGTACACTTGCTCTCAAGTGTGTTTTTAACACAACATTTACTGAAGAAATCACTTTATGGATTGAAACAATCCCCAAGGCAATGGTATAAACGATTTGATTCCTATATGATGGATATTAAGTTCAATAGGAGCAATAGTGATAGCTGTGTGTATTACAAGAAACTCACAGATACTGACTACATCTATCTATTGCTCTATGTGGATGACATGTTGATAGCCTGCAAAGACAACACTGAAATTTCAAAGTTAAAACTGATGTTAAACAAAGAGTTTGACATGAAGGATCTTGGCCAAGCTAGGAAGATCCTTGGAATGAAAATTGTCAGGGAGAAGGGAAATCAACACTTGCATATAACCCAGGAGAACTATACAAGGAGAGTAGTGAGCAGATTCAACATGACAGAGGGCAAATCTGCAAAATTGCCTATTGCTGCACACTACAAACTGTCACAGGAAGATTGTCCATCTACTGAAGCAGAAAGGAAACAAATGGAAGAGACACCATATGCAAGTGCTGTGGGGAGTCTCATGTATTCTATGGTGTGCACAAGGCCTGATCTTGCCTATGCACTTAGCCTAGTTAGCAGATACTTGTCAAATCCTGGACAAGAGCATTGGTCTGCTGTCAAGTACATCCTGAGGTACTTAAATGGAACAACAAGTGTTGGTCTTCAATACAATGAAGGACCTCATGATTCAGGTGGAGTTGAGGGATATGTTGATGCTGACTTTGCTGGGGATCGTGACAAAAGAAGATCCTTAACTGGTTATGTGTTTACACTATTTGGAAACACTATTAGTTGGAAGGCATCTCTTCAACATGTGGTAGCCCTATCCACAACTGAAGCAGAGTATATTGGGATTACTGAAGCTGTAAAGGAAGCTCTGTGGCTCAAAGGATTGGTCAATGAACTAGGAATAAAACAAGAAAGTGTCAATGTGTATTGTGACAATCAAAGTGCTATTCACCTAAGCAAAAACCATGCCTATCATGAGAGGACAAAACATATTGACACAAGGCTTCATTGGATCAAGGATGTTATTGCACAAGGTACTGTTAAGATTCTGAAGGTTCACACCTCTCAAAACCCAGCAGACTTTATTACCAACGTTGTTCCACAAAGCAAGTTCAAGCATTGCTTGAACTTGTTGAATATTGGTTAAGTTCAAAGGAAGGATTGAATTGAGCATTTGGGTAGTTTCTTGTTGCAGAAGATATAATTGGTGCCAAGGTGGAGATTGAAGATTATGTGGCAACCAATTGGTTCACCTCAGCTTGTGCCACGTGTCACCTCGTTAGTGGACAGGATCAAAAATCTGTTATGGCCGTTGGAAGTTCTCGGTTTGGCGCCAACCTTAGAACCCATCTGTTTATATACAGTTGTTGGTTCTGTTTTACAAGAACAAGGGAGAAAAACGAATTAACTCTGACTTGGGATTGAGAGACGAGTGCAAACACGGGAATTGTGGGCTCAGGGAAGTGAGGGGAAATTCGAATTGGGAATTTCTTGCTTCGTGTAATCCAAGGCACAATTTGAATCAATGCAACAAGAATTAAGCGTTTGCTTAATTCTCCAGATGTAGGTATCACTTTGATACTGAACTGGGTAAACAAATCGTGAGTCTTGCTTCGTTAATTTGCTCAATTAGATCGAATTGCGTTTTATCCCCAATTCATAGGAAATTAGGGTTCATCAGGGATTGCATCGTCAATTTGATTGTACTTTGCTTAGTTGATCAAATTGGCTTACCAATTAGCTTAATTAGGTCATTGCGATTCGTATTGTTCAAGATTTCACTCGAATTCAAGGCTCAATTTCTAACAATTATTAATAAATATTATATTTTTATAATTATTATTATCAAGGTTCCCAAATTTACCATGAACTCTAGAAATCCAAGGGGTGGAATATGGTGGTGGTAGGGGTGAAATATGGGAAGAGGGTTTATGTAGAGAGAGGTGTGAGAAGCGGAGATGCGTAATTTAGGGAAGAAGAGAGGAGAGGAGAGAAAAGTGAGAGAAGAGAGAATAAGAGGAAATGATAGTGATTCGATGAGATATAAAAAAAACTTAAAATTAGTGAGGGAATTTCCGTCACTACCGTCATTAATTCCCTCGCTAATCACCTCGTAGTCCGTGCTTATTTTTCAAAATCTCATTTAAAATTAGCGAGGGAATTTCCGTCGCTAGATCCCTTCCTAATCACCTCGTAATCCGTGCTTTTTTTCTTCAAAATCCTACTTAAAATTTGCGAGGGAATTTCTGCCACTAAACCCACCCTAGTCATTAATTGAAGCTGAAACTACAACCCATATTATGTCGCTAATCCGTCGCGACCAACTATTTTAGCGAGTGAATATGATTTCGTCGCTAATGAACTTTTTCTATAGTGTTCAATTCCAGCCACATGATTTAATGTGATCATAAATGGCTGATATGGGAATGGTGTGAAGGAATCATGCTTTAAAAGTATCAAATTTTGTTACCATTCTAGCTAGCTTGAAGTGACAAAAAAACATGACACCAAAAAGTGACAGTTATTTTTTAAAGCCCTTTATTAATATGTATAGATATTTAATTGATTATTACTTGCAAAGAAAAATAAAGGACATAGTAAATGAATCAAACAAATGCAATATATATCGCAAAATCTTGAAATTCATTCATTTACTAGACCTACTCCCGTGCTACGCACGAGTTGGGTTTTTTAACATTATGGCATTGGCAATACATTAAAAATATTGTAAGCAAAATGGAGAGAGTATATGTATTTTTGTATGATGTTACAACGTGACAAAACAAAAGAAACCAAAAAAGAAAAAAGTCACTAAGGATCCTAGCACATCTAAGAGAAACAAGTGACCCACTCCCGGGGGAGGCTGATACAAATGAGCCGAAATAGAAGAATCTGATACAAATGACCCGAAATAGAAGAATGAGCTCCCTCTTTTGCCATGAAATCAGCAACAACATTTTGATCACGTAAGATGTGAGTGAGTTTCACATTCCCACAAGCAGCCATAGTGTCACTAATCTTCAAAAAATTTGAGGCATAGCAAAAAAATTAGTAATTTCCTTAATATAATTATCACATAAGATCTGGTATACTGATTTGCGATTTTTCGATTGGCCACTGCGATTTTTATTGGATTAGATCGATTATGAACACCTAACAATCATATAGAGTTTTTTTTTAAAAAAAAAACACATACCTAACTATAAACAATAATTTTAGGATGTGTTGAAAAATTGGAATTGATGATCGACCAGATCAAAGTACTGGATCTTGATGATCGAGATCGACCCAATAAGTATACCAGAGTTAATGTTCAAACTGGTAGGTCACTTATAGAATCGCATGAACGGATACCTACATACATATATATAACTACCATTTTTTTAGACTAAAAAATCCAAATTAAATTAAACTTCACCCACTCCTGTTTTGCGAAAATTTAAAATCTTATCTTTATTATTGTTTGTATTTAAAAAGTTGACAGTGTTTGTATTAACTTTTTTTTGGAGATTTTTGTATTGTATTAGTAAATTTTAAAAACAAAATCTTGATGCATTAATAGTTTTATATTTGTAATGGGTTCAACCTTTTTTACAACACGTTCGACTCTTTGAAATTGAAAGTGTATTGAAAATTGAATAACCATTTAATACCATTCTAATTGGAACCCGTGAAGGATGTAAAAAAAATTGAACTTTGGGAGTTGTAGAATAATAAAACGAATTGAGTGGGTTTTGTACGAAGAAAGAAACCATTCATTTATGATATGCAGTCACAATCATTGTCGGCTCCTTTTCCGTATCCTCAGTTTGTTTGGAAGAGATATGTCTAAAGTGTAGTGAAGTCTCTACCCTCAAGATTCCGTTAATATTTCAAAACTACCACCAAAAAGCATAAGGTATAATACAATGGAAAGAGAGTATTTTTAAGTAAATCACTGCATTATACGAATTGCACCTGTATTTTTGACGAAAATCTACTGTAATTTACCGCTTAAAGGGCAGAAACACTCTCAGGTTTAAAAAGAAGAGATAATTTGGAGTACAAAGTACGAATTTCTCTCATGATCTTGCATTCATGCCACCTATACGAAACTTTTGACTTGGCCATGGCATTATACAAAAGGTTGAAATACACAATTAAGTTCTACAATTACAAACATCCATAAATTTAAAGCTTATACAAAAGGAAAATAAAGAAATGAATGGTAACTAGGGCCACTTATTTAGTAGATATAGTTAATATGATTCTTTAGAAACCAGTGTCATCTTCTCTTGGAGGGTGTTTACCATAAGGTGGCTTCTTGTATGGTGACTTGTATGGTGGTTTGTGCTTGTAAAAAGGTGGCTTGTGCTTGTAAACAGGTGAGTGGTAAAACCATCTACATCGTACTTCTCAACTGTGGCATCTTTGATATCAGCAGACCCTAATTGAGGGGTGAGGAAAAGAGCTACTAGAAACAACACTAGCAATGATTATGAAAAAGAAGTCATTGCAATGATCTCAGTGTTTGTGCATAACACACTAAGACTAGCTAGCTAGTAGAGTTTTATACTGTAGTTTGAATATCATTGGGGATGCAATAATAGGAGTGCCAATATGCAAGACTATATCAAACTCATGATTATTTATTAGATAAATATTTTAGTGAATAGTTTTTTTAAAAGCTCACTTTGCAGAGGCCAAGCCTATTTTATCTATTTGGTTAAAAGAGTATTATTTGGACGCATCTGTGGAGGCTAACCTAACGAACCAAATAGCATAGAGATGGTAAAGTTCACCCTCAAGTATTTTCAATGTTACTCCATCTTAGAGTAAGATTTGGATAACTGAGCTACCTATTGTAAATTTGTAATGGACTGCAGCTACCAACAATAAGTGAAACCTTCAGTTGAACCGTGCTTAACAAGCCATAATCCAAACTTAAATGTTTATTGTAATGCTGCTATTAATAGGCCCATTCTAAATTATTTTAGAGAAATATGAATGAAGTTTCAGTCAAATTATAGCAGCATAATTATTGGCAAAAAATTGCTAAGGATTTAAGAAAATTCATCCACTCCGGAGGTTAATAATTTCTTAATTTTGTGTTTTAGGCACGTAGCAATCCTTTGGTCTCAATACATCCTTACTAAACTCACGTCGGTTGTGATCCTATTCAAAATATATTTGAATAAAGCACTCAAATCTTTGAGTCAATTGAATAAAGCACAACCCAATTAAACACTATAGAAAAGAGTAATCAGATTTCAATTAACAGGAATGTTAAATTGCATAAATTTAAGGAGTAAAAATGCAGTGGTGCAGAGTGTAATATTATAGCTTGATTTCTTAAATTTAAGGAGTAAAACCAGTTATCAGTTGTTCAAGTTCAAAGTTGAATCATGAATGTACGGCTATAAATAATGGTGGACCATCTATCTGTTTTGTATCACATTCATTGTCACTACTTTCCACTTTGCTTTCGGTGAATAATTGAACCCATCCATGACATGATGCTCTTCTCTTCTGCATTACTACTTCATGCTTCACTTCACCTCAAATTTTGTTAGTGGTTGGTTCATATATTTTTCGATTTAATTTATTTTGCAAATTTGTTTTTAAGAACGAGCATATATTAGTCTTTCATTAAAACCGTTAATGTTCTGGAGTGGGCTGAAGCCCAATCCATTGTTTAGACATTAGAGCAGCCCATTAACAATGAGTAAAAGAGCAAGAAGCCAGATCAACGACCCTGATTGGTCCGTACAGTAATCCAACGGCCATGCGCATGCCACTGACACTATATAAGCATTCATTGCGTCAGTTGTCAGATAACCACTATTCACCAGTAAAAGTTACTCTGCTCGTTCGTTGCTGACTTGGGCGTCGGAGTGTTATTGCAGGTACACTCGCCCTCCTTACTGTTATTCCGAGTAGATTCTCAGGAAAGAGAGGTGGGTCACACTGGACACACTTAAATACCAAGTCTTTCCTAGCCAGAACTTTTCCCTAAACAACAATGTTTTCGAAATCAAGCCGAAGAGATTACTGGGATGAGTCGCGGACTAGGTCGCTTTCTTTAAGACGTTTCGTGGCACTATTCCAAGGTGCAAGTAGGCTATCAACCACGACGTCCCCAAGTTAAAACAGCCCAGACAACTATTACTAATTTCCACTGCACAGTGAAAAATTAGCTCTAAGATATACACCGTCAATATGGTTATAAAAACCACTCTTATGGTTATAAAAACCACTCTTAGTTAGAAATGCTTCAAGCTTTCAAAGAACAAGAAATAATATAGGGAGAAGAGAGAAAAAGTTGAGGAGAAAACTCTTGATCCACAACTTTTTGGTGTGAAGAACAAGTGAGGAGAAGGTCTCCTTTTATAGGCCAAGTGAGTGAGGAGAAGTTATTGGTTTATCCAATGTGGGACTTTTTACAATTCACACACAAGTTAAAAGAGATTTCCAACACTTACTTTGGCGTGGAACGCGACCAGCAGAGCAAGCAAGTGTGATTTGACCTCTTAAGCATTCAACCTCACAAGTTCAGGTACAGATCATTTGGCGACAACAGTGGGAGCCCGCGCGCTATCCGCCAGATTTTCAAATGCCACCAAAGGCATCTCGAGGCCGACCGAAGGCCGCCCGTCTACGAAGTGTGGCAGACGGAGCACAACAGGTCACGGTGGCACTCCCTGCCGATTTAGTCCAAGAGCTGCGAGAACTATTGCATGATCGCAATCAAGCTCTAAACCGCAACAACGACTGGCTCACTCAGCTGGAAGACCAGATTGCCTCAAGATGGGCACATACTGCTCCCGAACAGCGACCTCATGGAGACTATACGTCCGTCTTACGGGCAAATCCCTCAAGGGTTCTTCGATCGCCTCCGCAAAGGCACCTGGTCCACCGATCTCTACCCCAAAGAAGGGGACGAGGAGGAGGAGGAGCCACACCGCCCAGGACGACTTCATCCACCACCGACTATACCTACTGGCTTGAAGAATCTTTGCATCAGGAGTCTTCTTATGGGTCGACCAATTCACCAACTCGTTCACGCAGCCGATCATTCGAAGCAGTATTTTGATAACAATAGGCACTACCCTGAGGAACGACCTCGTCGCAGAGAGAGGGGTAACACCAATCTGGGACCATATACGAGAGAAATAGACGAGTTACGTATCCCTCGTTCCCTAGAGAAACCCCCTTCAGATCTCAAGATGTACAATGGGGTCAAAGATCCAGATGCTCACCTGAAACACTTTGATTTGATGATGAAATATAGAGGAGCGCCTGGACCAGTAAAATGTAGAATTTTCCCCCTCACCCTAGAGGGGTCAGCACTAGAATGATTCACCAAATTGAGACCTAACACCATCTCATCGTGGGAGCAAAATGGCCAGAGTTTTCACTGCTCGTTTCACGACCTCCAAAATCAAGCCAAAATCTTACGATGTTTTGATCGCTATCAGACAAGGGCCAGATGAGTCTTTACGCAACTATGTAGAAAGGTTCAATCAGGAAGCTGATTAGGTCAGAAACTTAGATGACAATCAAAGGTTGTTTTTCTTAAGGACGGACCTCCTAAGGGGAAGTCGTTTTGAGGTGGAGGTAGGTCTCCATCTCCCCAAAGATTTGGAAACGTTCCTAAGACGGTCGCAAAGATTCATGAATTACGAAGAAAGAACTATGGCAATTGAAGCTGCTGAGGCGGGTATGAATCAGCGACCCTGGTCAGAAAAGGATCAAAGGGAGAAAGAAGACTATATCAGGCCAGGCAAAGACCACAAGATGAAGAAATTTTCTGAGCGTACCAAGTTGAACACCTCATACGCGAACATATTGGCAGAATGTGCGAACACAGAATTCAGGGATATCAAACCACCAGAACCACCTGTAATAATTAATGAATAAGTGGCATGATATAGTAAGTGGCATGATATAGTGACCTAGTGCAAGTGGCCTAGTGCTGTTCTTTAGCTTTAAGCCTTCAATACCTGCAGCTTGAATTGTTGATATAATGAATTAATTAGATCTAAAATAGCTTGAGAATATTTACTGAATACGGAAAGTTGTAAAAAGCACTCCTGATTGATAAATATAAGAGAAGAAATAATCCACAATTAATTTTTTAGAAAATTCAATAACAGTTTGGCAACACCTAAATAAAGAGACTAAAAATAATTGATGGAAGACAACATTTATCACCTCCTAACAATTAAAAATACCGACTTAATAAAGATAAAGTCTAATAAAATTGAATAAAACTATTCTAATAATCACACTTTTTATTACTACAGCTCCTACCATGCAAATCTTTTTCAGCTATGAATATAATCAAGATTATTTAAGATTTTCGATTTCTTATCTCGCCCCTGCAGCATTCCGATCCTGGCTCCGCCCCTGGTAAGTGACCCAAAGAATTAATTAAATTTGGCATAGTAAGTGAATGAGAGTTGGGTTTTAGTTGGAGTTAGGCTAGTAAGTTAGTAAGGAAGATCGTAAGTCAGTAAGTCTTAGTGTTACTTGCGGTTTGGTTTGGTTTGGTTGGTGGAACAAAAACCGCGGTCCAAACCGAACCGTGCGATTGATTGAAAAACAAAACCGAATAGATTTTGCGGTTTGCGGTTTTTTGCGGTTTGCGATTTGGGTTGGTTCGGTTTTGAACACCCCTATTACTACTTGAGTATCTGTCTCAGATGATTCCATAATAGTATTTAAATTTGGTTATTGGTTTCAATTCCAGCCAAATTATTTATTTAATATGATCATAAATGGCTGATATATATATATATATATATATATATATATATATATATATATATATATATATATATATATATATAAAAGAAGAGAATTACAAGGGAAATGAAATGGTGTGAACGATTCATGCATGTGGGGTTGGGTGGTCGGATTGGAATAATTGTTGCTTGTTGGGTTGTTTGTCCTCATTGTAATATCTATGTACTATGTAATATAGTCGGGGTACTCTTTTTCGCTTCCTGGGTCTTTTTTCCATTGGGTTTTGGCCTTCAGATATTTTAACGAGGCCCCTAGGTGTAACGGGTTGATGCACCCCTTGTGCGCCCCTTAATACAATTGCTTATCTAAAAAAATGTTTTTCAGCAAAATCATCGCAATGATTGGTCTCCTCATACCCACCATCATCTACAGATTTGTAAAAAAGACACGACCAATCAAACTTCTACATTTTCTCCAGTCTTTTTCTTTCCTTTACTCACACTTTTATGTTTATGTTAGCCATTAGATAGTCCAATCGCGTCCCTCTCACCTAATCTAACACTCTTTGGAAGAGTTAAGAAACTCATCGCTGAGGAACAGAGTTCCTTCTTCAGCGTAGTAGTTCAAAGATAAAGAAATTAAACGTTCAAGCTTTTAGCCAATCCTCAGTTAAGAAAAAAAGTTTGACAACACAGTGTATTTATTTATTTTTCTCTTTATTGTAACTGTTGGGTGTATCTTGGGTGTTCATAAGTGTTTTTTGATTGATTATTACTTGCAAAGAAAGATAAAAGACTTATAGGAAATGAAACAAACAAATGCAATATTGCAAAATGATGAAATTCATTTATTTATAATTTGGAGTACAAAGCAGGAACTTCTCTCATGATCTTGCATTCATGCCACCTGTACGAAACACTTGACTTGGCCATGGCATTATACAAAAGGTTGAAATGCACAAGTTCTATAATTACAAACATTCATAAAGCTTATACTAAAGGAGAAATAACGAAAGGAGTGGTAGCAGATATAGTTATATAATACTATTACAGAATATAAGCAAAAACTGGTCAATAAAAGTTTATGCATCTAATCCAAATTTTGAACCAGATACATCAACTTCTATTGGCCAATTTTTGTTTATATTTTGTAACGGAGGGAGTATGGTTTTTTAGAAATGAGTGTCATCTTGTTTTGCAGGTGGAGAGTCACCACCATGTCCAATGGTATGTCCAATGGCATGTCCGATAGCATGTCCGATAGCATGACCATGTTCAATGGCACGTCCGATAGCAGGTGGAAATAAACCAGCTGGGTCGTACTTCTTAGCTGTGGCGGCATCTTTGGTATCAGCAAACCCTAATTGAGGAGTGGTAAGGAAAGAAGCTATAAGGAACAATACTAGCAAGGATGAGGAAAAGGAAGCCATTGCCCTGATTATTTGAGTGTTGGTACATATAACAGAGTAAGACTACTAGGGTTTTATACTAGTTTGAGATATCATTATTGGGGTGCAATAATAGTAGTTCATGACGACAACATGCATGACGTCATTAGCTTTAATAGTTGAATAGTCACTGCAAAAAAAAAAAAATTGTTGATTCATTCAAAAATGGTAGACTAAGTAGTTAATAGGTCCCCATACAGAAAACAAAGAAACAAAGTACTCGAACCAGTGAATAGGAGTATAATTAAAAGATTCTCTTTCTCATTTGCGGACAATGTTTCTTTTCCCTGGATCAAGGTAAGAGAGAAGAAAAATGTTCACAATTGTTATGAAAAAATAAGTTAATTACGGGTATTACAAGGATATCCTAGTAGACTAGACATATGAGAGGACGACCGAAGCTATATTTATTTTTTATGTTCAAATATATTTTCTGTATTTGTAATCTTATTTTTTTGTAATAGGACATTAAGTTATAGCTTCAAATTAAATCTAAATTGATAAACTTCTTTATCAAATCCTTCCAATCTGCTACATTACTTCCTGCTAACAATGAATATATGGCTGCTGCTGCTCAGTTGAATGAAAGTGATGCTGATAGAAATAAGTGATATGGAGGACAAATTAGAAATGGAGCTGAGTTGAAGATGATTCCACAATATTTAAATTTGGTTCTATGTTTCCACTAAAAAAAAATGCTCTGAAAATTTCTCTCGCTAAAGGCCAAAATTCACTCGTTAAAGTATATTTGTGATGGCCATATTCCGTCGCTAAAATGGTTCTCGCAAACCGTAAGGGAGTTTTGAATCTATCGCTAACTAATAGCGAGGGAATATTTCGTCGCTAATCATCTCGTAATTAGTTTTTTTTTCAAAATCCCACTTAAAATTAGCGAGAGATTTTCCATCGCTAATCACCTCTAATCCATACTTTTTTTCAAAATTCTGCTTAAAATTAGCTAGTACTATTTTATATTATTATAATATTATTAATAAATATTATATTTTTATAATTATTATTATCAATGTTCCCAAATTTACCATGAACTCTAGAAATCCAAGGGGTGGAATATGGTGGTGGTAGGGGTGAAATATGGGAAGAGGGTTTATGTAGAGAGAGGTGTGAGAAGCGGAGATGCGTAATTTAGGGAAGAAGAGAGGAGAGGAGAGAAAAGTGAGAGAAGAGAGAATAAGAGGAAATGATAGTGATTCGATGAGATATAAAAAAAACTTAAAATTAGTGAGGGAATTTCCGTCACTACCGTCATTAATTCCCTCGCTAATCACCTCGTAGTCCGTGCTTATTTTTCAAAATCTCATTTAAAATTAGCGAGGGAATTTCCGTCGCTAGATCCCTTCCTAATCACCTCGTAATCCGTGCTTTTTTTCTTCAAAATCCTACTTAAAATTTGCGAGGGAATTTCTGCCACTAAACCCACCCTAGTCATTAATTGAAGCTGAAACTACAACCCATATTATGTCGCTAATCCGTCGCGACCAACTATTTTAGCGAGTGAATATGATTTCGTCGCTAATGAACTTTTTCTATAGTGTTCAATTCCAGCCACATGATTTAATGTGATCATAAATGGCTGATATGGGAATGGTGTGAAGGAATCATGCTTTAAAAGTATCAAATTTTGTTACCATTCTAGCTAGCTTGAAGTGACAAAAAAACATGACACCAAAAAGTGACAGTTATTTTTTAAAGCCCTTTATTAATATGTATAGATATTTAATTGATTATTACTTGCAAAGAAAAATAAAGGACATAGTAAATGAATCAAACAAATGCAATATATATCGCAAAATCTTGAAATTCATTCATTTACTAGACCTACTCCCGTGCTACGCACGAGTTGGGTTTTTTAACATTATGGCATTGGCAATACATTAAAAATATTGTAAGCAAAATGGAGAGAGTATATGTATTTTTGTATGATGTTACAACGTGACAAAACAAAAGAAACCAAAAAAGAAAAAAGTCACTAAGGATCCTAGCACATCTAAGAGAAACAAATGACCCACTCCCGGGGGAGGCTGATACAAATGAGCCGAAATAGAAGAATCTGATACAAATGACCCGAAATAGAAGAATGAGCTCCCTCTTTTGCCATGAAATCAGCAACAACATTTTGATCACGTAAGATGTGAGTGAGTTTCACATTCCCACAAGCAGCCATAGTGTCACTAATCTTCAAAAAATTTGAGGCATAGCAAAAAAATTAGTAATTTCCTTAATATAATTATCACATAAGATCTGGTATACTGATTTGCGATTTTTCGATTGGCCACTGCGATTTTTATTGGATTAGATCGATTATGAACACCTAACAATCATATAGAGTTTTTTTTTTAAAAAAAAACACATACCTAACTATAAACAATAATTTTAGGATGTGTTGAAAAATTGGAATTGATGATCGACCAGATCAAAGTACTGGATCTTGATGATCGAGATCGACCCAATAAGTATACCAGAGTTAATGTTCAAACTGGTAGGTCACTTATAGAATCGCATGAACGGATACCTACATACATATATATAACTACCATTTTTTTAGACTAAAAAATCCAAATTAAATTAAACTTCACCCACTCCTGTTTTGCGAAAATTTAAAATCTTATCTTTATTATTGTTTGTATTTAAAAAGTTGACAGTGTTTGTATTAACTTTTTTTTGGAGATTTTTGTATTGTATTAGTAAATTTTAAAAACAAAATCTTGATGCATTAATAGTTTTATATTTGTAATGGGTTCAACCTTTTTTACAACACGTTCGACTCTTTGAAATTGAAAGTGTATTGAAAATTGAATAACCATTTAATACCATTCTAATTGGAACCCGTGAAGGATGTAAAAAAAATTGAACTTTGGGAGTTGTAGAATAATAAAACGAATTGAGTGGGTTTTGTATGAAGAAAGAAACCATTCATTTATGATATGCAGTCACAATCATTGTCGGCTCCTTTTCCGTATCCTCAGTTTGTTTGGAAGAGATATGTCTAAAGTGTAGTGAAATCTCTACCCTCAAGATTCCGTTAATATTTCAAAACTACCACCAAAAAGCATAAGGTATAATACAATGGAAAGAGAGTATTTTTAAGTAAATCACTGCATTATACGAATTGCACCTGTATTTTTGACGAAAATCTACTGTAATTTACCGCTTAAAGGGCAGAAAGACTCTCAGGTTTAAAAAGAAGAGATAATTTGGAGTACAAAGTACGAATTTCTCTCATGATCTTGCATTCATGCCACCTATACGAAACTTTTGACTTGGCCATGGCATTATACAAAAGGTTGAAATACACAATTAAGTTCTACAATTACAAACATCCATAAATTTAAAGCTTATACAAAAGGAAAATAAAGAAATGAATGGTAACTAGGGCCACTTATTTAGTAGATATAGTTAATATGATTCTTTAGAAACGAGTGTCATCTTCTCTTGGAGGGTGTTTACCATAAGGTGGCTTCTTGTATGGTGACTTGTATGGTGGTTTGTGCTTGTAAAAAGGTGGCTTGTGCTTGTAAACAGGTGAGTGGTAAAACCATCTACATCGTACTTCTCAACTGTGGCATCTTTGGTATCAGCAGACCCTAATTGATGGGTGAGGAAAAGAGCTACTAGAAACAACACTAGCAATGATTATGAAAAAGAAGTCATTGCAATGATCTCAGTGTTTGTGCATAACACACTAAGACTAGCTAGCTAGTAGAGTTTTATACTGTAGTTTGAATATCATTGGGGATGCAATAATAGGAGTGCCAATATGCAAGACTATATCAAACTCATGATTATTTATTAGATAAATATTTTAGTGAATAGTTTTTTTAAAAGCTCACTTTGTAGAGGCCAAGCCTATTTTATCTATTTGGTTAAAAGAGTATTATTTGGACGCTAACTGTGGAGGCTAACCTAACGAACCAAATAGCATAGAGATGGTAAAGTTCACCCTCAAGTCTTTTCAATGTTACTCCATCTTAGAGTAAGATTTGGATAATTGAGCTACCTATTGTAATCAATGTTTTTAAAATCGGACCGGAAATTGAATCGGAGAGACCTCCGAGTTATGGTTCAATCGATTCACTCGGTTCAACCATGGTGGTTGAACCGGATGAGTAATTATTAAATAAAAAATAATAATATATTGAATTTTGGAGAAAAAGTAAATAAAAAAAATAAAAAAAAGCATTTCGGGCGGTTCAATCCGGGTCAATTGGCGGTTCAAGCGGTTGAACTGCGGTTCAATCCGGTCCAACCCGGTTCTAAACGATTTGATCGCTCTGCGGTTCAAATGGGGTTGAACCGCCCGGTTCGGTCCGGTTCTTAAAACACTGATTGTAATGGACTGCAGCTACCAACAATAAGTGAAACCTTCAGTTGAACCGTGCTTAACAAGCCATAATCCAAACTTAAATGTTTATTGTAATGCTGCTATTAATAGGCCCATTCTAAATTATTTTAGAGAAATATGAATGAAGTTTCAGTCAAATTATAGCAGCATAATTATTGGCAAAAAATTGCTAAGGATTTAAGAAAATTCATCCACTCCGGAGGTTAATAATTTCTTAATTTTGTGTTTTAGGCACGTAGCAATCCTTTGGTCTCAATACATCCTTACTAAACTCACGTCGGTTGTGATCCTATTCAAAATATATTTGAATAAAGCACTCAAATCTTTGAGTCAATTGAATAAAGCACAACCCAATTAAACACTATAGAAAAGAGTAATCAGATTTCAATTAACAGGAAAGTTAAATTGCATAAATTTAAGGAGTAAAAATGCAGTGGTGCAGAGTGTAATATTATAGCTTGATTTCTTAAATTTAAGGAGTAAAACCAGTTATCAGTTGTTCAAGTTCAAAGTTGAATCATGAATGTACGGCTATAAATAATGGTGGACCATCTATCTGTTTTGTATCACATTCATTGTCACTACTTTCCACTTTGCTTTCGGTGAATAATTGAACCCATCCATGACATGATGCTCTTCTCTTCTGCATTACTACTTCATGCTTCACTTCACCTCAAATTTTGTTAGTGGTTGGTTCATATATTTTTCGATTTAATTTATTTTGCAAATTTGTTTTTAAGAACGAGCATATATTAGTCTTTCATTAAAACCGTTAATGTTCTGGAGTGGGCTGAAGCCCAATCCATTGTTTAGACATTAGAGCAGCCCATTAACAATGAGTAAAAGAGCAAGAAGCCAGATCAACGGCCCTGATTGGTCCGTACAGTAATCCAACGGCCATGCGCATGCCACTGACACTATATAAGCATTCATTGCGTCAGTTGTCAGATAACCACTATTCACCAGTAAAAGTTACTCTGCTCGTTCGTTGCTGACTTGGGCGTCGGAGTGTTATTGCAGGTACACTCGCCCTCCTTACTGTTATTCCGAGTAGATTCTCAGGAAAGAGAGGTGGGTCACACTGGACACACTTAAATACCAAGTCTTTCCTAGCCAGAACTTTTCCCTAAACAACAATGTTTTCGAAATCAAGCCGAAGAGATTACTGGGATGAGTCGCGGACTAGGTCGCTTTCTTTAAGACGTTTCGTGGCACTATTCCAAGGTGCAAGTAGGCTATCAACCACGACGTCCCCAAGTTAAAACAGCCCAGACAACTATTACTAATTTCCACTGCACAGTGAAAAATTAGCTCTAAGATATACACCGTCAATATGGTTATAAAAACCACTCTTATGGTTATAAAAACCACTCTTAGTTGGAAATGCTTCAAGCTTTCAAAGAACAAGAAATAATATAGGGAGAAGAGAGAAAAAGTTGAGGAGAAAACTCTTGATCCACAACTTTTTGGTGTGAAGAACAAGTGAGGAGAAGGTCTCCTTTTATAGGCCAAGTGAGTGAGGAGAAGTTATTGGTTTATCCAATGTGGGACTTTTTACAATTCACACACAAGTTAAAAGAGATTTCCAACACTTACTTTGGCGTGGAACGCGACCAGCAGAGCAAGCAAGTGTGATTTGACCTCTTAAGCATTCAACCTCACAAGTTCAGGTACAGATCATTTGGCGACAACAGTGGGAGCCCGCGCGCTATCCGCCAGATTTTCAAATGCCACCAAAGGCATCTCGAGGCCGACCGAAGGCCGCCCGTCTACGAAGTGTGGCAGACGGAGCACAACAGGTCACGGTGGCACTCCCTGCCGATTTAGTCCAAGAGCTGCGAGAACTATTGCATGATCGCAATCAAGCTCTAAACCGCAACAACGACTGGCTCACTCAGCTGGAAGACCAGATTGCCTCAAGATGGGCACATACTGCTCCCGAACAGCGACCTCATGGAGACTATACGTCCGTCTTACGGGCAAATCCCTCAAGGGTTCTTCGATCGCCTCCGCAAAGGCACCTGGTCCACCGATCTCTACCCCAAAGAAGGGGACGAGGAGGAGGAGGAGCCACACCGCCCAGGACGACTTCATCCACCACCGACTATACCTACTGGCTTGAAGAATCTTTGCATCAGGAGTCTTCTTATGGGTCGACCAATTCACCAACTCGTTCACGCAGCCGATCATTCGAAGCAGTATTTTGATAACAATAGGCACTACCCTGAGGAACGACCTCGTCGCAGAGAGAGGGGTAACACCAATCTGGGACCATATACGAGAGAAATAGACGAGTTACGTATCCCTCGTTCCCTAGAGAAACCCCCTTCAGATCTCAAGATGTACAATGGGGTCAAAGATCCAGATGCTCACCTGAAACACTTTGATTTGATGATGAAATATAGAGGAGCGCCTGGACCAGTAAAATGTAGAATTTTCCCCCTCACCCTAGAGGGGTCAGCACTAGAATGATTCACCAAATTGAGACCTAACACCATCTCATCGTGGGAGCAAAATGGCCAGAGTTTTCACTGCTCGTTTCACGACCTCCAAAATCAAGCCAAAATCTTACGATGTTTTGATCGCTATCAGACAAGGGCCAGATGAGTCTTTACGCAACTATGTAGAAAGGTTCAATCAGGAAGCTGATTAGGTCAGAAACTTAGATGACAATCAAAGGTTGTTTTTCTTAAGGACGGACCTCCTAAGGGGAAGTCGTTTTGAGGTGGAGGTAGGTCTCCATCTCCCCAAAGATTTGGAAACGTTCCTAAGACAGTCGCAAAGATTCATGAATTACGAAGAAAGAACTATGGCAATTGAAGCTGCTGAGGCGGGTATGAATCAGCGACCCTGGTCAGAAAAGGATCAAAGGGAGAAAGAAGACTATATCAGGCCAGGCAAAGACCACAAGATGAAGAAATTTTCTGAGCGTACCAAGTTGAACACCTCATACGCGAACATATTGGCAGAATGTGCGAACACAGAATTCAGGGATATCAAACCACCAGAACCACCTGTAATAATTAATGAATAAGTGGCATGATATAGTAAGTGGCATGATATAGTGACCTAGTGCAAGTGGCCTAGTGCTGTTCTTTAGCTTTAAGCCTTCAATACCTGCAGCTTGAATTGTTGATATAATGAATTAATTAGATCTAAAATAGCTTGAGAATATTTACTGAATACGGAAAGTTGTAAAAAGCACTCCTGATTGATAAATATAAGAGAAGAAATAATCCACAATTAATTTTTTAGAAAATTCAATAACAGTTTGGCAACACCTAAATAAAGAGACTAAAAATAATTGATGGAAGACAACATTTATCACCTCCTAACAATTAAAAATACCGACTTAATAAAGATAAAGTCTAATAAAATTGAATAAAACTATTCTAATAATCACACTTTTTATTACTACAGCTCCTACCATGCAAATCTTTTTCAGCTATGAATATAATCAAGATTATTTAAGATTTTCGATTTCTTATCTCGCCCCTGCAGCATTCCGATCCTGGCTCCGCCCCTGGTAAGTGACCCAAAGAATTAATTAAATTTGGCATAGTAAGTGAATGAGAGTTGGGTTTTAGTTGGAGTTAGGCTAGTAAGTTAGTAAGGAAGATCGTAAGTCAGTAAGTCTTAGTGTTACTTGCGGTTTGGTTTGGTTTGGTTGGTGGAACAAAAACCGCGGTCCAAACCGAACCGTGCGATTGATTGAAAAACAAAACCGAATAGATTTTGCGGTTTGCGGTTTTTTGCGGTTTGCGATTTGGGTTGGTTCGGTTTTGAACACCCCTATTACTACTTGAGTATCTGTCTCAGATGATTCCATAATAGTATTTAAATTTGGTTATTGGTTTCAATTCCAGCCAAATTATTTATTTAATATGATCATAAATGGCTGATATATATATATATATATATATATATATATATATATATATATATATATATATATATAAAAGAAGAGAATTACAAGGGAAATGAAATGGTGTGAACGATTCATGCATGTGGGGTTGGGTGGTCGGATTGGAATAATTGTTGCTTGTTGGGTTGTTTGTCCTCATTGTAATATCTATGTACTATGTAATATAGTCGGGGTACTCTTTTTCGCTTCCTGGGTCTTTTTTCCATTGGGTTTTGGCCTTCAGATATTTTAACGAGGCCCCTAGGTGTAACGGGTTGATGCACCCCTTGTGCGCCCCTTAATACAATTGCTTATCTAAAAAAATGTTTTTCAGCAAAATCATCGCAATGATTGGTCTCCTCATACCCACCATCATCTACAGATTTGTAAAAAAGACACGACCAATCAAACTTCTACATTTTCTCCAGTCTTTTTCTTTCCTTTACTCACACTTTTATGTTTATGTTAGCCATTAGATAGTCCAATCGCGTCCCTCTCACCTAATCTAACACTCTTTGGAAGAGTTAAGAAACTCATCGCTGAGGAACAGAGTTCCTTCTTCAGCGTAGTAGTTCAAAGATAAAGAAATTAAACGTTCAAGCTTTTAGCCAATCCTCAGTTAAGAAAAAAAGTTTGACAACACAGTGTATTTATTTATTTTTCTCTTTATTGTAACTGTTGGGTGTATCTTGGGTGTTCATAAGTGTTTTTTGATTGATTATTACTTGCAAAGAAAGATAAAAGACTTATAGGAAATGAAACAAACAAATGCAATATTGCAAAATGATGAAATTCATTTATTTATAATTTGGAGTACAAAGCAGGAACTTCTCTCATGATCTTGCATTCATGCCACCTGTACGAAACACTTGACTTGGCCATGGCATTATACAAAAGGTTGAAATGCACAAGTTCTATAATTACAAACATTCATAAAGCTTATACTAAAGGAGAAATAACGAAAGGAGTGGTAGCAGATATAGTTATATAATACTATTACAGAATATAAGCAAAAACTGGTCAATAAAAGTTTATGCATCTAATCCAAATTTTGAACCAGATACATCAACTTCTATTGGCCAATTTTTGTTTATATTTTGTAACGGAGGGAGTATGGTTTTTTAGAAATGAGTGTCATCTTGTTTTGCAGGTGGAGAGTCACCACCATGTCCAATGGTATGTCCAATGGCATGTCCGATAGCATGTCCGATAGCATGACCATGTTCAATGGCACGTCCGATAGCAGGTGGAAATAAACCAGCTGGGTCGTACTTCTTAGCTGTGGCGGCATCTTTGGTATCAGCAAACCCTAATTGAGGAGTGGTAAGGAAAGAAGCTATAAGGAACAATACTAGCAAGGATGAGGAAAAGGAAGCCATTGCCCTGATTATTTGAGTGTTGGTGCATATAACAGAGTAAGACTACTAGGGTTTTATACTAGTTTGAGATATCATTATTGGGGTGCAATAATAGTAGTTCATGACGACAACATGCATGACGTCATTAGCTTTAATAGTTGAATAGTCACTGCAAAAAAAAAAAAAATTGTTGATTCATTCAAAAATGGTAGACTAAGTAGTTAATAGGTCCCCATACAGAAAACAAAGAAACAAAGTACTCGAACCGGTGAATTGGAGTATAATTAAAAGATTCTCTTTCTCATTTGCGGACAATGTTTCTTTTCCCTGGATCAAGGTAAGAGAGAAGAAAAATGTTCACAATTGTTATGAAAAAATAAGTTAATTACGGGTATTACAAGGATATCCTAGTAGACTAGACATATGAGAGGACGACCGAAGCTATATTTATTTTTTATGTTCAAATATATTTTCTGTATTTGTAATCTTATTTTTTTGTAATAGGACATTAAGTTATAGCTTCAAATTAAATCTAAATTGATAAACTTCTTTATCAAATCCTTCCAATCTGCTACATTACTTCCTGCTAACAATGAATATATGGCTGCTGCTGCTCAGTTGAATGAAAGTGATGCTGATAGAAATAAGTGATATGGAGGACAAATTAGAAATGGAGCTGAGTTGAAGATGATTCCACAATATTTAAATTTGGTTCTATGTTTCCACTACAAAAAAATGCTCTGAAAATTTCTCTCGCTAAAGGCCAAAATTCACTCGTTAAAGTATATTTGTGATGGCCATATTCCGTCGCTAAAATGGTTCTCGCAAACCGTAAGGGAGTTTTGAATCTATCGCTAACTAATAGCGAGGGAATATTTCGTCGCTAATCATCTCGTAATTAGTTTTTTTTTCAAAATCCCACTTAAAATTAGCGAGAGATTTTCCATCGCTAATCACCTCTAATCCATACTTTTTTTCAAAATTCTGCTTAAAATTAGCTAGTACTATTTTATATTATTATAATATTATTAATAAATATTATATTTTTATAATTATTATTATCAATGTTCCCAAATTTACCATGAACTCTAGAAATCCAAGGGGTGGAATATGGTGGTGGTAGGGGTGAAATATGGGAAGAGGGTTTATGTAGAGAGAGGTGTGAGAAGCGGAGATGCGTAATTTAGGGAAGAAGAGAGGAGAGGAGAGAAAAGTGAGAGAAGAGAGAATAAGAGGAAATGATAGTGATTCGATGAGATATAAAAAAACTTAAAATTAGTGAGGGAATTTCTGTCGCTACCATCGCTAATTCCCTCGCTAATCACCTCGTAGTCCGTGCTTATTTTTCAAAATCTCATTTAAAATTAGCGAGGGAATTTCCGTCGCTAGATCCCTTCCTAATCACCTCGTAATCCGTGCTTTTTTTCTTCAAAATCCTACTTAAAATTTGCGAGGGAATTTCTGCCACTAAACCCACCCTAGTCATTAATTGAAGCTGAAACTACAACCCATATTATGTCGCTAATCCGTCGCGACCAACTATTTTGGCGAGTGAATATGATTTCGTCGCTAATGAACTTTTTCTATAGTGTTCAATTCCAGCCACATGATTTAATGTGATCATAAATGGCTGATATGGGAATGGTGTGAAGGAATCATGCTTTAAAAGTATCAAATTTTGTTACCATTCTAGCTAGCTTGAAGTGACAAAAAAAACATGACACCAAAAAGTGAAAGTTATTTTTTAAAAACATGACAAAAAAACATGACACCAAAAAACATGACACCAAAAAGTAAATGAATCAAACAAATGCAAAATGGAGAGAGTTTATGTATTTAATTGATTATTACTTGCATTTGTTTGATTCATTTACTATGTCCTTTATTTTTCTTTGCAAGTAATAATCAATTAAATATCTATACATATTCAAACTGGTAGGACACTTATAGAATCGCATGAACGGATACCTACATACCTACATACATATATATAACTACCATTTTTTTAGACTAAAAAATCCAAATTAAATTAAACTTCACCCACTCCTGTTTTGCGAAAATTTAAAATCTTATCTTTATTATTGTTTGTATTTAAAAAGTTGACAGTGTTTGTATTAACTTTTTTTTGGAGATTTTTGTATTGTATTAGTAAATTTTAAAAACAAAATCTTGATGCATTAATAGTTTTATATTTGTAATGGGTTCAACCTTTTTTACAACACGTTCGACTCTTTGAAATTGAAAGTGTATTGAAAATTGAATAACCATTTAATACCATTCTAATTGGAACCCGTGAAGGATGTAAAAAAAATTGAACTTTGGGAGTTGTAGAATAATAAAACGAATTGAGTGGGTTTTGTATGAAGAAAGAAACCATTCATTTATGATATGCAGTCACAATCATTGTCGGCTCCTTTTCCGTATCCTCAGTTTGTTTGGAAGAGATATGTCTAAAGTGTAGTGAAATCTCTACCCTCAAGATTCCGTTAATATTTCAAAACTACCACCAAAAAGCATAAGGTATAATACAATGGAAAGAGAGTATTTTTAAGTAAATCACTGCATTATACGAATTGCACCTGTATTTTTGACGAAAATCTACTGTAATTTACCGCTTAAAGGGCAGAAAGACTCTCAGGTTTAAAAAGAAGAGATAATTTGGAGTACAAAGTACGAATTTCTCTCATGATCTTGCATTCATGCCACCTATACGAAACTTTTGACTTGGCCATGGCATTATACAAAAGGTTGAAATACACAATTAAGTTCTACAATTACAAACATCCATAAATTTAAAGCTTATACAAAAGGAAAATAAAGAAATGAATGGTAACTAGGGCCACTTATTTAGTAGATATAGTTAATATGATTCTTTAGAAACGAGTGTCATCTTCTCTTGGAGGGTGTTTACCATAAGGTGGCTTCTTGTATGGTGACTTGTATGGTGGTTTGTGCTTGTAAAAAGGTGGCTTGTGCTTGTAAACAGGTGAGTGGTAAAACCATCTACATCGTACTTCTCAACTGTGGCATCTTTGGTATCAGCAGACCCTAATTGATGGGTGAGGAAAAGAGCTACTAGAAACAACACTAGCAATGATTATGAAAAAGAAGTCATTGCAATGATCTCAGTGTTTGTGCATAACACACTAAGACTAGCTAGCTAGTAGAGTTTTATACTGTAGTTTGAATATCATTGGGGATGCAATAATAGGAGTGCCAATATGCAAGACTATATCAAACTCATGATTATTTATTAGATAAATATTTTAGTGAATAGTTTTTTTAAAAGCTCACTTTGTAGAGGCCAAGCCTATTTTATCTATTTGGTTAAAAGAGTATTATTTGGACGCTAACTGTGGAGGCTAACCTAACGAACCAAATAGCATAGAGATGGTAAAGTTCACCCTCAAGTCTTTTCAATGTTACTCCATCTTAGAGTAAGATTTGGATAATTGAGCTACCTATTGTAATCAATGTTTTTAAAATCGGACCGGAAATTGAATCGGAGAGACCTCCGAGTTATGGTTCAATCGATTCACTCGGTTCAACCATGGTGGTTGAACCGGATGAGTAATTATTAAATAAAAAATAATAATATATTGAATTTTGGAGAAAAAGTAAATAAAAAAAATAAAAAAAAGCATTTCGGGCGGTTCAATCCGGGTCAATTGGCGGTTCAAGCGGTTGAACTGCGGTTCAATCCGGTCCAACCCGGTTCTAAACGATTTGATCGCTCTGCGGTTCAAATGGGGTTGAACCGCCCGGTTCGGTCCGGTTCTTAAAACACTGATTGTAATGGACTGCAGCTACCAACAATAAGTGAAACCTTCAGTTGAACCGTGCTTAACAAGCCATAATCCAAACTTAAATGTTTATTGTAATGCTGCTATTAATAGGCCCATTCTAAATTATTTTAGAGAAATATGAATGAAGTTTCAGTCAAATTATAGCAGCATAATTATTGGCAAAAAATTGCTAAGGATTTAAGAAAATTCATCCACTCCGGAGGTTAATAATTTCTTAATTTTGTGTTTTAGGCACGTAGCAATCCTTTGGTCTCAATACATCCTTACTAAACTCACGTCGGTTGTGATCCTATTCAAAATATATTTGAATAAAGCACTCAAATCTTTGAGTCAATTGAATAAAGCACAACCCAATTAAACACTATAGAAAAGAGTAATCAGATTTCAATTAACAGGAAAGTTAAATTGCATAAATTTAAGGAGTAAAAATGCAGTGGTGCAGAGTGTAATATTATAGCTTGATTTCTTAAATTTAAGGAGTAAAACCAGTTATCAGTTGTTCAAGTTCAAAGTTGAATCATGAATGTAAGGCTATAAATAATGGTGGACCATCTATCTGTTTTGTATCACATTCATTGTCACTACTTTCCACTTTGCTTTCGGTGAATAATTGAACCCATCCATGACATGATGCTCTTCTCTTCTGCATTACTACTTCATGCTTCACTTCACCTCAAATTTTGTTAGTGGTTGGTTCATATATTTTTCGATTTAATTTATTTTGCAAATTTGTTCTTAAGAACGAGCATATATTAGTCTTTCATTAAAACCGTTAATGTTCTGGAGTGGGCTGAAGCCCAATCCATTGTTTAGACATTAGAGCAGCCCATTAACAATGAGTAAAAGAGCAAGAAGCCAGATCAACGGCCCTGATTGGTCCGTACAGTAATCCAACGGCCATGCGCATGCCACTGACACTATATAAGCATTCATTGCGTCAGTTGTCAGATAACCACTATTCACCAGTAAAAGTTACTCTGCTCGTTCGTTGCTGACTTGGGCGTCGGAGTGTTATTGCAGGTACACTCGCTCTCCTTACTGTTATTCCGAGTAGGTTCTCAGGAAAGAGAGGTGGGTCACACTGGACACACTTAAATACCAAGTCTTTCCTAGCCAGAACTTTTCCCTAAACAACAATGTTTTCGAAATCAAGCCGAAGAGATTACTGGGATGAGTCGCGGACTAGGTCGCTTTCTTTAAGACGTTTCGTGGCACTACTCCAAGGTGCAAGTAGGCTATCAACCACGACTTCCCAGGTTAAAACAGCCCAGACAACTATTACTAATTTCCACTGCACAGTGAAAAATTAACTCTAAGATATACACCGTTAATATTGTTATAAAAACCACTCTTATGGTTATAAAAACCACTCTTAGTTGGAAATGCTTCAAGCTTTCAAAGAACAAGAAATAATATAGGGAGAAGAGAGAAAAAGTTGAGGAGAAAACTCTTGATCCACAACTTTTTGGTGTGAAGAACAAGTGAGGAGAAGGTCTCCTTTTATAGGCCAAGTGAGTGAGGAGAAGTTATTGGTTTATCCAATGTGGGACTTTTTACAATTCACACACACGTTAAAAGAGAATTCCAACACTTACTTTGGCGTGGAACGCGACCAGCAGAGCAAGCAAGTGTGATTTGACCTCTTAAGCATTGAACCTCACAAGTTCAGGTACAGATCATTTGGCGACCATAGTGGGAGCCCGCGCGCTATCCGCCAGATTTTCAAATGCCACCAAAGGCATCTCGAGGCCGGCCGAAGGCCTCCCGTCTACGAAGTGTGGCAGACGGAGCACAACAGGTCACGGTGGCACTCCCTGCCGATTTAGTCCAAGAGCTGCGAGAACTATTGCATGATCGCAATCAAGCTCTAAACCGCAACAACGACTGGCTCACTCAGCTGGAAGACCAGATTGCCTCAAGATGGGCACATACTGCTCCCGAACAACGACCTCATGGAGACTATACGTCCGTCTTACGGGCAAATCCCTCAAGGGTTCTTCGATCGCCTCCGCAAAGGCACCTGGTCCACCGATCTCTACCCCAAAGAAGGGGACGAGGAGGAGGAGGAGCCACACCGCCCAGGACGACTTCATCCACCACCGACTATACCTACTGGCCTGAAGAATCTTTGCATCAGGAGTCTTCTTATGGGTCGACCAATTCACCAACTCGTTCACGCAGCCGATCATTCGAAGCAGTATTTTGATAACAATAGGCTTTACCCTGAGGAACGACCTCGTCGCAGAGAGAGGGGTAACACCAATCTGGGACCATATACGAGAGAAATAGACGAGTTACGTATCCCTCGTTCCCTAGAGAAACCCCCTTCAGATCTCAAGATGTACAATGGGGTCAAAGATCCAGATGCTCACCTGAAACACTTTGATTTGATGATGAAATATAGAGGAGCGCCTGGACCAGTAAAATGTAGAATTTTCCCCCTCACCCTAGAGGGGTCAGCACTAGAATGATTCACCAAATTGAGACCTAACACCATCTCATCGTGGGAGCAAAATGGCCAGAGTTTTCACTGCTCGTTTCACGACCTCCAAAATCAAGCCAAAATCTTACGATGTTTTGATCGCTATCAGACAAGGGCCAGATGAGTCTTTACGCAACTATGTAGAAAGGTTCAATCAGGAAGCTGATTAGGTCAGAAACTTAGATGACAATCAAAGGTTGTTTTTCTTAAGGACGGACCTCCTAAGGGGAAGTCGTTTTGAGGTGGAGGTAGGTCTCCATCTCCCCAAAGATTTGGAAACGTTCCTAAGACGGTCGCAAAGATTCATGAATTACGAAGAAAGAACTATGGCAATTGAAGCTGCTGAGGCGGGTATGAATCAGCGACCCTGGTCAGAAAAGGATCAAAGGGAGAAAGAAGACTATATCAGGCCAGGCAAAGACCACAAGATGAAGAAATTTTCTGGGCGTACCAAGTTGAACACCTCATACGCGAACATATTGGCAGAATGTGCGAACACAGAATTCAGGGATATCAAACCACCAGAACCACTTGTTCTCAAGGAGGGACAGCGTCCATCCAAGAAGTACTATCGGTATCACAAAAGTAACGGGCATGACACCAATAACTGTATGGCTCTCAAAGATGATGTGGAAACATTGATCAAAAGAGGAAAATTGACTCAGTATGTGAAGAGAGATCAAGCTGAAGGGCGACAAGAAATACAGGGAGCTCGTTCAGCCATGAAGGGGAAAGAGTGAGCAGATGAGGTGGCCAAGATAGCTGCTGAAGAAGATGACGATGAAGACGGCATCGTGGATACCAGACAGTCAAAGGAAAGGCCAGTCGCCATGGTAATTTCTGGAGGTATTCCTACTGATGCCTCAACCAACAGATCGATCAAAAGAAGATGAGACGAGACCATGAGCGTTACCTCAACGTCCTCTCCAAGATCCCCTTCTTAGAGACCATCCATCTCCTTCGGAGACGAAGATCTCATTGATGGTATGCCCAATTATGAGGTACCACTCATTATAGTCGCGGTAATTGAAAACATGGAGGTCAGAAGGATATTGGTGGATCAAGGGAGCTCAACAGATATAATTTTTAAAGACCTTTTGGATGTCCTAAAGATATCAAAAGACGACATGAGACCATACAGAGGCACGGTGTTGACTGGATTTAATGGAGCATCTACAACACCTATAGGAAGAATAGAGTTGATGGTCACCTTCAGGGACGATACGGTCGAGAAGCCTCTCTGTAGAACGGTCAGAGCGGACTTCATAGTGCTACCTTGCAAATCTATTTATCAATGTATCATCGGGCGACCAACCTTGGCCCGCTTAGAAGCAATTTCATCCACAGTCCACTTGAAGATGAAGTTTTATACCAAAGCTGGTGAGGTCGCCACTCTCTCTACATACCTGTTGTCCACAAAACGAGCTTTTCTTTTAGGATTAAAGGAAAAGGGCAAGAAAGTAGCAAAAGAAATCGAAGAGGCTATGAAAGGTGGCGATTAAGTGAACGTGGCTGATCTAGATGCTCGCTATGACCCAAATAGTGATGAAGATGAGGGAGACGACCTCCTAACCAAAGAGCTTAAGAAAAGGATCAAACGACCTGAACCAGATGGTAACTTTTGCCATGTGCAATTGGGGAGCGACCCAGAAAAAATGATCAAGATAGGGAGCGATTTGTTCTCATGGAGCGCTGCTGATATGCCCGGGATTCCACCTGAAGTAGCCTGCCATCATTTAGCAGTAGACCCAGGAGCGAAATGGGTCGTGCGACGAAGAAGAGTTCAAAGGGAGGAAAAGGCGCGAGCCGCAACCAAGGCTGTAGAGGACCTGCTTGAAGCAGGATCCATCAAAGAGATAAAATACATGACATGGTTGTCCAATATAGTCCTAGTTAAAAAGGTGAACGACAAATGGAGGATGTGCGTAGACTATACTGACCTCAATCGAGCATGCCCAAAAGACGTGTTCCCCGTCCCAAGTGTTGACCGTTTGGTTGACAGTGCTAGCGGATACAAAATCTTGTCATTTTTGGACGCCTACTCTGGATACAACCAGATCGCCATGCATCCACCCGATCAGGAGAAGACCGCCTTTATGACGGACAGGGGAAACTTCTGCTATCGAGTCAGGCCTTTTGGTCTGAAGAACGCTGGGGCAACCTACCAACGAATGATGAATCAAGTCTTTCAGAGTCAAATAGGAAAAATGGTGGAGGTCTACCTGGACGACATGATTATCAAAAGTAGACAAGACCATACCCATGTGGACAACCTAAGAGAGGTATTCAAGGAGACCAGGAAGAACTCACTTAGATTCAACCCAGAGAAATGCACCTTTGGAGTATGGGCAGGCAAGTTTCTTGGATTCTATCTCACAGAAAGAGGAATAGAGGCCAATCCAGACAAATGTCGGGCGGTCATAGAAATGAGGCCGCCCACAACTAAGGAAGAAATTAAGAAGCTTAATGGTATGGTGGCCGCTCTTTCTCGCTATAATGCAAAGGCAACGAACAAATCTTTACCTTTATTTAAGCTCTTGAAGAAAGAAACCGTATTTGAATGGACGCCCGAGTGCAACCAGGCTCTCGAGCAACTAAAAATGGCCTTAGTAGAACCTCCAATTCTGACCACTCTGGAGCCTGGAGAAACGTTATTCCTGTACTTATCCATAACAGACGAGGCTTTGGCCGCTGAATTGGTGCGGGAAGAAAGGTCAAAGCAGAATCCAGTCTATTTTGTGAGCAAAGTCCTGCAAGGCCCCGAGCTCAGATATCAAAAAATTGAGAAGTTAGCACTAGCCTTAGTTGTGGCCGCTAGAAGATTGAGACCGTACTTTGTGGCACATCAGATCGTACTTCGCACGGACCAACCCATTAGGCAAATCCTACACAGACCAGACCTAGCCGGCAAAATGATCAAATGGGCGGTTGAGCTTTCAGAGTTTGGAATCAAGTATGAACCCAGAGCAGCCACCAAAGCACAGGTTTTGGCCGATTTTATTGCAGAAATGACGCTAGTGTCAGAGAGCCCAGTCCAGGGGTTTTGGAAGCTGCATGTTGATGGATCCTCCAATGGTAAAGGCAGTGGGGCAGGCCTGATCCTTGAAAGTGAAGAAGGGACGACCATAGAAGTCTCGTTGGCCTTCTCGTTCCCCACTTCGAACAACCAGGTTGTATACGAGACTTGCGTAGCTGGATTATTTCTTGCCCTAGAGTTTAACGTAAAAAGAGTAGAGTTGCGCTCGGACTCTCTTTTGGCAGTCTCACAAATCAAAGAAGTCTTCTGCGCCAAAGATGAAATCCTCCAAAGATACTTGATGAAGGTCAGAGAATTGTTACAGAAATTTGAGCATGCTGAAGTTGTGCACGTCCCCAAATCAGAGAATACTCGGGAGGACATACTGTCTAAACTTGCAAGCACCAAGGGTTCTGGTAACCACATAAGCGTGATACAGAAGGTATTATCACAACCCAGTGTAAGGCTGGAGACCGTCTTTGGGGCGGACATATGTGAAGTCGACTTAACACCAACATGGATCGATCCCATTTTCATATATATAAAGGATGGGGAAGAACCTGAGGACCCAAAAGCAGCTGCACTCGTTCGAAGACGAGCGTCCTCTTACTCAATCATCAACGAGCAACTCTATAGAAGAGGTTTTACCATGCCATTGCTCAAGTGCCTCCTCCCAGCAAAAGCAAACTATGTGTTAAGAGAGATTCATGAGGGCATATGTGGGAACCATATGGGCTCACGAGCGCTGGCCAAGAAGGCTTTAAGAGCGGACAATTACTAACCTACAATGGAAGTAGATGCTAAGGATCTAGTCAAAAAGTGTGACAAGTGCAAGAGGCACACATACGTTCACATTGCTCCTCCCACGGAGCTCAACAGCATGACCGCCCCTTGGCCGTTCACATGGTGGGGAATAGAAATGTTGGGACCGTTCACCCTTGCCCCTGGTCAGCTCAAATTTCTGATCGTAGCTGTTGATTATTTCACTAAGTGGATTGAGGCTGAGCCATTGGCCACGATCACATCAAAAAACTGCCTTAAGTTCGTTAAAAAGAATATCCTGGTGCGATTTGGAATACCAGAAGTAGTTGTGCCAGATAACGGCACACAGTTCACTGACAAAAACTTCCAAGAGACTCTGATCGAGTTAGGGGTGAAACAGCGTTTCACGTCGGTAGAACACCCACAGACAAATGGGCACGCAGAAGCGGCCAACAAGGTCATCCTGAGAGGATTAAAAAGAAGACTATATGAAGCCAAGGGAAAATGAGCCTTCAATGTTATGGGCGTATAGAACTACCCCTCACTCAACCACGGGAGAATCCCCCTTTAGAATGGTCTATGGAACGGATGCACTCATTCCTGTGGAAATAGGAGAGTTAAACTGGAGGACGACCAATCCTAAACAGCCGTTCGAAAACGAGCAAGCCACCAGGGAGGAGTTAGACCTGGTAGAAGAACTTCGGAGCAAGGCAGCCCTAAGAGAAGCACTAGTTAAGCAGAGCATGGCAACGAGACACAACGCCAAGGTCATCCCTAGAGCTTTCGAAGTAGGGTAACTCGTGTTGAGAAAGGCAGATATCGGCCAGAAGAATGCTGGTCAGGGAAAGCTCGCCCCAAATTGGCAAGGTAGCTGCAAGGTAGCTGCAAGTTTAGTACAAGGTAGCTGCAAAAACGGGCAAAGGAGCATACATCCTCCAAACCATGAGTGGAGGGACGATCTCCAACACCTAGAATGCTATGAATCTTAGGAGATATTTCACCTGATGTACCTTGTAATTGTGAACGAATGTCATGTTACCGTTCCAATGATTAATGAAAGAAGAACGGGCGGGACACTCTTTTTCCCTACGGGGTTTTTTATCGAGGCCCGCTCGTCCGTCAATAAAATGACGAGGAAAATTCTTATATTTGTGTTATAACTTATTTTCTAAGCACTAATCGATCCAGTAACGAGCAACCCTAGAACGACCTAAATTTAAACCGAGTTTGATAAACTGTTGAATAGGGGAAAAAAAAACTTAAACGAATTTTAAGTATAAATAGAACGAAGCGATCGTAAGAGTGTTGGTCGCACCCTCATAAACGAGCTAAAACTAAAGTAGAAACTTGGTAAGCTGGCTATGGGCGAGCAAGTAGGTTTTCCTCGTATGGCATGACCATAAGTGAATTGAAAATCAAACACAAAGTCAAACACGAGTGAAAGTTTGCCCGTTCGGCACGATCATAAGCAAATTGGAAATCAAACGATATTAATTTGAGAAATTTGCAAGAAAATGGATAGACAATTGAGAAAAGAAACGGGCGTGCTTCAAACATTAAAACGTTGCTCGGAGAAGGCCGAGCTCCATAAAGTAAATATTACAACAAAAGGGCGACCACTAGGCCGCCAGGAAAACAGCAAAAGACATAAAAAAATAATTTAAAAGTACGTCATTCAAGACGACTATAAACAACAACCTCCTACACCACATTTCCTTCTTCGTCTTCTTCAGCAGGGCGGATGATCTGTCTGTTCTTCAGAAAATGATCGTTATTCACGATCTCAGGGTTGACCTCAAGAGTTGGAAAACATTATTGGATTTGGGCAACGACCTCGTCAAAACGCTCTTTCGCGATCGCAAGGGTAGCCATTTCCAAAGTTTCCAGCTCGGCCACAGCTTTGTCACGTTCAGATTCCACGTTCTTCAGGTCTTCCTTCAAGCCATTGACCTGCCCCTCCAGTCGTTCAGCCTTAGAAGATAGCTCAGTCACTTTAGCAGTTTCGGCGGTCAACTTGGTCTCAGCATCAACTTTGGCATTTAAGGCTACATCTCGTTTAGTGGTGGCCGTGCTTAGAACGTCCTTGGTGGGTTGGAGGGCGGCCTCAGCTTCCTTGAGCTTTTCCTTGGTGGATTCCAGCTCTGCCCGCAACTCTGTGATGCGGCCAAGGGCAGATTTATACTTATCATTTTTATCTAGGAGGTCGCCCTCCAACCACAAATTACGATGAATAAGACGCATACCTGCTTGACGTTGAGCCTCCTCGGCCTTGTAACGAGCAAGTTTCAAGGAAGCGGCCTTGGCAATATCAGACATGAAGAGAAGAGGATCCTCACGGAGACTGTCGAAATTTGCTTCGCTGAGATTGTCCAAGTCAAGGGACGACTTCTTCTGATTCTCCTTGGTTCTTTTTGGGACGGAAGGATCAAGATCAATCTCCACCGTGATGGTCCCAGCAGACTGTGGTTCTCGATCTCTCTTTCTTGATCCTGAGCTCGTTCCACGAATAGGAATGGGAGATTTGCGACTGCCCTTTAGATTGATGGTGCGGGAAGGAGAGGAGGCAAAGGTGACCCGTTTGCCTTTCTTGGACTTGGTTTTCTTCAAAAGAGTTTCGAAACCAACAACCGACATTTCAACTGCAAAAAGAATGAACGGTTAGAACCAAAAAGAAAAAGGCATTAAATAATAAGGGGCGACTAAAATAAAATGTGAAAAAGCATATCACACCAAGTCTATGTTGTGCATGTTCAACAGTCCTAGTGCGAGCAAATTTGTTACAAGGGAAAATTCCCTCGGGCATCCAGCTCGCCAAGTTTTCAAAAATCCTAACATTGTCTAGGTTGTACTCTCCAAGTTTTCGATGAGTTCTGTAGTTGATAGTGTCACGATTATAGTGAGAATGAGCCCCAGACAGCGGGAATTTCATAGAAGCAACACCTCCTTGGGCGTCTAAGGATCCAACATACTCTCTTGCCCGGTCATTAATTGGAACAATCCAGAGAAAAGCATGCCTCCAAAACTTGGTGGATTCATAGAAGGGTTTGAATAATTTGGGAGCACCCTTGCAACTTTTTAGGGAAACCTACTCCCAACGCCCGGGCTCGCTCTTCGTCTCAACGGTGCGACTAACATCAAATAAACTGAAAAATAGACGACAGTTGATATCCCGGTCTAGAGCGGCCATCACCATCTCAAAGGACTTGACAAGCGCCCAAGCATTGAAGTGGAGTTGAGAAGGAGCGACCCCAAGGTATCTTAGAACGCGTCTCTGAAAGAAAGTGAATGGAGGACGCACTTTTAAGTCCCTAAGGGTATTGGTAAACATGATGAACTTTAACCTGGTTGGGATTGTGGCCGCATGCTCGCCAGCAGGAACGCCCTCAGCTCTCCACTCTTGGTCGTAATATCCAAGCAGTTTAGAAAAGAAAGGTAGAATCTCGTCACCAGGGGGAAAAATAGAAGATTGCTCAAGAATGGAGGATGAAATCCAGGAGTGATCATCGTCAATTACACCTCCCCAGTCATGTTCCTCTCGTACCATTTCATAGACAGGAGCGGGTGGAGACCCAGGGTTAGCATTTCTATCAGTTTCTTGGGGCAAATCAGCATTAGGTGAGCGAACTGTCTCAAAATCGTTGGTAGAAGAAGAGCGACTAGAAGAAGTGGATGATGAAAGGTCAGTAGAAGAAGGAAGAGTGTCAACAGAAGGCAGTTCGCTCATATTGCCATGTTAGCTGAAGGACCACCAGAAATTCTAGCAGTCTTTTTTGTCCGCACCAGCACCTTACCCTGCAAGGAGTGGGAAGTCAAGATCACCTAGAATGATGATTCGCAGAAAGGGGCAACAAGGTCGACCCCGAGCCTGACACCCCCTCCTCGCCCCAACAAGAAAGAGATCAAGAGAAAAAATTGAATGGGCAAAAAAGCAAGAATATTTCATACCTGGAGTGGGAGAGAAGTTCGTGCTCAAAGTAGTGTACTCCTTGATAAGCAGGATCAAGCGAGCAGAAGTCACGAACGTCTGAGAGGGAGATCGTGCATGGGTAAACACCTAGCCAGAATCACCACGAGTCCTGGTCGCTTTCAGAGAAAGTTTTGCTCGCTTTCAGAGATTGGAAGATTAAAAGTGGAAACTGAAGGAAAGGGGGCAACATATTTATAAGATTTTGGGGGCAAGCAAACGAAGCGACGTGACCTTCTTCACTTGCACGCGTATTGAAAACCAAAACGAAATCATGACCAGGCGCCACCGTTTCAGATTTCGAGGCAGCATTAATGACCTGTGAGAAGGCGTGAAGCGTCGCTTCGTGTCAAGTGCCATGTGTCTCATATTCATAGCAGAATCTACAACACACTCGGATGCTCGACAAATCGACCTCGTACCTTCGTGGACGGTCAGAGAAACAACAAGCCTATGCCCGCCCCGAGCGACCTTGGCTTGGAGGGCAACTGTTCTGAAGTGGACTGAAGCCCAATCCATTGCTTAGACATTAGAGTAGCCCATTAACAATCACTACAACAGATATTGAAAAAAAAGGCGCTAAAATGGGCAGTGTTTATGCTAGAAGAGCTGCTTTTGGCTAAAACACGGAGCAATGGGCAGCGCGTATGAAGCAAGCGCTGCTTTTGGGCAGGACGCATTGTGCAATAAGCAGCGCCTATGGAGCAAGCGCTACCTTTTGGGTTAGACGCGCTGCGCAATAGGCAGCGCCTATGCAGCAAGCGCTACCTTTTGGGTTAGACGCGCTGCGCAATAGGCAGCGCCTATGCAGCAAGCGCTACCTTTTGGGTAGACGGGTTCTCAATGGCCAGCGCTTATTAGTGAAGCGCTGCCTATTGGTGTGTTTTTTATTTTTTCATTTTTTCCCTCTCAACACACATTTTCGTTCTAGTCCTCTCCTCAACACTAACACTCTCTCAAGCTCTCTTCCTCCTCCTCCTCCATTGGCCTCAAATGGACACACACTCCTCTCAAGCTCTCATCTTTGTCCTCTCAAGCTCTCATTTTCGTTCTCTCAAGCTCTCATTTTCGTGGCTCTCTCCCATTTTCGTTTTCCCAAAGGACATCTCTTCCACACTTCTCCATTTCTTCTCCATTTTCGTGTAAGGTGATTTCTTCCCCATTTTCGTTTCTCTTTCACAAAGTTTAGTATTACTACATGTTGCTCTAGTTATTTTAATGGCATTGGAACATTAGGTTAGATGATTTAAAGGTTATGGTTGATGATTGGTTCTTTAAAATGGTGTTTCTAAACTTTGGGGGAAATGTAGTTGTAGTGTTTGTTGAAATGTCCAAAGGAAATGCTTGTTAATTTAATTTGATGTAGGCTTAGTGTTTGTTGAGATGTCCAATGCTTGTTAATTTAATGTTGCTTTCGGTTAAGGGATTTTATAAACTTGAATATTTAGGATTGCATGTTGTTTTATTAATTTTAATGGCATTGGAACTTTATGTTAGATGATCAAAGTTGATGCTTATTGATTGGTTTATTGAAAGGGCGGAGTGTTTGTCTTATTTTGTTAATGTCACAAAAATTGATTGTATTTTTGTCTTCCATATTTGTATGATGGTTCTTTAATTAGTAATTTAATTAATTAATTGTTTATAGGAATTGAAAATACTTCCTTCGAGTTCGTGTTGGTTCGTGAGTTCGAGCTCGAGTTCGTGTTTGTTCGCTTCATTTGCTAGTGCGTGGTTCGCATTCGTTGGAGTTCATCGTTGCTTCCACTTGTTCAGGTACTTTTGTTGTTTTGTTGTATTTATTATATGAAGAATGACAATATGGAAGACATCAAAGTCTTTGATTTCTTTAGTTTAAAATAGTTGAATGTATTAGCTTCAAAAAAATTGTTTTCTTTAGTTTGATTTCTTTGATTGCTTTTGTTTGTTTTGAACCATGATGATTTATTTCTTCATAGATATTGCATTAGTAATATCTAAAATCTTTGATTTACAAATTCTAAAATCTTTGATTTACAAATTCTTTGATTGTTTTCTTTAGTTAATTTAAGGTAAATGTGTATATATAGAAAAAACAAAGTTATATAACAAATAGGCACCAAATCTAAAATCTTTGTGCAAGGAGCAAATCAACATCAATAAACTAATTGAATCTTTGAAAGGCATCTAGACCTAGTTATTGATAATGACTTCATATATCATTTTGCACGTATCACAGACACACAGCATATGCAGTGTTTTAACTTTCAAGCACAAAATTTGGCAACTAATGAGCAGTCACAATGAAACAACTTTGTGACCCCAACATCTACAAACTAATTTAAGAATCAGATCATATTGTAGTTATCCTACCAAACCATGCATATCCAATAATAGGACAATTTAAGCAATTAGATTAAAACCTAAAGAAATCACAGAATAACTTTCACAACTATGCTACTAGTCTGCTAGTATTAGAATTTGTAAATCACTGATAGAAACTGGCTCTAAAAATATTCCACAAATTGAACGCCCAATGCCTCTCCTCTTCCTTTTATTCACCTCCTAACAAAAATTACCCACACATCCACATAACACAAACATAACTCTTCTTTTGCAAAATAGTTGTTCCTTTCCTATAAAATAAATATTATTTTAATAGTAAAGACCCATTTTGGTCCCGACAATTTCTTCATGAGACAAATCTGACTATTTTTTAGGGATAGATTAGCGACTAACTTGTCCACTTTTCGAAAATATCATGGACTAAGGGACCAATTCGTCCCGTACAAAATTTGAGACTAAAATGAGTCTATGCTCTTATTCTAACATCATATATTTGATGATATTTTAAGCACTCCAAGTAAGGTGATTTCACTATACTAATATGCAATTAGCATTATCTGCATTAAAGTATATATATGCTCCTATCAAACAAAGTTCCAAGCAACTAGACCTTCGATTTCCGATTTTTCTTATTAATTACTAGAATGCTCTGTTTATCTCTTTTTTCAACAGCACAACATCTAGATTTGGATTTAGATTTTGGTTTTATTTTCAAAGAATTATCCTTGAATGTAGTCAACAGCAGCGTTTCATGGCACTATCTCGTAGAAGCAGCGCGGATCGTAGAAATTGCAGCGTTTAGCGCGCTACAGTGCTGCACCGATGGAGAGGAAGGAGAATTAAGGTGAAAAAGGGAAGTACAAGGGGGAAACGAAACGCCGCACGATTTTGACAAAACCACTCAAACCCTAAATTCAAGAAGGGAGCGAAATAGAGAGTGAGAGAAAGAGATAGAACCTTAGAGAGAAGTTGGTGACCAGCAATTTCCGTTGTGTCTTGTGGACGAGAGCGAGAGAGAATACGCGAGACAGAGAGCGAGGTGGAGTGGTCACTGGTCAGAGCCTACGCAACACTTGGGGAAAAAAACCGCGAAACTGAAACGGAAAAAGAGGGAGAAAACAAATTGGTGATTTTTTAATCATTTGGTTCTGGGTGGGAACTTCAAAATAGAGTATCCTCGAAATAATTAAGTATCCGTGTAATATAATACTAGTATGTCTGCCTCTATTTTTAATAGGTAAAGTGGTTAGAAATTAGTATCTTAGTAGCTAGAGGGGAGGGGGAGTGAGATTTGAACTTGTACGTCTATATTTTCATCAATGATGTCCCTTTCACTCAACCATGTGAGCTACCCTTCCGGGACAGTATGTCTGCTAGGGGTGTTCAAAACCGAACCAAACCAACAGAAAACTGCAAACCGAACCAAAGCAAACTGAAAACCGCAAAAAATCGCTTCTTATTGGTTTGGTTCGGTTTCTTTTTTCCTTGCACCGCACGGTTCGATTTGGTTCGCGATTTTGATTACAAAAACCAAACCGAACCAAACCGCAAGTAACATTAAAGCTAATTGACTTACAACATTTCTTACTAACTTACTAGCCCAAATGGAACTAAAACCCAACTCCCACTCACTTACTAGCCGAAATTCAATTAATTCTTTGACTCAATTACGAAGAATCTATAATGTTATGCTATATTTAAAAATTACAATAAAGTATTTAATTCAAATTATATTAGTTAATTTTAACTTCATTTTAAATTATATTTTATCTTGGAAAATTACTCTCTTTTAAATAGCTAAGACAATATTTAAAATAATTAGAAAAATAACTTAAATTATATTTTAACTTCATTTTAAATTATATTTTAACTTCATTTTAAATTATATTTTATCTTGGAAAATTACTCTCTTTTCTATATATACACATTTACCTTAAATTAACTAAAGAAAACAATCAAAGAATTTGTAAATCAAAGATTTTAGATATTACCTTAAATCTTTGTTATATATCTTTATTTCTTCAAAAAAATTAACTAATATAACTAAAATATAATTTAAAATGAAGTTAAAATTAACTAATATAATTTAAAATGTAGGCTTTATCATATATTTATTTACATTATTGTTGTCAAAAAAATGTATTAAATTAAATTTAACAATTAACTAATCTTTTGTTTTGTAGTGTCCGAAACAACCAAATAACAATGATTGTGGGTATTACGTAATGAGATTTATGAAGGAAATTATTACCCACAACCAAATGGTTATCCCCAGATAGGTATCTTTACAAAACTCTTTTTTATTTTGATTTAACCATATATTTCAATTCTAATTTTATTTAATTATATAATTTCAGTATTTTCCCGATTGTCGGTGGAAGACATACTCTACTGCACAGATTGATGAGCTTAGAGGAGAGTGGTGCCATTATGTCTCGCAATTCTTTTGATTTTAGATAGATTGTAATTTTGTAAATTGTTAGAGTTTTATTTGGATACATGCATATGAATTGGTTCATGCATATGTAAGTTGCTAACTTGTTTTAATTTAGATACATATTGTAAGTAGCTTGCTAGTTTTGGATACATGCATATGAATTGGTTCATGCATATGTAAGTTGCTAATTTGTTTTAAATTAGATACATATTAATGTAAGTAGCTTGCTAGTTTTGGATACATATTGTTAGAGAGTTTGATTTGGATACATATTAATTTGTTAATATTGTAAGTTGCTAAGTTTTGGATACATATAATAACTTGTTAGCTAGTTTGTTTTGGTTTGTGATCATATTGGTGCATTTGGATATATAACTAGTTTATATATACATATGTTGTTAGTATATAATGGATTGGATTGGTATTAATTGGCTGTATATGACCAGGAAATTATCAAATGTAAAAAGGTAAATACAAAAAAAACAGAAAAAAAAAAAGGAAAAAAAAATTAAACAATGGGCAGCGCTTGGTGGGAGAAGCGCTGCTCATTCACCTAGTGCGTATAGCAATGGGCAGCGCTTGGTAAAGGGAAGCGCTGCCCATTGCTAAACGTGCTAGGTGAATGGGCAGCGCTTGGTGGGAGAAGCGTTGCCCATTCACCTAGCGCGTTTAGAAATGGGCAGCGCTTGGTAAAGGGAAGCGCTGCCCATTGCTAAACGTGCTAGGTGAATGGGCAGCGCTTCCCTTTACCAAGCGCTGCCCATTGCTGTACGCGCTAGGTGAATGAGCAGCGCAATTCTCCCACCAAGCGCTGCTCATTCACCTAACGCGTTTAGCAATGGGCAGCGCTTCCCCTTACCAAACGCTGCCCATTGCTAAACGCTCTAGGTGAATGAGCAGCGCTTCTCCCTTCAAACGCTGCCTATGGCTATTAATGAGCAGTGCTTCTCAAACGCTACCCATTTTTGGGGAGGAATCACCAGCGCCAAATTTAGCAGCGCTCAGAAACGCTGCCCATGGCTAAAAAAAAACGCTGCCCATCCCCAAATCTGTTGTAGTGAATGAGCAAAAGAACAAGAAGCCAGATCAATGGCTTTGATTGGTCCGTACAGTAATCCAACGGTCATGTAACAACTATTCACCACTAAATGTTAGTCTGCTCGTTCGCTGCTGATTTGGGCGTCGAAGTGTTACTGCAGGTACACTCGCCCTCCTTACTTTGGCGTGGAACGCGACCAGCAGAGCAAGCAAGTGTGATTTGACCTCTTGAGCATTCAACCTCACAAGTTCAGGTACAGATCAGTTAACACACTCCGTGAGTAGCTAACAATAGTCCAAACTAAAAATAATACTATATTTTAGATGAAGTAAACATCGCTTTTCTGCCTTTGCAAGTTCAAGACAGTTTTGTTCATAAAAATGGAATCACATTAATCAATAAACTCACTCACGTACGTGTTTGGCCATTTCTTAATTTTGTCACGTAGCAATAATGAATGTACGGCTAGCTATAAATGGTGGACCATATCTGTACTGTATAGAAGAAGAGCGAGTCGAGAAGTCGTTCCCTATAATTTCCACTGAATAATTGAAGTGATGAATTGGTCTTCTGCATTACTGGAGTATGTCTGTCACACTGAGTTAATAATTGAAGTCATCAAGTGTGAAGTCTGAAGTGTAAAATGCTCACTCAATAATGTCAAAAAGATTACAGTCTTTGCTGAATTGTATCGCATAGCTTCAATACTAAATATCCTGAAAGACTTACATCTCTCTTAAGCTCTCAAGTTTATTACTTATCAAATATTTAATTCTTAATAGCATGTGAAATTAATCCACAGAACTGCAACAATCACACAAACATACAAACTGTATGTTGGCTTGACATTACACCATAAATAATCTAGGACCATGTTGGGCCAAACATAAACATCTAGCTTACTAGTCTTCGTTATTTATTCAAACTTCTGATTTTTATTTTTTCCATAAACATACCCTCAGAATTCTATTAACAAATATAACAGATCATTTTCTTGTACATGAATCACTGCATATGTATAAAACAAAGGGGGAAGGGAATATCAATTACTTAAAATAAGTATAACTTCCTGAAAGTTAATAACAAGCATCATAGGCAACTGGTGTGATGAAAACTCACGTCACATGCAAGTGCAAATACCATACTCTTCATTTTGGATTCAACTTTTAAGTGGACCATATCTGTCACTGTATAGAAGAATTGTACCGATGACTTGGTCTTCTCTTCTGCATTACTATTTGAGTATCTGTCTCAAAAGATTCTTTCTCAATTGCCCACGATGCTTCTCTTCTCTGGATCCAGCTAAGAGAAGAAAATGTTCACACAACTATTGATGAAATTTATATTCATTTCTTATTATGCGAAAAATAAGTTACGGGTGTATTAATACAAGGATATCCTAGTGTACTAGCTAGACATATGAGAGGATGATCAAAACTATATTTATTTTTTATGCTCGAATATATTTTCTGTACTTGTAATTTTATTTTATTTTTCTGTAATAGGACATTAAGTTATTATATAGCTTCAACATCTCAATTGATAAACTTCTTTATCAAATCCTTCCAACCTGCTACATTTATTCCTTTCCTTTCCTTTCTCTTCTTTTCTTGTACTTTTCTTTCTTGACCCAAACATAGGCTTTATCTCCAATCTGGTCATAAAGGATTTATAGCACTCTCCAACTTGTGGGGGATGTAAACATATAAAGAAGAATGCTGACAATGAATATTTGTTTGCTGCTGAGTTAGATGAAAATGCTGCTGGTATTTAAATTTGGTTATTGGTTCCAATTCCAGCTACATGATTTAATGTGATCATAAATAGCTGATATGAGTAGATAATTACTACCTAAGAATCCCGGATACTTAGTATGATACGGATACATTATGACACGGATATGGAGGGTGCAGGAAATTTTTAAAAATCAAGATAGGACACGGTCAAGATACATATATATGTGTATAATGTATACAGTCATGAATAGAGTTTGTATAGAGACATTCACGTTACTATAGCACAACATCTCAATAGTCAATATATAACAATGACAATGTAGAAAAATTACTTGAACTTTCTGTATGTAGAACTGAGAGACAAATAACAGACTATATCCTAAATTACTTGAACTTTTTGTATCATGATTTTTCACAGGTAGCTTACATGATAAAAGCCTTCACTGACTGCTACATGACTAGGGGAATATCAATGTGCCTTCATTAGGTGCTGTATAAAACAGAGAACACTAACAAATAAATCTGTTAGTGTTTTAGTAGAGAATAGTAGAAGATGATTGTTTAGTATTAGTTAGAGAGAATGTTGCCGTGGGATGTTTAAAACAAACTCTTGAATTCTATTGATATTGTGTAGTTAGTACAATAAGAAGTGACTTCTTCTTTGCTTGATGATTTCACAAAATAGAGAAGCCTATTTATGGGCCTTACTTTTCACCGCCTACTATATGGCGGTTGTTAATTTTTTATGATTAGAGAATTCTAGGTTCTATCTCTAGTGAAATCTAGAAGTTAATATTATTAGTACATAGTTTTACTTCCTATAAGATTCTAGAATTTGTATCATACTTCAACACTCCTCATTGATACAAATTTTAGAAACTTCGAGCAAAGTCCGCAACTCCTCAAACTTGTCTCTTGGCAATGCCTTTGTAAATATGTTTGCAACTTGATCTTCTGTTGTGCAGTATTTTAGTTGAATCTGCTTGGTCGTCTCTGCTTCTCTGATAAAGTGATATTTTATAGCAATGTGCTTTGTTCGGTGATGATGAATTGGATTCTTTGCCATTGCTATAGCAGACTTATTGTCGCAATAGACTGTGGTAGGGCGATCTTGCAGTTCACCCATGTCTTCGAGTATTCTCCGAAGCCATATAGCTTGACTTGTCGCTTCTGCTGCTGCCACGTACTCTGCTTCCGCGGTTGATTGTGCAACTGTTGCTTGCTTCTTAGACGCCCAAGAGAAAAATCCCGATCCTAGTGAGATGGCATAGCCTGATGTACTCTTCATGTCATCAATAGAACCTGCCCAATCACTGTCAGTGTAGCTAAGTAATCTTGAGTTGGTCGTGGTTTTGTACCATATACCAAACTCCTTTGTGCCTTGGAGGTATCTTAGAACTCTTTTTCTTGCTCCATAGTGAATTTGACTTGGCTTCTGCATGAATCTTGATAATAGACTAGTAGCATACATGATATCTGGTCGCGTAGCAGTAAGATATAGTAGGCTCCCGATCAAACTTCTATAGCGCGATGCATCAGCTTCTGGCGCTCCGTCTTCCTTTTGTAACTTCTCATTTGTCACGAGCGGAGTAGCTACTGGCTTGCATTCGCTCATGTTGAACTTCTTCAATAGTGCTTCAGTATATTTCTTCTGACAGATGAATATCCCCTCTTTTTGTTGCTTTACTTCTATGCAGAGGAAGTAGTTCATCAAGCCAAGATCTGTCATCTCGAATGTCTTCATCATATCTTCTTTGAATTTAGCCACCATTTTAGCATTGTTTCCTGTGTAGATTAGATCATCTACATACAAGGAGACAATGAGAGTATCATGCTGACCTTGGGTCTTGACATATAGTGTTGGCTCACTTTTGCTCCTCCTGAATCCTTGATCGATGAAGTATTGATTAATTCGGCTATACCATGCTCGAGGAGCTTGCTTGAGACCATATAGAGCTTTTCTTAGTCTCAACACTTTATCTTCATTTCCTTTGATGATGAAGCCTTATGGTTGCTCAACATAAACCTCTTCTTCTAGTACTCCATTTAGAAAAGGAGACTTGACATCTAGTTGATAAATGCTCCATTGTTTTTGTGCTGCAAGAGCTATTAAAGCTCTTATTGTGTCTAGACGAGCAATTGGAGCAAATGTCTCATTGTAGTCAACTCCAGGTTGCTGAGAGTATCCCTTTGCTATGAGTCTAGCCTTATGTTTTTGTATTGAGCCATCAGGGTTAAGCTTTGTCTTATAGACCCATTTAACTCCTATGATATCTTTATCTTTTGGACAGTCTACTAGCTCCCATGTTTTATTCTTCTCAATTGATTTAATCTCGTCCTCCATTGCTTTGACCCATATTTCTTGCCTTGATGCTACTTCATAGTTTTCAGGCTCAAGTATGGCCAAATTGCAAGTTTCATATATATCCGCCAGAGATCTAACTCTTCTCGAGGTAGATTCTGGTGAGGAATCTTGTTGAGAAGGAGAATGAGGCATACCTGGTCCTTCTGTTACTTCTTCAACTTCTTCTTGGAGTTGTTGTGCTGGAAGGGAAATGTTGCTTCGGTCAATTTTTTCTGTATCCCAATTCCAAGCGGCAGCTTCATCAACTTCAACATCTCGACTAATAATGAGTTTCTTTGTTTGTAGGTTGTAAACTCGATAGCCTTTTGATTGTGTACTATATCCCAAGAAGATGCCTCAAACAGTCTTATCTTCTAATTTGTGCCTCTTTTGTTCTGGGACATGAATGTAGCATATTGATCCAAAGACCCTTAGATGTTTAGCGGATGGTTTCTGTCCACTCCAAGCTTCAATAGGAATCTTGTCTTGGACTACTTGAGTTGGACATCTATTGATAATGTAAACAGCCGTATAAACTGCTTCAGCCCAAAAAGTGTTTGGTAGTCCTTTCTCCTTTAGCATTGATCTAGTCATCTCCATGACTGTGAGATTTCTTCTTTCAGATACTCCATTTTGTTGAGGAGAATATGCGACTGTAAGTTGTCGCTCAATGCCTTCATCCTCACAGAATTTATCAAACTCATGGGAGTTGTTGTTTGCTGGTGTTTTTAGCAAACAATCACTAGTTTTATTAGAAGGTTTGTGAGATCAAACTAGAAAAATCTCAAAGCAATTGCCTTTGAATTGCTCATAGTTTTTGTTTCAGAAAATGTAGAAAAAGGGACGATTTGCAAATGATTAACAGAATTGAAAAGAAAAGAAGCAGTAAATGGTGCAGGAATTGTAAAGAACAGAGACGTAAATTGCATCGAATCATAAAAGTGGTACACGATCACGTACAGCGATTCTTCCACTCGTTTTTCACTCTGGCTTGGAAGTTAGAGTTTCAGGAATCGGGTTCTGTATTGTGATTTTGCGACCTCTGTTTCTTCTCAGAAACAGTTATTTATACAAAGGAAAAGAGGGGGAAAAACTGAACTAAGCAACGACCTAGAGATTTGAAAAATAATAACTGCTACTCCTACTTTCGACCAGAACCGCTCTATCACGCTTCGACCAACTGCTAGTCTTCAGCGCATAACTGCTCTGTTTTCCGTCTGTCGAAGGCTTGCGTCCATTTTCCTCTCTCTTGCTTTTGCTTCCCCGTAAGCTTGTCGAGTTTACCTTGCGCATGACCATTTTCTCTGTCGAAATAATTTGGTCTTCGTCGAAATATAAGTCAGGTCATGTTGATCATCTTTAATGAAGCCAGTCGAAATTACAGGCTAACAAATTGCCCCCCAAAAATGTCTTTTTCGACTGAACTTGAGGAGGAAGAAGAGAAAGACATTTTTGAATTCACCATCGAAATAACTTTGCACTTGAATAAAATAGCTGTATACCTGATGTCACCACTGTTAAGTGTTGTTTCCATATTCAAGCCTTAAACTTGAACAGCCTGTAATTTCGGCCTTTGACTATGTTTACTGATTCTCTGTTCTAACTTTGAATGGTTCCACCATTTTCTGTTACGTTAATAACGCCGTAATTAAAGTGATGCCTCACTTCTCGGAACGCCAAACTCGTAACCAACTGACGCTCTTTCATACTTCTCCTTATAAATAGAAGAGTTTTGTTTCTCATCTTCACCACTCCATGATTTTCCTCTTTTTCCTTTCCCGTTCCAGGATCATTCCCTTTGCTTTGAGTCTTCCGCGTAACCTCATCTCTCATAATTGCAGTGAGGTTGCCTGGAGGTTCAAAGTGATGGTTTTTGATCTCTGCGAATTATAGCTTTGCTCCTTTTTTCTCCATGTCACTTGATCTTGCAACTTTCTGAGTTTATGCGGGAGACTCAAAGTGGGAGCAGGAAGATTCATCAGGTGTTTTGCCTTGATGATGACTGTCTTCCTTGGGGACATCAATATCTCCTCTCTGAAGGGCTTCCTGAGGTTTACCAAGCAAGGAAACGCCCTGTTGAAAGGCTTACAAGCCTAACGCGCAGACGAAAGAATGACCCCCCAAACGACGGGAAGTGTCAACGTGGTCGAAGAAGACCACCCAAAAGAGAAGTTACTTGGTCGTAAAAGACCAACTGCAATTCAGCGTTTTATTTATGCCTAGTTTATTTACCTTTTCGGCACTATGTAATTCACAAATGCCTCCTTTGGCACATGTAACTTGGCAACATTATAATGAAATTTCTTCCATTTTATTCTCGAGCAATTTTTATTCTGTGCTTTCGACAATGTTTTGGCAACTTAAATGCCATGTTTTTACGCTTTCTTTATATTTATTCCAGCGTTATTTTAACTTCTTGTAACGTTGGCTTATACTTTTTCAAGTATTTGCCATTTATACGCAAAATTCTTTCATCAGCGCCAATCTCTTCGACCTCATATGCGCCGTTTGAATAAACTTGTAAAATTTTAAATGGTCCTTCCCAACTTGGGGACCATTTACCAAAGACTCTATCTTTTTTATCCATAGGCAATAGGACCTTCCACACTAGATCACCTGAATCAAAGGTTTTAGACTTAACCTTTTTGTTATAAGTTTTAGCTACCCTCTCTTTCTGTCGAATAAGCATATCTAAAGCTAATAACCTTTCTTCGTCTAAATCAACCAATTCATCAAGCATCATATTCCAATAATAATCAGAGGGAATCTCCCACTGTCTTTGAATTCTTGTTGATTGTAGACAAATTTCAACAGGCAACACTGCATCGTGTCCAAATGTTAGCCTATAAGGAGTAGTGTTGATAGATTCTTTGGGTGAATTTCGACAAGCCCATAATGCTTGATCAAGGGTATTATGCCATTTTTTGGGTTTCTGCCCAACATGCTTTTTAATCAAATTAATAATAACTTTATTGGCAGCTTCTACTTGACCATTGGCTTGCGCATAATATGGTGTTGAAGTTAATAACTTAAAACCAATTTCAGAAGCAAACTCTACCATTTTTCTACCAGTGAAAACTGATCCTTGATCTGTAGTAATGGTTTCTGGAATTCCAAACCTATAAATGATATGATTTTGAATAAACCTTATCACTGCTTCTTGATCAACATTGGCTAAAGGTATAGCTTCAACCCATTTGGTGAAGTAATCAATTCCCACAAGGATATATCTATGGCCCTTCGACGAAGTTGGCTTTATCTCTCCAATCACATCTAGAGCCCAACCTCTAAATGGCCAAGGTTTGACTATGGCATGCAATTCATTTGCAGGTACATGTTGTATCCCAGCATGCTTTTGACACTCTTGGCATCCCTTAGCAAATTCTATGCAATCTTTCAGCATAGTTGGCCAATACATTCCTTGTCGAAATAATAACCACTTCATTTTGTGGCCTACTTGGTGTGAACCACATGCTCCACTATGTGTATCGGAAACTGCTAAATATGCCTCATTTTCACTAAGACATTTTAATAGTACTCCTTCAGGAGTCTTTTTAAACAATTCGTTTCCGATTATCACATAGCTCAAAGCTCTGTATTTTACCTTTTTATTGGTATTTCTTGTGGGATTTTGCAAATATTCTGCAATAGGCCTTCGCCAATCATTATTGGTCATATTGTCAAGAGCAAAAATTTCTGCTAAGTCAAAGTCACCAAAAAATTGACGTTTTTCGACAACGACTAGTTCCTCGTTTGCGTTCGCATCTGTTGCCCCCCCAGTTGTTGGTGTTGACAATATTGACGAAGAATAGTCATTAGAAATGATCTTATCCTTTATTTCAATTAACTCTTCCAGGCTTTGTTTTGAAACTTTATAGCCTGAAGCAATTTGTGCCAATTCATTTGCCACTTGATTATCAATTCGTGGTAAATGTTCTAAGTGAACAGACTCAAATCTTTTTAACAAAGCATTGGCAACAACAAAGTATCTGATAAGGTGCTCTTTAATGCATTTGTACTCTCTTGTCAATTGTTTGACAACCAACTCAGAGTCACCTTTTATTTCGACATGACTTGCCCCCAGCTCAAGTAAAATTTCAAGGCCTACTATTAAAGCCTCATACTCAGCTTCATTATTGGAACAAACATCTCGAATTTTAAACTTATACTTCGTTGGAATGTTAGTAGGAGATATTATTAAAATACCAATCCCAACTCCATGTTTATGGCTTGAGCCATCAAAGTACAACCTCCAAGGATATACGTCTACAAAACTTAATGTTTCTTCGACAACAGAATGGTCTACTATAAAATCAGCAACCACTTGTCCTTTAATTGATTTTAGAGGTTGATAAGTTAAGTTGTATTCTGACAAAGCCAAAGCCCATTTACCAATTCGGCTATGCATTATTGGTTTCGACAACATATGCTTAATAACATCAAAATGCGAATAAACAGAAACATCAGCTGGTTTTATATATTGCTTTAACTTTGTACACGAGAAATACAAACAAAGGCACAACTTTTCTATAGGAGTGTACCTCGTTTCGGCATCATTTAAGACCCTACTGAGGTAATAAATGGCTCTTTCGACACCACTATCATCCTCTTGTGCTAACATGCTACCTATTGTTCTATCAGAAGCTGCTATATACAATTTGAGCACTTTGTGTTTAATAACAGGCAACAAAATTGGTGGTTTCATCAAATAAGACTTGATTTCGTCGAAGGCTGCTTGATGCATTGGTTCCCATTTGAACTCTTCTTCCTTCTTCAGTCTTAACAATGGCGAAAAAACTTGTGTTTTGCCACTTAGATTTGATATAAATCTTCGAAGGAAATTGATTTTTCCCAGCAACGACTGAAGCTCTTTTTTGGTCGAAGGGGCCTTCGTTTCCATAATTGCCTTAGTCTTATTTTGATTGATTTCAATGCCTTTTTTGTGCACTATAAAACCCAAGAAATCACCTGCACGTACACAAAAGGCACATTTTAATGGATTTAATTTCAATCCATATTTCCTCATTCTTTCAAAAGAATGGCGAAGATGGTCTAAATGACCACTTTCTGAGGAAGATTTAACCACCACATCATCTATGTATATTTGCATAAAATCATCAATAAAATCATGAAACATAGAATTCATGGCCCTCTGATATGTAGCACCAGCATTCTTTAAGCCAAAGGGCATTACTACCCATTCATAAACACCCAATGCCCCTGGACATCTAAAAGCAGTTTTCGACACATCCTCTTCGGCAATGAAGATTTGATTATACCCAGAATAACCATCGAGCATACTAAGATAATCAAATCCTGCTGCTGAATCTATTAGCATTTCTGCCACAGGCATTGCGTATTCATCCTTGGGAGTTGCATTATTTAAATCCCTAAAGTCTATGCAAACTCTAAGAGTCCCATTTTTCTTTATTACAGGAACTATATTGGCTAACCATTCGACATACCTGGCAGTTCTGATGAATTTGTTTCTGAATAGCCTTTCGATTTCCTCTTTGATCTTAGCCAACACTTGAGGAGCAAATCTTCTTGGCACTTGCTTCACTGGTTTCTTCCCTGGTCGAATTGGTAATTGCATTTCCACTACTTCTCGACTTAACCCAGGCATTTCGTCGTAATCCCAAGCAAAGCAGTCTTCGAACTCCCTTAGCAATGTGATGACTTGGGTTTTTAGAGAAGCATCAATATTCGCACTAATATAAGTTGGCCGTTTTATTGAGCCATTTCCCAAATCAACTTCTTCTAACGGGTCTTGAGCTTGCATATGCTTTGCCGAATCTCTAGGATCCTTTTCAAAACCTAATGGATCATCATCATAAATGCAGTCAAGTCTTTCATCTATGACTATGCCATTTTCTTCATGTAACTCACTGGCTTCGACAGCCATTGTTTGTTGAATAATTTCGGCCTCTATAGCCGCTTTAAACTTGTTTTCGGCCATATAAGCCGTAATTTTGTCCCATGCATTGGGCACTGACATAAGAACACTTTCAAGAACTAGTGTTCCACCCCGTTGGTCGAAAAACACCATCAGGATAGACACTATCATCTCCCATTATTTCTCTTTCCCAAACAAAACCATAATTTGGGTCAAGATGAACTGAGGCAAAAATATTATCCGCAGGAACATATGCCTCATTAGAAGATGAACATGGCGCAATCTTCGCCATTTGTTTCTCAAAGTTTTCCTTGGTAACTTGGTTCACATCAGCACGGAAGTAGCTCTGATCGGCTTCAACATACTCTACCAAACCATCTTCCTTCCACATTACTAAACGTTGATGCAAAGTTGAAGGGACAGCACCAACTCCATGGATCCACTCTCTACCAAGGAGTAAATTAAAATTCTCTTTAGAGGCTATCACTAAGAACAATGTAGTCCTCTTTATGGAACCAACTATTAAGTCCACCTCAATGGCCCCCAAAGAATGGCCAGTTTTGCCTTCATTGTTGCTTAAGACAATGTTATGTGGCCTGAGGTCAGTATCGAACTTACCAATCTTCTTCAAAAGACCATGTGGCATTAAATTCACTGCAGCTCCACCATCCACTAACACTTTGTTAATTCCAACACCATTGACTTTGGCTTGGACATACAGGGGTTTCAAGTGGTTTTGCATACTCATATCTGGCTTCTCGAAGGTAGCCATTTGGTCTTCGACACAACCATTGTTCATCACATAGTAACACATTGGCTTATGATGAGCCATATCCTCTGTAAAATCCTCTTCAACGTCATTTGGTACTGTGATAACATCGTACTCAAGAGGCAGTATTGACACCACATTGCAAACAACGTCGAAATCATCTTCAGAATCATCAAAATCCGACTCCATGTCTTCATCCATGTTGAAATCAGCATTCTTTTCTTTCACTGTTGACAATGGAGGAAATATTCTTTCAAGAGCAGGCCTTCTTGGCTTTTCTGTTACCACAGCCTTGCCTTTGGCCTTATTTGCTGCACACACATGACTAGCAACATCAGCATTCCTCTTTGTGGCAACTTCAGTTTTGTGAACCTCACTCTTCGCCACTATCATGCTGCGTGGAACTTGATTGTTAGCCAAATGACTTGGGACCTTGTTAATGTCAAAGTGTGCCTTCTTCTTCTGTTGTCTTTGGTAACGACGCCACTGTGTTCTAGTCATGGGGTTCTTACCCTTATAGTTATTCTTATAATTAAACTTAACAGCATCAGTACCTAGCTTGACAGCTTTAGCACGTTGATTATTGGACACCCACGCTTCAACAGGAGCACTAGCACTTGGGACAAAGGATTTATTTGTTGACAGCTTCAAATACCCTTTCGCTGAGGACTTCTCGTTAGCAAATTGTCGTTTGCTTGTTGAAGGCTTTGTTGACACATTAGCCTTATAGCCAGGAAGATCTCCTTTTGCAAAGTCAAATTTCGGCCTGTTATCAAGCCATTTTCTTTTACGTTGTTGTTGATCCTGATAACCTTCGACAGCTTTAGCTGCTTCTTTATCGAAGACAGCACTGCACCTTAGGCAAAGCATAACTTCAGAGTTATTCCACTTACACCGATTGAGGAAATCTATCAATTCTTCCTCAGCCTTTGGATACACAGCATGTATCTTCCCATCATATTCTTTTAGGGTCACCTCCTGTTTCTTACCTTCAGCATACATAAAACCTTTTAATTTTTCGGTGGCAGTCTTGACACACTTAGGAGGGTCTGCCATTTGAGCATCCACCATGCCTACATCAGCTTCGACAGGTTCAGAGTACATAGCTTCAGCCTTAGGCAATGGATCAACATCAATCTGCATAGGAGCTTTCATTTTCTTATCAGCAAATTTGAGTCTTCCTTCGTCAACTGCTTTTTGCACAATATCCCTGAAGAGCACACAACGGTCAGTGTTATGTCCCAAAAAATTATGGAACTTACAATAACCCTTTTTCTTTCTTTGGTCAAGAGTTGGTATTTTAAGGCCTTTAGGCACTAATATTTGACCATCAGTTACTAAAAGATCAAAAATTTCATCACATTTAGTAACATCAAAGGTATAAGTTTTAGGCATAAATCTATCATTCTTAGGCTCTACAGGGTTATTCCCATTCGCAGGCCTTAATAATTTACAGGTATAAGGAGGACCAGGCTTAAGTTCAGCCACGTCTATCTCCTCTCCTTCGACATTACTATATGTAACGTCAAATTCTTCTTCGACATATGCCACTTTTTCTTTTTTATGATACCTATTCGACCTAGATTTTTCCTCTCTAAGCCTTTCAACTTGTCGAACTCTATCAGCCAAATGAGCCATATCTCGCAAATGAGATGTGTCTAATTTCTTTCTAATTGAGTAATCAAGGCCACCAGCAGCCATTTCGACAAGCTCATGTTCAGGGACTTGTGTGAAGCAACGAGATTTCAACAGCCTAAATCTGTTTAAGTAATCATCAATAGTTTCAGGCATTTTGCGCCGAACACTAGCCAATTCTTTAAGACTAATTTTCGACTGGCCCATGTAAAACTGTGCATGGAATGCCTTTTCTAATTGCCCCCATGTGAACATAGAACCAGGGGGTAAGGTCGTGAACCAAGTGAAAGCATTTTTAGTTAGAGAATTTGGAAAATATTTCATCTTCAAGTTCTCATTTTGTGCTAAGTCCCCAGCCTCAGTCAAGAAACGAGCAATGTGTTCGACTGTGGACTCATTTGTATCACCACCAAACTTAGTAAACTTGGGAACTTTCCATCCCCTTGGTAACTCAGTTTGTAATACGTATTCACATAATGGTGATACAAAGTTAGGCCTTTGTAAACCTATGTTAAGGCCATTTTGCGCCAAAATAGTTTCGACTAAAGTAGCTATATTGTTTTCTGCGCCAACATTGTGTTGTTGCACTTGTCGAACAACTTCATCAGCGTTCTGGTGTCTATTTACCAAAACTACTTCGGGGACGTGGTTTACTGCCCCTTGTAGTTCGCCTACAGTTGTGGACGCTTCGACTGCAACTGCTTCTTGGGGGTTAACTGACGACACATTACCCGCAATAATAGGAACTTGCCTATTATTAACCGCTGGAGCCCCAAAGAAGTCTGCAATCCTACTCATCTGATTTGCCAACATTTGGTAACTGTTATTGGTATTTTGAATCAATGGATTGAAAACTGTACCAATTTGTTGGGTAAGCATATTAACCATATCGTGATTACTCTCGTCCACTTGCTGTCTTAAGGCCAACAAAGACGTATTGGTTAATGCTGGGGGATTTCGACCAAATACGCTCTCAGAAGAGACATGTGTAGGGGAAAAGGTCGAAATATGTGGCATTCCAGTGGGCATGCCATACATTCCCAAAGGAAATGGGGGTAGATGCATGTTATTCAAACGTGGGTCTAAACCGTTTCCCATTGCCATGTAAGGGCTATGAAGCCCTGCACTTAACGGCAAAGACATTGGCAAAGATGCCATTTCTGACTGCGTTGAACCAACATTAGTCATTGATAATGAAGGAACGGTTATCGACGATGATGGTCCTGCGCTAATGCTTGCAGAATCCATTGTTGTCCCTTGCCCTTGTGAAACCACAGGGTTGGAACTAGACGCATTATTCGTACTAGAACGAACCATTTTACCACTTCTTAAGTGCATACAACAGCGAATACAAATAAGAGAGTACGAAAATGAACAAAATCAAAGGCAAAGTCCCACCGGGCGTGCCAATTTGTTTGCTGGTGTTTTTAGCAAACAATCACTAGTTTTATTAGAAGGTTTGTGAGATCAAACTAGAAAAATCTCAAAGCAATTGACTTTGAATTGCTCATAGTTTTTGTTTCAGAAAATGTAGAAAAAGGGACGATTTGCAAATGATTAACAGAATTGAAAAGAAAAGAAGCAGTAAATGGTGCAGGAATTGTAAAGAACAGAGACGTAAATTGCATCGAATCATAAAAGTGGTACACGATCACGTACAGCGATTCTTCCACTCGTTTTTCGCTCTGGCTTGGAAGTTAGAGTTTCAGGAATCGGGTTCTGTATTGTGATTTTGCGACCTCTGTTTCTTCTCAGAAACAGTTATTTATACAAAGGAAAAGAGGGGGAAAAACTGAACTAAGCAACCGCCTAGAGATTTGAAAAATAATAACTGCTACTCCTACTTTCGACCAGAACCGCTCTATCACGCTTCGACCAACTGCTAGTCTTCAGCGCATAACTGCTCTGTTTTCCGTCTGTCGAAGGCTTGCGTCCATTTTTCTCTCTCTTGCTTTTGCTTCCCCGTAAGCTTGTCGAGTTTACCTTGCGCATGACCATTTTCTCTGTCGAAATAATTTGGTCTTCGTCGAAATATAAGTCAGGTCATGTTGATCATCTTTAATGAAGCCTGTCGAAATTACAGGCTAACAGTTGTATTCTTTTCCGCGATCACTCCTTAGCCTCTTTATGTGTTTACCACTTTGATTTTCGACAAGGGCCTTGAACTTCTTGAATATTCCAAAGACTTCTGATTTTTCTTTGATGAAATAGACCCAAGTCATTCTAGAAAAGTCATCAATGAAGAGGATGAAATACCTGTTGTTGGTGAGTGATGGTGTCCTCATTGGTCCACAAACATCAGTGTGGATGAGCTCTAGAACATCTTTAGCTCTCCATGAATTGCTTGTTGAAAATGGTAATCTGTGCTGCTTTCCGATAAGACATCCTTCACATGCTCCATCATCTTCTTTTAGGCATGGTAGATCTCTCATCATATTCTTCTGATATAACAACTTTAAGGATTTAGAGTTGAGGTGGCCAAATCTTCGATGCCATAGCCTTGAATCATCAGCTTGCACCTTCATGGCAATGTTAGTAGTATATTTAAAATTTCTAGAATTTGTATCATACTTATTGTACTAACTACACAATATCAATAGAATTCAAGAGTTTGTTTTAAACATCCCATGACAACATTCTCTCAATACTAACAATCATCTTCTACTATTCTCTACTAAAACACTGAACTTTTTTTTTTTATAACAAATTCTCCAAGTTTATTGAGACTCAATAATTAGTACAATGGCTGGCTAGTGGGTTTTCTAGCTTGATACATAAATCACAAAGTGGCAAGCTATATATAGGCATTAGTTCACCGCCAAACTATGGCGGTTCTTCATTTTTTTTTATAATAAGAAAAGAAACTTCTAGCTCCTATGTTTCTACAATACTCATGAGATAAATATCCTATTGTTACATAATCTTGTTTTTTTTTCCAAGTATTCTAGAATTATCTATTAGGTGTAAGTTTGAATAGAAATATCTAGAAATTTGTAGCACATTCAACAAAATCAAATCCTGCAGTATGATAGTTGCTGCCTGTTTTAGAAGTCTCTCTGAAATGTTACATGTCTCAGTTCAAAGCATTCTATATCACCAACATTAAAGATCCATAGGGTCACGAGAAGCGGGTAGCAATGACGCTTCCATTTTCATCAGCGCCTCCACGATATCACGACTACGAATTTGCAGCTCTAAAAGACAAGTAAGGTGTTCCCAAGCTATTGTATTCCACAAAGCCCCTCCAATAAAGGAAATTACCAGTCTCCGTAAATTGATAGGAAAACCATCGTTGGCAATAAATTGCAGATTTGGAAGATCATAAATTACAATTTCATGGAGCTCTACTAGAGTGTTCATTGGTTCAGGTAGTGAACGAAGCTTTTTGCACGAAATCACCCCAAAATGATTGAGCTTGGAAATGGGAAATCAAAATCCTAATCCTCCTAGTGAAAATGATTCCAGTTCATCACAATCCTTAATTGTGATGTCTCTAAGAAAGGAAGGGAGGTTGGTGGGTATGTGTCCTTTGAGTTTCAGACATCGATCCAGTGTTAGACGTCTTAGAGTAGGAAACTCTGTAGCCATACCTCCAATCAAGTTCCATTCCTCCCAACCTTGCATATCATAAAATGACAAAGTCTCTAAGGATTGAAATGGTTGAAATGAAGGACCACTGTCATTCCCATAGAACTCAACACCAACACTTTTTACTGATTTCATCCCACAAATTGAGAGTTCTTTTAGATTACCTAACTGTCCAAGGGGTGGCAGTCGTGAACAATTATCACAATTCTTTATCTCTAAATAAACCATGTTGCCATATGAAGAATTCCCCAACCAATTTGGAAAGTTGGTTCCACCATAGCCGTCAATGGTGAGACTCTTCAAATTTACCGTGGGTTGCAACCGTTCAAGCACAACACTTTGAGTTTGTAAATTTGAATCTGAAGGAGCAGGGTGATGCCATTTTAATATCAACTCGTCAATTTGTTTTTTCGTATCCAAATTTGCTTGAGAAGCGTCAGAAGGATCAGTAACATTTTGCAGCTCTGAGATGGAAAGCTTTCGTCTAAGTTGGGGGAACTTTCCCAGCTCTCCAACCTTCAATCCATCACATTCCTTGCTGACAATGAAGTCTGACAAAGTTTGGAGATTTTTTAGTTTGGCTATTTGTACCGGCATTTCCCTTAGAGGAGTGTTACTAACATCAAGGTTGCGTAGACTCACCAATTTCCCCACGTCCTCAGGCAATTCAATGAGGCTTCTACAATCTGACACTATCAAGGTCTGGAGATTGAGAAGCTTGCATGTTTCAGAAGGCAACCTTACAATGGGAGTGCCAGAGAGATTCAAGTATCGCAGGTATATCAAATTTCCAATAGAAGTGGGGATCTGATTAGTGATGTTTTTGCACTGTAACAAAGATAACGAATGTAAGTGTTTCATTGCTCGGAACCAGTAGTTCAGTGCCTTGTAGTACATGCAATAGTCTGACAACTGAGATTCTGGTAATGGTAAATACAATAAGGTATGCATGCCTTTCCATCCACGCATTCTATTAAACTCAGCATAGGAGCTATAAGCATTTGGAGTGTATGACAAATGACGTACCCTATCAAGATTTTCTACTTCTTTTTGTTCCTCAATACTGATACAATATGGACATGAAACCATTGTAGCTAAATCATTTATGAGGTCATGCATTTCAAATATTTCATTCCCATCAACAAACCTTCGATGGATAAATGACCTTGACACTAGTTCGTCAAAGTATTCTTCTCCGACATTTTCCCAACTTTTCTCACTCCCTTGATGAAGAACTAAGCCTTCTGCAATCCATAGTTGAACTACCACCTTTTTCTCTAAGATGGAGTTCTTCGGAAAAATTGCACAATAAGCAAAGCATCTTTTTAAAGGAGCCGGAAGATAATGATAGCTCAAAAGTAAAGCTGGTTGCACCCTAGTGTTTTCCAATTCCCAAATGTTACTTTTTAGTACATTATTCCAATCATTTGGGGATAATTTGATACGAAGCAGATCTCCGAGTGCCACCGCAGCCAATGGTAAGCCATCACATTTTTTTGCAATTTCTCTACCAATTTCTTTTAGATTGGACCGCTGCTCGTAGTTACTTGCTCCAAATGCATGTTTGGCAAGTAAAGACCAACAATCTTCACTTTCCAGGGGTTCCAATTTGTGGATGGAAAGAAAGTTTTTCATGGCTAGTGCATCTCTTTCATTTCGTGTTGTGATGACGATCCTGCTTCCTATTTCCCCGACATTGAAGACATCCTTCAGACTATTCCAAACAACATCTCTCACACCCCATATGTCATCTAATACTAGCAAAAACATTTTACCTCTCAAACTTTGCTGAAATTGAACTTGTAGAGTATCTGGGTTATTAGCCCCAGTTGATTTTGAACCAACAGATTCAAGAAGGGCTTTAGTGACATTGACAACATCAACATCCTTGGAGATGTGTGCCCACGCTTTCAAATTAAATTTTCGATTCACTTCTGGATCATTGTAAAGGAGTTTGGCAAGGGTTGTTTTGCCAATCCCTCCCATACCTACGATGGAAACGACTCCTATTTTACTACCACCCTCACCGGCATCTTCTGACAGCAAAAAGTCTTTGAGTCTCTTTCTATCATTATCTCTGCCATAAATAGTTGATTCATCTACCACAACAGAACTTATAGGAGTTCCATGCCAACCTATGCTGGGAACACCATCTCTTAATCCAAGAAGGGATCCTTTATTTGCAAAGTGCTCTCCTATATTTGCAAAGTGCTCCAATTTTTTATGTAGTGTTTGAATTTTAGAATTGTTGGTCCCAGAAGAGCTTTCATTTTTGGTACAAGTCTCATAAGAGCTTTTGAAAAGAGAAGAAAGGAATTTGAGCACCTTAAAACATCTGCCTTCATGCTCAGCTTTGACTCTATAGCGCAATAACTCGGTGTTGATTTCATCAAGCAGATCTTCAGCATCATCAAAGACAACATCTTGCAATACCTCAGTGTTGATTTCATCAAATAGATCTTCAGCATCAAAGACAACATCTTGCAGCTTAACAAGCCATTCCTTGACAGCAGGATCAGTGATCTGTTTCTGCTCAGCATCATTGAGTATTGATTGAAGACTCAGCAGTGTTATGTTCAGCTTTTCCAACAGCAAATAGTCAAGCTTGGTGCTCCTAAAGAAGTCAACAAACTCACCAGAAACAATCTTGCTCAGTAACAGCTTCACAGATTCTGAAACGAATGCCATAAAGTTGTTTGCTTATTGTTTACGGGACTAATTAAGAATAGGTAGCTTCACAAAATGCAGTGCTGCAGAGAACAATATAATCACTTGATTTCTTGTATTGCACTAAGTTAAAAGGAAGGACTCAGTCTCACTTTCACTTGTGGACCATTGTTGTATCCATCCTCCAATATTTCTCTGGTCAAACAACGTGTATATTATTAATGGATATTATTAGATATTTGTATTTACTAGAAGCTCATAGACTTTTGGGTCCACTAGTGTGCAATAATGTACGAAATATTCTTTTTTTTAAAGATAATATTCTTTATAGTGTGTTCTAGTAGTAGCATAAAGAAGAATATATATGCTAGTAACAATGAATATTTTGCTGCTGCTGAGCTGGAGGAAGAATTAGAAATGGAGCTGACTCTATATATATAAGAAGAGAGTTACATGGTAAAGGTGTGAAGGATTCATGTTCATGCTCAAGTATCAAATTTTGTTATTGTCTTAGCTTGAAGTATAGGAGAAGCCCAAGTCTGAGTCGTTCCCTGTGGTGAATTCTTTGTATCCACAACTTTCCACTTTGCTTTCGGTGATTAATTGAACCCGTGAGTTAGACCCAATCCACATTCTCCTATACTTAGTAATACATTTTCACCAGTCTTTTACTTTCCTTTACTCGCACTTTTAATTGAACCCGTGAGTTAGACCCAATCCACTGTGCAAACATATATACCTCACCTACCTTAGCAATTAAATATTGCTTTCATAGATTCAAGCAATTAAGCGACACTGATTAATTTCGATAAATTAACCAAATTGGGGATGTTACATTCATCAACAAGCAAGTCCACCAATTATAATTTCAAATTAATGTAACTTTTTTAGAAAGAAAAATTAGCAAGTCTTGCAGAGCCAGCATTGTTGTACAGAAAAAGTATGATCAGAGCACTTCATTGGAATCTCCATTTTGTGCACATAACCAAATAAAAAAATATATCAAAAACAAAAAGACACGAACAAAAATATATCAACATTCCTACATTAAAAAAATATATAATCTTCTTTTAGAAGCTCCAACTTCAAAAACAAAAACCATAAGTCTTTTACTTTTCTTTACTCGCACTATGCATATATGTATACTGTACATTTGTAAAAAAGACACGAGCAATACATTTTCTCCAGTCTTTTACTTTCCTTTACTCGCACTTTTACGTCTATGTTAGTCATTAGATAGTCCAATCACATCCCTCTCATCTAACCTAACTTTTTGGAGAAATTAGGGAACTCAGTTTATGAATAGAGTTCCTTGCTCGGCGTAATCATTTGAAGAAAAAGGAATCAAGGTTCAAGCTTTTAGCCAATCCTTGACTAAGATAAAAGTTTGACACAACACACTCTATTTAATTTTTCTCTTTATAGTGTTGGGTGTATCTTGGCTGTTCATAAGTCTTTTTTTGAGAATTTTAACTTTGTCCCTTCTTTTTTCTTAGACCAAACTTTTAATGAACCAACGCACTAATGTTGAATTCTAATTAGGTATATATTTAATTGATTATTACATGCAAAGAAAGATAAAGGACTTAGTAAATGAATCAACACATGCAATATAGCAAAATCAAGAAATTCATTTATTTATAAATTGGAGTACAAAGCACGAATTTCTCTCATGATGTTGCATTCATGCCACCTATATATACGAAACTCTTGACTTGGCCATGGCATTATACAAAAGGTTGAAATGCACAAGTTCTACAATTACAAACATCAATAAGTCCTTTCAATGGTGTGGTAGTAGATATAGTTAATATGGTTTTTTTAGAAACGAGTGTCATCTTGTTTTGGAGGTGGTGGGTGAATACGATGCACAATATGTGGTAGTTCTTTCAATGGTGGCTTCTTGAGAAAAGGTGGAATTCTGAAACCAGCTGGCTCGTACTTCTTAGCAGCTGTGGCATCTTTTGTATCAGCAAACCCTAATTGAGGAGGGGTGAGGAAAACAGCTACAAGGAACAATACTAGCAAGGATGAGGAAAATGAAGCTATTGCACTGATTATTTCAGTGTTGGTGCATATAACACACTAAGACTACTACGGTTTTATACTAGTTTGGGATATCATTATTGGGCTGCAATAATAGGAGTACATGACGTCAATACTAGGGTATATGCAATAATTTCTTTTTGGTCTAATGGTCGGACTGGCAAGTGCCAGAACCTAACACACACACAAATGAAAAAATCAAGGTTCGACACCCGGTGGGGATCGAATCGGGCAACCGGGTGTCCATAAACAGCATTTTTGTCGCTGTGATGAATCAGCCTCAGATGATATATGCAATAATATGCTACTGTGTGTGAAGTGTCAAATGGGAACTACTCAATAATGTTAAAAGATTCTCTTTCTGATTTGCGGACAATGTTTCTCTTCTCTGGATCAAGCTAAGAGAAGAAAAATGTTCACACTTGTGTTATGAAAAAATAAGGTTACGGGTATTATTACAAGGATATCCTAGTGGACTAGACATATGCGAGGACGACCAAAGAAAGCTATATTTATATTTTATGCTCAAATATATTTTCTGGACTTGTAATCTTATTTTTTTGTAATAGGACATTAATTTATAGCTTCAAAATCTCAATTGATAAACTTCTTTATCAAATCCTTCCAACCTGCTACATTTTGTTCCTGCTAACAATGAATATATGGCTGCTGCTGCTCAGTTGAATGAAAGTGATGTTGATAGTGATAAGTGATATGGAGGACACATTAGAAATGGAGCTGAGTTGAAGATGATTCCATAATATTTAAATTTGGTTGTATGTTTCCACTACAAAAAAGGCTCATTAGCGATTAAAATTTCCCTCACTAAAGGCCAAAATTCCCTCGTTAAAGCATATTTGCGACGGTCATATTCCGTCACTAAAACGGTCCTCGCTAAACCGTAGCAAGGGAATTTTGAATCTATCGCTAACTATTAGCAAGGGAATATTTCGTCACTAATTATCTCGTAATTAGTGTTTTTTTTCTTCAAAATCCCACTTAAAACTAGCAAGGGATTTTTCATCGCTAATCACCTCTAATCCATACTTTTTTTTCAAAATCCTGCTTAAAATTAGTTGGTACTATTTTAAATTTATTATATTTGTTGTAATATTATTGAAACGCACCATTTCATTTATTTTTTTTTTAAAAATAAACAACACACACTTTGAACCACAAACAGAACCCTACTCCCCCCAATTTCCTCTCCTCTCACAACACTCTCTCCCTCTCATTCTCACTTTCTTCTCTTCTCTTCCACCATGCCCTTCCTCCATTTTTCTTCTTCTCACTTCAAGTAGCTCAATCCAACCTTAAATCCTACACATTTGTTCTCTATTTTAAGAAAAGCCATCTCATTACTCTCTTGGGTAGTATTTTGGAGTTACGGTTTTTGCTCTAAAAAGAGGAAAAGGTACCCACACCTTCAAGGTTACTCTTTGAGGTTATTTGAAGTATACTCACTACTATTTATTCCAAATAAAGCATTTTGAGACATTAGTTTGTGTAGGAAATTAGTTTTGGAGTTTAGGGTAGATATTTAGGGATTTTGTTTGTTCCCTATGGTTAGTGAGCTCTTGAATAACCTTCTAAAAATAAAAATCTTGGAAATATTATTGGTTTACAGATTTGTCTGTTGTTGCTCCGTTGGGTTCTCCAGGAGGTTTTGGAGAGCTAAACCGTTGATTCTTCTTAATTGTGAGTGGATGACGGTCATCGTCACATATTTAAATTATTTTGAATGTCATTATTTTATTTCTTTCGATATTTTTAAAGCTATCATTTATTTATTTTTAAACGGGAAACACGCTCTTGGAAAATGATTTTGTTTCTTTGGCAATATATTTGAAGACTATTGATATCGGCATTAGGTTGGTTATTTTTGTAAATGACATGATAATGATTTTGAGATGTAATTGGTAACTGACGCGTCGATCTAGGTGCACCTAATTATATGACCTCGGGTGGAGAGGGCTATCCGTTAGATGGAGCCGCTCCTAAGGGGAGGCCACCCTTAGGGGGAAGGGCTATCAACGAGATGTAGCTACCCCTATTATCGTTATGTGATGTGGTTGAAGGAAGAAAGGGCTATCCGTTAGATGAAGCCGCCCCTAAGGGAGGCCACCCTTAGGTGGAGAGGGCTATCAACGAGATGCAGCCGCTTCCGGATCCTCTCACGTGTGATTGTTGGAGTTCTATTTTGATATTTCTAAGTTTTCTTGAGATTACTATGATTATCACCTAAACATAGTTTATGAATTTTGCTAAAAACTCGTGCCTTGCGTGTTTTCCCTTCAAGTTGATGGTGGTTGTTATTCTCTCACTAAGTCTTTGTGACTTACCCTTTCCTTGTCTTTATTTTTTCAGATTCCCAAGCAGCTGAGTAGAAGCTGCTAGTAGGTCTAAAAGTGTTCTGAGTTCATCTTTTGGTAGGCCTCCTGGATCGGTGGCGCTACGTTTGAGATCCTTTGAATTTTAGTATATTCTGCAGCTATTGGAAAGTTTAGTGAAATCTTTTGTTGGGATGTATATTGTCTTTAAACTCCTTAGAGCTTTAGTATTATTTTGAAACTTGGCAGGTAATGATTATTGGTGTTGTAAACAGGTTGATTGGTATTTTGGGGATGTTAGAAATACAAAGGAAACTCTGGCGAAATTTTGAAAAAATATATCTGGGGCTTCTTTCAACTATTTTTCGTTCAAGAGTTGTTTTCTTAGGCTTGCCAGACTAAGAGTTAAGTCTGTGCGCCGGTCACGGTTGGGGATTTTGGGTCGTGACAATTATTAATAAATATTATATTTTTAAATTATTATTATTAAGGTTCCCAAATTTACCATGAACTTTAGAAATCCAAGGGGTGGAATATGGTAGTGGTGGTAGGGGTGAATATGGGAAGAGGGTTTATGTAGAGAGAAGGGGACAGACGGAGGGGGAGGGGGAGAGAGAGAGAGAGAGAGAGAGAGGGGGGGGGGGTGGAAGTTAATTTAGTGATGGTGGTGGAAGTGAAATATGTGAAGAGGGTTTGTGTAGAGAGAGAGAGAGAAGAGTGGAATGAGAGGAGCTATGATGTGCTGGTGAAAGGTGGGTTCGGGTATACATAGAGTCGTAGAGAGAAAGAAGTGTAAGGGAGAAAGAGAGTGAAATGTGAGAAGCGGAGATGCGTAGTTTAGGGAAAAAGAGAGGAGAGGAGAAAAAAAGTGAGAGAAGAGAGAATAAGAGGAAATAGAGTGATTCGGTCAGATAAAAAAAACTTAAAATTAGTGAGGGAATTTCCATCGCTAATTTCTTCGCTAACCACCTCATAGTCCGTGCTTATTTTTCAAAATCTCGCTTAAAATTAGCGAGGGAATTTCCGTCGTTAGATCCCTTCCTAATCACCTCGTAATCCGTGTTTTTTTCCTTCAAAATCCTTCTAACCCACCCTAGTCGTTAATTGAAGCCGAAAGTACAATCCATATTATATTGCTAAATCCGTCGCGACCAACTATTTTAGCGAGTGAATATGATTTTGTCGCTAATGAACTTTTTTTTTGTAGTGTTCAATTCCAGCCACATGATTTAATGTGATCATAAATGACTGATATGGGAAATGGTGTGAAGGATTAATCATGCTTTAAAAGTATCAAATTTTATTACCATTCTAGCTAGTTTGAAGTGAAGAAAAAAATGACACCAAAAAAGTGACGGTTATTTTTTAAAGGCCCTTTATTAATAGGTATAGATATTTAATTGATTATTACTTGCAAAAAAAAATAAAGGACTTAGTAAATGAATCAAACAATTGCAATATATATCGCAACATCATGAAATTCATTCATTTATAATTTGGACTACAAAGCACAAATTTCTCTTATGATCTTGCATTCATGCCACCTATACGAAACTTTTGACTTGGCCATGGCATTAAAAGGTTAAAATGCACAAGTTCTACAATTACAAACATCCATAAATTTAAAGTTTATACAAAAGGAAAATAAAGAAATGAGTGGTAACTAGGGCCACTTATTTAGTAGATATAGTTAATATGTTTCTTTAGAAACGAGTGTCATTTTCTGTTGGAGGGTGTTTACCATAAAGTGGCTTCTTGTATGGTGACTTGTAAGGTGGTTTGTGCTTGTAAAAATGTGGCTTGTGCTTGTAAACAGGTGAGTGGTAAAACCATCGGCATCGTACTTTTCAACTGTGGGATATTAAATGTTAAAATCGCCTATTCTTTTTTTTTCCGGTTATTATTGGCTACTCACATAGTTTTCCAATGCTTTCAACGAAAGACTAATCCACTTGAGCTTAGGATATCAAATTTCGCACTAGCCAACACCAAATTTGTCCACTGTGGGAATTAAACTAGGGAGCACTAGAGCGACCCCGTGTCCCAAGGTATATTAAACCACTAGACCAACGGTGTTGGTTGTTAAAATCGTCTACTAGTTTACCATTTCAAAGATTTAATGTTTTTATACAAGTTTTTTTTTAAAGATACCAGCAGATCTTAGTTTATTTAAGCTTAAGCCGATAAGCTTCTTTAAAGATAAACCTGTGACTAATTTAATAACTTGTTGCAAAGTATATTAATTTGGATATCCTGCCAAGATTTTAAAAATAGGCATGTCATAAAAATACTTTACTAGTGATATGTTTGGATATCCTGCCATAAAAATACTTTAAAAATGTTTGGATATCCTTTAGTACTTAGTAGTACTGATGTTTTTTCACCTTAATTTGACATTAAAAAATAATAAATTATTTATTAGTTTTTAATATGTATAAATAACTTTAAAACAAAATGTATTATATATGAAAGAGAGGGAACGAATATTTAAATATTCTAACAATATTTATACCTAATTTCCAGACCAGTAATTTTCATTGGTGACCACATGTTTCTCTCTCCATTGAAAAATCTCATATTTTGCTGAAATGAAATCTATCATTGAATAAATCTGGACTCATAAATTGTTTATATACACGGGGTAGTTAATCCAAGATTATGTTTGCTAAAAGTTAATGGATAAATGATAAGTTAGTCGATAGCAGTAAACTAGTTTATAATGAATATTGAGCTAATACTAGATAATGTAGTAGATTGAATATAAAAATGGTATATTAGACATTTGTAACTAATGTTTAAATAATTAAAAATGAAAGAGAATAACGTAACGAGGAATTCAATTAAAATAATATAGGTAAAAATGAGAGAAGAAATAAAATACCGTAAATCTTAGCTAGTTGCTACTGACAAATAACCGTAGTATTATGCACCTTACAAGCCGGTTTTATAGGATGAGTTAGACCAAAATCCACATTCTAAGAGCCACTCTCACTCTCACCATTAGCTAGTTGCTACTGACAGATAATCCTAGTAAAATATCTTACTCTGTCAAAAAAACGATTACTCGTGTCATCACAACACAAGTTCTAAGTTTTTAACCATATACTACCATGGGGAAATTGCACAAATGCAGCATGCTAATAGAGGGAAAGGCATTGTGAACCTAAGTTTAGCAAGCAGATCGATTAAGAATACCATGCAATGCACAAAAATTTAATCAAGGCATCTGACAAATGACGTAACCTATCAAGACTTTCCTTTACTCGCACTTTCACATTTATGTTAGCCATTAGATAGTCTGATCATTCCTCTCACCTAATCTAACACTCTTTTGAAGAGTTAGAGAACTCATCGTTGAGGAACAGAGTTCCTTCCTCATCGTAATTGTTTGAAGAGAAAGGAATCAATGGTTCAAGCTTACAAAAGTTGAGTCTAGTTTATGTTACTAAACAATATGTTTAGTAACTATTACTAAAGGGCAAGATGGTAAGATCAATGATTAAAATTAGGAAAAAAAAACTGATTACCCAATCCCCTATTTTCCTTCCATAATCTAAAGAATTTAAGCGGCTTGTCATTGCACTATGACTTTGGCGCCAACTTTTTTTTTTGTTTTGTTTCTTTCTTTTCCTTTTTTCATTTGTTTTCTTTTTCCCTTATTTTTTCTTCTTTTATATTTTAATTAATGCTTTGCTTTTTTTCTTCACTTTTTTTTTTGATAAGCAATGTTAGTGGGGGTGGGGGAAATGTTAGTGTTTCCGGGGATTGAATTCGGGACCTCTTTCTTGCACTCTTTTAGTGCACTCCTTTGATATCCCTTAGAATGTTAGTGTTTCCGGGGATTGAATTTGGGACCTCTTTCTACCCAAGGTTCGAATCTGAGACCTTGGAGGGGGGATCTGAGTCTGTTTACCACTCCGACCAACCGATGTTGGTTTTTTGTTTTGTTTTTTTTCTTTTATATTTTAAGGTTTTGAATTTTTTTCTTTTTTATACTTTAAGGGGTACTTTATAGTCTTGAAAAAAATTTAGATGTTTAAATATGCAAATTTTGTTATTCAATGATCCATTTGGTGGAAAAAATATTTAATTTCATTACAAAATATGTAATTAGATGCTAAATAGTGTGCTTTGGTGTACTTGATAGTGAAAAAAATTATTCTGTACAAAAATGCCTAAAGTGAAATGTTAAGCAGTGTATTTTGGGGTACTTAAGGATTCATAAAAAAATTTAACTCTTCAAACACTAAAGTGAGATGCTAAATAGTGTGCTTTAGTCTACTTGATGGTGAAAAAAATTATTTTGTACCAAAATGCGTAAAGTGAAATGTTTAGCAGTATGTTTTGGGTACTTTAGGATTCATAAAAAAATTTAACTCTTCAAATACCAGAAGTTTCTTCTTAAATAACCGGATTGGTAAAAAATAATAATAAGTTTGTGACAAAATACGTATAGTGAGATGCTAAACGTGTTTTACTGTACTTGATGGTGAAAAAAATTATTTTGTTCCAAAATGCGTAAAGTGAAATGTTAAGCATTATGTTTTGGGGTACTTTAGGATTCCTAAAAAAATTTAACGCCTCAAACGCCAGAAGTTTCTTTGTAAATAACTGGTTTGGTAAAAAATAATAATAAGTTCGTGATAAAATACGTTAAGTGCGATGCTGACAGTGTATTTTAGGGTACTAAAAAATTTTAGAGGTTCAAATACGCGAAGTTTGTTCCTCAATAACCTGTTTGATGACAAAACAAAAAAAAATTGTGACAAAATACGTAAAGTGTGATGCTAAATAGTGTTTTGCGATACTTTAGGGTCCAAAAAAATTTTACTTGTCCAAATCGGTGTTTTCTTCTTTATTTTGATAATTTCGCACCAACGAGTATTAGAAACATACTTAAATTGGTGTTTAGTTTTAAATCAGATTCTTCATAATACCTACGTACATGTTTCACTTTCTATTTGTGTTGTATTATTTTTTTAATTATGAGTTAAGTTTTTATATTTCTGATAAACGTAGATAACGTTATTAAAAAAAATTATATTTTTTCTTCTATTTCTTATTACCTGTGGTTTTTTAATTCCAATGTCTTTGTTAAAGTTTATTTTTAATTTTATAATATTATTATTTAGTTTATAGTTATAATTGAACTTTTTTTCATGGGAACTTCGGTCTCATTTACAATAGAACTCCTCAACTTTTTCTTTCAACTTTGCATAGGTGCTTTTATTTTAATGGTGGTTTTTATTCAACCCTGTAGATGTATTGATGTACCTTTATTCTGTCTCATTCTTCCTGGGGTACTCTTTCCTCTTTGGGTCTTTTTTCCATGGGGTTTTGCCCCCAATGAGGTTTTAATGAGGCCCATTGTATTTGTAACGGTTGGGGTGTCCGTTTGCACCCCCTTTAATATAATTTTTTGCTTATAAAAAAATTTACCTTTACGCATATTAAGAATAGTAGTTTTATGCATTTAATTTTCTTGAATTCAAGGAAAGTAAATAGATTTTCTAAATTATCCCTGATTAATAATCACCTTCTCACAATATTAATGAGTTTTTTTGTTAAAAAAACTCATTTATTGTAAAGTGGCCACTAGATATGTAAAGTGATTTAAATACTCTTATTATAAAGATACTCTTATTTTAATTCATATTTTATTGGTGATTTAAATACGCGAACTTCGTTTCTCAATAATCGGTTAGGTGAAAAAGAGATTTAATTTCATTACAAGATATGTAAAGTGAGATGCTAGATAATGTGTTTTGGTGTACTTTGTGTTTCTGAAAAAAAATTAATGGTCAAATACACAAAGTTTATTCCTTAATAACCGGTTTGGTGAAAAAAAATCGTATCATACTACGTAAAGTGCGATACTAATTAGCAATATATTTTAGGGAGTACTTTATATATTTTTGTTTTTATATACTTTTAAGGAGTACTTTACAATTTTGAAAATGTTATGATGTTTAAATATGTTAATTGTTCAAATACGCAAAGTTGTAAAGTGCTAAATGTTCAAATACACATTTTCAAAAATTTTCAATTAACATATGTTAATGTTAAGATACTAATTTTTCAACCCAATTTGTCATAAAATGTTAGTTGTTCAAATACACAAAAGTTTGTTCCTCGATAACTGGCTTGGTTAAAAAAATCATGACAAACTACATAAAGTGCTTTGTGGTGTTATAATTTACTTTTTATTCAATGAACTTCGGTCACATTTACGAAAGAACCTCACATCATATTCTTTCCACTTCCTATCTTGGAGTGCCACCGCGTTGCTTCTATTTTATTGGTGATTTGTCCATTAACCACTGATTCATACCACAATAGTTAGATGTCACTAACCACATATATGTATAGCTGTGGTTAGAACAAATGTGTCGTCACAGCTTAGGAAATAAATTTCCATGGATTTAAAATACTCTTAATTTTCTATGACTTTTTTTCTCTATATATTTCGGTCACCTACGCTTCTCTATATATAGTGTAGTCACAGCTTAGGAAATAAATTTCCATGGATTTAAAATATGGTAAGAAAATGTTAGGATGCACATGATTGCCATTTGTACAGCAAAAATGTTACATTTCTACCACCTGGTTTGTTAAACGTGTACTCCCATGTGACTAGCAACAACATGGCCACGCTTTTCATCCCAAAGATACGAATTATTTGCCCAACTTTTGGATGCTTATCTATCTTCTTTATTTCCTCAATTTGTAATTTTTTTCCTTTGTAATGTTACTACTACATGTCCATCGTGGTCTGTTGTTGCTGTTGGGCTTTCCGTTGTTATACAAATCCGAAAAAGACTCGACCCATATAAAGAATATCTTATTATGGGCATTTACGAAATTTATTTCCAACCTACCTAACTGAGGGTAGATACAAAACAAACCAATCTAGCTAACAAAACGTCCTAAAGTCAGTGATACACATATATTTCAACCAACTATGTAATTAACAAAATAAAACAGCCCGTGCGTAGCACGGGTGGTGAAGCTAGTTATAGGCCTTAATTATTAGTAATTAAAATTGACACGGTAGAGAATCCCCTCTGTAGAACTGTCAGAACGGATTTCATTGTGTTACCCTGTAAGTCCGTGTATCAATGTATCATTGGTCGACCAACCCTTGCCCACTTGGAAGCAGTGCCCTCCACCGTCCACTTGAAAATGAAATTCTACACTAAAGCTGGGGAAGTTTCCACCATCCAGGCAGACTTATTGTCCGCCAAGCGAGTTTTCCTTTTGGGGCTTAAAGAAAAAGGGAAAAGCGTAGCGAGAGAAATAGAGAAAGAAATGAAAAGCGGCGGGCAGGTTAACCTGGCCGACCTAGACGCCCGCTATGACCCTGATAGCGAAGAGGAAGAAGGGGACGACCTTTTGGCTAAAGAGCTAAAGAAACGAATTAAATGACCTGAACCAGACGGGGAATTCTATCACATCAAACTAGGGGACGACCCGGAGAGAACGATCAAAATAGGGAAAAACCTCCCCCCTGAGGTTCAGGACGAGCTCGTTCAATGTTTGAAGGAGCATGCAGTCCTGTTCGCCTGGAGTGCGGCCGACATGCCCGGTATCTCACCCCAAATAGCCTGCCACCACTTAGCTGTGGATCCAGGAGCAAAATGGGTGGCTCAGAAAAGAAGAGTTCAGAAGGAAGAAAAAGCACGAGCAGCGTGCAAGGCCGTTGAAGACCTGCTCGAAGCAGGGTTCATTAAAGAAATAAAATACACCACGTGGTTATCCAATGTCGTTTTGGTCAAAAAAGCGAATGGAAAGTGGAGGATGTGCGTGGAATATACCGACCTCAACCAAGCATGCTCAAAGGATGCTTTCCCCGTCCCAAGTGTCGATCGCCTGGTCGATAATGCAAGTGGGTACAAAATCCTGTCCTTCTTAGACGCCTATTCCGGGTACAATCAGATTCCCATGCACCCACCAGATCAGGAGAAGACCGCATTCATGACAGACAAGGGGAATTTCTGTTACACTGTCATGCCGTTTGGGCTGAAGAACGCTGGAGCAACCTACCAGCGCATGATGAACCTTGTCTTTCAGGAACAAATAGGGAAAACGGTGGAAGTATATTTGGACGATATGATTGTCAAAACCAAACAGGACCAAGCTCATGTGAACGACTTGAAAGAAGTATTCAAAGAAGCCAGAAAGAATTCATTAAGGTTCAATCCAGAAAAATGCACTTTTGGGGTCAGAGCGGGCAAATTCCTTGGGTTCCACCTCACAGAAAGGGGAATTGAAGCCAACCCAGACAAGTGTAGAGCAGTAACTGAGATGAGGCCACCAACGACCAAAAAAGAAATACAGAAACTTAATGGTATGGTGGCCGCTCTCTCTCGTTTCATCTCAAAAGCAGCGAATAAATCTTTGCCCTTGTTTAAATTGTTGAAAAAGGAGACCATATTTGAGTGGACGCCCGAGTGCGACTGTTAATATTTCGGCAAGTGTACCGAATCGTTGCAAGTAATAAAACCGGTAAGACCGGGTATCGTCCTCGAGGATCGAATTAATTTACCAATTACGTTAACAACAACTAAACGAACCAAGTTGAAATAAATTTCCGATTGGTATGAGTGAGCGACTAATACTAAAGTAAGCAATTAAATATTTCTTTTTGTGTTTTTAATAAGAGAAAACGAAAATGCTTAGGAGAAGATACGATGGGAAGAACGCTAGGGATGAATGCCTGTTGATTTCACACTATTGTCACTGATTTAATTTCGAAAGATAACCTCTCTCTTATTTTGCTATCAAACCCTCAATTCTAACTAATTCCTAATTCCTTAGGTAACTAGTCCTTTGCCGATAACTAAAGCCCTAATTCCTTAGGCGATTTCAATTAACAACAAGCATTAACAACGAGGATTCGCAACATACAACAATTCTAAGAGTATTCCTAAACTACGAATGGTAGGAATTGAATTTCAAACATTCAATAATAAAACTTCCATTCGATCATTGAATAAAATATCGTTCTACAAGTTTTCCAACCATAGAAAGCGTTAAGCATAGAAATTTAATTCACAAAATATAAGAGAGTACGACATAAACATAATTTTAAACCAGCAACAATAGCGTTACGTCAAAGTTAATTCATCCCTAACATTAGGGTTTAGCTACACATGATAAGAGAAGAGAGAAAGGAAGAATTACAAGATGAAGATGATGATGAACACATATGAAGCTTCAATTCTTGTCCCCAAGCCTTGAATCTTGAATACCGGTGAGAAGGAATGAGTGCTCTTCGCGTTCTAGCGTTCCAAAATTCGTCGACCTCCCTTCTCCCCCTGGCCTTACGTGTTTTTAACGTTTTTCACGCTCAGCTGGCGCTTAAGCGCCACTTAAGCGCAAGCTGCGCGCCTATGCTTCTGCCTTCTTGCGCGTGACTGGCGCTTGCGCGCCACTTGCGCGCCTCCTGCGCGCCCCACAGCACGCCAATTCTGTTTTCTTGCGCGTGAAGCGCCACCTGCGCGCCTCCTGCGCGCCTCCTGCGCGCCCCACTGCATGCCAATTCTGTTTTCTTGCGCGTGAAGCGCCACCTGCGCGCCTCCTGCGCGCCACTCAGCACGACAAGTCCTTGGCTTGTACCACTTGTTCTTCTTGCTTGCACCACTCGATCTTCAATTCGATCTAGTTCCTGCACACAAAAACACGAAGAAAACCAACATAACTACTGCATAACAAGCCAACTTCCTAAGTTCACAACTTCTTAAATTTTCATCAAACTTCTTATTTTTATTCATCAAAATCTCCAATTAAACTCCCTCCTTATCATTGAAAACTATCATGTGATGTGGGTTCATCAGCGACCAGACCCTCGAACAATTGAAAACGTCTCTGATAGAGCCTCCAATTTTAACGACCCCCGAGCCTGGAGAAACTCTTTATTTATACTTGTCCATCACGGACGAGGCTTTGGCCGCCGTCTTGGTACGAGAAGAAGAGACGAAGCAAAATCCAGTCTACTTTGTCAGCAAAGTCATGCAAGGACCCGAGCTAAGATATCAGAGGATTGAGAAATTGGCTCTGGCATTGATCGTCTCAGCCCGAAGGTTGAGACCATACTTCGTGGCCCACCAGATCACCGTACGCACCGACCAACCCATTAGGCAGATCCTGCATAGCCCAGATCTAGCGGGCAGAATGATCAAATGGGCTGTTGAATTGTCAGAATTCGGAATAAAGTATGAGCCTAGATTGTCTGCTAAAGCACAAGTCTTAGCCGATTTTATCGCAGAATTGACTCCAGGGTCAGAGAGCCCAGTTCAGGATTCATGGACTTTGCACGTTGACGGATCGTCCAATAGTAAAGGCAGCGGAGCGGGCTTAATCCTTGAGAATGAAGAAGGGACGACCATTGAAGTCTCCCTGGCCTTCTCGTTCCCCACTTCTAACAATCAGGCCGAATATGAGGCCTGCATAGCTGGGCTGTTACTCGCTTTAGAGATGCAAGTAAAAAGGGTGGAGCTACGATCAGACTCATTACTGGCGGTCTCCCAAATCAAAGACGTCTTTTTAGCCAAAGACGAGATACTCCAGAAATATTTGGCAAAGGTCAAAGAGTTGATGAAGAAGTTCGAGCATGCTGAAGTCAAGCACGTCCCAAGGGCTGAAAACGCTAGGGCGGACATCTTGTCCAAACTGGCGAGCACCAAGAAAAATGGTAACCATAGAAGCGTAATACAAAAAGTCCTATCTCAACCAAGTGTGAGGTTAGATACGGCCTTAGGAGCAGAGATATGTACGATCGAATCAACGCCTTCCTAGATCGACCCCATCTTTAACTACATAAAGAACGGGGAGGAATCCAGCGATCCAAAAGAAGCTGCACTCGTTCGCAGGCGAGCAACGTCGTACTCAATAATTAACGAGCAACTCTACAAAAGAGGATTCACCATGCCTCTGCTCAAGTGCCTCCTCCTAGCAGAAGCGGCCTATGTGTTGAAGGAGATTCATGGAGGAATCTGCGGGAACCACTTGGGTTCACGAGCTTTGGCAAAAAAGGCTTTAAGAGCGGGCTACTTCTGGCCCACTATGGAGGCAGATGCAAAAGACCTAGTAAAAAAATGTGACAAGTGCCAAAGGCACGCAGATAACCACGTTGCACCTCCTACCGAGCTCAACTGTTTGACTTCTCCATGGCCGTTTTCATGGTGGGGTATCGACTTGTTAGGACCTTTTTCCCTCGCCCCTGGACAGTTTAAATTTCTGATAGTCGCAGTGGACTACTTCACCAAATGGATTGAGGCCGAGCCCTTAGCCAAAATCACTTCGAAGAATTGCTTGAAGTTCGTCAAAAGAAACATTTTGGTACGGTTTGGGATTCCAGAAGTCATCGTGTCAGACAACGGCACGCAGTTCACGGACCGACATTTCCAGGAAACTCTAGTCGAACTAGGCGTAAAACAGCGTTTTACGTCGGTCGAACACCCGTAAACAAACGGGAAGGCTGAGGCGGCCAACAGAGTCATCCTAAGGGGGCTAAAGAGAAGACTGGATGTAGCCAAAGGAAGGTGGGCGGAAGAGCTTCCCTCTGTACTATGGGCGTATAGAACCACACAGCACTCAACTACGGGAGAGTCCCCCTTCAGGATGGTCTATGGAACGGACGCACTAATCCCCGTGGAAATGGGAGAGTTGACTTGGAGAACAGCTAATCCTCTACAGCCGCCCGAGAACGAGCAGGCAACGAGGGAGGAGCTCGACCTAGTAGAAGAACTACGGAACAAGGCAGCCCTCAAAGAGACATTGGTCAAACAGAATATGGCCGTAAGGCACAACGCCAAGGTCGTTCCCAGGTCGTTCGATGTAGGGCAGCTCGTCCTACGAAGGGCAAATATCGGCCAGAGAAATGCCGGCCAGGGCAAGTTAGCCCCAACTTGGGAAGGCCCCTACCAAGTAGCTGCCAAGACGGGCAAAGGAGCATATATCTTGAAGACCATGAGTGGAGGAATGATTGCTAACACCTGGAATGCAGCAAACCTCAGAAGATACTTTACTTGATGCCATGTAAAATATGAAAGAATGTCATGTTTCCAGTTAAATAATGAATGAAAATAAAACGGGCGGGACACTCTTTTTCCCTACGGGGTTTTTTATTGAGGCCCACTCGTCCGTCAACAGAACGACGAGGAATTTCTTAAATTCATGATTCTAGTTCTTAATCGATCGAATAACGAACAAACCCGAAGGCGAGTTAAGTTCAAACCGAGTTTGATAAACTGCCAAGGGCCTAACTTAAGCGACCTTAAGTCTAAAAATGCTTGCAAACAAGCTAAATCTAAAGTAGAAACTTGGTAAGCTGTTTCCAGGCAACCTCGCGAAACTCAGGCCGATCCATGCGAACATGAGAAATCAAATAGAACAAGGCTAGAAAAAAGTCTAAAAAAACGATTGACAAAAGGCATTTAAAACATTATCCCGGAGAAGGCCGGGCTCCTTGTTGATTACAAGAAAAAGTAATACATTCTTCAAAAAGAAAAGAGAAACAAAGTACAAAACTGACAAATACGAAGGGAATAAACTCATTCAGGGCGACTGTAGACAACCGTCTCCTCTTGGATGACATTCCCATTTTCGTCTTTCTCCGCGAGACGAACGATTTGCCCGTTTTTCAGGAAATGGTCGTTGTTCACGATCTCTGGATTAATCTCCAGCGATGGATAGCAATACCGAATCTGAGCTACAGCCTCGTCAAAACGCCCGCTAGCAATAGAGATGGTCATGTCTTCTAGGGCCTCCAACTCGCCCCTCGCCTGATCACGCTCGCCCTCAACAACCTTCAGGTTCTCCTCAAGACCAACCACCCGCTCCTCCAGCCGTATAATCTTGGTAGACTGTTCAGCCAAACTCGCAGTAGCGGTGGCAAGTTTGGCTTCAGCATCTACTCTGGCCGTCATGGCCGCATCACGCTCGGCAGTAACTGAGCCAAGTGCGTCCTTTGTGGGTTGGAGGGCGACCTCAGCATCCTCGAGCTTCTTTTTGGTACTCTCCAGCTCTGCCCGCAAATCTGTAATGTGTCCAAGAGCGGACTTATACTTGTTAGTTTTATCCAAAAGATCACCCTCCAACCACAAGTTTCTATGAAGTAAGCGCATACCTGCTTGGCGGCCAGCCTCCTCGGACTTGTAACGAGCAAGCTTTTGAGAAGCTGCTTGGGCAATTTCAGCTACGAAGAGGAGAGGGTCGGCCTTAAGGCGTTCAAAATCCACGTCCTTGAGATCGTCCAAGTCCAAGGACGACCTCCTTGATGCCTCTCTTCTATTCTGAGGAGGATCAAGGTCGATCGGAATAGCGTCTAGAGAACTCTGAGCCCGATCTCTCTTTTTAGAAGCTGAGCTCGTTCCTTGCTCGCCCCCAACAGGTCTATGATCGCCTTCAGCATGGGATGGTTGAGAAGGAGAGGCAAAAGACACCTTCTTCTGCTTCCTTGACTTTGTCTTTGCCAACAGAGCTGCGAAACCAATGCCCGTCATTTCAGCTGAAAGAGTAAAAAGATGAGTTAGGAGGCAGAACAAGGAAAAGCACGGTCAAAATTGAAAGTGAAAATAAAGGCACACCAAGTTTGTTCTCGGCTTGCTCGGATGTCCGGAGGCAAGCAAATTTGTTACAGGGTATGACCCCTTCCGGCAGCCAAGTAACCAAGGTCTCTAACATCCGAATACTCTCAAGATCATAGTCGCTCAGCCTCCTCTGGTGCCGATAATGGATAGTGTCGCGGTCGTAGTGTGAGTGCGACCAACCCAGAGGAAACTTCATTGAGGAGACGCGACCTTCGTCGTCCACAGTTCCAACCATTGCCTTAGCACGATTATTAACGGGAACGACCCAGAGGAAAGCGTGCCTCCAAGTTTTGACCGACTCACAGAATGGCTTGAAGAGTCTGATCGTGTTTTTCCGTCCCTTCAAAGAAACTTGTTCCCATCGCCTGGGTTCGCTCCTCATCTCCACTGTGCGACTAACATCAAACAAAGAGAAGAAAAGACGGAAATTTACCTCCCGATCAAGAGCGGCCATTATTATCTCGAATGACTTAACCAGCGCCCAAGCATTAAAATGAAGTTGAGAAGGGGCAACACCAAGAGTCCTTAAGACACGTCTCTGGAAAAATGTGAAGGGAGGTCGCACCCTCAAATCACGGAGGACGTTGGAGTACATGATGAATTTTAAAGAATTCGGGATTATGGCAGCATGCTCGTCAGGTAGTACTCCTTCCGCTCGCCATTCCTGATCACCGTAACCTATTAACTTGGTGAAAAGAGGCAGCACCTCGTCACCGGGTGGAAAGACAGAACGCTCGTTAATTATCGCGGAGGATATCCATGAGCGGTCGACGTCAAGCCTACCCCTCCAATCGTGCTCTTCCGGCAGTACCTCGTTGACTGGAACTGGAGGGGGCGTAGGATTCATTCGGGGAGACTGGACCGTGTCAACCGTGTTTGACGAGCGTCCAGAGGACGATGAAGAAGAAAGATCGGTAGAAGAGAAAGTCTCAGAGGGGAACCCTCTCGTACCGACATCTCCAGAGCAAGCATGCTCAGCCATACTCACAGGTTGACGACCAGAAATTCTCGCAGTTTTCTTTGTTTGCGCCACTGCGTTGCCCTGCGAGGAGAAGGAAAGTCAAGCTCACCCTAAACGATGATTTGCTGAAGGGGGCGACAAGGTCGACCCCGAGCCTGACACCCCCTCCTCACCCCATGCGAACAGAATTAGAGTTAAAATAAACGAGGCAAGAGAAAGGGGATACCTGGAGTGAGAGAGAAGTTCGGTCTAAGGGTAGTATACTCCTCGATGAATAAAATCAAACGACCGGAAGAATGAGACCGCCTGAGTTGAAACTCGTGCATGGGTAGACACCTGGCCAGAATAAAGAAGCAAGCTGTTGATCACAACAAGAGGAAATTATGACCGCTTTTCGAGCTCCGAGAATGTAAGTAGAAACTGAGAAGGAGAGGGGGCAACATATTTGTAAGGTTTGGAAAGCAATCAAGCGAAACGACACGACCCTTCACTTGCACGCGCCTTGAAAACCAAACCGTCGTCATAACCAAACGGTACCTTTTCAAACTTCGAGACACCATTGATGACCCCTGGGGAAAAACGAAACGTCACTTCCTGACAGGAGCCACGTGTCATGAGAGCGCAAGCGAAGCCCACTGCGAATCAGAAACGATCAGCCGAGCGGTCTCACGCTCGGAGACGCGGGCATAGAAATGATCGTAAAACAAGCCTGCGCCCGCCACATGAGCGACCTTGGCTTGGGGGGCAACTGTTCTGGAGTGGACCGAAGCCCAAATCCAATGCTCTGGCGCTAGATCGGCCCAGCGATGAGGGGCACAAAAGCAAGGAACCGCATCAACGGCTCTGATTTGTCCGTACGATCATCCGACGGACGAGCGCGACTCACGCTCACTATATAAGCATTCATTGCGTCAGTTGTCATGTACACACTGTTCATAAATACGTATATTTTGCTCGTCTGTTCCTGACTTGGGCGTCAGAGTGTTATCGCAGGTACACCCGCCCTCTGGAGCAGAGCTAGCTGAACGACCAAGGCATACAGAGATCTAAGACCTGGAAAACAGCGGTCAAGGACATCAAAGGCACAGATCAATGCTAATAGAGGGAAAGGCATTGTGAACCTAAGTTTAGCAAGCAGATCGATTAAGAATACCATGCAATGCACAAAAATTTAATCAAGGCATCTGACAAATGACGTAACCTATCAAGACTTTCCTTTACTCGCACTTTCACATTTATGTTAGCCATTAGATAGTCTGATCATTCCTCTCACCTAATCTAACACTCTTTTGAAGAGTTAGAGAACTCATCGTTGAGGAACAGAGGTCCTTCCTCATCGTAATTGTTTGAAGAGAAAGGAATCAATGGTTCAAGCTTACAAAAGTTGAGTCTAGTTTATGTTACTAAACAATATGTTTAGTAACTATTACTAAAGGGCAAGATGGTAAGATCAATGATTAAAATTAGGAAAAAAAACTGATTACCCAATCCCCTATTTTCCTTCCATAATCTAAAAAATGTAAGCGGCTTGTCATTGCACTATGACTTTGGCGCCAACTTTTTTTTTTGTTTTGTTTCTTTCTTTTCCTTTTTTCATTTGTTTTCTTTTTCCCTTTTTTTTTCTTCTTTTATATTTTAATTAATGCTTTGCTTTTTTTTCTTCACTTTTTTTTTTGATAAGCAATGTTAGCGGGGGTGGGGGAAATGTTAGTGTTTCCGGGGATTGAATTCGGGACCTCTTTCTTGCACTCTTTTAGTGCACTCCTTTGGTATCCCTTAGAATGTTAGTGTTTCCGGGGATTGAATTTGGGACCTCTTTCTTGCACTCTTTTAGTGCACTCCTTCGGTATTAGCTCGCTAACTGAGCTACCTAATTGGGATTTTTTTCTTCACTTTGTTTCTCTTCCTTTTTTGGTTTGAGTTTTTTTGTTCCATTTTTTTTTGGTTTTTTGTTTTGTTTTTTTAATTACAGAGTTTTTGCCACACCCAAGGTTCGAATCTGAGACCTTGGAGGGGGGATCTGAGTCTGTTTACCACTCCGACCAACCGATGTTGGTTTTTGTTTTGTTTTTTTTCTTTTATATTTTAAGGTTTTGAATTTTTTTCTTTTTTATACTTTAAGGGGTACTTTTTAGTCTTGAAAAAAATTTAGATGTTTAAATATACAAATTTGTTATTCAATGATCCATTTGGTGGAAAAAAATATTTAATTTCATTACAAAATATGTAATTAGATGCTAAATAGTGTGCTTTGGTGTACTTGATAGTGAAAAAAATTATTCTGTACAAAAATGCTTAAAGTGAAATGTTAAGCAGTGTGTTTTGGGGTACTTAAGGATTCATAAAAAAAATTAACTCTTCAAACACTAAAGTGAGATGCTAAATAGTGTGCTTTAGTCTACTTGATGGTGAAAAAAATTATTTTGTACCAAAATGCGTAAAGTGAAATGTTTAGCAGTATGTTTTGGGTACTTTAGGATTCATAAAAAAATTTAACTCTTAAAATATCAGAAGTTTCTTCTTAAATAACCGGATTGGTAAAAAATAATAATAAGTTTGTGACAAAATACGTAAAGTGAGATGCTAAACGTGTTTTACTGTACTTGATGGTGAAAAAATTATTATGTTCCAAAATGCGTAAAGTGAAATGTTAAGCATTATGTTTTGGGGTACTTTGGATTCCTAAAAAAATTTAACGCCTCAAACGCCAGAAGTTTCTTTGTAAATAACTGGTTTGGTAAAAAATAATAATAAGTTCGTGATAAAATACGTTAAGTGCGATGCTGACAGTGTATTTTAGGGTACTAAAAAATTTTAGAGGTTCAAATACGCGAAGCTCGTTCCTCAATAACCTGTTTGATGACAAAACAAAAAAAAATTGTGACAAAATACGTAAAGTGTGATGCTAAATAGTGTTTTGCGATACTTTAGGGTCCAAAAAAATTTTACTTGTCCAAATCGGTGTTTTCTTCTTTATTTTGATAATTTCGCACCAACGAGTATTAGAAACATACTTAAATTGGTGTTTAGTTTTAAATCAGATTCTTCATAATACCTACGTACATGTTTCACTTTCTATTTGTGTTGTATTATTTTTTTAATTATGGGTTAAGTTTTTATATTTCTGATAAACGTAGATAACGTTATTAAAAAAAATTATATTTTTTCTACTATTTCTTATTACCTGTGGTTTTTTAATTCCAATGTCTTTGTTAAAGTTTATTTTTAATTTTATAATATTATTATTTAGTTTATAGTTATAATTGAAGTTTTTTTCGTGGGAACTTCGGTCTCATTTACAATAGAACTCCTCAACATTTTCTTTCAACTTTGTATAGGTGCTTTTATTTTAATGGTGGTTTTTATTCAGCCCTGCAGATGTATTGATGTACCTTTATTCTGTCTCATTCTTCCTGGGGTACTCTTTCCTCTTTGAGTCTTTTTCCCATGGGGTTTTGCCCCCAATGAGGTTTTAATGAGGCCCATTGTATTTGTAACGGTTGGGGTGTCCGTTTGCACCCCCTTTAATATAATTTTTTGCTTATAAAAAAAATTACCTTTACGCATATTAAGAATAGTAGTTTTATGCATTTAATTTTCTTGAATTCAGGGAAAGTAAATAGATTTTCTAAACTATCCCTGATTAATAATCACCTTCTCACAATATTAATGAGTTTTTTTTGTTAAAAAAACTCATTTATTGTAAAGTGGCCACTAGATATGTAAAGTGATTTAAATACTCTTATTATAAAGATACTCTTATTTTAATTCATATTTTATTGGTGATTTAAATACGCGAACTTCGTTTCTCAATAATCGGTTAGGTGAAAAAGAGATTTAATTTCAGTACAAGATACGTAAAGTGAGATGCTAGATAATGTGTTTTGGTGTACTTTGTGTTTCTGAAAAAAAATTAATGGTCAAATACACAAAGTTTATTCCTCAATAACCGGTTTGGTGAAAAAAAATCGTATCATACTACGTAAAGTGCGATACTAATTAGCAATATATTTTAGGGAGTACTTTATATATTTTTGTTTTTATATACTTTTAAGGAGTACTTTACAATTTTGAAAATGTTATGATGTTTAAATATGTTAATTGTTCAAATACGCAAAGTTGTAAAGTGCTAAATGTTCAAATACACATTTTCAAAAATTTTCAATTAACATATGTTAATGTTAAGATACTAATTTTTCAACCCAATTTGTCATAAAATGTTAGTTGTTCAAATACACAAAAGTTTGTTCCTCGATAACTGGCTTGGTTAAAAAAATCATGACAAACTACATAAAGTGCTTTGTGGTGTTATAATTTACTTTTTATTCAATGAACTTCGGTCACATTTACGAAAGAACCTCACATCATATTCTTTCCACTTCCTATCTTGGAGTGCCACCGCGTTGCTTCTATTTTATTGGTGATTTGTCCATTAACCACTGATTCATACCACAATAGTTAGATGTCACTAACCACATATATGTATAGCTGTGGTTAGAACAAATGTGTCGTCACAGCTTAGGAAATAAATTTCCATGGATTTAAAATACTCTTAATTTTCTATGACTTTTTTTCTCTATATATTTCGGTCACCTACGCTTCTCTATATATAGTGTAGTCACAGCTTAGGAAATAAATTTCCATGGATTTAAAATATGGTAAGAAAATGTTAGGATGCACATGATTGCCATTTGTACAGCAAAAATGTTACATTTCTACCACCTGGTTTGTTAAACGTGTACTCCCATGTGACTAGCAACAACATGGCCACGCTTTTCATCCCAAAGATACGAATTATTTGCCCAACTTTTGGATGCTTATCTATCTTCTTTATTTCCTCAATTTGTAATTTTTTTCCTTTGTAATGTTACTACTACATGTCCATCGTGGTCTGTTGTTGCTGTTGGGCTTTCCGTTGTTATACAAATCCGAAAAAGACTCGACCCATATAAAGAATATCTTATTATGGGCATTTACGAAATTTATTTCCAACCTACCTAACTGAGGGTAGATACAAAACAAACCAATCTAGCTAACAAAACGTCCTAAAGTCAGTGATACACATATATTTCAACCAACTATGTAATTAACAAAATAAAACAGCCCGTGCGTAGCACGGGTGGTGAAGCTAGTTATAGGCCTTAATTATTAGTAATTAAAATTGAAACGTTTTTTTTGACAAAATTAAAATTGAAACTCGAATAGAGAGAGAAACGTAAAATCGATTCCATTCCAAAACTCCAAATCGCAGGTAACGGCACCTAACCAACGTTGTTCAATATTGCGATTAGTGATTGATTAACCAAAATACCGTATTCATGTGGTTAGATTAACAATTTAGTTACTATCCAATGCACTTCATAAAGTGCTTAGTAATGTAAGCCGTAGCCGCTCCGAGTCTAGTTTAACAATTTAGTAATATAGTAATTTAGATTAACAATTTAGTAATTCATAAAGTGGTTAGACTAATTTAGTAATTAATTAACAATTTAGTAATTTAGTTACTACCCAAATGCACTTCATAAAGTGGTTAGATTAACAATTTAGTAATTTAGTAATTCATAAAGTGGTTAGATTAGCAATTTAGTAATTTAGTTACTACCCAAATGCTTAGTAATGTAAGCCAATGCACTTCGCAATCTGACCACTTCAACCCTCGTCTCTAACCACTTCGCAGTCTGAAAAAGGTTAGTTTTTGTGCTTCAAATATTGTATGTAACTAATAAAGGATTCTTGGATAGAGGTTTTTTGGTTTTATGCTTTACGAATTTGTAGGTAACGGCACCTAACCAACGTTGTTCAATATTGCAGTTAGTGATTGATTAACCAAAATACCGTATTCATGTGGTTAGATTAACAATTTAGTTACTACCCAATGCACTTCATAAAGTGCATAACTAAATTGTGAAGTTACTGCCTAATTTTTGTTTAGAATAACCGATATTGCTCTTCATAAAGGATTCATCATATATTTTGTTCTTGGCTTATAATGTTTCGACTACTTTCTTATAGGCTGGGTGTGGTTATTGGTTAATTCTGAATTATCAATTTAGCTGTATATCATAACATATAACTATATTGTTCATGTGATTTGGAAATTGGTTAATTCGTATAGGCTGCCTATACTAAGTTCATATGTTGAAGCAACTAACCTATACTAAGTTCATATGTGGTTAGGTGCAAACTATCCGTGTTGTGTAATTCTAAGGCTAGAAAGCAACTGTTAATTTTCTCTAATTTTCTGATTATTATTGCTTTCTATTTATCAAAAACGGTACATCTCCTCTCCAGTTTTTAAACATTTATTGCTTTCTATTAATTGCTTATTCTGGTTCCTTTTATTTTCAGTGAAGATGGCCAAAAGGAACAAAAAGGAGGTTGGGAGTGCTAGGGAAGCTAAACCTACGAGGTACAGACATAAATGTAAACCACTGATGGTTCACAAAATGTGAACCGCATATATACTCCACCTCTCAAAGAAAGCTTGCCACTGTGAGAAACCGCATATATCTATGTTGTGCAATCATGAACCACTAAACCAACTTACCGCAGAGAACTATCCAAGACGAGGCAAACCATTTCTGTCAGCAATTGCAAAATAATATTATGAAAACTGGATGTGGACAAAAGGCTGCTGGAAAAAGCCATAGAAAATAGGTGTTAGCCTGTAATTTCGACAGGCTTCATTGAAAATGGTCAACAAGGCTTGACTTATATTTCGACAAAGACCAAAGTATTTTGACAGAGAAAATGGTCATGCGCAGGGTAAATTCGACAAGCTTCCGGGGAAGCAAAAGCAAGAAAGAGGAAAATGGACACAAGCTTTCGACAGACAGAAAACAGAGCAGTTATGCGCTGAAGAACTAGCAGTTGGTCGAAGCGTGATGAAGCGGTTCTTGTCGAAAGTAGGAGTAGCAGCTATTAATTTTCAAATTTCTAGGCAGTTACTTAGTTTAGTTTTTCCCCCTCTTTTCCTTTGTATAAATAGTAGTTTCTGAGAAGAAACAAGGGTCACAATTTTTCATACCAAGTTCCCACGCTCAAAGTACCGACACGCACTGAGAAACCAGTACAAGGAACGCATGTATGATCTTGTACACCACCCTTTAAATTAATGCAATTTTAATTTCCCTTTTCTTTACGTTCCCTGCAAATTTTCTCTTTGTTTTATCCTCCCTCATTTGGAGTAATTTGACGGTTTCGCGGAGAAATCGACGGTTATCTTCTTCTTTTATTTTTAAACAGCAAGAACACAAGCGATTCTGTAAAAACTCTAAACACAAATGATCTTAGGATTCACTGGTTGATCCTGCAAGTTAACCAAATTGGAGACCAGCGGTGTTTACCAAAATCCACGGTAAACAAATTGGCACGCCCAGTGGGACATTTGTGTCGAAATATTAGAGTGTTAATTAACAGAATCTTGAAATATAATTGTTTATGCGCCTGAGGAGTGGTAAATCTTTGTCAAAGATGTCACGTTCTGGCGCAAGTTCTTCAAACGCACAGTGGCCCTGAGAATGCGTCTGTCAATGACGCTAATCCAGTAACCGCTATGGGAATAACTGCTCCAATGCCTTCGACAGGAATGGTCACAGTTACATCTCCTGTGCTTAATCCTTTACCAACAATGGCCACCACGGTGACCACACAGCCTGATGAAATGGCTTCTATGCCACAAACAATGGGAACGTCTAACCCATATATGACTAGTGGTCATATCCCATTTAGCATGCCTATAGTTGGTCGACATCTCCCTTATGGTATGCCAACTGGCATGATGGTAGGCTTGTAAACCAATTCATCAACGTGTGCAGATAACATAATGAATGGTGGTTTCTCCCCTATGCACGCCTCTCAAGAGGGCATTTATGGTCGAAATGCCCAACCCTCATTAACCACAGCATCTTTGTTGGCTTTGAGGCAACAAATAGATGATGCTAATCATGATATGGTTAATATGTTAACCCAGCAAATTGGTACAGTATTCAACCCTTTGATACGTGATACCAATAACAGTTACCAAGCATTGGCAACTCAAATGGGTCGAATTGCAGATTTCTTTGGCACTCCAAGAATGCAGAATCAGCCAATACCCCAAGTACAACCTTTGAGGCCTGTAGAAATCCCCTTAGAAAGGCCTAACATTGAATTGCCTAGAAATCAGGCACAAGCACAAGTTGTCGAACAACCCTTGCAGGGGATGGTTGAAAACGAGCCTGATATAGTGTTAGTAAATAGAAATCAAAATGCTGATGAAGTAGTCAGGCAAGTGCAACAAAACAATTTTGGAGCGCAGAATAATATAGCTAATCTTGTCGAAACAATTTTAGCCCAGAATGGTCTTAATATAGGAATGCACAGGCCAAATTTCGTGTCGCCATTATCAGAATATATTTTGCAAAGTGAATTGCCAAGGGGTTGGAAAGTCCCTAAATTCACTAAATTCGGTGGAGAAACTAGTGAATCCACCGTCGAACACATTGCTCGTTATTTAACTGAGGCTGGGGATTTAGCCCAAAATGAGAATTTAAGAATGAAAATTTTCCCTAATTCTCTAACAAAAAATGCTTTTACTTGATTTACTACACTACCCCCGCATTCTATGTTTAATTGGAACCAGTTAGAAAAAGCTTTTCACGAGCAATTCTACATGGGACAATGTAAAATTAGTCTCAAAGAATTGGCCAGTGTTCGACGCAAAATGGCTGAAACTGTTGATGACTATCTCAACAGATTTAGACTTCTCAAAGCAAGGTGCTTTACCCAAGTGCCGGAACATGAGTTAGTCGAAATGGCTGCTGGTGGTCTAGATTATTCTATTAGGAAAAAACTAGACACGCAACATTTAAGAGATATGGCCCAATTGGCCGATAGAGTAAGGCAAGTCGAAAGGCTAAAAGCTGAGAAATCTAGAACTAGTAGGTTTCATAACAATAAAAAAGACAAAATTGCCTATGTCGAAATTCAAAATGAGGAACAAGAGTACGACATCTCTTACGAGGAAGTCGAAGAGGAGGTCAATGTTGCCGAATTAAAGCCAGGACCTCCATATACTTGTAAATTGCTGAAACCTTCAAATGGTAAAAATCCTGTCGAACCTAAAAACGACAAATTCGTTGCAAAAACTTATACATTTGATGTTACTAAATGCGACGAAATATTTGACTTGTTAGTTAAGGATAGTCAAATTCTGGTTCCTAAAGGGCTAAAAACACCACCATTAGAACAAAGACAGAAAAGAGGTTTTTGCAAATACCATAATTTTTTGGGTCATAATACCTCTCAATGTGATCTTTTCAGGGATTTGGTGCAGAAAGCGCTAAATGAAGGAAGGCTCAAATTTGGTGAAAAACCAAAAGCGCCAATGAAGATTGATGCTGATCCCTTGCCTGAAGTCGAGGCATTATACACTGAAGTTAGCATCAATATGGTCGAAGCTTCTGAAACTGGGCCTAGTAAGGCTCACATTAAGAGAACTTCACCAATTTCAGAGATGGATGTCGAAATGGCTGCAGAAGGCCAAGGAAACGACAAGGCCAAACCAGTGTACCCAAAAGCTGAAGAGGAATTGGTTGATTTCCTCAATCGTTGCAAGCTAAGCAGCTCAGAAGTGATGCTGTGCCCAAGGTGCAGTGCTGTTTTTGACAAGGAGGCTGCTAAAGAACTTGAAGAGTTCAAGCCTCAAATGAAGCGCAAAGGTAAATGGGTGGATAAAAGGCCCAAGTTTGATTTTGTGGATAGGAGAATTCCCTACATGGTTACTTCGACCAAAACTCCTGGAAGAGGAAAGCTGAGTACTTATGTTCCTCCTTCTGGTACTCCTGTTGAAAAGTGGGTACATTCTGGTGGAAGAGGCAAAGCCATATACCACACTGGGGGCAATGCTATCCATCGAATTAGGCCACCTAAACTGGTCGAAGGTAACACAAGTGATGTTAACCAAAGCAAGGCAACTGGAAATAAGAAGTATGCCTACAACAACAACTACAAGGGAAAGAATCCTATGACAAGGACTCAATGGCGAAGATTTCAACGCCAAAAGAAAGTTGATGCTGTTGCTACAGGCAAAGTAGCAATTCCCAAGAGCGAGAAAGGTAAAGAAATAGTTTTACCTTCAACTGAAGTGGTTAGGAAACCAGCCACTGAAAGAATCTTCCCTTCTTCGGCTGAGATAAAGAAAGGCTTCAAAGAAGAAGATCTCAAGTTGGAAGAGGAATTGAACTCTTCTTTTGCTGATTCTGAGCATGACTTCGATGTGCTATGTGGTGTCTTTTCAATTTTACCAATTGAATATGATGTGGTGTCTGAAGTTAATGAGGTCGAAGAAGAATTCAACGAAGGTATGGCTTACCAGCCAATATGCTACTATGTGTTGAAGAATGGCTGCATCGAAGAGCAACATGCTGTCTTTGAAAGGCCAGATTGTGGCATGATGAATCACCTCAAGCCATTGTTCATTCAAGCCAAGGTCAACAATGTAGGAATCAACAAGGTCCTTGTTGATGGTGGTGGTGCTGTGAATTTGATGCCTCAACATTTGCTAAGAAGAATTGGCAAATGTGACACTGATTTGAGGTCACATAATGTGGTTCTCACTAATTATGAAGGCAAAACTGGCCATTCACTTGGGGCCATTGAAGTCGAATTAGCAGTAGGTAGCATCAAAAGGCCAACTTTGTTTTTGGTAATACCCTCCAAGGCAAACTACAACTTGTTGCTTGGAAGAGAATGGATACATGGAGTGGGGGCAATCCCTTCAACTGTGCACCAAAGGCTCATTATTTGGAGAGAAGATGGGTCGGTTGAAAACATTGAAGGTGACCAAAGTTATTTCAAGGCTGAAGTGAATACGATCACCAAGAAGACCTTCGACAAGCAATTGGCAAATATCTCTCCATGCTCTTCTTCCAATGCTAGGTTCATTGAGCAAGACAATGTCTTCTCCTCTGTTAATCTTCACCCAAATTATGGTTTCATTTGGGAAAGGGAAGTCATTGATGAGGAGAATAGACCAAGAGGCTTTGTTAAGCCTTCTGGTTGGGATGATTGATGATGATAAAACCCAGTACGTGGGAAAGAATTACGGCCTATGTGGCCGAAAATAAAGAAAAAGCAATTCTCGAAGCTGAGTTGCATCACATGGTTGCTTTAACCACAAATGATAGTAACAAAGAAATTATGGTCGAATCACCTAGACTAGACGGTGTCTACGATGATGAATCATTAGGATTTGAGAAAGATCCAATGGGTTCGACCAAGAAGATACAAGCACAAGATCCCTTAGAAGAAATAGATTTTGGATATGGAAGTGTAAGAAGACCAACATATATCAGTGCAAAAGTCAATAAAGACTTCAAGGTGTAGATAGTCGAATTGCTGAAAGAGTACAAAGACTGTTTTGCTTGGGACTACAATGAAATGCCAGGTTTAAAAAGAGAAGTGGTTGAGTTGAAGCTGCCTATTCGACCAGATAAGAAGCCTGTGAAACAAACCCCAAGGAGATTTGCACCAGAAATCATGTCAAAGATCAAAACAGAGATCGAAAGGTTACTAAAGAGCAAGTTCATCAGAACTGCCAGGTATGTTGATTGGCTTGCTAATATAGTTCCTGTAATTAAGAAAAATGGTACACTTAGAGTTTGCATAGATTTTAGGGATCTAAAGAATGCTACTCCCAAAGATCAATCTCCAATGCCAGTGGCAGAAATGTTAGTTGATTCCGCAGCAGGTCACCAATATTTGAGTATGCTTGATGGGTATTCAGGCTACAACCAAATCTTTATTGCTGAGGAAGATGTTTCAAAGACTGCATTTTGATGCCCGGGGGCGTTAGGTGTTTATGAATGGGTAGTGATGCCATTTGGTTTAAAAAATGCTGGTGCTACGTACCAAAGAGCTATGAACACTATGTTCCATGATTTTATAGAAAAATTTATGCAAGTCTATATAGATGACATAGTTGTTAAGTCTTCATCAGAAAATGGTCATTTAGATCATCTACGACTATCATTCGAAAGAATGAGAAAATATGGATTGAAAATGAATCCACTCAAATGTGCCTTTTGTGTAAGTGCAGGTGATTTCTTGGGCTTTGTTGTGCCCAAAAAAGGCATTGAAATAAATCAAAACAAGACGAAAGCTATCATGGAAACACAACCTCCTTCAACAAAGAAAGAATTACAGTAATTATTAGGAAAGGTCAATTTCCTTAGAAGATTTATATCAAATCTAAGTGGCAAGACTCAAATATTCTCGCCATTACTTCGACTGAAGAAGGATGATGTTTTCAAGTGGGATGTCGAACATCAAGTAGCTTTCGAAGAGATCAAGACATATCTGATGAACCCTCCTATTTTATTGCCTCCTATTAGGAATAAGACAATGAAATTGTATATAGCAACATCAGAATTGTCAATAGGTAGCATGTTAGCACAAGAGGATGAAAATGGTGTAGAAAGGGCCATATATTACCTCAGTAGGGTTTTAAATGATTCTGAAACTAGATATCACCCTATTGAAAAATTGTGTTTATGCTTATATTTCTCTTGTACTAAGTTAAAGCAATATATTAAGCCTGTTGACGTGTATGTTTATTCCACTTTGATATTATTAAACATATGCTGTCGAAACCCATCCTACATAGTAGAATAGGCAAATGGGCTTTAGCTTTATCTGAGTATTCATTAACATTCCAACCTCTAAAGGCTATCAAAGGCCAAATCGTTGCGGATTTCATTGCTGATCATTCAATAGTTGAATCAGAAATTAACTTTGTGCACCTTCGACCGTGGAAATTGTACTTCGATGGCTCCAGTCATAAAAATGGGTCTGGTGTTGGGGTGTCAATCATTTCACCTAAAGGGATTCCAACTAAATACAAGTATAAAATTAAAGAAAGTTGCTCCAATAATGAGGCTGAATATGAAGCCTTAGTAACAGGACTTGAAATTCTGTTAAACTTGGGGGCAAAACAGGTCGAAATTAGAGGTGATTCTGAATTAGTAATCAAACAATTAACGAAAGAATACAAGTGTATTAAAGAAAATTTGATTACTTACTTTATTGCTGCCAGTACTTTATTGAAACAATTCGACAGCGTTGATATTCAACATGTGCCTCGTATTGCAAATCAAGAGGCCAATGATCTGGCACAAATAGCTTCTAGTTATAAAGTTTCTAAAGAAAAATTAACAGAGCTAATCGAAATTAAAAACAAGTTAATTTCGACAGCAATGACACAAGAGACCTTGTGAAGGAAAAAACTAGAGGAGGCAGAGAACTACTCTTTAGTCTTAAGTCAATTACCTCCAAGTGAAAGTGAAAATTTTAATGAAAATTTTAATGATGAAGTTTCCGACAAAGGATATTTTTATAATGTGTTTGAAGTTTTTGCCATTGACAGTATGTCAAATGATGATTGGCGAAGACAAATTGTTAACTACTTGGAAAATCCAACAGGGATAACTGATAGAAAAACCAAGTATAGACCCTTAAGTTATGTCATCATGGGCAATGAGTTGTTTAAGAAAACCCCTGAAGGAGTTTTACTCAAGTGCCTTAGTGAAAATGAGGCATACTTGGCAATATCTAATACTCACAGTGGAACTTGTGGAGCTCACCAAGTAGGCCATAAGATGAAATGGCTTCTTTTTCGACAAGGTGTTTATTGGCCAACCATGTTAAAAGATTGCATAGAGTTTGCCAAAGGATGCCAAGAATGTCAAAAGCATGCAGGGATACAACACGTGCCTGCAAATGAATTACATTCTATCGTGAAACCTTGGCCATTTAGAGGATGGGCTTTGGATATAATTGGCGAAATTAAGCCAAACTCGTCGAAAGGCCATCGTTTCATATTGGTAGGGATAGATTATTTCACTAAGTGGGTGGAAGCTATTCCTTTAAATAATGCTAATCAAGAGGCAGTAATTAGTTTTATTCAAGACCATATATTGTATAGATTCGGTGTGCCTGAAACTATCACCACAGACCAAGGTTCGGTTTTTATTGGTCAGAAAATGGTCGAATTCGCTGCTGAAAATGGTTATAAATTGTTGAGTTCGACGCCATACTGCGCTCAAGCAAATGGTCAAGTTGAAGCAGCCAATAAAATTATCATTAGTTTGGTTAAAAAACATGTTGGGCAAAAACCCAAGAATTGGCATAAGGCACTTAACCAAATTTTATGGGCGTGTCGAACATCTCCCAAAGAGTCAATTAATAATACTCCTTTTAAACTTGTTTTTGGGCATGATGCAGTATTACCAGCAGAAATTTGTTTTCAATAAATTAGGATTCAAAGACAATTTGAAATCCCATCTGATCATTATTGGAGTATGATGCTGGATGAATTGGTTGATCTAAATGAGGACAGGTTAAATGCATTAGATGTGCTCGCAAGACAAAAGGAAAGAGTAGCTAAGGTGTACAATAAGAAAGTCAAATTGAAGACTTTCGACGTGGGAGACTTAGTTTGGAAAGTCATTTTACCTATGGATCGAAAAGATAGAGTCCTAGGTAAATAGTCCCCAAGTTGGGAAGGACCATTTAAAATTTTACAAGTTTATTCAAACGGCGCATATGAGGTCAAAGAGATTGACGCTGATGAAAGAATTTTGCGTATAAATGGCAAATACTTGAAAAATTATAAGCCAACGTTGCAAGAAGTTAAAATAACGCTAGAATAAAGATAAAGAAAGCGTAAGTACGTGGCATTCAAAAGAAGTTGTGATTGCCATGTGAGCATTGTCAGAATTATAAGCAGTACGTTGAAGGCCATGTGGTACACCAATATAGGAGTAACGCCAACAACACTTAACAGTGGTGACATCAGGTATATTCTACTCAAGTGCAAAGTCTATTTCGATGGTGAATTCAAAAATGTTCTTTCTCTTCTTCCACCTCAAGCTCAGTCGAGAAAGACCTTTTTGGGGGGCAATTTGTTAGCCTGTAATTTCGACAGGCTTCATTGAAAATGGTCAACAAGGCTTGACTTATATTTCGACAAAGACCAAAGTATTTCGACAGAGAAAATGGTCATGCGCAGGGTAAATTCGACAAGCTTCCGGGGAAGCAAAAGCAAGAAAGAGAAAAATGGACACAAGCTTTCGACAGACAGAAAACAGAGCAGTTATGCGCTGAAGAACTAGCAGTTGGTCGAAGCGTGATGAAGCGGTTCTTGTCGAAAGTAGGAGTAGCAGTTATTAATTTTCAAATTTCTAGGCAGTTACTTAGTTTAGTTTTTCCCCCTCTTTTCCTTTGTATAAATAGTAGTTTCTGAGAAGAAACAATGGTCACAATTTTTCATACCAAGTTCCCACGCTCAAAGTACCGACACGCACTGAGAAACGAGTACAAGGAACGCATGTATGATCTTGTGCACCACCCTTTAAATTAATGCAATTTTAATTTCCCTTTTCTTTACGTTCCCTGCAAATTTTCTCTTTGTTTTATCCTCCCTCATTTGGAGTAATTTGACGGTTTCGCAGAGAAATCGACGGTTATCTTCTTCTTTTACTTTTAAACAGCAAGAACACAAGCGATTCTGTAAAAACTCTAAACACAAATGATCTTAGGATTCACTGGTTGATCCTGCAAGTTAACCAAATTGGAGACCAGCGGTGTTTACCAAAATCCACGGTAAACAATAGGCTAATTAGAAAGGTTGTTGCAAAATACAAATGGATATGTGTTTTTTTTATCATTCTTTCCACGAATTTTTTAGCATCTGATCCTACTGTCAATGATTATAGGCCTGTCAATGATAATAGGCCTTGATCTATTAGAAAGGTTAATTAGAAAGGTTGTTGCAAAATACATATGGATATGTGTTTTTTTATCATTCTTTCCACGAATTTTTTAGCATCTGATCCTACTGTCAATGATTATAGGCCTGTTAATGATAATAGGCTAATTAGAAAGGTTGTACATGTCTCTGCTATCCTGTTATTACATAGATCAAACTGATCCTCTTGTCAATGATAATAGGCCTTGATCTATTGATAGCCATAAATATGCTCAACATTGCATATTTTTTTAAGGTCGATACTCCCTCTCTATTTTCTTTAGTTGTGTCCCACCAAATTGCCTTATAAGCACAAAAAACACCTCCAAAAATTAAATTAATTATGCACATCCACAACCATTCCTAAGTTTGCGGTTTAGGATGTTGTTTAAGAAAATGTATACTTTATTTGATCAATATCGATATAATCCTATGCTCGTCATTCTCTTTTAATTAAAATTATAACACTTTTTGATTACGTAATATAAAAACACTTAAGCAAGTGGAGGAATATATGTGTATATATATATATATATATATATATATATATATATATATATATATATAACCACAAACTTGATATGGTGTGGTTAGTGTGTGTGTGTGTGTGTGTGTGTGTATATATATATATATATATATATTGTAAACAAGGTTCTTGGTTACAATAACCACAGATGTGCAGGGCTGTGGTTAGAGCGACACTAACTACAAACTTGCTATGGTGTGGTAAGATAATAGCGTCCACGGGTTTGGCCAACAAATTCCATCAAAATGTAAAAAAACGATATCAATGAAATTTATACGAAACGTTTACATGATGATAAACTTGCCTCAAAACATTGTTCCCTTCTGATTTATAACAATAAAACTAAGAACACACCAAAAACATTGTTTCCTCCAAATAGCGTGCTTCAATGGCTTGCTTCAACCATGTGCGTTGATTTAATGCAAAAAGGTGCAACGTTAAAAAAAAATGGACTGATCAAAGAAGAAAAAAGGAAGAAAAAAGCGTGAATGATAAAACGCAAAAAGAAAGAAAGTGCACAATTAAGCGTAGAAAGAAGGAAGAGGGAAGGCTGCAGAAAAAAAAAAGGAAGGGAGAAATAATATGAAAAAATTAAACGTGACATTAAATGTGGTGCCTTAAAAATAGGAATTATTTTCATTTGTTGCGCCAATACAATATGATAATTTAATCATGTGACTTATGTATCATATCATGTCTCTTAGTGGAGGAGCTAGCTTATTTTTTTATGAGGGGGTAAAACTAAAAAGTAACTTTTTATAGGCAAAATAAACTTCATAGAAAGAGAAAGAAAGTTACTCTAATTGCAACAAATTATAAGCAAAAAAAAGTCTATCCATATAAATTAATGGGTTAAATATGTTTTTGGTCCCTATAATTACAACGACTTTTATTTTTAGTCCCTATTAAATTTTTTGGGCATTTTTGGTCCCTACTTTTTTTTCCATTAGCACTTTTAGTCCCTGGTGTTAAAATCCACTAACGGCGCTGACGTGGCATGGGTTATGTGGCCGTCTTTTATGTGCTGGCATGCTATGTCAGATTCCATGTCATTTAAATATGCCACGTAAGCGTACACATTGGAAAATAAATAAAATAAAATAAAAACAAATCTAGAAACATAAATTAAAAAACAATTGAAAATCAATCATCAAAATTTGCTGAGTTTTTGTACGCACAACAGCTTTATCTTCATCTGAAGATAAAAACCCAGATCTGCAATGGTGCACTTCCTAATCAGATTCCAAGACCCAACAGTACTCCTTGAATTTTATACTTTAGTTTTTACAATTTAACACGTACTAGCAAAGTAGTTGTCCACAACACCCAGCATTTGCTCAAAAATGCACAATATGTAGTAGATAGACAGCAAGACTAAAATGAATGATTCATGTTGCTTATTCCGCAGAACCACAGTAGCATTTTTTGCTGCACTGACACTAGCTCAACTACTATGGGCTATGGTAGGTTCAAGCTCAACTGCTGCGCGTACAAGCTCATAGCAGATCTTCATTTTGAAGATGTCAATTTACCATAATCTGCATCTTCAAAAACGAAACAAAGTCGCCATCATCATCAATCTTCAAAATCCATTTTCTGCATCTTCAATCTTCATCACTAATCACAGATCTGGAGATAAAACACCCAAAAACACACCATTCCGAAATGAAATCGAAGCCCAAAAACCCAAAACGAAATCAAATCGAAACACAGAATGAAGAAGAACAGAGGTGGAGAAATACAAATGTAAAACGAAATCGCAAATCTGAAGCTTGAGGAATGAGGGAAGAGAGAACGAAAGAAAAATATGAAAACACAAAACAAAAGAAGAACATAACAACTTACAAAACACAGAACGAAATCGAAAACGAAATCACAAATATGAAGCTTGGGGAATGAGGGAAGAGAGAAGGGGAATTACCGATCAAAAAAAGAGAGAAGGGGAATTAGGGATTTTGGTTTTTGATTTTCAATTGTTTTTTTTTTAATTTCTGTTTCCAGATTTCTCATTACTTTGTTTTTTTATTTTCCTGCGTGTACGCTTATGTGGCATACTTAAATTACATGGAATCTGACATAGCATGCCAACACATAAAATATTTGCCACACAATCAATGCCACGTCAGCGTCGTTAGTGAAAACTAACGGCAGAGACTAAAAGTGCTAACGGAAAATAAACTAGGGACCAAAAGTGCCCAAAAAATTTAATAGGGACTAAAAACAAAAGTCGCTGTAATCATAGGGACCAAAAACATATTTAACCCAAAATTAATTAAACTAGACCAAATGCATAGAATTTTTTACTTATATAGATAGACAACTAAATTATTATAAACTTCTATTTATGAGACGAAAGACTCTTTTTAGTATATAAATATAATAAAAAAGAGATGAAAATTAGGTAAGTAATAAAAATAACAACACATAATTAAAATATGTGTTTGCAGTCACTTGTTCTTATACCTAACTTTAACCTTTTATTTTATTTTTAGGGTAGCGATGACTACCCCATTATAATGAAAGGAGCCACCTGATCACCTCTATTGTCTTTCTAGATAAAATTTTATCCTAACTTTGAACTGGGTTAGAAACCAGCATGATAAAATAAGGAAATAGTTTATTTGTTTACTCTTTTAAATTGTATTTAAAAATATAAAAACCTAAATCTTATATATACATATACACACACATACATATTAAAAAAAATAAATTAAAAAAAATAATGTTAAATTGAAAATATAAGTACTTAATTTTAAAAAGAATGTTTGATTATATAATAAGGGTAATTTTGCCTTTTGTACAACCTAAATTTAAAAAATCTATTAAAATTTAAGAAATTAAAATCAGTAGTAAAAAATAAATTTAAAATAGAAAATTAATTTAATTTGTTAAAAAATTAAATATAGTTCTCACAAATGTATAGTTTTGTCATTAATATATAATATGTATCTTCATATCATTATTTATTAACTTACATAAAATATACTATAAAATAATATATGTTATCTTAGTATCTAAAAAGGAAATAATGTATATTATCTTATCAGGTGCTGTACATTATGATATGATAGTAGTATCATTTCAATATCATATATTCCGTCTCTATCCGACTTTGATGTGCGAGTGTAAGGTCTCAATTGAGTCCACTTATTAGTTGAATAGTCATTCCATAAAAAAACAAAAGTTGGCGTTGATTATTCAAAAATGGTAGACTAAGTTGTTCATATAGGTCCCCAACAGGAAACAAAGAACTCGACCAGTAGTTGGACAATAGTGACAATCCTTTAATTTTCAGACCACGTGTTTCTCTCTCCATTGAAAAACTCCATATTTAACTGGACTATACTTGAATTATTGATTTATGACCAAAACAAAACATGGATTGTATTGGAGTCAAATGAGATGCTGAAATGAAATCTGTCGACATTGAATGAATCTGGACTCATAAATTGTTTATATACACGGGGTAGTTAATGTAAGCTGTCTTTGCTATAAAAATTCGTAGATAAACAAGTTGATAAGTTAATTTTATAATGAATGAGTGAATGATCAATAAGCTAGTAGATTAAATTTAAGATGTTTGTTAAATTAGCAGTTTAACTAATTCATAAATATAAAATGATTTAAAAGCACATTTAATTTGTCACTAATGTTAAGAAAAATATTCATATTAAATAAAATAAATAAGAAACTTTTTTTTTTGGTATAGCAAATCCCTTAAACCCCACTTTGGTATCAAGACAAGAATGGCAATCAGCCTTCATTTCTTTCAAAGGCACCCGAAAATAAATAAGAAACTTAATTAAACTATTAATAGAAGAAAAAAGAAAGAGAACAAATAAAATGTTGTAAGATACTATCCACAATTGCTACTTCAAATAGTGTATTAGACAGACACTATGAGTCTGTTTGGATCGACTTAGTTGGATTTATCTACTGGCATAAGTACTTGTGAGACTGTTTGGAAGAGCTAATAAAAATAACTTATGATTTGTTCATAAACTGTTTTCAGTTAATTTTCCATAAGCACCTCGAGATAAACAGTTTATGGTTTACAAAGTTGAGCTCTGTTTGTTTATATTATTAATTAAAATAAAATTAGAGTAAATTATTTAGTAAAACATTAATAGATTTATATAATGTGTTATATAATGTTCAGCAATTAACGCAGCAATTAAGCGATGCACATCGAGAGATGAACGAGCGACAGAAGAAATATGAACAAGAATTACAGGAGATGTGGGAGCAGCGGGGGTTGAATTCGAGCGCTGGAAGCAATTAATGGATATGTCTCAACACCCGAGGCCATCTATGCCATCATCATCATCATCATCATTTTATCCACCGTACCAGATGCAGCCTTACAGCGGTGCTTTTCAGCCGTACTCTAGTGTCTTCCAGCCTTCCTTCTAGAGCCCATATGGTCAGTCGTACTATATATGGTTTCAACTCTCAGCCCCAGCAGCAACCCGACAACAGCCTCAGCAACCCCAGCAGCAGTTCAACACAGATCCCAACGATGATATTTCTAAAATGATTTAAAAGGACATTTAATTTGTAACTAATGTTAAGAAAAATATTCATATTATATAAAATAAATAAGGAACTTAATTAAACTATTAATAAACGTAAAAAGAAAGAGAACAAATAAAATGTTGTAAGATACATCCTCAATTGCTACTTCAAGTAGTGTATTAGACAGACACTACAAGCAAGTTAAAAACATCATGCGCTTGTAGTTGTCAATCACATGTTATGAGGTTTTTTAATAAGCTAACAGTTTGGTCTTGCCAAACAGCATTTAGCGGATGGCAGGACTAGCTATAGGCCTTTGCATATTGGGCAACTGCGCAGGGCCTCAGCTCAATATCATTATTTAGGACTCCAAAAAAAGAAAAAAAACAGTATAGTTTAGCCTCGGTGGTTCTAAAATGAGTTTTTGGTGATTCACTTGATAAAAATATAATTAGGACCAAATTTTGAAGATTTGAACACAGTCTCCAAATTGTTTGAGACGGCCCTAGCTAGCGGATGACGATAAGTCCGCAGATATTACTCCCTCCGGCTTCATATATAAACACATAAAAATACTACAAATTTTCTCAAAATAATGAAAAATGTAATTGTGTTTTCTAAATTTCTCCTCATGGAGACTTATTCAATGAAAATAAACCGACATTGGAAAATAAAACCTACATTAATTGAAGGGTAATTTATAATAGCATTAAATATGGTGGAAATAGTTAACATTTACTTATATTTTAAATTAAATTACTAAACATAAGCTTTTTTTGCATATATTCGAAATCGTAGGAGTAGTTTATAACGGATAAGCTTCTTTTTTTAACGTGTATAACGGATAAGCTTATAGAGAAGGTAGTAGTGGATAAGTTAGCAAGTTAAAATGCTTGTTGAATTAGCGGTTGAACTTATAAATATAAATTGACATAAATAGATGTTTTTAGTTCATGCTTAAAAATTAGATGGACTTTTTTATTAATAAAAATGAGAAAGACCATTCATTTAACGAGGATATATGAGGAATTTGATTAAAATAAAAAAGAGCATATGACAAATACATGTGTTTGGTAAGCATTGGCCTTTAGCGCTTTTTGGATAGCTGATAAGTCTGCATTGCATATAGTTTTGATGGTCTAAAACTAAGTGTTTTTATATTGAATTTATGAAACTACATTGATTTTGGACCACAAATTGCCACATTTGTCATAACCATGATTTTCAGGTGCAAATTGATGTTTTGGATCTTGTTGAAGCTCGAAAGAATGAGTTGAGTTGCTAAGAGTTCCACCGTGCACCCAAGGATGCGTGTGCCGAGCATTTGGAGCGCCTACTACTTCAAAGATCTGCTACAAAGCGCCCAAGCGCTTCTGCATGCGTTTGGGGCGCTTCTGTATCTGCTGCTTCTGTTGCCCGTGCGCCCAAGCGCTCCTGTCATGCGCTTGGGGCGCTTTCCTGTCTGATGCTTCTGCTCGTCGTGCACCCAAGCGCTGCTTCACGCGTCTGGGGCGCTTTTACATCTGATGTTGCTGTTTGTCATGCGCCCAAGCGCTTCTGTCGTGCGCTTGGGCCGATTTCTTATCTAGTGTTTCTGTCTGCCATGCGCCCAAGCGCTTCTGTCGTGCGCTTGGGCGCTTTTCCTCTGCGAATTGGTTTAAGTTGCGATTTTCATCCAACTTAGGGGATCTTTTTGCCATATTCTTAACCTAGCTTTGGGAGAGAGGCAGGAGCTGCGACCAAGGATCATCACCCTTCATCATCATTGAAGATTCAAGGCTTGGGAACAAGATTTTGGAGCTTCAATGTGGTCACTCTATCTATTAAGTTTCCTTTTATGTTTGATTTCCTCTTCCTCTATGTCTAGCTAAATACCTTTTGTTAGGGATGAATGAATATTGATGAAACACTATTGCAGTTGATTTTGATCTATTTAAATGTTATATTCCCTCTTCCTTTGTGTATTCAATCTTTGTTTTTAATGCTTTTTATGAAATGATCATCCATAAAATGATGTATGGTTCATGTATGAGATGGAAGTTTTATGCATGAATGCTTAAGATTGAGCACCTTCAATTCTTAGTCTAGGAATAGTTTTGGAGTTGTTGTATCTTGAAAACCCTTGATTGTAATGCTTGTTCTAATTTAGAAGCACCTAAGGAATTAGGGTTTTTAGTTGGTTACAAAGGATTAGTTGCCTAAGGAATTAGGAATTGATTAATGTTGTGGGTTTGATAACAAAGGTAAAGAGGGAGTAATTTTCTATAACAAATCATTTTGCAATAGTGTGGAATCAATAGGAATTCATCCCTAGCTTCTTTTATCATCTAGTAATTTCAAAAGCGTTCTTTGGTTTATTTTCTAAAAATCACAAAAACATTTTATTGTTATTCTTTATATTATTATCAACACAACTAAATTCAGTCCATTGTTCAAACTAGTAACTAGAACTTTAAATTGATAAGTACGTGCAATCCTTGAGTTCGACATCCGGTTCTTACCTTTTTATTATTACTTGCGACGATTTGGTACACTTGCCAATTTCGCCATCAATAGCGTTTAGCATTTTTCCAAACGCTACTTCAAATAGCGTTTTTTAAACGCTTGTGAATAATGTATAGTGTCTCACTTTTTCTCATTTTTACTCTTATTATTGTTCTTAAATTTTTTATCCATCCTCCTAAACTTTTTGTCATGACATGAATTAAATATGTCTTTTTAGATTTATCAGCTAGTTTAACCGCTAGTTTTACCAAACACGTGATTTGCTATCAGCTAGATTATCCGCTAGCTCATCTGCTATATGCTGCATATCCACTATCCGCTGCTTTTTAGAGCCTTAATCAATATGGAAAATTGATTTTGTGTGAGATTGAAATTGAATGGAAGTTGATTTTTTGACGTCGTAATTAGTTTTAATAGCACAGACAATCTTTCGGAAATATATTTTTGGAGGTATTTCAAATTTTTCATCAACAGATGAAAAATAAATCAATTTTGTCGTTTGAAAATCCAAAGTCGTATTTAGTTGATTCCCAAATGAAAAAGGTTTTTTTTTTGTGTACCCCCACACTCTTACCATCTACCCCCACAAGATTTTTTGGACGAAAATACCCCTTAAAAATTTAAGCCAAAATCGTATATATGTCACCCAATATATATATGACTTTTAAAAATTCAAATCGTATATACCTAAAAATAATTTAAATACGAAAACTAAAAATAAAACCCTTATGGGGGTGTATATACGACGTTGTAAAATACAAGTCGTATATACCCCCACACATACGTATATACGACTTGTATCTTACAAGTCGTATATACGTATGTGTGGGTGTACATACAACTTGTATTTTACAAAGTCGTATATACATCCCCCATTAGGTACATACGACTCTTTTGAAAAAAAAAATGCTGATCTAACGGTTAGGATTTGACTTCCAATGTTAATCAACGGTGTATATTGCACGGATAGTATCAGCGGTTGATATTCATTCACGAATTCTATAAATACCCACCCCCACCCTCATTCTTTTCACACCAAGATTTCACTCTCAATTACATTTCCCACACATACAGAATGCAGATTTGTCTAACACAACGGTCTGCTGAGAATAGGCTCTGCGGTATACATTATGGGGGCAACATCACGATGAGAGAAGATGGGGTCTACTTTTGGAGTCTGAAGCCGGAGTTATGCCGAATCAATCGCGCCATGGGTTTGATGGGTTAAAGGATAAAGTGTGGTCAAAAGTTCAAGTGATTGGGGACGACCGTGACGTCACTAGTATCACTTATCGGAAACCCGATCGTGGAGATGATGGCTACATTTCCTACTCCTCCATGTCTATCAAGACCGACGAAGACGTGGCGAACATGTTCGACATTCGTGACAGGCTTATGGGGTATAAGCCTTTGGAGTTGTACGTGGAAACACAACGGAGCGTGAATGAGATATTACGTCGTCTGCGAGCACCGGAGTATTAAGATTAGGGTTTAGTTTGTTATGTTTTATCTTTTATGTAACTTTATTTTATCGCATGAATGAAATGGACTGATATGTAACGTTGTTTTATCGCATGAATGAAATCGACTGACCGAAATTTGAAGGAAGCTCGCAAGAAACGTAGAAACATAAAAGTACAAATAGAATCCAGAAAAGCCGACACATAAAATCCAACAACTGTGTAGAATACATAAAAGTACAAACATAAAATAAAAGTACAGAAAATGCCCTAGTCATCAAGCCCTAGCCTCTGCAACAAATGATAAAGCTTCGTGTACGTGGTGGTGCCCATACGGATATGTCCACGACGAAGCCCATTCCTAACCAAATCTACCATACTGTGCGCCCACTCCTCAAGTGGTGGTGGTGGTGCCTGTGCTGGTGGTGGTGGTGCTGCAGGTAAGAGACTCGGAATCGACACATTCACGTACCACTGCAAGTAGCCTGGACCAACCTCACCTAACTCCTCAGCAGCACGGGTAGCCGCCAGAACTACATGCACTAACGGCAAGTACTGCGCAATCTGCATGAGGACGTCTATATGGGCTGGACGACCAGTAAGGGGGGTACGTGAGATGACCTGCACAAACCCAAACTGTCGCAGGCACCTATCAGGCATGTAGGGAACTCTGATGTCTCCCCAGCTGATGAAGCCCCTGTACAGTGAAATCATCTCAAACTCTCTATCCCCCCGGAGCCCCTCAAAGGGTCGCCAACACACATCATCGGAGGTCAGCCCATCAAACAACTGCCTATAATCTAAAAGCTTCACAGCGTCAGACTTCTTCTTCCTCCAGCGTCCACACAACGGTCCCTCCGTTACACCACTCGGCCTCCTCTCAACTAGGGTAAGAAAATGCCATAAAATCCAATAATAAATAACAAAATGGTTAATTAAAAACAATTTATCAAAACTCGGAAAAAATGAAAAAAATAATTTAAACTAAGTACCTGTAGTTGGCTCGCATACCCTCCTATCTGCATAGAAGAGTCCACACAGGAGTAGTTCAGTGCATCATACATGTAAGCTACTGCTGCTGCCCCCCATGCATACCCTCCAACAACCTTTGCACTCAATTCATCAAGAAGGAGCAGCCACTTAGCCTCAGCCCTGTCTCCAGTCTTGCATGTGAAGATGGAGTAGCTCAGAAGCAGAAGTATATATTCCCTGACAGCAGCATCCATGTTCCCTCTCCGCAATGGAATTTTCTTGAAGTAACGCATCCAGCCACTCATAACGGAAGTATGGACCAGTAGTCCTACCACACCCCATACGAGCCTCCTCAATACTCACTCCTAGATAAGCGTGTGCCAACTGGATGGCCTGCTCCGTAGTCACAGAAGTGGGTGAATCTAAAATAATTTCCCTGGATGGGAAGATGAAGCAGGCAGGACACATCGTCAAGAGTAATCGTCATCTAACCAAATGGTAAGTGAAATGATGACGTCTCCAGGTTCCATCTCTCAACGAAGGCGGACAGCAGCTCATGGTCCACCGTGGAATGTCAGGTGGAGATAAGGGGGGATAACTTGGAACCTCTGACATAGCTGAACAACTGCTCGTTCTGGCAATAAGCAAATAGTCTGGTAGTAACCTTGTGTTTGCTGGTGTTTTTAGCAAACAATCACTAGTTTTATTAGAAGGTTTGTGAGATCAAACTAGAAAAATCTCAAAGCAATGCCTCTGAATTGCTTATGGTTTTTGTTGAAGAAAACGTAGAAAAAGGGGACGATTTGCAATGATTTAACAGAATTGAAAAGAAAAGAAGCAGTAAATGGTGCGTGAATTGTAAAGAAAAGAAAAACAAATTGCATTGAATCATAAAAATGGTACACGATCACATACAGGGATTCTTCCACTCGTTTTTCGCTCTGGCTTGGAAGTTAGAGTTTCAGGAATCGGGTGTGTATTGTGATTTTCGCGACCTCTGTTTCTTCTCAGAAACAGTTATTTATACAAGGAAAAGGGGGGGAAATTCGAACTAAGTAACTGCCTAACAATTTGAAAATAAGTAACTGCTCCTACTTTCGGCCAAATAACCGCTCCTACTTTCGACCGAAACCGCTCTGTCACGCTTCGACCATCTGCTAGTCTTCAACGCATAACTGCTCTGTTTTCTGTCTGTCGAAAGCCTGTGTCGATTTTCCTCTCTCTTGCTTTTGCTTCCCTGGAAACTTGTCGAGTTTACCTTGCACACGACCATTTTCTTTGTCGAAACAATATGGTCTTTGTGAAATAAATATAAATCAAGCCATGTTGACCATCTTTAATGTAGCCTGTCGAAATTACAGGCTAACAAATTGCCCCCCAAAAATGTCTTTCTCGACTGAGCTTGAAGTGGAAGAAGAGAAAGAACATTTTTGAATTCTCCATCGAAATAGACTTTGCACTTGAGTAGAACAACTGTATACCTGATGTCGCCACTGTTAAGTGTTGTTTCCATATTCAAACCTTGAACTTGAACAGCCTGTAAATTCGGCCTTTGACTATGTTTTGGCAACTTAAATGCCATGTTTTCACGCTTTCTTTATATTTATTCCAGCGTTATTTTAAATTCTTGCAACGTTGGCTTATACTTTTTCAAGTATTTGCCATTTATAAGCAAAATTCTTTCATCAGCGCCAATCTCTTCGACCTCATATGCGCCGTTTGAATAAACTTGTAAAATTTTAAATGGTCCTTCCCAACTTGGGGACCATTTACCAAAGACTCTATCTTTTTTATCCATAGGCAATAGGACCTTCCACACTAGATCACCTGAATTAAAGGCTTTAAACTTAACCTTTTTGTTATAAGTTTTAGTTACCCTCTCTTTCTGTCGAATAAGCGTATCTAAAGCTAATAACCTTTCTTCGTCTAAATCAACCAATTCATCAAGCATCATATTCCAATAATAATCAGAGGGAATCTCCCACTGTCTTTGAATTCTTGTTGATTGTAGACAAATTTCAGCAGGCAACACTGCATCGTGTCCAAATGTTAGCCTATAAGGAGTAGTGTTGATAGATTCTTTGGGTGAATCTCGACAAGCCCATAATGCTTGATCAAGGGTATTATGCCAATTTTTTGGTTTCTGCCCAACATGTTTTTTAATCAAATTAATGATAACTTTATTGGCAGCTTCTACTTGTCCATTGGCTTGCGCATAATATGGTGTCGAAGTTAATAGCTTAAAACCAATTTCGGAAGCAAACTCTACCATTTTTCTACCAGTGAAAACTGATCCCTGATCTGTAGTAATGGTTTCTGGAATTCCAAACCTATAAATGATATGATTTTGAATAAACCTTATCACTGCTTCCTGATCAACATTGGCTAAAGGTATAGCTTCAACCCATTTGGTGAAGTAACCAATTCCTACAAGGATATATCTATGGCCCTTCGACGAAGTTGGCTTTATCTCTCCAATCACATCTAGAGCCCAACCTCTAAATGGCCAAGGTTTGACTATGGCATGCAATTCATTTGCAGGTACATGTTGTATCCCAGCATGCTTTTGACACTCTTGGCATCCCTTAGCAAATTCTATGCAATCTTTCAGCATATTTGGCCAATACATTCCTTGTCGAAATAATAACCACTTCATTTTGTGGCCTACTTGGTGTGAACCACACGCTCCACTATGTGTATCGGAAATTGCTAAATATGCCTCATTTTCACTAAGACATTTTAATAGTACTCCTTCAGGAGTCTTTTTAAACAATTCGTTTCCAATTATCACATAACTCAAAGCTCTGTATTTTACCTTTTTATTGGTATTTCTTGTGGGATTTTGCAAATATTCCGCAATAGGCCTTCGCCAATCATTATTGGTCATATTGTCAAGAGCAAAAATTTCTGCTAAGTCAAAGTCACCAAAAAAAAATCGACGTTTTTCGACAACGACTAGTTCCTCGTTTGCGTTTGTTGCCCCCCCAATTCTTGGTGTTGACAATAGTGACGAAGAATAGTCATTAGAAATGATTTTATCCTTTATTTCAATTAACTCCTCTAGGCTTTGTTTTGAAACTTTATAGCCTGAAGCAATTTGTGCCAATTCATTTGCCACTTGGTTATCAATTCGTGGTAAATGTTCTAAGTGAACAGACTCAAATCTTTTTAACAAAGCATTGGCAACAACAAAGTATCTGATAAGGTGCTCTTTAATGCATTTGTACTCTCTTGTCAATTGTTTGACAACCAACTTAGAGTCACCTTTTATTTCGACGTGACTTGCCCCCAGCTCAAGTAAAATTTCAAGGCCTACAATTAAAGCCTCATACTCAGCTTCATTATTGGAGCAAACATCTCGAATTTTAAACTTATACTTTGTTGGAATGTTAGTAGGAGATATTATTAAAATACCAATCCCAACTCCATGTTTATGTCTTGAGCCATCAAAATACAACCTCCAAGGATATACGTCTACAAAACTTAATGTTTCTTCAACAACAGAATGGTCTACTATAAAATCAGCAACCACTTGTCCTTTAATTGATTTTAGAGGTTGATAAGTTAAGTTGTATTCTGACAAAGCCAAAGCCCATTTACCAATTCGGCTATGCATTATTGGTTTCGACAACATATGCTTAATAACATCAAAATGCGAATAAACAGAAACATCAGCTGGTTTTATATATTGCTTTAACTTTGTACACGAGAAATACAAACAAAGGCACAACTTTTCTATAGGAGTGTACCTCGTTTCGGCATCATTGAGGACCCTACGGAGGTAATAAATGGCTCTTTCGATACCACTATCATCCTCTTGTGCTAACATGCTACCTATTGTTCTATCAGAAGCTGCTATATACAATTTGAGCACTTTGTGTTTAATAACAGGCAACAAAATTGGTGGTTTCATCAAATAAGACTTGATGTCGTCGAAGGCTGCTTGATGCATTGGTTCCCATTTGAACTCTTCTTCCTTCTTCAGTCTTAATAATGGCGAAAAAACTTGTGTTTTGCCACTTAGATTTGATATAAATCTTCGTAGGAAATTGATTTTTCCCAGCAACGACTGAAGCTCCTTTTTGGTCGAAGGGGCCTTCGTTTCCATAATTGCCTTAGTCTTATTTTGATTGATTTCAATGCCTTTTTTGTGTACTATAAAACCCAAGAAATCACCTGCACGCACACAAAAGGCACATTTTAATGGATTTAATTTCAATCCATATTTCCTCATTCTTTCAAAAGAACGGCGAAGATGGTCTAAATGACCACTTTCTGAGGAAGATTTAACCACCACATCATCTATGTATACTTGCATAAAATCATCAATAAAATCATGAAACATAGAATTCATGGCCCTCTGATATGTAGCACCAGCATTCTTTAAGCCAAAGGGCATTACTACCCATTCATAAACACCCAATGCCCCTGGACATCTAAAAGCAGTTTTTGACACATCCTCTTCAGCAATGAAGATTTGATTATACCCAGAATAACCATCGAGCATACTAAGATAATCAAATCCTGCTGCTGAATCTATTAGCATTTCTGCCACAGGCATTGCGTATTCATCCTTGGGAGATGCATTATTTAAATCCCTAAAATCTATGCAAACTCTAAGAGTCCCATTTTTCTTTATTACAGGAACTATATTGGCTAACCATTCGACATACCTGGCAGTTCTGATGAATTTGTTTCTGAGTAGCCTTTCGATTTCCTCTTTGATCTTAGCCAACACTTGAGGAGCAAATCTTCTTGGCACTTGCTTCACTGGTTTCTTCCCTGGTCGAATTGGTAATTGCATTTCCACTACTTTTCGACTTAACCCTGGCATTTCATCGTAATCCCAAGCAAAGCAATCTTTGAACTCCCTTAGCAATGTGATGACTTGGATTTTTAGAGAAGCATCAATATTTGCACTAATATAAGTTGGCCTTTTTATTGAGCCATTTCCCAAATCAACTTCTTCTAACGGGTCTTGAGCTTGCATATGCTTTGCCGAATCTCTAGGATCCTTCTCAAAACCTAATGGATCATCATCATAAATGCAGTCAAGTCTTTCATCTATGACTATGCCATTTTCTTCATGTAACTCACTGGCTTCGACAGCCATTGTTTGTTGAATAATTTCGGCCTCCATAGCCGCTTTAAACTTGTTTTCGGCCATATAAGCCGTAATTTTGTCCCATGCATTGGGCACTGACATAAGAACACTTTCAAGAATGAGTGTTCCACCCCGTTGGTCGAAAAACACCATCAGGATAGACACTATCATCTCCCATTATTTCTCTTTCCCAAACAAAACCATAATTTGGGTCAAGATGAACTGAGGCAAAAACATTATCCGCAGGGACATATGCCTCATTAGAAGATGAACATGGCGCAATCTTCGCCATTTGTTTCTCAAAATTTTCCTTGGTAACTTGGTTCACATCAGCACGGAAGTAGCTCTGATCGGCTTCAACATACTCTACCAAACCATCTTCTTTCCACATTACTAAACGTTGATGCAAAGTTGAAGGGACAGCACCAACTCCATGGATCCACTCTCTACCAAGGAGTAAATTAAAATTCGCTTTAGAGGCTATCACTAAGAACAATGTAGTCCTCTTTATGGAACCAACAATTAAGTCCACCTCAATGGCCCCCAAAGAGTGGCCAGTTTTGCCTTCATAGTTGCTTAAGACAATGTTATGTGGCCTGAGGTCAGTATCGAACTTACCAATCTTCTTCAAAAGACCATGTGGCATCAAATTCACTGCAGCTCCACCATCCACTAACACTTTGTTAATTCCAACACCATTGACCTTGGCTTGGACATACAGGGGTTTCAAGTGGTTTTGCATACTCATATCTGGCTTCTCGAAGGTAGCCATTTGGTCTTCGACACAACCATCGTTCATCACATAGTAACACATTGGCTTATGATGAGCCATGTCCTCTGTGAAATCTTCTTCAACGTCATTTGGTACCGTGATAACATCGTACTCAAGAGGCAGTATTGATACCACATTGCAAACAACGTCGAAATCATCTTCAGAATCATCAAAATCCGACTCCATGTCTTCATCCATGTCGAAATCAGCATTCGTTTCTTTCACTGTTGACAATGGAGGAAATATTCTTTCAAGAGCAGGCCTTCTTGGCTTTTCTGTTACCACAGCCTTGCCTTTGGCCTTATTTGCTGCACACACATGACTAGCAGCATCAGCATTCCTCTTTGTGGCAACTTCAGCTTTGTGAACCTCACTTTTCGCCACTATCATGCTGCGTGGAACTTGATTATTAGCCAAATGACTTGGAACCTGGTTAATGTCAAAGTGTGCCTTCTTCTTCTGCTGTCTTTGGTAACGACGCCACTGTGTTCTAGTCATAGGGTTCTTACCCTTATAGTTATTCTTATAATTAAACTTAATAGCATCAGTACCTGGCTTAACAGCTTTAGCACGTTGATTATTGGGTACCCACGCTTCGACAGGAGCACTAGCACATGGGACAAAGGATTTACCTGTTGACAGCTTCGAATACCCTGTTGCTGAGGACTTCTCCTTAGCAATTTGTTGTTTACTTGTTGAAGGCTTTGCTGACACATTAGCCTCATAGCCAGGAAGATCTCCTTTTGCAAAGTCAAATTTTGGCCTGTTATCAAGCCATTTTCTTTTGCGTTGTTGTTGATCCTGATAACCTTCGACAGCTTTAGCTGCTTCTTTATCGAAGACAGCACTACACCTTGGGCAAAGCATAACTTCAGAGTTATTCCACTTACACCGATTGAGGAAATCTATCAACTCTTCCTCAGCCTTTGGATACACAGCATGTATCTTCCCATCATATTCTTTTAGGGTCACTTCCTGTTTCTTACCTTCAGCATACATAAAACCTTTTAATTTCTCGGTGGCAGTCTTGACACACTTAGGAGGGTCTGCCATTTGAGCATCCACCATGCCTACATCAGCTTCGACAGGTTCAGAATACATAGCTTCAGCCTTAGGCAACGGATCAACATCAATCTGCATAGGAGCTTTCATTTTCTTATCAGCAAATTTGAGTCTTCCTTCGTCAATTGCTTTTTGCACAATATCCCTGAAGAGCACACAACGGTCAGTGTTATGTCCCAAAAAATTATGGAACTTACAATAACCCTTTTTCTTTCTTTGGTCAAGAGTTGGTATTTTAAGGCCTTTAGGCACTAATATTTGACCATCAGTTACTAAAAGATCAAAAATTTCATCACATTTAGTAACATCAAAAGTATAAGTCTTAGGCATAAATCTATCGTTCTTAGGCTCTACAGGGTTATTCCCATTCACAGGCCTTAATAATTTACAGGTATAAGGAGGACCAGGCTTAAGTTCAGCCACGTCTATCTCCTCTTCTTCGACATTACTATATGTAACGTCAAATTCTTCTTCGACATATGCCACTTTTTCTTTTTTATGATACCTATTCGACCTAGATTTTTCCTCTCTAAGCCTTTCAACTTGTCGAACCCTATCAGCCAAATGAGCCATATCTCGCAAATGAGATGTGTCTAATTTCTTTCTAATTGAGTAATCAAGGCCACCAGCAGCCATTTCGACGAGCTCATGTTCAGGGACTTGTGTGAAGCAACGAGACTTCCACAGCCTAAATCTGTTTAAGTAATCATCAATAGTTTCGGGCATTTTGCGCCGAACACTAGCCGATTCTTTAAGACTAATTTTCGACTGGCCCATGTAAAATTGTGCATGGAATGCCTTTTCTAATTGCCCCCACGTGAACATAGAACCAGGGGGTAAGGTCGTGAACCAAGTGAAAGCATTTTTAGTTAGAGAATTTGGAAAGTATTTCATCTTCAAATTCTCATTTTGTGCTAAGTCCCCAGCCTCAGTCAAGAAACGAGCAATGTGTTCGACTGTGGACTCATTTGTATCACCACCAAACTTAGTAAACTTGGGAACTTTCCATCCCCTTGGTAACTCAGTTTGTAATACATATTCACATAATGGTGATACGAAGTTAGGCCTTTGTAAACCTATGTTAAGGCCATTTTGCGCCAAAATAGATTCGACTAAAGTAGCTATATTGTTTTCTGCGCCAACATTGTGTTGTTGCACTTGTCGAACAACTTCATCAGCGTTCTGGTGTCTATTTACCAAAACTACTTCAGGGACGTGGTTTACTGCCCCTTGTAGTTCGCCTACAACTGTCGACGCTTCGACTGCAACTGCTTCTTGGGGGTTAACTGGCGACGCATTACCCGCAATAATAGGAACGTGCCTATTATTAACCGCTGGAACCCCAAAAAAGTCTGCAATCCTACTCATCTGATTTGCCAACATTTGGTAACTGTTATTGGTATTTTGAATCAATGGATTGAAAACTGTACCAATTTGTTGGGTAAGCATATTAACCATATCGTGATTACTCTCGTCTACTTGCTGTCTTAAGGCCAACAAAGACGTATTGGTTAATGCTGGGGGATTTCGACCAAATACGCTCTCAGAAGAGACATGTGTAGGGGAAAAGGTCGAAATATGTGGCATTCCAGTAGGCATGCCATACATTCCCAGAGGAAATGGGGGTAGATACACGTCATTCAAACGTGGGTCTAAACCGTTTCCCATTGCCATGTAAGGGCTATGAAGCCCTGCACTTAACGACAAAGACATAGGCAGAGATGCCATTTCTGATTGCGTTGAACCAACATTAGTCATTGATAATGAAGGAACGGTTATCGACGATGATGGTCCTGCGCTAATGTTTGCAGAATCCATTGTTGTTCCTTGCCCTTGTGAAACCACAGGGTTGGAACTAGATGCATTATTCGTACCAGAACGAACCATTTTACCACTTCTTAAGTGCATACAACAGCGAACACAAATAAGAGAGTACGAGAATGAACAAAATCAAAGGCAAAGTCCCCTACCTGGCGCGCCAATTTGTTTGCTGGTGTTTTTAGCAAACAATCACTAGTTTTATTAGAAGGTTTGTGAGATCAAACTAGAAAAATCTCAAAGCAATGCCTCTGAATTGCTTATGGTTTTTGTTGAAGAAAACGTAGAAAAAGGGGACGATTTGCAATGATTTAACAGAATTGAAAAGAAAAGAAGCAGTAAATGGTGCGTGAATTGTAAAGAAAAGAAAAACAAATTGCATTGAATCATAAAAATGGTACACGATCACATACAGGGATTCTTCCACTCGTTTTTCGCTCTGGCTTGGAAGTTAGAGTTTCAGGAATCGGGTGTGTATTGTGATTTTCGCGACCTCTGTTTCTTCTCAGAAACAGTTATTTATACAAGGGAAAAAGGGGGGAAATTCGAACTAAGTAACTGCCTAACAATTTGAAAATAAGTAACTGCTCCTACTTTCGGCCAAATAACCGCTCCTACTTTCGACCGAAACCGCTCTGTCACGCTTCGACCCACTGCTAGTCTTCAACGCATAACTGCTCTGTTTTCTGTCTGTCGAAAGCCTGTGTCGATTTTCCTCTCTCTTGCTTTTGCTTCCCTGGAAACTTGTCGAGTTTACCTTGCACACGACCATTTTCTTTGTCGAAACAATATGGTCTTTGTGAAATAAATATAAATCAAGCCATGTTGACCATCTTTAATGTAGCCTGTCGAAATTACAGGCTAACACCTTGTTGCCATGGTTCCACGCTTTCACCACACGTCTATATGTCCAAATTAAAAAAAGAAATTAACAAAATAAGACTACGTACAGGAATAAATTAAAGTAACAACACAATGTAAATAAATTCAACTTATGGGGTCTGCCAGTACACGAGAACAGACTTGACCCTCACAAGTAAAGAGAGGCTGCTAGTGCTGCTGCTGATACCTGTTGATACTGATGCTGCTGATACTGCTGCTGCTGATACTGATGCTACTGATACTGGTGGTGTTGAGACGTAGACTGGTCCTCAGACATAGATTAGTCTGAGGACATAGACTGCTCCTGGTCATCATAGTATGGGTGCGGCTGCTGGCCCTCCTCATTCTCATACTCAGGGACCGGGACCTCCTCCACCGACTGCTGTCTCTCTGTGCGCCTACGCCTCGTAGACGCATGTCCCGCAATCCTGTGGCGGGTGCGTGTAGACGGAGCTGCCGAAGACTCTCCTCAATGCCTATGGGACACTGTAAAAAAAAAATTTTAAAAAAACGAAATTTTAAAAAAAAGCAAAAAACGAAGTCGTATATAATACAAATTCCAATCGTATATATAGGTATATACAAATATAAATCGTATATATGTTCAGGGACGTGTATACGACTTACTTTTGGCAAAGTCGTATATATGTAGCTCTGAGGTATATACGATGCGACAAAATTCTAGTCTAATCGTATATATGTCTGGTGATGTATATATGATTTCCTCCGTAAAATCTGGTGGTAAATCGTATGTAAATGAAAAATGGTAAGTGTTTTGTAATTTTAAAAAATTTTAAGGATATTTTGGTCTTTTCGCAGGTGACGTGGGGATATGAGTGAAGAGTGTGGGGGTAAAAAAAAACCCAATGAAAAATGCTCAAACCTTTGTTGGACCATGTACTTGTATATAATATAGAAAGAAAAATGCAAACGCCAGTGCCTTCGTGATATATTATATGTATGTATGGAGTTTTTATTTGTACTACATTTTTTTTGATAATATATTTGTACTGCCATTCTTTGTAGTGCTAGAAAATATAAAACAAATTCGGTTTACGTCTAAGCAATTTATTAACAAATTCATGGTAAATGAATCACGTGTTTAATTTCTACACAGTTGGTGTAAAAGTAAGTATAGCATATGTTTATATGTTAGAAATAAGGGAAAAGAGGTAAGAAATAGGTAAAAGACGGTGGATAGTAGGAAAGAGAGAAAAAGAAAGGGTTTTATAACACTGCTTTCAGCCTTTCAAGGTACTCGAGAAATACTAATAATAATAAAATAACAAAAAAAAAGTAAATTTGTTCATTATTACTTTAATTTAATATATTTCAAATTTGTCACCATTCATGATTAATGCCCCAGTATAATCGATGACTAGCAGCATAGAAAGAAATAATGTTCTAAATAGATAGCATACGCATTGCATCACAAAAATCAAACTGCAGTACAAATCAACGAGACTAGCAGCATAGAAAGAAATAATGTTCTAAATAGATAGCATACCATGAGTGCTTTAGTGCAACGCGGATTCAATTCCCGTCATTCGCACATAAATCTATTGAATCTAGATTCTAATATAATTCATAATATTTATTTATTTTTATATATTTATATGAATATATAATAACAAATTACTAAAAAGAATAAGCAGGGAGCCTTCTACTATTTCACTAAGCAAGCATTGGCAGGAAGAAGTGTTGCTGCTGAAGAAAAGTTTTTATCCAGAATGCAAAAATCAGACTCAAGCGTATGCAATGCGTAAAGTAAATTTGTTTGCACTTGGAAGTCCAAAAACCAAACACCTGAAGCAAAAGAAAGAAAAAAAACAAATCTATAATACTATAAACATAACGAGCCAAAAAGTTAATACAGTAAGAGAAAGAATTCATTCAAATACATAGAATCTATACTAAATGAACTTGTTATGACTGCAACATGAACTTGTTTTATCTATTTAATAGCTGCACAAACTTCTTTCAGTATTAATTCTAAAGCATCTAAGAGCATATATTGTTTGTAATGAGATGGTAGGAGTCTCTTCCAGCTTAACTAAGGTCGTGGGTTCGAATATTGCTTAACCAAGTTATTTAACTGCAACGAATTGATCCTTTAGTTTTTTTGTATCACTTAGGTCTTTTATATAAAACCATTGTAGCTGCCATGTCAGGAAAGTAAGTAGACAAATCAAAATAGCTAGCATAACTTGTATAAATCAAAATCATGAATGAATTAATATCTCTCAGCAAATCTATGAACAACGTACTGAACTTGGTACCCATATGTCTTCGGACACTTGTAACTCACTGTTATCTTACTTAATGAACAAAAAGGTGTGGACAAAATACTTTGATCTGTTTTAATAATGCTACTTGTACTTTTATGCAATTCCCACACTAACCTGAAACCAAAGCTAATATGGCAGCTACATATTCTGAGTTGAGTGGCCAATAGCTAAAAATTCAAGTCTTTGAGTGGCCAATAACAATTTGTTAGTGTACAAGTTACTCTTATATGCACTTATATAAGACTCTTATAAGAACTATACCATGTGTTTTATTTTAATGAAAGAAAACATCCAGTGATTGTGTACCTAAAGTTTGAGTGTATGTGTTTTAGGAATTATACCATGTGCAAGTCACTATGAATCTTTGTTTCTTTATCTTATTAAGTTTGAAATTATTACTAATACTTTCATTGTTCCATATCACGAAATTCAAGAACATGTGGTGGGACCACAAGATTCTACTAATGTTGCTGTTTTTCAATTTTAAGCAGTAACAAAGTTACTTCCCCAACCCAGTTCACCAATAATCGGTCGCTTGGTCATTGTTTGTTTGTTAAGTTTCCGAAAGATTTCAGCAATAGTTTTTGTTTGGCCTGTATGTAGTTCATGTTGTTGAGAATTTACTAAATGTGAAATAGTTTAGATATAGGTTCTAATTTTATTTATGACTATTTTTTTAGCCGGTTAATTTGGAATCAGAAGATGGTTTGAGACGCTCTTCCCGATCTAGTCACATAGGAAACCATCAAGCAACACCATCACGCAAGATATCTAGATAGGTGATTCTATTTTATTGTTATGAACAACACAAACATGACACATTAGAGTATTTTGCTAGTTGGTTGTATTTTGATTTCATGAACTAAGTTTTATTTTGATGTTATAAACTTAGTTTGTTTTATAAACTTTAGAAGTTTGTGTGTGTTTTTAGCATAAATATAGTTTCTTTTAATACTTGACATATAAATAGAATTAATAAGCACATTTATAAAATAAATAAAAGAAAGACACATATATTGAAACATTAAAAAATTACTTTAAAAAAAGAGCCAAAAAATATCTTTATATATTCGCGGGAGTTTACAACCGCCACCGCATTTAAGTAAAAAAGTTAATTTTTTAATTATTGGCGGCGGTTTGGAACCGCCACTAACCGTAAGTTGAAAAAATCAATTAACAATTAACTTGGCGGCAGTTTCCAATGAAGTGCTCTGATCATACTTTTTATGTACAACAATGATGGCTCTACAAAACTTGCTAACTTTTCTTTCTTAAGAAGTTATATTAATTTAAAATTATAATTCGTGTACTTGCTTGTTCATGAAAATCCCCAATTTTGACGGTAAGTGGTGGCTCCGATCATGAAAATCCCCAACTCTACAACAAAAAAAAATAATCTACATTTCGTCATGTGGATCCTTGAGTTCTAGGTTTGGGGTTTCACATATCCATTTGCTAGTTGTAAATTTTGGAAAAAGTATTTGGAGGAGGATAAAAATGATGAACATGAGGAAGAAGTTGAAGTTGGGAAAGAAGATAACCACGTAGGAAGCCACATCATCTCCATTACGGATACGTCAGCCCCGCTATTGCCAACTAGGCTTGTTTGGAACGGAAAATAAAAAACGGATATCGGTGTACATGTTATGTAACTTAGAGGACCTAAGAGGTAAAAAACTTAAAGGATCAAATCATTACAATTAAATAACTTAAAGGATTCCCAATGCACTTTTGCTAAAAATAAAATACCATTATAGAATAAACTCCCACATCAGGAGGCCTTTTTTATCATATGTAAGGAACCAGTCAACCATGTATTTTTTACATGTATTTCTGTAGTGATTACAAGGTTATGATATGGCTGCAACATGAACCTGTTTAGTTGCACAAACTTTTTTCTGTATTAATTCTAAAGCATCTAATAGCATATGTTGTTTGTGATGAGATGGTAGGGGTCTCTTCCAGCTTAATCAAGGTCGTGGATTCGAATGAAACAATGTTAAATCTCTTGAGAGAGAGAGTTTTGCCGCTCATTGCTGTCCTACCCGGCTTGAGGGATTAATCTTTGTAATTACGCGCAGATGATACCCGGTTTATAAAAAAAAAAAAGCATACATTGTTTGTTAAATGCACGGAAGAAAAATAAAAAGATCAAAAGACTTTTATGGAGCAACAAACTCTTGAGAAGGATCATGGTGCATATATATCATAGAGTACAGAAGCATATAATTATTTTTTAGTTAGTTCATTTGCATTGTATTATCTATTAGTTAAATTGTAAATCATACACGACATCACGATTTGTGCATGTAACTAGATATAGACAACTAGACATAGCGTAGAAGTTTTGGTTATGGGTTGTTGGAATTTATTGTCCATGAAAACAATGATGTATTTATGTTTCAGAGTGCTGGTTGCTTTGATTTTTAGGGTAGGAAATTTTACAGTTAAATAACTTAAAGAACGCCTGATGCGTTTTTAACTTTATTTTTTGGGTATATTAATTTTGCTCAAAACATATCAACAAAAAGTACCTATAATTATTGGGGAATTTTACAATACACTTATAGGCTGACATTCTGGAGTTTCTTAGAACTTATTGTAGGCTTAGTATTATGTGAAGGGAAGAAGGAACAATTTGAAAAATAGTTATAGATTTAATTGATGGTTACTTGCAAAGAAAGATAAAGGACTTACTAAATGAATCAACAAATGCAATATCGCAAAATCAAGAAATTCATTTATTTATAATTTGGAGTACAAAGCACGAATTTCTCTCATGATCTTGCATTCATGCCACCTATATGAAGCTCTTGACTTGGCCATGGCATTGTACAAAAGGTTGAAATTCACAAATTTACAAACATCCATAAAGCTTATAACAAAGGAAAACAACAAAAGGAGTGGTAACTAGGACCACTTATTTAGTAGATAGTTAATATGGTTCTTTAGAAACGAGTGTCATCTTCTGTTGGAGGGTGCTTACCATAAGGTGGCTTTTTGTATGGTGGTTTGTGCTTGTAAACAGGTGGCTTGTGCTTGTAAATAGGTGAGTGGTAACCATTTGGATCGTACTTCTCAGCTGTGGCATCTTTGGTATCAGCAAACCCTAATTGAGGGGTGAGGAAAAGAGCTACAAGGAACAACACTAGCAATGATGAGGAAAAGGAAGCCATTGCACTGATTATTTTAGTGTTGGTGCATAACACACTAAGACTACCGGGGGTTTTATACTAGTTTGGAATACCATTATTGGGGGGCAAGACTATCTATGAGATTACTACGACGTGTCCTATATCATACTCATTATTATTTATTAGATAAATATTCTAGTGAATAGTTTTTTTAAAAAAACTCACTTAGCTAAAAAGTTGAGCTCTATAAAAGTTTTGCTAGTCCAAATGACCTATCTATTTGGGTAATAAAATATCATTCGAACGTAACAGTGGAGACTAATCTAAAAAATCAGGTAGGATCATACAAGTGGCAAAGTTCACCTCAAACATTTTAATGTTACTCTATTCTTAGAGTCAGATTTGAACTCATGCATGACTATTAATTAATTAAGTTAGTAGAGATCTTTTTCATCTCATCCGAGCATTCTTTGGATAATCGAGATGCCTATTTCGTTAGACTTTTTTACACTATTAGAAAATTTTAAATAATGGCAGAAAATAGAATTAAAAAAAATTGGTCTCCAAATTTGGCATCAATAGAACATAGAAAAGGGTTTTGCTTTTTTAGTTTTTAAATTTTCGTTTTCATTTTAACTTTTTTTTTACAATTAATTTCAATTCTTTTAATAGTGTTATAAAACGTTAAATTCGTATACTAGTTTACCATTTCAAAGATTTAATTGGTATGATGTTGTACAAGTTTTTTTTAAAAAAAAAGTATGTTTTTATACAAACGTACAGATTTCAGATCTTAGTTTATTTAAGCTTGGATGTCCTGCCATGATTTTAAAAAGGTATGCCATAAAAAGACTCATACGTAATTTGCCCTCATTGGCATATTACATTTCACTTTTTAAAAAATAATTTTGTTATGTCAATAATAATGTAAATTATTTTGTCAAAAAAATACTGTAAACTATAACTTGTAGAGAAAGAAAATAGGTAGAATTAAATAAGAAGTAGTTGGACAAAAAACTCGACCAGTAGTTGGACAATAGTGACAATCCTTTAATTTTCAGACCAGTAGTTTTCATTCGTGACCACGTACGTGTTTCTCTCTCCATTGAAAAACTCCATATTTAACTGGACTATACTTGAATTATTGATTTATGACCAAAACAAAACATGGATTGTATTGGAGTGAAATGAGATGCTGAAATGAAATCTGTCGACATTGAATGAATCTGGACTCATAAATCTCTATATAATAAGCGAGTTGGCCGCTGAAGTGCGCCAACTCTTAATTTTTTTTTTCTTTTTTTTTTCTTTTATAACTTTTAGTTTTTCCCTTTTTTTTCTTTTATGCCATTCTTCTATTTTTTTTAATTCTAAACTTCAACTTCTCTTTTTTTGAATATTTTAATGTTCTAAGAAAAATAATAATACCTCCGGACTCATATATAAGCAACAAACAACTTTTTAGATTCGTGATAAAATACGTAAAGTGCAATGCTAAGCAGTATGATTAGTTTTACTTTAGCGTTCGGAAAAAATTAAACTATTCAAATACTACTCTAGAGTTCGGAAAAAAATAAACGGTTGGACCAAAAAAAACTAATTTGATGACAAAATACATAAAGTTAGATGCTAAGCTGTGTGTTTTGATGTACTTTATGGTTCCGAAAATAATTTAGTTGTTCTAATACGTAGAGTTTGTTCCTCAATAACTAATTTGGTTAAAAAATAAATTCGTGTCAGAATACGTAAAGTGAGATGCTAAGCAGTGACTTTTGAGGTACTTTACCGTTTGAAAAAAAATTAGGTGTTCAAATACGCAAAGTTCAATGTCTTTGTTAATATTCTTTTTTAAGAGTTTATAATCTTCTTATTTTATTGATAGTTATTATTTAATTTTTATTCAGGAGAACTTTAGCCACATCAACAATATATAGAACCCCACATCATATTTTTTTCGACTTTTTATAGGTGCTTCTAATTTATTTATGGTTTTCACCGAGTCTTTCATGATACCCACACGTTTCACTTTTTATTTGTGTTGTGTTCTATATTTTGGTCATTTCGTACCAACTTTTATTATGTTCCTTTTTAAATTTATAATCTTATTTAATTTTTATTCACGGAAACTTCAGCCATATTAACAATCGAACCCCACATCATCTTCTTTCAACTTTATATAGGTGCTTCTATATATTAGTGGTTTTCATCCAACCCTATATGATAACCACGTGTTTCACTTTCTATTTGTGTTGTCCTCTTTATTTTGGTCATTTCCCACAAACACGTATTAGAAGTATATTTTACCATAAAAAAAATATTAAAAGTATATTTAAAGTGGTGTTTATATTTTTATATTTCTTTTACTTTCGAGTACTGTGTTGCTGCTTTTACTCCAGCGAGAAATTCAGCCACATTTTCAAAAGAACCCTGTGTTTCACTTTCGAATTGTGTTGTCTCTTTTTATTTTTAATTACGGGTTAAATTTTATATTTACATTTAATGAATATGGATTATGTTATTAAAATTTTTTAGATCTTTTCTTCTTAATATCTATGGATACTAAATTTCAATGTCTTTGGTAATGTTCATTTTAATTGTATAATCTTCTTATATGATTAATAGTTATAATTTAATTTTTATTCCATATTATCAGACTATATATTTTACAAACCAACATTGTTGGCTAGTAGGCATAAGCTACCCTGGGACACAAGTGTCGATTTGGTGCTCTCGAACTCGATTCCCACAATAGTCAAATTCGGTATTGGCCAGTGCAAAATTTGCTCCTAAGCAAAAGCGAATTTTTCTCTTTTGACTTTCTAAATGCATGGTCGTATTTTCCATCTAATTATGAGTGAATCCGCGGGAATTTTAACCACATTTACAATAGAACCCCTATCGTCTTCTTTCAACTTTGTATAGTTGCTTCTATTTTATAGTTGATTTTCATCAAACCTTCACGACACCCACGTGTTTCAATTTCTAATTGTGTTGTCCTCTTCTTTTTCTTCTAATTATGGGTTAAGTTTTTATATTCACCTTTGATGAACATGGATTATGTTATCAAAATTCTTTAGACATTTTCTTCTTTTTTTTGACAGAAAAAATTCTTCTTATTAATTATCTATGTATGTTCAGTTTCAATGTTTTTTTAATGTTCGTATTTAATTTGATGGAATGTATTGGTTCTTACTGTTTAATTTTATTGGAGGTCTTAATTATGCTTAAATTATTACTAACCATTATTAACTTAGTGTATTTGCATTCATCGATACTAGCACATCCCTTGCATCACACGGGTATTAGAAATAATCTCAATTATGTATTGACATAAAAATATTACATTTCCAAGGTGTTGGATTTGAATCTTGAGTGTGGCAAAACTCTGTTGGTAGGGAAGAACCACACGGACTGGCAAAGCCGGGTTTACACGTGGCCAGCCAAGTTCCTCGGCGTAGATAAATCATCGGCAAAGCCAATAGAAACCGCTTAAAACCCACCAAATGTAAAAATATATAAAAGTATCCCGTTTTAAATTATTTTAAGTCGTTCACTATAGCTCAATGTGTGCGCAACCCGTGCATCGCACGGGTCATAAGACTAGTTGTTTATATACACGGGGTAGTTAATGTAAGCTGTCTTTGCTATAAAAATTCGTAGATAAACAAGTTGATAAGTTAATTTATAATGAATGAGTGAATGATAAATAAGCTAGTAGATTAAATTTAAGATGTTTGTTAAATTAGCAGTTTACCTAATGGGATGTTTTTAGTCCCTACAAAATTTCACTATTTTATTTTTAGTCCCTATAAAAAATTCCGTCAACTTTTAGTCCCTATAAAATTTCACAATTTTATTTTAAGTCCCTATAAAATGTAAACTCGTGTATACCTTTAGAATTTTTGAATGATATTTTGCATACACGTTAAAGATATTAAAAATATCTCCCTCACAAAAAATAAACTCAAAATTTGATTTCTAGGTTAGTATTTCCTTTAATTTGTTTATCGAATCTTTTGCACTTAAAAAATTTAGATTTAATTTATGCGTTGTTAAAAAATTCAAAGTTTTTATGGAAGAGATGTTTATAATGTCCTCAACATGTATGCAAAACATCACTCAAAAATTCAATGGATATACACTAGTTGGCATTTATAGGGACTAAAAACGAAAATTTGAAATTTTTTAGGGACTAAAAGTTGATGAAAAATTTTAGAGGGACTAAAAACAAAATAGTGAAATTTTGTAGGGACTAAAAACATATTTAAAAGCACATTTAATTATTTTTTTGGTCGAGACCAAGGTATCCACCGCCGAACGCAGTGACTAATCCCCTCGCTGGATTGGAGGCACCTCGAAGGGTGGGACAACTGGCCCAGGGATTTAAAGCTGCTCCATACCCAAGGCGAGGATCGAACCCTCGACACTTGGTTATGGGAGGATGAGCCCCAACCGCTCAACCACACCCTCTGGGTTAAAGCACATTTAATTTGTAACTAATGTTAAGAAAAATATTCATATTATTGTTAGCCTGTAATTTCGACAGGCTTCATTAAAGATGGTCAACATGGCCTGACTTATATTTCGACGAAGACCAAATTATTTCGACAGAGAAAATGGTCATGCGCAAGGTAAACTCGACAAGCTTACGGGGAAGCAAAAGCAAGAGAGAGGAAAATCGACACAGGCTTTCGACAGACAGAAATCAGGGCAGTTATGCGTTGAAGGCTAGCAGTTGGTCGAAGCGTGGCAGAGCAGTTTCGGTCGAAAGTAGGAGCGGTTACTTGGCCGAAAGTAGGAGCAGTTACTTATTTTCAAATTGTTAGGCAGTTACCTAGTTCGAATTTTCCCCCCTTTTTCCCTTGTATAAATAACTGTTTCTGGGAAGAAACAAGGGGTCGCAAATCACAATACACACCCGATTCCTGAAACTCTAACTTCCAAGCCAGAGCGAAAAACGAGTGGAAGAATCGCTGTACGTGATCGTGTACCATTTTTTATGATTCAATGCAATTTATTCTTCTGTTCTTTACAATTCCTGCACCTTTTACTGCTTCTTTTCTTTTCAATTCTGTTAAATCATTGCAAACCGTCCCCTTTTCTACATTTTCTGAAACAAAAACTTTTGCAATTCAAAGGCAATTGCTTTGAGATTTTTCTAGTTTGATCTCACAAACCTTCTAATAAAACTAGTGATTGTTTGCTAAAAACACCAGCAAACAAATTGGCACGCCCGGTGGGACATTGCCTTTGATTTTGTTCATTTTCATACTCTCTTATTTGTATTCGCTGTTGTATGCACTTAAGAAGTGGTAAAATGGTTCGGTCCAGTACGAATAATGCGTCTAGTTCCAACCCTGTGGTTTCACAAGGGCAAGGAACAACAATGGATTCTGCAAACATTAGCGCAGGACCATCATCGTCGATAACCGTTCCTTCATTATCAATGACTAATGTTGGTTCAACGCAGTCAGAAATGGCATCTCTGCCTATGTCTTTGCCGTTAAGTGCAGGGCTTCATAGCCCTTACATGGAAATGGGAAACGGTTTAGACCCACGTTTGAATAACGTGCATCTACCCCCATTTCCTTTGGGAATGTATGGCATGCCTACTGGAATGCCACATATTTCGACCTTTTCCCCTACACATGTCTCTTCTGAGAGCGTATTTGGTCGAAATCCCCCAGCATTAACCAATACGTCTTTGTTGGCCTTAAGACAGCAAGTAGACGAGAGTAATCACGATATGGTTAATATGCTTACCCAACAAATTGGTACAGTTTTCAATCCATTGATTCAAAATACCAATAACAGTTACCAAATGTTGGCAAATCAGATGAGTAGGATTGCAGACTTTTTTAGGGTTCCAGCGGTTAATAATAGGCACGTTCCTATTATTGCGGGTAATGCGTCGCCAGTTAACCCCCAAGAAGCAGTTGCAGTCGAAGCGTCGACAGTTGTAGGCGAACTACAAGGGACAGTAAACCACGTCCCTGAAGTAGTTTTGGTAAATAGACACCAGAACGCTGATGAAGTTGTTCGACAAGTGCAACAACACAATGTTGGCGCAGAAAACAATATAGCTACTTTAGTCGAAACTATTTTGGCGCAAAATGGCCTTAACACAGGTTTACAAAGGCCTAACTTTGTATCACCATTATGTGAATACGTGTTACAAACTGAGTTACCAAGGGGATGGAAAGTTCCCAAGTTTACTAAGTTTGGTGGTGAAACAAATGAGTCCACAGTCGAACACATTGCTCGTTTTTTGACTGAGGCTGGAGACTTAGCACAAAATGAGAATTTGAAGATGAAATATTTTCCAAATTCTCTAACTAAAAATGCTTTCACTTGGTTCACGACCTTACCCCCCTGGTTCTATGTTCACGTGGGGGCAACTAGAAAAGGCATTCCATGCACAGTTTTACATGGGCCAGTCGAAAATTAGTCTTAAAGAATTGGCTAGTGTTCGGCGCAAAATGCCTGAAACTATTGATGATTACTTAAACAGATTTAGGCTGTTGAAATCTCGTTGCTTCACACAAGTCCCTGAACATGAGCTTGTCGAAATGGCTGCTGGTGGCCTTGATTACTCAATTAGAAAGAAATTAGACACATCTCATTTGCGAGATATGGCTCATTTGGCTGATAGGGTTCGACAAGTTGAAAGGCTTAGAGAGGAAAAATCTAGGTCGAATAGGTATCATAAAAAAGAAAAAGTGGCATATGTCGAAGAAGAATTTGACGTTACATATAGTAATGTCGAAGAAGAGGAGATAGACGTGGCTGAACTTAAGCCTGGTCCTCCTTATACCTGTAAACTATTAAGGCCTGCGAATGGGAATAACCCTGTAGAGCCTAAGAACGATAGATTTATACCTAAGACTTATACTTTTGATGTTACTAAATGTGATGAAATTTTTGATCTTTTTGTAACTGATGGTCAAATATTAGTGCCTAAAGGCCTTAAAATACCAACTCTTGACCAAAGAAAGAAAAAGGGTTATTGTAAGTTCCATAATTTTTTGGGACATAACACTGACCGTTGTGTGCTCTTCAGGGATATTGTACAAAAAGCAGTTGACGAAGGAAGACTCAAATTTGCTGACAAGAAAATGAAAGCTCCTATGCAGATTGATGTTGATCCGTTGCCTAAGGCTGAAGCTATGTATTCTGAACCTGTCGAAGCTGATGTAGGCATGGTGGGTGCTCAAATGGCAGACCCTCCTAAGTGTGTCAAGACTGCCACCGAAAAATTAAAAGGTTTTATGTATGCTGAAGGTAAGAAACAGGAAGTGACCCTAAAAGAATATGATGGGAAGATACATGCTGTGTATCCAAAGGCTGAGGAAGAATTGATAGATTTCCTCAATCGGTGTAAGTGGAATAATTCTGAAGTTATGCTTTGCCCAAGGTGCAGTGCTGTCTTCGATAAAGAAGCAGCTAAAGCTGTCGAAGGTTATCAGGATCAACAACAACGCAAAAGAAAATGGCTTGATAACAGGCCAAAATTTGACTTTGCAAAAGGAGATCTTCCTGGCTATGAGGCTAATGTGTCAGCAAAGCCTTCAACAAGTAAACGACAATTTGCTAAGGAGAAGTCCTCAGCAAAAGGGTATTTGAAGCTGTCAACAGGTAAATCCTTTGTCCCAAGTGCTAGTGCTCCTGTCGAAGAGTGGGTGCCCAATAATCAACGTGCTAAAGCTGTCAAGCCAGGTACTGATGCTATTAAGTTTAATTATAAGAATAACTATAAGGGTAAGAACCCTATGACTAGAACACAGTGGCGTCGTTACCAAAGACAACAGAAGAAGAAGGCACACTTTGACATTAACCAGGTTCCAAGTCATTTGGCTAATAATCAAGTTCCACGCAGCATGATAGTGGCGAAGAGTGAGGTTCACAAAGCTGAAATTGCCACAAAGAGGAATGCTGACGTTGTTAGTCATGTGTGTGCAGCAAATAAGGCCAAAGGCAAGGCTGTGGTAACAGAAAAGTCAAGAAGGCCTGCTCTCGAAAGAATATTTCCTCCATTGTCAACAGTGAAAGAAAGAAATGCTGATCTCGGCATGGATGAAGACATGGAGTCTGATTTTAATGATTCTGAGGATGATTTCGACGTTGTTTGCAATGTGGTATCAATACTACCTTTGGAGTACGATGTTATCACAGTACCAAATGACGTTGAAGAGGATTTTACAGAGGATATGGCTCATCATAAGCCAATGTGTTATTATGTGATGAACAATGGATGTGTCGAAGACCAAATGGCTACCTTCGAGAAGCCAGATATGAGTATGCAAAACCACTTGAAACCCCTGTATGTCCAAGCCAAGGTTAATGGTGTTGGAATTAACAAAGTGTTAGTGGATGGTGGAGCTGCAGTGAATTTGATGCCGCATGGTCTTTTGAAGAAGATTGGTAAGTTCGATACTGACCTCAGGCCACATAATATTGTCTTAAGCAACTATGAAGGCAAAACTGGCCATTCTTTGGGGGCCATTGAGGTGGACTTAATTGTTGGTTCCATAAAGAGGACTACATTGTTCTTAGTGATAGCCTCTAAAGCGAATTTTAATTTACTCCTTGGTAGAGAGTGGATCCATGGAGTTGGTGCTGTCCCTTCAACTTTGCATCAACGTTTAGTAATGTGGAAGGAAGATGGTTTGGTAGAGTATGTTGAAGCCGATCAGAGCTACTTCCGTGCTGATGTGAACCAAGTTACCAAGGAAAATTTTGAGAAACAAATGGCGAAGATTGCGCCATGTTCATCTTCTAATGAGGCATACGTTCCTGCGGATAATGTTTTTGCCTCAGTTCATCTTGACCCAAATTATGGTTTTGTTTGGGAAAGAGAAATAATGGGAGATGATAGTGTCTATCCTGATGGTGTTTTTCGACCAACGGGGTGGAACACTGGTTCTTGAAAGTGTTCTTATGTCAGTGCCCAATGCATGGGACAAAATTACGGCTTATATGGCCGAAAATAAGTTTAAAGCGGCTATGGAGGCCGAAATTATTCAACAAACAATGGCTGTCGAAGCCAGTGAGTTACATGAAGAAAATGGCATAATCATAGACGAAAAACTTGACTGTATCTATGATAATGATCCATTAGGTTTTGAAAAGGATCCTAGAGATTTGACAAAGCATATGCAAGCTCAAGACCCGTTAGAAGAAGTTGATTTGGGAAATGGCTCAATAAAAAGGCCAACTTATATTAGTGCAAATATTGATGCTTCTCTAAAAATCCAAGTCATCACATTGCTAAGGGAGTTCAAAGATTGTTTTGCTTGGGATTACGATGAAATGCCTGGTTTAAGTCGAGAAGTAGTGGAAATGCAATTACCAATTCGACCAGGGAAGAAACCAGTGAAGCAAGTGCCAAGAAGATTTGCTCCTCAAGTGTTGGCTAATATCAAAGAGGAAATCGAAAGGCTATTCAGAAACAAATTCATCAGAACTGCCAGGTATGTCGAATGGTTAGCCAATATAGTTCCTGTAATAAAGAAAAATGGGACTCTTAGAGTTTGCATAGATTTTAGGGATTTAAATAATGCATCTCCCAAGGATGAATACGCAATGCCTGTGGCAGAAATGCTAATAGATTCAGCAGCAGGATTTGATTATCTTAGTATGCTCGATGGTTATTCTGGGTATAATCAAATTTTCATTGCTGAAGAGGATGTGTCAAAAACCGCTTTTAGGTGTCCAGGGGCATTGGGTGTTTATGAATGGGTAGTAATGCCCTTTGGTTTAAAGAATGCTGGTGCTACATATCAGAGGGCCATGAATTCTATGTTTCATGATTTTATTGATGATTTTATGCAAGTATACATAGATGATGTGGTGGTTAAATCTTCCTCAGAAAGTCATTTAGACCATCTTCGCCGTTCTTTTGAAAGAATGAGGAAATATGGATTGAAATTAAATCCATTAAAATGTGCCTTTTGTGTACGTGCAGGTGATTTCTTGGGCTTTATAGTGCACAAAAAAGGCATTGAAATCAATCAAAATAAGACTAAGGCAATTATGGAAACGAAGGCCCCTTCGACCAAAAAGGAGCTTCAGTCGTTGCTGGGAAAAATCAATTTCCTACGAAGATTTATATCAAATCTAAGTGGCAAAACACAAGTTTTTTCGCCATTATTAAGACTGAAGAAGGAAGAAGAGTTCAAATGGGAACCAATGCATCAAGCAGCCTTCGACGAAATCAAGTCTTATTTGATGAAACCACCAATTTTGTTGCCTGTTATTAAACACAAAGTGCTCAAATTGTATATAGCAGCTTCTGATAGAACAATAGGTAGCATGTTAGCACAAGAGGATGATAGTGGTATCGAAAGGGCCATTTATTACCTCAGTAGGGTCCTCAATGATGCCGAAACGAGGTACACTCCTATAGAAAAGTTGTGCCTTTGTTTGTATTTCTCGTGTACAAAGTTAAAGCAATATATAAAACCAGCTGATGTTTCTGTTTATTCGCATTTTGATGTTATTAAGCATATGTTGTCGAAACCAATAATGCATAGCCGAATTGGTAAATGGGCTTTGGCTTTGTCAGAATACAACTTAACTTATCAACCTCTAAAATCAATTAAAGGACAAGTGGTTGCTGATTTTATAGTAGACCATTCTGTTGTTGAAGAAACATTAAGTTTTGTAGACGTATATCCTTGGAGGTTGTATTTTGATGGCTCAAGCCATAAACATGGAGTTGGGATTGGTATTTTGATAATATCTCCTACTAACATTCCAACAAAGCATAAGTTTAAAATTCGAGATGTTTGCTCCAATAATGAAGCTGAGTATGAGGCTTTAATAGTAGGCCTTGAAATCTTACTTGAGCTGGGGGCAAGTCATGTCGAAATAAAAGGTGACTCTGAGTTGGTTATCAAACAATTGACAAGAGAGTACAAATGCATTAAAGAGCACCTTATCAGATACTTTGTTGTTGCCAATGCTTTGTTAAAAAGATTTGAGTCTGTTCACTTAGAACATTTACCACGAATTGATAATCAAGTGGCAAATGAATTGGCACAAATCGCTTCAGGCTATAAAGTTTCAAAACAAAGCCTGGAAGAGTTAATTGAAATAAAGGATAAAATCATTTCTAATGACTATTCTTCGTCACTATTGTCAACACCAACAACTGGGGGGGCAACAGATACAAATGCAAACGAGGAGCTAGCTGTTGTCGAAAAACGTCAATTTTTTGGTGACTTTGACTCAGCAGAAATCCTTGCTCTTGACAATATGACCAATAATGATTGGCGAAGGCCTATTGCGGAATATTTGCAAAATCCCACAAGAAATACCAATAAAAAGGTAAAATACAGAGCTTTGAGCTATGTGATAATTGGAAACGAATTGTTTAAAAAGACTCCTGAAGGAGTACTATTAAAATGTCTTAGTGAAAATGAGGCATATTTAGCAGTTTCCGATACACATAGTGGAGCGTGTGGTTCACACCAAGTAGGCCAGAAAATGAAGTGGTTATTATTTCGACAAGGAATGTATTGGCCAACTATGCTGAAAGATTGCATAGAATTTGCTAAGGGATGCCAAGGGTGTCAAAAGCATGCTGGGATACAACATGTACCTGCAAATGAATTGCATGCCATAGTCAAACCTTGGCCATTTAGAGGTTGGGCTCTAGATGTGATTGGAGAGATAAAGCCAACTTCGTCGAAGGGCCATAGATATATCCTTGTGGGAATTGATTACTTCACCAAATGGGTTGAAGCTATACCTTTAGCCAATGTTGATCAGGAAGCAGTGATAAGGTTTATTCAAAATCATATCATTTATAGGTTTGGAATTCCAGAAACCATTACTACAGATCAGGGATCAGTTTTTACTGGTAGAAAAATGGTAGAGTTTGCTTCCGAAATTGGTTTTAAGTTATTAACTTCGACACCATATTATGCGCAAGTCAATGGACAGGTAGAAGCTGCCAATAAAGTTATTATTAATTTGATTAAAAAGCATGTTGGGCAGAAACCCAAGAATTGGCATAATACCCTTGATCAAGCGTTATGGGCTTGTCGAAATTCACCTAAAGAATCTATCAACACTACTCCTTATAGGCTAACATTTGGACACGATGCAGTGTTGCCTGTTGAAATTTGTCTACAATCAACAAGAATTCAAAGACAGTGGGAGATTCCCTCTGATTATTATTGGAATATGATGCTTGATGAATTGGTTGATTTAGACGAAGAAAGGTTATTAGCTTTAGATACGCTTATTCGACAGAAAGAGAGGGTAGCTAAAACTTATAACAAAAAGGTTAAGTCTAAAGCCTTCAATTCAGGTGATCTAGTGTGGAAGGTCCTATTACCTATGGATAAAAAAGATAGAGTCTTTGGTAAATGGTCCCCAAGTTGGAAAGGACCATTTAAAATTTTACAAGTTTATTCAAACGGCGCATATGAGGTCGAAGAGATTGGCGCTGATGAAAGGATTCTGCGTATAAATGGTAAATACTTGAAAAAGTATAAGCCAACGTTGCACGAAGTTAAAATAACGCTGGAATAAATATAAAGAAAGCGTAAAAACATGGCATTTAAGTTGCCAAAACATTGTCGAAAGCACGGAATAAGAAATTGCCCAAGAATAAAATGGAAGAAATTTCATTATAATGTTGCCAAGTTACATGTGCCAAGATAGGTAAACATGGTCAAAGGCCGAAACTACAGGCTGTTCAAGTTCAAGGTTTGAATATGGAAACGACACTTAACAGTGGTGACATCAGGTATACAGCTATTTTACTCAAGTGCAAAGTTATTTCGATGGTGAATTCAAAAAATGTCTTTCTCTTCCTCCTCCTCAAGTTCAGTCGAAAAAGACATTTTTGGGGGGCAATTTGTTAGCCTGTAATTTCGACAGGCTTCATTAAAGATGGTCAACATGGCCTGACTTATATTTCGACGAAGACCAAATTATTTCGACAGAGAAAATGGTCATGCGCAAGGTAAACTCGACAAGCTTACGGGGAAGCAAAAGCAAGAGAGAGGAAAATCGACACAGGCTTTCGACAGACAGAAATCAGGGCAGTTATGCGTTGAAGGCTAGCAGTTGGTCGAAGCGTGGCAGAGCAGTTTCGGTCGAAAGTAGGAGCGGTTACTTGGCCGAAAGTAGGAGCAGTTACTTATTTTCAAATTGTTAGGCAGTTACCTAGTTCGAATTTTCCCCCCTTTTTCCCTTGTATAAATAACTGTTTCTGGGAAGAAACAAGGGGTCGCAAATCACAATACACACCCGATTCCTGAAACTCTAACTTCCAAGCCAGAGCGAAAAACGAGTGGAAGAATCGCTGTACGTGATCGTGTACCATTTTTTATGATTCAATGCAATTTATTCTTCTGTTCTTTACAATTCCTGCACCTTTTACTGCTTCTTTTCTTTTCAATTCTGTTAAATCATTGCAAACCGTCCCCTTTTCTACATTTTCTGAAACAAAAACTTTTGCAATTCAAAGGCAATTGCTTTGAGATTTTTCTAGTTTGATCTCACAAACCTTCTAATAAAACTAGTGATTGTTTGCTAAAAACACCAGCAAACAGTTATATAAAATAAATAAGGAACTTAATTAAACTATTAATAGACGAAAAAAGAAAGAGAACAAATAAAATGTTGTAAGATATATCCTCAATTGCTATTTCAAGTAGCGTATTAGACAGACACTATAAGCAAGTTAAAAATATCATGCGCTTGTAGTTGTCAATCACATATTATGAGGTTTTTTAATAAGCTAACAGTTTGGTCTTGCCAAACAGAGTTTAGCGGATAGCAAACATAAGTTAGCGGCAGGGGTGGCTATAGGCCTATGCATATTGAGTAACAAGATCTGCTGTAGGCACACTGAATAGTTTAGTCCAACGCCATTCTCCTTCATGACCCGGATATCAACAAAGTCCCTACAATGAGCAACAATAGACAACTGATCTCTCAATACACTCAATGATTTATACAAAACAACCACATCCCCATAGTTCGGCTGCACTATCTGTCCATAACACTCAATATCATATGACATCCAGTTAACATGACCATTGACGAATAAACTGGCTAAAAAAGGTTCTGGAATCCTTGAAATGGGAATTGTTGATCAGGCCTTTTCCAAATATCTGTACCCAATGTATAAAATTTGACCTCTGCTTCATAAAACAGTCTACGCCCATCAAAACACTTATAGCAAAAAAACAACAACTACCTTTTATGTATCGGTGAAAGGATCATATCCAAAGCCATAGACAGTGAACCTTACTCTCTCTGGATAAGGATTTTGTAAGTTCGGTAGCAGCTTGAATTTTCTTAGCGAATGGTTCCATAAAATAGCAAAATTGTTATCGACGGTAATACAAATGATGTCATCGCAAGACCCAACAATTCGATGGTAGGGTTTAGGATTGTTGAGAGGGTGCTGAAGCTGCACCGGGCGGTCAGTCGTCATCGTGATCAAGACAGAGGAGAGGGGGTAATGCATGAGGCCGGGAGTGATGAGGTGATGGCGCTGAGTTGACATTTGAATGTGCTGCTTGGAAAATTGTTTGTTGGAAGAGATCAGGAATAACCAATACTTGTAGACACACTTGAGATGCATTAGGTACTTCACAGGGAGCCTACTCAGTATCTATTCTAATACCTCGACTGGAAGAGACACTGCAAAAAAATTAATAAACACGAAACGGATCTAAGTAAATCCGTTAGATGAAAAACGGAAGTACTTACTTCCGTGAATCTGAAGACGGAAGTATCTAAATCCATTGATACTGAAACGGAAGTAGATGTTTTCGTGCGACAATATTTAACGGAATTACGTAAATCTCTTTCCTTCGAAATTCGCACTCTCTCTCCATGTAATGGATGTAAGCATGAGAAGTGATTAGTGTTTTGCAATTTTGTGAAATTATTAAGCGCATTTTCGTCTTTTCATAGGGTGCGTGGGGGTACGAAAAAAACCCGAAAGAAAAATGCAAGGGTTTTTTTACCCCCCACAATATGACTCTATACCCACACAAAATTTTTTATTCCTAGAATACCCCTATAAATTTCTTCACACGGATTTATCTAACTTAAAGATAAATCCGTTTTAGTGTTTTTTCTGAAATTGGAGAAAAATTATTTACATAATTCCGTTTTGTAATTTATAATAACAGATTTATCTACTTATTAGATAAATCTGTTTTTAAAATATTCAAAACGGATTTATCTAATAAATAGGTAATTCCGTTTTGTATTAAAAATGATTTTTTTAGTTAAACATTTAAAAAATGTTATAAAAACACTACTAAATATCTGTTAAAGAGTCAAAACTAATCTAAAAATTTTAAAAACACCACTAAAAATCTAATAAAACTAAAATAAGGTTAGGCAAAAAAATTAGATTTAATAACACCACTAAAAATCTAATAAATCTAATAACACCACTAAAAAAATTTAGCCTAAATTATTCACCCGGCGTACACCATTGTCACGTGTTAACGAGTATCTACAAACTAAACGAAACCAAAAGATGACCGGTATTCATATCTATTTTATTTTTTAAAAAAAATAATTTAAATTTTTAACAGATTTATCACTTTTATATATTAATTATTTTACAAAACGGATTTATCTATTTATTAGATCAATCCGTTTTGGAAAAAAATTCAAAATGGATTTATCTTATAATTAGATAAATCTGTTATTAAATAATAACAAAAACGGATTTAAGTATGGTGGGGGTTAAATCCGTTATGCATTTTTTTTAAAAACGGATTTATATAACTAAAACATAAGTCCGTTTTTTCCCAAAAACGCATTTACCTTTTAATTTGGTAAATCCGCTAAAGACCAATTCACGTGGGTATTTTTGGAATAATGAAAATTGTGGAGATATAGAGTCATATTGTGAGGGTAAAAAAAAAACCCAAAATGCAAACACCAGTTGCCTTCGTGATATATGTATGTATGGAGTTTTTATTTGTACTACTTTTTTTAATATATTTGTACTGCCATTCTTTGTAGTGCTAGAAAATGATAAAACGAATTCTATTACGTCTAAGCAACTTTTTAACAAATTCATGGTAAATGATTCACGTGTTTAATTTCTAAAAGTATAGCACATGATGATATGTTAGAAATAAGGGAAAAGAGGTAGATAGAGAGAAATAGGTAAAAGACGGTGGATTTCTCTTGTTTGGTGGAAAAGAGAAATAGGAAAGAGAAAGATAATGGGGTTTTATAACACTGCTTTCAGCCGTTTAAGGTACTCGAGAAATACTAATAGTAAAATAACAAAAATATATATATTTTTGTTCATTATTACTTTAATTTAATATATTTCAAATTTATCCCCATTCATGTTTAATGCCCCAGTATAATCGATGACTAGCAGCATAGAAAGAAATAATGTTCTAAATAGAAAGCATACGCAATGCATCACAAAAATCAATTACACAAGTAGGCAATTTTTTTCAATATTCCCACAAAATCAATTTCCTTTCAAATTCTTGCCTTCAAACTGCAGTACAAATCAACGAAACTTGATGCGTCACAAAAAAGAATAAGCAAGGAGCCTTCTACTATTTCACTAAGCAAGCATTGGCAGAAAGAAGTGTTGCTGCTGAAGAAAAGTTTTTATCCAGAATGCAAAAATCAGACTCAAGAGTATGCAATGCGTAAAGTAAATTTGTTTGCACTTGGAAGTCCAAAAACCAAACATCTGAAGCAAATGAAAGAAAAAACAAATCTATAATACTATAAACATGACGAGCCAAAAAGTTAATACAATAAGAGAAAGAATTCATTCAAGTACATAGAATCTATACTAAATGCATGTTCAAACATACAATATATGGTAAGGAAAAATTCAGTCAGAGAAGAGGGTATATGTTGCATGTTCAGAGCCTGCCATAACTTAAGCTAAAGTGAGGGCTTTTAGTATCTGTGTAGGTAAGATTTCATTTAACCAAAGTCCACCAAATAATTTGACAATTAGAATGAGTTATTACAAATATCATTTGATTCTCGTATACCAAAGACAGAAATCTCAGCAGAACATCATCATCATCCTTTAACAAATTACTTGCATCTAATTTCCCAAAGGCAACATAACTCATTATCATCCCTTTGAATATGTGTGTCCTAACGAAAAAAGAATTCAGGAAAAACTACTATGCACAAACCTTCTAGAGTTTCGGAATAAGCTTATACAAATCTAAGTTCTTCTAAATAACGTTTTTCAGCAAAATTATGCAATGATTGGCATCCTCGTCCCCCACCATCATCTTCAGATTTGGCAAACTCTTGACTGTCAAATCTTCTCGATTTATCAGCATTCTGGGAAACATCAAGAAATTGAAGCATGAATAATTAGGAAAAGAAAAAGGGTAGCAGAACAGAGAGAAAAATGTACAAATAAACTTAAATGATGAAGTTACCAAATAATAGGCACACATTGCTAAATTAGGATGGTGTAATATAGTTCGAGTTATAGAGATTCACCTGTAAAAATTCTACCATTTGCTCTTCAATTGTACCACACATTGCTAATGTTTCCACATGAATGGGACGCGAAGCACCCATCCGATGGGCACGACTAATTACCTGCTCCTCCAAACTGACAAGGTTTAAGCCAAGTTAGAACTTAGAATAAAATTAAATTGGACAAAAGTGGCAATTTTAGTTAAGAGAGGAGGATCCAGCAAATTGAGCAAACAAAGGATTCACTGCCAAAGGCTACGCATTGAAAACTCAACAGAATTATTCAAGCACATATATTTACAGATGGTGCATTAGGCTTCCTATGCTACATAATTCTAACTGCCAAAGGAGTGTGTGCGACAAAGTCTGCAGAAAGTTTCACTAGGCTTACCACTGAAGAAGAAAATTGTAACGATAAAAAGTTTAAAATTTCTCAATATCAGTTGATCCGTCAGTCTAAAAACAATAACATCTATCCTTATTTGCATATGAACCAGTTTAATGTACTAACCTTCCATCCCAAATTGGTTCCATTAAAAATACATGTGTAACAAAACTCAGGTCGAGACCCAATGCAGCACTTCCATCCATCAAAAGTGCCATACAACTTGGATCATGCTGGAACATGGCTAATGACTTCTTCTGTAAATGAGAAAAGTAAAATAACCAAAGATCAGAAACCATAAGCAAATTAAAACTTTTAGAGACAGCAAATAAAATAATGAGAACTCCAACATTATACCTTGTTGCTAAGATGCATTGGGCTATACATTCCAGTATACTTGATACCATTAACAGCCAACTAGCAAAATAAAAATTTAATTTAATAGTTTAGTCATTTGTAACACATGTAGATGGGCAAAGAAAACATAGATAGATTCACAAATAATCACAGCCGAATTCTGCCACGGGAAAAGCACCTGCTGTTCAATGACATGTATATGCTCAAGAAACTGAGAAAATATCAAAACTTTTTCAGGGACCACATTGGCATTAGTGTTGCTAATAGAACATTCATTGAATGATGATTTGGCATCTCCTTTAAGCAATGGGAAACTGTTCTCAATATGCATCTCATCACTGCTATTGTCTGTAAACGAACTCATCTCTTCATTGGTTCCTTGCAGAGCTTTCAACCTCTGGACGAGATACGCAGCTTTACTACTAGACGTTGATTGCCAATCAGGATCCCAATTATCCTGGTCATTCAACAAACACCATCGCATGTAAGGAACATAAAAACTTAAACAAACAAAACAAAAACATAATAGATGCAAGTAAATGTCAACTGATCGCTTGATTTAAAACCCGTGCCTGCTTATATGAAGGCTGTAGCTCAATAAGATCTTTCGGTACAGGCCACTTTGGGTTAGGATTTTCTGGTCGTGCCATTGTATCAGGACTCTGCATCTCATATAAGTTACCACAACCAGGATATGTACACTTCGTCTTGTCTATCGAAACACAATCAAGGCACAACAGATGACGACATGGTGTGATGAGAGGCAGCCGGCACCATTCCTTGCACCTGCGCAATTCATTAAATGATGATGATGATATGGATGATGGCAGTGATACAAGAAATATCAAAACTCAAATATTACCTGACACAGTGACCACCGTACAGGAGACTATATCTTATGGAGGTATACTCTCCAGAAGTAGGATCTAGACCACTTTGTACTAACATATCCATTGTTTCTTGAATATCTTCTCCAGCATGTGTAACTTTAATATGCCCCGCAACACAGCAAGAAAGCCTAACATTTTCTATAGTTGCACGACGAAACTTTGACTGCTTTGGATTCAGTAAACTTTCAACATGTGAAGGATCATTCCAATCAGCCATCAATATATTACGCCGAACAGTGAGTACCAATTCATTGTAACTTCTAGCATGCTCCTCACTAAAATTCAGTGAAACAATTTTTTTTATGCATGGTGGAATACTTTGCAAATCTACCTTTCTTGCACTTATTGTGCATCTCTGAAGTAAATGCAACAGACGAGACCTACCTTCCTCCATCTCTGTCTCAAATGGCCTAAGCACACCAGCTTCCCATGACTTTTGATTTAGTCCATAAGCTTCTTCATGAAGGAACCTTAGCAATGGTTGTAGATGTGGAAGTTGGCTGTTGGGAGTGTTGGGTGTAGGAGTTCCAGTTAGTATCCATCGATTTGAAGCCACCAATGAAATAGCCATTTGCAACTTGTTTGTTAAGCTTAGGCTAGAACCAAGAGTATGCCCTTCATCTAAAATTACCCTAAACCAATGCACTTGCATCAGAGCACTCTTCTTGCGTGGGCCCCACTCTGCACTCAATCGACTAAATGTAGTGATGACAACATCATAATCCCAGGCAAGAGAGTGTGCAGACGGCTTCCGATGATTGACCCAAGCATAAACCCGCAACTGACCAGGCCTGACATGCTTTTCTATTTGTGTTTTCCAATGATCGACCAAGTTTGCAGGAACAACAATCAGAGTTGCTCTCGACAAGTATAATCTAACTAAATCTAAGGGCTCGCTAAGAGCCATGCCAAGGGCGGCAAAATCAAAAGTCAAATTATTAAGATGTTGGGGATAGTACCACCTGCATACACCTTTCTCTACTCTTTTTACAAGGCCAAATGCTTGAAATATTTTATGGAATGGATTAAAATTTCCATTTGTGGAATTGTTTAAAATAGGACCCCGTATGCCATTAGTTTCCATTACTGCAAGCTTGTCTGTTGAAATTTTAGCCAACCAAGTCAGGGCCTTCTTTGTCTCTGAATTTATCAATGAGTAGTGTTCCTTAAGCACATTAGTGAAAAATGAAACGTTTTTTTCTTCACAGCCAGGAGTTCCTTTCAAGTGAAATCCTGGTAAATGAGTTATCTTACAGCTATTCTGAATATATTGTTCTGGAACACTACAACTTCGAAACAAAGGGTCGGTGTTCATACTACAAAACCACGCTGCACTAGAATTAGCCATATTATTGTCTGCAAGCATTCGCCATTTGTGACAAGCATCACACTGAATCCAAATATCAGTGTGAAAGACCTGTCAAAGCGGGAAAAACCTGTCAAATCGGGGTTGGTTTGTGCGGGTCCCCACGGGTATGGGTTTTGTTGCCATGCCTAGAAGAAATATCGAAAAACTAAAATTTGAAGCCGCGAAAAATGAAACACATCGAAACGATGTAAATCTTTCGATCTTTAAATCAATAGCACATAATGAATGAAAAATACCAAAAGCAGAATAGAACCAAAAAATACCGACACGCTTATCAAAAAAATACTGACACTGGAAAAAATTCTTACTGATCAAAAATAGCTTTGGTACTACTTGTTATATCCGAAATAGTACTCTTTATAAAGTCAGAATCAATTATGCTAATCATTAGAAAATACCAAAGAAAGCGTACCTGAATTTTAGCATAAGCGTACCTCATCTTTATGATGATTGGTTTGGTCTTCCTGGTCAACATGTACTTTCTACAAGAGAACCCTTTAGCTTTTTCTCTGTATCTTATTGATAATGGGATGTCAAGTAAGAACAGCTCCAAAAGTTGTCGTGTGATCCAAGAGCCGTAACCTTCTTATTTATAAAACTCTTACTAAGGTTGTCTATTGGTGCTTCTAATTTAGCCCATCACAAAATTAAAATAGTCATAGGCCCACATTAACCTAAACTTATTAGATCCCTTTAATTAGACTTAATCTTAAGTGACAATTCACAATACATAAATATTAATATATAATAAGGCGAATGTTGGATTAATGATCCAACAAGAAGTAGCTATAATTATTGGGGAATTTTACAATACTCTTATAGGTTGACATTCTGGAGTTTCTTAGAACTTATTGTAGGCTTAGTATTTTGTGAAGGGATGAAGGAACAATTTTTAAAATAGTTATATATTTAATTGATTGTTACTTGCAAAGAAAGATAAAGGACTTAGTAAATGAATTAACAAATGCAATATCGCAAAATCAAGAAATTCATTTATTTATAATTTAGAGTATACAAAGCACGAATTTCTTCATGATCTTACATTCATGCAACCTATATGAAGCTCTTGACTTGGCCATGCCACCTATAGTTTAACCAAGTTATTTAACCGTAACGAATTGATCCTTTAAGTTTTTTTGGTATCACTTAGGTCTACGTATACATCATTATCCCTTTTTTTTATTTTCCGTTCCAAACAAGTCTTGGCACTGACGTGGTCTTGACGAAGCCTGTGTGTCTTCGATCTTGTAACAACTTGGTCCTTTAAGACTACTGTCATGTAACAATCTAGTCCTTTAAGTCTACAATTTAGTCATTATTGAATTAAGGTTCTTGTTCGTCTAAATCTTCAATTTCAAATCGAGAAAAACAAATCCTAAACCATGAAAATCCACAATTTTAAACTCAGTTTTGGTCTGTTGAGTACTGCCCGCCACCGTCGGTTCACTATGGATTTGATTATAGAATGGTGGCTCAGAATGGTTGTTGATGAGTGCTCCATCAAAGAGAGTAATTTCTCCGTGGAATTATTGTTTTTGTATGGTGGTTACAGTTTTGGGATTTTTTTTTGTACCCCCACTATTTAACTAAATACCCCCACGAAAAACGAAAATCCTAAAATACCCCTAAAAAGAAATGCTGGCGCGTATTTACCTATGAAGAAGGTAAATACGATTGAATAAAATAATGAAGCGTATTTAGTTAAATACGGGGCGTAATTAAAATGAAAATCGTATTTATCTCATATTTAGGTACATACGATTTGTAAATGATACAAAGCGTATGTACCTTGGACGCAGGTAAATACGATTTGTATAGTTTACAAAGCGTATGTACGTGTAAGTGGGGGTACATACGATTTGTTAAATTAACAAATCGTATTTACCTTGTAATTAGGTAAATACGATTTACAAAAAAAATAAAAAATAAAAAACTGGATAACATACATATATATATATAAACATATAGACAACTATATGTATAAATAATTACAAAAAAACGTGGTACTAAAATAAATACAATAAATGTTATCGAAGTAAGCCATCAGAATCATCCGGTAAATTGACCACAGTGGGCGCATCAGTGGGAGGAGGTGGCATGACTGGAGCGAGGGAGTGTCATACGGCGAAGCGTCCTGTATACGGATCCAACCATGTAAGTGCCTCGTCAGATACATTATTCTTCCATAAATGAGCAATCGGAGGCAAAGGACATGAAGGCGAAAGAGAAAGATGCACACAATGGTTACCCCTCACGTGCAAAATAGAGATGATACTACGAGTCTTCGAAGAAGAGAAATTACCTCTCAAAGGTAAATAAGTAAAGTTCATCCCCAAAGATACCTGAACTAGGGCCACATTATACCTGGTGGCTATAAAGTACCCCATCTCAGGCAAACTCAACCACTTTTCAGGAGGCTGAGTACCGTAGTGATGAATAGATAATGCTTCTCTAAGCTCTGCTAGTCTGTGCTCCCCAAATATGTCAGTATACAGTTGGTCTCTGTCTTTTGTTTCTTGAATTAATTGTTGCCTAATTAAAGGCCAACTATCCTCACCAAGACCTAGACCAACTGTAAATGCCCTAAACCCACAATTACCATCGGGCTCAACATCAATAATATCCCGAACATAAGAGTGTAGGTGTTGAGAAACCCACGGTAATAGAAGTTTTGTCTCCCCCTGCTGTGTTAATTTCCTATAAGAACTCTGAGATACTTTCAATTTTGGAGACTGCTTTGAGACATTAGGAGAAAGCCCTTTTGTCGACTTAGAAGATTTTTTGGAAGTCCCGGATTGTTGTGTCATCTTGAACTTTTCATCAACATGTTCCCAACCGGAAGGATCCCTCTTTACATCAAATAATTTCTTTCTTCATTCGTACACCTTTAGTTTTAACTTTGAATGGTGGTGGAACCATAGAAGAAGTAGTAGGAAAAGCAAGCTCATTTAGTTGCTTCTTGAAGACAAATTTTTCTTCCTCATTCATTCGATTAAATCTTGCCCAAATCATTTCCATTTGATATGAAATATCACATGCATCAGTTTGCTCTTGGGAAAATTTATCATCAATAGAATCCAAATCCAACTATTTCCAATGGTCGTCTACAACGTCCAATGGAATAGAAGAACCGGAATAATGTAAGACACCGAGCTCGCAAGCACATGGAAGAAGATGTGTCTTTCGAAGAACGCAACCACAACGACCTTTATCATAACCAACTCCGGATGTAGTTTTTGAAAACTCTTTGACAATATGATCCAAAGCAGATAGAGACACAAGACCACGAAGTTTTTTAAATAATGGAGTATTGTGTGCAACTTCAATACGGTTTATGCTCCATTGGAAAGACTGGATAACTTTTTCAAAGTGAAGATTAAGCATTCCATGCACCGAATGAAAATATTTAGATAAATCTCCTCCAGAAGTACCCATATGTCGCTTTAATGTCCAGTGTGCTGACTCGACTCTTAAATAAATTGAAGTAACGATAAAAACACTAAATCAGGTGTTAAATAAATTTAAACAACGAAAAAAATAGTAACCACGTGTCAAAAAAATTGTAGTAACGATAAAAACACTAAATCAGGTGTTAAAATAGTAAATGTCAAAATACATGTTCGTGGTCTGATTACCAAAGTGTGGGATATGATTAGTCCATGCTAAGATAAATTTCTCTTTGTACGGTTTCAACCAAGTATCGTGCAAATATTTGATAAGAGCAGGAAGATCAACGCACGAGTCCTCAAGAATCTTCAATCGAGATGAGTACTCTGACTCGTTAAGTGAGTCAATGACATCGTGCCAAAGAGATAGTACTTCCCCTTGCCTATCCACATGAACCAACTCCTTAATTTTTTTGCCTTGACATTTTTTGTGACATGCCAAGAACGCAACAAGTTTGTAGAAGAAGGAAACACACTAAGAATACTAGACATTAGACCAAGATCTCTATCTGTCAATAATACTTGTGGTTGAAGCCCGTACAAGTCGAATAACTCTTTCAGCTGCTGTTGTGCCCAAGTAAAATGCGGTCCAAGCTCATGTGTAATGTAGGCAAAAGCAACCGAGAATGTTAGTTCCGTAGACGTCACCCCCACAATCTCCAATAAAGGTAGATTCTATTTATCCGTCTTGTATGTTGTATCGAGAAAAAGCACTTTAGGAAACAACCGAAATAACTTTACAGAAGTGGGATGCGCCCACATGATATCCAAAACCACGTCAGAATCCCCAATCTTCCTACTCCAACACAAATATTTTCAGATTCAACTAATCGCAACAGCTCTTGTATGTCCGATCTAGGACCCCTCCTAGAAGACCGATAGGCGTAACGCTGCCTATAAATTTGTGGAAGAGAAGTGACGTTCCCCGGAAAATTTTTCTTCAAAGCAAGCAGACTATCCTTCGAGGCTACGTTCAAAGAAGTATGCTCATCAATAATAGCCTTCTGCGGCTTAGTCAATCGCCCAAAAGGAGTGGACCCGACTGGGCTAGTCAACAACTGATGTGTGTGTAGCCCACACCTAACCGACACACGCCAACTCCCATCACGTATGGTACGAACAACTCTCAACTTGAACAAACATCTTCTTCTCTTCGATCTGATAACTCTAGAAGTATTATTAAAATCTCCTTCCTTGTCATAGCCAACTATGATTTTATCTCGAGTCCCCCTTTTACCTCCACCAGAGTCAGATCTGACAATAATAACTACAACCCCGATACGTCTCCCAACGGATTTCGCCCACTCAACAACATCGTCCCGTGTAGAAAATATTTGCCAAATACAAAATTGTAACATTTTTAGTAAATTTAATGACAGTAAAAAATTAACCGAAAATTATTTAAAAAATTAGTACTCAAACATTATACCTGGTCCGTGGAAAATGACTCTGTAGTATCTACCGCGACAACAGGAACCACCTGCGACTCTGACTGCAGATCGATATCTGTTTCAAAATAATCAACCAAAAAAAAAGCTATTAAAAAAATTTAAAAACAGAAGCGTATTTACGTACTGGGTACGTAAATACGATTGTCAAATCGTATTTACCCCACCACTGGATAAATACGATGGCTAAAAATACACAGCGTATTTAAGTCATGTATATGTAAATACGATTTCCACTCGTATTTAGGTAAATACGAGCAGACAAAATTACCCTTTTTGGCATGTTTTACGATGTCAAATCGTATTTAGCTCAAAATAGGTAAATACGATTTGACTCTTCGTGTGTATTTATTGCTTATTTAATGCTAATCGAATTTACCTTCCATAACGGTAAATCTAGGGCCATCCATGGGCCTGTGCAAGCAGTGCGACTGCACAGGGCCGGGGCCCAATACTAATTTTTGAGGGCCCAAAATTTTTTAAAACCAAGTTATATAAATGTTTATTCGGATACTTCAATAAACTTCGATGTGGCGTAGTGGCAATCTGTGAAGCTCTTGATGGACGCATGTTCAGGATCACAGGTTCGATTCCTGGCGTCCCCATTTGATTTTGTTGTTCACATTCTCTTTTCGTTTTTGACAGCAAGATCAAAGGCCCACTCCAAGGCAAATGCTTTTTTTTTTTACAATGCTTTGGCAAATATTTTGGAAAGTGTTACATTTTATTTTTGACATATTATATTACCTTCGGAATGCATTTAATTCAACCAAAAAAATATATTGTTTTTAGCAAATATATTTTTAATAAATATTTGAAAATTAAAAAAATAATTCCAACTTTTTTAAACCAAAATTAATTAAATTTATATTTGCTTTTTAAGAATATTGTGATTTTTAGTTTTTAACCAAATTTCTAATGACGAATTAAAATAGTTTTTTTAGAAATTTAGTTTTGTTTGTAGTTATAATATTTAAAATTTTAAATTTTATTTTTTATATTGGTTGATGATTTTGACCCTAGAAAAAATTAGGTAAAGCTCCACCCTTGAGGGGCCCAATTTAAAAAATTTGAACAGGGCCTCCCAATTGTATGGGACGGCCCTGGGTAAATCCGATTGTAGATTTTGTGGGTCCCAGTGGAGAATAACTAAAAAGTGGGTTTTTGAGAAATTATGTGAAGGGTATTTTGAGATAAAGAAAATACGTGTTGGTAGAGCTTCTAAAACAATATTATATTTTTTTGGCTTAAATACTTGTCACCCCTGCAAAATTACCTGATATCCATTTACCGCCCTCTCCGGCTTCAAAAAACACCCTGCAAAATATAAAATTATCCAGTTACTTCCCTCAAACTGGGGGTAAATAGATAGTGGCAACATTTGTAGGGGGGTAATTGGATAATGTTATATTTTGCAAAGTATTTTTTGAACTTTTTTTTTGCAGGAGGTAAATGGATAATGGCAACATTTGCAAGGGGTGACAAGTATTTAAATCTATTTTTAATATGTAGGAATGTTGATATAGACACCACAAAGAAACAAAGCATCAACGACACTTAGCTCGCAGCGGTTACCCCCAACCGCCGTCGCTCAACTCGTCCCGCGGCGATCCCATTTAATCGCCTCCAATACTCATTCCATCATGTGTTCCCAAAGTTAATATATGGTATACATTTTCTGACAAATATATAAAACCCTTGTAGCTGCCACGTCAGGAAAGTAAGTAGACCAATCAAAATAGCTTGCATAACTTGTATAAATCAAAATCATGAATGAATTAATATCTCTCAGCAAATCTATGAACAACGTACCTGAACTTGGTACCCATATGTCTTCTGACACTTGTAACTCACTGTTATCTTACTTTATGAACAAAAAGGTATGGACAAAATACTTTGATCTGTTTTAATACAATAATGTTATTCCAACAAAAAAACTCAGACAAAACCGGCCAAAAATACGAAATACGTATACATACTGCAGAAATACGCTGGTGGGACCCGGTTGTTGATTAAATCAAAATTAAATAAAAAACAATTGATTAGGTTTTAATAAAAAATAAACTCTCTCAGGTGACCACGCACAACTCTCTCTCTCTCCCTCAACTCACGCACAACTCTCACCTCACCACGCACAACTCTCTCTTTCTCTCTCTCTCTCTCAACTCTCACGCATTTTCTTCTCCACCGCCGCACCACCGTGAGTTTCGCCGTCAATACTCATCTGTTCTCGCCGCACGCACGCACGCACCACTGTCACTCTCGCCGTGACTCTCCTCTGTTATTCGTCTCTGTGACTCTCCTCTGTTCATTACTCCTCTTTTCTCGCCGCAGGCACGGACGCACCACCGTGACTCTCTCCGTCACTCTCTTCTGTTCATCCCTCACAAGCATTATCGTTCAAAATCACTGTTCATCTTCCCTGTCAGTCTCGCCGCCAATGTCGTACAGGCGTTAGGGTTTAACATCAAAACACATTTACACAGAATCAGTATCTCATTGTATGTGATGATTGATGATTTAATTGGAGTATTGGAGAGTTGGATAGGGGTAGAGTTCCGCCAAATACGTTTGTTGTAGCTGACATTGTTGATTTGGGCTTTTGGAGTTGGAGCTTGTTGACATTGAGGTTGAGAACCTTTACTCTTACCCTTAGAACACCAACGAAGTGAGTTTAACCCCTTTACCCTTATAGTTGACATTGTTGCTTAATGGTCTAATTTTGGTTGCTTAAAGTTTTAATAGGACTTTATAGATGAGAGGAAATTGTCCCTTGAAAAACCAGTCTATAAAAACCCTTTGAAAAAGAAAGAGACATATGTGTAAGTAGCAGAAATTGAATTCTGATATGTTATCAGTATGTTATTTTGTCTTGTTATAGCTTAGAATAGTTCCCATGTGCTTTTTATGATGTCTGATAGTGCTTTTGTCATATAGAGCAGTTTATACTTTACATTATCCTATAAAAAGAGGCTTTTGGTATATTTTAGGAAGTGAAAGCTTTGTAATGGCATGTTGCATATTTGGATATTTGGTGTATTTGTGCAAAACAAATTGTTTAGATGGATGATCACACATTAAGCTAAGTTTTATAATTATTATGCTCAAACTTAGATGATTGACGGCTTAAATGTTTTAACTTAGAGTTTGTTTTGATTTAATTTTGTTACAGTTTAAGTATCGAATCGGTTCTTAATATAAGTAAGCTATTCAATGGGAGAATTGATGATACTCTTGTACTTTTTGATAGGTTCGCAATGTCATTTCTTAGAATGCAACATGGTTATAGGTTGTGTGGAGAATGGAAGAATGGATGAGGATTTAAAGTTGTCTGGGAGAATGTCTGAGAGAAAAATGCCATTGTGAAATACAATGACCACATGTTTCATTCAGAATGGGGACTTAAATAGGGCAGTGAAGATATTTGATGCAATGCCATATAAGAATGCCACTATTTGGATTCTTATGAGGATAGGATATGTGCAACATGGTCTAATTGATGGTTTGGAAGGCAGCAACACTCTTGCTGCTAAGACAAGTGTGAATTTGTGTCAATGGAGGGGTTATGAGATTAGTACAATAATGTAAAAGTTTCAAATTGGAGCACTATTGAAGCACCATTCATCACTTCTAGTGTACCATCACTGGTTAAAGTCCTTCAGTTGTTATATTTTTTTGGGTGGTTACTATGATTCAATTGAATGAAGCAAATAGTGTATATCTACCCTCAATTTTTCAATTTTTGGGGTTTTCAACGATATGATATATTATGCAAAACTTTGTATATGTTGAAGCTCAAGACTGCAAAGGCCTTTAAATGTAATATGAAATGTTCAGAGCGTCACTGTAATGCAGGGGAGTGCTCCATGATACGTCTTATATAAAATATATCTTTTTATTTGTGCTTTACATGCCAAATGTGTATTCTATAACTTTACACACCATATGTCATTGTGCTTACATTTAGGGGTCCCAAGAGACTAATTTATTACTCGTAGTTTCATAGTGAGTTTCACGTGGAAAAGAGGGTACTTTAAGTGTGCTTTTGGACCCTTAAATGTAAGCACAACACATAGGGTGATTAAATGTCATCTAAATTATTAGTTTCTATAAATTAACCACTTGCATAACACAATTAACCAACTTTTTGTGCAAAATACCCAAACAGGTTTAGTCCTTTTTTCCTTGTGAGATTCACCATGAACCTGCAACAAGGTACTTTAGGAGTGCTTTGAGGCCACAAAATGTAAGCACAAAACATAGGGTGTTAAATGTCATCTAACTTTTCAGTTTCGATCATTTAACCACCTCCCCCACACAATTAACCAACTTTTTCAACTAAATGACCAACCAGTTTTATTTCTCTTTTCCTTATGAGACTCATCATGAACTTACAATAGAGTACTTTTAAGAGTGACTTGGGACTTCTAAATGTAAGCACAATGAATAGGTTGGTTAAATGTCATCTAGTTTTTTAGTTTCGATTATTTAACCACCTCCCCCACACAATTAACCACCTTTTTCAACTAAATGACCAACTTGTTTGATTTCTCTTTTCCTTGTGAGACTCATCATGAACTTACAAGAGAGTACTTTCAAGAGTAACTTGGGACTTCTAAATGTAAGCACAATGAATAGATTGGATAAATGTCATCTGATTTTTCAGTTTCATTCATTTAACCACCTCCCCCACACAATTAACCAACTTTTTCAACTAAATGACTAACCTGTTTTATTTTTCTTTTCCATTTGAGACTCATCATGAACTTACAAGAGAGTACTTTAACGAGTGACTTGGGACTTCTAAATGTAAACACAATGAATAGGATGGTTAAATGTCATCTTATTTTTCAGTTTCATTCATTTAACCACCTACCTCACACAATTAACCAACTTTTTTAACTAAATGACCAACCAGTTTTATTTCTCTTTTCCTTGTGAGACTCATCATGAACTTACAAGAGAGTACTTTTAGAGTGGCTTGGGACTTCTAAATGTAAGCTAAGCATAATGAATAGGTTAGTTAAATGTCATCTTATTTTTCAGTTTCATTCATTTAACCACCTACCCCACACAATTAACCAACTTTTTTAACTAAATGAACAACCAGTTTTATTTCTCTTTTCCTTGTGAGACTCATCATGAACTTACAAGAGAGTACTTTTAGAATGGCTTGGGACTTCTAAATGTAAGCATTATGAATAGGTTGGTTAAATGTCATCTTATTTTTCAGTTTCATTCATTTAACCACCTACCCCACACAATTAACCAACTTTTTTAACTAAATGACCAACCAGTTTTATTTCTCTTTTCCTTGTGAGACTCATCATGAACTTACAAGAGAGTAATTTTAGAGTGGCTTGGGACTTCTAAATGTAAGCATAATGAATAGGTTGGTTAAATGTCATCTAATTTTCCAGTTTCGATCATTTAACCACCTCCCCCACACAATTAACCAACTTTTTCAACTAAATGACCAACCTATTTTATATCTCTTTTCCTTGTGAGACTCATCATGAACTTACAATAAAGTACTTTTAAGAGTGACTTAGGACTTCTAAATGTAAACACAATGAATAGCGTGGTTAAATGTCATCTTATTTTTCAGTTTCATTCATTTAGCCACTTACGCTACACAATTAACCAACTTTTTCAACTAAATGACCAACATGTTTTATTTCTCTTTTCCTTGTGAGACTTGAGACTTCTAAATGTAAACACAATGAATTATGAACAATGTGGTTAAATGTCATCTAATTTATCAATTTGGTTCATTTAATCACATCCCTCACTCAATTAACCAACTTTTTTAGCTAAATGACCAACCTTTTTTAGTCCTCTTTTCTCTCTGAGACTCACCATAAACCTACAAGAGGGTACTTTAGGAGTGCCTTGTGACGCCTAAACGTAAGTACAATGAATAGGATGGTTAAATATCATCTAATTTTTTAGTTTGGAGCATTTAACCACATCATCCACACAATTAACCAACTTTTTTAGCTAAATGACCAATCTGGTTTATTCTTCTATTCCTTGTGAGGCTCAAATTGAAGCTTCAAGAGGTAACTTTATGCGTGTCTTAAGATCCCTTAATGTAAGCATAAAGCATGGGGTGACAGTTAAATGATTCAAACAGGTTAACATTTTAAATGCCATTGGTTGATGACTTGGTTAAGTTTTTTCAAAGTAAAAGTATGTAAAACCTCATCTTAACAAATCCTGCCAAATTTATAGAATAGACTTTAGCGTGTAAAGCACAACCATAAAAAACACACTTTATATAAAAAGTATCATGGAGCACTTACACATTGAACATTTCATATTATATTTCAATGCCATTACAGTCTTGTGCTTCAATATATACAACATTTTATAGGATACATCTTATCGTTGATTAATTCCTAGATTAAATCCAAAAGACATTGTATAATATTCATAATACCGGTTAACCTTGATAATAAATTGTCACACAAGTGAAAGAACTTTTAACTCCAATTAGGAAAATGATCATCAAACATAGCATCTATAACAGACTTGCAAATGCAATCTATTTGCAGAATCATTTGACATATCCCTCTTCACGAATCCAATTGATAGCGAACAACAAACCATAAGCCCCGGCTCCTTTTACTTGGGAGAACTCCTTTGTGGATATTTCCAAAACTACATTTTCCAAGTCTTTATTTGTTGCTGAAGTTGTTGTAGTATCATTTAGGAGTTCTTTGAATGGGAACTTATTCAAGTTTCCAATGTATACTTCCTCATGTTGGATCATGCATGAACTAATACACATCTTTAGGTTTTGAATTCAATGCATTGTGTTTGCTAAGAAATTCTCCAAACAGATATATGAAATCCAGACTCCATTTATTTAGCATATAAAAGCACAATCAAATAACCTGTTACACAAACTAAACACAACACAAACAGCAACAAGTACAAAAGCCTTCGATCCACTATATAAGGAATCCATTACTAAAGTATAAGTCACTTCTTTCTCTATGAAGAAGTGTTTTACAACTACTTTCAAACTTGCATCTGTCTTCTCCCTAGACATGCGGCACTTAGAAGTTGGATCAATTTCTCGTTAAAAAGTATAGAAGCTGCAAATATTACAAATTAATATATGCTTAGCCAATAAAATCTTAAACAAAAAGTAATGATCTGACATATGTCGTAAAACATCTTAATATATCAAATAGGATAGACGATTTATATTCCTATTAAATAAAAATAACAAGACATATTAAACTTGTTGTAATATATAGAATATAATATACAGGTAAAACTTCATCATATGCATAAAAAGAGGCATAAGACTATACAAAGATGACTGCATCTCATCATTGTCACATTACAAGAGTGAAGTACAGTATCACCCTTCTGTAATTATTTCTCTCCTTACATTACATGACTAACATTTTACACTTTCCTAGATATACTAAATGATTTTAAACTTCAAGTAAGAAACTACTAATAATCATGGATCATGAAAAGGAATAATTTGAAGGTTCTCACTTTTAGACTACACTTTTGAGCAAGATAAGAATTACGACACTCATGAGATAATTCAGATTACGGTTTGGTGAAACAAGTTTCCTCTCCAATGATGATGCAATGCAAGTGTGCAAACTTTATTTTTTACATTATCTTACAAAGTATTACTCAATTTTCATATAGGATATCTAGGAAAAGTTGTTCAGCAATACGTGAAGTAAAAAAAACAAGATGATGGATTTCTAATCATGAAAGAAGAAAATTCTTAACTGCACTAAATGCATTACAAACTGAATACATCCTCGAATAGACACAAGTTCAGGTATTACATGTGTTTGCATTTTGATAATGACAAATGGAGTATCAAAGAAAACGAAACAAAGAGCAAAACTAATTAGTCACCTTAAAACAATAAGACAGGGGCATCAATCAACTATAAAAGTCAATTTCTTGCAAACATGACGTTGGTTTTCCAAGCTTAAAGTGAGTTCAACCCCCTGAGAGAAATCAACTGAGTTCAGAACAGTTCTAAAGAAAAAGAGAAATACCATAATGAGCATGTTTTTATGACTAATGCAGTGGCCGTAAGGGGCATCCAAAAATCAAGTAAAACCGAATCCCAAATCACCCAAACAAGAAGAAAACTCAAGAAATTTACTCCCTAATTCAGAGTAATTAAAAATAATTGCTTTAATGATGACTAAATCATGCAAAATCATCCCTACTCACAAAGAATTTCTCAAGAACTAAACCAATATTTTTCCCCAAATTGAACCCTAAAACAAAATTCCTTTAGAAAGAAAACAACAATAGTAGAGATTGCAAGTAACAAAACCGTGAATAAGGGCAAATATTCTTACATGTTTGCTTGCAAAAACCCTCTCCTTTGATGGCGGCGACGACAATCGTGACTAGAGCTTTCTCTGGTTGAGAACAGCGAGCCAGAGCACAACGTTGAAGAAGAAGAGCTTCAACAGAAAGGAAAGAAGAAGGAGAAGAAAGTGCGGAGGGTCGAGTAGATGGGTTGTTGAGAGGAAGGATAAGAAGAGACCGCTGGTGATTGGAAGAGAAAGAGAAAAATGGTGTGTGCTGTGTAACAGAGAAGAATGGAGAGAGGAAGCGTGTTTTTTTATTTATTTAAAAATTCTAACTGATTTTAATTAATTTTCAAATAAAATGTAACTGGGTCCTACCACCGTATATCACAACTAATCCCTTGTATTTCTACTTTTGGCTGTATTTGTCTCTCCAAATTTGTCTAAATATCATTGTTGGTTTTCATAATGCTACTTGTACTTTTATGCAATTCCCACACTAACCTGAAACCAAAGCTAATATGGCAGCTACATATTCTGAGTTGAGTGGCCAATAGCTAAAAATTCAAGTCTTTGAGTGGCCAATAACAATTTGTTAGTGTACAAGTTACTCTTACATGCACTTATATAAGACTTATAAGAACTATACCATGTGTTTTATTTTAAGGAAAGAAAACATCCAGTGATTGTGTACCTAAAGTTTGAGTGTATGTGTTTTAGGAATTATACCATGTGCAAGTCACTATGAATCTTTGTTTCTTTATCTTATTAAGTTTGAAATTATTACTATTACTTTCATTGTTCATATCACGAAATTCAAGAACATGTGGTGGGACCACAAGATTCTATAATGTTACTGTTTTTCAATTTTAAGCAGTAACAAAGTTACTTCCCCAACCCAGTTCACCAACAATTGGTCGCTTGGTCATTGTTTGTTTGTTAAGTTTCTGAAAGATTTCAGCAATAGTTTTTATTTGGCCTGTATGTAGTTCATGTTGTTGAGAGTTTACTAAATGTGAAATTGTTTAGATATTGGTTCAAATTTTATTTATGACTATTTTTTTCAGCCGGTTAATTTGGAATCAGAAGAGGGTTTGAGACGCTCTTCCGGATCTAGTCACGTAGGAAACCATCAAGCAACACCATCACTCAGGATATCTAGAAATGTGATTCTATTTTATTGTTATGAACAACACAAACATGACACATTAGAGTATTTTGCTAGTTGGTTGTATTTTGATTTCATGAACTAAGTTTGTTTTATTTTTATGTTATGAACTTAGTTTGTTTTATAAACTTTAGAAGTTTGTGTGTGTTTTTAGCATAAATATAGTTTCTTTTAATACTTGACATATAAATATAATTAATAAGCACATTTATAAAATTTGTAAAAGAAAGATACATATATTGAAACACTAAAAAATTACTTTAAAAAAAAGAGCCAAAAAACATCTTTATATATTCACGGCGGTTTACAACCGTCATCACATTTAAGTAAAAAAATTAATTTTTAATTATTGGCGGCCGTTCGGAACCACCACTAACCGTAAGTTGAAAAAATCAATTAACAATTAACTTGGTGGCAGTTTCCAATGAAGTGCTCTGATGATACTTAAAAAGTTGCTAATTTTTCTTTCTTAAAAAGTTATATTAATTTAAAATTATAATTGGTGTACTTACTTGTTCATGAAAATCCCCAATTTTGACGGTGAGTGGTGGCTCCGATCATGAAAATCCCCAACTTTACAACAACAAAAATAATCTATATTTTTCCAAATCTATATTTCGTCATGTGGATCCCTGAGTTCTAGGTTTGGGGTTTCACATATCCATTCGCTAGTTGTATATAAATCTGTACAGTTAAATAACTTAAAGAACGCCTGGTGCGTTTTTAACTTTATTTTTTGGGTATATTAGTTTTGCTCATAACATATCAGCAAGAAGTACCTATAATTATTGGGGAATTTTACAATACACTTATAGGCTAACATTCTGGAGTTTCTTAGAACTTATTGTAGGCTTAGTATTTTGGGAAGGGATGAAGGAACAATTTTTAAAATAGTTATATATTTAATTGATTGTTACTTGCAAAGAAAGATAAAGGACTTAGTATATGAATTAACAAATGCAATATCGCAAAATCAAGAAATTCATTTATTTATAATTTAGAGTACAAAGCACGAATTTCTTCATGATCTTACATTCATGCCACCTATATGAAGCTCTTGACTTGGCCATGGCATTGTACAAAAGGTTGTTGAAATTCACAAATTTCCAAACATCCATAAAGCTTATAACAAAGGAAAACAACAAAAGGAGTGGTAACTAGGACCACTTATTTAGTAGATAGTTAATATGGTTCTTTAGAAACGAGTGTCATCTTCTGTTGGAGGGTGCTTACCATAAGGTGGCTTTTTGTATGGTGGTTTGTGCTTGTAAACAGGTGGCTTGTGCTTGTAAATAGGTGAGTGGTAACCATTTGGATCGTACTTCTCAGCTGTGGCATCTTTGGTATCAGCAAACCCTAATTGAGGGGTGAGGAAAAGAGCTACAAGGAACAACACTAGCAACGATGAGGAAAAGGAAGCCATTGCACTGATTATTTCGGTGTTGGTGCATAACACACTAAGACTAGTGGGGTTTTATACTAGTTTTGGAATACCATTGGGGTGCAATAATTGTAGTGTCAATATGGAGGATTATCTATTAGATGACTAGGACCTAGCTTATACCATACTCATGATTATTTATTATTAGATAAATATTCTAGTGAACACTTTTTTTAAAGCTCATTAGCTAAAAAGTTGAGCTCTATGCTAGGTGAAAAGTTTAGGTCCAAATGACCGTTCTATTTGATTAACATAATATCATTCGAATGTAATTGTGGAAATTAATCTAACAAATCGGGTAGGATTATACAAGTGGCAAAGTTAATCCTCAAACATTTTAATGTTACTCTATTCTTAGAGTCAGGTTTGAACCCATAACTATTAATTAAGGTAGAAGAGACCTTTTTCATCTCATCCGAGCATTCTTTGAATAATCGAGCTGCCTATTTTGTTAGGCTTTTTTAGACTATTAGAAAAGTTTAAATAGTGGCAAAAAATAGAAATAAAAGTATTAGTCTTTAAATTTGGCATCACTAGAACATAGCAAAGGGGTTTTGCTTTTTTAGTTTTTAAATTTTCGTTTTCATTTCAACTTTTATTTTTACAATTAATTTAAACTCTTTAAATAGTGTTATAAAACGTTAAATTCGTATACTAGTTTACCATTTCAAAGATTTGAGTATGATTTTATCCAAGTTTTTCTTATTAAAAAAGGGTATGTTTTTATACAAACAGATTTCAGATCTTAGTTTATTTAAACTTGGATGTCCTGCCACGATTTTAAAAAGGCTGGCATGTCATAAAAAGACTCATACGTAATTTGCCCTCATTGGCATATTACCTTTCACTTTTTAAAACATAATTTTGGTTCATTTTATTTTACTTGATTAATTTTTGTTATGTCAATAATACTGTAAATTATTTTGTCAAAAAAATACTGTAAATTATTAATTGTAGAGAAAGAAAATAAGTAGAGTTCGATAATAAATAGCTAATAATATTATAGGACAAAAAAAAATTTATCAAATTTTCTGTATCATTTTTCTTTTTCGGAATAAGATTTTTCGAGGTGCCACAAAAATCGGATAGCCTTAAGGCCCATTTGGTGGTCAGGATAAAAAAACACATAGGCAGGACCTATGTAGAACCCAGGGGTTCAATTGAATCCCCTGGGAAAAAATAATTATACTAGTACACTTATGTAAATAAAATTGAAACATCATGAGATGTTAAATTTGCACCCAATTTGAACTCGGTTTTAAATAAATATGTCTTATTAATCTTCGTAAGAAACTATTTATAAAACTTTAGAAAGTAATTTTACCAATATCATATACTTTTACGGACTACTTCTTATTTTCGTATACTTTAGGACTTAATAGGAAAGGCTGTGTAAATTAATAGACTAATTTGGTGATTTACTCTTAAATAAATTTGAAGTTAGATAAATTGATTATATTATTTTAGTAAATTAAGTGAGGATATTTGAATTTTTTTTTAAAACAGTCCTATAAACCAACAAATTTCATAATGATTTTTTTAGCACCCCTTGGCCTAGGGTCTTGGGTCCTGAGAAAACATGATATGATAAGTCTATCATATTTTGTGCCAGTCCAGTGTTTGTTAAGCCAATAGGATATGATAATTTAATCATGTAACATATATGTATCATATCATGTCTCTTAATGGAGGAGCTATCTTGTTTTTATAGGCAAAGTGAAATTCATTGAAAGAGAAACAAACTTACTTTCATTGTAACAAATTATAAGCAAAAAAGTCTATCCATATAAATTAAACTGGACCAAATGCATAGAATTTTTTGCTTATATAGATAGACAACTAAATTATTATAAACTTCAATTTTTGAGATGAAAGACTCGTTTAGTATATAAATATAATAAAAAGAGATGAAAATTAGGTAAAAAATAAAAATAACAAGCCATAATTAAATTATAGGGGTAGTGATGACTATCCCATTTTAATAAAAGGAGTCGCCTCTATTGTCTTTCTAGATAAAATTTCCTTACCCTATCATGCTGGTTTTCTTATATTAAAATTTAAAAATTAAAATCAGTAGTAAAAAATAAATTTAAAATAGAAAATTAATTTAATTTGTTAAAAAATTAAAAAATAGTTATCACAAGTGTAGTTTTGTCGTTAACATATAATATAATATAATATATATCATATCAGTATTTATTAACTTATGCAAAACATATTATAGAATAACATATATTATCTTTGTATCTAAAAAGGAAATAATATATTTTTTTGACCAAAAAGAAATAATATATTTTTTTGAACAAAAAGAAATAATATATATTATCTTATATCTTATCAGGTGTTGCACATCAAAAACATGATATGATAGTGGTATCATGTTACTATCATATTTGTCTCTATCGTACTCCATATCATATATTGTCTTTATCCTATCCTGATCATCAAATTAACGGGTCTTAGAATGCCAAATCTAGTTGGGATATCCTTTGCTATAGTGATGTTTTTGCATCTCAATTTGGCTTTAAAAATTAATAAATAATTTTTTCTTTTTTCATTTTTCAATATATATATATATCCTTAAAAACGAAGTGTATTGTGAAACAGTGGAAACAAGTATTTAAATATCTTAGCAAAATTTATAACTAAAACTATCCATTACAGAAGTATAATTGAAACTTAATTTTTTTCTAAAAAAAGAAAGTAAAATCTTTTTCCTCATGGGCTACTTCGATGTGTGAGTGTAAGGTCTCAATTGAGTCCATTTATTAGGTGAATATTCATTCCATAAAAAAACAAATGTTGGCGTTGATTATTCAAAAATGGTAAACTAAGTCGTTCATATAGGTCCGCAACAGGAAACAAAGAACTCGACCAGTAGTAGGACAATAGTAAATATAGACTTGATATGTATAAATTTGTACATAATAAAGTTATCAAATTCATAATTAGTACCTAATTACATATACTTTATGTAAAATATATAATATATATCATGTTTGTAAGCTTATTAACAACATATGAAGCTACCACAGTGGTTAAGAGGTGCGGCACTACCTTTTGTTGCAAGCAATTCGGACCGGAAAGGACACCGATTCTCGGTCGGACCGGTTCGACCGGACTGGGCGATCTGGTTTTGATAACACTGATTGGCATCACTAGAAATAGCAAAGGGTTTTGCTTTTTTAGTTTTTAAATTTTCGTTTTCATTTCAATTTTCTTTTACAATTAATTTCAACTCTTTTTTTTTTGAGATTAACTCTTTTAATAGTGTTATAAAACGTTAAATTCGTATACTAGTTTACCATTTCAAAGATTTGAGTATGATTTTATCCAAGTTTTTTAAAAAAAAAAAAAAGTTATGTTTTTATACAAACAGATTTCAGATCTTATTTTATTTAAACTTGGATGTCCTGCTATGCTTTTAAAAAGGCATGTCATAAAAAGACTCATACGTAATTTCCCCTCATTGGCATACGTAATTTGCACATTATGATATATGATAGTGGTATCATTTTAATTTCATATTCTATCTCTATCTTACTTTGATGTGTGAGTGTAAGGTCTCAATTGAGTCCATTTATTAGTTGAATAGTCATTCCATAAATAAATAAAAAACAAAAGTTGGCGTTGATTATTCAAAAATGGTAAACTAAGTAGTGACAATAGTGACAATCCTTTAATTTTCAGACCAGTAGTTTTCATTCGTGACCACGTGTTTCTCTCTCCATTGAAAAACTCCATATTTAACTGGACTATACTTGAATTATTGATTATTGATATTGATTCATGATCACCAAAACAAAACATGGATTGTATTGGAGTCAAATGAAATCTGTCGACATTGAATGAATCTGGACTCATAAATTGTTTATATACACGGGGTAGTTAATGTAAGCTGTCTTTGCTATAAAAATTCGTAGATAAACAAGTTGATAAGTTAATCTATAATGAATGAGTGAATGATAAATAAGCTAGTAGATTAAATTTAAAGTATTTGTTAAATTAGCAGTTTAACTAATTCATAATTATAAAATGATTTAAAAGCACATTTAATTTGTAACTAATGTTAAGAAAAATATTCATATTATATAAAATAAATAAGAAACTTGATTAAACTATTAATAGACGAAAAAAGAAAGAGAACAAATAAAATGTTGTAAGATACTATCCTCAATTGCTACTTCAAATAGTGTATTAGACAGACACTATGAGTCTGTTTGGATGGACTTAATTGAGTTTATCTACTGACATAAGTACTTGTGAGACTGTTTGGAAGAGCTAATAAAAATAACTTATGACTTGTTCATAAATTGTTTTCAGCTAATTTTCCATAAGCTCCTCGAGATAAACAGTTTATGGCTTACAAAGTTGAGCTCTGTTTGTTTATATTATTAATTAAAATAAAATTAGAGTTAATTATTTAGTAAAACATTAATAGATTTATTAAATAGTTATATAATGTGTTATATAATGTTCAGCAATTAACGCAACAATTAAGCGACGCACATCGGGAGATGAACGAGGGACAGAAGAAATATGAACAAGAATTACAGGAGACATGGGAGCAGCAGAGATTGAATTCGAGCGCTAGAAGCAATTAATGGATATGTCTCAACACCCGAGGCCATCTATTGAACTCGAGCGCTAGAAGCAATTAATGGATATGTCTCAACACCCGAGGCCATCTATGCCATCATCATCATCATTTTATCCATCGTACCAGATGCAGCCTTACGACGGTGCTTTTAAGCCGTACTCTGGTGTCTTCCAGCCTTCCTTCCAGAGCCCATATGGTCAGCCGTACTCTGGTTTCAACTCTCAGCCCCAACAGCAACCTGGCAACAGCCTCAGCAACCCCAGCAGCAGCAGTTCAACACAGATCCCAACGATGATATTTCTAAAATGATTTAAAAGGACATTTAATTTGTAACTACTGTTAAGAAAAATATTCATATTATATAAAATAAATAAGGAACTTAATTAAACTATTAATAAACGTAAAAAGAAAGAGAACAAATAAAATGTTGTAAGATATATCCTCAATTGATACTTCAAGTAGTGTATTAGACAGACACTATAACCAAGTTAAAAACAACATGCGCTTGTAGTTGCAAATCACATCCTATGAGGTTTTTTAATAAGCTAACAATTTGGTCTTGCCAAACAACGTTTAGCAGATAGCAAATATAAGTTAATGGCAGGGCTGGCTATAGGCCTATGCATATTGGGCAACTGCGCAGGGCCTCAGCTCAATATCATTTTTTTAGGACTCAAAAAAAGAAAAAAATAGTATAGTTTAGCCTCTGGTGGTTCTAAAATGAGTTTTTGGTGATTCACTTGATAAAAATATAATTAGGACCAAATTTTGAAGATTTGAACAGAGTTTCCAAATTGTTTGAGACGGCCCTAGCTAGCGGATGACGATAAGTCCGCGGATATTACTCCCTCCGGCTTCATATATAAACACACAAAAATACTACAAATTTTCCAAAATAATGAAAAATGTAATTGTGCTTTCTAAATTTCTCCTCATGGAGACTTATTCAATGAAAATATACCGACATTGGAAAATAAACTGACATTAATTGAAGGGTAATTTATGAATAATAGCATTAAATATGGTGGAAGTAGTTAACATTTACTTATATTTTAAATTACTAAACATAAGCTTTTTTATTCATATATTCGAAATAGTAGGAGTAGTTTATAAAGGATAAGCTTCTTTTTTTGACGTGTATAACGGATAAGCTTATAGAGGAGGAAGTAGTGGATAAGTTAGCGAGTTAAAATGCTTGTTGAATTAGCAGTTGAACTTATAAATATAAATTGACATAAATAGATGTTTTTAGTTAATGCTTAAAAGTGAGATGGACTTTTTTATTAATAAAAATGAGAAAGACCATTCATTTAACGAGGATATATGAGGAATTTGATTAAAATAAAAAAAGAGCAGATGACAAATACACGTGCTTACCTCTTTAGCGCTTTTTGGATAGCGTTTAGCATTTTTCCAAACGCTGCTTCAAATAGTATTTTTTAAACGCTTGTGAATAATGTATAGTGTCTCACTTTTTCTCATTATTACTCTTATTATTGTTCTTAAATCTCTTATCTATCCTCATAAACTTTTTGTCATGACATGAATTAAATATGTCCTTTATGTCATTTTAGATTTATCAGCTAGTTTAACCGCTAGTTTTATCAAACATGTGATTTGCTATCAGCTAGATTATCCACTAGCTCATCTGCTATATGCTGCATACCCACTATCCGCTGCTTTTTAGAGCCTTAATCAATATGGAATATTGATTTTGTGTGAGATTGAATTTGAATGGAAGTTGATTTTTGTGGGAATATTGAGAAAAAATTCCCTACATAGTTGTTTTGACCGCTACATATTTTTTGGAGGCACCTCGAATGCAGTGACTAATCCCCTCGCTGGATTGGAGACACCTCGAAGGATTGACCGCTACATATGTAATTAGTTTTAATTAATTTTTTTTTGTCGAGACCAGGGCATCCGCCGCTGAGCGCAGTGACTAATCCCCTCGCTGGATTGGAGGCACCTCGAAGGGTGGAAGAGCTAGATCGAATCCTCAACACTTGGTTAATGGAGGTTGAGCCCTAACCGCTCAACCACACCCCTTGAGTTTTTTTTTGACGCCGTAATTAGTTTAAATAGCATAGACAATCTTCGGAATATTTTTGGAGGTATATCAAATTTTTCATCAACAGATGAAAAATAAATCAATTTTGTCGTTTGAAATTTTGTTTTTGGACAAGTTATGTCATCAGAAAATATATTTCTGGACAGGCTGTATGTTATCGAATTTGTGGTGTACGTGGGTTTGGATTCTCTCCTTCCATTTCTCCCTACATCTCCATCCATCCTCTCTATCTCTATCTTTATTCACTCTCTCTCATCATGAGAGAGAATGAATTAAGAGAGAGATAGAGAGGATGGAGGGAGATGTAGGAGAAAGGGAAGGAGAGAATTCAAAGTTGTATTTATTTGATTCCCATATGAAAAATGCTTAAACCTTTGTTTGGACCATGTACTTGTATATAATATACTACTATATAATATAGAAAGAAAAATGCAAACGCCAGTTCCTTCGTGATATATTATATGTATGTATGGAGTTTTTATTTGTACTACATTTTTTTTGATAATATATTTGTAGTGCCATTCTTTGTAGTGCTAGAAAATATAAAACAAATTCGGTTTACGCCTAAGCAATTTATTAATAAATTTATGGTAAATGGGTCACGTGTTTAATTTCTACACAGTTGGTGTAAAAGTATAGCATATGTTTATATGTTAAAAATAGGCTAAATACCTGTTTTGGTCCTTTATGTTTGGGCGAAGTTTTACTTTCGTCCTTTGTCTTTTTTTGTTCCGTTTTAGTCCTTTATGTTTCATTGTGCAAGAAAGTGAGGGACCAAAACGAAACAAATTAAAAACTGAGAGGGACCAAAATTAAACCAAACAAAAAAGCCGAGGACGAAAATGAAACAAATAGTGCTAACGATAGGGACGAAACCGAAACAAAAATGAAACATAAAGGACTAAAATGGAACAAAAAAAAGATAAATGACGAAAATGAAACTTCACCCAAACATAAAGAACCAAAAAGAAGTATTTAGGGAAAAGAGGTAGATAGAAAGAAATTGTCAAAAAAAAAAAGGTAGATAGAGAGAAATAGGTACACGCTTGATAGTGGGAAAGAGAGAAAGGGTTTTATAACACGTTTTTTGAGAGTGACTTAAGTTACTAAGTCAAAAGTTTAGTAACAAATACTAAATGGGTATATGAGTCATTTCCACAATAATTTAAAAAATTCGGTAATCACAAATATGAAGACTTCATATTTGTGGTTAGTGGAATCCGTAACCACAAATATGAAGTCTCTGAAGACTTCATATTTGTGGTTAGTGGAATCGGTAACCAGTGGCCACTAACCACAGACTTCATATTTGTGGTTAGTGGAATCCAAAACACTAGTTGGATGCCATTAACCACAAATATGAAGTCTGTGGTTAGTGGTCACTAACCACAGACTCATATTTATGGTTAATGACACCACCATGGCCGCCGCCACCAATCGCTGTCGGTCGCGGGAGCTTCGCCACCGGTCATCGGAGCTCCATCGTCAGCCGCCGGTCACCGAAGCTCCGCCGCCGGCCGCCACTTGCAACCACCACATATATATTTATATTATATATAATATATTTATATGTATAGATATAATTAATAAATAAAAATGTTTTTTATTAATGGATGGTTGGTATGTGTAAAATTACATTAGTACCCTATTTAATTCACAACCTTTGGATCGGATTTAATTAAAAAAATATGGATCAAACGGCTGATATTAACTTAGTATAGGATACTAAGGAAAAAGCTTAGTAACCTAAACTAAGCCCACTTTTTTTGGTCTAGACCAAGATATCCACCGCCGAACGCAGTGACTAATCCCCTCGCTGGATTGGAGGCACCTCAAAGGGTGGGACAGCTGGCCCAGGGATTTAAAGTTGCTCCATGCCCAAGGCGAGTATCGAACCGTCGACACTTGGTTAAGGGAGGATGAATCCCAACCGCTCAACCACACCCCTGGATTAAAGGGTTTTATAACACTGCTTTCAGCCTTTCAGGTACTCGAGAAATACTAATAATAATAAAATAACAAAAAAAAGTAAATTTGTTCATTATTACTTTAATTTAATATATTTCAAATTTGTCACCATTCATGTTTAATGCCCCAGTATAATCGATGACTAGCAGCATAGAAAGAAATCATAATGTTCTAAATAGATAGCATACGCATTACATCACAAAAATCAATTACATAAGTAGGCAATTTTTTTCAATATTCCCACAAAATCAATTTTCTTTCAAATTATTGCCTTCAAACTGCAGTACAAATCAACGAGACTTGATGCGTCGCAAAAAAGAATAAGCAGGGAGGCTTCTACTATTTCACTAAGCAAGCATTGGCAGAAAGAAGTGTTGCTGCTGAAGAAAAGTTTTTATCCAGAATGCAAAAATGAGACTCAAGAGTATGCAATGCGTAAAGTAAATTTGTTTGCACTTGGAAGTCCAAAAACCAAACATCTGAAGCAAATGAAAGAAAAAACAAATCTATAATACTATAAACATAACGAGCCAAAAAGTTAATACAATAAGAGAAAGAATTCATTCAAGTACATAGAATCTATACTAAATGCATGTTCAAACATACAATATATGGTAAGGAAAAATTCAGTCAGAGAAGAGGGTATATGTTGCATGTTCAGAGCCTGCCATAACTTAAGCTAAAGTGAGGGCTTATAGTATCTGAGTAGGTAAGATTTCATTTATCCAAAGTCTACCAAATAATTTGACAATTAAAATGAGTTATTACAAATCTTCCTAATGTATGCGGCTTGGCATGCTTGCCGCCAAAGTTCAGCTTTTATTTTAATGTTTTTCTTCTTTTCCATTTTTTTTTGCTTTGCTTCCTTTTTTTTTTCTTCCTTTTTTCGCTCTTTTTATATTTTAAGGTTCTGTTTTTTTATTTATATTTTAAGTAGTATTCTACGGTCTCGAAAAATTTAAGATGTTTAAATATGTGAAGTTTATTCTTCAATTATCGATTGGATGATAAATGCTAAACAGTGTGTTTTGGAGTACTTTAACGTTTAGAATTTTTTTTAATTATATAACAACTAAAAGTTCGTCCCTCTATAACCGGTTTGGTAAAAAAAATTGTGAGACTAGCCCGTGCAACTCACCATTTTACTAATTTCACCACTTTAAAAAATCAATTTTTTTTTATACTTTTCCTCTTTGTATTTTTTAGAATCATATTTTTGTGAAACTTTAAAAAATTAATTTATTTTCATACTTCTCCTTTTATTTTTTAGAACCATATTCTTTTGAACCTGAAATATCTTTTGAATCCATTTAGTTCGGTTACTACCAATTATGGATATTTAATTGGCTTAAAGGTATGTTTCGTCTCTGCAAATATCACAATAATCCAGTTTCGTCCCTGCAAAAAAAAAAAGTTTCAAAAAATACCTTGCAATTACCAAACGCTTCTACTTTAGTCTCTGCCGTTAGTTTTTGACTAACAGCGTTAATGATTGCTGACGTGTTATTTATAGGTGGCTTTTTTTTATGATGTGGCATTTCTTTTTTGTTTTATTAAATTTTGCTTTTTGTTCAAAAAAAAATTGGTCTTCTTCTTCCTATCCTCCTTCTCCCCCTCACCCTTGACACCCATCAAATCTCCTTTCCTTACACAAAATCTCCTTCTGTAACTCAGATTCACATGAAACCAAACCAAAAATTCAGATATTCAGATTTGATTTCATCATATTCAACAACAAAAGAAATTGTGAACAAACGAAATTGAAACAAAATTGAACAAACGAAAATGTGAACAAAAGAAATAGAAAATATTCAGATCTGATTTCATCATCTTCAATATATGAACAAACGAAATTGAAAAGCGATTACATCATCTTCAACAACAAAAACATTCAGATTTGGTTTCGTACTAAAAAACGATTTTCATATTAAAAACGAAATCTTCAGATCTGATTTTGTATTGGAAACGAATATTCAAATCTGATTTTGTTAATGTTCTTCAAATCTGATGTTTTGGTGTTCGTTTTGTGTTTCTGGTGTTGTTTGTGTTAGATTAGGGATTTGGGTTTGAAGAAGACAATCATGAGGTTGAAGATGATGAATAGTAATAGATGGGTTTTAGTAACTATGTAATATATATCACAATTGTAAGATTATTTACAACAAAAATAAGTGGTGAAGTGGTTAAAGAGGGTACTTGGTAGCAAAGGGTTGTGGGTTCGATTCCCACACTTAATGTGTCCCACATAACCATCGAACGCCACGTGGCAGCCATCCATTGGTTGCTAACGTGGCATATTTATTTGTGATGCCATGGGTTGATGACGTGGCAACCGTTAGTTTTTTTGATGGAAAGTTAACAGCAGGGACTAAAGTAGAAGCGTTTGGTATTTGCAAGGTATTTTTTGAAATTAAGTAGAAGCGTTTGGTATTTGCAAGGTATTTTTTGAAAAAAAATTTTGCAGAGACGAAACTGGATTATTGTGATATTTGCTGGGACGAAACGTACCTTTAAGCCTATTTAATTTCAACATTTTTGTTAATATTCTTATTAAATTTTATAATCTTCTTATTTAATTTATAGTTATAATTTAGTTTTTATTCACAGTTACTTGACTACATATTTTACAGACCAACACAATTGGTCCACTGGCATTAGCTACCCTAGGACACAGAGTCGACTCAATGCTCCTAAGTTTGATTTTCGCAATGCTCCTAAGTTTGATTTTCGCAGTGGACAAGCTCTGTACAGTTTAAGAAAAGAAACCGAGCAATAATGTTTATAAGAAGGTTTGCTAATAAATGCGTAAAATTTTATTACTCATTTAAACGAAGAAATTTAGCCAACCCCGTGCATCGCACGGGTTATGGGGCTAGTATCATTTGATTCTTGTATACCAAAGACAGAAATCTCAGCAGAACATCATCATCATCCTTTAACAAATTACTTGCATCTAATTTCCCAAAGGCAACATAACTCATTATCATCCCTTTGAATATGTGTGTCCTAACGAAAAAAGAATTCAGGAAAAACTACTATGCACAAACCTTCTAGAGTTTCGGAATAAGCTTATACAAATCTAAGTTCTTCTAAATAACGTTTTTCAGCAAAATTATGCAATGATTGGCATCCTCGTCCCCCACCATCATCTTCAGATTTGGCAAACTCTTGACTGTCAAATCTTCTCGATTTATCAGCATTCTGGGAAACATCAAGAAATTGAAGCATGAATAATTAGGAAAAGAAAAAGGGTAGCAGAACAGAGAGAAAAATGTACTAATAAACTTAAATGATGAAGTTACCAAATAATAGGCACACATTGCTAAATTAGGATGGTGTAATATAGTTCGAGTTATAGAGATTCACCTGTAAAAATTCTACCATTTGCTCTTCAATTGTACCACACATTGCTAATGTTTCCACATGAATGGGACGCGAAGCACCCATCCGATGGGCACGACTAATTACCTGCTCCTCCAAACTGACAAGGTTTAAGCCAAGTTAGAACTTAGAATAAAATTAAATTGGACAAAAGTGGCAATTTTAGTTAAGAGAGGAGGATCCAGCAAATTGAGCAAACAAAGGATTCACTGCCAAAGGCTACGCATTGAAAACTCAACAGAATTATTCAAGCACATATATTTACAGATGGTGCATTAGGCTTCCTATGCTACATAATTCTAACTGCCAAAGGAGTGTGTGCGACAAAGTCTGCAGAAAGTTTCACTAGGCTTACCACTGAAGAAGAAAATTGTAACGATAAAAAGTTTAAAATTTCTCAATATCAGTTGATCCGTCAGTCTAAAAACAATAACATCTATCCTTATTTGCATATGAACCAGTTTAATGTACTAACCTTCCATCCCAAATTGGTTCCATTAAAAATACATGTGTAACAAAACTCAGGTCGAGACCCAATGCAGCACTTCCATCCATCAAAAGTGCCATACAACTTGGATCATGCTGGAACATGGCTAATGACTTCTTCTGTAAATGAGAAAAGTAAAATAACCAAAGATCAGAAACCATAAGTAAATTAAAACTTTTAGAGACAGCAAATAAAATAATGAGAACTCCAACATTATACCTTGTTGCTAAGATGCATTGGGCTATACATTCCAGTATACTTGATACCATTAACAGCCAACTAGCAAAATAAAAATTTAATTTAATAGTTTAGTCATTTGTAACATATGTAGATGGGCAAAGAAAACATAGATAGATTCACAAATAATCACAGCCGAATTCTGCCACGGGAAAAGCACCTGCTGTTCAATGACATGTATATGCTCAAGAAACTGAGAAAATATCAAAACTTTTTCAGGGACCACATTGGCATTAGTGTTGCTAATAGAACATTCATTGAATGATGATTTGGCATCTCCTTTAAGCAATGGGAAACTGTTCTCAATATGCATCTCATCACTGCTATTGTCTGTAAACGAACTCATCTCTTCATTGGTTCCTTGCAGAGCTTTCAACCTCTGGACGAGATACGCAGCTTTACTACTAGACGTTGATTGCCAATCAGGATCCCAATTATCCTGGTCATTCAACAAACACCATCGCATGTAAGGAACATAAAAACTTAAACAAACAAAACAAAAACATAATAGATGCAAGTAAATGTCAACTGATCGCTTGATTTAAAACCCGTGCCTGCTTATATGAAGGCTGTAGCTCAATAAGATCTTTCGGTACAGGCCACTTTGGGTTAGGATTTTCTGGTCGTGCCATTGTATCAGGACTCTGCATCTCATATAAGTTACCACAACCAGGATATGTACACTTCGTCTTGTCTATCGAAACACAATCAAGGCACAACAGATGACGACATGGTGTGATGAGAGGCAGCCGGCACCATTCCTTGCACCTGCGCAATTCATTAAATGATGATGATGATATGGATGATGGCAGTGATACAAGAAATATCAAAACTCAAATATTACCTGACACAGTGACCACCGTACAGGAGACTATATCTTATGGAGGTATACTCTCCAGAAGTAGGATCTAGACCACTTTGTACTAACATATCCATTGTTTCTTGAATATCTTCTCCAGCATGTGTAACTTTAATATGCCCCGCAACACAGCAAGAAAGCCTAACATTTTCTATAGTTGCACGACGAAACTTTGACTGCTTTGGATTCAGTAAACTTTCAACATGTGAAGGATCATTCCAATCAGCCATCAATATATTACGCCGAACAGTGAGTACCAATTCATTGTAACTTCTAGCATGCTCCTCACTAAAATTCAGTGAAACAATTTTTTTTATGCATGGTGGAATACTTTGCAAATCTACCTTTCTTGCACTTATTGTGCATCTCTGAAGTAAATGCAACAGACGAGACCTACCTTCCTCCATCTCTGTCTCAAATGGCCTAAGCACACCAGCTTCCCATGACTTTTGATTTAGTCCATAAGCTTCTTCATGAAGGAACCTTAGCAATGGTTGTAGATGTGGAAGTTGGCTGTTGGGAGTGTTGGGTGTAGGAGTTCCAGTTAGTATCCATCGATTTGAAGCCACCAATGAAATAGCCATTTGCAACTTGTTTGTTAAGCTTAGGCTAGAACCAAGAGTATGCCCTTCATCTAAAATTACCCTAAACCAATGCACTTGCATCAGAGCACTCTTCTTGCGTGGGCCCCACTCTGCACTCAATCGACTAAATGTAGTGATGACAACATCATAATCCCAGGCAAGAGAGTGTGCAGACGGCTTCCGATGATTGACCCAAGCATAAACCCGCAACTGACCAGGCCTGACATGCTTTTCTATTTGTGTTTTCCAATGATCGACCAAGTTTGCAGGAACAACAATCAGAGTTGCTCTCGACAAGTATAATCTAACTAAATCTAAGGGCTCGCTAAGAGCCATGCCAAGGGCGGCAAAATCAAAAGTCAAATTATTAAGATGTTGGGGATAGTACCACCTGCATACACCTTTCTCTACTCTTTTTACAAGGCCAAATGCTTGAAATATTTTATGGAATGGATTAAAATTTCCATTTGTGGAATTGTTTAAAATAGGACCCCGTATGCCATTAGTTTCCATTACTGCAAGCTTGTCTGTTGAAATTTTAGCCAACCAAGTCAGGGCCTTCTTTGTCTCTGAATTTATCAATGAGTAGTGTTCCTTAAGCACATTAGTGAAAAATGAAACGTTTTTTTCTTCACAGCCAGGAGTTCCTTTCAAGTGAAATCCTGGTAAATGAGTTATCTTACAGCTATTCTGAATATATTGTTCTGGAACACTACAACTTCGAAACAAAGGGTCGGTGTTCATACTACAAAACCACGCTGAACTAGAATTAGCCATATTATTGTCTGCAAGCATTCGCCATTTGTGACAAGCATCACACTGAATCCAAATATCAGTGTCTTCCATACAATTTTTACGCTTCCCGGGCAACTTGTAACTCTGTCCACATCCATGTGAAGTATCAAGGAGCTTGTTCTGAGTTACAGGGGATGCAACATCTGATGGATTCTTTGTTTTAATTGTTCTTTCACCAATTTTTCTTTCTTTGGAAATCATAGCTTTCTCTTCATATGTTAAAGATAGATTTTTCTTTACACGACTCAGGCTTCGAGTGCACCGACTAGCAGGCATAGATTCCTCAGAGCAAGCATCTAAAGGTGATTTGTTTTCTCCTACAGAATATGAACGAGGTTCGGTGAATTTCTGATCAGGATCCATCATTTTGGCTCTTTTGGAGCAATAATCATGTTTCTCATTACTTCTACTTGCATCTTGCCAAGTATCTCTCTTACCAGAAATAGAAAAACCAGTGATGTTATTACCACCGATCTCATAGTAGCCACATTTCTGGGTACCATTATATTGACACCAAACTACTTGTGCCCCAACTGGTGGGTCTGCCACTGTACCCTGTGTCTTCATGATAAGAGAAAGAGCTGTTACAGTCTTACCCAAGCCAGGCTCATCACAGAACATTCCTCCACGAAAATCTTTGATGTTGGGTGCTTCACCGGTGACTATTTCACCAGATACAGTATTTACATGGAAACTAAAGCCATCGTTAGTTGAGAGAGCTACATATAAAGGATGTGGCAAACGTTCAGCATTTCGCTCACGGTGCAACATCCACGCAACTGCTGCCCGCTGATGTGGAAACAGATTTAACTTTGTACATGGCATTACTGAAGAAGCCAAGGATCTTAGATGATGGCACGTTGCAGAAACCCTGGTGAGGTCCGTTGGGCCCAGGGAAGCTAGAATTTTAGTTAGAATATCATCAGATATCTCCCAAATCCCAGATGCACATGTGTTGTCACCAGGTATTATCTTGGAGCTAATAAACTTCTGCTGTTTTCCTACACCAGGTACCGTCTTAAAAATTTCATGAAGTTTGAATAGTCTTTCCCTCGAAGAACTTCCCCCATGGGAATGGAGCTTGCAACCAAGCACTTGACAATCAGAAAGGTTCCAAATGCTCTCATTTTCTCCATGAGTCTTCCTACAGTGATCTGGAAAATAAAGAATCGAACTTCTCTCATCCCAATCACAGCTGCATAGGCCCACAATTGTTAGCAAACTAAGACAATCAAGGCAGTATGTTTAGCATGATCATGAAGAAAAACAGCACAGTGGATCAGTCGATTTATAATATTATATACTATACACTTCTTCTGAGAATATTACTGGTGAGCAACTAGCTAAAACACCACTAATACGACCACGTTAGAGGTGGAATTAGGTTTGATTGAATTATTATTATTAATTTAGTATAAGTGAAACTCCTTAAGAACATATGTTTTTGATAGTTGAAACTTCTCTCCAAAGCTTTGACTACAAAGTTGATATGATGAGAATCAGTGTAAAGTACACAAACTCTGTAAATTTGCAATATACAATTTTTAAGCCTTAATGAAAGCTTTTACACTTCAGATTACAATAATATGGTAATATCACAGTCCACTTGCAATTGACCTAAGTCTGACATATGCTTTCTAGCTCAATTAGGCAAATGTTACGAAGTGTCCAAAGAGCATGGATTGAGGAATCAAAATGAAAAGGATTTAGTGAAATGTGCAGTTTCTAAGTTATCAATCAATGACTTTAGTAGTGTACTTTTCTGATTCCTTAACTAATGCCCTCCTTAACGGAAACCTACTTATCAAAGTGGAAAACAGTGATTACTGGTTAGCCAAGCTGACATGGCACACTGCACACATTTGACAGTGAACATGCATCATGTCACCCTATCTTGCCCAGCTAGACCAGCCCCTTGGGGTTAAAATAATTACCAACTTAGTAATTTTGGTTTGTTTTGAATTATTTATCATTTTAGGCAACCAAGAAAGCAATAACTAATCTTTCCCAACCTTATCCATATTTTATGGTATTTCAACTTTCAACATTGATACGGTATACAATCAATCAACTTAAACTTCGTTGAAATCAAAAATATTTAACAACTTCCTTAATTCTCATCCAAAACCTAAAACTAAAACTATTAAGAAAAAGAGAGGTAAACACTACATATTCATTAACCTGGCAAAAAAGAAACTATATATTCATCAAATTTGCTCAAATGTCTCTCCCTCTCTTAACATGAAATTGTCATCCAAATTTGGAATGTTAGTAAGTAATAATAAGCAAATTAAAACAACACAACAAATATAGAAATTCAAGCAAATCCTCAAAACCAAAAGCAAAACAGCGAAAGAAGCAAACCTTAAATGGCCTAAAACGGCGCCGGCAACAGAACCTGATTTCGGAAACTGCCAACCACTCCAAACCTGAATCGGAACATAAACATCAACAAGGATCACAACCCTAGGAATCTCCTCAACGCATACAACGCGAGCATCAATCTTAAGACACTTGCGCGTGACCAAAGCGTGAAGCTGATGAACCACACTTACGCTTCCGTTCACCATTCCAACCTTCTTCCTCGTCCTCTTCGTCTTTGAACTCTCGCATTCCGTCGAATTGATCACCGGGATTAAAACGACGTCGTTTTGTGTCCGAAACCCAAGCGTTCCGCTGTCGTTGAAGATCTCGCATTGGTCGTTGAAGCGCGGTTGGTTGTCGTTTTGGGACTGCGAAGGAGGGAGTGTGAGAACCGTACAGAGGTAACCGCAGAGTTTGTGGTCCGAGAGGGTGGACATTGGTGGAAGGAACCGGACGGAATTAAAGAATGAGATAAGAGAGTCTCAAGAAGTTGTCAAAAAATAAAGAAGTGGGAAGATGGTTATTTATTATATATATAGTTATGCCGTATGATCCAAGAATATTGTTACACTTGAGCAAACAACACCCTAATTTGTCTGACTGTCTTCCTATGTTTGATGGCATAATGGAGATTATTGTAAAAAAAAATAAAAATAAAAACTTAGGTATGTTTTTTTTTATGAATAAAACTTAGGTATTTTTGATTGGGTTTCTAAATATAGTTTTCTACTTTTCAAAGTTTAGAAAAACAAATTAAAAATAAAATAAAATAAAATAAAATAGAAACTTAGGTATGTTTTAGTAGGATATTTTTAATAAAAGAGGGAAATCACCCGAAAACAACAAAACAAAATTATGAACGAGTCCTAATGTCTTGAGGCACATATGCCCCGAATATGTTATCAAAAACCATAGGTCGGATGCCCTTAGGGGGTTCCTCTACAGAAACTATGTCTGTGGTGTCCACTTGAAAACTAAAGTACGACAGTCAATCTACGCAGTCCTTCCCTTCCCTCCAAGTATGGCTTATTTCCACCTCACAATCACCAGCCAAGAGTCTTTGTATACGCTTAACAATCATGGGAGTGTCCTTTGCATCTCTAACTTCCCTGAGTAGCATGTCTACAAGAGTCTTAGAGTCGCTCTCAATCACCAACTTTGCAATTCCAATTTCTTGTGTCATCTCTATTTCAATCCACATCCCCCACATTTTCACATGAAGGGCAAAGCAAGTGCTAATCCTTCTTGTATATCCTCTGATCCACCCCCATTGGCATCTCTCAAAAGAACCATTGGAATTCAGTTTGGACCAACCCTCAACAGGGCTTTGCCATCTAACAAGTTATAGTAGCAAAGTTAATCACTTCAAAGAAATAGTTGATTTACTGTCCAGGACTTTTCAGCGGATATATATCCATCGGAAACTTTTCGGCGGATTTAAGGGATTTCCGGCGGATTTGATGCCACAGAACATTTTCGGCGGATTTAGGAGCATTTCCAGCGGATTTGTAGTGGACAGTAAGTTTCCGGCGGATTTTTAAGCGTTTTCGGCGAATTTATTCTGTTAAAAAATGAATAATTTTAAAAAAATTCAAAATCCCTCGCAAAAGCCATTTCCGGCGGATTGGCAAAAAGGGGGGAAAACAAAAATTCAAAATCCGCCGGAAATACATGTATTCGCCGAAAACGTCATTTCCGAGGGACAGGGGAATCCGCCGAAAATGTCTCGGGATCCGCCGAAAATCCCTGGCCAATGAAATCCGCCGGAAACACAATTTTCGAGGGATAGGAGATCCGCCGGTAACTCCTAAAATCCGCCGGAAATTCCCACCACCGACAGAATCCGCCGGAAATCCCTTAATCCGCCGGAAACCCACATTTTTGAGGGATTTCAAATTTTGAACCGTTACACTTTCCCTCTATATATTCCACGGATTTCCTTCTCCCATTTCACATCTTCTTCACTTCTAAAATTTCTCTCTTCTTCTTCTCTCTACAAAATCTCTTCCTCTCTTTGATAGATTTCTTCTCCCATTGCACATCTTCTTCACTTCTAAAATTTCTCTCTTCTTCTTCTCTCTACAAAATCTCTTCATCTCTTTGATAGATTTCTTCCATCTAAGGTATGATTTCTTCCTCTCTTTGATAGATTTCTCTCTTCTTCTCTTTGTTTGAGTTTATGTATTGTTTTCAATAACGGTTTAGTTATTAATTGTTGTATTGTTTGTTTAGGAGTTGTTTGAGTTTGGTTCGTTTTGATTTCTGTTCGAAGGAGTTTTGATCGCTTTGATTTCTGTTCGAAGGAGTTTTGAATAGCATCAAGCTAGAGTCTTCTCTTCACAACCGGTTAGATATCCAATTTAATATTTGATATATTATTAGTTAGTTATTTGATATATTATTAGTTAGATTAGAATTTCTTCAATAGTTAAATATAAAACTTTATAATAATTAGTTAATATATAATTACGAAATTAAAGTAATATATTTTTAATATATTTTTATTTTTTGTTTAATAAATTTCAATAAGTAAATACGAAAAAAAATTAAAATTTATGTTTTTATTAATTTCTTTTTAATCTGTGTCTATATTTTTGTAATTTTAATTTCTGTTTGTATATTTAATTTATTTTAACTTTAATACGAAATAAAATGAGAAATAAATTTTAATTTTTGTAATAAACTTTATATATAAATGCGAAATATTATTAATTTTTGTTTTGAGATTTTTAGATAAATATGATATACTATATTGATATAATTGATATAAAAAATTTAAAATAACCAATAAATAAAAACGAAGTAATTTTGTTATATTTACTTTAATATTCATTTCTAAATTAATTTTAAATAAAAATATTTTTTTAAATAAAAATAAAATTAATTTTTAAATAATTAATGTTAATATTTTTATATTTTCTTTAAAATTTACTTTAAAATAAAAAATAACGGAATTTTTAAATAATTAATGATAAGTATTTTTTTTAGATTTACTTTAAAATAAAAATAAAATTAATTTTTAAATTATTAATGTTAGTATTTTTTATTCATTTTTAGATTTTTAGATAAAAATATTCAATAATATATTTAATTTATTAAATTGTATATCAATATATATATATGTATTTTAATTATTGTGGTTATTAAGTTATTATAATTAATTTTGGTTTTTTAATATATAGTTAAACTAGATATTAATATATATATTTAATATATCAATCTATAAAAAAATGCTATATTTGAATAAATATATACGAATATAGTAATTTAGTTAATGTTTACATTGTTAGTGTATTAGTGTATGTAAATATGTGTATATATATATATATATATATATATATATATATATATGTGTGTGCATGTATATGTAATAAATATATAGGAATATAACATTAATTTTTATTGAACTATAGTACGTAGTTCTTGAAAACATGGATCGTAGTTGGATGTACGATCGGTTGTTTCCTGGAAGAGCTGGTTTAAAGCGGCGTTTTGTCCAAGGGGTAGAAGAGTTTATATTTTGTGCTAAGCAGCACGAAGAATTTGTGCGACAAGGCGGACTTAGATGTCCGTGCTTGAAATGTTCATTTCAATTTATAAAAAATAATGATGAAGTCAGAATGGATTTGTACAATAATTGGATTAGGCCAAATTATTTTATATGGAGTCGTCACGGCGAAGTAGCAACAGAGGTTGTTCGTGCAGTTAATATTCCGGTTGATGTAGTAGCTCCCACAGCAAATAATTATCCAGCGGCTACGACATCTTGAGGCAAAATTATTCAACTGTTAGAAGTTTATCAGGGAATGATATCTGATGCGGTTGGAGTAAATTTGGATTTTGAAGAGCCAGAATATGATGCTGAAGAAGTTCCAAATGAGGAAGCTCAAAGATTTTACATGTATTTGAGTGAAACAAATAATCAATTATTTGAAGGATCTAAAGACTCTAAATTATCAATGTGTGTTCGGTTGTTGGGTCTTAAGTCGCAGTTTAATGTTGCTGAGTTATGCATGGAATATATGACCAAAATGATGTTGGATGCAACTCCTGTTAGAGGACTTTTGCCGCAGAGTTATTATGATGCTAAAAGATTAGTATCGAAACTTGGCTTGAAATCTAAAAGAATTGATTGTTGTGTCTCTGGTTGCATGATCTATTATAACAATGAGTTTGACATAAATGATGGAGAGTTGTCAGAATGCAAGATTTGTGGAGAGCCACGCTATCGTGCCAGCAGGAGAGGGACGAGTAGCGGCAAATTGGTTCCACAAAAAGCAATGTTCTATTTGCCGCTCATACCAAGGCTACAGAAGTAATTCTGGTGAATTACGTCACCCATCTGACGGTGAGGCTTGGAAGCATTTTGATCGTGTTCATCCAGATTTTGCCAGTGATCCCCGGAATGTTCGGCTTGGTTTATGCTCTAATGGATTCACACCATATATTCAAGCCTCGGCAACACCGTACTCTACTTGTTGGCCGGTTATTGTTACCCTATACAACCTTCCTCCAGAATGTGTATGTCTAAACCATACATGTTTTTAAATGCAATTATTCCAGGGCCAAGTAATCCAACAGCAGGAATTGATGTATATTTGCAACCTTTGGTTGATGATTTAAAAAGACTTTGGAATGGTGTTTTAACTTATGACGCAGCACGCAAACAAAATTTTGTGATGAGGGCGGCTTTGATGTGGAAGATTAATGACTTCCCTACATATGGAATGTTGTCTGGTTGGGGGACACATGGTAAGATGGCATGTCCGATTTGCATGGTTGACACAAAGGCTTTAACTCTTAAATACGGAGGAAAGACTTCGTGGTTTGACTCGCACCGTAGGTTCTTACTTATGGATCACCCATTTCGAAAGCAAAAGTATGCATTTATCAAAGGAAATGTTGAAACAGATGGACCTCCTCGTATTTTAACACCTGAAGAAGTTTGGGACAGTGTTAAGGATATTCCTCCTGTGGAAGTTGTAGCGGGTGTTGTGTCTCGTCCAGAAGGCTATGGACAATGGCACAATTGGACAAAAAAAAGTATTTTTTGGGAACTTCCCTATTGGAAAGATAATCTATTGAGACACAATCTCGATGTGATGCATATAGAGAAGAATTTTTTTGACAACATATTTAACACTGTCATGAACGTTAAAGGTAAAACTAAAGATAATGAGAAAGCTAGGAGAGACATAGATCATTATTGTAGACGAAAGGATTTGTTGTTGGTTGAGCAAGGTACTAGGACAAGCGAAAGCAGTTTATCGGTGGATAAAAGAGTTGAAAATGCCAGATGGTTATTCTTCCAATTTATCTAGATGTGCGGATGTGGATAATGGGAGGTTGCATGGGATGAAGAGCCATGATTGTCATGTATTCATGGAGTGTTTACTTCCCATCGCTTTTAGTTCGTTGCCGACACACGTTTTGAATCCGCTCATTGAAATTAGTCAATACTTTAAGAATTTGTGTTCTGCAACGCTAAAAGTTGATGATCTTACAAAAATGGAAGAAGACATCCCATTTATCATATGCAAGTTGGAGAGAGTATTCCCGCCTGGTTTCTTTGATTCTTGTCATACCCTAATTTTGTCCGCCGAGGTTTAAAACCCTAATTTTCCGCAAAAATAAATAAATTGAGAAGTGTGTTTTATTTTGAAGAGTGAAGAGCATTGTGCATGCATTTTTGGGTTTTAAAAGTCATTCTAGGGCTTTTAAATTCATTGTTAGAGTGGAAATGCATTTGTTGTTAAAAAACAAGGTTTTTAGGGCAAAAGGGTATTTTGGTCATTGTCAAAAATAAGATAATTTCTCATCAAGAATCATTGTGCAATTTTAGAGAAATTTATTTGAGGCAAAACATTTTTGGTCATGTATGTATGTATGCGCATGCATGCATACATTGTGCACAAAATTTCAAAAAGGATCAAAAGGGAATATTCTACAAAAAGTTCCAAGATGTGATTTTTATGACATTTTTGGTCATGGTGATCACATAAAATGGCATATTCCTCAAGATACCTTGTGTGTGACTCAAATTGGTGTATTTTTGTACAATTATCTTGAAAAGAATAATCAAAAATGAAGGGATAATGGAATGGTCATATAATAGTACAATAGTACAAGATGACAACTAGCAAAACTTGGTGACCACTCCCACTACCTCTTCACCACGAATTTCACCCTCTCTATTCTCTCATTTTGTGTTTTCTCAATGTCCTCAATCCATGTGAGCCCCAATCCTAGCCTTTGATTCAAAATTAAAATCAAATCCTAGAGCACAACTAGTGCATATTGACCTAACTACCCTTAAACCTAATTGTTTTCTATATATACCCTATTAACCTCACCTCACAAGAGGAGAAAGCTTTTGGCCTCACCATTCACTCATAAACCCTAGCACACAACTCCCTCCTCACCTTCTCTCCATTTTATGCGCCACCCCCTCTCCCTTCTCTCTAACTCACTTCTTGATTTCTCATCTACCCACACACATTCAATCCATCTTCCAAGCCTAAACACTAATTTTCAACCATCAATCCTTCATAAAATCACACAAAAGTTCAAGATCAAGGGTCATTTTTTGGAGATTGAAGACCAAGCTTGAAGATAAGTTGATTTGGTTGATTGTTTCTTCATCTATTGTGTTTATTTGGAGCTCATCTTAAGGTATGTGATTCCTAGACCCCTTCTCTTGTAAATCCTTGCATAAAGTCATCATTTCTTGCATATTTGTGAGATTTCCACTTCCAAAAATGTAGATCCTCTCTTTTAACTTCATTTTTATGCTTGTACATATGTTAATCCCATGAATCTTTGTTTTGATGCTTTGATTTTGGGGTTATATGCATGATTTTGTTGTTTTAATTGAAATAAAATGTTATTTGCTTTGATGATAATTTCGCATGCTTCAAATAAATATGTGTTTTATGATTTTTATTGGTTCTCATGGTTGAATCTTGTGAATAAATGCATCTATGTTTTGGTTATGTCACTCGCTTGCTTGATTTGGTTGACTTGTTAAAATAAATTGATGATTGGTCATTAAACTTGCAAATATTCAAACCTATGTTGTTAATTGTGAAATTTGTGATTTGAGAAAAATGAATTTGGGTTTTGGTTCATTTATGATCCACAAATGATCTTGGGTTATGCTAAGTTGGCAAGAGATAGGTTACTTCAACCTTGATGCCTATGCTTATAAGCATTTAAAAATTCAATTCCCATTTGATGTGCTTGTGAAATGTGAGCAAAAAGGGGTCTATAAACAAATGAATTTGCGCACATGATTGGTCTCCAATGACCTTGATGCATCCTCAAGTTTAATCATGCTTTCTTTGCTCTTTGAGTTTATTGTAAATTGTTGTTTGAAGCTTGTGAAGTTTCGGCAAAGGATAGGTTCATTTAACCTTGATGCACATGCATTTTGCATATTCATGCATTCTTACCTATTCTTGCATCCTTGCCTACTCATGCATTCTTGAAATGAAGCTTGGTACTCCATGCTTGATATACTTGTTTATGTGCTTGTGGTGCATTAAAATGTTGAATTGGTGTTCACAATTTGCTTGTTTTGATTTCCACCAATTGTTACTCGTTAGTAACTCTCCAAAACTTCAAAACCATGTTGCATACAAAGAACAACTTGTTACTCGTTAGTAACGTTCCAACTTCAAAACATTTTTTTGCATTTACATAATCATTGATAAACAACTTCACTTCTTCTCAAAACAATTCCAAACTATTTTTCACAAATCAAACCTTGTTGAGGATAATGCGAAGCCTTTGCTTGCACGATTGTCAACAATGGGGTGCTAGTGGTGATCACTTGCAGTCTTTGCTCAATTGATTATTATGAACACTCATTTTTCAAAAGAACTCTCATTTCACAAATTAAAAACTTTGTTGAGGATAATGCGAAGCCTTTGCTTGCACGATCGTCAATAATGGGATGCTAGTGGTGATCACTCGAAACCTTTGTTGTTTGATCACTGTGAACATTCAATTTTCACAAATCAAACTTTGTTGGGGATAATGCGAAGCCTTTGCTTGCACGATTGTCAACAATGGGGTGCTAGTGGTGATCACTTGGAGTCTTTGCTCAATTGATTATCATGAACACTCATTTTTCAAAAGAACTCTCATTTCACAAATTAAAAACTTTGTTGAGGATAATGCGAAGCCTTTGCTTGCACGATCGTCAATAATGGGATGCTAGTGGTGATCACTCGAAACCTTTGTTGTTTGATCACTGTGAACATTCAATTTTCACAATTAAACAACTAAAAAATAAAAACCTTTTCTCGACAACCGAGAACTACGTAAGCTTTGAATTCTCCATCGCACTGGGAGATACGTAGGAGCGGGTCGCATTCCCGTCAAGCACGACAAATGAAAACCATTTTCTTTTCAAAAAAACAAACCCTTTTCCAAAACAAGGCAATTTCTAAAAACAAAACAATTTTCGAAAACAAGAACTACGTTGCTTTGATTCCCTCCCCGGGATACGTAGGCACGGTGCCCTCCCGTCAAGCGCAAAAGATTAAATTTTCCTTAAGTTTTTCCATAAAGTAAGGAGAGATAAAGAGAGATAAAAACAGAGCATTTCTTAAATCAACCTTTTAAATCACACGTCAAATCGAGGTTCCCTTTCAGTAGAAAGGATGTGTGGGGTGCTCGTACCTTCCCCATGCATAACCGACCCCCGAACTCAAATCTCGTGGTTCCAAGGACCATTGTCTTTCAAGAAAGGTTTTTTTCAATGTTTTACCTCTAAAAAAATATTGGTGGCGACTCCAATTCATGTTGTGCGAAGAGAAATCCCTCCAAAGGATTTTTCGGGGTGCAACAATTCTATGGAGCATATTTTGGTGTATCTCGCATATGAAGCTAAACTTGGCGGACCTGTCCAATACTGATGGATGTATCCGTTTGAAAGGTTAGTTAATTAATTGTTATCATGATAATCGACCTACCAAAGAAAGAAGTTTATGTTATTACTATATATTAACATATTGTTTTCTTTAGGTTCATGGGTGATTCCAAAAGATCGGTGAAAAACAAAGCTAGAGTTGAAGGATCGATATGTGCTTCTTACTTACACCGTGAAACAACTCATTTTTGTTCTTATTATTTCAAGAGTGAATTTGCTCCAAGAATCAGTCGAAATGAAATGGATATTGATTGTCCTAGACATCATTTGGCTTTGTCTGTCTTTTGTCTACCTGGTCGTCCATCTGGGAAGGAGTCAATTCACTAGCTAACCGAAGAAGAGTTAAATTCAGCACATGTTCATGTGTTGATAAACTGTTCTGAGGTGCAACCATTCATTGAGTATGTATTCCTCAACGTGCCTTAATTAATATCAATCTTATATTTGATACTAATTAATGTTACAGTTGTGTAACCATTAATTATCTTTTTTTAATTAGGGAATTTTTGTCATCAGAGGGAGTGAGTGAAGATCAATCATCTGCACATATTAATGCACATTTTTCAATGTGGTTTAAGCAACATGTTTATGCCCTCCCACCAACTCCTGCTAACCAACACCTGAGGAACTTATCCGACGGTCCTCGAAGATGTGTTAGAGAATGGCACACATATATACTTTGTTAATGGTTACAAATTTCACACCAATGAATGGACACAAGGCAGAGAAACTATCAATAGTGGTGTTTGCATGAGGGTGTCACTGAAGGAGGTGAAGATGATTTTTATGGAGTTGTTCAACACATATACGAACTTGCGTACCCGCATCTAGATTTTAGTCAGAAGGTAGTGGTTTTTTATTGTAATTGGTTTGATCCGTCTTCTCGGGGAACAAGGGTGAATCAAAAGTCAAATACAGTGGACATTAAAATGAGTAGTAGATATCGACTGCATGATCCGTTCGTCATTGCACAAAATGTGAGGCATGTCTATTATGTCCCTTATCCATCAACACGGACTGATAGGCGTGGTTGGTGTGTCGCAATTAAAACAAAGCCAAGAGGTCGCATTGAGACAAATGATGACACAGTGGAAGATGTGCCATATCAAATGGATGAGATGGCTAATGTAAATGAAGTGATTCAAATTGAACCCATCACTCGTTTATGTGATGAGCCAAACACCGGCAACGAAGTTGATGATGAAGAAGATGCTAATGAAGATGCAGCAGAACACGTTGGTCCATCAAGAATTCATGACTCCTCTGATGATGATGATTTTGAGAATGAATATGATTCCAATTAGCTAGTACTTAATTTATGCATGTTTGTTGTATTTAATTTATGCTCGATGGTGATAGAGCTTTTTGGTGATGAGCAAAGCTCTATCAATACAACTTTTAATCCCTGTTTTGGGTTACGGAACCCGCTTCTCTTTAGAAAATTACGGAACCCACTTCTCTTTAGAAAATTAGCTAGTAAGTTTTAATTCTACAAAATGAATTTTAATTATTTTATTATTAATTAATTTGTTTTCATATATAATAATAACAAATTCCCATAATTGTATATTTTTAAAATAGGAAAAATGTACGTGGCTACCGGAGGAACAAGAAGAAGTTGAGAGAGTTTGACATAAGAGGTGTTCTCACCGGTATTCTGAATTATTGAGGAATGTACGGTTAACTAATACAAAACCCTCTTATATGGGAGATTCAAGTTACGAAGAGCTGAAAAGGTATTGGGAGACACCGAAATATAAAATTTATTGTGAGAAAGCCAAGAAAAACAGGGCTTCTGACAAAGGTCGCTGCACACACACACAGGTGGAAGTGTGAATGCTACAACCCATCATAGGCGTTTGGTAAATTTCTTACTTACATATTACTTTTTTAATTTATAATTAGTTATTAATTAATTAACAAGTCATTTTCATGTTTATTAATTAATAACACTATCTTTATAGGAGGTGATGCATCAAAGGCCGGTTACATTGCCTGAGTTGTATTGCTACCTCCATGTACGGGAGGACACTGGTGAGTTTATTACTGACCAGGTGAGGGAGATCCAGGTAAAACTTATATAGTATACAATATATATATATATATATATATATATATATATATATATATTGTTTATCTTTAAATTATTATTATTTTATTAATAGTTATTCATTTATTGGTAGTGTTATTTTTTCAGGAGAACTTTGAGGCTGGAATTAATGAGTACCGGGAGACTCAAGAGCAGAGCAGTGAGAGCTCGGAAGTTGATCCTGTGCAGGAGGCTAGAGCAACTCGTGAAATTTGGGAGAAAGCAGTTGATCCAAGAAAAAGTAATCGTTTAGTAGGATCTGGTGGTATTAGACCGTCTGCGTTCAGAACAAGTGTTATTCCGAGTCTTTCTAGTTCTAGATCAGCTGGGAGTACTGGCCGCTCATATGTTCCTAGCACTGGTGATTTGAATGTTGTGATTGAGTTGACCCAGCAGTTGAGCCAGGCTCATCGTGAGTTTGAAGAGCGCCAGAATCAAAATGCACGAGAAGTGCAGGAGCTTCGAGAGCGGGCTAGATTAGCTGAGGCACGCGTGGAGGAGCAGGCTAGGCTAAATGAGGAGCGATATAATCACTTATTGAGTCAGCTGTCTCAGCAGCAGCACTCCAGGCCATCATCTTCCCATATGGCATCTTACACTCCGCGACATCAGCACTTTGGCGGTGCCTTTCAGCCATGGTCTCAGTACCTGCAGCACTATTGATAACTCTATTTTATATAGAGTTATTTATACAACTAAACCTAAATAATTGTTCGAAATCAAATATAAATTAAGTAAATATCATAGAAGAAATTAGACAAACAACATTAAAGGATAAAGCAAGTGGTCATTCACAATATTAAGCTTGATGTCTAGATATTGGTATGTTTGATATGTTTGTGAGTATTTTCAGATAAAACATCTACATTGGAAGAACACAAATACACAAAGTAAAAGATTTCATCTAAATCATCCAGTGCACCTGCACTGCATGCACCTGCACTTGATGCAGCTGCACTGCATGCAGCTGCACCATTCTGCGAATGGTAGAAAAAGGCCAACACCGGAAGCACCTCAAACCAAAAGAAGACAAAGGCACATCCAATTGACATTATATCTGATCCACAATCACATGGGGCACATGGAAACTTTATAAAGGAGGCGCCCACAATGGATGACCACTTGAAGAAATCATTTCATGAACCATATGGCAAGCTCTAATTGGACCACTCTTGATATTTGAGTATGAAACTCAAATTGCTTTTTCAAAGGCTGAAAAGTAACCATGGTTTGGTTAACTCAAATCAGCAAGGAAACCTCACTTGAAGGAAAGCTCAAAGCCTATATAAAGACCTTCATTCTTCACTTGAAAAATCATCTAATATCTCATATATCATATAATCTCTTTTTCACATTTCTACATTTTTGGAATTTCTTGTACTTTTATTTTCAAGTTTTTAGTTCTAAATTTCTTAGATAGTGAGAAGGAGAAAATGAAGGAATTGACAACTTCTCCATTCTCTTCTTCATAAATATAGAAAGAAGATCAGTGCACCTGCATTGCTTGATGCAAGAAAGCTTCAATATTGTAAACTCTACCTTGTTGTTCTTTCTTGATAATTTCCATTACCTCAATATGTTTTATTCAATCTCTTTTCATCTTGCAATGTCTATCATGAGCTAAGTTTCTTTAGTTGAGATGTGCTAGTCTTATAATGATCTTTTGAGAAAGTTTAAGTGTCATTTGTGTGTTGCATGTACTTTTGATTCTTGTGTTATACTACATCCATCTTATTTTAAGGTTGATCGCTTAAAATGAGTAGAGTTATATTCACAGATATGGTTTATAACTAGAAATCAAGAATCAATAGGGGCAAGAGTTTAATAAAGCTTTTATTAATTTGTTTAATAAAAGAAGCTTGTTAATTCCATGTTAGTTCTAGAAATAGGATAACATAGCCCTTAGGATTAAATCAGCAAGTATTTCAAGGTCAAGAGTGAATTTATTTAGCACACCTAGACATAGGAAGCTTGTAAAACAACTTTTGAAATAGTAGCTGAAAAGCACACAACTGATGCAGCTGCATCCAGTGCACCTGCACCACACGAATGCACTTAACACTTAAAAGAAAGTTATTTGATGAAAGCATCTCAACTATATTTCTCCACTGATTTCCTCTCTATTGTTTATGGTCATTTTAACTTCATTTCAACTTCAACCAAAACAAAACTTTGTGAGTAGATAGTTGCATTAATTTACATGTCTTCACAACAATACATTAACAATTATACAATCTCTGTGGGAACGATACTTTACTTCTACTTTATTACTTGTTTGTGACTGTGTATACTTGCACATCTTTTAGCACACAAAGTTTTTGGCGCCGTTGCCGGGGATTGGCAATAATTTTTTCTTATTGTTTTGAAGAAAGTAGATTAGTGTTTATTTTGTTATTCTGTGTTTTGTTTTCTGTGTAGAAACAGGTGCATCTGCACTAGCTTATGCCCAGAGACAAACCACCAGAATTTGAGTTTAATCCAGAGATAGAAAGACAGTTTAGAAGGTAGCGTAGAATCCAAAAAGAAAGGCTGCAAACCAGCAGCAATACCATGTCTCAACAAGGTGAAGGAGAAGGCTCAAGACCAGCCTCAGTCAGAGGTGGTCCTGGATCACAACGAGATGCTGAAGAAGATCACAGGAATCAATTTATTCACATGGGACCAATAGGTATGATTAATGATAGAGATAGACCTATGAGAGATTATGCTATGTTTGATCATCAAAACATGCAAACAAGCATAGCAAGACCTCACATAGATGCTGTCCACTTTGAATTTAAACCTATGATGTTTCAAATGCTGCAAACAATTGGTCAATATGGTGGATATCCTCATGAGGATCCCCATGAGCATTTAAAACAGTTTTTAGAAATATGTAGTAACTTTATCTTACCTGGTGTTAGTGAAGATGCATTTAGACTTAAGCTATTTCCATATTCTTTGAAAGATAAGGCTAAATCATGGTTAAATTCATTGGAGCCTAATTCTATTCATACGTGGAATGAAATGGCTGAAAAGTTTTTAGCAAAATATTTTCCACCCATTAAAAATGCCAGAATGAGAAATGATATTACATCTTTTAGACAAAAAGACCAAGAATCATTGTTTGAAGCATGGGAAAGATGGAAAGAACTTTTAAGAAAATGTCCACATCATGGCCTTCCAGTTATTATTCAAATGGAAACATTTTATAATGGTCTGGAACCACAAACCAGAATAATGCTTGATGCATCATCTGGTGGTGTTTTGTTAAATCTTTCTTATAATGAAGCATGTGAATTAATTGATAGAATTGCTACCAATAGCTCTAGTTGGCCTACTGAGAGGGTGAGTGCCCAAAAGAAATCATCAGGGGTACATGAAATCAGTGAAATATCTGCCCTATCTGCTCAAGTAGCCTCACTAGCAAATCTGGTTAAAAACCTCAATAGTAATAGTGCACCTGCATCTAGTGCAGCTGCACCAGCTGAGAACACTGCAGCAGCCATAGAACAAGCCCCTCCAGGAACAGTAAGTTGTGTCTATTGTGGGGGAGGTCACCTTTATGAGGAATGTTCTAGCAACGCTGTCTCTGTGAATTTTGTAGGATATAATAAAAATAACAACCCTTACTCTAATACCTATAATGCTGGTTGGAGGAACCACCCAAATTTCAAGTGGAATAACAATAATGCCAGTACACCTGCACCAAGTGCAGCTGCACCAGCAATTCCACCAGCATTTCAATCTCAGAATTACCAAAGGCCACAACAACAATTTACTACTGATAACTCCTTAGAAGGTCTGCTTAAAGCTTTCATTAATGAAAATAGAAGAGCTAGGCAAGCTCATGAAGCTTCAATCAAAAATTTGGAGAATCAGGTAGGTCAGTTAGCTACTGCTCTGTATCAAAGACCAGCAGGTACACTACCATCAAATACAGAAGCAAGTCCATCTCAGAGGCCAGGTAAGGAACAGGTAAAAGCTATCTCTCTCTCAGAAATGGGAAAGATCTTGCAGAACCATATGAGAATGAAGGTACAGGTAAGGGAGAAAAAAGTAAAAATTCTCAAGATGCAGAAGCATCTGATGCATCTGCATCTCATCAAGTACCAACTCCAAGGTTAGTTCCTGAATATCCTCCTCCTCCTTATCCTCAAAGATTAAAAAAGGCACATGAGGAGAAGCAATTCAGTAAATTCTTAGATGTTTTTAAACAATTGCATATCAATGTTCCTTTGCTGGAAGCATTACAACAAATGCCTAATTATGCTAAGTTCATGAAAGATGTCCTTTCAAAGAGGAAAAGATTAGGTGATTTTGAAAATGTTGTCATGTCTAAGGAATGTAGTTTAATATTACAAAATAAACTTCCAAGAAAATTGAAAAATCCTAATAGCTTTACCATTCCATTTTCAATAGGCAAGCTCTATACAGGTAGTGCATTGTGTGATCTAGGTGCAAGTATTAACTTGATGCCTAAATCAATCTTTACACAACTAGGAATTGGTAATGCTAAACCTACAACTGTAACTTTGTCACTAGCAGATAGGTCAATAGCTTACCCAGAAGGAATCATTGAAGATGTACTGGTAAAGGTTGACAAATTTATATTTCCTGCAGATTTTGTTATCCTTGACTTTGTTGCAGATAAAGATATACCAGTGATTCTTGGAAGACCATTCCTAGCAACAGGAAAAACATTGATAGATGTTCAAAAAGGAGAACTGACCATGAGAGTAAATGATCAAGAGGTGACTTTCAATGTGATGAATGCTATGAAGTATCCTGCAGAAGAAAGAGAAGAATGTTCAGCAATCATCTCTCTTGATCTTTTAGTACAAAAACAATTCAACAAGTAGTATGACCACCTCACCAGTGCACTTGCACCAGATGCAGCTGCACTACCAGAAGAAAAATTGCCAGAAAAAGGTATACTGCCAAAGGAAAAATCAACACCTAAGGTATGGGCTAGAACTTATGAATCTCTTAATTTAGAAAATCCCAACCTTAAAAAGAATTTACCATCAGTTGAACAACCTCCTAAACTAGAATTGAAAGAATTGCCAAAACATTTGAAATATGCTTTTTTAGGAAAAGATAATACTCTACCAGTGATTATTGCATCTGATCTATCCATAGATCAGGAGAATGATCTCATAAATACCTTGAAAAAGCGTAAAAAGGCTATAGGTTGGCAAATGGCAGACATAAAAGGAATTAGCCCTTCAATTTGTATGCATAGGATAATTTTAGAAGAAAATTCTAAAAATAGCATAGAAGGACAAAGAAGGCTAAATCCAATTATGAAAGAGGTTGTTAAGAAAGAAATTATAAAATGGCTAGATGGTTGAATCATATACCCCATATCAGATAGTGCATGGGTTAGCCCTGTACAATGTGTTCCTAAGAAAGGGGGTGTAACAGTCATAGCCAATGAAAAAAATGAGTTGATACCAACAAGAACTGTCACAGGGTGGAGAATTTGTATGGATTACAGAAAACTCAATAAGGCCACAAAGAATGATCATTTTCCTTTGCCTTTCATTGATCAAATGCTAGATAGGTTAGCAGGAAAAGAGTTTTATTGTTTCTTAGATGCTTATTCAGGTTACAATCAAATTGCAATAGAACCTAAAGATCAACAGAAAACTACTTTTACATGCCCCTATGGCACCTTTGCATTTAGAAGGATGCCTTTTGGTTTATGTAATGCACCTGCCACCTTTCAAAGATGCATGATGTCTATATTTTCTGACTTCATTGAGCAATCAATGGAAGTTTTCATGGATGATTTTTCAGTTTTTGGAGAAACATTTCATTTATGTTTATCAAATTTAGAAAAAATTCTCCAAAGATGTGAAGACACCAATCTTGTGCTAAATTGGGAAAAATGTCATTTTATGGTACAAGAAGGCATTGTACTTGGACATAAGGTATCAAAGAAAGGATTGGAAGTAGACAAGGCTAAAATTGAAGTCATTGACAAATTGCCACCTCCATTAACAGTTAAAGGAATAAGGAGTTTCTTAGGCCATGCTGGCTTCTATAGAAGATTTATCAAAGATTTTTCAAAAATTTCTAAACCATTGTGTAATTTGTTACAACAAGATACACAATTCAACTTTGATGAATCTTGTATGGAAGCATTTCAAAAGCTTAAAAAGGCACTGATAACTGCACCAGTGATAGTAACACCAGACTGGAGCAGGCCCTTTGAGTTAATGTGTGATGCTAGTGACTTTGCAGTAGGAGCAGTCCTGGGGCAAAGGTATGATAAAATCTTTCATTCAATTTATTATGCTAGCAAAACCTTAATTGAAGCTCAAATGAATTATACTGTGACAGAAAAAGAACTATTAGCAGTGGTATTTGCATTTGATAAGTTTAGATCTTACTTGGTTGGTACTAAAGTAATTGTCTATACTGATCATTCTGCCATCAAGTACTTGCTTGCAAAGAAAGATACAAAACCAAGGCTAATTAGATGGGTTCTCCTCCTTCAAGAATTTGATCTTGAAATCAGAGATAAGAAGGGTGTGGAGAACCAAGTAGCTGACCATTTATCTAGGTTAGAAAATGAGAATGCAGATACACAAGAAATCAAGGAGAATTTTCCAGATGAAAAATTGTTAGCAATAACCTCAACTGCATCCAGTGCAAGTGCACCACATGCAGATACACCATGGTATGCTGACATTGTTAATTACCTTGTGAGTAAAATTGTACCAGTAGACATGAGCTATCAACAGAAAAGGAGGTTCTTTCATATAGTAAAACAATACTATTGGGATGATCCTTACTTATACAAGATGTGTCCAGATCAAATAATGAGGAAGTGTGTATCAGAAACAGAAAAACAAGCAGTACTCCTGTACTGTCATGCTGCACCTTATGGACGTCATTTTGGAAGTCATAGAACAGCTGCTAAGGTATTACAATCAGGTTATGTCTGGCCTACTTTGTTTAAAGATGCTTATTCTTTGGTCAAAACTTGTGATAAATGCCAAAGAAGTGGAAATATATCTGCTAGACATGAAATGCCCAGAACCAATATTTTAGAAATTGAACTTTTTGATGTTTGGGGCATGGATTTCATGGGACCATTTCCACTTTCTTTTGGAAATCAATATATTTTAGTAGCTGTTGATTATGTTTCTAAGTGGATTAAGGCAGTAGCATTACCTAACAATGATGCCAAATCAGTTAGTAAATTTTTACAGAAAAACATTTTTACAAGATTTGGCACCCCAAGAGCTATCATCAATGATGAAGGTTCTCATTTTTGCAATAAACTAATTGAAAATCTTCTTGCAAAATATGGGATCAAACATAAAATTGCCACTGCCTATCATCCACAAACAAGTGGACAAGCTGAACTATCCAATAGGGAAGTTAAAAGAATGCTTGAGAAAATGGTAGGACCAAATAGGAAAGATTGGTCTTTACATTTAGATGAAGCATTGTGGGCATATAGAACTGCATTTAAAACACCATTAGGAATGTCCCCCTATAGGTTAGTCTATGGCAAAGCATGCCATTTACCTGTTGAGTTAGAAAACAAATCTTATTGGGCCATAAAAAAGCTGAACTTTGATCTCAATAAGGCAGGTGAAGAAAGGTTTTTGGAACTAAATGAGTTAGAAGAATTTAGACATTTCTCATATGAAAATGCTAAAATTTATAAAGAAAAGACCAAGTTATGGCATGATAAAAAAATTCAGAGGAGAGAGCTTAAGGAAGGAGGATTGGTCCTATTATATAATTCTAGGTTGAAATTATTCCCTGGAAAATTAAAATCAAGATGGTCAGGACCCTTCCAACTAGTTAAAATATACCCTCATGGAGCAGTGGATTTATATGATGCAAAATCAGATACCACTTTCAAAGTGAATGGTCAGAGAGTAAAAATGTACTATGGTGAGCATGTGGTGAGAGATAAAGGCACCACTTATTTCAAAAATCCTTGAGAAAGAAATGAAAAAGTCAGGCTGTAAAGACTCTTAAAACAAGCGCTTGTGGGAGGCAACCCATAACTTTTTGATAAATATTAGTATTTTTTGTGCAATTTGATGGTTTTTCAAGTGTTTTGTAGGATACAGGTATTGGTGCAGCTGCACCTCATGCACCTGCACTTCATGCACCTGCATTGCGTGAAAATCCACTATTTTAGGCACTTACATCCTTCACTCAAAATCACTTAGGAGAATAATTTTCAAAAATTGCCAGCACATCAGAGAAGTAATCATGACCAATGGCTAAGAAGATGTGCTGTTACACCTAGTGTAACACGTGTCTTATGGCATGATAACCCACTTAAAACGGCTACTTAGCCATCACATCAATTCCCATTAACCTCTCCTCAATCCGATTTTAATAACCCACTCCCCCATTAATCTAACCGTTACTTCCACCTCTCTCCAAAATCGTAAAATCATCCCAAAACTCTCATAAACACAAAACTTCTGAAACCATCCCAAAACTTCAATCATCCCTAACCTCTAGCAAATCAAACCCAGAAACTTGAAATCTTTCAAATCAAAATGGTGAGAAAGCAATCTGCTACCAAAACTTCTGGCAGTCATGCCTCAGTTGCAGGAGCATCATCAAAGCCAGTTTCAAAGACAACTTCCGCAACTGCCATTGACAAAGAAAGCTCACATTTCTGGATAATGAACATGCTACCAGAACGAGGGTATAATTTAGCCAAAGCAAGCCAATCTTTCCTCTCAACAGTGGAAAATCTCAAATGGGAACTGTTTGTGCAACACAGAACCTATTACATTGAGCAATTGGTCAGAGAATTCTATGCAGGTATTCAAGATACCAAAGGAGGTAAAATCATCCCTCACTCCATTGTTAGGTGTAGAAAGGTATTCTTTGATTCTGAAAGGATTAACAATCATTTCATGTTGATTTGTGACTCTGAGGATTTTGAAAACAAAGTTAAACATTTTGGAAAAAAGGAAATGACTAAGGTTATCTCTAGAATTGCTGTTCAATGGGCTCCTTGGGAGAAATTTACACACACTGAATTTAAAATGAAAAGTAGATATTTGATTCCAGAATTAGGAAATTGGCATTTATTCATTGATGCCTCTATCCTCCCTACTTCACACACTTACACATTGACTAAGGAGAGATTGCTTCTCCTAGATGCAATCTTGACTGAAACCAATGTTGATATAGGTAGAATTATTTCAAGAAAAATATTGGATTTTGCTGTGAAAGATTCTGGATATCTGTTCTACCCTTGCTTGATCACTGAGCTGTGTAGAAAACAAGGAGTTAAGATAACTGAAACAGAGCAACTACAAAGAAAGTTTCCCCCAGATGCACTCACTGCAAATTTCAAAGAAAAGAAGAAACAAGAAATTGGTACAGTGATACATAAGCACTTTGTGCAGAAAATGAAGGCAGTGTGGAAATTTCAGGATGAGCAGCATGATTGGCTCCAACTCAGGTTGAGAGAGATATCTGACAAGGAAACTCAATTGGAAATTCCAGTTTTTCCAAAATGGGTCTTAGAAGAAGGTGAACAGGAAGACTCAGAAGAAGAGCAAGAGGAGAGTGAGAAGGAGATAAGAAAACCAAAGAGAAAGAGAAAAGGTAAGAAAGATTTGAAGAGAAAGAAAAAATTGAGTGTGGAAGAACCTATAGTGGAGAGTGAAGAAGACACTGAGGAGGATGAGGATCTGCAGAATGTGGTAAACCAGATAGACAGAGATGAGGAGGAAAATGAAGAAGAAACTGACTTTGAGGAGGAAGAAGTTGAAGAAGATGTCACTATGGAACGGGTAGCAAGACAAAAGTATGCTAAAAGAACAAAAAGGCAAGAACAACCACCATCATCACCCAAATCACCACATCAAAAATCACCTCATCAGAAATCACCAACCACACACACCTCACCACCTAGACAACAATCACCTACACCTACTCAAAATGACCCTGAACCAGAAAAAGAAAGTGACAACCCCACAAATGATCCATCAGAATCAGAATTTCAACCACCAATTCCAACAAAACAAACCTCAACTGACCCAATCATCACCCCTATGAACTTAACAATTGAAAAAGAAACTGTTTTGCAGGTTATTGAAGAAAACCAGCCTGGTGAAAAAGAAACAAGTTCAGAGGAGGAAAGAGCTGGAGAACCTGATAAACCAGCAGCTGGTGCAATTGCATGTGATGCACCTGCATCTCATGCAGCTGTATCCCAACAAGCGCCTACGGTGACTGCCATTTCAACTGATCCCAATGCTACAATTGAACTTGTGCTGCAGGAACTTGATACAAAGAGGAGGGAAGAAATGAGCAACACCCAAAAATTCTTTAAAAAGGCAGTTGGAGTTGCAAGGAATGAGAAGGAAAACCCTAAGGCAAGTAAAGGTGAAGTTGTTAGTGAAGGTAAAGCTGCAGAGAAGCTTCCCCAGGAAAATCCAAAGGCAACAGATGCAGGAACAATTAAAGAACCTACCAAAGAAGACCAACCTGAAGCTGCTAAAGACCCAGAGCAACCAGCCATGGAGGAGCATGTTGCTGTTGACAAACTAGCTGATGCAGCTGCATCTGATGCAGCTGCACTGGAAAAACTTGCAGAAACAGCAGCAGCAACAGTAAAGGGAGAAGTGAAGGGAGCAGCTGCATTAAAGCCACAGTAGCGAAAGACAAAGAAACTGAAGGTCAAGCATGCTTCAATCAGATCCAGCTCATGACTCAGGACTGGAGCCAAGAAAGAGTAAACTTTTAATGTTGTTTATTATGTTTTGCTATATTTTACTACTATGTTTACACTGATAGAGTCCCATCCCACATGTATTAACCCCCCTCCCCAATTTGAACAATTTCTGCTATTTTGGCTACTCAACTTAGAGCAGTGAGGACACTGCTCACTCTTAAGTTGGGGGAGGAGAACTCATGAAAACATTATGCATGTGTGGTAGTATGTTTAATTATAAATAAGTGTGTTGTTTTAGTATCTTTATTAGTATTTATGTCTATGTTCAAAATGTTGTTTTCAAAAGTCCATCTTTCAAAAACAGCAGCTATAATTAGGATTTGATGATTTTGAAGTATGATCAGTTTAAATTTCTTTTCCACTGAAACATTGCATGGCTTGATTGAATCAATTTTCAATGATAAAGAAGAGAAAAAGAAAAACCCCATGATTTTTCAAAAATAACCAAGGTTATTATCACTCCACCACATGAACTAAATTTCAAAAGGAACCTTGCTATTTTTTTAAAGCTATCTGATGCAAGAGGAAATTTTTAGAAAGCTAAGGTCAAAAAACAAATTTTTAGTAAAAATATAGAAGAGCATAAAGACTTAAGTTTGGGGGAGTTTTCATGAATACAAAGGCTATGGTATGAAAAATTTAGAGTGGTCAATACAATAGGTTAGCCCAAATACTACCAAAAATTACTCAAAAAGCTATATTGCCTGAGTCATTAAACTGTACCTGTTCCAATAGTGCATTTGGTCAAGAAAAAGAAGAAAAGAAGACAGAACTGACCAAAGAAAAAAGTATGCATAAGGAGGTCAGTGAGGAGGGCAATATGTGCAACAAATATTCAAAAGTAGTATCCAGTGCAGCTGCACTTAATGCACCTGCATCGTCAAAACACAGTGCACCTGCACTGAAGAAAAGTGATGCACCTGCACTGAAGAAAAGTGATGCACCTGCACCTCATGCATTTGCATCAAGAAAAAGAACCACCAAAAACAGAAAAATTGTATTGATCCAACAGTTTTGAAATACCCACTCAAGCCCGTTGTTGTACTTAAAGCCCTTCAAGTCTTGAGAATTTTGTGAGTCTAATCTATATTTTGAAACCTCTTGTGTTTTGACCGAACGTAATCTAGAAATTTCCAAAGGTTAAAGAAAAACTTTTTATCTAGTTTGGAACTGATTGATTTTCAGTGAAGCACACACTCACATAAATGAGTTCTAATAACTTTGGATGTTTAGGAATTTCAGAAGCACAAAGTCAAAATTTCTGAGAAAAGAAGTTCATTCAGTTATGCATTTTTATCTTGAAAATTTTTGAAAAGATATGAGCTGATCTTCTTAATTATAGAAGTCTATTGTAGTTTTCTTTCTTGTCATTACTTGAAGACAAGCAACAATTTAAGTTTGGGGGTGTGATAACTCTATTTTATATAGAGTTATTTATACAACTAAACCTAAATAATTGTTTGAAATCAAATATAAATTAAGTAAATATCATAGAAGAAATTAGATAAACAACATTAAAGGATAAAGCAAGTGGTCATTCACAATATTAAGCTTGATGTCTAGATATTGGTATGTTTGATATGTTTGTGAGTATTTTCAGATAAAACATCTACATTGGAAGAACACAAATACACAAAGTAAAAGATTTCATCCAAATCATCCAGTGCACCTGCACTGCATGCACCCGCACTTGATGCAGCTGCATTGCATGCAGCTGCACCATTCTGCGAATGGTAGAAAAAGGCCAACACCGGAAGCACCTCAAACCAAAAGAAGACAAAGGCACATCCAATTGACATTATAGCTGATCCACAATCACATGGGGCACATGGAAACTTTATAAAGGAGGCACCCACAATGGATGACCACTTGAAGAAATCATTTCATGAACCATATGGCAAGCTCTAATTGGACCACTCTTGATATTTGAGTATGAAACTCAAATTGCTTTTTCAAAGGCTGAAAAGTAACCATGGTTTGGTTAACTCAAATCAGCAAGGAAACCTCACTTGAAGGAAAGCTCAAAGCCTATATAAAGACCTTCATTCTTCACTTGAAAAATCATCTAATATCTCATATATCATATAATCTCCTTTTCACATTTCTACATTTTTGGAATTTCTTGTACTTTTATTTTCAAGTTTTTAGTTCTAAATTTCTTAGATAGTGAGAAGGAGAAAATGAAGGAATTGACAACTTCTCCATTCTCTTCTTCATAAATATAGAAAGAAGATCAGTGCACCTGCATTGCTTGATGCAAGAAAGCTTCAATATTGTAAACTCTACCTTGTTGTTCTTTCTTGATAATTTCCATTACCTCAATATGTTTTATTCAATCTCTTTTCATCTTGCAATGTCTATCATGAGCTAAGTTTCTTTAGTTGAGATGTGCTAGTCTTATAATGATCTTTTGAGAAAGTTTAAGTGTCATTTGTGTGTTGCATGTACTTTTGATTCTTGTGTTATACTACATCCATCTTATTTTAAGGTTGATCGCTTAAAATGAGTAGAGTTATATTCACAGATATGGTTTATAACTAGAAATCAAGAATCAATAGGGGCAAGAGTTTAATAAAGCTTTTATTAATTTGTTTAATAAAAGAAGCTTGTTAATTCCATGTTAGTTCTAGAAATAGGATAACATAGCCCTTAGGATTAAATCAGCAAGTATTTCAAGGTCAAGAGTGAATTTATTTAGCACACTTAGACATAGGAAGCTTGTAAAACAACTTTTGAAATAGTAGCTGAAAAGCACACAACTGATGCAGCTGCATCCAGTGCACCTGCACCACACGAATGCACTTAACACTTAAAAGAAAGTTATTTGATGAAAGCATCTCAACTATATTTCTCCACGGATTTCCTCTCTATTGTTTATTGTCATTTTAACTTCATTTCAACTTCAACCAAAACAAAACTTTGTGAGTAGATAGTTGCATTAATTTACATGTCTTCACAACAATACATTAACAATTATACAATCTCTGTGGGAACGATAATTTACTTTTACTTTATTACTTGTTTGTGACTGTGTATACTTGCACATCTTTTAGCACACCAACTATCCACCCCAACAGCAGCCCTATCCACCCCTGCAGCAGCCCTATTCACCCTAGCATCAGCAGTACTATTCACTTCAGCAGCAGCACTAGATGTATCTACCCCAGCAGGTTGATCAACACTCCTCCCAGCAATACACCTCAAGTATCGATTTGAATAATATCGATCCTATTAGTGCTTTTCTTCAAGCTGCTGATGACGCCACAGGTGGCAACTATTACCAGAGCTCTGATTCAGACCAGCTCCCACCCCAGTAACTTACTCTTATGTTATTTTGTTGTTTGGATACTGAAGTTTTAATTTGTATTGATTATGAATATTCGCGTACGTTGTTGGGATGTTTAAGTTTTCACTTTTTTGGATATTATAACGATCGGGTTTTGATTTTGAATCGTATAATTAATTTGTCATTTTAATTTGATTATTAATTTTTTTTTACAATCATAATAATATTATTAAATAATATATTCAATAATATTTTGTATTTAATATTAAATAATATATTTTTATTAATTCGTATATATTAAATAATATTTTTTATTTAATATTAAATAATTTTTATTTAATTCGTATATATTAAATAATTTTATTTAATATTTAATATTAAATATTAAAAAATATTTTATTTAATTCGTATATATTATTTTAAAAAATTATTAATAATATATTATTTAATTATTTTAATAATAATATTAATAATATAATATTTAATTATTTTAATCATAATTATTCTAAAAATATTAATTATATTTAATTCGTATATATTCTTTTAAAAGATATTAATATTAATAGTTTTTTAAAAATATATTATTAATTATTAAATTTGCTTTTTTTAAAAAAAATAATAATAATATTTTCGGCGGATATAGTTTAATTTCCGGCGGATTATTTTTGTATTTAAAAAAAAAACTTTTTCGGCGGATTTGTTGCTGTTTCCGGAGGATTTCTTCGATTTTTTTTAAAAAAAACATTTCCTGCGGATTTTAGGTGTTTTCGGTGGATTTTTTGAAATTTTTTTAAAAAAATGTTTAATTTCCGGCGGATTTGGAGCCGGAAATTTTCGTGGGATTTTCCGGCGGATTTTTCGAGGGACCAAAATCCGCCGGAAACCGTTTGCGACGAGGGTTTTTCCAGCGCCAAAAATCCGCCAGAAAATCCAAATTTCCGGCGGATTTTGGTCATTTCCGGCGGATTTTGGTCGCCGGAAAATCCTGTTTTTCTTGTAGTGAATGTGAGTGAATTTGATGATGTCTTCTACATACTTCCAAATCAAAGCCACATTATTGAATGGCCTCTGGAATCCCTCCTCAAATATACTGTTGTTTCGCCATTGCCAAAGATACCAAGTCGTAACCATAAATGTTGTATGCCAAGGATGACCTTAAACTGAAAATGATTTAGATGAAATATTGACGAATACCCAAGTGTTCCTAGTGGTTGCAAAGAACGTTTTGACCTCCTTAGTTGGTAAAACACGCAGTCATGTGCAAGTGGCATAAGCACGGTCCCAAATGACATGCATTTGGGTTTCCTCAGATTGACTACAACTTTGACATATTGGTGAGATAGAATCATTCCATTTATGTCTTCTAGCATTGGTTAGAAGTTTGTCATGGGCAACGAGCCAAATGAAGCTTTGAATACGATGTGGCCCTCGCCATTTCTAAATAAGGTTCCAATTGCCATCTATAGGGGCATGCTCACTGCGCAAGAAGGTATAGGCACTCTTAGTAGTGAAATGGAACTTCAAAGTGCCTCTCAACCCGATTTGGTTTAGTAAAGAGCTGGTTTGGTAATGAATTGACATCTCAGCCATCTTGATTGATCTAGTGTAGATTGTGATTGGTGAATGGTGGTAAAATAATATATTTGTACATATGTGATGGCTATGGTGGCACTCAAACACTACATGAAATTTATAGTGGTCAAATGTTTGAAAACCACTCTAAAGTCTAAACTCCAATGATTATCAACACCGTCGCTTGTAAGTAGAAGTTCATGGTCCTCCATATCTGTAGGTTTATCTTTACCGTCGAGGATTGGAAAGGTGTGGATGAGTACGAGCTTCTAATTATGGGCTCTTTTATAGTTCATGTCATTTTATATTTATCAATTAATTGAACTAGTTTTATCAAATACTTTTACTTTACATCAGTTAGCTTTTCAACTATAAGGTATTAACTAAATAGGGGTGGGAATAGACCAGGTCGACCGATAGGGGTTTATGGCCCAGCATACATCAGGCCTAAGCCAGCTCAAGCTTTTTTAAAGTAGTTCATATTAATACTTTTTTAAATGTCTATTTAGCTAAAGAGATCAGGCTACGAGTCATCCAAAACACTTTTTAGGCCACCAAGTCGACTTATTTAAGAATATATAAATATTACTATTATTTTAAATATTATTCTTATATTAAATTTGTACTTTATATTGAATCATAAATTTGTTAATATTTTATGTTAATTTAAATTTGTTGATGTATCAATTTTTGACATATTTAAAGTTATTATTAAAAATCCTTGTAAAAAAGTTATTATTTTAAATAAAATTTAAATTGTATATTATATATAATATAACTTAATCTCACTAAGTTTATATCTTCTTAGCATATTTACAAAAAGCACGTGTCACTCAAAAGTAGTAGATTTTTTGTAAAAATAAATAATGAAAAGACTTTTAAACTTTGTGAGACTTTTAAAAAATGGTAGGTCAAGCCTAAAATTGGGTCACATGTCAGACTAGTAGTTTTTAACCAAGAGAGCCTATGTCTATAAAAGTGCTGGCAAAAAAATTTGTTAGTTAAAAAGATTAATTGAATTTGGTCTCCTAGTTTATTTTTCACAAATTTGATACTCAGTTTGTTTTTCACTTTAAAATCTAAAATATTGTACATTTTTAACACTTTTACTCCTTTTCTTTTTTGAAGCATTTAACACTTTTAGTCCTAAAAACCATAAATGTATTTTTTTAAACAAAAAAGAATAGTTATCAAATTCATAAAAACAAAAAAGTAAATGGGCCAAAATTTTCAAAATAGGAAAATAGGACCAAAACGCTATTAAACGTGTTGTCAAAGAAAAACACTATTAATTTAAGCGTAAAAAAACTACAGGTTATGAAGTTAATAAATACCGGTTTGAGAAAACACAAATTGTAAGAGAAAGAAAGCGTAGCGGAAAAATAAATAAGAGAATGAACAGAGACAGCGTTCTCACTCGCGTAGCAACCGGAGCCGCCGTTGGCGGTGCTATTGGCGGCGCAGTCGGTGAGATTTTACTACTCTTATTCCTTATTATGTTCATAGCAAAACAGAGTTAGCTTAGTTCCTTTTCACTGAGCCAAGCATAGAACAATTTTCATTCTATTCTTAGGGTTAACGTATAATTTTGTTGTTGCATATAGGTGCTGTTTATGGGACTTATGATGCGATTAGGTATAAGGTATGTAAATGAATTACAATATTTTTATTCGTTTTTTCTTTTATTTCATTGGTTATTGAATAACTGAATTTGAAAGGCTAGTTTCAACTTTTTGTGATTTGATTGGGGAAAGTTCAGTTACTGAAAGCTAAGATGATGATTATGATGTTGGAATATTCTTTGCCTTGTTCGAACTTGAAATTCTCTATAAAAATTGCATTTTTAATTAATTTAATTAATGAAGAATAAAACTAAGGTAATTTGTGTTTTGCGTAATGGAAATCATATTAGGGTGGGTTTAGATTTCGAAACTCAATCACTAGAAAATCAAATGTATTTCTGATTGTAATTTTATCTAGGTAAAGCAGAATATGTAATCTTATTGTCTGTCTTTACTTTTGGAGCTTCAAGAAGTGAAAAGTAGGGAAAGGTTCTTTCTATACCTATTACGTAATGTTTGATACGGTAAAATATCGTACATTAGTATTAAAATTTACATAATCTGGTAACACTTTCTGAATTCCCATCACTGCCAAAGCATGAAGCATTTGAGCGCAACTAGGAACTAAGATCACTGCCTGACTGGCATAAGTTGAACACAATAGGTAGTAATATTTCACCTGTTCAAAAGGAAATTTAGTATTATCAGTGCCGGACTGCAGGGTGCACAATAGTCTAATGCCTAGTTGATGTGTAATCCTTTTTCGAAAAAACCTTAAGGAAAGTAACGTTCCTTCATTATGGTTGGATGTTGTAAGTTGTAAACCTTAAGTTTAGCCTGGTGTATAGTTGCTGTGGATGTTTAAGTAACCAAGGACTAGGATCATTATGCTTCAACGCTTGATATTTGGTCTTACAGTTTTTTCAAGGGCTGTGAATGTGAACGGAACTCACAAATGAAAAAAAATCAGTATCTGATTGCAATGTGGGAAATATGTAGGAGATAGATCTGGGGCTTTTGCGACTTAGTTATTTTAGTTTTCTGATTAAGTGAAGAGGTCTGGCTTTGAATTTAACAGTGTTGTCAAATAGTGGCGCTATAGCGCTATAGAATACCAGATTTTGAATAAATCGCTATTGTCCGTGATATGTGATATGCCCGTCATTACTGTCAAATAGCAGCTATAGTGGTGCTATAGCATAACAAAATTTGAGCAAACCGCTATTTTCTGCAGTCTGCGATTGACAGCACTGGAATTTAATTGGCTGGAAACGAAATTGGAAAGAAGGAGAAAGGAAGAAAGAGAAACCTATGTTTTGGAATTTCTTTGTAGACATCAGACATGTTGACATCTTGGTGGCTAGGGCCTAGGATTTCCTTGGAAGAAAGCAAAGTTTACTTGATTGTTTGCTAGCTGAATACATTCCTTAAATGGAACCAGTAAATTGTTGGGGGCTGAGTAGTCCACATCTAAAGGCACTGAGTTAAATAACCTGCCTCTAATGAACATGAAAGAAAGCCCAAATAATTGACACAAACTAAGAGAAGGCCCTCAAACACAACTATATCCTATACATGAATTTTACAAATTATCCTTAAGACTAGTATAAGTGAAGTGGATTATAATATAGGTAAAAATGGAAGATTTATTGACAGAACCCAATGAGAGAAGTGGACTTCGTCTGGTCTTCCTCTCTCAGTCACTTTGTCTGGTCTTCCTCTCTCAGTCAATTAATTACTGTCTCTAGTAACTCCCATGTTCCTTTTATTTGTAAATTACACATGTGAACGCTCTTTTCCCTTTTCTAATTACAACTTACAAATGGGTTCTAACAAAGGCCTAATTATAATTTAAAGCACTGATAGTATAGATTCATTTGAAAACTATTTAATAAGCTATATATCCTATACAATTACCATGATGTAAGAATTTAACATTTATCTCCGTTATCAAGTTGAAATTGAAATAACGTGATCTCTTGTCCTTAAGCTTTGAGGATCTGGGCATAGCATCATGTTGTGACCAGTCACATGCTGAGCTGAGGAAAGAAGACATGGGGTCAAAAAAGGGCCGGCCACTCTTAGGGCCAGGATTGAGTGGGTAGGCTGGCCCATTTTGATATCTCCACCGTCCTCTGTATTAACTGATGATTCCCTGGTCCTCTTTACTAAATCATGTCTATGGGATGATAATCCGAAAAATCTTATAAACCTTTATGCAGCTGATTTTGTTCTCAGTTGTATTCCTCCTCTCTCGAACTTTGCCTCCCGAGGAAGGGCAGGAAAATGAAGAGTTAAGCTTTGGTAGAAAACTTAGGAAAAAAGTGGGGAAAAGAGTGATAAACAAAATCATGGTAAAAAGGAGAAAGATAAAGCGGGCTGACCTTGGCCTCTATAAAATCTTTAGATCTCAGGGACCAAACAACCCATTCAATATGCGACTATAAAATTAGTGGGTTGTATTAGGATTTTTATATATAACCTTGGATCTTATTGCTTGTTACTTGGACAGATTATTTTTTATGCATCCCTTATCTAGTGATTTGGGTTTATTTATCAAATTATGCCGCAATGGTTGTAAAATTTTCATGTGTGATCAAGGAAAACCTTATTTATATTTGGAAGCTTATCATCTTTCCTAATGAAGCGAGTACTATAATACTAACATGACAAAGTAGAGGGTGCATTGTAACACAACCAAGAAGCTAAAATGGTGGGTATATTATGATACTTCATATAAGGCTATATTCAGTATGCGGCTATGCGCGTGTTTGTGTCACAACCGTGATACAACAACTTGTACTGAAGTTAAATAATAGGTAATGTTATATTTACAGACAGTCTCTGATTCACATAATTTCGTTGGAAAAGGAAATGAAAGTTCTAAATTCTGATACACATACACTACAAAATGTGTTCAATGTAAACAAGTCACTGTTTATCATCTTCATTTACAATTTACAATTTGGAATATGGAAGAAAAGACAAGGATAATGTACCCATCATTTCCAAGTTGTAGTTAGCTGAGTACGATTTTTTCATTTCAACTATGGATATACAGTTCTGATATATGAAAGTATGCTATGACTTGTTTGATTAGATTCTTGTAATTCTTTTCACGTTTGTATCTAATCTTTGAACTTTGGCTACTGTGAAGTATTCTCTATTACCTTGACACATATACATGTTCCATCCATGAGACATTCAAAGAATATTATCGATGGTGTGCATGTGTATCTGTTGGGGATATATACACTCATTTCTTTATCTTATATGGGAGTGCAATTGGATTTTCTTGCATTCATTCAGGTTCTGAGTGGGTGATACCTTACTGAATACTGCAACTTCCTTTTTGATTATATACTCAGGTTTGATATTGAAAACTTGCAGGTTCCTGGATTCCTCAAGATAAGGCATATTGGGCAGACCACTCTAGGAAGTGCAGCTGTATTTAGCTTGTTCCTTGCAGCAGGAACCTTGATACGCTCTCACTAGTTTGTCTTGTATTAGATTGTGAAGTCATCATGGTGATGAGTTTTCTTCTAAGTTAAGCCAGCAATGAATTGCCGTGTTGTTAATCTTACATGATGTAATCTTTTTTATGGCCAAACAGAATTCGATGTTATGCTGCTGCATTGTTTTGTTCACAATAAATATTAGACTTTTATTTGTTGGAATCTCAAGGTATCTCTACAGATTCTGCTCATTTTGACCTTTTCATAAGAGTAACAATCTCACCACAAGAGTTGCTTCCGTTGGAGTTTAACTTGCATTTTCATTCTATTTGATCAAAGTTGCTTGGCATCTCTCAACCACTATGAGGTAATAAGATCTCCAATTGTGAATACCATTTTAAAGTTCTTAACTCTTTGTTCGTAGATTTCACAATGATATTTGTTCTTTATTATATTCTTTTTTTTTTACAGAACTTTATCAACTTTTATAAACACAAAACTATTCTTTATTTTTGGAAGAACGATGCTGAGTTTGCTGGCTTAGGGTTCGTGAAGGGAGAGAAAGTATCGAATGAAGATGAATTTTTTTTACTAAATATAATAATTAGAAAACAATTTTTGTAATAATAATAATAATAATTTTTATATTTAAATTTTAGCTAGGCAAGCCAGCCTGTCAGCCACTTAGGATAAGTGACTGACATCCCAGCGTCAATTTTGACCAAATTAAGGGGACTTTGATTTTACAAATTTGGAAAATGGGAGGACTAAATTCATAAAAAAAAAATTGGGGGACTAAAATTGTGAGTTTGTGAAAATAGGGGGACTAAATTTGTGAAAAAAATTCTTTGGGGACTAAAATCGTGAGTTGGTGAAAATAGGGAGACAAAAACTGTAATTAAACCTTACTTTAATTGTGTAACCCTTTTTTTTTTGTTGATTACAAATGAGAAAAGGAAACCAAAGCAACAAACACATGAAAGGAAAGCAACTGGTACTGGATGCTTGAGCACTTGCTAGCACAAATGCATGAAGGGTATAATTATAATTTACCTTATATATCCTTTACTTAATATAAATTTTCAATATAATTATTTTTATTTATTATATAAATAATAAAAGAATTATTTTACATATTTTTTCTATACAGTGAAGAGTATGAGCCTCAAAGATTTTTTTTAATATGACTATATATCTATTTAACAAAAAATTTATTGAAAAATTAGTATAAAATATTTTAAAAATTATATAGCTCTTACACTTTTTAAGAAAATATTCATATAAGATAAAAATAAATCGTGCAATGCACGGTAGTGAATGGTATTGGATAAGTGAAAATTTAGCTTAGATAAATACTTAGATATCTACAACACATAATCGGCTTGTCACTTAGGCGGAAGTTGTAGGAATTTTATTGGAGCAACTCCACCAAAAAACTTAATATTTTATTATTGTTGTTTTTTGTGGTTTGACGTGTCACCGTTTTCAAATTTTCACTCTTCTACTTTTGATGTTTTATTTTTCCATATGTTATTTGCATAGCCTTCTGCATCGTATTATAATAAGTTCCACCAGCCACAACAACCACCACCGTCTTCACACTCTTCCCTCCACCCTCCATCGCCACCACCGTTTAAGCCTTCACCATCTCCCACTATACACATCTCCAAGCTCCCCCACATCCTTTCCTCCTCCAGCATCAACTCCACCACAACCCCCAACCAACACCAACAACCACCCCAACGCCGCCGCAAACAACAACCACGGAAACTCCATCACATTCTCTCCGATTCAAGCCCGTCTTCCAATCCTAGAAGCCAAGTCTCCAACAACTTCGCTTCGAATTTCTTCCCAACAGCACATTCCACATACTCTCTCTCTCTCCCTCTTCGCGCGAATCTTTCTTCTCTCACTGTCGTCGGAACCTTCTCCTTCTCTGGCGGAAATCACACCATTCTCTCTCTCCAAAAGAGTGGTGCGGCGCTGAGAAGACAAGAAACTGAAAAAAAAAAAGTAGGGTTAAGTTGTTAAAGGATACATTATATAGTGGGTTGTTTTCAGTTTATTCTTTTTTTAATTTTTTAGCAGATTACTGCTCACACCCACCCTTTTTAATTCGCCACCCCTTGCAAGCCCATTCCCTTTTTTTAAAACTAGCTCCCCAACCCCCAAAAAATGCTAACTGGACCTACTTTTCACACCCTTTAATTTTCTGTTTTGCACCCCCTTTATTAGTTTTTTTTTATTTCTTTATTACTTTTCCAAATTATTATTTTCTTATTATTAGTATTATTATTATTATTGTTATTATATTTACTATCTATTTCAAAATAAATATTAGTCCAACGTAAAAGTATTTTCCTCTCTTTAACTTATTTATTTCTAAAAATAAAAGTGGGTTTGATTAAGGTGTACACCTTATCAAACTCGCAACCCGGTTCAAGACGCTCGAGTTGTACAACTTGCTGATTTCAAACCCCTTCAAAAAATTTAAAATCAACCAAACCAACAAACGTTTTTCAGGAAGAACCACGTGACTTTTGAGTTCCTCATTTCATCGAGGGATACGTAGGAGCGGGCTTCCTCGTCAAGTCAAAAATTAAACTTTCTTAATCAGTCATTCTTTTATTTTTGTTAATAAATCACTTTTTATTTTTAGGGGTATAACAATAGTTCATTACTCAAAAGTAATTTGCACAATTGAATTTAGGGTAACTATCTTAGGACAGATGTATTAGGGGTGTAGTGTAATTTAGTTTATTCCCTTCCCTATGCATAATCGACTCCCGAATCCAATCAAGCTACGCAGACCAATAATCTTAAAGTTAGGTTTTTCTCAATTTTTCTTATTAAATAAATTGGGTGGCAACTCCTAAAATAATTATTTTTTAGCCGTCTACGTCGGGATCTCGGTCACGACAAATTATATCTGAATATTGTACTTCATTTTCATTTGATGTTGTGATATTTTTGTTATAAAGAAAAACTTTTAGTTCCTTAGACTTGCTCGTCATTGTTGAGCACCCGTCTAGATTATGCAGGAATAGATGACACCTTTAAACATACACTCTCTCTCCTACTTTATTCATAAATAAAAAAATAAATAGTTTTCATATACATTTAATTGGCTCCTCAATGTTTTGTCAAATGCATTTTGCCAGTCCTCATGTTTTGTCAGATATAGAGCAGATGGGGTCTAATTGCATAAGCGATAAAATGTTATAGTGTGGGATGGAACTTGCCTTAACATTAGGAAACTGTCTTGAATCATGTGGCAAGCTTAGGAAATTGTTGCTTATACTCTCAAGGTGAAGCAACTGCGCTTACTTTACTCTCAAGGTGAGGTCACTTACTGCCTCCGTTATCTAATCGACACTTATTTACTTTTGCAAGACAATATAAATACAATAAAAGAACAATGGTTCACTCCCCTAAAAAAATGTAAGGCAGAGTGCTCTTTATAAATTTGGGATGAGGTTCATTTATCAACTCATTTTTTACACCGAGTTGGAGTAGCGTATTCTTTTTTCATGGTTTTGCTTCAATGTTTAGTTATCAGAACACTACACAGGCTACATTGATTTGGACTCAGCTCACTTTTTGTTTTATTCTTAAAGAAATTGATGGAACTTCCTACGACTCAATCTCCCTCTCTTCTATGTTTCCATCTTCCCTCATGATGGAGGTGAAGAGGTGTTGTCCCATGGTTTATTTCTACTGCTGACTTTTTAAGCTATTATTTTGATTCATTATTCATCCATTGTTATGTGACTCTTGCTTGCTACTCATGGATGGAAATCTTGTGCTTATTCAAATGGAAAGAAGGGATTTGTATTCTCTTTTGGAGTGACTTTTTTAAATATGGACAATCTATCTATCATTCTTATCTTGCAAACTCTTTTAAAGTTGGCTTAATAATTAGGTAGAATTTTTGAATCTTATATCTTATGCGGCTTGTCACCAAAGCCCGCCAAACTTAAGTTTTTTATTTTTATTTTTTTATTCTTCCTTTTTTTTGTTTTCCTTTTTGTTTTTTTATTTATTTTTTTCTTCTTTTATATTACCTCACTTTTTTTATCTTCTTCCTTTTTTCATTTACTTTTTTTCCTTTTTCGTTTTTGAGTGCTTTTAGAGTGAGGGAACAAATAAAATTCCTCAGAACCATTAAATATGACTGTAGGATGTAGTATAAAAATTCATTAACGGTTGAGATTTAATTCAAATTGATTCAATCTTAACCGCTCATAGCATTTTACACAATATCCTACGATCAATTTTAGTGGTTATCGATGACAGATTTAATTTGCTCCCTCAACCTAAAAGCACCCTTTGGTTTTTACTTTGGATTTTACTTCAGTTTTTTCTTCCTCTTTTCTTTTTTTATATTTTAAGAGCTGCTTTACGGTCTCAAAAATTTTAAATGTTTAAATATGCAAATTTTTACGTAAATAAATATCTACGTAAATATTTAAGTCTCAAAAATATTTATTTACATAAACTTTAGTCACATTTACAATAGGTCCCTCAATCGTACTCTTTCAACTTTCTATAGGTGCTTCTATTTTATTTGTAATTTCCATCCAACACTACACGATACCACATAATTCACTTTCTATTTGTGTTTTCTTCTATGTTTTGGTAATTTCGTACCAACGGGTATTTAAACCATTCGTTAGTTGGTGTTTATATTTTTATCTTTATTTAAAATTCGAGTACAACATTGCTGCATTGACTCCTGTGGGAACTTCAGCCACATTTACAATACAATCTTCATGATCTTCTTTCAACTGGAACTTCAGTCGCATTTACAATAAAATCTCCAAAATCTTTTTCAATTTTGTATAACTACACCTATTTTATCATGAGTTTCCTTCAACCATGCTTGATATCTAGCGTGTTTCACTTTTTAATTGTATTGTCTTTTTTTTCTTTCTAATTATGGGTTAATTTTTTTTATTTACATTTGATGAATGTGGATTATGTTATTAAATTTTTTTAGACTTTTTCTTCTTATCTTATCAAAGGTTAATGTTCTTTTTAAAATTTATAATCTTTTGATTAAAATTTATATTTATAATTTAATTTTTATTCACAATTATTAGTTTTATATTTTGCAGACTAACACCATCTGCCCAATGGCACAGGTTACCCTGGGGCCTGGTAGTCGATCCCGTGCTCCAGATTTTGATTCTCACAGTTGACAAACTCAGTGTTGACCAGTGCAAAATTTGTATTCAAGCACAATCAGATATTAGTATGATAGAATTTAGCCAACCCCGTGCGGGAATTGCCGCACTTTTTTTTTTAAGTTTAGTTTTTTTTCTTTTTCTTTTTCTTTTTTTGTTTTGTCCTCTTTTTTATTTTAATGTTTTCCATTTTTTCCTTTTTAATATTTTAACGAGTACTCTAGGGTCTCGAAAAAATTAAGATGTTTAAATATGCGAATTTTGTTTTTCAATTATCGATTTGGTGAAAAAAAGATTTAATTTCATGACAAAATACATAAAATGATATGCTAAACAGTGTGCTTTGGTATACTCGATGGTGAAAAAAATATTTTTTTAACAAAATACGTAAAGTACGATGTTAACCCGTGTGTGTTGAGGCACTTTAGGATTCAGAAAAAAATTAGCTGTTCAAACACCCGAAGTTTTTTCTTCAATAACTGGTTTGGTAAAAAAAAATAGCTTTGTGACAAAATAGGTAAAATGTGATGCCAACATTGAATTTTGGGGTACTTTAGGGTCCAGAACAAATTTTATATGTTCAGATACGTGAAGTTTGTTCCTCAACAACCTGTTTGACGAAAAATAAAAAAAATACGTGACAAAATACGTAAAATGTGATGCCAAACAATTTGTTGAGGTACTTTTGGATTCAAATTTTTTTACATGTTCGGATACACAAAGCTCATTCCTCAAAAACCCGTTTGGTGGAAAAAATTTGTGACAAAATATGTAGTGCGATACTAAATAGTGTTTCTATGTGCTTCTATTTTATTCAAATATGCGAACTTCTTTCTTTAAAAATAGTTTCAACTTTGTATATGTGCTTCTATTTTATTGGTGGTTTTAAATCAAACTTTACACGATACCTATACGTACGTGTTTCACTTTCTAATTATATTATCTTATTTTCTCTTTAATTATATGTTAAGTTTTTATATTTACATTTGATAAATATAGATAACGTTATTAAACTTTTTCTTCTAATTGTCTATGGATGTTCAATTTCAAAGTATTTGTTGTTATTAATATTCTTTACGTTTTTTTTCTTATTATCTGTGGATGTTGAATTTCAATGTCTTTGTTAATGTTTCTTTTTAATTTTATAATATTTTTATTTAATTTATAGTTTTTTAATTTAATTTTTATTTACTGGAATTTCGGCCACGTTTACAATAGATCCCCTCATCGCCCTCTTTCAACTTTCTATAGGTGATTCTATTTTATTTGTGGTTTTCATCTAACCCTGCACGATACCCGCATGTTTCACTTTCTATTTGTGTTGTCTTCTTTATTTTTGTCTTTTCGCATCAAACGGTATTAAAAACATATTTTAACTGGTGTTTAAATTTTTATCTTCTTTCAACGGGAACTTCAGCCACATTTATAATACAACCTCCACCATCTTCTTTCAACTTTGTATAATTGCTCCTATTTTATCATGAGTTTTCATACAACCATGCATGATACCCACGTGTTTTAGTTTTTAATTAGGTTGTCTTCTTTTCTTTCTTATTATGGGCTAAGTTTTTATATTTACATTTGATAAATATGGATTATGTTATTAAAAGTTTTAGACATTTTCTTCCCATTATCTATGGATATTTAATTTCAACGTTTTTTGTCAATATTCTTTTTAAATTTTATAATCTTCTTATTTAATTTATAGCTATAATTTAATTTCAATCCACCATTATTTGACTATATATTTTACAAACCAACATCATTGGTCCACTGGCATAAGCTACCCTGGGACACGGGGTCGACTTAGTGCTCCCGAGTTTGATTCCTGCAGTGGACAGAAAACTGTTGTCTTGAATGATTGGTTTATTAAAGAGGTTTTCCCCTTCCGGTTTTACTTTGATTTTGCTAACTAAAAATTAGTCAACCCCGTGCGTAGCACGGGTCAGTCGGCTAGTTTCTTTGTATGATACTTCGCCTTTGTTATCTTCGCGTTTTGTCTATATTCTTCTCCTCTTTCTATACTATGATTCATTTGGCACATCTAACAACCATTTTGGTGCCTTTACTACATATGGTTAGTTCGTGAAAACATCATACTAGTATTACCTCACATCGGTTACAATTCAAGTAAGTATATGGAAGAACAACATATGGAGTTATAACTTTTGTTAGTGAGAACCTATGGGTTGACATAAAAAGTTATTTATCTTCATAAGTTGTTTTTCATAAGCTCAAAAATACGCTCATCCAAACAGGCCCTAAGTTTGATGGCACCTTACAAAACAGTTCCTCAACCTATGTGTTGCCCGTTCCAATTGTCTTTGTATAATCTGTCTGGACAATGTAATGTCGTTATTTTTCTAACTTAATCTTATCGACTTTTTAATAATTATTTATATTAGTCATATATTTTTATCTTGATTATTCATAAATTTTATTTGTTCCCTTTCTAATCATGGACAACTTCAACTTTTTTAGTTATTAATCGCTTGAAGGGCATGCAGTTAGCCAACCCCGTGCATCGCATGGGCTATGGGGCTAGTTATTACTAAAATATGTTAAGACATTAAACCATATCCTATCTGTTTTTTTTATCAAACCATATCTTTTTTTAGCTCACAAATTTTTTTTTATTAAAAAAGGAGAAAGAAGACATTGAAGAGCACAAGGGGGAACTAGACCAAAACCATTGACAAAAGAGAAGCTAAAAAAAGTACAATAATAGGGAGCCCCTAACAGAGGCCCCTAAAACTTAATGGCCTAGATACTGAAATGAAAGCCCAACAACAAGAAAAAAAACCAGCCAGGTTCTAGCCAAACACTGATAAGCAGAAAATCAAAGACCAACTTACAAAAGTCAAATCAAAAGGAAACAGAGACAGATTTTGATATGATCATTGGGGTCAATGGGACCCTCAGGATTTGGACCACTATGTCTTCATTCATGTCAATCATTTTAAAATCACGGGGACAGATTTAGTGGTTAAACAAATTTCAATGGAAGTGTTGATCAATTCAATTAACTTCATAACAACTTTTTCAAATTGCTATGTGTGCTATAAATTCCTGGAAGAATATGGGCTGCTGTTATTTGATTTGGAAATGCAAATTGTTTGGGATACTTTAATTACTTGGATGTGTTCTATTGAAATGGCTCAAGGGTTTTTAAGGAACATGTTGACTAATTTGCTTAATTGCTTGGTGATAGTCTTGACCACTTGTGTTTTGCTTATGGCCTATAACATGAATTTTCCCCGAGGATTTCAAAGAGTACTTTTGTGCTTGATTAAGTTCTACACACAGTTGAAGATTTCAAGTCAACCATCTCTTAAGGAAGCACTCTTTAGTCAAATTACAACATTGTCTTGTGCAGCAGGGTGTCTATTGCTACGAATTGCTTATCCTTGGATCACTACAAGTGCTTGCTCTTTAATTCCTTTATTACATGAGGGAAAGTTCTATGGACAAAAACTGACATATAACAAATATTTTGCTGCTATTGCTCATGGGAATTGTACGTGTGCTCTTAACTACCCTATGTGTGTAATTGGACAACTTCCTCTTCCATTTGCAATGGCATCAGGTGATATTAATCTTGAAGTCCATAATCTAGCTGTCAATGCTACATTGAACAATGTACACTTCTTGGATTCAATAGCACACTACTTGCAATACTCTGACACTCAAGACTCAACAACTAGAAGATGTGCTCATCCTGCAGAACGAAATATCAATGGATTCACCATGCAATTGAATCAGGTAGTGGATTATACATACCAACATGAGCCTAAACATCAACAACTAGATCACCATGACAACTACAAACACATGCTCAGACAATTTGACTTTGTAGTTGTTGATCTTAACTTGAAGGAAAGAAACAGCAACTACTTTTCATATATCACAGGCTCATTACACTTCAGAGAGTGGGATCCTGGTGAACATTTCCAAATGTCTAAAGTTCTTTGGTCACTCCAATCTAAGCAATGGGATCCAGGAAAAAAATTGCATGGAGAAAATTTCTACAACCTTGAGGACAAGGTTGATTGTAAAGGGGTAGGTAATGATATGATCATTGGGATCAATGGAATAATGACTCTTTTAGTATATTCTAGAAGGGACTTTTTAGGAATATTATCTTATTAGTTTGTTAGGTAGCAATGTTATTGTGTGGGTGATGTATCCTCCTTTATGGTGTGTATCCACTAGCTTATATAAGCATTGTATTGACTTCATAATTGGTATCAAATGAAATATAATCAAAGTCAATTTCCTCTCTTTAACCTTTCTTTAGGAGGTATCTCAGTCCTCGAATTCTGAGAACGTAACAGATTTCATCTTTGAACGAGTGTTGTAGTCAGTAGTTTTCTGGACCAAATTCTTTTTGTGTTTCTTCTTCCGAGTTGTGGATACGATAGATTTTGACTTATCCGCAACAGATCCAAGGGTCACTGGATCGTCAGTGTCGTCAGACACATCATCCCAAAGCTTCCCTGAAATTCTCATGTCAGATGATACCACAAGATTAGAAATAGCACCCCCAAAACCATATCTTATATGTTAGAAATAAGGAGAATTTTTCTCCATAATAAGTGCTACTTGTAACATCCCCAAAGTGGCCAATCTCAATTCTTGAGAGTTGAGATTAGTAGATGATTGATAATTAAGATAGCCAAATGGTGTGCCTTATTGAGTTATTATATGATAAGCAGGAGTCCTTAAGTGAAGAATTAAAAGTAGGGGTAAAAGAGTCACTTCCCCGACCCTTTTACTCACAACTCATTATACAAGCGCGCACACACATACACAACAATACACACCCACACATTTACATTAAAAATCAGTTTTCAAAAAGAAAGGGAATGATAAGAGTTGGGAGGGAGGGAGGGAGGGAGAGAAAGAGAGAGGGAGGGAGGGAGTGAGAGGGAGGGGGGAGAGAGTGAGTGAGAGAGAGAGAGGTCTCCACAACTGAAACTCCTCACCATTCTCATTACATTGTTCACTATCTTCTTCTCACCTCAAAAGCAAGAACTCTTTCCATGCCTTCTCCTCCAATTCTCAAGGCTTGCATGTGGATTTTCAAGCGAGGGATAGTTAAATTTCTGGTTGCATGTGAGCTTGAGGAGTGGATTTAGGCAAGCTTGGAACTACATTGTCTATTGGGAGCTCAAATTAGGAGTTTGAAGCATTGGGTTTCGAATTCAACCCTCGGGGTAGCTCTTGGTTGTTTTGAAGTCCACATTTTTGCCTGCTTGTTATTCTCGTCATTTCAATGTGAGTTCTTCGATTAATCATGTGGTTGTCTGAATTTGTTACTGATGCATGTCTAAAAACTTCCCCCTCTTCAGTTGGATATGCATGTTGAGTTAATTTGAGAAGGATAAAACCAATTTTGGAAGCTTTGTGTTGATGATATTGAAATGACCTTTGACTAGATGTGTAATTTTATAACTCGAGTATAACTTGATGTTGATTGTTGGAAATGGATTGCTTGAGCATGTCTTGATTCTGTTATGGATTTAAGTTAGGAATTAAACGGAACGAGTATTGGAGCCATTAGAGTAGTACATTTTCGCGAAAGAAATGATTTTTGAAAACTCTACACAGTAGGCACTGGTCGTGCGCCCTTGCGCACTGCCCATGCCACTGGCTATTTTTGGAAAATTTTGGAAACCCAGGGAGCACATGTCGTGCTTCCCTGCACACGGGCCGTGCGTCCTGCTGACTGCTCAACCTGATTTTCACCTTTTACTCCTCCTTTTGACTCCAAATCTCTCCCAATTCCTTCCCCAACCCTCTCCATTGATAATTGTATGTTTATATGACTCGATTTACGTATTTTTATGATGTAGATTGTACATTATAAGGTTAGGGTGTTAGAAACAAACTGTATAACTTTGTATTGAGAGAGAATACTAAACATAATATCATGCAATGGACTTGGTGTTCCATTAGAGATTTTGGTAACCAAATTAATAATGAAAATGTGAGGTGACGACCTCGAGATGTTAGCATACTAGGGGAGGGAAGTCATGAGCCTAAAACCTAGGGACCTTCCATGTTTGCTCGCTAGTTAGATATTAGCGAATTGGATTCAACGGGGGAACCGTGTAGTGGTTGTCCGGTGTTGTGCTTATGTCATGTTACACGTAGCTATCTAGACTTGGGCTACGATTTAAGTAATTGAATAAAATACGCAAGTTGAGTTGTGAGAGGTCACAAAAGAGCTCACTGAGATTTTATCTCACTGTTTATGTTTGTGGTTTTTACAGAGAAATAGGGAAATGCTAAGACAAAGAAGCATGAGTAGCAGATGTGCTATATGTGAAGCTTGAAGGATTTTGGGGGACTCATTTGTATTTTGTTTAGCTCCCTAGTTTATGTTGTATTTCGATCGTATGACTTAGATTTGTTTCGAAGTTATGTATCGTTTATGTGTATTTTAGTTTAAGATGTTGAACAATTAAGTACAAAATGACTGTGGACCTATATGGTTTAATGTTGTTAAGCGATCCTTTTGAGACTTGTGATAGTTTTAAAGGAATTCTTGGATGAGTTTTCATCTAATATAGTTATGTTCAATGTCTTGAGCTAGAAATTGTACTTTGATATATGCTTTTATGTGTGTTCCGATATTTCTCTAAGTGTAGAAATATTAGGGTGTTACACCACTAAAATTTTATCTGATGGAAAGTATTAATACCGAGAATATTCTTGTTATTCTTATTGTAAGATCTTTCCGTTTAAAATTATTTATGAATATCAAATTAATTTGATTTCAATTTTGAAATTTCATTTCAATAATGGATATATTTTGACAACATCAATTTTTGAGACACGGTTTAATTAGGGGTTTGAAATATGAGATAAGATCCAAATCAAAGATGGCATTTGTAGTATCCATTAGCTGGATCGTACTAATACAAGAGTTTAATTACTTTAAAAAAATTGTGATCCTTTCAAGCTGTTTCGTTTATTCCCTTTTAAAGGTTTTTTTTTTTGAAAAAATTCCCTTTTAAAGGTTGTTTTGTTTATATAAAATATAAAAATATTAATATCAATTACCGTTAACAGTCATTTTATCTATCAAATAGATGGAGAAATTAACATGTCCCTAGCACAGCAGAGACTAATATGTCCTATAATTTCCAGAGACAGTGTGTTTTTTAGCTAAGAACAAATTTGCTTAGTTAATATTTTAAAAATAGAAAATTGTTTTTAAAATGTAATCAAGCCAGCTACAATTTAGGTCTTTTTGTTTTTTCTATAAACTTTCCATATATATAGTATTGATTACTTGCTGGAGTGTATAAACAAAATACTGATCAATTAATTATTGTATAGTATAAAAACAAAACAAATTCCCCAAGATTTTTTATTCAGCCTCCTTCAAGTGCTAATCTGAAGAGTATTTTTCTCTCCCTTTAGTTTCAACCAAAATTGAATTGTGAGAAAGAGTGAAATATCGCGACATGATATCAATGATGGTTTTTCGAATAACACACAAATGTTTGATGCTATTAACCAATTGGGTAGCTCTTTGTTTTCTGGTGGCTGATGGCATAGCTCGTTCTATCTAGAATCAAATGAAGTTTGCACCATTATCATTACCATGAATCAAAGAGAGTATCTTGTATGGCAAAAGATTCTCTTCAGTTACTCGACAGTTCCAGTAAGCAAGAGTAGCAGAAGATCTGAATTCATCTTGTAGGTATTCATTGGCTTTTGATATTTTTTGTGATTTTAGGAGTTTTTATTATGGTCATGGAGAATATTATTGGAGAACGAACCATTGTGGGTTCAATTTCAGTATTTCTCTGAGTGGGTTATACAATTTATATTTTGTAGCAGTGCTCCTTCAAGAAATTAATATTCTTTTTGTACCAATGATTTAAATGATGATTGATTTAATAACTTGTTTGGTTTTCTTATGGATTTTTTTTTGCTTTTTATTTAGGTTTTTTTAGTGATTCTATTTACGTTTCTTGCAGGTACTCGTTGATTTATGAAATTTTCGTACTCCGGGGTTTGTTATGGTCATGGAGAACCATTGGGTAGGATTGAGTTATGGCACTCTTTTGAGCGGTTAGGCAATTTCCCCCTTTACGAGGGAAACATGATTATAGAAGTTGTATTTTTGTGTCAAAAAAAGTTGTATTTTTTTCCGGATCATTGATGGTGTTCGTGCTTAGGAGGAAATACCGCATTAGATAACATAGATTTGTTCGCTGTGGGAATCAAACATGGGAACACTGAGTCGACTTCCTGTCTCTCATGGTAGCTTATAGAACACGGGAACATCGAATCGAACATGGGCACATAAGTTTGTCTTTATTTAGGTTCTTTTAGTGATTCTGTTTAAGTTTCTTGCGGGTACTCATTGATTTTTGATATTTCCATACTTTAGGGGATTGTTATGGTCATGGACAACCATTCGGATAGGATTGAGCTTTGGAACTTTTCTAACTGGTCCCTTTTTGAAGGAAATGTGATTATAGAAGTTGTATTTTGTAGCAAGAGAAATGCTATTATTAAGAGTCGTTCATACACTCTCCTAGATAAAGAGGCACATAGCATATAGCACTTTTGTTAAAACTCAATACTTGTTTACCAGCTCCTCTATTTCAGCAATTATTATATTTTTTATTTCTTTTATTAACATCGTATCAAAACTTTCCTAAACTGGTGTGAGTAAAAGCGATTAGTACAATCACACCAAGACTCTAAATTCATCCACAGATGAACCCAAATCTGGAAAGCCCAGTGTGCCACTTGAATGGCTACAATCTCGTTCTTCATTCATTTGCGGCAATAGAGAAATTGGGCATCGAAGCAATGTTTTAAAACTAGGACCGGTGACCGACTCGATGAGGGTACTAGGTCACTGGGTTGAGGATCGGACTGAAGGGTTGACAGTTGAACCACATAATCGATTTTTAAATAATATATAGCAATATTTGTGATGTAATATCAATAAGTACAATATAGCCTAGTTGTAATACTCAGCCATACTTACTTAGGGGGTCTAAGGTTCGAACCTCAAGCCATATATTATGTGTTCAAACCGTTTCATTATATAAATTACCAATTTGAAAATTTTAAGCACTTAGGAGGAGCACCAGTTGTTAAAAAGGAAACGTTATTGGTAGAATGGTAGCAAGAAGAATGAAATAAATGGCTTGAATCAAAGGCATTTAGATTGGCGACTAATCTTGAGGATGATTTTTTTTTCTTTCCATTAACTTTTTACAAAATAAACTATCAGCTCTCTTAAACATGTTTGGATAGTTATCAGTAACCGTTAAAAGAGTGGCGTGACTATCTATATATATAAGAGAGTGTATAAATGACAGTCCATAACATTTCTCTTTGTAGCAAATGGTAAATTTCCATCAAGAATTCAATATTATTTTCTAGCCAGGATTTAAGGTTTTATTTTATTATTTATCTAGAATTTTATGAAATTGAACGGTAAAAAGATAATAAAATAAGAAATGTTTTACCAATTATAACTAACAAAATAAATAAAATATCAAATACTTATGAAAATAATCGTGCTTTGATATTCAATTTGTCCTATTCTATCTTCTTATTAAGGATCACTTATTCGAACCTTATCAAAATATATTCATATCTCTGAGGCGATTTTTCTTTTAACTTATCACTTTTTATTTTAGTTTTTTAGAATTCAGAGTGTGGCACCTTCTTCCTCTAGAATATGAATTCTCAAACTTTAGAGTAGAAAAAGGCACGTACTTTTGTCTCTATCTAGGGCCGGCCCAAGGCCCAAGCAACCAAAACTAGGGCTTTGGGCCTCAAAAAAATAGCTTTTTTATATGCCTAAAAGGGCCTCAAATTAAGTGTCATATATTAAAAAGGGGCCTCAATTTCCTAAAATCAGTATGACGCAATTGGTGGAAGTATTGTTCTTCAATCAATTGAGTTTGAATCCTTCTAGCTTCCTTTTCCTAAAATTTTGTTTTGCATATTATTAAAATTAAAAAACATTAACATATTTATCTTTGTAGGGACTTGAACACATGTGCAATAGTAATAATTAGACAAAACCGTACCACCGCATCAACTTACAAATACAAACATTATTATGATAGAAATAAAATATATAAACTAGTAATATGTATATTTGATTATTAAAATAATATGCTATTTTATAGTTTAAATTTTCAAAATTACAAATATTGTACATATAAAATTCTATTTCATTTTTGAATTTTTATAAAGCCTATAGTTTCTATTGTATTGCCTCACTTTAAAAGGTTTTAATTTTTTTTTAATATTTCTCGCATTTATGTTATTTTCTCCTTTAAAGGGTCTCACTAAAAAGTTCGCTTTAGGCCTCCAAATAGGTTGCGTCGGCCCTGTCTCTATCTTAATCATTTCTCATTTCCTCTCTCATTTTCTCTCTCCATATTTTCTCTCGTTTTTAAATCTAAAATCACTTAAAGTTACTAACATTTTTCTGTCATAAAGATAGAAAATCCATTTCTCTTAGCCTTTTAATCTGTGATCTCTTTCCATCTTAGTTATTCACTCAAATGTAAATTCTATATCTTTATTTGTTCCAATGAAGGATTTAGGGGTGGGAATAGGCTGGGCTGAGTTAGGTTTTGCATGGCCTGGGCCTGACCTGCATTGAAAGTGTTAGGCCTGAGTCTGAGCTGTGGCCTATCGTAGACTCATTTTTTAGGCCTGGCCTGACCTTATTGAAAGTTTGTTAAGGCCTGAAAGCCTGTTTAAAAGCCTATTTCACCATTTTTTATAAAAAGCCTACGCCCTTTGATTGATATATGCTTTTGTAAATTGACTAAGAAACTAATATGACAGTGAAATTAAGTTTTATTTTATATGACATCCAATTTAAATTATATTTTATATTATAACTTTAAATGTGTCAAAAAATTGATGTATGTTGATATGTTTAAATTAATAGAAAATATTTGAAAATTTATGATTTAATACAATATACTAAATCTAATATAATAACAATAATACTAATAAAAGCATTTTTTATATTTACTTAAATAGGTCGGCCTATTATGCCTAAAAGGCTTTTTCGAGGGCCTGTAGCCTGGCCTTTTTAACTAAATAGGCTTTTTAAAAAGCCTTAGTCTGGTCTGTTTTAAAAAAAGTCTGGACTGGTCTGGGCCTGACGTAGACTGAGCCGTAGGCCCCTGTCGGACGGTCTGGCCTATTCCCACCCCTAGAAGGATTTTAGGAAGTAGTTTTTTTTTGGATACGATTATAGGAAGTAGTTTATTTGGACAATCGCAAGAACATCTATATCAAAATTTAATGTGGAAAGGCCCAAAGGTTTCTATCTGTGAGTGATTTAGGCGCCAAGATTGAATACGAAGTACTTTGTGATTTAGACTTTAGTTTTTAGGCACCAAGATTTCTGTCGGTGGAAGTTTTTTTAAATAAAGCTTAGGCAATCTTACAATGTGTTTTGTGTGAATAAATTTGCTAGGCAGTGTTAAAAAGTGTTTGTGACGCTAACAATGTGTTTTAGGTATTTTAAGGTTGGGAAAATATTCAACCGTTCAAATATTCGAAGTTCGTTCCTCTATAACTGGTTTAGTGAAAAAGTAATTTGATAACTAAATATATATTCAAATACACGAAGTTTGGGAGAGATTATGGATTCTTAGAGAGAAGCTCCATCTTCTCTGACCTCTCTTTTTCCTCATCATTCGGAGAGAGGTGATTTTGAGTCATCTTTTGACCCGAAAATCACCCCTTGTATCGTTTTTCCTCTCCTTTTATCCAAATAAGTGTTATTCACATCATTTTAAGCTTTTTTGTGATTTTGTCATTTGAGTGTGGCGTCGTTGTCTTTGTCGTTGTCTTGTGCTACATATAGTTTGGTTTTCCCGTCTTATTAAGGTGTTTGTTCCGTTCAGATTAACAAATCGGCTTTGACTCATTACAGATTCAACTAATGATGACTTGGTCGTCAATACTACAGACTCAGAGGCATGGGTACTCTTGTCACTTTAATTTTGACACTTTTGTAGGCATTTTGTCGTCTTATGCTATTAACTTGAATGTTGTTAGTTTGTTCGCAGATCCATCATTTTAAGTTTTAGCAACATGGAAATTGTGTTATTTTAGATGTAATCTACTGATTTGAATGAATGAAAACCTTATTTTTAGTTAAAAAGTACGCAAAAGTAAAGTAGTTAAAACAATAGGAAAGAGTTTAATATTGCATACTGAAATTGAAAAAGATGAAAACAAATGATTAAAAATCATCCATGCAAAAATTAAAATGATAAGCATCAAAAAATTTCATATCAAGAAAAAAACAAAAAAAAAAAATGAACTATGTCAAAAATAAATTAGAAATCTAAAACATCATACAGAAAAGTAGGGGGGAAGAATCGGAGATTTGGAGCTTGAGAGTGAGGTAGCTGGCGATTGAGAGCTTGCATATTTGGATTTGGAGTGGATGGATATGTTGCTTGGTGACAAATAGATGTGGTTGTTCCGTTGGTGGCGAAAGAAGATAGATAGATGAAGCCTGAGAACTGAGATAGGGAGAATTAGATGGGAAAGGATCGAAAGAAAAAATGAGCTTGAGAGATTGTGTCGTACCCTAATTTTGTATAGCTTTTTTGTTTATTTCATTTTTAAAGGAAAAACAAGCTAAAAATATTGTTTTCGAGGCTTATTCGTTTACTACCCCACTTTAATCTCTTTTGGGCCAATCGTTGGCCTAATTGCGCTAAAACGGGTAAAATGCGAATAAATGAGCAGAAATACAATTAGGAGATTTTTTTTTGTACCCCCACCTTTTCCCTCAATACCCCCACAAGATTTTTTAAGACAAAAATACCCCTGCCTAAAATGAACGTGATCGGATTTACCTTAGGGGGAGGTAAATCCGATTTGTTAATTTTAGCCATCGGATTTACCTTTTTACCCCCACTAGGTAAATACGACTTTAAAATTAACAAATCGGATTTACCTTAGGGGGAGATAAATCCGATTTGTTAATTTTAGCCATCGGATTTACCTTGGGGGGAGGTAAATCCGATTTGTTAATTTTAGCCATCGGATTTACCTTGGGGGGAGGTAAATCCGATTTCCCTAAAAAAAGGAAAATCGGATTTACCTCCCCCAAGGTAAATCCGATTTTGGATATTAATTTTTTTATTTAATTTTTTAAAAAAAACTTATAAAAACGCTACTAAAAATCCGTTAAAGAGTTAGAACTAATTCAAAAATTATACAAACACCACTAAAAATTTAATAAAACCAAACTAAGGCTATGCAATTTTTTTTAGATTTTTTGGAGACTGTGAAAAATTAAAAAAATTAATAGAAAATAGTAAACGATGGAATTTGGGAATTTGAGTCCCCCTATACTAAAAGAAGTCACTTCTTGAGGAGTATTGATCCTTGATTTATTTCGGATTTAATGGCTGTGGTTTCATTGCAATCGGAGTAGGTTGCCCGAAAACTGATTTTTTAGCCTAAATTATTCGCTCGATGTACAATATCGTCACGTGTTAACGAACAACACACTAAATTGAACCCAAAGAAGACCGATATTCATATTATTGATATCTAATTTCTTTTTCCTTTAAAAAATAATTTAAATTTTTTAAATGATTTATTTATTTATTTTTGGATAAAAAAATCGGATTTATCTATGGGTGGGGTACATCCGATTGGAAATCGGATTTACCTTTAGGTGGGGTAAATCCGATTTTTTTTTTTGAGTTCGGGGGATACGTTGGGGTTTTTGAATTTTGTAAAGGGATATATTGGTCTTTTCAAGGGTGTGTGGGGGTATAGGTTCAAATGGGTGGGGGTAAAAAAAAAATCCCATAAAACCCGTTATAAGCCCATTTGCAAAATGACATCAGCCCAAAAAATAGTCCAATTCATTAACACTATCACAAACTCACAAAGACGAAACATAAAGAAAAAGTACAAAAAAACTAGAATTAAAAAAAAAAAAAAAGCACACACGGCAGCTTCTATTGGTAACCTAATATCTTCTAACCTAGCCGCATAGAGAGATCAAAGAAGAATCAACTAAAAAACTAAAAAAGGAAGATAGTATTAGTATTCAATGTGATTTGTTTCATATCTCCAAAAATTAGCAAAAATCCCAAGTGACAAGCAATTCCCTCTTCTGATCTACTGCACAACTTTTTAGTATAAAAGTAAGTTTAGCAATAAGAAAAGGTTTAAATATGCGTTTGGCCCCTGCAAATACACGCACAATTCAAACAGGCCCCTGTAAAAAAAAAACTTTAAAATAGCCCCTGCAAAATATAAATTGTTTACGGTTAGGCCCCTCGGTCAGTTTTCCATAAAAAAAAGGTTTAAATATGCGTTTGGCCCCTGCAAATACATGCACAATCCAAACAGGCCCCTATAAAAAAATAACTTTAAATAGTTCCTGCAAAATATAAATTGTTTACGGTTAGGCCGGTAAAGTGGAAAATAGTGTGTTACTAAAAAACTAAAGATTTTGGGGGGACATGGGTGTTGAAGCCATGACCCCCTTGTTGAAGAAACAACCAAATACCACTAAGCTACATCACAATTTGTGATTATTTGGCCAACTACTTCTATGTAATATATAATAATGAAAATTTTCATTAAAAAATAAAAAAGGAAATTGATACATTCTTGCGTTTCAAACCACCGTTCTCTTCGTTTTTATATGCATTTGTTTCGGAATTCAGAGAAACGGAATAACCCCAACATAATTTGAAGAATCGCTGATCCATATTAGAGAAATCATAGATCTAATAAATGGGTTGTTCTTTGAAACCGAAATATAAAAAGGTTGATTTAAGTTCTGATTTAAGTTCTTTGAAACCGAAATCAAGGTAAGAAACCAAGTTATGATTTAAGTTTTGATGGCAAACTGCTATTGTTGTTGCTGGTTACAGTGCTTTAGCGCAAGAAGGTATCAATTTTCTTTTTTATTTTTTTATGAAAATTTTCGTTATTATATATTATATAGAAGTAATTGGCCAAATAATCACAAATGGTGATGTAGCCTAGTGGTATTTGGTTGTTTCTTCAAGAAGGGGGGTCACGGTTTCAACACCCTTGTTCTTCCAAAATCTTTAAATTTTTAGTAACACACTATTTTCCACTTTGCCATGTATGCGCCACGTGTGTCATGTGTCCATGATGACATGGGTTGATGACGTGACGTTCAGTGACACGTGGCATAATGGTCCAATGAGATGATGACACGTGGCATATTTAAACCTTTTTTTTTATGGAAAACTGACCGAGGGGCCTAACCGTAAACAATTTATATTTTGCAGGGGCTATTTTAAAGTTTTTTTTTACAGGGGCCTATTTAGATTGTGCGTGTATTTGCAGGGGCCAAACGCATATTTAAACCTTAAGAAAAATGAAGGTTTTCTTTTGCCTATCGTTACCTCCACGTTTTCACGTTGCAAGCAAACCCTCTAGCAACCATCAACAGTGCAAAGTCACCCCAAACATTCTGCTCACAGTAACTCATTCTGCTCATGGATCATCATTGGTTCCAGGTTCTTTTCTCTCTCTTTTAAGTATTAACTAGACTAGATAGTACCACACCACCTAAAAAATTAAGGTTATGATGATATGTCCAAAAATCTAATTGCACCTCTTTACATCGATTGTATATATGTCCAAAAATTTCTCCTATGTGTGTATGTTCATTACTTTGTTCCTCTTGCTTGCATGGCTAACTTGTGTTCTCTAAATATGTGTTTTGTTCTCAAGTCCAATATTCTTCCATAACATGATGCTGGTGGTGTTGACATCTGTTTTGTTGCAACCTAATCCATTATTCATATTTTATTCATTTTGTGTTATTTGAGCATGACTCGCATTTGTTTCTTTTTCATCATCGAATAGAATCTAAATGTTTGCTACTGTCTAATAAATTCATGAATGTATGTGTAACCGGGTTAGTCGACCTTGTTATAGGATAAGTGAGCTGGAAATGTACTAAAATCCCTATAAAAATAAAAAAATAATAAAAAATACTACCACACAAATATTTTCGGGCGGACCCACCTCTCTTAAGTACACTAATAAAAAATGTTTTTTAAGAAACATATATATTGGGAAAAAAACATATAACAAAGAGGACATCCCCAAAAATATATATATATAGGACCATGTTTTGATATCAGATGGTGACAACCATTCAAGTGAGCTAAAGGTTACCGGCGGAAAATCCGCCGGTAAACAAAAAAATACGGCGGTAATTTCCGGTAATCTACCAGGAAATTACTAGCGTCGTCAACCACCCTTATTGTTGTCATTTTGTCCACGTCTGTTTTGCCTCCATATGCATGGTCATCATACTGATTTGGGTTTCCCTCATCTAGGGTTATAATTGACAAATCAAATCGAGGGTCATAAGCAAACAGGTCATCCGTAGCAACCCCACAAACACTGCAGTAATCGAGTTTTATGTCTTTATCATCCTCATAGTCCGAAAAGTACGCAGACGAGTGAGATACATATAGTTTGGACCTTCTCATGGCCACATAGGAAAGACGAACAACTGCAGTGTCCACATAGTCGTAGAAACCACAAATCTCAAGGCTGTCAGTTTCCAAGTAATGCTTCCCTTCCCAATCACGACCGATTTGCCCATCGTGCTTGTTGTTATATATGTCTTCTACCGATACATTATCAGGTAGCATCTGGGCAATGGGAGCGTAGAAGTCTTCGGGAAGCATTATTCGTGGCTAACAACAATATTGAAAACAATAAAACATTAGTGGTATAAATAAAATTTTATTTACTGTTAAGTAATTTATTCTATTTATACCATTAATGTTTTATTATTTTCAATAATGTTGTTAGCCACGGATCATGCTTACCTAAGACTTCTACGCTCGCATTGCCAATATGATACCTAATAATGTACAAGTATAAGACAGATGTAGCAACAAGCACAATGGGCAAATTGGTAGTGATTGAGAAGGGAAGCATTACTTGGAAACTGACAGCCTTGAGATTTGTGGTTTCTACGACTATGTGTACACTTTAGTTGTTCGTCTTTCCTATGTGGCCATGGGAAGGTACAAACTATACGTATCTCACTCACATGGATACTTTTCGGACTATGAGGATGATGAAGACATAAATCCCAATTACTGTAGTGTCCATGGTGTTGCTACAGATGACCTGTTTTCTTGTGACCCTCAATTTGATTTGTCAATTATAGCCCCAGATGAGGGAAACCCAAATCAGTATGATGACCATATGGAGGCAAAACAGACATGGACGACAATGATAACAATAAGGGTGCTTTGACACCTTTAGCTCACTTGAATGGTTGTCACCGTCTGTTATCAAAATATGGTACTATTGAGGGATATTTAGGGATATCTTCTATGTTATATGTTTTTCCCAATATATACGTTTCTTAATGATCTGTATACTATTGTCTACCTTTACGTAATTTATATATCCTTTTGTCTTTTTATAAGTTTTCAGATCAATAACAATGTCTAGGTACCTTTATCTACCACACTTTATATGTTGTATATGATTCCCTATAAAAGCTTGATTAAAAAAACCATTAAACATATACCTTCTAAAAACAAATTTTTATGCAAATAACTAAATTTCAATATCAGAACGAATTTCCGCTTGATCTCACCGCATACCAATCCCATTTGTTTATCAACAATTAAATAACTTCCCTACATATACTGATATTCAAGAAATACACACACACACACACACACACACACATATATATATATATATATATATATATATATATATATATATATATATATATTGTGTGTGTAGATTAAACGATTGATATCAGAAAAAAATAAAAAACATAATATATTAGCACACGAATATTTCATATAAAATTATTAAATTTAAGATTATAGTTATAAATGTCTCTTTAAGGCATATTAGTATTAGTATTTTCTGGTCAGCAATTATCGATAACAAAAACATTTGAGTAGTATTGTAAATCAAAAACCGAAAAATCATATTGGTTTATAATTGAACTTTTAAAATGTATAAATCATCACCATGATACTTCCCTCCAGCCACTTCAGCATGACCAAATTATATTGTTGTGTGTAAAGAAGATCTAAATGCATTATTTCAATAAAATAATATGTGTCACAAAAATTAGAATTTCAATAACATAGTACTTTAAGTATTTGCAAATTATTGTTACAGTTATATAATTCAAAAATAATCATTCCTTTATATTGCCTGAATTGGAAAATAATCAGATATTAAAAATGAATTTTTGTATCAAATTTTCAATACCATTTAAACATTTCCTCCTCCAATTCGTTTCAGAACGCGATTTGAGAGCCTTTCACAGAATTCCTTTTTTATCGTTCGCATTTTTAAAAAAAACTAGGTTTTTTCATGTTTTCAATCAGGTGTGTTGCGGAATTACCCGACTCTAAGTTGTGGTTTCTTTTTTTTCATTCTCAAAGAGTTGTGGTTATTATATTTCCTTCTTTTTATTTATTTAATAAATAATAAATAAGCAAATGACCGAGTGAGGTACCCCATGGATATATTAATATTTGTTTTTAACTTAACAGGAGTTGTAATTCGTTTTAATGTGTTTTAAATCATATGTTTTTTTTTGTTGACAACTAAATAATATGGTATAGTATAATAATATTTAACTGATTGCATTTTTTAAACTAAGGTTGTGGCACAATAATTAAGAAAAATAGTTAATTTTGCATAGAAAAGATAGATTGTGAGTTAGTTTACCAAATTGTCATTCATTAATGACATTGGAAACATAAAAAGTAGAATTATAAGAAGAGCTATTATTAAATAATGGAGGGTATGACTGGAAAAGAAAATTTATGTTGTATTGATATTTTAAAAAGTAATGTATTTTGAGACAATTTTTTTGGCTAGAAAGTCATATAATATGGGATAAACGAAGTATTTATGTTTTAAGTGCATCGCAGAGGCAGACATACTGTCCTGGAATGGTAGCTCAAGTGGTTGAATGAAATAGACATCGTTGGTGAAAATATAAACGTATGGGGTTCCCCCGCTCCCCCCACCCCTCTAACTACTAAGACACTAATTTCTAATTACTTTGCCTATAATATACCAGTACTCCCTCCAGACCTAATTATAAACAAAAAAGTGTCTAGTTTTAGTTGACTCAAATATAAGCAAATCTCGACTAACCTACCTATATTTAATGCTATTTTTCCACAACTACTCTTAAAGTGACTCATTAATGTTGTGAGAAGATAACTATTAATTAGGAATAATTTAATAAATTTATTTGCTTTTTTTTTCATAAAATGAAGGAAATTAAATATACAAAACCAATATCTTTAATATACGTGAAAGTAATTATTTTTGATTATAATGAGTTCGGAGTATTATTATATTACACGGATACTTAATTATTTCGAGGATACTCTATTTTGAAGTTCCCACCCAGAGCCAAATGATTAAAAAAGCACCAATTTGTTTTCTCCCTCTTTTTCCGTTTCAGTTTCGCGGTTTTTTCCCCAATTGTTGTTGCGTAGGCTCTAACCAGTGACCCCTCCACCTCGCTCTCACTCTCTGTCTCGCGTATTCTCTCTCGTTCTCGTCCAAGACACAAGCGAAATTGCTGGTCACCGGATTCTCTCTCAGGTTCTCTCTCACTCTCACTCTCTATTTCGCTCTCCTCTTGAATTTAGGGTTCGTGCGGCGTTTCGTTTCCCCCTTCTACTTCCCTTTTTCACCTTAATTCTCCTTCCTCTCCATTGGTGCATCACTGTAGCGCGCGAAACGCTGCAATTTCTACGATCCGCGCTACTTCTATGAGATAGTGCCGTGAAACGCTGTTGTTGACTACATTCAATGATAATTCTTTGAAATAGAATCAAAAACTAAATCCAGATCTAGCTGTTGTGCCGTTGTTCTGCAAGACAACAATGATCTCCGTAGTGGTTGAAAATAGAGATAAACAGAGGATTCTAGTAATTAATTAGTAAAATTGGAAATCAAAGGTCTAGTTGCTTGGAACTTTGTTTGATAGGAGCATATAATTTAATGCAGCTAATTGCATATTAGTATAGTGAAATCACCTCACTTGGAGTGCTTAACATATCATCAAATATGTGATGTTAGAATAAGAGCATAGACTCTTTTTAGTCTCAACTTTTGAATGGGACGAATTGGTCCCTTAGTTTTCGAAAAGGGACAAGTTAGTCGCTAATCTATTCCTAAAAAATTGTCAGATTTGTCTCATGAAGAAATTGTCGGGGACTAAAATGGGTCTTTATTCTTAAAATAATATTTATTTTATAGGAAAGTAACAACCATTTTGCAAGAGAACAGGTATGTGTGTTATGTGGATGTGTGGGTAATTTTTTGTTACGAGGTGAATAAAAGAAAGAGAAGAGGCACTGGGGGTGCAATTTGTAGAATATTTTTAGAGCCAGTTTCTATCAGTTATTTACAAATTCTAATACTAGCAGACCAGTAGCATACTTGTGAAAGCTATTCTGTGATTTCTTTAAGTTTAAATTTAAATGCTTGAATTGTCCTATAATTGGATATGCATGATTTGCTACGATAACTACAATATGATCTTGGGGTCACAAAGTTGTTTCATTGTTCATGACTGCTCGTTAGTTGCCAAATTATGTGCTTGAAAGTTGAAATTGAAACACTGCATATGTTGTGTGTCTGTGATACGTGCAAAATCATATATGAAGTCATTATCAATAACTAGGTCTAGATGCCTTGCATAAAGATTTTAGATTTGGTGCATATTTGTTATATAACTTTGTTTTTTCTATACACATTTCGCTTATATCAAAGAAATCTGATATTCACCTAATTTTAGCATATTTATCTGTATGTACTTTGTTTGTGCACCCATTTCTCTTTAATGATTTGCTACTTTTTGTTTTGCTACTGTCAAAAAGCTAGATGTTTAGGATATGTAATTTGATCAGGGTAATTTGTCGTAATTAGCAAAAGGTGTCTCGGTTTAGAACCAAACTATGTTAATATGTACCAACCTTGACCTGTGTGTGTCTTCTCTATACTATGATGTTTTAACTTTTAACTTGTTGAAGACTGTAAATTTATTTTTTAATGTGTTACTGGAATTGTTTGTCCAATGAAATTTACATTGTCACTCAACATCGTGTAATGGTTGCTGAAGAACAACTAGGAAATTAGGAATGTATAGTTCAATCAGAAGCTAACTAGTGATGATATGAATCCCCTCCTTACCAATTTAATAATGGAGTGGAATCTATCATTTTTTATTTTATTTTATTTGGCTTAGAACATGATGAATCTGAAAGACAATCATGTTATGTAGACATGCAATTAAGTGACTTCATCTATACTGAGATGTGACAGAATGGTTGCTGCAAAGATACAATACACATTTTAAAATGTTAAGGGTGAACTTGGCTATAGTTACTCTGAATGAAGATGATGAGTTATTTTACTATTTATCTTTTCAAAATTGTAGTTATTAATTGTTTGCTATCTCTCTATATGTATGTATTGTGTTCACACAACATGTATAGACTGGTTCACACACACGTATCTACTGGTTAATTTATTTACTTGTTTATCTAATATATATAATGGTTCATCTACTTACTGGTTTATCTTTTACTTGTTTTAGTAAATTTCCTGAGACTGCAGCTTGGCTTTAGTTTTTCTTTATCCTCTGCCTTTTTTTGTTTTGTTTTGATCACACTTATGACTTATAGAGAAAAAAAGGCAAAATCATACAAAAGACAGTTAGTCAGGAACCAGAGACAAGAGAGAGAATTCGGTTGTGATTTGTAGCTAATACTGAATTTTGACGGTCTTGCATGCCTTTGCATTCATTTACATATATTCAATTTTTAAAATTTACTCTATTTTTTTGACAGCTTGTGATAGAACAAGTGCAGTCGTGGACTTCAAGAGGACATTCCTCTTTGCTCGGTTCTATATTATAGGATCCAAATATTGCATTTTTGGTAATGCCCTAGAATCTTTATCGGTGTGCCAGAAGTTTTACTCTGTTTATTGTGAATGAATTGATTGTGGTAATGATATAAATAATGTAAAGAATTACCGACACCAGTAATACTAACTGCAATAATGCTGAGTTATGGTCCTGTGTGCAGTACTTTTTTTTCCAATATAAAAAATGAAATACAGCACTGTAGACTGATTTCTGAGGCTGATTCCTTCCAATAATGAATATTATTAGAGGAATCCACTGAAGACTGATTTCTGAGATTCTTGGTATCATTTTTAGCCTTAGGAGATTTACCACTCATATATTAGCATGTGTACCACTTACCAGAGTGGGCTGGCTGGTCCTTATTGACAACTCTAAATGTTTAAAGCCATCACTTTGTTGAGGATTGTCACCGCGTCTCACTGTTGTTGCAGCTTGCTAAATGCTAGTCAAATTCCATTTTTAGCATGTGACTTGAATCTCTGTAGTAAACACCTCCAGATTCGAATCCAGCTCTTGTTAGTTATGCCTTCCTTGCATTTTTCCAATTTCAGCTAGCACATCCATTCTTCCATTCTATTTCTCAGAGATATCTGATCCATATGGTTCTGAACTCACCATAGTAATCTCTTTGGGAAATTTGCCATCCAGTGAAGATAAGAAGAAACATGTATGGGAGAAAAGCTTGCCAACTTGTAAAAGAATTTGCCAGCGTAGAAAAGGGCCAGCTCACGCCATTTAATGTAAGTCCAGGTCTTCATTTTTAGTGGGACTAATTGATTTTCAAACCTCCTGTTGTTGAAAATAATCTGCATGGTTGATATGATTTTAAACCCTATTTTGGCATTTTATTTCGTGGCGTGGCTTTTTCCTAAAAGTTTTAGAAAAAATTGGTACACTTTTGTAAACCCCTTCAGTTTAGTTTGCTAGATCTAGGGATTTTAATTGGTTTCTAATGCTCAACCAATTTTACTGATGCTTGGTGATGGCAATCTGATGAGTCACTAGAAACAGAAAGAAGTAACGTCAATTAATAGACTTCAGCTTTTTCCTTCTCTTCTTCCTTTTTTTTACGGGAGTCTTCTTCCTTATTATCTGTATCTATCTATGCTTTGGATCCAGAGTTTAAATACTGCATGTAATCCATTTACCACTTCAAAGATGTTCTGAGTTTTCGAGTATGCAAGAGATGAAAATTTGATAATGTATGCCTGGTAAACATCACTGAGATTTCACATACGTCATCTCTTAATTTCACTATTTGCTTGTCTTTTAGGTCACTCTGTTGCTATTTAAATTTCTTGCTTGTTTCTATCATTTCTATACATCTCCCCATTTCACTTAAAGAAAAGGAGAGAGAAAATCTTTATCATGTTGCCATGGTAACAGTAAGAACTTGTTTTGTCTGCCATGATTCATGATGTTCTAGTTTATAACAACAATGTCCTGTAATCGTTAATTACTTATTATATTGCTATTTGTTATATTGTTTCCCTTTTGCCTTGATATTTATCTACCATTTTTTCCGATAAGTAGAAGTAATATTAATAGAAAGCCATATTTACAAAGAAAGATGGAAAGGATACACCAGTACACCTTAAACAAAATACATCAAAGGCAAACGAAGACTACACCATGAGACACAAAAACTGTCAAAACACAGTAAACAACTAAAGCACAACATAGACCATGACAAACAAGCTACCAACAATTATACCTAAGGCAATCCAGAATTCACCAATCATGGACGGATCACAACCAGCACACCACGCTAAGCCACACACCCACCGAATCTCGGATGCCACTCATGAATGCCATAATCTGTACAAGTAGAAACTCATCAACAAAATTTTATATTGTGAATATGTGCTTGCTTTTGTTTGATACTTTTTCCAATAATCTTGTAGGGTGACTTGTTGGAACAAGTAGTTGGAGAATGCAATGCACATCACCTCGAGCTTCAGTCCTTGATAAGGTAGCCGCTAATCTAGTGTCCTGATTTTGTTTTTCTGGTGCGTCCTTTTTTTTTTGTTGGAGTATGATATCTCAATCTTTGTTGGAGTATGATATCTCAATCTCACATAGGCTGACAGGCATGCGTCTTGTTGAATATGTGCCTGGCTGGTGACGAACCTTGTTACAAAGTTAATGACAATTGAGAACTGATGCAGTGTCTGCCGTCTGGCATATTGTACCCAGAATATTCCTTTTTCATTGTAGTATGCCATCTCATATGGGCATGGGTTTCATTTTGTGTAAACAGGAAGATGCAGGAAGAAGGTTCGGATACCCCAGCGGCTAGAAATGCTGACCACTACGGAGCCCTTATCCACCATCTTTCTTTAATCCGAAATAAACGTTGTTTGATGGCATACATGTAAGCATAAATGCTATTTACCATCAAACATAGTTCCTATTTTTGTTCTTTGATTCTCACAGCTACATACAGGTATAATCGAGCAGATACTATACGAAGCTTGTTATGGAAGATAGGGAAAGAGCTTCCTCAAGAAATTGAAGAGAAGCTTTGTCACCCGGAGTTAGCGTATTTTCAGAAGCATTCTTCGGCGTTGAAATCTTATATGTCAAGAATAGATGTTGATCTGACTGTGGTAAGTGGTAACCCCCTCCTCCCCTAGAAGTTAAAACAATTTCCTTCCCTCCTTTCTGACTCAGAAGCACATGCATACTTCACATAAGAGAAAGGTACAGACTTAAGTTACACATACACGTATAAATATATGCTTCCAAAAATGTACTATCCGTAATCAATGCATTGCTTAGTAATTTTAGCCTCGGCTGGTTAAATTTTTAAAAGCGACCGCATGAATGCATCTTTACTTTATGTTCCACTTAATTGAGTGATCCACCGATGTTGATGCAACTATGTTGAGCATCTGGGCCAGAAACTTTGATGAATCTAGCTATAATCTAATATGAAGGGACTATAATTCAGAATTTGTGTTAATGAACCTTAAACTTAATTTCTGTTGCTAGACGGATTGAATTCACATTCATTAATAGGGTAAACCCATCAACAGCAATTTGGGGACTAAGAAACACATTTCTCATATTAAAATTACTAGCCTTGGTTGTTTGGGGTCCTTGATGTGAACTTCTTTTAGTCAGTTATTGGTAACAGGCAAGAAAACCAAACAGAGGGTGGGGAACACTGTTGGAGTCATTCACTTTTGTTTTGCAGTTTCTGGTGGCAAATGAATTTAGCTCTAACAGTAAACTAATGTATTGTAATTCACAAAATATTGCATTTGATAGGATATGGTACCACCAAAAGATCCATACATTCAAGTAAGGGTCCTTGAAGACATAGGAGAAGGCATTGTACTTAATGATAAGCATGCCAATTTTACCCGCCATTCAATGCACTTTGTGAAGCGAACTGATGTGGAGCAATTCATCTCACGGGTTACCATCTTAGTTGCTTATAATTTATCTTCCAAAATTGTCTAAAATGCCACCTAATTGTTTTATTTTCTCTCAACAGGGCTTAATGGAGGAGCTCACCAATTGACCTTCTAGGCCTTTACCAGGAAGTAATATTGATGTAGATGAGAATAGTAATTTTGAACTTGATACTTTGGATTATCTTTCGTACTTTTTAATGACATTTTATCAATAATTTTGCCTATTGTGCTTCAGGAATTTAAACCAAAGGTTCGTTTATTTGTGGGTTTTTTTAATTGAAAGATACATTTATAAAAATTTATGATGAGTAAATAAGTTTTTTCTAAATAAAGAAGTCTTAAAAAAATATAAAGCAAGCATGGGTTCTTAGATAAATAATAAGGATTAAGTATTTGAATTTCCATCTAACAAAATTGAGTTTTATACTATGACTCGTTCGATTTTGTGTTTATAGACTATGAACCAACTGTGTTAAACATTTTTACATATTCATCTAATAGAATTTCATCACGTGTGGGATAAATTAGTCCTTTGAGACACTCTTTTTGGGACATTTAGTCCTTATCTACTATCTATTTATACCATTAATCTACTATTAAAATATCAATTTTACTATTTTCCCAACTAAACAATTTTAGGATATTCTTGTAATTTCACTTTTTCAAACTTTTCTACTCTCGTACTTTTTCAAACTTTTTCACTCACACTTTTTTTTAAACTTTTTCACTCTTTTTCACACATTTTTCCACTCTCTCCTCTTTCTTCATCTAACACTATCTAATTTTTCTATTTTTCACAATATATGTACTTTAATTTCATATACATGTCTCCTTCATTTTTAATATATCTATTTTAATTCCATCTACATGTGTCATCCATTTTAATATTCCATTTTTTCTCTATCAATAACTCTACCATTTTCTTAAACTCACTTTTTATTTAGCCTAACTTTTTATTCTATGTGAAACTTCAATACAATTTTGTTTTCTAATCTCTACGGGAAATATTACATATTGCTGGTATTAGTTCACCGGGTAATGTTCGGACTATCTCAATTACAATTTTAAACTTTTTGTTTATCTACTTTAAATTAGTGTTAATTTTTCCAGGGTAATATTCGGACTAATTAAATTATGTCTAATTTGACTCACATTTTCACGAATCAAATTGGTCTCAACATTTTTTTGTCAGAGATATCACTCTAGATATTTACTCTACTTTTTTCTTTTGATTACCAACGTCATGCATTTATTTAAAATTGATCGTGTGGATAGCTTTTTGTTAATTGAGGTACTTATCAGTGTGGATTAATTGTAGACTCACTTAAGAACTCAAGTTGATATTGTATTGCACTTTAAATTGTATTATTTAATTGTTTTAATTAAGATATTTTAATTTGGCATTTTTGATCTCTATTTTATCATATTTTAAATTTTTAATATAATTTTTTTGTTGAGACTCATTTTAATAATTTCATACTCAAAAGCAACTGTGATTCAACCTATCCAAACATGATAAAATAGAATCATGTCTTTCGGCTCTATAAATAAGCCAGCTCTAAGATAAGCATCTAATATGAGCCATTATAGAATCAAAGTTGATTACTTCGCCTCTAAAAAGAATATTATTTCGAGCTAACCAAATACACAAACACGTTGCGAGCCACAAGTTCAACCTCAACCCGATATTGCGCCAAACCTCGCAAGCTATCCTGGGATGCAAAGATAAATGATGCACATCCTCTCCCTCCTCACTACACAACAGGCAAATAGCAACGTCAATAGAAGAAATCACATGACAGCGAAGTAAAACCGCTCACATGGGGAGGGAATTGTTAAACAACCTCCAACAAAAGATGATGACTCTGTGTCAAAAAAAACGAAGATCGGTAAAACCCCCACTATGATTGCTGTCAACAACAGAATTAAGAACATCTGATACAATATAGTCATAACAAGAACTTACAGAAAAATTCTTTCTAGCATTCAACACCCAAATTCACTAGTCTTGTTTGCCATACTTGATGTTCAGTTCAGAAACAATAGAATACGAGATGCGAGCCACCTCCAAAACAGTTTGATCAACCAAATCACACTAAGGGAAACTCCAATGCCACACCATGTTGGTCCAACCTCCCTTGTCATTCACTAATAGAGATTGATTATGACAAGTTGCAAACAAATTAGGAAAAGCCAATATTAGAGGTTGCAGACCAATCCAATGATGATTCCAAAAATCTACACGACGCTCATCACCCAACTCTCTACGCATACAAGCCCCAAACCACCTAAACAGTTGACAGTACATCAGATTTCCAAAGCGAAGACAAAACTGCTGCAGAAACCGAAACTGCTAGAGCATCAATTCGCATAGTTTCCAGCTGAATGTATGTTGATTTTACTAAAAATCGTTTATCATTCTCCAAGATACACTTCCAGCAATCATTAGAATTACGGTTAGGACTAACATCATGCAAAATACTCGGCAGTTCAGCCGCCTCTTCTTGCGCATTCTGATCAAGACCACCTGTTTTCGGTCCAAACACCGGCATCTTTGGAAAAAAACTTCATTTGCCACGCTATATAAAAGTATTTTGAGTTTTGATCCCCATAAAATTATATGTTTTCACTAAAAACCCCTAATTTTACACTAAATTGCACTTGCCCCAACTACCCTCCCACACAAAGCTGGTCACCAGTCAGCCAATCACTCTCTCTCCCACACTCACTTTCCTATCTCGTTTTTCTATTCTCCGTTCCTTCAACAATCGCAAGTTCACCTTCCGTCGCGCCAGCAGCTTCCGTTCGTGACGCCAGCAGCTTCACGGAATCGCGTTTCTTCCTTCCGTTCGCACTTTGCCGCCGTTCGTTCGCTGCCTCTGCCAGTGAAGGTTCAGTTCGCCGCCTCTGCCATTGTTGGTAGCTTTAAGGTCAGAAATTGATTTTCTCTCGAAACCCTAAATCCCTAACTCGTATTCTGTTGTTATTGAATCCGTTGATGATGAATCTCTTGTGATTTTCCCCCAATTTTCCCAATGTGGAACCTGTTGATACTGATGTTGTGATTTTACCCCAATTTCCCCCAGTGTTGAATCCGTAGAATCTCTTGATGTTGATGTTATGATTCTCCCTAATTTTCCCTAGTTTCCTCAATATGTTGATATTGTAATGCATGAGATATTGACTATAGTCTTCAGGAAAGTCTATTTCAGCGGAACTTCAATTGGGTGGGTTACGTTATATATAGCTTCTAGGACAATTAATACGAAATCTTGTAGTTGAATGTGTAATTGCTTATATTGTCGAAAGCTCAAACAATCTTAAAGGTATTAGTAATGTGAATAAGTACCTCTTTGGTAGTGATGTATCCCATGTGGATGTGTTTGAATTTCAAAATTGCTGATTGTTATTCTTAATTTCTACTTTCCTTGTAGCATTTAGTTTTCAACATTTGTTCATTGTATGTCTAATTGACTGTTTGGTTATATTCCCCCATGACAACCTCAGTTTTTGCTGGTGTATGATGTTTCTCTCTTAAGAATAAGCTTGATTCATTGTATTCTGATACTTTTAAATACCTATTTTTCAGTCAACAAAGAAATTTGTTAGTTCCGTCATTTGTTAGTATCTGGGGTAGTTTGTTAGTTCTCCATGGAGGTTTGACAAGGTGGTTCTTTGCTTAGTTTTATCCTAGTAGCTTTCTCTTGTATTTTTCATTTATTGTCAGGTTGTAGAGGGCTAGCTGTTTCTTGTATCTTGTTTTCTGGTTCTTTGATATTGGTTTATTGTCTGGTGTAGTTTTTAACAGTTGTTTATGAGTTGTGTAATTTATTTATTTAAATATATTAAAATTTTATTTTTATACTTTCAATGTCGCGTGATTTAAATAAAATTTGACCCCCTGGCCCTGGGACCTAGATCCGCCAATGGCTATGACTTATACGATCCGCGCTGCTTCTATGAGATAGCATCGTGAAACACCGCATTTGACAACATTCAATGATAATTCTTTGAAAATATAAGCAAAACTGAAATCCACATCTAGATATTGTTGTGCTGTTCTGCAAGACAACAATAAACACTGTCGTGGTAGAGAAGTGGTTGGAAATAGAGGTAACAGAATTCTAGTCATTAGAAAGTAAAATTGGAAATCAAGGGCTTAGTTGCTTCGAATTTCGTTTGATAGGAGCATATACTCGAATACTGATTATGCCCTAGGCACAATAGAAAAGTGACATCACCTGACACGGCGTGCTTAAAATATCATCAAATATGTAATGTTAGAATAAGAGTAAAGGTCCATTTTAGTCTGTAACAATTTTTGTAGGGATGAATTGGTCCTTAGTGTATGATATTTTCAAAAAGGGACAATTTAGTCTCTCTGTCCATCCAATGGTTGTCTGTTTAAAAATGACAGATTGTTTTGTCCCTAAAAAATTGTCTCATGAAGAAATTGTTAGGGACTAAAATGGGTCTTTTTTACTCTTAGAATAATATTTATTTTACAGAAAAGGAACCACTATTTTGCAAGACAACAGTGTGTGTTATGTGGATGTGTGGGTAATATTTGTTTGGAGATGAAATGAATAAAGGAAGGAGAGGCTTTGGGAGTACAATTTGTGGAATATTTTGAGAGGCTATATTTAAAAATTACAATAAAGTATTTAATTCAAATTATTTTAAATATTGTCTTAGCTATTTAAAAGAGAGTAATTTTCCAAGATAAAATATAATTTAAAATGAAGTTAAAATTAACTAATATAATTTGAATTAAATACTTTATTGTAATTTTTAAATATAGCATAACATTATAGATTCTTCGTAATTGAGTCAAAGAATTAATTGAATTTCGGCTAGTAAGTGAGTGGGAGTTGGGTTTTAGTTCCATTTGGGCTAGTAAATTAGTAAGAAATGTTGTAAGTCAATTAGCTTTAATGTTACTTGCGGTTTGGTTCGGTTTGGTTTTTGTAATCAAAATCGCTAACCAAACCGAACCGTGCGGTGCAAGGAAAAAAGAAACCGAACCAAACCAATAAGAAGCGATTTTTTGCGGTTTTCAGTTTGCTTTGGTTCGGTTTGCAGTTTTCTGTTGGTTTGGTTCGGTTTTGAACACCCCTAGCAGACATACTGTCCCGGAAGGGTAGCTCACATGGTTGAGTGAAAGGGACATCATTGATGAAAATATAGACGTACAAGTTCAAATCTCACTCCCCCTCCCCTCTAACTACTAAGATACTAATTTCTAACCACTTTACCTATTAAAAATAGAGGCAGACATACTAGTATTATATTACAGGGATACTTAATTATTTCGAGGATACTCTATTTTGAAGTTCCCACCCAGAACCAAATGATTAAAAAATCACCAATTTGTTTTCTCCCTCTTTTTCCGTTTCAGTTTCGCGGTTTTTTTCCCCAAGTGTTGCGTAGGCTCTGACCAGTGACCACTCCACCTCGCTCTCTGTCTCGCGTATTCTCTCTCGCTCTCGTCCACAAGACACAACGGAAATTGCTGGTCATCAACTTCTCTCTAAGGTTCTATCTCTTTCTCTCACTCTCTATTTCGCTCCCTTCTTGAATTTAGGGTTTGAGTGGTTTTGTCAAAATCGTGCGGCGTTTCGTTTCCCCCTTGTACTTCCCTTTTTCATTCAGAGTAACTATAGCCAAGTTCACCCTTAACATTTTAAAATGTGTATTATATCTTCGCAGCAACCATTCTGTCTCATCTCAGTATAGATGAAGTCACTTAATTGCATGTCTACATAACATGATTCTCTTTCAGATTCATCATGTTCTAAGCCAAATAAAATAAAAAAATGATAGATTCCACTCCATTATTAAATTGGTAAGGAGGGGATTCATATCATCACTAGTTAGCTTCTGATTGAACTATACATACCTAATTTCCTAGTTGTTCTTTGTCAACCGTTACACGATGTTGAGTGACAATGTAAATTTCATTGGACAAACAATTCCAGCGGCACATTAAAAAATAAATTTACAGTCTTCAATAAGTTAAAAGTTGAAACATCATATTATAGAGAAGACAGACACAGCCACACAGGTCAAGGTTGGTACATATTAACATGATTTGGTTCTAAACCGAGACAACTTTTGCTAACTACGACAAATTACCCTGATCAAATTACATATCCTAAACATCTAGCTTTTTGACAGTAGCAAAACAAAAAGTAGCAAATCATTAGAGAGAAATGGGTGCACAAACAAAGTACAGACAGATAAATATGCTAAAATTAGGTGAATATCAGATTTCCTTGATTTAAGCGAAATGTGTATATATAGATAAAACAAAGTTATATAACAAATAGGCACCAAATCTAAAATCTTTGTGCAAGGAGCAAATCAACATCAATAAACTAATTGAAACTTTGAAAGGCATCTAGACCTAGTTATTGATAATGACTTCATATATCATTTTGCACGTATCACAGACACACAGCATATGCAGTGTTTTAACTTTCAAGCACAAAATTTGGCAACTAATGAGCAGTCACAACGAAACAACTTTGTGACCCCAACATCTACAAACTAATTTAAGAATCAGATCATATTGTAGTTATCCTACCAAACCATGCATATCCAATAATAGGACAATTTAAGCAATTAAATTAAAACCTAAAGAAATCACAGAATAACTTTCACAACTATGCTACTAGTCTGCTAGTATTAGAATTTGTAAATCACTGATAGAAACTGGCTCTAAAAATATTCCACAAATTGCACCCCCAATGCTTCTCCTCTTCCTTTTATTCACCTCCTAACAAAAATTACCTACACATCCACATAACACAAACATAACTGTTCTTTTGCAAAATAGTTGTTCCTTTCCTATAAAATAAATATTATTTTAATAGTAAAGACCCATTTTAGTCCCGACAATTTCTTCATAAGACAAATCTGACTATTTTTTAGGGATAGATTAGCGACTAACTTGTCCACTTTTCGAAAATATCATGGACTAAGGGACCAATTCGTCCCGTACAAAATTTGAGACTAAAATGAGTCTATGCTCTTATTCTGACATCATATATTTGATGATATTTTAAGCACGCCAAGTAAGGTGATTTCACTATACTAATATGCAATTAGCATTATTTGCATTAAAGTATATATATGCTCCTATCAAACAAAGTTCCAAGCAACTAGACCTTCGATTTCCAATTTTTCTTATTAATTACTAGAATGCTCTGTTTATCTCTATTTTCAACGGCACAACAGCACAACATCTAGATTTGGATTTAGATTTTGCTTTTATTTTCAAAGAATTGACATTGAATGTAGTCAACAGCAGCGTTTCATCGCACTATCTCGTGCGCGGATCGTAGAAATTGCAGCGTTTAGCGCGCTACAGTGCTGCACCGATGGAGAGGAAGGAGAATTAAGGTGAAAATGGGAAGTACAAGGGGGAAACGAAACGCCGCATGATTTTGACAAAACCACTCAAACCCTAAATTCAAGAAGGGAGCGAAATAGAGAGTGAGAGAAAGAGATAGAACCTTAGAGAGAAGTTGATGACCAGCAATTTCCGTTGTGTCTTGTGGACGAGAGCGAGAGAGAATACGCGAGACAGAGAGCGAGGTGGAGTGGTCACTGGTCAGAGCCTACGCAACACTTGGGGAAAAAAACCGCGAAACTGAAACGGAAAAAGAGGGAGAAAACAAATTGGTGATTTTTTAATCATTTGGTTCTGGGTGGGAACTTCAAAATAGAGTATCCTCGAAATAATTAAGTATCCGTGTAATATAATACTAGTATGTCTGCCTCTATTTTTAATAGGTAAAGTGGTTAGAAATTAGTATCTTAGTAGTTAGAGGGGAGGGGGAGTGAGATTTGAACTTGTACGTCTATATTTTCATCAATGATGTCCCTTTCACTCAACCATGTGAGCTACCCTTCCGGGACAGTATGTCTGCTAGGGGTGTTCAAAACCGAACCAAACCAACAGAAAACTGCAAACCTAACCAAAGCAAACTGAAAATCGCAATAAATCGCTTCTTATTGGTTTGGTTCGGTTTCTTTTTTCCTTGCACCGCACGGTTCGGTTTGGTTCGCGATTTTGATTACAAAAACCAAACCGCAAGTTAGTCGCTAATCTATCCCTAAAAAATAGTCAGATTTGTCTCATGAAGAAATTGTCGGGACCAAAATGGGTCTTTACTATTAAAATAATATTTATTTTATAGGAAAGGAACAACTATTTTGCAAAAGAACAGTTATGTTTGTGTTATGTGGATGTGTGGGTAATTTTTGTTAGGAGGTGAATAAAAGGAAGAGGAGAGGCATTGGGCGTTCAATTTGTGGAATATTTTTAGAGCCAGTTTCTATTAGTGATTTACAAATTCTAATACTAGCAGACTAGTAGCATAGTTGTGAAAGTTATTCTGTGATTTCTTTAGGTTTTAATCTAATTGCTTAAATTGTCCTATTATTGGATATGCATGGTTTGGTAGGATAACTACAATATGATCTGATTCTTAAATTAGTTTGTAGATGTTGGGGTCACAAAGTTGTTTCATTGTGACTGCTCATTAGTTGCCAAATTTTGTGCTTGAAAGTTAAAACACTGCATATGCTGTGTGTCTGTGATACGTGCAAAATGATATATGAAGTCATTATCAATAACTAGGTCTAGATGCTTTTCAAAGATTCAATTAGTTTATTGATGTTGATTTGCTCCTTGCACAAAGATTTTAGATTTGGTGCCTATTTGTTATATAACTTTGTTTTTTCTATATTTACACATTTACCTTAAATCAAAGAAATCTGATATTCACCTAATTTTAGCATATTTATCTGTTTGTGCACCCATTTCTCTCTAATGATTTGCTACTTTTTGTTTTGCTACTGTCAAAAAGCTAGATGTTTAGGATATGTAATTTGATCAGGGTAATTTGTCGTAGTTAGCAAAAGTTGTCTCGGTTTAGAACCAAACCATGTTAATATGTACCAACCTTGACCTGTGTGGCTGTGTCTGTCTTCTCTATAATATGATGTTTCAACTTTTAACTTATTGAAGACTGTAAATTTATTTTTTAATGTGCCGCTGGAATTGTTTATCCAATGAAATTTACATTGTCACTCAACATCGTGTAACGGTTGACAAAGAACAACTAGGAAATTAGGTATGTATAGTTCAATCAGAAGCTAACTAGTGATGATATGAATCCCCTCCTTACCAATTTAATAATGGAGTGGAATCTATCAGTTTTTTATTTTATTTGGCTTAGAACATGATGAATCTGAAAGAGAATCATGTTATGTAGACATGCAATTAAGTGACTTCATCTATACTGAGATGAGACAGAATGGTTGCTGCGAAGATATAATACACATTTTAAAATGTTAAGGGTGAACTTGGCTATAGTTACTCTGAATGAAGATGATGAGTAATTTTACTATTTGTCTTTTTAAGTTGTAGTTATTAATTGTTTGCTATCTCTCTATATGTATGTATTGTGTTCACACAACATGTATAGACTGGTTCACACACACGTATCTACTGGTTAATTTATTTACTTGTTTATCTAATATATAATGGTTCATCTACTTACTGGTTTATCTTTTACTTTTTTTTAGTAAATTTCCTGAGACTGCAGCTTGGCTTTAGTTTTTCTTTATCCTCTGCCTTGTTTTGTTTTGTTTTGATCACACTTATGACTTATAGAGAAAAAAAGGCAAAATCATACAAAAGACAGTTAGTCAGGAACCAGAGACAAGAGAGAGAATTCGGTTGTGATTTGTAGCTAATACTGAATTTTGACGGTCTTGCATGCCTTTGCATTCATTTACATATATTCAATTTTTAAAATTTACTCTATTTTTTTGACAGCTTGTGATAAAACAAGTGCAGTCGTGGACTTCAAGAGGACATTCCTCTTTGCTCGGTTCTATATTATAGGATCCAAATATTGCATTTTTGGTAATGCCCTAGAATCTTTATCGGTGTGCCAGAAGTTTTACTCTGTTTATTGTGAATGAATTGATTGTGGTAATGATATAAATAATGTAAAGAATTACCGACACCAGTAGTACTAACTGCAATAGTGCTGTGAGTTATGGTCCTGTGTGCAGTACTTTTTTTTTTCCAATATAAAAAATGAAATACAGCTCTGTAGACTGATTTCTGAGGCTGATTCCTTCCAATAATGAATATTATTAGAGGAATCCACGGAAGACTGATATCTGAGATTCTTAGTATCATCTTTAGCCTTAGGAGATTTACCACACATATATTAGCATGTTTACCACTTACCAGAGTGAGGTGGCTGGTCCTTATTGACAACTCTAAATGTTTAAAGCCATCACTTTGTTGAGGATTGTCACCGCGTCTCACTGTTGTTGCAGCTTGCTAAATGCTAGTCAAATTCCATTTTTAGCATGTGACTTGAATCTCTGTAGTAAACACCTCCAGATTTGAATCCAGCTCTTGTTAGTTATGCCTTCCTTGCATTTTTCCAATTTCAGCTAGCACATCCATTCTTCCATTCTATTTCTCAGAGCTATCTGATCCATATGGTTCTGAACTCATCATAGTAATCTCTTTGGGAAATTTGTCATCCAGTGAAGATAAGAAGAAACATGTATGGGAGAAAAGCTTGCCAACTTGTAAAAGAATTTGCCAGCGTAGAAAAGGGCCAGCTCACGCCATTTAATGTAAGCCCAGGTCTTCATTTTTAGTGCGACTAATTGATTTTCAAACCTCCTATTGTTGAAAATAATCTGCATGGTTGATATGATTGTAAACCCTATTTTGGCATTTCATTTCGTGGTGTGGTTTTTTCCTAGAAGTTGTAGAACAAATTGGTACACTTTTGTAAACCCCTTCAGTTTAGTTTGCTAGATCTAGGGATTTTAATTGGTTTCTAATGCTCAACCAATTTTACTGATGCTTGGTGATGGCAATCTGATGAGTCACTAGAAACAGAAAGAAGTAGCGTCAATTAATAGACTTCAGCTTTTTCCTTCTCTTCTTCCTTTTTTTTTTACGGGAGTCTTCTTCCTTATTATCTGTATCTATCTATGCTTTGGATCCAGAGTTTAAATATTGCATGTAATCCATTTACCACTTCAAAGATGTTCTGAGTTTTCGAGTATGCAAGAGATGAAAATTTGATAATGTATGCCTGGTAAACATCACTGAGATTTCACATACGTCGTCTCTTAATTTCACTATTTGCTTGTCTTTTAGGTCACTCTGTTGCTATTTAAATTTCTTGCTTGTTTCTATCATTTCTATACATCTCCCCATTTCACTTAAAGAAAAGGAGAGAGAAAATCTTTATCATGTTGCCATGGTAACAGTAAGAACTTGTTTTGTCTGCCATGATTCATGATGTTCTAGTTTATAACAACAATGTCCTGTAATCGTTAATTACTTATTATATTGCTATTTGTTATATTGTTTCCCTTTTGCCTTGATATTTATCTACCATTTTTTCCGATAAGTAGAAGTAATATTAATAGAAAGCCATATTTACAAAGAAAGATGGAAAGGATACACCAGTACACCTTAAACAAAATACATCAAAGGCAAACGAAGACTACACCATGAGACACAAAAACTGTCAAAACACAGTAAACAACTAAAGCACAACAGAGACCATGACAAACAAGCTACCAACAATTATACCTAAGGCAATCCAGAATTCACCAATCATGGACGGATCACAACCAGCACACCACGCTAAGCCACACACCCACCGAATCTCGGATGCCACTCATGAATGCCATAATCTGTACAAGTAGAAACTCATCAACAAAATTTTATATTGTGAATATGTGCTTGCTTTTGTTTGATACTTTTTCCAATAATCTTGTAGGGTGACTTGTTGGAACAAGTAGTTGGAGAATGCAATGCACATCACCTCGAGCTTCAGTCCTTGATAAGGTAGCTGCTAATCTAGTGTCCTGATTTTGTTTTTCTGGTGCGTCCCTTTTTTTTTGTTGGAGTATGATATCTCAATCTTTGTTGGAGTATGATATCTCAATCTCACATAGGCTGACAGGCATGCGTCTTGTTGAATATGTGCCTGGCTGGTGACGAACCTTGTTACAAAGTTAATGATAATTGAGAACTGATGCAGTGCCTGCCGTCTGGCATATTGTACCCAGAATATTCCTTTTTCATTGTAGTATGCCATCTCATATGGGCTTGGGTTTCGTTTTGTGTAAACAGGAAGATGCAGGAAGAAGGTTCGGATACCCCAGCGGCTAGAAATGCTGACCACTATGGAGCCCTTATCCACCATCTTTCTTTAATCCGAAATAAACGTTGTTTGATGGCATACATGTAAGCATAAATGCTATTTACCATCAAACATAGTTCCTATTTTTGTTCTTTGATTCTCACAGCTACATACAGGTATAATCGAGCAGATACTATACGAAGCTTGTTATGGAAGATAGGGAAAGAGCTTCCTAAAGAAATTGAAGAGAAGCTTTGTCACCCGGAGTTAGCGTATTTTCAGAAGCATTCTTCGGCGTTGAAATCTTATATGTCAAGAATAGATGTTGATCTGACTGTGGTAAGTGGTAACCCCCTCCCCCTATAAGTTAAACAATCTCCTTCCCTCCTTTCTGACACAGAAGCACATGCATACTTCACATAAGAGAAAGGTACAGACTTAAGTTACACATACGTGTATAAATATATGCTTCCAAAAATGTTCTATCCGTAATCAATGCGTTGCTTAGTAATTTTAGCCTCAGCTGATTAAAATTTTTAAAGCAACCGCATGAATGCGTTTTGACTTTATGTTCCACTTAATTGAGTGATCCAACTGATGTTGATGCAACTAAGTTGAGCATCTGGGCCAGAAACTTTGATGAATCTAGCTATAATCTAATATAAAGGGACTATAATTCAGAATTTGTGTTAATGAACCTTAAACTTAATTTCTGTTGCTAGACGGATTGGATTCAAATTCATTAATTCATTAATAGGGTAAACCCATCAAGAGCAATTTGGGGACTGAGAAACATATTTCTCATTAAAATTACTAGCCTTGGTTGTTTGGGGTCCTTGATGTGAACTTCTTTTAGTCAGTTATTGGTACAGACAAGAACACCAAACAGAGGGTGGGAAACACTGTTGGAGTCATTCACTGTTGTTTTGCAGTTTCTGGTGGCAAATGAATTTAGCTCTAACAGTAAACTAATGTATTGTAATTCACAAAAATATTGCATTTGATAGGATATGGTACCACCAAAAGATCCATACATTCAAGTAAGGGTCCTTGAAGACATAGGAGAAGGCATTGTACTTAATGATAAGCATGCCAATTTTACCCGCCATTCAATGCACTTTGTGAAGCGAACTGATGTGGAGCAATTCATCTCACGGGTTACTATCTTAGTTGCTTATACTTTATCTTCCAAAATAGTCTAAAATGCCACCTAATTGTTTTATTTTCTCTCAACAGGGCTTAATGGAGGAGCTCACCAATTGACCTTCTAGGCCTTTACCCGGAAGTAATGTTGATGTAGATGAGAATAGTAATTTTGAACTTGATACTTTGGATAATCTTTCGTACTTTTTAATGACATTTTATCAATAATTTTGCCTATTGTGCTTCAGGAATTTAAACCAAAGGTTCGTTTATTTGTGGGTTTTTTAATTGAAAAATACATTTATAAAATTTATGATAAGTAAATAAGTTTTTCTTTTGTCCAAAGAAAAGTTTTTTCTAAATAAAGAAGTCTTAAAAAAATTTAAAAAGCATTGTCAATTTTTTAAACCAATGTATCTCCCAAGTGTAATTGTGTAGACTAATCTCTTGATATAATTAAGATTTATTTAAGGGATTTATCTCTTTTAAGAGATATTCAATTGCTCAAGAGACATGAGTATTTACCACTCATGTCACACTATGTTATGATAATTTAGTTTCCCTGAAGCTAGTAATAGATATTTTCATTGGTGGGACTCTATTCTAGTTTTTTTTTTCTTCAGGGAGGGGCCAGGCCTCCCCTATTTTAGATTTAGCTATCTTCGCCTTTCTTGGTCTAGCTTATGATCATTGTCTTTTTTTCATTTTTAATAAACTCTGTGTGATGCATTGCATCACAATTTTATTAAAAATTTAAATATATTCCATTTAATTAAATATAATTTGTTATATAACTAAATGAAAATAAGTTAATACAGATAACTTGTACTCCCTCGGACTCGTTATTAAGTAAAAAACCACTTTTTAGATTTATTGAATAACTGATGTTATAGGCTAGATACAACAGTTATTCAATGAATCTAAAAAGTGTTTTTTGCTTAAAAACGAGTCCGGAGGGAGTACATGAACTACAATTGACATTCCTCGATTGTAGTGCAGAGCGATCGACATTGAATTTGCGACATCAGTTTAGTATATGTTTAGTTGGGTAGTAAAAGTGTTTTTGATCTTTTTTTTTATAAATTGGGTATCTTCTGCGCGTAGATACTAATCCCTTGAGATGAGTAGGACCTCAAGAGATTTAACATTGCTGCATTCGCAAGACACCCAAACCATCTCATCAAAGCGCTCTTGCATTTCCGCTCTTTTGTACGGGTGTTTGGATTTTCTCAATAAAAATGAATTCTAGTGTCTAGATTTGATTTTACCACAAGCCACAAATAGAAACTTATGAGTTAGTTGAAATTATTTCTACATTTTCAATATTGATATTTATCACATTTGCCCGTGTTACTTTATTAAAAAAATCGTTAGATGTTTAACATATTTTTTAAGGAATACCTAAATTGTCTGCCAACAAAAAAAAACTGAGACAATTTTAATCCTTGAAAATTGAAAAGTTTCAATTTGATCCTTAATAATCTCAAGTGTGGGTTAAACTAGTCCTTTGAGATACTCTTTTTGGGACAGTTTAGTTCTTATTAAGAACTAATTTGACTCACATTTTCAGGAATCACATCGGTCTCAACACTTTTTGTCAGAGATCACTTTAGATATTTACTCTACTTTTTTCTTTTGATTACAACGTCATGCATTTATTTAAAATTGATCGTCTGGATAGTTTTCTTTTTTAAAAAAATTGAGGTATTTATCTGTGTGGATTAATTGTGTACTTAAGAACTCAAGTTGATATTGTATTGCGCTTTAAATTGTATTATTTAATTGTTTTAAGTTAGATATTTTAATTTGGCATATTTGTTGTCTATTTTTAAGGGACACTAGTACTTGGGTTCGATCTCCGCCAATAGAACAAATTGGAGTTGGACTTTACTTACCTCCCAATCGAACTTCGAATTAGTCAGGACACCGAAGCAGAGTCTGCTAAAAAAAAGACTAATAAATAGTGGCGGACCTGACAAAAAAAAAACAGTGGCAGACCTACATGTTTCTCAGGGGGTTTAGTTGAATCCCCTAGAAAATAAATTCCATTTGCCACCCTATATAAAAGTATTTTGAATTTTGATCCCCATAAACTTATAATTTTTCACTAAAACCCCCTGTTTTTACACTAAATTGCACTTTCTCGAACTACCTCTCACTCAAAGCTGGTGCACCACTGCACCACACTTACCCAATCACTCACTCTCCCACAGTCACTTTCCTCTGGCTTTGTTCCTTCAACTCTCGAGCTCTCATCCTCCTTCCCACCGCCGCGCCAGCAGCTTCCGTTCGTGACGCTAGCAGCTTCGCGGAATCGTGTTTTGCCGCCGTTCGTTCGCCGCCTCTGCCAGTGAAGGTTCCGTTCGCCGCCTCTGCCATTGTTGGTAGCTTTAAGGTCAGAAATTGTTTTTTCTCTCAAAACCCTAAATCCCTAACTCGTATTCTGTTGTTATTGAATCCGTTGATGTTGAATCTCTTGTGATTTTCCCCCAATTTTCCCAATGTGGGATCTGTTGATGTTGATGTTGTGATTTTCCCCCAATGTTGTTGAATCCGTAGAATCTCTTGATGTTGATGTTGTGATTTTCCCCAATTTTCCCTAGTATCCTCAATATGTTGCTATTGTAATGCATGAGGTATTGACTATAGTCTTCAGGAAAGTCTATTGCAGCGGAACTTCAATTGGGTGGGTTAAGTTATATATAGCTTCTAGGACAATTAATACGAAATCTTGTAGTTCAATGTGTAATTGCTCATATTGTCGAAAGCTCAAACAATCTTAAAGGTATCAGTAATGTGAATAAGTACCTCTTTGGTAGTGGTGTAGCCCATGTGGATGTGTTTGAATTTCAAAATTGCTGATTGTTATTCTTAATTTCTACTTTCCTTGTAGCATTTGTTCATTGTATGTCTAATTGACTGTTTGGTTATATTCCCCCATGACAACCTCAGTTTTTGCTGGTGTATGATGTTTCTCTCTTAAGAATAAGCTTGATTCATTGTATACTGATACTTTTAAATACTTATTTTTCAGTCAACAAAGAAATTTGACTTTCCTAGCTCCATATGTGCTGCAGTGGAATTATTGCTGAATAAATTTTCTGGAGTGCTTAGCTCTGCATTTGTTAGTGTCTGGGGTAGTTTGTTAGTTCTCTGTGGAGGTTTGACATGGGTCTTCTTTGCTTAGTTTTATCCTAGTAGCTTTCTCTTGTACTTTTTCTTTATTGTCAGGTTGTAGAAGGCTCTGTTTCTTGTATCTTGTTTTCTGGTTCTTTGATATTGGTTTATTGTCTGGTGTAGTTTTCAATTGTTTATGAGTTGTGTAATTGATACGATCCGCGGTTCTGCGCTGCTTCTACGAGATAGTGTCATGAAACACCGCCTTTGACAACATTCAATAATAATTCTTTGAAAATATAAGTAAAACCTAAATCGGCATCTAGATTTTGTTGCGTTGTTCTGCATGACAATAATGAACACTGTAGTGGTATAGAAGTGGTTGAAAATAGAGGTAACACCGTAACAGAGCATTCTAGTAATTAGAAAGTAAAATTGGAAATCAAGGGCTTAGTTGCTTAGAATTTTGTTTGATAGGAACATATACTCGAATACTGATTATGCCCTATGCACAATAGAAAAGTAAAATTACCTTACATGGCGTGCTTAAAATATCATCAAATATGTGATGTTAGAGTGAGAGTAAAGGCCCATTTTAGTCTGTAACAATTTTTGTAGGGATGAATTGGTCCTTAGTCTATGATATTTTCAAAAAGGGACAATTTAGTCTCTCTGTCCATCCAATGATCAGGGACTAATTTGATTAATTTGTCTGTTTAAAAATGACAGACTGTTTTGTCCCTAAAAAAAGAACAAATTTGTCTCGTGAAGAAATTGTTAGGGACTATAATGGGTCTTTTTTACTCTTAGAATATATTTACTTTACAGAAAAGGAACAACTATTTTGCAAGACAACAGTGTGTGTTATGTGGATGTGTGGGTAATTTTTGTTAGGAGATGAATAAAGGAAGGAGAGGCATTGGGAGTACAATTTGTCGAATATTTTTAGAGCCAGTTTCCATCAGATATTTACAAACTCTAATAGCAGCAGACTAGTAGCGTACTAGTGAAAATTATTCTCTGTAATTTCTGTAAGTTTAAATGTAAATGCTTGAATTGACCTATAATTGGATATGCATGGTTTGGTAGGATAACTACAATATGATCTGATTCGTAAATTAGCTTGTAGTTGTTGGGGTCACAAAGTTGTTTATGACTGCTCGCTCAGTAGTTGTCCAATTTTGTGCTTGAAACACTGCATATGCTTTAATTGCTTATGCATGTGGGGTGTGTCTATGATACGTAAAAAATGATATATGAAGTCATTATCAATATTAACTAGGTCTAGGTGCCTCTCAATTTTAGTTTGTTGATGTTAATTTGCTCCTTGCATATGTCAAAGAAATCTGAGATTCACCTAATTTTAGCATATTTATCTGTATGTAATTTGTTTGTGCACCCATTTCTCTCCAATGGTTTGCTATTTTTTTGATAACTAGATGTTTAGAATGCTTTTAGAAATCTGACCTGGTTGCAGCGTTCTTCTATTTAGGTACTTGATAGTCATGGAATCTGTTGTTGGTTTCTTACCAATACACAGGACTAGGATATGTAGTTTGATCAGGGTAATTTGTCTTTAAATGCTTCATTAAAAGTATGATGACCCTTTCGAATAATGAATTAGGAGTCTCACCAATCCTTACCTGAACATTAAATTAAATTAAGGTTACAATTAGCAAAAAGGTGTCTCTGTTTGGAACCAAACTATGTTAATATATACCAAGTACCAACCTTGGCTTCTGGCTTTTAATTTATTTTTCTGTTGTAGGTATTTAATTATCTTTTAAATCCAGCTTTTGTCAGCAGAGTATGATCATATGCCATTCTCGGCATGGAAACATCTTTGATTTTATTTCGAAAGAATAAATAATGATTAGTGGTTAGATCAAAGCACAGCAAAAGTTATCGTGTGCCGTTCAACATTAGAAATAACTTTATGGAATTTAATATATGTGGCTAGATTTGTATATGGACCCTGACTAGGTCGGTATATTAGTTTTGTTGTCTGATGACTACCGTTTTCTCAGATAGAATTTGCTGGTGATCATAGTGGGTTTATACTTTATAGCATGAGATGCATATGCACATGTTTATTTCTGCCTATTTTATTTTGCACTCTGCATTCACAAATTTGATCTACATCTTGAATGGCACGTAGTGTGTAGGGACTAATTACTACCTATTAGTAATATGGACTCAGTGAACTGTTTGTTTCATATGACCAATCATAGAAAGCCCAACACTAACACCATGTAATCTTATCCAGAATTTGCTGTTGCATGCCAAGGTTGAAGTGGTAGATCAGAGAAAGAAGTGAAGATAATTTTGTATCTGAATGGCAGCTTCAGCAAAAACTCTAACAAATGATAACTGCACAACAAATGGAGGCTGGACAGTTGTTTTACCCCGTCGTGGAAGGCAAAGAAAAGCTACAAAAGTTGAAATTTTGGAAGAAAAACAAGAATCATGGTCTCCAACAGATTCTCTGAGTGATCCAAGAAGAGAAACGACATTAATGCAGAAAATGGAAAGATATATTAGTAGGATTGGGAGCTCTCAGTTCTATCATACTTTCAGACATCAAATCCAAACATCAGTTTTTGATAATTTTCGTCGGGTTTTAGGCTCAGAGACAAAGATGCAAATGGTAATTTATGGTATTGGCAGCATTGAATTGTATGATCCCTCTCGATTGCAACTTAGCATTGCAATATTGATGAAAAGAGATTTCGATTGGATCGGAAACATAGAAGTATTTGATCCTGTTCTTTCTGTAACCGAGTCTCGGGTTCTGGAAGCTCTTGGTTGTTCTGTCATGTCAATAAACGAGCATGGGAGGCGAGAGGCTCTAAAGCCAACGATGTTCTTCATGCCTCACTGTGAAGCAGAGCTATATAACAACCTGTTGCAGGCAAATTGGAAACTGAATTGCATAAAAAACATTGTATTATTTGGGAACAGCTTTGAAACATATGAGCAGCATGTGTCGTTATGTAAGAACTCACCTATTGTTAGCTCAGTGGGGCATATCTTGGCTTCTCGTAGATTCACAGATGAATTCAAAATCGACACAGTTTCTGATGATTATTATAATGCATTCCATGATTCAAGTTGGCATTTTTTCAGTCCTGTCCATGAGACAGAGCTGCAATTTACGAATTCTTGATGGAGTTTATCAGAACCAATATCTGGTTGTACAACACTTTGACATACTATTGATCAAAACATTAGAACTGTTGCCATCTTGCGTCATTTTCCTTTTTCCAAATGCTTTGATGAATTGTTTCTCTCTATTAGATTTCGGGTTTTCGTGATAATCATTTTATAGTTTCTTTTCTCTTTTTTTTGACAATATATAGTTTCTTTTCTTGATATGCCACTTGTTACATCAAGAAATATGTAACGGAGGGAGTATTTATATTAAACAATATCAAGTTAAATTTATAATAAATTTATTTATAAATTTCTTTACTTATGGTTAGTTGGCCATCTCACTCAGGGGTGTTTAAAATTGAACCAATCCAATAGAAAACGCAAATCGAACCAACCCAAACCGAAAATCGCAAAAAATTGCAAACCGCAAAATTTATTCGGTTTTTTTTTCTCAATCAACCGCCCGGTTTGGTTCGGTCTGCGGTTTACCGAATCAAACCAAACCGCAAGTAACACTAAGGCTTATTGACTTACAACCTTCCTTACTAACTTATTGGTCCAAATCCAACTAAAACCCAACTCTCACTCCCTTAGTAGCCCAAATCCAATTGATTCCTTGACTCACTTACAAACAATTCATAGTTATGATATATTTAAAAATTACAATAAAACTTTTAATTCAAATTATCTTAAACATGGCTATAGGCTATAGCTATCTTAAAAGAATTAAAAGAGGGTAATTTATATACTACATATATATGAGCAGATTTTTTTCTTAAAGACTTATGTTAGCCGTTTTTTATTTTAGCTAACTCCGATTTAAATTATGTTTTGTTTCGGAAAAAATCAAACCAACCGAACCGATCCAAAACACATTGATTTGATTTGGTTTTTTTAGGAAGCCAACCAAACCAAACCAAACCGCATGTAGTTTTACCTGTGGTTTGGTTCACTTTTTGTCTCAAAATTGAATCAAACCACACTACGAACACCCACTCTCAGTCACCAAGCTAGCCTTTCAACTTATTTTAATTATTTTATTATTTATTCAAACACTTAAAAAAATATTGATTGTTCTTGCTTATATCATATTTTAACTTAAGCCAAAAAAAAAAATTTAGAAGTGAAGAAGAAGTTTGTCAAAAAAAACAAGTGAAGAAGAAACAAGAATTCTACCATATTTTAAATTATACTTGACAATTGATGAAGAAGACATTTAAAAAACGTTTACATTAAATTATACGACCTTTTTTTGACAACACACAACACATTAAATTATACCATATTTTAATTCAAGGGAAAAATATAATTTTTAAAAGTAAGAAGAAACAAATCTAATATAAATATGATACACAGATTAATTTATTAGTAGTTGATTTATAAAAAGTCATGACATAAAAAAACAGGGTTTTTTTTTTACCCCCCTCCTTATCACCCATACCCCCATAATTGTCATTTGGACCAAAATGCCCCTAAAAAAATGTTTTTTTACATTTTTCCGGATTTAAACATAAATTCGGAATGTTAAATTTAAAAATTTCCGAATTTATGTGGTAAATTCGGAAAAAATGAGAAAATGGATTCCGAATTTAGGGTAAATTTCGGAATTTTCCGGATTAATGGGGTAAATTCGGAATTTTCCGGATTTATGGGGTAAATCCGGAATTAAAAAAGAAATTTTTTAATTCCGGATTTACCCCATAAATCAGAAAAATTCCAAAATTTACCCCGAATTTACCATAAATTCGGTATTAAAAAATTCCGGATTTACCTCATAAATCCGGAAGCCAAAAGATAAATCCGGAAGCAAAAAGATAAATTCGGAAGAAAAAGATAAATCCAGAAGCCAAAATTTTTTTCCGGAAATACCCCTTTTTGACGTATTTCCGGAAATCCAAAAAAAATTCCTTCCGAATTTACGTATAAATCCGGAAATTTCTAAAAATCAGTTTTTTTTATATAAAAAAACAGGGGCATTTTGGGGGTTTTTTGGTAAAATGGGGGTATGGGTGATAAGGAGGGGGTATGAAAAAAAAACCCAAAAAAAATAAATAGTCATGACATGACAACGTCCGTTATGGTGACTTTTAAGTTGCACAAATCAATGTATTTGTGTATTGTGCCAAAGTGAGGTAGAAACCGTTGATTTGGATGCCAAACAGCTGGATGGTGAAGATTAGAGTGGGTTACCGTTTGAAGAGGTTGTGTTGTTTTTATTGTTTAAACGCATATAAGTTTTGTTGTTCTCCATTGATATAATGACACGTGTATAACATTAAATAAACGCTTTTCTCGTCCGTTTCTGCTCCGCATACTGCTCCGTTTGTGCTTTTGGGAAAAAACGTGAGAGCTTCACCACCAGTACCACAATGACTTTCCTTCTCCCTTCTTTCTCAAAGGAAAAAATTGCTAAAACTATAGATTAGGGACAAAACAGAACACCAATCGACCATCTACCTCTTAAATTTCACATTGTTTTGGTTTGATTTTTATCTTCTTCAACATGATTTGGTTACAGGGTAATCATTTAAAGATGGTTTGGGCGAGAATGCCACCACCGATTGGAGTGAGGGACGATTGGAGTGGCACGCCGCAGGGAGACGCACGTTGGTCGCCGTGGTGTTGACGCTTCTGTCACTGCCGTCATCGCGGGTTGTTCCACACGTGTGTTACTGGCCGAGAAACTCTGCTTACTCGCTGCGGTTGTTGTTGACGGCGCTAGATTTGCATTTGTCCACCGTTGACCGTCGATGTTGCTGGACTGCGCACTTGTGCCATGGCTTTGATTTATTGATAAAGTAATTACATTAAACTTAAAAACTTGACAAGAAAAAATAACAATACATCAGAAGGTGAAATTAGAAAACATAGAACTTGGTATGGAATGCAAACGTAGAAGCCAAAGCATTCGAAGTTCCAGAACTTCATTGTTGCAAGACTAATGAACTTGACAAGGAAGGCAAACATAGAAGAGGGATAGGGAAAACGGAGAAAAAACGGAAGTCAAGCGTTAAGTTATTTAAGTGACATAATAATTAAAAATTCCACATGTTAATTCCTGATTTGAGAACAGTACGAGACCAGCAGGTATGGAACTGTGTACAAGTTTTTTCCATTAAATTAAATAAAATAAAAATGTTAAATTTGATGTGTATGAGGGTTAAAAAGGTTAAAGTTGTTAGGATTTACGTAGATGCGAAATCAGATTTACGTACCCTACGTAGATACATCCGATATGAAATCAGATTTACGTACCTTAGGTAAATCTGCTTTTGTCATTTAGTGAATCAGATTTACCTTTAAGTGGGGGTATATCCGATTTATAAAAAATGGAATGCGGATTTACGTATGGCCAATGTAAATCCGCTTTGTTATTTTTTTTAATTCATGTCTAATTTTTGTTCTATTTTTGAAACAGATATTGACCCGCAGTCAGAGTCGTAGCTGGTTCCTTTCGAGATAGATACTACAGAGTCATTCAGGACGGAGACAGTATATTTAATTACTAATTTTTTTAATTAAGTTTGATAGATATTTAATTAATTAAGTATGTAACATTTTTCCATTTTGTAGATATTTTCTACACGCGAGGATGTTGTTGAGTGGGCAAAAGCTGTTGGGAGACGTATTGGAGCTGTGGTGATCATTGTCAGATCTGACACATGTGGAGGTAAAAGGGGGAGTAGAGATAAGGTTATTTTTGGTTGCCAGAAGCAAGGGAATTTCTGTAATGATTCTAGAGTTATCGGGTCTAAGAGAAGAAGTTGCCCGTTTAAATTGGGAGCTACTTGTACAATACGTGATGGGGGTTGGCGTGTGAAGGTTAGGTGTGGTCTACACACATGAGTTGCTTACTACCTCGGTCGGGTCGACAGCTTTTGGTCGTTTAAGTAAGCCGCAGAAGGCTATGGTTGATGAGCACACTTCTTTAAACGTTGCCCTGAAAGACTGTCTTAATGCTTTAAAGAAAAATTTTCCGGGCAACGTCACTTCTCTTCGTCAAATATATAGGCAGCGTTACACCTATAGGTCTTCTAGGAGGGGTCCTTGAACGAACATTCTGGAGCTTTTGATATCATGTGGGCGCATCCCATTTCTATTAAATTATTTCGGTTGTTTCCAAAGGTTCTTATTCTCGACACCACCTATAAGACCAACAAATGCAATCTACTTCTATTGGAGATTGCCGGAGTCACTTCAACGAAGTTAACTTTCTCGGTTGCTTTTGCCTATATTGCACACGAGCTTGGAAATCATTTTACTTGGGCATTGCAGCAACTGAAAGAATTATTTGACTTGCACGGGCTTCAACCTCAGGTATTCTTGACTGACAGAGATCTTAGTCTTATGTCTGGTATTTTTGATGTCTTTCCTTCTGCTACAAATTTGTTATGTTCTTGGCACGTGACTAAAAATGTGAAAGTGCAAATGAAAGAGTTGGTGCACGTGGATAGGCAAGGGGAAGTCCTCTCTCTTTTTTGACACGTGTTTAGTTTTTTTATCGTAGTTTAGTATTTTTTGACACGTGTTTAGTATTTTTATCGTAGTTTAATATTTTTTGACACGTGTTTAGTATTTTTATCGTAATTTAATATTTTTTGACACGTGTTTAGTATTAAACTTATTTCTTAAAATTGTTCCCTCTATTTGGCCATTAAACTTGTTTTTTAGTGCATTAAGTTAAACAGAATAAAAGACACTGTGTTGGTACAATATAAAATAAAACTAATTGTTTATTTGCCATGATTAATGGAAAGATTACTTGTTTATGTTTGTTGAACAAAAATAATATTAAACATTCGGTATCTGAAACAAAAGCTGATTTATTGGAATAGGTTAGCATTGAAGTGAAATTCTTAATAGTAATGGATGACATGACTCAATAATAAAGGTTACAAAGGGAAGGTAAATAAAGAGTCAAAAGAAAGAGAGTGATAAAGAAGAAATAGAAAAAACAAATAAAAGGCTCAAAATTACTGTTGGTGATAAATGTGTCAGCAATTATTACATCTGGTCATATTTGTGTGGGCCTTCCCTTCCTATTATAAAATCTTTTTTTTCCGGACTTTAAAAAAACAACAACCGGTTGAACAAAAATTCAACCTGCTGTACCAGGTAAAATACAAGTTTGGCACAATACACAAATACATTGATTTGTGCAACTTAAAAGCGACCGTCCGTTATTTCAAAAATAGACAAACGGTGGACCGACCTATCTTCAGCGTTCTTCCACCTTACCGCGCTCTCACGCACACAACAAACAACAAAAACAGATTTGTCAAAAAAAAAAAACAACAAAAACAGACAAAGGGGGTTAGTTGCTGGCCTCCCACTAAACTTTCTCTTTGTTTTGTTGTTATTATGCACTTAAAATATTAAATTTAAAACTAATTTAAAAACTGTTTTAAATGAAAAAATATTTTACTAGTTTTTCATAATCTTAAAAAAAAAATTATTGCACAAATATTTAATATCCAAATGACTTTTTTTAATCTATAACAAATAACCCTAAAAACATTTGCATTTTCATATTCCATTAATCATTTCTTACTCAATACTTACATTTTCGTCCACCCACTCTATGCCCAAAAGGTTAAATCTAGTTTGTGTGCAATTGAAATTGGATACTCAGGACATTTAATAAGCTCAAGGCCATCCAATCTTGATCAAATTTTCTAGATTTTAACTTTGAAATTTTATACAAAAGAGAGATCAAGGAGAGGCTAGACCAATATCCCTGGCAAGAAAAAAAATAAAGTCACTGCACTAATAGAGAACCCTAACTTGACGACCCCCTAAAACAATCAATCATAAAGAGAAATTATAAGATAGTTTAAAGACTACATCAAAAGATCAGATCAAAAGGAAACAGAGACGAAATTTGCTCTTGACCCAGTATTATATCCAACGACCAATTAGTCAATTGGTAACCAACTATCCTATGAAACGTTATTGATTGTGGTTGTAAAATCTTACACTCTACGCGTAATTGCAAAAACCAATCCCTCGAGATGGGTAGAACTACAATGGACAGTAAAGTCTTTCTTAATAGATCTAACGATGTTGCCTTCCTAATGTTAGATTTAAGCACAAAAGACATTGGTTAAGTTGGAAGAGACACGCATCATCTCGTCCAAGCGCTTTGGGTTAAATTAAACTCTTATTGCATCACCGTTGTTTTCTTCTAATCCACAGAAAATATTAAAAAAAAACATAAATGAATTAATTAATTTATCTGTTTGCCTATTCTATTCCAGTCAAACTTTTATTTTTTCCTTTTTTTTCCTATTGGCCTATTAGTTTCTTTTTCTTTTTCTTTTTGATACCTCTAAATCCAGCAGCAAAACAGAAGGCACATATACACACTGTTTTTCGCCATGTCAAAAAAGGCAACAAGTAATTAAAAACCTTCCATTTATAATTTTTCAATTTTTAAAATTCTTTTCAACTTTCCCCCTACAAATTCTTGCCGTTGTAAATAAGTCCAAAGTCTTATCTCTTTCTTCTAAAGCCAACTACAATTAAAAACAAGCAACAGAAAAAATCTAACTTCCTCTTACAATCCACAGAATCTTTCTACAAAATTCAATATATTACAAAAAGAACAACGAGAAAAAAAAGCTACACAACAGAAAGAAAAAACGCAAAATAATTCCGTCTCCGTTGTAAAAGCCTCAACGCCGTCGTCAACCACCGTATCAATCTCAAGGTGAGGAAAAAAAAAAAAGAAACCCTAAATAGTTTTATAATTTCTTTGAATTAAATTAAATTAAAAAGAATAAAAAACAATGCAAAGTTACTCACCTTTGAAAATTTAGCTTAATTGTGATTAATGATTAATGATTAACGATTATCAAATTTTTGTTGCTTTGCGATTAGGGAAATTTCAAAGATGTCGAGGTTTCCGTTTTTCAATCGATCGAATACGGTTCACGCATCTTCAACGGAACCGTCACAGAAACCGTTCGATCATCTTCTAGATCGGTCCGGTTCGCTGACTAAATTTTACGGTTCGGTGGAATCTGTGAAGTCATCAATTCGTGGAAGAATGGTGAAGAAGCTATGCAATTTGTTTGAATCACCGGGTTCAAAACCCTCGGTTGCTTCGGAACCGAAGCGAGAATTGCTTCCGATTTCGAAATTAGGTTCGGATTCAGGTATGTTGTTTAGATTGGCAGGAGCAGAGGATCGGATTGTTGTGTATTTAACGAGCCTGAGAGGAATTCGTAGAACGTTTGAAGATTGTAATGCTGTTAAGATGATTCTGAAAGGTTTTAGGATTTGGGTTGATGAAAGAGATGTTTCCATGGATCGTGCTTACAGAAAAGAGTTGCAGGTATCAAAAGCTTCTTCTCATTATTATTTTTTGATTTTTTTAATTTTAGAAAATGTGCCTATTTTTCCCTCAAGAAATATTCACATTTATATCATCTTTACTTAATTAGTAATTTTTTAAAATAGAGTGACATAATTTTGGTTAGTGATAAATTTAAAATTTGAAATCTCTATTTACATATTGTGTGTTTGGAAACACGACAAAAATTAGGTAACTGCTAAAAACTGCTCAAGAGATGTATTTTTATTAGCAATTGTTATTTATGTCTATGTCTATTAGCAAAAAAAAAACAGATACTTTCTCTCTGAAACATGACGTACATCACTTATGAAACTGTACATTTTGAAATAAACTCATGTTCATGTAGAAGCTTAAGGTTTTAGATTGTGATCACAATTATGGTCATGTAGTTATGTTTATATATCATAATCTTTGATATTGGAGAAGCTAATGACATAAGTAATGTGGTGGTATTGCGGTTTTCATGGATAAAAAAAGAAACTTAATGTTATGGCTGCATCTCATGGTCATAGATTTTTGCTTGAAATTTTGGGTGAATTTCAATTCCTATTTTTAAATGTGTGTCTCCTTCATAGCTTTTTTTGGTGAGATTTCTTTGTAGCTTTATAATATCATACCGCTGGGATGTATTATTATCACTAAAAACTAAATTTATAGTGTTTTTCTTACGTTTCGTACCAACTGCCTTCGCACCAAAGGGTAGCACACAACATAATTTTACTATATTATATTTGATCTTGTTTGATTATGTTTGTTTGTTTTAGTATGCACTAGATACTAGATATGATGAAATTGATATGTTATGTTTTGTCATAATTTAATTTATCTATTAATTGTTGCTGTAGTGTGTAATGGGTGAGGAGAATAATGTAGCACTGCCTCAAGTGTTTGTGAAGGGAAAGTACATTGGTGGTGCTGAGGTGATTAAGCATCTATTTGAAAATGGTGAGTTAGCAAGAATTCTTGAAGGGTTTCCCAAGATGAAGCCTGGCTTTGTTTGTGAGAGTTGTGGAGATGCAAGATTCGCACCTTGCGAAAATTGCCGTGGAAGTAGGAAGGTGTTTGATGTGGATGAAGGGTTGTTGAAGAGATGCTTGGAGTGCAATGAGAATGGACTAGTTCGTTGTCCTTGTTGCTGTTATTGAATACAGGGTTTGTTTCAATGCAACTCGTTAACCTTATATAGTAGGTTAACATGGTTTTGAGGTGATGATGATATTTTACGCCTTGAACATCGTTTTGTTTTGTTCAAGTGCGTGACCTACTAAAAAGTGTAAAAACTGGTATAATAATGTGTATATGTAAATATCTAATCTAGTGATGTACTACATTATTATTTGCAACTATTGGTTGCTCATAGTTAATGAAAAGGACAATATCTTAATGTTTATGTATATCGAATTGTATTGAGCTGTACTGATACACGATGTGATATTATATACATCAGAAAATGGATAATCTGCAATAATAGATAGCACATGATAAGATGCATTGACTAGTACTACGGGAATGATCTTACACGCCCTTTCAAGATGGTGATGGGAGAAATGATACTGACGTTGAGGATGAGAGACGAATGGTGTTTTTTTTTATAGGGGGTAGCGTTTTATAGTGATGTTGTTAGTGTTATAGATGAAAAGAGACATATCAGACTTTGAATTATTGACTTAAGAGCATGATACCGAGCACGTAGTACTTGTTTGAGACCATATTGCGCCTCGTTCAAGAGCATGAAACTGAGCACGTCGAATTTGTTTCAGACCATATAGCATCTTGTTCAGCTTGCAAACATGTGTTGGATAGATGGATGGATGAATGAGCCCTTGAGGTTGAGTCATTGAGACATCTTCTATGTAGAAAAACATTATTTACACCATTTGACGAGCCAGCCTTTAGAAAGAGCAATGTACAAATCTAATTTGAATGTTTGTGGCTTGATCAAGAGGTTGGACGTGTCTTGATAATCTCCGGCATTGCTAAAAGCCCTTAACTGCGCTTTATATCTTGCAATAGAGCCATTTCCATTTCTTACCAATTTCATTGTAGTGAGATTGGTGGGAAAGAGGTCCCACGTAGGGATGACAAAAAACTTATACCCGCGTGTATTTACAGATTAAATACATGTGGGTACAGTACCTACAGGTAAAATAGATGAGTAGTTTATGGGACATGGATGAGAAATAAGGTACCCATACCTATGAGTATCCATACCCACAATGAAGTTATTTCTTGTACTCTATTTAATGAGTCCAGCTCAGTCCAAAACACTGGATCATCAGGTCGGTCTATTGGGCCAAAATATTAAAGTGGGCTGGGCTTGGTCAGCCCAATTGTCAGCTGGGCTATGTTTTCTGTAGCCCAACCCAAAACACTAAGCCAACGAGTTGTCCCGCGCCCCAGAAACCAAAATATGTTCAAAAACACATTTAAAACCATAACAACCTGAATCATTTCTTGGCCTCTATTTAATGAGTCCAGTTCAGCCCAAAACATTGGGTCATCAGATCAGCCCGTTGGGTTGGGCCAAAATTGACAGTGCTAGTTAAAAGTGATTACTACCATTCCTCCGTGCACATTGATATCGTTAGTCCCAGACTCCCGGTGTCATTTCTCATCGGGCATTTAATTATCCGGACATGACTTCTTTATATGGAGGATTGTCATGGCTTTTGAGACATATGAAGGCACCAAATAACTAGGAAGGAGATATTTGGCAGCGAGATTGAGTTGTTTGGGCTTGAAAATTCCAACCTTTGATGTTGGGTGAGTAGAGACAACAGAGGTACGACCAGGAGTGAGGGCTGTTGCGGCATGAGCTGAGGATTGTACATGCAGTTTTCTGAGATATTGATGTGATTCTAAGGACCTGATAAATTTGGTGGTGTGGTTTGAGGACGGGTAGTAGTGGAGGGGGCATTGAAGTTGGAGAGGTGGGTGGCTTATGGTTTGAAATGTTACTGGAATGTAGCCATGACAATGCGGCAGGGCAGGGACGAATTTTATATTCCCCATCCCTGAACCCAAATCCCATATTGTTCCCTGTTCCCTTACCCAAATCCGATGGAGTTGAATTATTGATCCTCATCTTCGTACCCAATGAGTTCGGGTATCCCCGCTCCAACCTCGTCCCCGTAGTGGAATCAATTTTTTAAATTAAAAAAATAGTTTTTCATGTCCCCAACCTGAACCCGCCCCAAACCCAAAATTTATCCCACATCCGAACCCGCCCCAAACACGAAGTTTAACAAAACACAAAACCAACGCAAGACAACATATAGCTAAAATATCAATATTTCAAAATATCAATATATAGCCAAAACAACAATGATATTGCATATCAACATATAGCCACAATATCAATGTTCTAATATACGATGGGTAATATTGTAGTTTTATACATTTGGGACGGGTTCGGGATGGGTACCTATATCCCCATTACCCTCCCTGTCCCCGTATTTTGATATCGGGGAAAACTCAAACCCAAATCCAGTCAAAGCGGGGAAAACACGTCAAATCGGAGCAGGTTTGGGTTGGTACCCACAGGTACGGGTTTTGTTACCTGAATGGAAGGTGAGAATAGGGGGTGGAGTTTGATGTATCTTAGAATCTGGCCAATGTGCCTTCTTCATATGAGATGTATCTTTAGATGTTAGCAAATTTTTGGCACTAGTTCCACCTTATTTAAATATCTATAGAAAATTTATTGAGTATGTTTTTCTCACTCCACTCAAGTTCAAATCCAATCTTTCACATTGGCCAGATTCTAAAATCTTGCTAGAGGTTACAACATATTACCATCACTCAATTTCCCTAAATTAGAAAATGAAGCTTTGTTCTCTATCCGGCCATTGCCCAAAACAAATACCTTGCCAGATGAACTTTCTTTCGCCACATCAGCCTGCCAAGCTGGTTAGAGCAAATACTATGTGTTTTTTTTCCTGAGTTTTAGTTCTTGTCCACCATGAATGATGAATGCTATGAGTTAGATTGGAGAGACTATGCTCTCAAATTCCTAGAAGTTTCCTTAGTAGTTACTGATAATTACAGTCAGTTACTTTCTTTTCTTTACATTTCTTTTGTAATTCCATATTCTTTGTAATTCTCTTCTCCATTAAATACCTTTTTCATCGTAGTTGTTATCAATAATTAGATGAATATTCAGTTAAATACTTAAAATTCTTACCAGTTCCAAGAATTGCATTTCCAAGAATTGTAGACCTACACAAATGAGAGTTGCATTTCCAAGAATTGTTACAAAGGGAGCATTGCTGGTCCATGAGGAGTTGCGGCAGTTCAAGAATCATTCATTACAGAAGACAAGTTTGCACCAATTGAGGTCATGGTGGTTCATTGTTGAGAAAATTGGACGCATTCACTGGGAACCAGGAGGAAATGATTATTTTCCACTAATTTACTTAGCTTTGTCATTGTGTTTTCAACTGTGGGATCCGGGAGGAAGACCGTTAAGTTTGCTATTATCTTGATACCTTCACCTTGAGCACAAGGTGAATTTTGAAGGGGGGAGTATTGATGAGTACTTAGGCGTGGGAAGTGCTGGACAGACAAATAGGTTTGGGAAAATATACTCTAAAAGGGGTAAACAGGGGAATTCCTATTAAGTGGTGGAATAGTGGTAGGAATCTTGTGTAACTAACTCTGCTGAGTTGGAGGAGAGAGAGAGTATTCTGTTGTTAGGGCTCAGCTCACGTTTGTGTGAGGCTGATATAAAAGTAGAAGTGAGGTCAGCATTTGGTAGGCTTGCTTTGGGCAATTCTGGAATTGGGTGGGAGTACAGTGTGCTTCTCAGGCCACTGCACTTTGTTTTCTTTCTATTTTCTCTTATTGTACTGTTCTGCTCTGTATTTACACTGAATACAAGCTAAATAACAAGCACTGTTCTATTGAATATTCCATTTTCTCTACGGTTTAGTTTGGTATCTATCACGCAACTATGATATTTCAAATACCAAAAACGCGTTAAGCCTTTTTTTTAAAAAAAAAAAAGTACCAATTTGAGCATAAGCTTTGAAGAAGGCAAAAAGATTGAAACTTATCAATAAGTTCTCTTCCAAAAAACACTTACTGATGATTAATATTTGTTCATCTACATAGGGATGGTCACAGTCTCAAAGAACAATATACAAAAGAAAACTGAGACATGACAATCTAAACTGATAAATGCTTCAAAATATATTCTGCTAAAGTTATGACCCTCAACTCCTATCTCAGCTACTGAGTAAGAGGAACACATTCAAGCTCAATTTCAAGCACACCTCTCTCAACATTCTGTAGTCTCAGTGAGATTTCTTGTCTGACTTTCCCTTCTTCAAGGTTGATGATTCCATCTTTCACAAGAGTATTATCACCATTTGCTACCCATTTTCCAAGCTGCATAGACTCATTGATTGAAGATTTTTCATATGCCTTTGCTGCTGAGACTAGAGGTTGAATGTCTATTTCAGCCTCACCCATAAAATCATCAGTTGTGAAAGTATCCTTGTCATATACAATCTGCATAAAGCATCACATCAAATCTGATCAAACGTGAATTATGAAAAACCGACATAGACACAAACACTAGACGCGACACAGACACAAACACAAATATTGAGACACCAAATTATTTTTTTTTGAAAAATACAAGCAATTAAGTGTCGGACACCAGACACGTCTTCAACCGGAAGTGTCGGTGCTATAGAGAACATGAATGGCAGAGAAAAATTGAATGGGGGCTATATTATTAATGACAGAAAACAAAGTTGTTTCTTATTAAAATGTAAGTAAGGAAGAAATGAATAAAAAAGTGTAGATCATGGCATCTAAATAAGTTCAATATTACATATCAAAGATACCAGTTGAGCATTTAAGGAGGGTAATTTGATTTTTTGAAAGAGATAAAAAAATTTGTGCCACAGAACTTAAGATATTTACCGGAGTTTGAGAATGTTAAAAAGAAAATGAAAATTAGGACAAAGAAATCTTAAAATAACTTCTTCATTAGTACAAAGCTGAAAGGATTTCAATTTTCAGGTATAAGGGGCAACAAAGTTGAAAGGCTTTCTAGCATGACTGCAGGAAAGAAACAATCACGAATATACGTGCCTAAAGTTCTAACATGTTTCATTACTCACAGTAAGTATCAAATCAAGTCCAACATAAGTATGATTATTATATGGCCACTAATTACCAAAACACTAATTTCATACTTGTTTTCTTATGATTACTCACAGGAAATCATAAACAATTGAACTTACCACTTTAAGAGGAGGAATGCTCTCCGGAATCGACAACATTAGGCTTTCATTCCAAACTGGGTTTAAATTGTTCTTTATTACACGCGTCTTCACTGACTGCAAGACCAGATATTAAAGATGTTACATTTTTAATGTTACTTTTCCCTTTACATGCATGAAGCTCATATAGTTGTAAGAAGATGAAACTCACTTGGTGACCTAGAGAAAGAATGACATAAGGGTCACTAGTCACTACGTCTCGGATAGCAAGGTTAGTCCCTTTAACCACATTAACCTTGATCAATCCAACAAATTCAACCATACCTGCCTATAACATTAAATTGGTAGAAACAAGATTCACTAGTCAAGAAGAAAGGAAATTTCAATAGTACATACTTTTTCATTTTCATTCATTTTCTATCAAGAATAAGGTACAGAATACTATGGTATGTATGCTTCACATTATATGAATACTCTAATTCTCAATATGCTTGAAGCACCAACACCGACACCTGACATGACACGGGCATAGACACGCAGACACTGGTTTTAATTTGAAAAATACAAGTAATTGAAGTGTTTGTGTTGGTGTCAGACATGATAGGTGTCAGACGCCAGAGACGTCTTTAACCGGAAGTATATCGGTGCTACAAGTTACATGAGGAAATAGGTCGAAGAATTCCCAATGCAGCAAATTCTATAAAGTACAATTAAATGTTGCTTAGATCATATTTAGAATTTTCATATTTAGAATTTTCAGCAGAATACAAATGCACTATATAGTATACTCTATAGCATATCATACTTAATAGTATTAACCGACTTCAAATGAGACATTACCAATGAGTTGCTCTTCTTTGTACTCTTATGCTCAGAATCTTTTCTTCCCCAGCTGTTTCGAAATGATAGCCCAATACGACTTTTAGTTATTTGTTTATCAAAACGTTTTTTCTCTGGTGGATAATTGTTGCTTGAAGAGCAGGTCTGACAATTCGATGAACTTCTTGCATGAGATGGTACAAAGGGACAAGACAAATTCTCCTCACATTCCAGAAACTGTTGCAGCTCATATTTTCTCCTGAATAATAATGAAATAAAATTTGTGAAACACAATGATAAAATTATGAATTAATTGTGTGCGCGTGCGTGTTTTTATCCAGTTTACCTAATAAAATCAGTGCGCTCGTCAATCGAAGAATGTGGTTTTGGTTTTTTTATGTAACTTGGCAACATAGCTTCATACTTCTTATTGACTACTGTATTTCCACCCAACCTCACCAATGAATCAACTTGTTCATCTGTCCATTCATCCAGATTCAATGATAGAACCTATATGTCAAATCACATTAAAAGTTTGGAGCATATTAGCACAAGATATATTAAAGAACATTTGACTTTAATAATTTTTTAATAAAAAATAACCTTTAGCTGTAGGGCAGTTTAGAAGAATATAAACATAGTCTATACTAAGGTAAATGTTTTTCAAATAACTATAGATATTGAAGAAGCAATTTTTTTCAAAATTCTTTAAACATAGTCTACTGTCCATGAAGAAATATAGCCTTTGGAAAGGTAGATGATATAGTTAAAAAGACAAATGAACAGCTTTTTTAGGAACATACCTTTGAGATATGGACTCCTAGGCTCCTGTGTATACCAGAACACTTGATGCAAATAAATACTCCAAGACTTGAAGACCTGACATTCAGACAATGCAGTCAATACAATCAAATGCAAATCATATGAACTAATGATCTATTAATTAAGCTAACTAGTCAATTCTTAGAATTTGGATTTAGGCCTAACTCAACTCCAAATGCTAGCTTAGGCAAGGAAGAATAAGATTTATCTAGTTCAAAAGCAAATTCTTAGAAAGACTATTAATATCTAGTTCATGATCCAAGATAATGTTATTCAAACAACTTGAGAACAATGTACACACAAAAAAAAAAAATAGTTTAAAAATCAAGCTGGTACTTACACCCATTTTGGCTCTGATGATCCACAATCAGCACAGAACTTGTTCCCAGCTTGACGCATCAGATTGTCTAACCTTTCCTGTGGACCTAGTGATTGGAAATGCACATAAATGGTGTAAGTTAAACTTACAAATTAAACTAATCAAGTAAAGTGGTCTGTTAGATTATTTAACTCTTCAAGTTAATAAAACTGCAACCATTAGTTTATTGCATGGATGTGGAAGGTCCATCCATCAATCAATTACCCATATGTAAATAATAAGCAATATATAGTGGTACAAAAAATAATTGACATGCTGTTGATAGTGTTCAATTTTGATTATTTGAATTGCTAAAATCCATTCACTAAGAACATGATAAACTATGAGTTCAGTACTCAAATATGTTGATATTTCACAGGCATGTCAAATATGTATGTGGTGCTTGAGGACCTTTGGCATATGATGTCTAGTTAGGCATGTTCCTAACATTTTGTATTGCACTTTGGATGCCAAGACATGTGTCATGTCCTTGTTAGGTTGCACTTACCACTCTTAGACAATTCATAGAATGTTCAAGTCTAATGTCTAGCCAAACATTTGATAAAAAATAATAATAATAATAATAATAGTTGATTTGTCGTCCGCCACTGCTGGTTGCATTGGCAATTTCAGCAACATGGAGACGCCGGCTCCCGGGTTCGAACCTAGGCGTGATTGTGTGATAGTGTGTGTGTGTTTATTTGTTATTTCGTTTAATTACAAAAAAAGTTGACTGCCCAAAAGACACCATTCAATCCAAAAAATAAGTAATGTAAAAGTTAAAATACCAGATATCAACCATCGTTCCCTTTGACTTTGAGTATTCAAACTAGGTGTTTCAGAGCAGAAGAGATCATAAAGGCAGGATCCTGACCCTGCAGTTGAGACATAAACTTATTTTGATGTACTTAACTTCAAAAGTTACTATCAAAGTCTTCAACAAACAAAACAGCTATCCATATCCATATAATCTACAAAGGGGAAGGAAAATGGTGAATAAAATTATCCTTTACATATGAATGATGACTTCAATTGGTATATACCGACAGTGTAAAAAAGTTTTACACCGACGACCCATCACAAATCACAGTTGATGTGACTTTCAAGATGAATTGATTAAAAGTCAAAAAAAATTATGATATCTCATTTTATGATAATCGGTTGGCGTTGTAAAATATTTGTACACTTTCGATGTATACTAATTAAATAAATCCTGTGAATGATTCTATTCATCTTGTATGTAACATCATCCACTCATTATATTACTGTGGGAGGAAAGGGTGAGAGGTTTTTACCAGCCATACTTTTGATATCAGAATTTTCTTGATGTATAGACATCTCCATCCTCAAACTATCTAACCAAATTAAGGAATAGCATTACAACCTAAGAACAGCCATGTCTTTTGTCAACTGCTTCTCTGCATGGAGATACAAAAGCCCTTTTCACATATTTTATTTTCAACTAAACATGAAGAAACACAAATAATTGACAAAAAAGTTGCAATGAGAAATGCATAATATACAACTCAAAATGAAGAAACATAAACAATGAAAAAAATAGGTTTGAATTATGAATTAAGAAACAACTTTTCCCTCAGAAAATCTTACACATGAGATGATATCTTTTCTCCAAATGAATTTTGGCATGAGTCAATGGCAGCTTATTCTCTGCAACAACAGAAAAATAAACAAAAAGATTGTCAAAATCCAAATAGGGCAAATCAGAGAAATCAGAATAAGGCAATAGGTTTTGAAGCAACATACAATGACATAGAAAACCTAGAAAATTGTGCATGCAAGCAACCCTTGAAGATGAAAAGCCTGAAACTTTATTGAATGAAAATGAGATTCAATTCAAGAAAATGAAACAATTCTAGTAAATCTTATCCAAAGAATATACGTTCTGACAAATTGCATAGTTTTTAATTTGAAATGGGAAAGAAATGGGAATTATCAAAGACAAAAGTCAATGTGGAAATTAATATTGTTGAAAAATTGAAATTGAAAGGAATGTTTGACTTACCAAGGAATCATAACAATGATTGATGTTCAGAGAGAAAAAAATTTAACGCGCTTACATGGAGGCGTGTTAAATCTTTCTTTGTACATCAAAATGTGACAAAGTATTTAAGAAACACAGATTGGTATCATCAATTTCTCAACTACTATAAACCATAAATAGAAATTCTTACTTCTTAATTTCTTTTCTTTTATCTGTCAAAAATTGGAAATTCTACAAACCATTAATGCTCCCTCCATTCCTTATCTTTGATTAATTTAAACTTTTTATTTGTTTTCCAAAATAATAATGGTTTTTTAAAAACCTAATATATAATTGATTAAATTTTTTTAAGTATGCACTTTTTATATTTATTGAGCCTTTTACATACCCAAAATTGGTATATATAGAAACTTGTAAATAATTAATGCTAGAAATAAGGGTATTTTAGTAATTAACTTGCATAAATTAATAATATCTTAATAATACAGATGCTTTAAAAATCCAAGTTATAATTGACCAAGTTTTCCATATATCCTTATATTTATATTTATTGAATGTTTCAAAAACCTAAGATAGAAACTTGAAAACAATTGATGATAAAATAATGGTATTTTGATAGTACTTGTTTATATAAATTAATGACCTCTTAATTGACATGTACAAAGTACAACCCTTGATATACTAAAGATAAAGAATGGAATAAGTACTGAACATTAACATTTACCTATAAAGACTTAATGAGAATAAATTGTCCTTAAATATTGTGTTTCTTCGAATTGGGTCTATATTTTTTTTATAAGCAAAAATTTTATTAAAGGGGTGCAAACGGGCACCCCAACCGGTACAAATACAATGGGCCTCATTAAAACCTTCTTGGGTTAAAACCCAATGGGAAAAAAAAACCAATGAGGAAAGAGTACCCCAGGAAGAATGAAACAAAAAACCAGATTATACTGAGTTCATACAAACAATAGAGTTTTCCCCACCAGTCAGAAATCTTCAAAGCTAAATTGCGCCCTTCAATACTAATGAACCAACTCCAAGATATAGTTTTAACATGATTGACTACCACTTGAGGATTGAAGACTTGCCTTTAAAGAGAATATGATTTTGATGAATCCATAGACACTACATGACTGCCATCCACATAAGATACTTCAATCTCCCGGCTTTCTTGGAATCCAACCTGATACCATGTGCCCTAAAATGCGACACATGGTAAAATCAAGTAAGTACAAAATCAAATCATTAGTATTTAAGCTACACCAATATAATACACCCATCAGTATGATTGGAATGAATATTTAAATCAACTCCCCTACTATTTCATCTGCCTCCACGAATCTCTGCTGCTCTGTTTTTGAGTTCTTTAAAGGCCAAATAGGATCTTTATCCCTAACATTCATTGCTTAATATGTCTTGTACATATTTTTATGTTGAGGTCTGCACGTTTTTATATTTGGGGTCAACGGATAAGATTAAGCAAAAGGCCCACTTTATTTATATTGTGGTTGAGATTTTATTTATCAAGATTTTGGTAAGTGAACAGTAATAATTTTTTATATATCTTAATAACGATAACAATAATAACAACGTCAATGGTTGAAATTTAATACCTGTTGGATGCTATGAAGGTCTAGGAATGACAAGATTTTCTCTGATGCTAGATGGGAAAATTGGGGAGTGGTTAGTTGTATTCGTTCGCTATTGGATGCAACTTCCAACGCTTTCCTTCTCACAAGGAAACCCGCCTCGTCACTTGGATGCCACCACCGGCAAACTTTATCAAACTCAATGTTGATGGTAGCTCCTTTGGCAATCTTGGCCGCTCGGGCTATGGAGGGCTATTTCGGGACCACAACGATACTTGGATCATAGGTTTCTCAGGTGGTTGTGGCTATTCAAATAACATTAATGTTGCATTTCAGGTCATTGCTTAAGGACTCAATATCGCTCATCAAAAAGGATACCATGTGTTGATTCGTTGACTGCTCTGAAGTTCATTAACGATGGAGTTCCTCCTTCTCATCCTCATGCACCTAGAATTGATCATATTCGATCCTTTATGGATTGTGGTTGGCAGCTCACCTTTCAGCATTCCCTCCAGGAGGAAAACTTTTGTGCAGATTGGTCGGCAAAACAAGGCTCTTCTATGGAACATGGAGTTCATTTATGGAATAATTGTCCATCAGCTATTTCTTCGTCTATGCTCGCATATGCTTTAGGAATTGCTAGATTAAGACCCTAATTAGGTTGTTGTTGTTGCTTCTTCATTTCTTAGTGATAAAAAAAATCTCAAACACTCATAGCATTTTATACTATATCATACGGTCAATTTTAGTGATACACCGATGAAAGACTTAGTTAATCTCTCATCCTAGAAGTCCTCATGAATAATAAGTATAAACTTTTTTATGTGATTTGCTCATAACTTTTTTTATAAGATGAACATAGTCTCATTCACAATTTTGTTTTTATGTAGTGATCTGAGTTGGATTGCAAAGGTCATGAGTTTTGGTCTCGAAGCCTAGAATTCACAGCAGCATAGAGATCGCACTTGCGAGTACTACAAAGCTTAAGTCAATATAATTGTAGAGTAAGCTGGCAGTAATAAATGCATATCTGATACTAATGAGGGTCACTGTTGTTTATAAGTGATGTGAGATTGGACCAATTCGTTAGCAGTGGTCCCTTTTCGCATGGGCGAATGCATGCGAGGTCGCATAGGGCATTAGGGAGTCTAAACAATTACTCCCTCCGTCTTATATTAAGTGTCGGTTAAGGTTATGCGCGGGTATTAAGAAAATGATTGGATATGCTAAATTTTATGGTAAAAAATGTGGTAAGACTAAAACACCCTTACATTTTTCTTGGTTGGTGCAAAGGCACGGTTATTGATATTCTAAAGTAAGGGTATTGTTGGAAAGTAATAATAAATGTTGTATTGGGATTCTAAAGTGACAGATAATTTGAGACAAAGAAAAATGGCAAACAGGACACTTAATATGAGACGGAGGGAGTATTTGAGTAATAATTAAAATTCCTTTGATTTAGTTCGTTGGATCGAGGTGGAGAGTGCTCATCATCGACGTGTCTATTGGGGTGTATGGTGACACTTTTGATATGGAAGCATGGCACTTTTTGGGCCTATCTCCTATGGACCAATTTGATCATATACATGTATTCGGTGGCGGGTCTAGAAAATTTTATCATTGTGGCCAAAAAAATCGTCTATAATGTTTTCTCCAAAAAAATATTATAAAATTTCACAAAATACCTAATTTCATTATAGAAAAACCTAAAATACTTAATTTTCTACAAACTACATAGCTAAAAATATAAAATCAGTACCAACTTATTCTCTTGTTTATGTATCTTTTATGAATTGCTATATATAATTTTAAAAATTATCTTATGAGGGCAACTCCTTTTTTATGGGAGAAAAATAAACTTTTATATATATATATACACACACACACCATAAAGTAAATGCAAAATATCTCTCGGGGTCCCTTAACTTATTTATTTGTAACGAATAGGTCCCTTAATTTTTTTTTGTAACACATAGGTCCCTTAACTTATTTATTTGTAACGAATAGGTCCCTTGACTTTTTTTTGTAACGCATAGGTCCCTTAACTTATTTATTTGTAACAAATAGGTCCCTTAACTTTTAAAAACGTAACACTGTTGCCCCTTTTAGCTTATTTAAGGGGAAACGGTGTTACGTTTTTAAAAGTTAAGGGACCTATGCATTACAAAAAAAAATTAAGGGACCTGTTCGTTACAAATAAATAAGTTAAGGGACTTATGCGTTACAAAAAAAAGTTAAGGGACCTATTCGTTACAAATAAATAAGTTAAGGGACTTGCGAAGATATTTTGTCTAAAGTAAACCATTTTTAAACGTAGGTATGAGGTTAAGTAATATATAATAATAGAGAAATGTTAGTATCACACTCTCTATCACACTTTTTTTTTATCACACTTGTGTATTTGTCTAATTGCATACAGATATAAACAAATTTACATGTGACCCAAATAGTTTAGTAGAACCCATTAGGAAATTCAATGAACAAAAGAGTGTCAGTTGTGAAATGTGTGATACATTGCTACCGCTAGCCACACACTTTCTAACATTCATCTTCTAACACACTCACTTATAAGTTGAATTTCAAATATGCCCTCTAAATCATGTGAGTTCCACATGAATTTTAACAATATATGCGAATGTATATTCAAAGTATTACGCGAACCTTTCTCTACAAGTGCATATTTTACGGGAGCAGAACAAGTGTGCTGACTTTTTGGAAAAAAAGAAACTCACTCTATTGTGATACTGGCTTGGAGTCTCTCATTAAGGTATTGTTTGTTTTAGATGAAAGTGAGAGGAAAGAAACTTAGGGGAAGGAAAGCACAAATTCCAATATACTTTCCTTTGTTTGGTAGCAACATGAAAGTGGAAGGAAAGAAAGTTTTTATGGTGGGGCCCATTCAAAATCTTTCCTCTCTCACTTGGCGAGAAAGCTCACTCTTGATTCTATTACTTTATTTAATTTTTTTATTCAAAATATATTATTAGTATGTTTTGTTTATCCATGATAACTCGTATATATACTGTTTATTGAATATACGTGTATACATATTTATATTTATTCTTCAAAAATATGTGTTTCTATATTTATTTATTTATATGTATATTTAGTTATAAATAAATATATCGTGATCTTCCGTCAAAAAAAATATATACAGTGATCTAAATAAATAAATACACCACATTTCATAAGGGTATTTTTGTAATTTGAAAATATACCTATTTCTTTCCTCTCATTTTCTACTCTATTTTTACTCCAACCAAACAACCACAAAATCATCTCACTTTCTACTCACTTTCTACTCACATTCTTTCCTTCAACTTTCTTTCCTTTCACTATCCAAACAAACCATAAGGGCAAGATTTCCGCTTATTTTTTCCTTTCTTTTGTTTGTTACTTTACTGTTACGTTGTAAAAAGAAAAAATTACTATTACCAGAGTGCCAATTGTCAAGGATTTTTGGCGAACTTAAAAAAAAAAGATTTTAGTGGGCCCTACATACAATTTTCTTTCCTATCTTTTTTCTGTAGAAACAAACAAGATAGATTCCAATTTCTTTCTTCTTTCACTTTCTCCGTCACTCCCTAAATCCAAACAAAGCGTTAGTGTTTTGGTGGTATTTTCTCTATGGTTTCAGTTTTCTTCACTCTTCTTCACACAACTAGTTACGATTTTCTCCCTCCGGTCCGGCGATCCATCGTACATCTCCGTTCGAACCGCTCCGCCGTCACTCTTCGGCGTTAGCGCATCCCCACCGCGTCGCCAAACCACCGAACACTTGCGATAACGCACTTCAGGTAGAGTCTTTCTTTTTCAATTCTTTTGGTTTCTTGGAAAATTTTAAAGGATTAAACAACTAGAATTGAAAAGAAGTTATTCCAACTCAAGAATCAACGACATTCTTTGATTTTGTAATGCTATTTTAGGTTACTATTTTTTACTTGTATTTTCATATATTGAAAAATTGTCTTTATTTTTTCAGGTTGAATTTGGCACCAAAATGCCGGACGTTCAGAGTCTTGTTAATGATTTTGCGAATCAGCTGAATAAACGGTAAATATTCTCTTTTTTGATACTGTTTCAGTTCAGTGTCCTGTGACTTTTGAGGTTTAGGAATTGATCTTTATGATTTTCTCTGTGTTTGTGTTTGTTTTATTATTTGTTTATTTATTTATTGTCTGGTTATGCTAGTAAAATTGAAGGTTCTCAGGCCACAGCAAAGCAGACAGCAGAATTGCTTCGGACTGTTATTTCACATCAGAGGTTGCCGCAAACAAACCAGGCTACAGCCCTGATGAATGCAGTAAGGACTGTTGGGGAAAAGCTTATTGCTGCTAATCGTGTTGGTATGCTAAGATTAAGTTTTTAATTTTTAAACTACGAATGTGTTTTGCCTGCATTGTGCTCAATGCTGTTATGGCATTCTAGACTCTAGTATGCTGAATTAATGATTAGCTTACGAGAGCTTCTCAATTAAAATAAGTTTATGAGATTTCAATTGCAAAGAAAGCTCTGAAAATGTATTTACAGAGAAATTGAATGAGAGAGTGCATCTGATAAAATTGAGACGTAGAAGCTAATTTCAACTCAGATGTTTAATAAACTCAATTAATGTATTTTTTTTCCATAATTGCTTGTGGGGGTGGGGGGGGGGGGGGGGAGTTTATCTAAACTGGCTATATTTCTAGTTCTACATTTGTGAGAGGATGTTTTACAGTTATGTACTTATGTCATCATGAACAATGGTTAATTGGGATTTTTGAATTATGGACATTAATTTATTGTTTTCCTCTCCTAAAATGTTATGTACGTGATTGCAGAGCTAGCCGTGGGAAATATTGTTAGGCGTGTTTTGCACATTATCAGGGAGGAAGATCTTTCCCTTGCCACAGCTGCTATAGCTGGTTTGGGTTTATCAGCTGCAAGTGACGATGAAGATGTTGAGAAGCGAGAAGATCGTCCTGTTTTATCTGCTGCTGCTGTTGCAGCTGCTGCCAGAAGATCCTTGCGTCCACCATCATTGCAAACTCTCCTAGAGGATATGCCTTACTCAGCCGCTGTTCCACAGACACCATCCTCAGGGGGTGATTCTGAAGGGAAAAGTAGATGTGAGGATAGCACAATACTATTAAGATTCAGAATGTTACAACTTTTAATAATTTCGATTATCGGCAATGTTGTTTTTTGTTTTTGCTTTTTAACTTGGTCTGAAAGGAATCATTTTTTTATATTTGATATCCAGTTGAAATGTTTTTTTTTCCTGTTTTTGATTTTGCCTTTTTACATGCAAAAATTCATGCCAAGACACTAGTTTTTTGTTTTACACTAGATAACATTCTAAGCTACGGTTTATGCGATGTAAGAAGTTTTTCCCCACTTTTTGACATATATTAGAATGCTTCATTGACATTACTGGATTCTTTGATCACTCTGATTATTATATAGTATTCATTCCTTCTTGCTACGTGGCATTTGGATATGAAATTGTTGTTCTCATGTTTAATGGCTTGTGTCTTTCTGAGTTTGAGTTTGTTTTCCTTTCTTCCAGCTAATGACAAAGGTACACGAGATCGGAAGTTAAAGCATGATGTCATTGAAGCAGTTAATGAACTTATTCAAGAACTATCTACTTGCTATGAACAAATATCTGAGCAAGCAGTAGAGCACATTCATCAAAAGTTTGTTTCACCTGAAACTATTCTAAGATGCGTGTCTGTCTTTTGCTGCTTTAAAGTGCTTGTTTTGAAGAGATTTAATACTTGCTAGTTGCTTCCCAAATGCAAGATTTTGTTTTTAATAGGCAAATGTTAACGGTTAATTATGGAATGCATGCTGATGTTTTTGCTGATTTTTTTGAGCCAACAATGTACCAAAATCATGCTTTTTTATTTTGTGTTTAGTGCCAAGGTTTCTTACTTCCGGTCATTGGGTATTAACAAAGGATTTGACTCCCAAGAATTCCCTTCACATTCACAGCTGATCGGAAACTTTTGTTTTTTGAGTGGAGTATTCTATACCATGTCATATGATGAACATTATAATTTTACAATTTCTATGCGGGTTAAATTCTTAATCATAAACGGAACTGTTATTATTATTATTATTATTATTATTATTATTATTTGCAATGCATAACCTGAGTTCAATGCTATCTTTTTGAATGTTTTCACATTATTTTCTTAGTGGTGAAGATTGGATTGTAAGATTTCATCTTTTTGTTTAATTATTTATACGGTTGAGTTTACCAAGCCAAACTTTAAAACCTCCCTTCAGGCTGTTTGACCCTTTTTATTATTTAAGTCCCTGTGAAGACTGTGTTACCTTCATGTAAAAGCATGTTGGTGTTATCAATCTGGAAGTAAAACAGAAAATAATGATTTGTAATTTTATGAACGTGGAAATACATTGCTGGTAATAGCTACTATTGGCTCACATAATTGGTCAAAGAGCAATTTTCAATACGTTATATAATATTAACTTAGAAAATCATGTGTATTTTTTACAAATTTCATGTTATTTACAACTCTAAACATTCTAGTCAAAAAAATTTCTTCTTGAAAGTAACTGTGACATGGACTGTTGCTTTTTGTTTATTGGGAATGTGGCCTATTTTATTTTGTCCATCCACATTTCTCAAATGAGACGATGTTTCGTGTTGCATAGGGTTGCTTAATCTACATGACTAACATTAGGCTCCTTATATTCTTCCTTATCTTTCGTCATAATCGTGATGCTGATGATCGGCATATTTTTCATGCTTCATCCACATCTTAAATAACCAAGGCAAATGTTCTGTTGATTTTTGTGATTATGTATTGATAGCATGATCTTATTATTTTTCATAATTTCTTTTTAAGATGGGAGAGATTTTTTTATTCTATTTTATGTGTTTACACTTTACTTGCATGGTTTTCAGTGAGGTAATATTGACGCTAGGCAGTTCAAAGACAGTGTTGGATTTTCTCTGTGCTGCAAAGGAAAAGAAGAGATCATTTAAGGTCGTTGTTGCTGAAGGTTCTCCAAGGTTGGTTGTGGTGGCTGTCTCACATTTGGAATAAATGACTATGGTTTATTAGCAAGGTATTTCTTTATATTCCTCATATGACCATTAAATGTTGACTTTATATGTAATCAGATATCAGGGACATTTCCTTGCAAAAGAACTGGCTACTAGAGGATTACAGACCACAGTAATTACTGATTCTGCAGTGTTTGCCATTATTTCCCGAGTGAACATGGTATGTGAAAATCCTTCGATTAATTTTGGAATCAAGACTCTTATGCCAAATTTAATCTGATTTCAACTTACCATGCTGTAATGGTAAGTATTGAGTTGTTTCCGAGTGAGCTTGGTATGTAACAATCCTGCCATGATACAGGTTATAGTGGGAGCTCATGCCGTCATGGCTAATGGTGGAGTCATTGCCCCAGTTGGGTTAAATATGGTTGCACTTGCAGCTAAAAGGCATGCTGTTCATTTTGTTGTACTTGCTGGAAGTCACAAGGTGAAATTTTAACCATATAATCTATATCTGCCTCGCATCTGTCATCTTCTATGAAACTGGAATTTCAGAATCAAAATAAATATTTTATAAATGTGATGTTTTTAACTTATTTTATTGAACTTCAAAATGAATCACCATACAATACTTGATAGTTCAAAACCAAATATAGGCAAAGTTTGACTTGAGTTTAGCCCAAATTTATATGGATACGTTACACTGGTTTTAACCCTTGAACTTTTTCTCTAAATACTTCTTTTAAAGTAGAGATTAGAGATAACCATAGAAATAGTTAATCAGCTATGAACGGCCAAACCAAAATGAATGTTCCATTACATCGAGGAAGTAGCAGTTTAAAAATATGTCAACTGAAGTTTATAACGATCAGGTGATAGTGCACCATGGAATCCATATGGACCTTAGTTTCTCCAATTCTATAAATTTTGGATACCCAAATTAATTCTGAAGCTAGTTATCTGAAGCTGTTTGAATTTGTGCAGATATTATTGTAGAGATTGGAAATTTAGAACTGAGCGATATAGATAATGAAATATCTACTTCTTAGTTATTGATTCAGTTAACATGCATTCATATTATTGCAGTATTACTAACACGTTATCTCCATCCTTTCCATTAATTGCTACCAAGACAACTTTGGTGCCATAACCCTGTTTTGGAATTAAATTTTGATCTGGTTCACCATTTCAGTTACCAAATGTTAGGCTTTTGCTGACTATTGCTTTATCTAATGATAGTTGTGCCCTTTGTATCCACACAAGCCTCAAGTGTTGCTGAATGAGCTGAGATCCCCGTCTGAGCTACTCGACTTTGGGGAATTCTCAGATATCTTGAATTCTACCAGTGGTGCAGGCTCTCTTCACGTTGTTAATCCAGCATTTGATTATGTAGCACCAGAACTAGTTAGTCTCTTTGTTACTGACACGTAAGTTAACTGAAATTGATCGAGAAAACTATCTTTTCTTGCTCATTGGCTTTAGAAATTGTGTACTAATCAATGTTTGTTGGTTTGGAAATTTCTTCTTCTCAGAGGAGGGCACAACCCATCCTACATGTACCGGCTTATATCCGACTACTACTCAGCTGATGATTTAGTGGTGAAACAAAGCCCTAGCACAGGGAGTTAGTTGAGTTCAGCTACCCCAAATTTTGTCCTACACTGTTCAGTGATTAAATAGCTATTTACTTCTGCTTGTGCTACAGTGTGTGCATTGTATTACTTGAGAGTGATAGAACTGGTGAAGCAGCTCTATTAATTTTCTAATTAATATGTAAAATAAGAAAGATGTATCTATCTAGAAGTGGTGGTTGTGCATAAAACGTTAATAATACTCTTTAACACACTATTATTAACTTAAAGGTGATTTATACATGAGGCAACAAAATCAACTTCTTATAATGTAATAAAAGGACCAACAATAGAGAATGTGTTAAAAATTGTTAAGAACATGACTTGTTTATGATATTATTCTGAAACTTATTTTCATTCAACAATGTAAACGACTTTGTAGTAATATTTGTGATGGATTTTCTGTTTTTAAAGGAACATTTATTCCCATGGAAAAGTGACATTTCAGTGCTCTCATTTTTCAGGATGTTTGTGTGGCCCACGGTTGAACCATGGCTAGAGATATGTTCAGTGCGGAAGAAAATGAGCTTAGTGTAGTACCCATTGAAACAAGGAAAATTCCATTTTTGTCATTGCTGACCCACCATTGGGCATAGCCTTTATTTTGTTTCAAGTTTTGGTCCAATCAAGGGTCCCCTACCTCTTTTTGTATATTTTTTTTACCCAAAGAAATTATAGTAATAGTATATAGAAACTCAAGTTGTTTGAAATTTGTCTCATAAGATTGTGACCGTAGATTTTTCCCGAACTTTGTACTGTTAGTTTGTATAAAACAGAACAATTTTTAAAAACCAAATCAAATAAGTAGATCTAGCAGAAAGAAGCATTTCAAATCAATCAATCTACTTGTTTGATTTGGTTTTTAAAAATTGTTTTCTGTTTTATATAAACTAACAGACAACAGTACAAAGTTATCCTTTTGAAATTTTTGAAAACTAAACACTATAAAAAGAAATCAATTAGGCTCTTAAATAAATCTATCTTAATCGGTTCTAATAAGAATGTGTTTGGCAAGGTTTGATGCTTTTTAGATCATTTTCGTGCAAACTACAGGCACACAATGAATCGGAAAAGAATAAATCATATATTTGCTATGATTTCAGTATCAATATGTCAACGAATATGCTTAAGTTACATTACAGGCGTCTGTTGCATAAAACTGAATAGACTTGGAGATCAACTTGAATGTTATTAACCTCGATATTTGAACTAAGGTGTTAGATTTTGATTCACCAAAAAGATGTTACAATTTATTGACCACCAAGTGAGTTTCATTAACTTGATTAAAAAACTGAATTCATTAACTACAAATATTGTTAATCACATGCAAGAATTGCCCTAATCAGCAAAATTAGTATTGACTTTTGGTGTGCTAATTTAATGCCCAAATAAGGTAGGTAGATTTGATTAAAAAAACAAAAGCTGGGTAGATTAACTATACCTGGCTGCCTACTAATGAATCACTACTACTCAACAGAATCTTGTCATCACATTAAAGTTAGAGGATTCAGCATAAAGATATCATGGTAAACCAATTTTTTTGTTACATATGGTACATAACAAGATATAAACGCACCAGAAAAATAAACATCATTCCACTAAACTAAATTACAGACAAGTCTAAGTAATAAGAAAACCAACAAATAACAACACAAAGGCCAGTCATCATGGCCAATTTGATCACATTTGTTCTACATCAAACCAGAAAAGAAGGGAAGTTCTAGCATAAATAACTCTAACTCGTTGCAACGCTAGATCGCCACTTGTCAAAACAGCTTTGGCGCCTCCTTCGATTCGCGTTTGAGAAACAAATACACCATCACCGTTGCTTTTGGTTTCTGATGATGGAATCACCTCACTACTACTGGCAGTACTCACAATGGGACATGAGAGAAAATCTAAGGGATTAGATTCACATTGTAGTATGCATCCATCTATAGTGAGCCTTCCACTTCTATGTAGTAAGCAGCAACCAAGCTCCGCCTTCACCGTTAAGTTTGATAATTTGCAGGTCGAAAGGAACTCGAATGCACTGTTCAAAACGAAAATCGCATACCAAAAATGTTTCTGAAGATGAATCATAAGGTTGTATTTTTCAAGGAGTTTTTTCAAGCTGCTGGATAATGGTTGAGATGGAAAACTCTATATAATCAAATGCATGGCTTTATCATAAAGTATGAAGCACAAACACAAGACTGACACGTAGACACTCGTTTTAATTTGATAAATTAAAGTGATTGAAGTGTCAGTGTCGATGTCCGACACCGGACATGTCTTAGACCTGTAGTGTAGGTGCTACAGAGTCATGAACCAACATTCATAGCATGATGGCAGATGCATTCTGTCTCGCCAAGAATCTTAGATCCCGTTTGGTTTAAAAAAAAACGTTTTCTATTTGCCTTTCATGTTTTCACTTTTAATTGCAAAATTATCCCTTATTTTCGTTTTGTTTCTTGCTTCCAAAGATTTGTGTAGGAAACAAAACAAATATAAGGGGTAGTTTTGCAATTAAGAATAAAAGCATAAAATGAAATCAAAAATATTTTCACAAAGCAGGCCCTTGTCCATTTGAAATCCAGCAGCAAGGAGGCGACTCCTAGTTATTTATTTACCAGTTCAAAAGTTCACTGCATGAAATTTAAATCTAAGGAATGCAAACCTGTCAGAGCCGCGAGAACAAGTGAGCATCGTGTCATCTGGAAGTTCACCTGCACCAATCTGAACAAAGAATATTGGTTTTGGGAAAAAAAAATATGGGACAATTTTCTATCATCAACACTTACTGTTTGCTCAAGAATTAGACTAACAAGAATGTACAATACAAACACCAAGCAGTGAAGAAGTCATGCACCGGCATTTCGCAGAGACATGAAAACCAATACTGGTGGTCTGTTTATTTTAGTTCTTTTAAAAATCTTCTTTCCACAGTTCGGAAAATGAAAATAGATAAAGAATAAAATGTGTTGGGAAAACTTCTTTTGCGCCATATTTTCTCTCCAAAAATCATCTGAACACTTTCAAACATGTCGCTGGCCTCAAAGTCACTTCAGCAATATGATTAACTCCAGAAGTAGTGCTGTCCATTTGATGTGGTTCGATTGTGATTGCAGTTACTTTGGAGTCTGACAAAATTCTTCCTGTAAGCACGGGAGGTCTAAGCGGTTTCTTGCTTCTTACGTTCTGATTTTTGATTCCACTTCTAAGATTCATGTCAATTTGGTCTTTTGATCGTTCTCCAATTTGTGGATCTTTCTTACACATCAGACCTCACTCTAATGGAAGACACACATTCTTACCAATTTTGTTATGAAAGAAAAAATCATTAAAGTGAAGGGTAGAAAGAGAATCGCAGACAAGGAATTCACCACCACACAATCTAGGCATGTCTTCATAGTTTCATGTCCTTTTATTAGAAGAGTTCACCATTTTGCTGTGTTCGCTGTGTCTCTTGTATAAGTGATATAGGATGGGGACAGCTAAGAGAAGCACTCACTTTGGAAGATGAGTGTGAAGTCCACAATATATGAAATGCTTAATGTCAAGGTTGCATGTTTTGCCCATGGGTGACGGATCAATACAACTTATAAGTATTAGTGCAGTGCCGAATCTGAATTATTTACACTATACAATAGAAAAGATACTGGACAGTGGTCATGTCAATGATCTCCCCACAAAACTCAATGGCTGATGGCCAACATATACCGATATAAACGTGGGATTGTGACCTATGGGCAGGTGGAGCTTTACTAATTGCCTATGGCGGCGGCTGACACAAAATCTGCCACATCGTTCCTGTATGGTGCCACAAAATCCGCCACGCCATTCTTCCGTGGGATTAAAAACACTGTTGTAGTATTGTTGGTCAACTTAAACGTTTAAACCTATATCCTCTAGGACTAACAACAGCAAAAAAGTTGGCTCAGATGGTAGGAACTTAAACAAAAAGGTCTTGGGTTATATTCCTACTAGTAACTTTCATTGGTAGGTTATCTATGGCTACTAGTCTTGAGTTCTTGCCGAGGCTGGTGGCACGCCCTGACTTTGGAATAGGACAACCTCCTCTCCCCACTAAGCATTCATGTACCAGAAAAGGCAGAACATATAATAGATGAAACTCCTTTCAGGGAAATTTATTGTGAGAAAATAAATGAGAATCACTTACAATATGCCACTTTTTTTTATAAATTCACTAGGCTATTAAATATGTTTTATAAGATTCCCGGGCCAGCCTATACAATAAGAGTTGAATAACTGACCAAGCAGAGAGGTTTCTTTATTTGAATGTTAGCGACACAATGAGTCCCACCAGCTGCTATTAAAATGGTATCACCTGGTCTGTAAGAAAGAAAGTCGCAATTAAAATCAATGGCCTAAAAAAAATAAGAGCCAAAAACATAAAGCAATAATGTTACATACCTTGAAGCAGAAACAGCAGTTTCAATGTTGGGAAAAACACCGGGTTCAGATAAGTCTTTGACTGATCGATCTACCCGAAGCCACAGGCGAGGATGACATGCCAAGTAATTCCATCTGTGGCAAACGAGGGCGGTATTAAAGCGATCTGCAAACTCAATAGCAGCTCTGTGATATAAAACACTCCATATCATGTCATTCGTTTCTTTTTAATTAAAAAAACTTAATTAAATAGGGGATCCAAAGTGTAAGTGCAAGGAGAGTGGGGATAAAGTATCCTCTAAAACAATAAAAAAAAAAGATTAAAAACACTATTTGATTCCTTGCTCGGTTAAATTTGATTTGTTCTCAAAAAAACAAGAAAAAACAATAGAGAAATTAAGAAGAGCAAAAGAAAACCAACAATGTAGGATAGCGGCACCGGCCACCAGCCCAATCTCTTTGCACATAACTGACACACTGTTTCAGAACTTGAATTGCACATAGCAAATATGTCCCCACACACACACACACACACATATATAGAGACAGAGAGAGACTCAGAGAAGTATGAATTATGAAAGCTACAAATCAGATGTCATTTTCGGTAACACTGTTTAAAAAACTATCAGGAAGTACATTAGTAATAAAAAAAGGAATTGCAAGAAAACAAAACCAGAAGAGCAATTTTTCAACAAAAGCTAGAAAAGATGTCCGTAGAATCATCAATCAGAAGTAAAGGGGATTGGACATCAACGAATTTCAGACATTCAAGTAAAGGAGACTGTACATTGATAAGTCGCTTAACTTTTTAAAGAGAAAAACTCTATATATATGGGAAGCTTGAATAGAAAGAGAACTTCTATAAGGGAATTGTGCAAGTTATAGAACTTATAGAAATGAAGAAAAGCTTCTATGATGGGACATAGGGGATATAATATAAGGATGGCTTCGTGGTTGGATGGGAGAGTTAAGGAGGAAGAGGGTTCACTCCCACCCACTAATATTTCTAACAAATACTAATGTATATCATTTAAAAAGAAAGACATTATTAATCGATGTGTTGTATCAACACCTGAGAATACAATTCCATGATCCCTAGGTGAAAGGAAAAATGTGATCTAAGATGAATTATAACCTCTATCAATAAAGTTTTAGGAACTAGCTTGAGTTGCAGAGATTGTTGGGAAAGCTGAATAGTTTGGCTCCTAAATGAAGTATTCACTAGGCAACAAAAATTGAGAAACAGGAATTCAACCACTTGAGAAATAGAAATCCCCCTTCCAATTGATCAAGTGCTTTGAAATCATGTGAATGACATGATTCCAAAGGAAAGATAGGCATTAAGAAACCCTCAGGATAGAAAGAACTTACACACAAGAGTAACTATCCTCTTCCGAAATGAGAATGGCACAACACCAGCATTAGCAAAATGGAGATGTGTAAAACAATCCATTAAAATTAAAATGGCAAATGTATCTGGTCTATAATATAGGTCACATACATCAATTATCCAATTAACCTAAAATTGTAGATGTTTCATCTAGTAAATATTCAAATTTAAGTTGCAAATTTTGACATCATAGTCATAGATACCATCCCAAAACTTGACTCAAACCTCAAATTCTATCTTTTCATTTCTCAAAAATCAAATAAATGTTAAATAGTAAATACCAATTAACAATTGAAAATAATAATTAATAATAAAACTTATAATTAGGACAATAAAGAAGTTGAAAACCTAGTTCATGTTGCAAATTAACTGCCTAAACGCATGTCAACCACCGCAAATCCAACAACAAACCATCACAATGACAAAAATTGAGAAAACAAAAATCTGGGAATTACTGAATTGAACAAAAAGATTAAAATTTTGAGGAAAAAGGAGAAAGATGGCTATACCTGGAATAGGGGGGAGGAAGCTGAAGATATGCATAAGACAACCATCATCGAGATTATTAATGGGAGCAAAAGAAGAAGAAGAAATGGTTCTTTTCCTTTGACACCTTTTCCACTGTTCCTTATTATCTTCTTTTTCTTGTTGGTTTTCCATCAGCGTCATGTTCCTCTGAAGTCTGAACGAAGTATGTGCCTCTGTCTACCTCCTCCACCGCACACTCATAAGGCCCTGCTAATCAAAAAAAAAACACTCATAAGGCCCTGTTTGGATTTCACGTATCAACCCCACCATCATTTACATTTGTGATATTTTTGTGCATTTTATTAATTGCTATCGGCACCCCCTTTTTACTTTCCGCCACCACCTTTCCATATTTAGTATGTGTTTAGTTACGCAGTGAGGAGAATTGATTTTAGATTTTTAGTTCAAAAGTGAGTTGACCTAACTTGATTTTCGTTTGGATACATATACGGAATACGTGATTTCTATTATTCTTGTTGTTTGGATAGGCTGAGTCAAAATTGCTTTTAGGTATTGTTTTGGACTGGACTGGCTTCCTAGGCCCATATCCGCAATCCGCACCTGAAGAGTTTGACAACAACAAAACTACACGCCCCGTTTACGAGCAACGAAAGAGATTTGCTCAGATCTCATCCAACAGTCAGAAAGTGATCTCAACGGTAATGAACAACTCACAACCACGCTGGATACCCCACACACTTACACGTGCATGGAAGGTATAAATCCACGTCATTGGTATAGTTCACTATAAATACGTTGTTCAGTCATTGGATCAGATACACATTTATTGTTCTGCCTCATTTTATTACTCTATGTTGACTTAGACATTAGAGTGTGTGCAGGTACCATAATACCACTCCCACCGGGTTTACACGGCAGAGCCACCATCAGAAGCATTTCTAGGACTGTGAATCTGTTCACAGACTGTGAATCTGTTCTCAGACTGTGAATCTGTTCATAGAAGCTGAATCTATTCACAGATTGGGAACCTAGTCCTATTCTATGAATCGATTCCCATACATGTGAATCTATTCACAGACTACTTTACTAAAACCAAAATATTCCAAACCCATTCCAATCCTTTCCCCAACACCATACAAGGTTAAAATGACCGTAATACTTTGCAAAACGCTTATGAATGACATGATTTGAAATCGAATTGTCAAGAACTACAAATGTTTCGAAAAATCGGAATTAGTATGCGTGTGAGCAAATGTTTTGAAATCAAAACATAACTTTATGTTCTATTATTGTTATGGATATGATATATAAATTATATCGAATAAGTTTGATGGCCCAATGAGGGTATGATATATAAATTATACAAATTTGGGTGACGACCCATTAAATAGCATACTAGGCGGGAAAGGTCACGAGCCCTTAACCTAGGCCCAAAATCCGTTAGGGAAAGTACTAGCGAGGGTTCATCGGGAGTAAGCAATTGTAAGGCGGCCGATGTTGTGCTAATGTTGGAACACGATTCACCGGAATCAACAATTGTAAGGCGGCCGATGTTTCGATTAAATAATAAGAAAAATGTGCGATTCCCCGAGATTGTGGTTGTTGCATGGTCGGTGTTTCGATAAATGAAATAGGACTTGTAGTTTATAAAGTAAACTACAATTGCTAGGTTTTTTATAATTGAACTGAGAGTGATTAGGGGTCACGGTAAAACTCACTGAGATATGTTTATCTCACCCCTATCCTTTATTGTTGTTTTACAGAGAAACAGATAAAGAAGAAGGTTAAGAACGCGAGTAGGTGTCATGCCCGAAGAGAAGATTGAAGATTTAGTCCTTCAGTCTATAATTATGTTATTCCCTGGTTGTCTTTGTAGTCGATATATGACTTGAAATATTTGAGTTATGTATATCGTTTCCGCTTTTTCCTTATTATAAGCAGGAAAGTTGCTCTGATGTTTACTAAATTGTACATTCTTGGTATTTCTATTGATTAGAAATATTAGGGTGTTACAAAAGCAATACATGAAACACCCAATAAATAAGATTGATAGATGTGAAAAATCCATTTTGTAAGATTTCACTTTATATTTTGTTTCTTGTAAGAAGTAAAGTTAAAACCATTTTTGTTATATAGACTACGAAATAAACGATTGGGATTTAACTTTAATATTTTGATTTTACTTATAACTTATATAATAATACATTTATTTAGAGAAAAAGTACATGTTGTTTGAACAATTATATTTTATAATCTAATTTCATGCATGCCTTTATTTTAATAAATGGTTATTTTATTTTTAAGTCTCAATGGATAAATTATTGGTATAATTAATTTTGTATTATGACTTTATTTTGATATAATCATTGTTATGCATTTTATGTTTCTAGAGCAATATTTTTTGTTTATTGGTTGGTACAACTTGTTCTGAATTAATTATATCATTAAATATTTCTCAAATTATAGTATTATGTTTGTCTATTTTTTAATTATATTCGTGAGAAAGGTAAACAAAATGTATTAAATATATTTATATTTTCATTTAGATAATTATTTTTCGTAAAAATAGGAAATTCTTTTTTCAAAAAAATACTAATAAATTGATAATTTAAAAAGTTGATCTAGAATCTTTTGGTTTTTCACACCAAAAAAAGAGATTATTTTTACTTTTTATTCCTGATTATCGAGCTAACGAGTTGAACCGAGCTATTTGCAAGAGCCTGAGTTGAGCTAAGCTCAAGCTGAGAAAAAAAGTTCATGCCGAACTCGAGTCAAGCTACGAACCAAGTCGATTCTCATCGAGACGAGCCGACCCGAACTGAGTTCGACTCATTTTCAGTCATTGGTCGAGATTTCATACTAGTTGATACAATCTCAATTATTCATAGCATTTTATGCGGTAAATTTCACTAGTACACTAGTAAACCCGAGACCTCATTGTTGCACTCTTTTGGTACACTTTTTCGGTATCTCTTAGTTCGCCAACTGAGCTACCTACTGGGATGTGAAAGACAAAGTTGATCTCTCACTTATAAGGTCCTAGTGATAACAATGAAAAAAGCAGAAAAAAAAATGAAAAATAAGAGAAATTACACTCACATCCTCTTGCACCTCTCTAATTTTATAAAATGATACAATTAGCTCTCCTCTAATATGGGGACGTGAATGTAATTTCCAAAAAAGTAATATCTGTTGCGCCAGGCACAGCACGCTGTTTGCGTTAGTGACTCAACACACACACTCTCTCACACACACTCCCCATATTCCTTTCGCTGCTGCTGCTTCTACGTAACCTCTTCAAAATCATTTTCTCAAACGCATTTTCACAAACACATTGCATTTTCGCATTCATTTTTCTGCGATGGAGAATGAAAACGAACAACGCCCATGCATTCGGGATATCAGAGACGAAGGAAGCATTGAGAGTGTTCGCTACTATCAATGTCGAAAAACGGTTTTGGAAATGCTCAATGATAGAGGCTATGACGTTCCTGATTCCGATCTCACTCTTTCTCTTTCCGAGTTTCGTTCTCTCTTTGGTCAACAACCCAAACCTGAAACCCTTGCTTTTTCAGTTTCTCATCGCTCTAACCCCTCCAACAAGGTAACCATTGCTTTTTTCGTCTTTCACAATCGCATTTGTATATGTGATTTTTTATTGTAGATACTTTTTTTGGACATTGTGGTTGTTGTAGTATGTTACGAATGGTTTTTGATCGTGATTGCGTTTTTGTTTGTTTAGGTTGTGATTATTGAAATTATAGCGAAGAAACATACTAATAAGGTAGAGAAGTAGGCTAGCGCCGCCACGGTGATATGAACCGTCAAATGAAATTAGAGTATATTATAGCTAGCTAGATCCTTTCTTTTGAAAGAAATTTAAATCATATACTTTTATTTTATTTAAAAATCTAAACTTTCTTGATGAATAAAAAATGATTTTACCTAACAATGTTGGTGTTGGGAGAGTTGGTAATGTGACTCTCGTTCGGAAAAATTGTTTTACATAACAATGTTGGTGTTGGTAGGGCAATTCAAACCCATGTGAAGAAAATAACCCTTTGTTTGGATGAAGCATTTTGGGAGTCAAGTAAATTTTGAGAGGAATTGAAATATTTTAGTTCAAAAATTAAACTAAAATATTTCAATTCCCCTCAAAAATTATATTACTTCAACAAAAAAAAATTTCATCCAAACACACCTTAAAATTTTTGTTGTCGACTTGGAAATTAGTCCTATAGTGAGTACGTAGACTAGACCCTATGATGGGTTAGTAACAAAATTGTTATACATTTTTTCTCAATTTATAGTTAGGATAATTAGCATTTCGAATATGTTTTTTGGGTAATACGAAAATTTATTAAACAAAGTGCTTATCATATAAGTTGTTTCTATAATCAAAGAATGAAGGTGTTTAAACGTTTATATAAAAATGATAAGTTCATAGGCTGTTATGGGGAACTTATTTAAATAAGATGAAAATTCTTAAATTTGTGTATATAGGGCCTAATTCTCCCTTTTCTGAGTTTAGTTTTGTAAAGAAGAAAACAAGGTGGGCTTTTTTGCCTTCGGTGGGAGCTTTTGTTTTTAAGTTATGTTTGGATGGATTAGTTTGTTACAACAGAGAAGGTATAGGGAATTTCCAAAAAAGTGTTCTCAATTGAAGATCTTTAAAAGTGAGGGATTTTCCATTGTTGCTTATACTTTTTGTAACATTTTATAAGTTTTAGATTTTGAAAGCAAAAAATGGCCATTTTTTCCTTTGCTCCAAGTTTTTTCATAAAAAAGCAACCCTTAAGGCAATTAGCAGGGAAAGGAAGAAAGTTGGTGCAGGCATTATTTCCGTAGGACCTTGTATTAGTGTTGGGATGAACAATTAAAGGGCATTAAGAGGTTATGATTTCACAATATCTTGGTGGCAGAGCAGAGCCTGTTTGCATCTAATTTCATCTATTAACTATTAACTTTGCTTCCGAAGTTATGTGTATCGTTATGGATATGAATGGTTTTAACTAAGGCGCGCCCTAATGGCGTTCCCTTCAAAATTACTGCTTAATTGGATTAACTAATAGGTGTTCCTTTTAAGATGACCTGCTTATCAAGTTTCCATCAGTAATCTTTATTATTTATTTTTTCATGCAACCAATCAACGGGTAGTGAAAGGAGATCACCGGTGTTTCCTTTTTTAATTGGATGCACGTTAGACTCTGTTGGATTTGTACAATCTCATATTGAATATGCTTCTGATTGTTGTGCTTTTTACTTTTGCTTTCAATATTCTTGCTTGTGACATGAAAAAAAATTACTAGGTTAAAAATGTAATAGTTTTGATGGATTATAATGGTGGTGCTGGTCATCATCATATTGTTGTTATTATTATACTGCAATGGTGATTAACAAAAACGCTGTTAGTTTTTTTTTCATGAAAAAAAATCAGGACTGTAATGTATCCAAAGGAGTCTCTGACAATATATAGAATAATATCTGTTGCTTCTCTCCTTTCTTCTGCAAAATTAGTTCTCTGTTTTGGATAGTAATCAATGAAAAATGCAAAACAGAAAGAATATTTCTGTCAAAACCGTTTGACATGCTTGTTGACTATTGGATGAGTGGATAGTGCGTACTAGTACTATTTAATTCACTTTATCCAAGATCCAACCACTAACCTTGAATAGTAATATTTTGTGATTTTTTTCCTGTGTAAACGACAGAATACTACCGTGGGAGAATGAATCAGCTCTAATCTGTTATTATATCTCTTTCCTATTTGTATTTCTTTCATGGACAGGTTTATTAGATATTCACCCCGATTTTGCATGATAAAAGTTCTTTATTACTCAAGATTAGTTGCATTATATGTTCTCCTGCGGAATGATTTACTGTTTGTATATATTTCATCCTTTGTTACATAATTGCATGGAATACATTCACTTTGTTATTGCTGTACTGTGGCTCAGGATGTTATGCTGTGCAGGTACAAGTTGCATATACAGGAACTGATGATATAAAAAAAGCAACAATCAATAATGTGTATAGCCAGATTGTGGACAAAGAAAGATTGAGTAGGCTGATACTTATTGTGCAAAGTAAGATGACTGCATTTGCACGCAAAGAATTGGAAAACTGTCGATTTAAAGTTGAGATGATACAAGTAAGTCGGCCCTCCCATGAATGCTTAATTTTTAGTTTCCTTTTAAAAATACTTTGATACAGAAAAGAATAAAGCTATTGTAGCATTTTGGTTGCTCTTTTAATCTTGTGCACAATACGATCAAGAACTAAGATCCTTTCCAGAATGGGAGGGAGGATTATCAATGACTTAAGCTTTTGCTTTGCTCACGATTAAGGACTATAACTTGGCTATGCACACATTCTCTGTTTGATGATTGAAAAAGTTTTCCTAAAGTATGTGTCTAATTCTATTGTGAGTGGTTGGTGGTTTTTTTGGAGGCCTTACTAGATACATTAAGAAAGAATGTTAGGAGATTGCTTTTTTTGCATGAAGAAAATGTTGAAGGGGTCTAATATAAGTTTTTCAGGCTAGTAAATCTTAATTTCAGGCTAGTCCCCATTTGTGTTTCCAATTGAATCTTAATTTTATATGCTAGAATATATTCCATGGCAATTTCTTAATCTATGAAGATTAAATAATTTGAGCAGAAATTTCTTAAAAGCAAATATTGAATTCATGTGATAATCATGTAGCTATAATCAAGAAACATAAACTTGTGAATGAGTTCAGTTTTCAGAGGCGTAGATATTCTATTTAGGGCTTTTTTATCCTAGGAGTTGAACCAAAATCATTTATATGACTTCCTGCTCTATATTTGAGAAACTTGCTGCACATGTATGACCAAAGCATGATGTCTAGATACACATTTCTAACTTAGCTCATCCAATGATATTATGATGAAAGAAAAAAATGTATCTGGGATACTGAGCTGATTCATTTCTAAAGTAGACATCAGTTTTAAGATTCTTGACTTGTTAACTTCATATCGTGAGTCCTGATTTTGAATTTGAATTTAGGATATATGCAAACAAAATTAACAATTGTTATCATTTCAGAGTTCCAGCCACTTGTTATCTTTAGGTTTTATAAGGAAGGTGATTTTAAGTCCATAACACCCTATTTATTCTCTTCTAGATGAATGACTTGCTGGTGAATATAACAAAGCATGTGCTGCAGCCAAAGTATGAGGTACTGACTACTGGTGAGAAGAATGAGCTTCTCAAGAAGTATAGTATGGAAGACAAACAGGTAAATTTTTTAAAGATGCTTATTGGCTGTCTATAACTAGCGAGCACTTTGTAATTTTTTTAAAGATGCTTATTGGCTGTCTCTAACTAGCTATAATTTTAATCATAGCTTTCAGGGACAGGTTGTGATAAATGAAATACCAGTTAAGGAAAATGATAATATGATGGTTAAACTTTGGGGAGGAGGGTTTGGATTTAATTTAAATAAATACATGATCCATCGCTGTAAACACTTTTTACGTTGTCAACCAATTACAATTCAACACGTCAATAAGTATGGTCAAGTCTTCTCCTAAATACATGAAAAGTCATCTGTACTGTGATTTGTGATTGCTTGCGAGTGTAATTTTTTTTACAACGTTGTGTATATCAATTAAGCTCTATTTTTATCCCATTATCCATATAATATACTATTTTTTAGTTTTAGTCCTCATCAAAATATATATTTCTTCATTTTGGTTCTCATTATTTTGTTTTAGTCCTTGCAATATTTTTCTTTATTTATTTTAGTTCTTGTAATATGGTATTATGATTTTGTTATGCTGCATTCCCTGTGCAAGTGGATTCTTTTCACTGCAAGTGTATATTGCTAATTAGATCTTATTTTGGTTCCTCCTTGTAGCTCCCTTACATTCTAAAAACTGATGCCATTGCCCGCTACTATGGTTTGGAGAAAGGACAAGTGATCAAGGTCACTTACACCGGTGACGTGGTTAATTCTTTCGTGACTTACCGCTGTGTCGTCTGAAACATTTACAAATCCAATATTATTGTTTTAGAAACTAGACATGTTTTCATTAGCAACAAAAGGACAGAAATTGACTGATTAGTGTTTAGCAATTTTTCTATTGCGCTTCTCATGTTTCCTATGAATGATAAAAGTTGTCAAGTGGGCCCCTTTATAATAGTGACCACGTCAGTTTTTATCAAGCGGTTTGATGTTACGGGTAGTATGTAGTACGTTTTAAATTTAAGATTGAGATAGAATTGATTTTGAAGAATTGGTTTCAAAATGATTGAGTTTAGCAAAATTGATTTGTATCTGGTAATATGATATTTTGAAACTCAGTTAAGAAAAATGAATTTCATTTAAATGATAAAAATAGAATCACTTTTGATGTGTAAACATAAAAAGTTTTGTGACTCCACGCTCAATTTATTTTATTCAACGCAATGTGTTCATCATTATCGAGTATATTCACCCGGCCTATAATCAATTTTATCTGCCACAATTTTATTATCTAAATATAAGAATAATGATTTTCGTAAAGAAAAGAGCAAATGTGAAGAGAGATGGTATATTATGAGTTTCTAAAAAATCAGAATGCTAGTTAATTAAAGGGATACTCTCTAAATTTACCAAAGAGAATTACTTGATGGTACAAAACAGATGACAAAAAATGTTTGGCTCTCCGTGTATTATTATTAGGATAATGCTTATTTTTACAAAAAAAATGGTTATATGAAATGCACAAAATTATTTTATGCTGTCTGACTCTTCCTTTCCTCTTGATTCCTCTCTCTCACACATTTTATCCGTTGTTTTTCTTCCTTCTAATTTCTTGCAAAATCTTTCGTAAGATATAACAATACTGATAAGAAGAAATGATGATGTGTATGAATCGAACCAAGATATCGGTGCTCTAAATCAGGGGGGAGCAAGAAATGAGTTAATATGGATTTTAGCTAACCCTAATCTGATCTCAAATTTTGATCAGATTATTTTGTAAACCGCAACCCATCCTTAAACCCGAACAACCCTAAAAAGCTCTGGGTCAAAGTGACAATGTCACTGCCATAAGATAATGTCTTAGTTAAATTTTAGCATCAAATTACTTGCTTTAAATTTTAACATCTTCCTCAATTATTATACTTTACAAGTATTAATGTACTATAAATATTAAATCATGAGTTTTTGTCAATAACTTCTTATGAAGAATGTTACTCACTTACTCCATAATTGTTTTTTGATGTATCACTTTTCTTCCATTATTACCCTTTAAATAGCCACCACAAACTGCTTTCAAAAAAATAACTACCACAAACTATGTCAATAATTACATCTATAATCTCTACTCATCTTTGCGCTAGTCTCAAATAACGAAACATTGATCCATGCTAAAGGGAAGTTTTGGCAAGTTGTCATACAAAATACCATGCCAACTTAAAAGCCAGGTCTAAGTCAGTCATCCCAAACTTGATTAATTTGACATTTGGGTGGCTTTGCTACACAAATTTGACGTAGTTATAATTTAAACCACTTAGCAGGTACGACCTTAAGTATGGTCAGATGCTAACATACATTCTGTCATATTTTAAACAGAAGAAACGTAAATATTACTAATAACATGCATGCGGCGTGAAACTGGTGCTCGAGATTCTACAGTGATACTTGCGCTTGATTATGATCCAGAAGCTGACAATGGAATAAAACATTCTCATTACAAGTCAATCACGCATAATAAAACAGCAAAAGCACAGCAATAATAAGCATGAAAGTAATAAGGTGGGAATTACCCTCATATATCTGAAGAACCTCATTCTTCATTGAGAGGCTTCAGGCTCCTGTGTCCTAGATGCATTCTCTGAAGTATCTATGCAGGGACTGTTTTTTGTTTGATCCATGGACTGGGCCCCAAATGATGGACAAGAACTATTTAACCCAGGGTGAGGAAATTGTTGATTACTTTTCAAGTCCTTCACTGGTAAGCCTCTCATGGGAAAGTTGGCTGTGTTAGCTGCTTTGCTTTCACATTGTACCTTAGTAGAAATAGGTGTCTCCAATTTGTCGGAATAATTTCCAGTTAACTCCACAGGTCTATGAAAGAGTAAATGAGCCACAGTTCGGTCAATGGGATTCGTCTCCGTTTCAACATCAGGCATCCTGGCATATCTGTGATCCCAACATAGTTCATACAGGAAAAGTATTTAGACATCTTGACAGGGCAATCGAAGTAATATCCCAACATTGTTTTTCTAAGCCAGACATGTTTATAATTTTATACCTATAATTTTATATGAGAAAATACCGCCATCTCCAATAAGACAACTAGGAAACCTGAGTATTACTTCACTCATGATAGGTAGGGATGGTGAAACGGACCAACCTACTATGCCTTGCTGTGAGCCCGCAAAAAATATGGTAGGGCAGGGCGGACCACTAATGGGTGGCTGGTTGAGAAATTGATCCCATCCCACCCAGTGGCGGGCCCACAAATAAAAATACATAATTAAAGAATGGAATTTTGGCTATAACTTTTATTTCCTTTTTTCCTACTTATCATCTATTCGGATACATGTACAATAGAGTATACTCCTTTTCTGATATCTTATTCTCCTTTTAGGATTTTAATGTTGTCCATCATAGATGAATTCATGATACTGAATTCATAATAATAGGTTTTTGGCTTATAAACAAAAAAACAAGCAGTCATGCCAATTAAACTAGTAGTATATTACAGTAGCTTTTCTAACCTGTTCTGGCTATTGCTTTCTTCTCTTGCAACAACTTCATTTTCTTGTTTGTTACTTTTATTTGTACTGCCTGTATCAATAGTAGAATGCCTTTGCGTTGCACTTTGTGCCAACCGGAACAGGCTATCTCTGATGCAGAGTCTTATTTTGATGTCTAACTGTAGAAAAAGTTTCCCTCGGGATTGTAGCCATGTCCAAATTAGTATACAAGGAAACGATTATAGTATAAAGAAAGCATTAGCAAGCAAAAACTCAACAATACCTTTGATATAGTATCCTGAAGCCTGTACAGTATGGTTTCTTCAACAAAATCATTATCAATTGCCATAGACATTGTATTGGAATCATCTTGTTCAATTGGCAGATCTAGAGCAGGAAGAGTTCTTAGATCTTCAATTTCATGATCAGTCCCATCACTAAGATGACTTTGAATTTCTGGGTGGAATTTTTGAGGGATGGATTTACTAGTGCTAGGGACTTGGTGAGCCAATTCTTCCTGTTTTTTCTGAATAGCAAGCATCGCCTGCATTTGCTGCCGCCTCCTCAATTTTTCAATTTTCTCCTGAGGAGTCATATTTTGAGGCTTGACTGAGTCCACAGAGTTTTTCAAAGGATTCACCATTTCATATGCAGAAAGCACAGGCTGATGCCTAAGATTTCCTGACTGAACCTGTGATAGCATCGGCATCGCAGTATATGTGTTAGTAAGGTTACCATACACAGAAGATGCCACATATGGATTTATTATGTTCTGATATAGTGTTTCAGGTCCTTGGTGTTGCTTTGGTTGCCCAAGAATTGAAGAGGGAGATGGTTGTAAGACTGAAGGTGTCATCTGATTCTCAAATTGTCTTGCGGATGTTGCTGAAGAAGACCAATCACCATAAAAATCCTGCAAATCGTTCCCCTCTTGTTTCCTCTCTGATTTTTTTTGAGCTTTCAATTGATTTTTTTGCCTAAAAGCCTGCATACATAAAAAAAATGACGAAGGTTGACTTTGAGAAGGAAACAAGTGAATATACATCTAGTGCTAGTCTGCTAGACCTGTAGGCTGTAGCACATGATTATGCCAGGGGTATGCTACCATTTATCGAAAAACATGTAAGTCTAATCAAACAGAATACATACACAGAAGGACAAAGCACAAATGCAATTCTACATTAACACATGGAAAATAAAGAAGTTCAAATCAAGCACAAAACTAGTGCTTCCTGAATATGCTATACTGTGACTTGAATGGTCTAAATCTGAATTTTATTGGGTGAATAGTTACAAATCTGAAGCTTTAATATATGGATTACTCTACTTGAATCCTAATAAACAATGAATAGAAGAAAAAAATGTCATCTGTCCTAAAAATAATACACTATAACGGTGATATGTGCAGAGGAAAAAAGAAAGAATGAAATATCTATAATAACATAGTGCTATTTACAGCACCCCCCTCAAGTTTGTAAACGAGGTGCATGAATATTAGTCATTCCACATATCCATTTGCAATTCTTTTGCATGGGGTGGGGGTAATCGAAGTTTCTGCTATTATTCTGTATTATTATTTGTACATTTTTTTCCTAATTTCCTTTATTAGGACAGATTAGTATCTTGTACATACAGTATAGGATACTAACCTGTATTATTATTTGTACAATTTTTTTCTAATTTCCTTTATTAGGACAGAATAGTATCCTGTACTGTATCTCTATCATAGAAAAGTAGCAATGAGGATTATTCTACATGTACATTGTAAATAACTTTGTACAGTAATTCAATTTTCAGAATCAGCATTCAATAAATTACCCTTTTGAAGTTATACAGAAAACTGAAACATAGATGGACAATAAGCACAAGCCATTAGACAGACAGGCTTTAATCGTAAAAGCAGGTTCTTTAAAACTCCCAACCAATTGATACCCGATAAGAACATCAACAACTTAATTCAGAAGTCAGAACTTTTTTAGTGAAAGTACATCCAAAGAGAAAAATATTAGGGTGTCTAAGATTTATAATCATTCACGTGCTTTCACCTAATAGTTTAAGCTTTTGGACTATTTCATTCACAACAAGATATCACAGCTTCTAAGACCGTGCAGTCTAAAGTTCAATCTTAGTTGACTTTTTTGGTCAACCAATCTTAGTTGGCTAAATTTAAATTTCAGCACAAGGTAATATGGGCCTGTACATTGTCCGTGATTCAAGCTCAAATGACTCTTGCATGACTCTTGCATGAGGGGGCATGTTAGATACAAAATCATTCATTTTTTTAACCTAGTGACTTTGGGTTTTGGAATGTTTGGTTTATGACAAGGTTGATAAATTAGATAGCAGATTCCAGGAAGCAATTATAGATGAGAGTATTTGAATATTTATATGCTTCTAAGAGACTGGTACCTGCTGCCTCTTTAAAGCAGGCTTACTTCTAACTCCAGCACATCCTACATTAGCTGTGGTGGAATTTTGTATAACCTGCGATGAAGGACCGCCAATCTTTTCGTAGCTGAGGGAAAATGATTGATCATTACATTGAACATGTTCTTCTTTGATTTCCAAAGCCTCGGATCTATTCCTTAAAGCATTTGCTGGACTTGGCGCGTCTAAGGGTATGGATGCTGGATTGTTGCTCACATCTTTAGAGGACCAAAGCACATCAGAATTATCAAGACTTACATAGCCAAATATAGGGTCATGAGTGCTGCAAAATCATCACTTGTGAGAATATTCAGTCAGACAGATGCCATTGTAATAGACAAGACTAACAACTATAAGGATAGATGTATGTCTACAATTGTTTACTGTTAATTAGGAACTCTAGTATTTCTTTTCAATGTTTTCCATCCCATGCACGATATGATGAAAGCAAGGGGAAGCAAAACTACACCCCAACAATTATCTAAGTACAAAAGTTGGCAACATGAAGCCATGTTTCCTAGTTTAAAGATTAAAGGTGTTCAGAAATTCAATGGCAGAATCATCCCTTTTTCACTTCGAATGATTTTATTTTATTTATTCCAGCTATGACTGCAGAGCCACATATTGTTCCAACTTAGTTTCACAAGAATAAGTTTGAAGAAACTTAAACTAAAATGGAGCAATTTGTGAACAGCTGCGGGAAAGTGGTGAATACAACAGTCTAAAATATAGAATGACGGAGGAGAGTTTATTCAATTTTAGACTTCAGAAATTCAGGATGGAAATGACTCAAAGAAATTCAAAACACTTGTGATCATAATGCTATAATACTATCAGACATATGCTGGTATCAGATATAGAACAATATTGATAATCTACTTTACCTGAAAATTCGATCAAGGTCATCAAAACTTCCAATGTTGGCCCAGCCATAATCTACAAAATCACCTTGTTCTTTGCCTTCGTGAGCATTTTGGAAAATTTCAGCATCGTTTTCCTGTTGTATGGCCTCTACTGTCAAACATTTATACAATTAGGAATGAGGAAATATAATATATCATGCATGTCTATTATTTTTCTTATTATCACAATGAATTACAAGCACAAAAAACATCAGCAGACAGATGCCTGCACAAACAAAAATGCAAAGATAAATATGGCACATGTTATTAACTAGTAACTAGTAACTAGCAATCTTACCACCTCTTGATGAACTGAATTTGCTAAATTCACCTAAATTTTTAGAAACTTCAGTACCATGAGAACCCTGATCAATTTTAGCTGCATTGGATAAAGACAAGTCAGGCCATGAGTTTGCTCCATATTCTGAGGCAAGAAGTCCTCCACAATTGTCAAGGTTGGAACTGCTTCCTAGTTTTTCATGAAAATCAGTTTTAGTCTCTGGTTTCTTCAGCTCGGTAAGGTTAGACACAGCTGCTTCCCGATTCAATTCTTTCTTGTTGCTAAGATCTTCACTTGCCTCCGGGAAAGGCACAATATGATCATCACTGTCACCTCTCTCATCCCATATTATATTAGCAAGCTGAAAATTTTGCAGTATTCAACAATAATATTATTCATTGATGATGATTAAGTCAACAATAAGAAGAACACACTTAGATGCCGACAGTAGTAACACCAGCGGACAAAAGGAACAAGAGAAATGTACAAATGAGCACAAAACATGAAAAAATTTCACAGCAGCTTTATAACCAGGTATCACATCACATCTGCTGAGAAGGAAAAGAGGTGAATGACATGTGATGGAGTTCACATTCTTGAATTACACATTAGATAATATTTTTATGTATCCACAAATAGAATGATCATAAATTATAGTAATACACAGTGAAAGAGATAAACCATTAATCAGGTTTCCCAGAAAAGTAAACGACATTTGATTATTGACAAATCTTGCATATGCATGTGAGTGAATAATTTCTTTTATGTTATACAATATGATAGGAATTTGGGTATTATGGAGTGCCTAAGTCACACACCGAGTAGTGTGATGTGCTCGGTGGGTTTCGTTCTCCTCCATTGACAACTAGCTTTCAAAGGAGGGTTCCCCAAGTGCTTGGATGCTTATCAATTGGTAACATAGCTGGTTTCTGGTGTCTGAGAAAAGGCTACCGGCGGAGCTGACCAGAAAGGCCATGTGAAGCATCGTAGAGTGCAGCCACCAGAACATTGGCTCTAAGGAGTGGTGCTATGATAGGGAGTTGGGTATTATGGGTGCCTAAGTCCCATATCGAGTAATGTGGAATGCTCGGCAGAGTATTTAAGTGATTTGGTTCTCACTTCTTGATAGGTAGGCTGAATTCCAATGCTCGGGTGCTTATCACAATTTACAATATACCTTTTTACAAAGTATAATAAAATCATAGCATTTTATTATATATTTTATTTGCTAGACTAATCAAGTATCAAGTATAGCTCAGTTTTGTTTCAAGAGAAATTATTAAAAATTAATTGTTAAAAATTTCAATATTAAATATATAATAATTCAAGAACTGACAGTTTTTAAAATAACTTGAAAAAACGGAGAAAACCTTAATACTAGTATTATTTTATGATATGAAAGACCAAGCACTAATTCTATTATATAAACTAATCCTAATTAGTGATATTGAGGAAAAGAATATAGGCCATCATGTAAATATATATATATATATATATATATATATATATATATATATATATATATATTTCGTCTTACGCCGGCAAACACACAGGCAGCGGCGACATCTACCTTAGGGAAGGCAGTGTGTGAAATGCACATGCCGTAAAAGGGACAAAACATAATAAACATGTGAAGAGGCTGATGACGTGAAACTTTTGAGGGTTGACTGATCTCAGGGTCGTACACCTCTGGATTTGATCACTGTAGCCGAATATCGGCTGTTGATGGCAATTAACAGAAGCACTGAAAGATAGGCATAATGAAGGTGTTGGAGGTTACAAAGTAGGCAGCTCAAGGTGACCACAATGAAGGCGGGTAGGGTTTTGAAGGAGAAGCAGTTTCCCCAAAATTGGGAGCTCTGGTAAAAAGAATGGAGAAGATCTGAATATTATTTTATGATATGAAAATACAAGAATTAGTTCTATTATACAGAGTACAGACTAATCCTAATAAGTGATAACTACGAAAAACTGAAATAAAATTTTGTTCTAATAATTACAGGCTATCATAGTGATATGTACAGAAAAGGCGAAAGGTGAAGAATGAAATATTCTATCTGAAAATAGTGTTAATATTTACATATTTTCGACAAAAAAATAAAGATAAACTTGTAATGAAATAATAATTGCACTTAATATATATATATATATATATATATATATATATATATATATATATATTGAGAGAGAGAGAGAGAGAAACAATTAGTATTTATATTAAGAACACACTATCAATTAATTTTTTAAATTTACTACAAATGGAGTGTTGGTCGAATGGATCAAGCAGCTAGCCTCATAAGGAGGAGAACCAGGGAATCCAGGTTCGAATCCTTGTGAAGCCACCCCCCCAGTGGGAGAATGAGAACTAAGGATAAAACCTGCTCAATCAGGCAAACTGAGGAATAGTCCCATCGCGGACCCGAAGGGCCTAAGCCATGGGATACCTAGTGGACCCACTTGACCTAAAGAGCTCGTTAGGTTGGGTTCCTTATCAAAAACATTTTAAAACGTATTACAGACTAAAATAGTGTACTTACCAAGTATAAACCCCTTTTACAATATACTGGATTTGGATATGGCAACACACCGCATACTAGTACAGGACTCTCTGACTCAGACTAAATCCTTTCACAAAACAGTTGCTAATAACTTTTTTCTGCTCCATATTTATTTTTTTCCTGTCAATTGCGAATAATTGTCTATAGGACGGTCCCTATTTATCCTCTCCTGATTTCCACAAAACACTTGCCTACTAAGTACCAACTTTTTCTGCTCCTATTTTCTCCTGTCAAATACCATTAATTGTTTGGATTCCTTATTTATTGTCTCCTAATTGTTATAACTAGTTGCCTATTGAAAAATGAAAATATGTATTCCCTTAATTGCTTGTTTATTCTCTTATTAATTCCCTTAATTGGCTGCTAGCAGCAGCTTTGAGTCCTAATCCTCTTCTTCCATCGTGATTCCTCCTAACTAACATAGACCTAGCTTGCTAATATAGTGAGTTTTCCCGTCTTTGCATCCAGCCTATTAGGATTTAGAGAGTTGAAATGGACGAAAGACAAAAGAATCAAAAGAATAGGTAGTGTATTATTGAAAATTGAAATGAAAATGGAGAATATTTCCCTCCGAAAGATTACTCCTTTCACTTACAAATGATCAAACATACAAAGTGAATCCTTCTATTCTTGCCTCTCTTATTTATAATTCCTTCTAACTAGTTAACTAACCTAACCAGTCCCAAATACTTTAACTCTCCTTAATTATCCTACCACAGCCACCTACTTTCTCACTTTCTCACTTCTAGTAGGGATGACCGGGTGAGCAATAAAAATTCAGTACTCGACCGAACGCATCTGGTAGTGACTAAAGTCACAGGATATTGACCATCTAGTTTACTCTTTTACCATTTCCACATTATAGTCCAGCCCTAAAAATCTACCATAATCCTTCACTCAGAAATCAGAATTCTACTGAAACCCAATTCTTAACCTCTGTTCACAACTTCATTCCACATCAATTTCCATAATATTACTTTGTCATTAATCAGTTTAAGCATAAACAATTCTACAACCAACAAACCAAATTAAGAACTGAACAAATCTCTCCCTCTCTCTCACTTTCATTCTAGAGCTCAGAGTTAAGCCTAAAGACATAGTAACAAATAAATCCAGACATTTGTTACAATTCCCAAGCATAACATATTCATCTTAAGCAGTTGAATTCCCCCAAACTTCATAAGCATTTCAGCAAGAGAACAAGCAAAAGATCTTCACCTTAATCACCTAACTCCACGCTTAAACATCACAGAAAAACACACAACAAATCACCAATTCATAGCAATAACAACAATCAAAGCATGTCTAACAGCACCTAAATATTATAAAATAAACACATAAAGTTGAATCATCCACTCAGACAAAAGTTCAAGATCAAAAATCCGAAAATGAAATAGATAAACAAAAATTGAATAAAATTTACTCACATCTTCGTCGTTCCAATCAAACATTTCACATAAATTGAACAAAGCAATCCACCAAACCACAAAGTCTTCGCTCACTCATCGCCGGAATCACGACAAGCTTACATAGAAACACACACCATCAAATCCAATCGATGAACAAAATGGCGTCGTTTCACACTTCACAGAGAGAGAAAAGAAGAAGAAGAAAGAACTTTCAGTTGTAAACAGTAACGGCGTTTCCAGAGAGAGAAGAGAGAGTGCATATGGGGTTGAGTTCACGTGACGTCACGTGTATAGGTGAATGGTTTAGAAACGAAGTGTGGGACCCACAAGTAAGACACGTATGAAATAGAAGCGTATCTAAAGTAGTGGCCAGGAATTAATTCCCCTATCAAATGCTCTAACCTCATTGGTGCTACGTCTTTCTTATTTATTTTTTTGCGTTTTGGGTTTCTGGGATGTCGTTTATGGCTTGTTCGTGGGTCCCATGAAGGACATTATTTGATGGCTCGAGTCGTTTTAAAGGTCGTTTTCGTGGGCCATTAACCTTTTAGTTTGAGGCTCTGTTTATTTCAAGCATGAAGAAAAATCAAGAAAAATCAACTTAGTGATGTTATGTGTTCATACAAATACAATCTATATTTCCAATTATGGTCAATTATATATAGGGTTAAATATGTTTTTAGTCCCTACAAAATTTCACTATTTTGTTTTTAGTCTCTATAAAATTTTTCATCGACTTTTAGTCTCTATAAAATTTCAAATTTTCGTTTTTAGTCCCTATAAATGCCAGCTAGTGTATATCCATTGAATTTTTGAGTGATGTTTTGCATACATGTTGAGAACATTATAAATATCTCTTCCATAAAAACTTTGAATTTTTTAACAACGCATAAATTAAATCTAAATTTTTTAAGTGCAAAAGATTCGATAAACAAATTAAAGGAAATACTAACCTAGAAATCAAATTTTGAGTTTATTTTTTGTGAGGAAGATATTTTTAATATCTTTAACGTGTATGCAAAATATCATTCAAAAATTCTAAAGGTATACACGAGTTTACATTTTATAGGGACTTAAAACAAAATTATGAAATTTTATAGGGACTAAAAGTTAACGGAATTTTTTATAGGGACTAAAAACAAAATAGTGAAATTTTGTAGGGACTAAAAACATATTTAACCCTTATATATATATATATATATATATCAAAAAATGAATATGAATTTTTGTTTTGTTTGGGAATGGTAATTAAGTCGTGTTGTATAAGTTTGTAACAACTAATACCTAGAATTATTAGGAGAATAGGGGAAAGCTTTTACTTGACTCTGTACGATAATTGCTTTAAGGAAAAATAAAAGGGGGTGGCACTATTTGCATAAGGTTCAATCCAAGTGATAGGTGATTTTTTCCACTTCCAATACTTGTATCAACTTGAGTAGTAATGGTTTGTTCAAACCATATCCACTTATATGTTCAACAGTGTTGGTTGTCTTGACAATTTCAACGATATAGGGACGTCGATTCTCGGGTTCGAACCCGAGTGTGAGTAGTTATAGTGTGTGTGCATGATGTTTATTTGTCATTTCATCTAAGTAGATAAAAAACCATATATAAAAAATGTAATAAAGTTTCTGATTATTTGACAAATTATGGTCACACTCTAAGTTTAGGTTGTCATGGTTTTGTTAGGCCTCCTAGTATTTTCTCTCACTATAACATATTTGGGGATGGGTAGCGCTTTTTTTTAGCCATGGGTAGAGCTTTTGAGCATTGTTAAACTTGGCGCTACTAATTCCACTCCCACAATGGGCAGTGCTTAAAAAGCGCTACTCATTGATAGCCATGGGTAGCGCTTTTCAGCATAAGCGTTGCACAATCCCAAAAGGCGCTAACACAATAGGTAGCGCTTATAGTCAAAAGCGCTGCTCATTCCCTTAGCGCTTTTTACGAGTAGGTAGCGCTTTCATGAGAAAGCGCTACTCATTCCTAAAAGGGCGAAGGGAATGAGTAGCGTTTTGTCCTAAAAGCGTTGCCCATTGTGTAATTTTTTAAATTTTTTTTTCTGTTTTTGTTTATTTTCCTTTTTACATTTGCAATTTTCCTGGTCATATACAGCCAATACAATCCAATCCATTATGTATACTTAACAACATATATATAAACTAGCTAACAACAAATTACAATACACCAAGATGAATCAAAACAAACTAGCTATATATCCAAATGCACCAATATGTTAACATATATACCCAACAAGATGAACCAAAAATAATGTACTAAATTCTTCAAAATTCAGTACCGAACCTTGTCTAGGCATCACCTGGAGAGGTCTCACTTCCAGCAAGAAAACAACGTTTTGAAAAGAAAACAAATTAAAAAAATCAACGGGTGCTAAAAATAGAAACACTAACCAACATATAGGCAACCAAAATATAAGGAAAAACGGTATAAGCAACAAAATACTAAGCAAATAGAACCTTAACACAAATCTACAAATATGGTTGCAACTTGTAAGTAAAAACTTGAACCGCATAAATATAAAGACTAACAAAACAGATCTATGAATATAAAGAACAAGAGTTTAGAACTTGAAAGCAAAATATAGACCAACAAAACACTAAAGCCTAACACAGAACAACAGTATAACCCAGAAAAATGGAACAATTCATATGGTTGCAAGTAGAAATACCCCATGAATTAAACTACAAAGAAAAACCTCAATAAAAAAAACGCAAGGGAAAAGACACAAATTTTAACACACAAAAAGAAAACACCTTATCGAACCTTCATGATAGAGGTATTTGGATCTTGAGAGAAAACACCTTTTTTGCTATTGTCCAGCTTTTTAAATAATATATTTTATTATAAAACAATAGGGAGCGCTTGCACTTTTTAAAAAGAGCTACCCATTCTCCGTCAAACAAAAGAGCTACCCGTTCATTTTCGTGTTTTGGGCATAAGTAGCGCTTTTTGAAAAACGTTACCCATTCATTTCCGTGTTTTGGGCATAAGTAACGCTTTTTAAAAAGTGCTACTCGTTCTACTCTGTGTTTTTCGCATAAGTAGCACTTTTTAAGTAAGTGCTACTCATTCTTTTCCTTGTTTTCACCTTCAGTAGTGTTTTTTTTTTAAAGCGCTACTTAAGATATTACATAAGTAGTGTTCTTTTAAAAGCGCTACTAAAGGGGGCGCTCTTTTTTAAAACTTCTGTTGTAGTGTCTCAACTTCTTTAGCAAGATATATGTCTTGGAGTTAAACATCTGTGCTTTGTTGTAATTGATTAATTTGCTCTTCTGGAGATGCTTGTGATGGATTATTGAATTATGTTTGGGTGCCTTTTTTGAGTATAAATGGAGTAATTTGGTTGTAAAAAGATAAATTGTGAATTTGTTATGAGTTCTTTATCTTATTGTTTTTTGAAAAAGCATAGAAAAGAAGAAAAAAGATAAAAATGAAAAGAAAATACAAAGAATGGACTAGAAAGTGTATTGAGTAAATTATTTTTGTGAACTTTGAATCTTTGTATGTATTCAAAAGGTTACTCATAAGTCATAATTGATTGAAAATGTTATATTGCCATTTAAATATCTCTTTCTTTGTTCTATCCACCTATTATTTCCTTTCCTTTCCCCATCAAAAACTTGAAAAAGACTTTGTGATTCTGATGTGCTTTCAAATTAAAAAATATTAACATAGTGGATAATGGGTTACTAACCAAACTTATGTAGAGTATTTTCTTCGAGGGACCTAGAGTAAATGATCTATACCCTTAAACACTTTAAGACTGGCTAGGAGAACATCCTTATTATCGAAGAACGTTACTTCGGGAAGCCTAGGCCTCTAATTGGACTTGATATTGATTGCCTCCATTGTTTCTAAATTGATTATGCCTATGTAGTTAATCTCGAATAGCAAAGCATGTCGTTTGTTCCCAAAACTGGGATAATAGTGTAATGGGTAGTGGGATAGTCGCCATTGTAGAGAGGAGAGAAGAAGAAAATATGGGAGAGGTGAGGTGAAAGAAGTTTTTTTTAATAAAGAGCATAATGATTAGAAGAAAAAAGTGTGGCTAGAAAAATGGGGTTTGGCCCATTAGTGGACTATTAACAACACTAAAAATGTGTGTTTTAGTGTGGTGTAGTTTTCAGGTGCTATAGCACCAGTTTGGATTCTTATACAAGATGAGAGAGAAAATGCTGGAAAAAGGAATTTGCGCTAAAAACAGCACGTCAGCCATGCAACAGGACGTGTCTATGCTGGGACCACCTATTTTTGTGTGTATAGTTCTTTTATTAAAGACACATGTCCTTTTAGGCACACTAGAAGACAATGAATTATGTTTTTAGAGTTTTTCTTGGTTCCCACAACCCTAGCACTATTTAAGAGAGCTGATTCTCTTCTTTTAGGAGGCTGGGCTGAAGAGATAAAAGTTAGAGATAACTTTCTTGCAGTCATTTTCGTTTTTTTACCAAAAACACTCACTAAAAAGGAAATTTTGCACAAATAGTGCTGAAGCTGTCATTCTTGGAGTTTAGTGCTAAAAGGAGGCTGATTTCTCTTCTTTTGCTATTGCATTTGGAGCTTAAACAGTATATTTCTCTAATTTCACTTCATCTCTTTTGTAATTTAAGTAGTATGGAACTAGATCTAGCATCTATACTTTTCTTCATGTATTTGTTTATCACTAGGAGCTAAACCCTTTGTTATTGGAATGCAATTAGCTATGTAATGGATTTCTAATGGTTTTAATGTGAATTTGATGTTTAGCATATTTATCTTTTGTTTGATACTATTTCCAAACTTATTTTAGAAGTGATCACCTAAATATAAGTACCATTTATAGACTCGGACATGGTTTATAAATTTATCTCAAAGGATAATATGGATAATGGTTATTTAAGGACACTTTAATAATCATTGCTCAAAACCTAGACATTGGAGGGCAAATTTCATAGGGTGAATACTGTGGGTGTTTAATAGATAAGGGTGAACTTATTTAGAGTTTAGACATAAGTGTTTGTAATGAAGCTCTTTAGAAAAGTGACTGAAAAGGACGTATTGTTGCTACAACACCCAGATTAGGCATGGCAATGGGGAGGGGCGGGGACGGGTTTAACATTCCCCATCCCCATCCCCGAATCCCACATTCATCCCCGTTCCCCTACCCAAACCCAACGGGGATGAAAAATTGATCCCCATCCCCGACCCAACCCCGTTCCCCGCAATGGAATCAATTTTTTTTAAAAAAGTAGCTTTTACCTGTCCCAAACCCGAACCCGCCCCCAAACCCAAAATTTATCCCACACCCGAACCCATCCCAAACCCGAAATTTAACAAAACAACATAAAACCAAATAACCAATGCTATTACAACATATATCCAAAATATCAATTATCCAAATTATCAAAACAACATTACAAAGTACAAATTACATAATAACATAATTGTTCATTGAAATTTTAAAATTTGTAAAACAAGTAGCCACATCTTCACTCTTTCTCAAAATGCTATTGACATCTTCACTCTTCAAAGTGGGAAGTAACACCACTAGTCAATATTTCACCTACAAAATAAAAAATACAAGTTAAATATAAACACCAAAGTTGATAAAATTGGAAGGTGGTGATAAATAAATGGATCGTAAATCTCACCTTCATCATCGGGGTCTATTTCATTGAGTAAAGTAGCAAAGTCATTATTCAATTGAGAACTCATACCACCTATATAAATATGAAATTCAATACAATATAAATAGTAATTAGTTAACATATACATAATTATTTGTCATTTATTAAGATATGTAAATTGAAAAAATAATTTAAAACCATACCACTGTTTTCCATACTCCATAACCAACTTCTAGCACACATCAAAGCCTCTAAGGTTGTCCAATGAAGTCGGCTACGATGCGGGCTTAAGATAAACCATCCTTTACTATCAAATTTAATATATGCGCGCAACAACGCATATGAAGTAAAGATCCATCCCTCAACAAAGTACTTGTCTCACACTTCTCCTTAATTTTGTCAATTATGAAATAAAATCATTGCACTAACAGATTATGAAACAAAAATACAATCAATTATAATAGATTTGCAATATCAAATCAAATCAAATAATTGCACTAACAGATAATTGCACTAACAGATTTTCAGTTTATGTCAAATAAAATCAATTATAGAGTGAAACAGAAAATCAATTACAGATTTTCAGATTTTCAGTTTATATGAAATAAAATCAGTTAATTCAGATTATGAAACAAAAAGCCCTAAATTAATCAGAACAACATGCAATTCATACTTTCATAGAAACAAAATTTCATAGAAACAAAAAGCCCTAAATTAATCAGAACAACATGCAATTCATACTTTCATAGAACAAAAATTCATCAACAAAGAAAACCAATTCATATTTTCATAGAAACAAAAAGAGAGGATATAGAGTGAAACCTGTTTAGTGAAGAAACCTGAAATTAGCGCAAACCTGTTTGAGAGAGAGAGAGAGAGAGAGAGAGAGAGAGAAACGAAATACACAGTGAGGGAGAGAGAATCAGAGAAATAGAGGTAGAAACGAAATACGAAAATGAGGGAGAGAAACTTTCTTACCTTAGAAAAATGAATATTGGAGGGGAAGAGAGGGAGAGAAACGAAAATGAAGATTGGAGAAGAGAGGGAGGGAGGCGCTGAGTGAGAAGTGAGAAGTCAGTGAGAGAAATGAAAGTGTGTTATGTTTTTAGGGTTTGATAGGGTTTCTAATTTTGGAGCGGTATTAATGTAATTTCTTACATTCGGGGCGAGTTCGGGGACAGGACCTATATCCCCATTACCCGTCCCATCCCCGTTTTTTAATTTCGGGGAAAACCCAAACCCAAACCCAATCAAAGCGGGGAAAACCCGTCAAATCGGGGCGGGTTTGGGTCGATCCCCGCAGGTATGGGTTTCGTTGCCATGCCTAGCCCAGATGCTACAACATCCAATTTAACATTAAACCATTATTTAGAAGTTGCATAGTGAAAGACATTTCAACTTGTTCTCATACTGAATTTCCTACTATCCTTTACTTTTTATTACTGTTTATGATAAAATTGGGTTCTACAACTTGTTTTACTTTGTTTTTCTCACTAGCTTACTGACTAATTTAAATATAGAAAAGAACTCAACAATCCTCGTGGGAACGATCTCTACTTACTATTTATTACTTATTGCGACTGTGTATACTTGCACATCATGTTTTCGCATAACAACCTACTACCAAGCATGGGAGAAAAATATGAAACAGCTGAAGAAGGTTGATGCTAAGTGATGGGAGTGGCTCATGGGTGTTCCTACAAGATTCTGGTGTAAGCATGCCTTCTCTTTTTACCCTAAGTGTGATATAGTTATGAATAACTTGGCTGAGTCTTTATAGTACAACACTAAGTTCTAGAGATAAGCCTATTCTCACCATGTGTGAGTGGATTAGGGATTATTTGATGGATAGGATTGCTTGGAAAAACTACAGAGATGACTATATAGAGTGATGCCTAAGCCTAGGAAGAGGTTGGATAAGGAAGTTGAGGAAAGTGAAAATTGGTTGCCTACATGGTCTGGTGAGATTGAGTTTCAGGTTGTACACACATATGGAAGTAGGGCATTTATTGTTGACATAGGGAAATGTACACGCACTTGTAATTTTTGGCAGTTAGTTGGTATTCCATGTAGACATGCATGTGCTTCCATATCATATAGAGAACAAAGGCCTAGGATTTTGTGGATGCATGTTATACTAGATATATCTATAAACTTGCATATGGTCATGGTATAAATGCTATAAATGGCCAAGATATGTGGCTTGTTGTTGATGTGGATGATATGCTGCCACCACAATACAAGAAAGGCCCTAGTAGGCCCTAAGAAACTGGGGATGAGGCAACCTAATGAGGAACAACCACCTCATGCCAAGAAGCTAAAAAGGATTGGGACAACATATAGATGCACAAAGTGTGACCAATTTGGTCACAATAGCAGAGGATGCAAGAACACAGAGATCAATCCAAAAGAACAAGAAAAGGAAGGTAATAATTTGTATATAGTCTTACTGCTTTATGGAATGAATTTTAAAACTGTGTCTTTTATTTAAAAATTGATTCATCAGCTGATTCATATTAGCATCAACCTTCTTCAGCTTAGCATCAACCTGCTAAGTTGATATTCTTGTTGTAGAGAACACCAAGAAAGAGTTCAAATGCTCAGAAGGTTCAAATGGTCAAGGGGGTTCAAATGCTCAAGAGGATTCAAATGCAAATGCAACTGCCACTACTTCAAATGCAACTGCAATTGCAACTGCCACTACATCAAATGTGTCTGCAATTGCCTTTGCTTCAAATGTGTCTGTCACAGTTTCTGATGCACCACTTCAACCAAGTCCAGTTCATGCTGCTGTCACAAATTCTGATGCACTAGTTCATGCTGTTGTCCCTGGTTTTGTGCCTATACGAATTGAAAAACTTCCAATTTCAAGAAAATTTCTCCCAGATCTCAAGAAGACTAGATTTAGTACAAGTATAAAGAGGAGTGAACTACCTTATACTGGTCCTAGTTGTGACCCAAATAAACCACTGCTGGTTGAGGATGATAAATAAAGCAACAACCATAGGGAATTAACACAAGAGAATGTGGAGTGAAGAATGAAGGCTAAGACTTTATGTATTTTGCTAACTAGTATTTAATGTACTTACGAAGACTAAGTCTATGTAGGACGTAATGTATTTTGGCTTGGTCCAACTTGTATGTTTTGGAACCTGTTCATCTTGTTTTGAATGAATCAAATTTGGTCCAACTCATTTGGTGTGTTCAATTGTTGGTGTTTTTTTTTTTTATGAATTCAATGTTTGTATTTCAAAGTTAGATTTAACAAAACTTGGCAATGCAATGCGCCTTAGCAATGGGGCCAGTGTGTATATGCCTAACCAGTGGGCGCCAAGGGCGCCATTCTCTTTGTGAATCAATGTGACCGTGTGTGTCACAAGCGTCAAGGGCGCCAATCTCCTTGTCATCCATATTGAAACAAACATCAAACATAATTGACTAAACTTAACAAACTTCATTGATAATTAAAGTAGAGTTTAAATAATTTCACAATGATACAAACTTCATCGATAATCAAAAGTAGACCTAAACCCTAATTTTTAACAAAATCACATTTCTGAAATGCTACAAACAGAATGAGTAAAACTAGTGTTCCTTGCATCTAACTCACCTTCTTCCTCTCATCTAACAACTTGAGCTTGAGCTTTGCAATTTTTTTTGACACCCAATCCTTGAAAATTTCACCACATTTGCATTGACAGATTATTTATGTTGCAGATTGACCTTCGAAAGGTTTAGGAGCTTGAGGTTGATTTATTTCTGAAACTGACACCATCGTCATTGTATCAACTTCTAATTCATCGTCCCAGATAAACAAGTTGCATGGGAGGATAAGTACTTTAAGAAGGAAGGGTAACAAATGGGGTCATTGGATAATGCCTAAGCATAGGAAGAGGCTAGATAGGGAGATAGAATTCAGTGGCAATTGGTTTCCTACATTCTATGATGAATTGCATTTTGAAGATGAAGACACTGATTTTACTAAGAGGTTCGCTGTTGATTTAGAAAGCAAGACATGTGCTTGTAACTTCTGGCAATTGGTAGGGATCCTATATAGACATGCAATTTCTGAAATGTCATATAAGGGTTTAAATCTTGAGGATTATGTTGATAACTGTTATACCAAATATATGTATTTGGCATGCTACAATAACGATATTAGCCCTATTAAGGTGCAGGATTTGTGGCCAACTGTTGAAGTTGAAGACATGCTGCCCCCTAATTATTATAGGAGTCCTGGAAGGCCACCAAAGTTGAGAAGTAGAGAACTTGATGAGGATCCAAGAGCAACCAAATTGAAAAGGCAAAACACACACTATAGGTGCACAAAGCGTGACAAAATTGGACACAATGCTAGGGGATGAAAAAGTGACACTATAGACCCAGCTGCTCAAGCAAGAAATGTACAATTTTATTTCACTTTAAGTAATTTCATTTCTGTTGGTAACTTTATTTCTGTTTTGGTAATTTTAATTATGTTTTGGTATGTTTTCCATATAGAGGAAAGCAAAGAGTCAACCAACTATGAATACAAATGTTGAAGCTGCCACTTCAGATGCAGGTAATGCTGCAAATGCAAATGAAAATGCTGCTGAAAGTGGAAATAAAGATGCTTTCTGAGGATATTGCTGCAAATGTTGTTGCAATTGTGGGTACTACTGGAGGTTCTAAAAGGCCCAAATTAAATGTTACAAAGAGAGTAAATGTGCATCCAATATCTCATTAACCAGCCACTACTCGTGTGAAACAGAATCCAAAGATGCTCAAACCAAAACTTGCAATTAAGAAAGGAAAACAGGCACAAACACAAGCACAGAATGGTGACAATGTTGCTGTGCAACAAATGCATCTCAGCAGCTCTAAACTTTATATTTAGATGCTAGGTTTCAAACTGATATGTAAATGTTCAGTACCTATTTTGAATTGTATTGTGGTCATGTATTTTGCACTTTGGTTAGCAATTTTTTAAGCCAACCTAAGTTATGAAGTCAAACTTGTTAATTTGGTCATGTATTTTGCCCTTTGGTAATGACAAATGATCAATGACTTAGCATTTTGAACCTCAATGAAATACTATTTTGAATTAGCAATGAAATACTCGTGTTGAAAGTTTGAAATTAATATTTTGAACTTAATTAGTATTCTGGTCATATAACAGGTTGTGTTCATATGTGCAATGCAACTTCCGAATAATAGGTAAAGAGGGTCAAAATAGAGTCTGCATATATGATTTTTTTCATAAAAAAAGGTCTCTGCAAATATGATATTTTTTTAAAAAGGTGTCTGCAAATTTTTTTAACAGGTTGTGTTATAGCCGGGTCAATTTTTTTTTGTAACAGCACACTGTCGGAACGACATATTTAAAACGACGCCATTTTGTAGGAACGTATTTGAAAAATATAATTTCGCGAGGATATATTTGAAAAATAAGCATATTTGCAAGGATAAAAATCATATTTAAGCCTAAATAAATTTATGAATTTATAAAAGTCATTGGTTTTGTGATGCAGCTAAGAAAGAGAGATATGAAGAAGGGTCAGGGTCGGAATCGGACCTTCCCGGTGGATCCGAATGTCCCTCGATGGGTTTGTCAGAACTGCCGCAACCCCCTTTGCGTCGTCGGCGTCGATTCTTACGCCGACAAATTCTTCAACGACCCTTCTCGCTCCGGTTAGTTACTTTCTTAGGGTTCTTTAATGTTCCCGTTCACTTAATTGATGCTCCCGTTGTGCCATTCACTGAAAATTTCATCGAATTCATGAAAATTTTATTGCAATTATTCGCGTTTATTTACTTATTAGATTGAAGAATGAATATTATTGCGTTGGAGAGTGATTGTGATGATTTATTCGTGACGAAGAGGAACTCAATGCAAGCAATTGTGCATGGATCATTTGTTCACGGACTAGAATGGATATTGTTGTTGATTTGATTGACTATGGGTGTTGCTTCAATTGTACACTTCACTGAATGTGTGTTATTGATTTTGAATGAAATGAGTTGAGTGAAAAGTGATTTATGATTGGATGAATTTGTATAATAGTGAGTTGAACAATAATTTGAAACTAAATCAATTTCGGAAGCACAAGTTACTAATCCTAGCTTCTAATTAGAATCAATTCTAGAGGTAAAATCAATTTTACTCAAGATACTCAAACATGCCAAAAGCAATTTTATTTCTCCAGAATCACTTTTGGCTCTCTCAAAAGTGAATCCAAATATACACTGAATATTTGTTGTTGATTAGGCTAATTTTCTGTTTTTTTTAGGTTTTTTGGGGTTGCTCATCTTGAATAGTTTTAAAAGAATATCGTTTTTTTTTGGATTGAAGATTATTATTGCATTCATTTTGTGTATATTTTAATTATGCGAGTAAGAATGATTGTTTGTGATATTTCATTCATGATGAGTGTGTACAGGGATGCAAGGGTCATCCATTCATGGTGCCAACAGTGTGATGAGTACAACTAAAATGGACAATTCATATGTTGTGTTGCCAAAGCAAAGACCTCAGGCTCAAGGAGTTCCTCCTCGGCCTCGTGGCGATACTGCCCCGCCTGGAAAGACGATGGAAGAGTCATTTGTGGTTGTGTACAAGTCCGAATCTGCATCTGATGGAGGTGGGACCCACTCATCGTCCCCTGGGGGTGATCCCGGTGGTCATTTGCAACCTCATAATCATGGATTCAATTCAACTATAACTGTCCTGACTCGAGCCTTTGAGATTGCCACAACACAGACACAGGTTCATACAGAAACCTGCTTGTTGGGTTCAATTTAGTTTGAAAAAGTAATCGTTTTGTGGTAGCTCCCCCCAGAGAATTTTAGGGTTGAAAAACACTATTATTTCTCAAATTAAAGCCTTTGTATTGATTTTGAGTCTATTAGATCATGTCTGCCTGTTTTATGTACGTGGTTCCAGGTTGAACAGCCTTTATGCCTTGACTGCATGAGGATTTTGTCTGATAAGCTTGATAAAGAGGTCGAAGATGTAAACAGAGACATTGAAGCTTATGAAGCCTGTCTTAAACGCTTGGAGGGAGAGGCCAAAGATGTCCTCAGTGAGGCTGATTTTCTTAAGGAGAAACTGAAGGTGCTCATTGTGTTTATCATCTTCAACGTGTATATTATTATTACTTTCTTTAGGATTTCAAACCATTAGTGGTATATTCAGAAACACTGTTTACTATTGTTTTGAAACTTCGGTTGGTATGTGTTTGGACGCTATATGTTTGAAGAAATAAGGAAGCCAGGCTTAAAAGATTCACATGGGCCCGCCTCTGTTCTTTAGTCATTATTAGTAAAGTCGTTGAGTTAGTAGTTAGCCGTAGACGTGATAGCAGACGTAGGATATAAATACAAGTAGAAAATGTAAATGATTCAGTTTGTTGGTTATAAGTTTCTTTTCGATGGAGACATACCTATTGGTCTAGAGTTGGAGGAAGATGTTCAATAGCATTCCCACATCTTTCTGTATTCACCAGTTTCTCTGGTTCTGAATTCTGATAGATCAAATTGGACCACAATTGCTTCAAATTTCAAAGTTATATGTGTCATTCTTTGTCGTGGAACTCGGAAAATGTCTCTGTGAAACACTACTTTGATTAGCATCATTTTCTTGAGTGTGCTGCCATTATATTTTCTTTCAAAGCCTAATTAGTGATGTACTACTTAAATGATATTCAAGATTGAAGAAGAAGAAAGAAGACTTGAAGCGGCAATTGAAGAAACTGAGAGACAGAATGCTGAAGTAAATTCTGAACTGAAGGAACTTGAGTTAAAATCAAGCCGCTTCAAAGAATTGGAGGAGCGGTATATTTTTCTCTGTACCTTAACTACATTATATTTTCAAATAAAACAATGTCATAGCTTAAGATTCTCTGAAGTTAAAGTCGCTACCCCTCAACCCCCCAACAGAAATTTTCTTATTACAGATCTATATATTTTTTTTCTTTCTTCTCTTGTGTGCATGGATTCTTGATGTTAATAACCGACTTTACATATCTGAATGTGTAACAGGTATTGGCATGAATTCAATAATTTTCAGTTTCAATTAATTTCTCATCAGGTTTGTAAGTTTCTATTTGACCTTACATACCATCTTGTAGGGGAAATTTTGTTCTCGCAAGTTTTTTTTGTTTTTTTACTAAACTAGTAGCAATGAGTTCCAAAGGACCATGGATTCAAATGCAAACACAGTTTATTGATTTTGTTTCTTTTTGCGCTTCATTTATTGGATGAGATACTTTTGTAACCAAAATTTTGAGCAACTTGCATAAAAGAACATCCATGTCTTCTCTATTTCAAAAAAACCAACAACTTATAAATCTGAGCATTGTGCAACAATATTTCAATCGACAGGAGGAAAGAGATGCAATTTTGGCCAAGATTGAAGTTTCACAAGCACATTTAGAATTGTTGAAGCGAACAAACGTGCTCAATGATGCCTTCCCCATTTCTCATGATGGAGAGTTTGGAACAATTAACAATTTTCGACTTGGAAGACTCCCTAAAATTCCAGTAAGATGCCTCGCATGCTGTATTTCTGGCTTTTAATGTTGTGTCAATGTGTAGTTAGCTTAATATGTATGGTTGAGATTTTTCTCTCCTGTGGTGGTTCTTAATCTCTAATCGTTTTTCTCCCATGTTTGAAGATTTTTTTTTTTTACTATGATGCTTACTATTTTTGAAATGTTTAGGTAGAATGGGATGAAATTAATGCTGCCTGGGGCCAAGCCTGCCTTCTGCTTCATACAATGTGCCAGTATTTTCGACCAAAGTTTCAGTATCCTTTTTCATTGAGTATATCAGATTAATCGTTGTTATTGTTAATTTAATAGTATTTCTCTGTTGTGTCTCCATATAATTAAACAAAGTAACAGTCACACATTAATGAAACCAGTTCAAAACAGAATTTTACGCGTACTGGTGAGCATGCTAAATGCTTGAGATACCAAGTTACAGTGATTGATATCATATGTTAGTTACAGCTGATTTTACTTAAGTTCTTTTAAGTGATTTGTACCAAAGGAGAATGTCACAAGCGTTGATTTTAAGGTGACATGCCATTGTTTTCATAGGCACAAATAGTTTTTCGTTAAAATCCTGTATGGAATTGAGGCCAAAGTTTATTAATTCTTGCCTCTTGTTCTGAATTGTACGACAAGGACAATGTAGTCTAGTTCAAGTTAATGATTTTCTAGACAATGTCTCGAAAGACGTGGTGGCTGATAATCTTTTGGTTCTTCCAATCACGGTTTATTTGGAAGGATTATTGGCTTATTATTATGTGAATTTTTGTTGCTCTTAGTTGTAGTACATGATATTTTTAGTTGAATTAAATTTTTGTGTCAAACCAAAACTTGCAAGGTCCTATTTGCTTTCTCATCAACATTTTTGTGTTTTGGTCACACTACACATTACATATAACTTATTGGAATGACTTGCAACATATCCTTAACTCATTACTTTTTAGATATCGGATAAAAATAATTCCTATGGGTAGCTATCCTCGTATAATAGACAGCAACAACAGTACTTGTGAGCTGTAAGTATGCCTCATGATACTACTTTGTAATTTACTTTGTAATTTGACTTCTTACTTAAATATATGGCTTAAGTTGAGCTAAAATCTTAAATATAATGGATGGAGGAAAATTAGGTGTACCAGCCGATTTGTTGGTAGCAGTTTCAAAGTGTCTACCTTTTAGTTTTGTTAACCTTTTTTTTTCCTCTAAAAGTTAAACATCAGAATAAACCTTGGAGCTGCATTGGTGTTTTTAAGTCTTTAGGCTTTGCGTTTGCACCTGGCTTCAGTTCTGTATGTCCTTGGTGAGATTAGGTGCTGTTGAGTGGTACTAAATTACTAATAGAATATGTTGTAAACAAAATCTAGACTGTCTATAACGCCATTTAGCGGTGCGATAGCGACAGAGCGGCTAGTGGTTGCTATGGCAAGCTCGCTGCACAGCAGTTTCAAGTAGCAACTGTGGTGGTTGCTATAGCGGCTAGAATTGTGACATTTTGCATGTGAAATGGCCGCAAGAGTGAAAATTCGCTCTGTTACTCCACAACCCATCCGACCTAGTGCTCTTCAGTGACTTTCCGGCCAAGACCCGATGTTTTCCACCTGGCACCTTCACATGCAGAGAAGAAACAAAGAAGAAGCAAGACAAAAGAAGCAAGATAGAGAAAGCAAGAAAAAAGGATGGGGGAAGAAAGATGAGCAGCAGTGGGTCTGAGGTTGCGGCCGTAGCTCTATAGTGTATTCGATAATTTCGATTCATTTTACTGAGAAGAGACACTTTATTTTAGTGTTTGACTTAATGAGCTTTTAATAAGCCAACAAATATATTCTGAAACATTTAAGTAAAAAAAAAAAATAAAACAAGAAAATATTTGTATGTATATAAATTACATAAATTATTTAGTATGGATTTAGTATGTATAGAAAATTTAGAATAGTGGTCATCCCGCCGTAGCATTTTTGGGGTCAGCCGCTGTTCAGGATTGACAATTGTGATGAAAATAATTGAATGAACTTGTTGCCTTCAGATTTGTACTTCAACTTTTCTACTGTGCCATTACTAATAGCTACGGTTCTGCAGGTTTGGTCCAGTCAACTTGTTCTGGAGTACTCGCTATGACAAAGCAATGACATTGTTTTTAGCATGCCTTAAGGATTTTGCAGAATTTGCCAATTCTAAGGACCAAGAGAACAACATACCACCTGAGAAATGTTTCAAGCTACCTTATAAGTAAGCTTTATTTCATATAATATATTTGTTAGTGGTAGTGGAAGGAACAAAAAGACAACAATGAAGCTTGCCCATTGTGTATCTTTTATTCTTGTGCACATGTTGGCCAGATTCTCAACCCTTAAATTGGATTAGTATTTATTAACAGCTTTTCTGTTGGAATATCTAGAAAATATCCCATTATCATTAGGATTTGGAGTAGGGGTGGACAATAATTATTACCCGCCCGAGACCCGATGTAACCGCAGTTAAAACTGCTTCTGCGGGCGGGTCGGTTTGTTGTTCGGATTCTCTGTTGAAAAAAGTAGAGTCCAGGCGGATAATGACAGTCGGTTTCGGATTTTAAGATCCCAACTCACTGATAACCGAGACCGACCGCTTGAGCTGATTTATTAATTTGAAAGCCGATAATGTATCATCACAACTTGAACGTGTAACTATAGCAAGCCATTCCTTCACCTTTATCAATACCACTTTACTTTTACTGACTTTTGTAGACTTGACTTGTATTTTTATTTTTATAGTATTATATTACTAGTGTCTAGTTTATTTTGCACTCTAACCTTTAGTAAACTCATTTGCCAAACATAGCTGTCCTCACCTCTTTCAATCAACCCTCCCTCTTCTTCTCTATGCCAAAACCTAGCCGTCCAACTCCAACTCTCCATATCCTCTTCCTCCAAGCCAAAATCTATTATTCACCTCCTCATGGTGGCTGAACCATCAACAACAAGAATTATTTGGCCTTTTTAGACTACATTAGAGCTCTGTTTCTTTATACTGCTCCTCTGTTTCTTATCCAGTTTTTAGTATTGATTTTTTCAGATGTATTTGTTTGAAATTTCTGGGTTTGCATATAAGTTTTCTGTTAATTTCAGAACCGCATCAATCCATCCGTTTAACCGCAAAACCGCCAAACCCGCTGCTGCCGAAACCGATACCTCAGATGGTCGGAGATGGGTGACATATTACCCTCTTCGGTTTTGGTTGGATTGAGTATTTTGAAACCGAATCCGACTTGACCGACCGATTGTCCAGCCCTAATTTGGAGTATATTACTTGCATAACAGGGGTAGTGGTCAATATTTTGTATCACATCATTATCATTATACATTATAATATTATCAAGAGTATCCTTTTCTCTCTCCCTCCTCTACTCAAACCTTATAATTTAACCATTCATCAAACTATACACGCCTCTCAGTCTCAGGCTTGTTCTGTTCTATTGTCCTATCAAGTGTCCTTAGGTTTGGAATTCGTCTGTTTGCTAGATCTCAACTTAAAATTTTGCAAACTACAACCACCATTTCTCTCTGGTTCATATATCTTCCCACAAAGAGCACCATCTTCAATCAAACTCCCGAATCCCTATGTTTGTTCCCGGATGCAGTCTGGGTCTGGAGGTAGTATTATAGAATGTTAATAAAATATGTATGATTCTGAGGTGTGGTTTCTAGATTTCATTATACTTCCTGATTTATTTTCTTATTTTGATTGGGATTAAAAGTCTGGTACTGATATAAACAGAGATTATTATTAAAAGTATCCTTTCTTTTCCTCCTTCCCTAACTAAACCTTCTAATTTCATAAATTTTCATTGTGATTTTTCTCTTAAGTTCAAAATTGGCTGTGAAGTTAAAGAAGCCTTCAAATAGGTGTAAAGTTACTTTCATTTGAAAATTTATGTTCTCATGTATTTTACAATGTTTATCATATTTGGTGTTCTTGTTAATTTCTCTTTATAGATACATACAATCATTTGAGGAGTATCTATCTGTAAATCTAATGACATATTTTTGGTGTTTGTAGCATTGAGAATGACATATTTCTTCTGGCTGATTTTGTAGGATTGATAGTGACAAAGTGGAAAACTATTCCATCACCCAAAGCTTCAATAAGCCGGAAAATTGGACGAAAGCTCTCAAGTACACTCTTTGTAATTTGAAATGGGCTCTCTATTGGTTTGTTGGAAATACAAACTTCCAGCCTCTTTCAGCAATGGTATCTTCACATGCTGAAGTGCCAGCTGTGGGATCTTTGTACCCGAAGCGCGGTACTGCAGCCAAATCTGAATCTCGAAATTGAACATATTCTAGGATTTAGGCAACATTCAAATGTGTACATAGAACTATACTCTTTAGACATGTCTATACAAATGACAATTCTTGTGAGTAGTTTTTAATACTTATATAGCATACGTACGTGCTCTTTTAACCAGTAATTTTGTAAGTTCTATTAGTTTATTTTGTGGCCAAATTACATTATTGTTCATATGTTTATTGGAAATCATAATATTATTGGATGATCTGTATATTTTTGAACAATGCCCTTCTCACTAAACCTTCCCCATCTTCCCTTTTATGGATCATATGGTTCATTAGAGATTGCGGGGTTTCACTTACAGCTTTATGAGAAATGTGCAACACTGGTTGCATTTTGATGGGGGCATAGGAATAGTTCTATATGCTGGGACATGGACTTTTTCCAGGATTTGATCCCTGTTTTTTGCTTTAAGGGTGTGTTTGGTAGAAGAGAAAGAGGAAAGAGAGAGGAAGGGAAGAGAGAAAGAGAAAAGAGAGAGTGACTTTTTATTGTTTGGTTTAGGGGAGAAATAGGATAGAGAGAAAGAGAGGAGATTATTTTAGTACTATTTTACACTAAGTGTGTTTGGAAGAAGGGAAAGCGGGAAGAGAGAAAGAAAGAAGAGAGGGCAACTAAACTAATCATCTCTCTCTATCTATCTCTCTATTCTATTTCTCTCAGAAATCAAACAAGATAAAGTCACTCTCTTCTCTCTTTCTCTCTTCTACCAAACACATCCGATTAGGAGAAAGAAACAAGAGACATGAAGTTGGTGAAATGTAAGGATATAAGTTGCAATTTGGAAATCGGTCACTTGAACTCGTTTGTATATGATCAGTTGCAATTCACTTGCAAGTATATAAAATATTTGAGCTTCAGCCTTCTTGTTGCAAAAAAAAAAATGTTAAGAAAAACATAATGAAATAAATACTTTGTGATATATTTTTCAAATTAATTTAAATTGTTTTTTGACAATAAATTAATTAAAATTGTTATAGTATCATTTAATTAAATAAAGGTTTTTTTTGATACAGATAGGAAAAGGAAAACAAAAAAAATAAAAGAAACTATACTACTTTTGGTCCACAATATAAGAGAAAAAAAGTGAGTTTTGGTGGTCCACAATATAAGAAATAAACACAATTTTCAAGGTGTATTAAATGATCAATCCAAATTTACCTCTATTTAAGTGTTGTAGTTAAGAATGATGTCATTAATTAGGAGTGTAAATCAACATTTAATGAAAGGGGCAATCTTGGAAAGTAGATAAACTTTTAACCTTATTAAATGATAATAGTTGATTTCAATATTATTCATTGGTTTGTGTGATGTGTTTTTTCTCTTATATTGTGGACCGGAGGGAGTACAAATTAAGGACGGACGAACTCAACACTAGCTGCATCTGCAAGCAGGTGCGAAGACAAGCCGAATGGGGGAGCTTCAAATATATGTTTAGTTCACGCAGATACAAATTAAATAAAGGTTTAAATATATGTTTAGTTAAATAAAAGTTTAAATATATGTTTAGTTCATGTAAATATGTGTTTTTCATGTTTAGTCTGTGTAAAATATCGTTTGTTTTTGGTTTTTGTCATTACGAATATACCACATTTTACTTCAAGTCTTTATTATTTTGTTTAAGACTCTGTAAAAAAAAATTATATTGCAATTGCTTCATGTAATATTTTAAATATTTGATTTTACTCCCTATATAAGCGACATTAGGACTAAAATTAAATATTTTTCCCACAATATTGAATTAGTTGAAATTAATCACACCAATTTATGATGTCTACCTAATTTAGGAGACCCACTTAGATTTTAACTAATACTCCCTCCGTTCCTAATCTTTGATACTTTTGGCTTGTTACACATATATTAAGGTACCATTAATTTGAGTTGGTTAAGTACTAAAATGACCCACTTGTAGTTGTATTGGGATAATTGAAGTCAAAATAAAATAATCTTAGGTAATCTCAAAAAAAAAATAAAAAATCTTGGGACAATTAATTCATGCGTTGGGACTCTAAAAGATTAAATAAATATAGAGGGCATATTAAGAAAAATTAGGTGAATTGTGTATTGAATTTTTAAAAGTACCATTATTTTGGAACAAAAATAAAAGACCAAAAGTACTAAATATCGGAGAGAGTAATAAAGTGGGTGTTAGAAATAGATTGCCTTGATAGCACTCATCATACATAGAAATCAGATTGTGATATCACTTTGAATTATAATATAAGGATGAAAATCAAAATAGAGAAAGTAACGTTATTATTATACATGGAAAGAAGAGAATCCTGCGTCATCTCCAGCCATTTGTTCTTCATGCAAAAAGAAAATGACAAAAGAACACCTCATAAATCATAAATCATGATACTACATATGGCTATTCACGCAATTCTTTCCAACCAAACCAACCAGCTTCAACAACACTGTATACGGTTTTGCTTTTTTCCATTTTTTAAGAAAACTTTCTTTTTACAATACACCTTTTTTACCTCACCATTGAATAGAGAGCATGAATATATGAAAAAACAATTAATGTTTGAGATGGCGTTAACTACAAGGAAACCGTTTTGGGACTATAAATGTGACAAAAGCTAGTGTCTATTAATCACTTATATACTATTGCTTCTTCTGTTACATAGCTGAGACTGAGAATTCAATGGCCACCATTGTTGTTTCTAATCACCAAGCTTCCCCTGTTGAAGATGCTGAGGCTCTCAGAAAGGCTTTCAAAGGTGACTCATATAATTATTTACACTTTTTTTAATTCCTCTGCTTTTTATTTGATGCTATGATAGTACTATATAGTGCATGAAATGTGATCATTTAAAGAATACCCTTCATGTGCTGTATCATGTGAGAATTTAAATTAATTTTGACCAATTAGATTTTATTATGCTGGAAAATATATGAACTGAATCACTTCCCAACATTCTTGATATTCTAAACTGTTGGATGCAGATTTTATTCTCAAACATTACTGATTACTAGGCCATAATGTTCACGTATACTACTAATATTCTCTGTTTGTTTAAGGTTCAAAAAATTGAACCACATGGTATCTATGAGTCACGGACTTTTTTTAGTGACGAAAGTCGAAGATTCCACGTAGTCACACAGTCGGTAAATCGGAGATTTAGAATCAAGATCATCCAACGGTTCTGAACTATGTAACAAACTAAAAGTATCAAAGTTTTGGAAGAGAGAAAAATGTCTCAAGACCAATTTTTCTCTATTTGATAGTAATAATTGTGTTTGGTGTTGAACACATTGTTATTAGTACTATTAATTAGTAATTGATTATATTATTAAGTGTCAACAAACTTGTTTTTCTTTTTTGTAATTTCAATTTACCTCCTAAGGCATATTTAAATACAAATCAATAAACTTTACAGTGAGCTTTGGATACAAGGAAAAAAAAAAGCAACATTGCACCTACTGAATTTTATTTCAAGGGATACGGATAGCTACAAATTTTTCAATTTTCTATTGACGTAATGTCCAAATATACAATGTGACAAAATCTTCTTATCAACATACTATAGTGTATAGTTATTTAATGTGACTATATATAGAAGAACTATTAAGCTAAATATCACCATAACCAACACCATAGTAAGAAAAACATATTCAACTATGATTACCCTTGTTGCTCCTAGCGACCACTCCCCAGTTGAGGATGCAGAAGCCCTCCGAAATGCTTTCAAAGGTCTCATTTTATGTAAATTTAAGTTCTGTTTTGTCTGTAACATTGTATTTGATGATTTTTTTTCAATTCTGCAGGATGGGGTTCAGATGAGAAGGCCATTATAGAAATATTGGGTCACAGAAATGTTTATCAGAGGCAGAAAATTAGAAAAGCTTATGAAGAGCTTTTCCAAGAGGATCTCATCAAACGCCTTGAATCAGAAATCTCTGGTGACTTTGAGGTTGTACTAGAACATAATATTACTAGTTATTTCATGGCGATCTTTGATTATTGCAGAGAATCACGATCAAATGCGATCTCAATTGTGGTCGCACTGTAGTTGCAAAGACATCAAAACCATAATGTCGCGACCCAGATAGTGGTCACAGACATTTTATTAAAACCTTAGTTTCTGTTGTTGTATAATCTAATGTTATAAATAATGTGGTGTATACAAATCAGAGAGCTGTGTACCGCTGGATGTTGGAACCTGCAGACCGTGATGCTGTTTTGATCAATGTAGCAATCAAGAATGGCAGCAAAGACTATCATGTTGTTGCTGAAATTGCTTCTGTCCTATCAGCTGAAGAGCTTTTAGCTGTAAGGCGTGCCTATCACAACCGCTACAAGCGTTCTTTGGAAGAAGACGTGGCTGCTAACACCACTGGCCATCTTCGTCAGGCGAGTCATTCTTTAACACTTCAATCACTTTCATTTTCTGAAATTATTATTTGTGTCTAGGTGTTCGAGTCAGTGTCATGTCTGGTGTTCGCGTTTGTGTTGGTGATGTTTTGGTTATTGTTGTACTAATTGTTTGCAAGTGTTTGGTTGATTTTATGCAGCTTTTGGTTGGACTGGTGAGCTCATATAGGTATGAGGGAGATGAGATACATCCAAGAGTAGCACAAACTGATGCCAATATTCTTCATGAAAGTGTCAAGGAAAAGAAAGGAAGCTATGAAGAAGTCATTAGGATCCTTACTACAAAGAGCAAGCTTCAACTTGTGGCAACTTTCAATCGCTACAGAGATGAGCATGGCATCTCCATCAGCAAGGTACAAATTGAATAACCTTTTTCTCATTATAAATGTATCAGTGTCGGTGTCCTACATTTTCTGAAATTCGCAGTGACGACGTGTCCGCATCCGTATCGCGTTAGGTGTCTGTGCTTCACAGTTCTTGACATGATTGATCCAAAATATAGTTGTAGAGAGATATATTTATAAACTAGTTTCATCTTTGCAGAAATTGTTGGATCAAACATCTGATGATTTCCACAAGGCATTGCACACTGCTATCCGTTGCATCAATGACCATAAGAAGTACTATGAGAAGGTTAGTTTCTCATTTTCTTTCTCCAAAGTGTGATACAACATTTAGAAAAGAATAATGTTCTTTGCAAACTAAAAATTAGATATCTATTATATTTATACATGTAACTATATGCACCTACGGTCAGAATAGATTGTGCTGAATTGGGCTTTGCAAGGTTTTGGCCTGGGTATGACCGACATTGAAAATGTTATGCATGAGGCTAACCTGTGGCCTGTCGTAGGCCCATGTTTGAGGTCTGGTTTGACCTTTTCGAAAGCCTATTTCACTATTTTTTGTACGAAAGTCTACGACATTTCACTGATGTAAGCTTTTGTAAATAGACTAACAAACTAATAAGTTAATTAGATTAAGCTTTAATTTTCCATTTATGTGTAGGTTCTGCGCAATGCGATCAAAAAATTTGGAACTGATGAGGATGGACTCAATCGCGTAATTGTCACAAGGGCTGAGAAGGATCTGAGGGATATCAAAGAACTCTACTACAAGAGAAACAGTGTTCATCTTAAAGATGCAATCTCCAAGGATATCTCAGGGGACTACAAGAAGTTCATCCTCACTCTTTTGGGGAAACAAGACTAAAGTTCTTACTCTAAGGACCTATATCTAATAATGGTTTGGTTTCTGTTTGTGTGATTCCATTTAAGTTTATTGTCGAGTAAGAATCTGTTATATTGAGTCATGTCTTTATCACCTGTGTTGTTTATTGAAAACTTGAACTTCTATCTTATATTCTTATGTAGTTTTTTATTTGGGATATGTTTTGTATGCTGTTTATTTAGTTAACTGAAAGTTAAGATAAAAAATATACTGAGTTAACTTAAGCGTGTTTGGATGGGATGATTCGAGGCTCTTCTAACTTAACTAAAGTATTGGATTTGAATCTAGTCTTGGGAATGTAGTAGAGTTTTGCTGCAATAGCGCGCTAAGAATACCGGTTAAAAAAAACTATATTGAGATGGCTTGCTATTTTCCTTTATGTGTTACACACAGATGGAGTGACCACATATCCACCATAAGTTACTTTCATACATCACCACAAAGCATTCTTTAAGATTAATTTCAATGAATCCACAAGTATGGGGCAATTAAATTCAAGCATATAGTTGTAGTAGTCACAACCTCACTCGTTTAGGCATTACGGCAAACACTTAGGGTTTGTTTGGGAGGGGGTTTTGGGAGGAGAAGGGAGGGGAGAGCATATTTTTTGATCTTAAATTGTGGAAGCTATAAAATGTCTCTAAACATAAATCAAATGTGATTAAAAATGTTATATTGATATTTATCAACTTGTTCTTTTAATTTTTTAAAATCTCAAATACATATTAAATTATAGACAAATCTTTTTCAAGCCCTCCCCTCCCTTCCCCTCGCAAAACCCTCTCCCAAACATATCCTTAGAGCATCTACGATGGAGCTCCCCACATTTGGGTACTTAAGTGGGTCCCACTCTTACACGTCATCTTTCTTTCATTTTTAAAAGTTAAGTACTCAACTCTCCAAATCCAGCACCTACACCAAATTTACTAAATGGGTTTTCTATCAATAACTACACATAATCTTTTTAACAATAAATACCGACAAATGGACGCACAATTAGAATAAAGAGAAACTTCTTGTATAAGTACCCATTCTCAATAGGTACTCAACTTTCCCCCTACAACGATAGTACCTAATAGGTACCATTTAAGTACTCTATAAGTACTACTATCAATAGAGATGCTCTTAGATAATTTCATTAAAGTGGTGCAATTTAATATCATGCATTTATTCGACCATCTCACAATTAACGAGAGTTATTTGACTTATGTCATTATGGATATTAATTTGTCAATCTTTTGATATAACTCAAAACATCTGTTCTTTTTTTTGTTACAACTCAAAACATCTATTCTAAATCTAAATCATGTACAATAAAAAAACAATGTTGTAAAATAGGAAGAATTTTCACACACAAATCACTTAAGGGTGTACACAGGTCTGGGTCAACCCGCGAACCCAGCCCAATCAACAACAAGGATCAAGGGCCAGGCTCGAAACATCTGCATCCAATGTAGAACCCAGAAATGGGGCGCGATGGGGTGGGGGAGTATCAAAAATAACATAAGCTTCAGTTAAACTGATACTTTTCTTAGCTAACAGATGGGCTCTGAAATCACCTCCCCGATGTTGCGAACCAGATGAGCGAGAGCATGCGTAGACAGAGATCCGAGTTGAAGAAGATTGATTGCTTCTTCATTATCAGATTCTACAATTAGATGTCTGAACCCTCTTCCCCAAGATAAACAGAGACCGTGATAAATCGACCATAATTCTGCCTCCAGAGACGAGGATGGATCAAGCTGATACATGAAAGCGAAGTGTATCTGATCGGTGTTGTATGGAGGAGGCCTCTACAACTCGCAATAGAACCATGGCCAGAAATTGAGGCATCCCATTTAACCCAGAGGGAGACAGGCGCTGGTCCCTAATAGCAGCTTCAAGGATCCAAGCGACACCACCACAGATGGTGTGGATCGAGTTCTCCACTTGATTAAAAATGAAGTCATTTCTATCTTTCCAAATTGTAACATCCCCAAAGTGATTATTCCAGTTGATATGATTAGCGACTAATTTTGATGAATTGTTAACATCCCAAAAGTAGCTAATCCTAATTCTTGAGATTAGTAGATAATTTTATTTAATTGATTGATAATTGAGTTGACTGTGTATGTTTGAATAGATGATTGATAATTATAATTTCTTAATCGTGTTAATTGTATGCAATTGTTGAGTGATTAAATGATAAAAAGGGGGTCTCAAGTGAGAAATTGAGAGGAAAGGCAAAACAATATCATTTCAACACCTTTTTTTCCACCATCAGCTCATTAAAACATTCCCTCACATTTACACCACACACACACTCATCTACTCTACTATAATCAAGCAATATGTTAGCATAATGACAATTATAGACATTTTATTAACGTGACACGTGTCCAATTTTTTGGACAAAATAGTAAAATACATGCTAAAAGACAAAAACTGGTCAGCTTTTTCAGTTTTTTTTTTAAAAAAATGGGCTGACAACAAAGGAAGCTGACAAAAGCTGCCGCAAAAAAAAAGGGCTGGAAAAACGGGCAAATAAAAAAAAGCTGACTAAAAAACAGGCTAATAGAAAAAAAAACTGAAATCTACACATGTCAAAAAATAAAAAAGCAAACAAAAGCACTGAAAAAGAAGACAGCCACTGACGCACGTCAGTGCTGTTGGTGAAAGTGAACAAAAAAAAAATTTAAAATTTTTTCTTTATAATTTTTATATCTATTTGGTATCTAATAAAACAATTAAAATAAATTCATTTAACCACTTAAAATTGTCAAAAAAAATTATTCCACCAACAACAATTTCAAAAAAACTTTATTTTATTAATTTTATTAAAATTATTATATTAATATTAAATAATCTAGAATTTATTATTTATTATTATCTAATAAAAATCCTAAAATCAATCAATTTAACCACTAAAAATTATAAAAAAGGCCACAATCAAATAAGTCAAAATAACTTTTTGTCTTAATTTAATAATTTAATTCAAATGGTTAAATTAATATTACATAATTTAATATTTCCATTAATATTATTAAATTAATTTTTACTATTATGTCTCTATTACTATTTACTATAATCTTTCTATTAAAACTGCTGAACTCAATAAATTTTTTTGATAAAAAATGAAATCAATCAATTTAACCACTAACAATTATAAAAAAATTAACTACTACCATAATTGCAAAATAACTTTTTTATAATTAAATGAATTTGATTAAATTATTATTAAATCATATAGATAAAAAAGAAACAACTAGAAACGGAAGCGACAACGAGAGATTGACTATAGGATCGGCAAAGAGAGTGGCAACGGGAGTGCCAACGAGAGCGCCAACGAGGGTGCATATTTGAACATAAATCTCATTTTTCATTTTTCTTCATTTTTACTCTATTATTAATATTATTAGAAGATACCGACTTTTATTTAACTTTTTCTAACACGGGAGACTGGTAATCGGAGCGGCAACGGGAGTGGCAACAGGAGAGGCAACGAGAGTGGCAACAAGAGAGGTAACGAGAGAGCCAACGGGAGTGCCAACGGGGATGCAAACGGGAGGGCCAACGGGGATGCATATTTTACCTCTAATGTCCAAATACATTTTTATGGATCAATGCAATTCTGATTGTCAACGGGGATGCATATTCCACTTTTAATTTCAAATCATACATTTTGGACATTGTTCACAACTTATAAATATTTTCATAGCAATACACCAACCATACAGTATCACCCGTGCGTATGCACGGGTAAAAAACTAGTTCAGTTTTGAAAAAAAAGAGAAGAGAAGAGTGTGTTGAGAGAGAAAGAGAATTTGAAAGAGAGGAAAAATGAGAGAAAGAAGAGAAACCCACACCCAAAACTCTCCCTTTTAGTTGCCATGGCTGAAATGAAACTTCCACTTCTCACACCACCTTCTCATCACTGAAATTAGTGACTCAAACATCAAATCTAAGAAATCTTAGCAACCATTTCTTCCCATCTTCATCTTGTTTAAAGCCATTTCAAGTTGCATGCAAGACCATGGGGTTGGAGTGAGCTTGAAGGGTGAATGCAAGTTGGTTTTGGGAGCTACATTGTGACTAGCAACCTTCAAAGAGTGAATTGGGAGCTGGGAATTCAAGTTTTTGGTAGAAAGAAGCCTGTTGGTGCCTAGGATTTGAATTTGGGGTGTTTGAGAAGCTAGTTGGTGTTTGGTGCTTCAAAGTCTCGAATTATTGCTTGTTGTTGTTATCCCGTTTTGTGTTGTTTGAGTTCTTATCCTGTTTTGTGTTTTTATTGTCAAAATTGGTAAATGCATGTCGATAATTCTGAATTTGAGTTGTTGCATGTGCTGTTGAGTAATTTTCGTTTGATGAAAAGCTTACACAAAATGTGTTTGGACTGAAATTAATTGTATTAATGTGTTTGCAAGTTGATATTATTAATGTGTGATGCTTTGATGTTTAACTTGCTCTAAATATGAATCGATTCCTAAGACTGTGAATTTGTACACAAATTGTGAATCTGTTCCCATTTTGTGAATTGATTCCTAAAACTGTGAATCTGTTTCCTAATTTATTATTTTGTACATAAAGCAATAGGTGCCAAAATTTAACTTTTCTCTTTGATGCTCAGCTGGGCTCGCCAGTTAACGCTATAGCGCTTAACGCTGTAACACTAACAAACACATTAAAACATTCACAAGGGGCAAATATTAACAAATCAACATTTAACCCTTCTGTTATCTAAAAACCTAATATTTACTAAATAACAAACATCTATCACTTGAGAACTTACTTGAATTTAAGTCTTAAGAGCATAAATAACTCATATAAATATGAGTTATCACACCCCCAAACTTAAACCATTGCTTGTCCCCAAGTAATGACACTTGACATAAGACAAGAAAAACATACACATATGTACAGAGTTCAACACACTATCAGTTCCTTTTCTAGATTAACAATAGGTCAAGACTGCTCTTAAGGGGCTGACCTTTCAGATCCACACCCACACACACACACCATTGCATTTCACAACTTATAGAATCATTATTGCTCATTTGTGAGTGTGTGACCTTTGACTCAACTCAATTCCTAGCTAGTTTCAGGATTTCTAAGACTGTGAATCTGCTCCCTAACTTATTATTTATTATTGAGGTGTGAACCTTATAAAGGTTAGCCACTTTGTATTCTTCGAGAGTAAATGCAAGTGTAACCTTAGTGTGTGACTATATATGTTTATTAAAGTTTGATTGACATTGCTCGTCATTTTAATCCATTTATATTAATATGTAAAGGCCCTCTTAATTATCTCCATTGATAATCTACTTTCACCCACTTCAAGGGATTATCAATATGAATTTTTGTTTGTAATTTAGGCTGTTATTTTGTAATTAAAAAAAAATGGACCTGCTATGTCTATTGATCAAACGAATTATAGTTTTAGTTTTTACAGTAAAAACTGGACTATGTTCAAATGGCTAATTTTTACCGATGAACTTATTGCAAGAACTTATTGCAAATTCGTAAACCTTTGCCCAACAATGTCCGAGAACTTATTGCAAGAGTCAAACTAAGTCATGTTGTATATAGCAAAATGTACAATTCATGCCCTCTGGCCATGCACTTGACCCATGTAGATCTATTTATCTTTTATGCCGTAATAATAAGATTTAAATATGATTTTAGTCCTACAAATAGAACAAATAACCATTTTAGTGCTTGCAATTTTTTATTATTTTAAATAGCCTTTACAATTTATAAAAGTATTTGTTTTAGTCTTTAAGATGATTTTAGAGCTGACATGTCACAATTAATGGAATGAATCTCCATTAATTCTTCAGTTTTTGTGGTTCTTCTTATATTTATATATTAAGCTAAATACCACTTTTGGTATTTTATCTTTGCCGTAAGTTTCACTTTGGTTTTTTATCTTTTTTTTGTCCGTTTTGGTCATTTAACTTTCCTTTTCGTTTCACTTTGGTCCCTACCGTCAATTTAACGTAACGGACGCCACACTGGCAGCTAACTGCTGACGTGGTGTCCATCTTCATTAAATGACGTGGCATTAATTAAATGTTATGTTTCATTTTGGTCCTTCATGTTTATTATTTGGTTTCAATCTAGTCCTCTATGTTTTTTAATAGTTTCACTTTGGTCCTTCATTTTGAACTACTATATAAAGCAGTAATGTCCTACAGGTGTAGAGATTTGAAACACAATTTACACACATTTGAAACACAACTTACATGAAATTCAAAATATCGTTCTAAACAATGGCCAAAATATACACGGAATTGAAACACAACTTAGAATTCAAACACAATTACACATAATTACTCACACAATTGCACATAATTACCCACAAATATGAAGTCTGTGGTTAGTGGCCACTAACCACAATTACACATAATTACTCACACAATTACACAATTATATATATTTAAAATTAATAAATAAAAATGTTTTTTTATTAATGGATGGTTAGGATGTGTTACATTGGTACCTTCTTTAATTGACAGCCGTTGGATTAGATTTAATTAAAAAATATAGATCTAATGGCTGATACTAATTTAGTATAAAAAACTAAGGAAATCCTTAGTATCCTAAAGCCAAACCCTTTTATATAGTGAGCCTTTCAACTAATCGCAACTAACTTTTAACTACCTAAACAATAGGGGAAACAACTTGGCCAATATATCCCGAAGGGACATCCCCTATAGGTGTAAGGACAGTCATAAAATGTTCCCATCACATCAACACAAAATCTTAGCTCTAATAAGCTAGAAATATTAGCAACTAGCGGGGTGTTGGTGTATTGGTGTGTTAGTGAGTGGTTATTATTATTAGAACTAGAAATAAAAATGTGTTGGTGTGTTAGTGGGTAGTAATCGTTACAATACCAAAATGACAGTTTTTTTAGAATCTCCTTTATTAATAGTTATAGATACAATACATTTCTGGTCGAATTGTTAAGGAAATTCCTGGGCCAACGTGGAAAACTAAAACAAATCCTCCGGTAGCTGGATCATGTCTAGCAGCAAAACGAAAATGCATGCTCGAGCTAAGATAACAGCTGCGCGGATGGGCATCTCTAGCCGACATCCAAAGTTGGGGCAACAAAAGGTCCACCCGACCCAATGATGAATACATCTCTCCTCAATAGCCTGGCTTCACAATCAACATAATAGATAATAGAGATTCCCACCCTAAAAAGGCAGAAATTTTGTTAGTTATACTAGTAGTAGCACTATTTAAGCAAAAACTATTGAAATGTGAATTACTTAGTCATCCCAATCAGCAATTAAAGACGCAAAAGAGATAAATCTTCGCACTTCAACATGAAATGTATGGAACTCCATGTCTAAAAGATATGAAAACATGTGCGAGGTTTGCTGCACATTAGGCCAGAGGCGGATCTTCTTGAGGGCTGGGGAGGGCCACGACCCGTCCCAAGAAATGTGAAATTACTACGATACCCCTATTCTTAAACATTTGATATTTAAATATATATATATATATATATATATATATATAAGAGCGTTTCCAAAAACTAACATAACTGATCTTTTGGCGTAGCGGTTTCTGTTTCTTCCTTTCACTCTTTGTACCCGAGTTCGAATCATGTTGGAGCCTTATTGGTAGTTAAATTACCAATGAACTTTGCGGGCGCAAAGATTTTGCAACTAAGCCAATAGTTGTTATTGCTTCAAAATTCACAACTTCATAGTATATATCATATTTTGCAATCACCAAAAAACATTTTTTTCATTACAATGTATAGGTAATATGAACTATATATAAACTAAATGTATGGTATTTTTTGGAGTATAAATTTTATTTCATATTTTTACTATTAAGGCGTATTTTATATTAGAACTAGAAGTTATGAATACTTGGTTGATAATTTTTGAAAAAAATATCTTTAGTATTTTAAAGTTAGAATCAAACAAATTTAAAATCATCTTTTTATAGACAATTTCAATTGAGTCTCTATGTGAAATCAACATTATATTTTTAGTTTTTTGAATTTGTTTATAAATAATTTTAATCTATATTTATCTATTTTAATTGTATTTGCATTTCTGCGTCCATGTTCATGCGTTTCAGAGCTTCCATGTTTTTTACTGAGCAGCCCACCCGAGCTTTTTGGTCAAGATCCGCCACTGCATCAGGATGTGCGCCATAGCTCTTCTCAAACCAATAACACTACAGAAAAACATAAACATTGTTAGTTATAACCATAAATATAAAAATATGGAGAGAAATAAGTAAGTTTGGGTTGTCAAGATTACCAATAGTTCGGTGAGATAAAATTGAGCACAAAATGCCATTATAAACCTTTGACATATTATAACACATTTTTGATATAAGTCCCTATTGTAGATAATAGCAAATAATATTAGTATTTAATATCATCTCGGTGTAATTAATAGAGAGTCTAAAAATATCAGTGTAATTAATAACTCACATGCCTCGCTGTGTATATCAGTGTCTCGACTGTCCACCGTCCACCTCTAAGATGATATCTTTGGGACTGTCAAAACAACACACAAATTGATCATTAAAAATGTCTAAACTCTCAAATGTGATTTTTACTATCAAGAACTAAAAAACACTGCATACTGACAGTCGCAGATCTTGACCAAAAAGTTCGGGTGAGCCGCTCATGAAAGAAACATGAAAAATCATAAACACATGTGCAGAAACGCAAATACAATTGAAATAGATATATACAAATTAGAATTATTTATAAACGAAATTAAATGACTAAAAATGTAAAAAATACCAAACATTTATTTTATATATATATATATATATATATATATATATATAGCGTTATGTATTACATATATATACATTGTAATAAGAAAAATATTTTTTTTGGTGACTTTGAAACAAAGTTATCTTAGGGTGTGTTTGGATCAAAAGAGAAAGAGGGAAGAGACAAAGAGGGTGTGTTTGGAAATACGGTTAAGGATACTACCACCACTGAAAAAATTAATATCTATAATTAAAGACAAATTGTTCAATAGCTATTATTATTATTACACAAAAAATAAATATACTTACCATGGCCAAAGTCTGTGAATAGTAAATTTTTCACGATACAACGACATCTTATAAAGTTTATTAATTTGATGCTTGCAATATATTGTCGGCCGACTATGAAGGTACATGCTTGGAGTAGACTGGATCACTCCGACTCAAGTTGAGCGATTTTGAGAGCTTGAAAATAAAAATAAAAAAAATTAGTTTTATGCTTGCAAAGTTGTTTTTGTAATCTACAAAATAGCAACCTAAATTACAAAATAATAATTTAGGACTATAATCTCTTGAAGTGGATGAAAGTTGTTTTTTAATACATATAATTAAGAGGATGTTAATATAAATGGATGAAAATGACAAAGCAATATTAATCAAAGCATTTGCTTATCAAAAAAAATCAAAGCATTTATAAACATACATAGTCACACACTAAAGTTAACCTTAATTACTCGAAAAGAATACAAAATTGCTAACCTTTTTACTTCACACCTCAATTTCAATTAATGTGTTCGACCAAGGGTGGGGTCTAAGGCCTCTTAGACCAAAAACGTTTCAATGAAATAGTAATAATAAAAAAATGAATTAGGGGAGAATTTTTAAACCTGAATCAGGGGATGTTATTATAAATAAATAAAAAATGATGTATAGCATTTTATGAAGTAAAGAACAAAGTAATAAATAACAAATGAGATAAGGGGTGGGGCACTCACAACGAAAAAGGGTAGATACTAGAGAGCAATAAAATAAAAGAAATTAGTGGAACAAAAATAATAATAATTAAAAAAACAAGAATAAAGAATTAACTATTAAGGAATGGAAGTGCTTAGTGTTAATAATTAGCAAAAATATATAAAACAGAAAAAAAAAGCTAAATTAGAATACTAACTTAACATTTACATAGTGAGATGGGTAATGAAGACAGGCGCAACCGAGAACAATGAGAAAGAAAGGGGCGAGGTGAGGGAGATAAAAGGTGGAGAGAGAGAGAGAGAGAAATTGTGGGTGAGGGGTGAGTGAGTGGAAATGAAAGAGAGAGAGGTCAAGAGGATGGGAAGGGGAGGAACCGACGGAGAGAGCTCTCAAGTTTTCTACCCTTTATTTGTTTCTTTGGATTCCATTTATGTGGTTGTATTTATAGGAAAAATTTGGTAGGGTGAGGTGTTGAAGCATAGGAATATTGTGGAGAGAAGGGTGGCAATAATATATTTTTAAGGTACAACACGTGAAGTAAATGAGCATGCCATGTGCGTTTGTTATTTTATTTTATTTTTGTAATTTTGTATTTTTTTGTCTTTTTCTATTTTAAATATAAGGATTGTTCACTAACACAATGTGTGATAGCTACCGAATGGAAAGTTTTTGGAGATAATGATACATTAGTGCAGTGAATAGTTAATTAGAAATCAGTTTTTTAATTACAACCATGAATACTTTTATTTGGAGAAAATATTTTACCTAATTTTCTAGAATTAATTTAGGACTTGAGGTAGTAGAAGTTGAATGAATTTTTTAATCAAAAGTTGAATGAGCTTTTTGTTAATGCAATTTTTAGAATAAAGTATGCTTAGTTTTTTGTTTGTCTTAAATCAAAAGTTGAATGTCTTTTAGTTGGTGTTAGGTAGTCATGTATATAAAATGTAATTTTAAAATATATTAGAAAATGAAGTATAAAAATAAATTGAATAATTTAGGTGTAAATTTTGTAATGCCAAAAATTATATAGCCTTTGAATTCTCCATTCTACACTCGTACTCTGTTTTTTTCCTGATTGATTAAAAAAAATGAAATGTAGAGAGAGGGGTTGGAAAGAGAGAGAGAGAATTAGAGGGTAGAGATTTTAATAGTGATTGTTTAATTTAAATTAATAGTAGAAATATATTAATAAAATACTGAATAAAATGATTAGTTGAAGCCGTGAACAGTTTGTAAGGACTAAGGACACATTAGTATGTTAAATTAAATTCATAGTACAAATATAGTAAGGATATTTATATATAAAGTATTCTTTTTGACAAGATTTATATATAAAGTATTAACAACCTAAATAGACACTAACGTCAATAGCCATTTAAAGAAAGTCTTGGTTATTAGTAAGGATATTTATAAAGCATTGACAATCTAAATAGACACCAACGTCAATAGCAATTTAAATAAAGTCATGATTATGGTGCTCCATCAAAGTATCCTAAACAAAAAATTGTTTTGTTTCTATATAGAATAAAATCATATTCAAAAAATCCAACTTAAAGTGTTAGATTTATGAATAATAAGATTTACGATTTCAAGATGTTATGTGTATTTGAATTATTAAAAACCAGCTATTGCAATAAATTTTTGACAAATTTTAAAATATAGAGATTCCCCTCTACACACTTCTTTGAATCAGGTTACCTATTTCTTCATAATTTGGGGTTCTGGAGACTTCATGTCTCTCAATATTTAAAGCTTCATTTCATTTTTTATTTTTAATTTGAAATTTTGTTAGCCATACCATTGAAAAAAATTGGCAATTTGGATCAAAAATATTAGTTGTTTTCAATAAATTTAATTTGTGGAATCTAAAACTTTTTTTTTCATTTTATATCACTTTCCATCTCCCTAGGGACTTAATATAATTAGATGAAAAAATAAATTTTTTTAATTATAATACTTTATAAGAAGATTTTTACTGGTATGTGTATTTGAAAAGCGTAAGCAACTTCTGATGGTTTTTATAAAAAGAATTAAAAAAAAAGCGTAAGCAACTAAGCATGCAAAATATGGTAGTACATATATTTTATTAAAATGGAAACAATTTTTTGGCAATTTACATGTACACCCCTGTTTTCTTGAACGTACGTGTGTGAAGGTGTAACTGTGTGTACTAACCAGGAATTATATATAAAGATTGATAAATTGACCAAAAAAAAAGATTGATAAATATTAGGGTGTCTTTGTTTTAGCAATAATGATATTTTGACATCGTAGTTTTACACAATAGTATTTGGAGGTTGATTTAGTCAAAATTATGAGTTGGGGGTAGTTGGTCAGTTTCGGAGTCATTTTTATGGCTTAGTAGACCCAGTTACACAGTTGTTATTGTTATTCTTGTTTGCTCCTAGTATTATTTGTACTTGGTGTTATTAGTTCTTAAAATATTTAGCTTATACAAATCCAAACAATGACTCTGATATGATTTGGAATGAAATTGTAGATGAGTGCTTTGAGGACAATACTGAAGAGAATGTGATAACTAACTTAGTTCATCAATATAAGCTCTCCCATTAAAAAAGCTCTTAGGAAAATAAATTTGTTAGTAAAAAAGGAAAAACTAAAAATACAATTTATTGTGAATTTATTCAATTGCCCCCTCACAGACATGAAATTGCTCTAAACTAAATTGCATTTACAGAGTCAAAAGAAGAAACAACAGTGATGTGTAGTTATTGAATGCTTCTATTTTTATGTTATTGTTTAGTGCCAAATAGCTTTCTACACGTTTCCTGCATTTTTCCATTTTTTGCAAAGGAAACGTAGCTTTCTTAACAACTCCTGCACAGCCTAGTCCCCACAACATGTTTGTTGTTTTCTTTGCTGGTTGGTTGTACACAAGAATAACCACGTGGTCTTTCATCATTTAATGCCTAAGAAACACGTTGCTAGGAAATTACGTATTTAGGTCGAGCAATGAAGATGTGGGAATATAGCTGCCCAAATGGATGCCTTTGTTGTTGTTCCAGCATTAATTGTGAGTGGCAAATAAGCAGTGCCAGACCCGAGACCCGCGATTATGGAGTTCAAAAAATTTAAGAGTAGTGATGCAACTTGGTGTCCATTTTTTGTAACAAATTCAGCTTTTACATTTTTATTTTGAAATTTTTTTACTTAGATAAGTCCAGCTTGGATTATGACTCCCGGCACTTTACTTTGTTGTTTTCTGCTTGAATTATAAAGTGGCAAGGGAAGAGTTTTTATAAAGTTGCAGTAGAATTGTCAACTTCTTCTAGGTAGAATAATTCTAATATAATAATATAGGATTTGGTTCAAAACTGCAGTTGTAATGTTTCTTGCATTTTGCTACAGTTATAAGTGTTTCCATTTATTAGTTATTTAAGCCATTTTATCAGTTTAAAATACTTAATCACGCATTTCGATTAGGTGCAGTTGGTATGCTTAGAGAATCTTAGAGTCAAGAAAACCACCCATTTTAGTAAGATCTTTGAGATTTAACACATCGAGAAAAGAAATATTGAAGTTTTGGAGGAAGTTTCTTAGTGTTCGAGCATAATTTACCAAGACTAGCCGGTGTGAACCAACCAATTATTCTATTAAACTAAGCCCTATTATGTTATATTAAGCCCTAATAATCCTATATTAAGACTTAAGTAAAGGTAAGGAGGAGACATATATAAAGAAACACAATTTTTTGTATAAATATGAGCACACAAGTAGTAATAAGTAGGAAAATCCTATCACCAAAAAAAAAGGGGCCTATATGAGTGGTGATTATGGGTGACAATGAATTAGGCTCGGCTCAGTCCGACAACCCACGAAAAAAATGGCAGGGGTGGATTGGTGCTTGTCTGTCCACCACCCTTTATAACATCAGCATGCCGAGCCTGCCAACCCATTGAACCTCGAGCAAGCAATCCACATCGAATCTACATATTTTTCCTGTTTTAGACCATTTTTTTCTCCTTTTTACATATTTTTGGCAAGTTATGGTGAGCCAACCAATCATTTTTGTTTTGTTTTGGGCGGGTGGGTGAGCCAACCCACCACCTTTTTACCCCGATTTTCTTTTAAATTATTTTTAGGGCGGACTAGTACTCTGGCCCGCCAACCCAAGCTGATCAAGGTGCACTCAACTTATCAACCCACCATGCATTCGCAGGTCGGCTAACTTCACTTTTCTGACCGAGATGCGTTCAACTTCTCAACCCACCACATAACCTAAGCATCTCGTTGATGTAATTTCATCCGACAAGAGTGTTTTCAAAAAAGAAAGCATTAAAGAATGTATCACCAGCATTCAACGAAAATCAAAATTGGATGTTTTCCTAGGAGATACCAATTCATTGTTTGACTTACCTAAAATATAATGAACAACGCATAAAAAGGTAGATTTTTAATAAGCTTCGAAGAGAAAGGTCAGCCTCAATTCTATTAGTTGAATACAACACAACAACAATGAATACACTTTAAATTACATAGTGATCCGATCCCTAATGTGCTTGACCGCTGTTTCTCAGGTATCAGATCTCTGTATGCTTTTCCGGTCGTGCTCCAAGCTTCGCTTCAGAGGGTGGGTGTACCTGCGAAGACACTCCAACGCCCAAGTCAGGAGCGAACGAGCAGAGTATATGTCTCAATGAATAGTGTGTACCTGACAACTGACGCCATTAATGCTTATATAGTGTGCGTGATTCGCGCCTGGCCGTTGGATGGCTGTACGGATTCATCGAGCCGTTGATCCAGCGTTCCATTCTCTTGGCCATTCTCGTTGGGCCGTTCCTTATTCTTAATAGCTAGAATGGGCTTCGGCTCACTCCAGAACAGTTGCCCCCCAAACCAAGATCGTGCTCGGGACGGGCGCAGGCTTGAATCCTGTGCGCTCTATTGCCCCCGAGGGCTTTAGACCGGTCAGTGGCATATTTGAACGATCTCGTTTCATATCTTTTGCACGCGGTCGTGGAAACGAAACGACGCCTCCTGACCGTAGCGATGTTCGCTCCTTTGAGACACGAGGTTGTTTGGTCGACCGTTTTAGAATAGAGCCAAATCCTGCTCCGATTGTGTGACACCTGGCATTTTTTAAGAAGCAACGTTTCACGTCCTTTCAAGGATCATTAATGGTGCCTCGAAATTCGAAAAGGCGGCGCCTGGTTATGATGACGGTTCAGTTTTCAAGACGCGTGCAAGTGAAAGGTCACGATGTTTCGTTTTCTTGTTTCCAAAACCTTATAAATATGCTGCCCCTCCTCTCCTCATTCCTCACTTTTTATCCTGAAGCTCCGAAAGCGGTCATACTTTCGTTCTTTAAGACGGAAAACAATTTACTGCTCTATTCTGGCCAGGTGCTCGCCCGTGCACGACTTCCAACTCAGGCGATCTCACTCATCCGGTCGTTTGATTTTGCTTATTAAGGAGTGTACAACCCTGAGACCGAACTTTTCTCCTACTCCAGGTATGCATTTTTTGCTCGTTCTTCTTTAGCTCGTTTTATTCTTCGTTGCGTAGAGCGAGGAGGGGGTGTCAGACTCGGGGTCGACCTTGTCGCCCCCCTTCTGCAAATCATCATTTAGGGTGAGCCTGACTTCCCTCTCCTTGCAGGGTAAGGCAGTGGCGCGAGCAAAGAAGACTGCGAGGATTTCCGGCCGTCAATCCGTCCGAAATTTTTTCTTCCACCAATCTCTCTACCTCGTCATCGTCTGGTCGCTCGTCGAACACTGTCGACACCGTTCAATCTCTTCGAGTGAACTCCGCGCCTCCTCCCATTCCGACCAATGAGGTGCTGCCTGAAGAACATGACTAGAAGGGTAGGCTTGATGATGACCGCTCTTGGATCTCTTCTGCTATAACCAACGAGTGTTCGGTTTTTCCACCAGGCGATGAGATGTTGCCGCTTTTTACTAAGCTGATTGGTTATGGCGACCAGGAATGGCTAGCCGAGGGTGTCCCGGCTCACGAGCATGCTGCCATGATCCCGACCTCTCTAAAATTTATCATGTACACCAATGTTCTCCGAGATTTGAGGGTGCGACCTCCCTTCACCTTCTTCCAGAGGCGTGTCCTGAGAACCCTTGGGGTCGCCCCCTCTCAACTTCATTTCAACGCTTGGGCACTTGTTAAATCCTTTGAGATAATAATGGCCGCTCTTGACCGGGAAGTGAATTGCCGTCTTTTCTTCTCCCTATTCGATGTTAGTCGTACCGTGGAGATGAAGAGTGAACCCAGGCGATGGGAACAAGTTTCTTTGAAGGGGCAAAAAGGCACGGTCAGACTCTTCAAACCCTTCTGCGAATCGGCCAAACCTTGGAGGCATGCTTTTCTCTGGGTCGTTCCAGTCAATGATCGGGCTAAGGAGATGGTGGGAACTGTGGACGCTGAAGGACGTATCACTTCGATGAAATTCCCCCTGGGTTGATCGCACTCACATTATGACCACGAAACCATTCACTATAGGCATCAGAGGAGGCTAAGCGATTACGATATTGAGAGCGTCTTGATGCTAGAGACCCTGGTTACTTGGCTACCCGAAGGGGTTATTCCTTGCAACAAATTCGCTTGTCTTAGGACATCTGAGCAAGCTGAGAATAAACTTGGTGTGCTTTTACTTCTTTTGCTTGTTAGCTTTGATCGTTTCTACTTCGTCTTGCTTCTAACCCTTTTTCTTTTTTCAGCTGAAATGTCGGGCATAGGCTTTGAAGCTCTTTTGGCTAAGACAAAGTCAAGGAAGCAGAAGAAGGTGACCTTTGCTTCCCCCTCTCAACCTCCCCAAGCTGGAGGCGACCATAGACCTCCCGTTCGTGAACAGGGTACGAGCTCCGCTTCCAAGAAGAGAGATCGGACACAAAATTCTGTGGACGCTGTTGCGATCGATCTTGACCCTCCCCAAAAAAGAAGAGAAATACCGAGGAGATCGTCCTTAGATTTGGACGATCTTAAGGATGTTGATTTTGATCGCCTTCGGGCAGACCCTCTATTGTTCGTCGCAGAAATTGCCCAGGCAGCTTCCCAAAAGCTTGCTCGCTATAAATCTGAGGAAGCTAGCCGTCAAGCAGGTATGCGCTTACTCCATAGAAACTTATGGTTGGAGGGTGACCTCTTGGATAAAAATGACAAGTATAAGTCCGCTCTTGGTCATATTACAGATTTGCCGGCAGAACTCGAGAGTACCAAGAAAAAGTTTGAGGATGCTGAGGTCGCCCTCCAACCGACAAAGAACGCACTTGGCTCGGTCACTGCTGAACGTGATGCGGCCATAACAGCCAAGGTAGATGCTAAAGCCAAACTTGCCACCGCTACTGCCAGTTTGACCAAACAATCTACCAAGGCTAATCAGCTGGAGGAGCAGGTGGTCGGTTTGACGGAAACCTTGAAAACCGTTGAGGATGAGCGGGATCAGGCCAAGGGCGAGCTAGAGGCCTTGGAGGACATGACGATTTCAATCGCCAAAGGGCGTTTCGACGAGGCTGTTGCTCAAATCCAATACTGCTATCCCTCTTTGGAGATCAACCCTGAGATCGTGAGCAACGATCATTTTTTGAGGAACGGCCAAATCGTTCGTCTTGCGGAGAAAGACGAGTATGGGAACGTTATCCAAGAAGAAACGATCGTCTTCAGCCGTCCTGAGTAACTCACCCTTTCTTTTTGTTTTTTCAACAAGTGTACTTTGGTTTCTTGTAATCTTTAGCCCGGCTTTCTCCGGGTAGACATTAATATTAACTATCTTTAGTCAATTTACTTTTTTCGCGGTCTTCGGGCTTTATAATACTGTTTCAGCCTTCGTTGAGCCGATCTTCATAGGGATCCCTGTAAACAGCTTACCAAGTTTCTACTTGAGACTTAGCTCGTTTACAGGGTGTGTTCGTGCTTAAGATCGCTTAAGTTTCCTCCTAAGCAGTTTATCAAACTCGGTTCGAATTTAACTCGCTTAAGAGGTATTTGGTTATTGTATCGATCAACAACTTCAAAGAGACTCAAATTTAAAAAATACCTCGCCATTCAAATGACGGGCGAGCGGGCCTCAATAAAAAACCCCGTAGGGAAAAAGAGTGTCCCGCTCGTTTGATTTTTATTCATTGTTCAAGTAATAACATAACATTTTTACAAACTATCAAGTGAAATATCTCCTAAGATTTGCTGCATTCCAAGTATTTGGAATGATGCCTCCATCTACGTTCTGCAAGATGTACGCCCCTTTGCCTGTCTTGGCCGCCACTTGGTAAGGACCTTCTCAATTTGGGGCAAGCTTTCCTTGACCGGCATTTCTTCGGCCAATATCTGCCTTTCTTAGGACGAGCTGCCCTTTTTCGAAGGCTCTTGGAACGACCTTGGCGTTGTGTCTTGTGGCCATCGCTTGTTTTACTAACGCTTCCCTGAGGGCCGCCTTACTCCGTAGCTCTTCTACTAGATCGAGCTCTTCTCTGGTCGCCTGTTCGTTTTCCGACTGCGTCATAGGATTGCTCGTTCTCCAGCTTAGTTCTCCCATTTCGACGGGAATCAGCGCATCCGTACCATAGACCAGTTTGAAGGGGGCTTCTCCTGTGGTTGAGTGCGGGGTTGTTCTGTATGCCCATAATACCGAAGGGAGCTCCTCTGCCCACTTCCCTTTAGCTTCATCTAGTCGTCTTTTGAGGCCTCTCAGGATGACTCTGTTGGCTGCTTCTGCCTGCCCGTTCGTTTGCGGGTGTTCGACTGACGTAAAACGCTGTTTCACGCCTAGTTCCGCTAAGGCTTCTTGAAAGTTTCGGTCGGTGAACTGTGTGCCGTTGTCGGATACAATGACCTCGGGAATCCCAAATCGCACCAAGATGTTCTTTCTGACGAACTTGAGGCAATTCCTTGAAGTAATCGTAGCTAGTGGCTCGACCTCTATCCATTTGGTGAAGTAGTCAATTGCGACGATCAGAAACTTCAACTGACCAGGAGCGAGCGAGAACGGTCCCAACAAGTCGATACCCCACCATGAGAACGGCCATGGGGCGGTCAAACTGTTGAGCTCGGCTGGAGGTGCAATGTGAACGTCGGCGTGCCTCTGGCACTTGTCACATTTCTTCACTAGGTCTCTTGCGTCCGCATCCATGGTCGGCCAATAATAGCCAGCCCTTAATGCCTTTTTCGCCAGCGCTCGCGAACCCATATGATTCCCACAGATGCCTTCGTGGATCTCTTTTAGCACGTAGTTTGCTTCCGTTGGAAGTAGGCACTTGAGCAGGGGCATTGAGAGTCCCCTTCTATAGAGCCGCTCGTTTATGATCGAGTAGGATGTCGCCCGTCTTCGAACGAGCGTAGCTTCTTTAGGGTCCACAGGTTCTTCCCCATCCTTTATGTAGTTAAAAATGGGGTCGATCCAGGTTCGGGCTGAGTCAATTTCACAGACATCCGCTCCTAGTGTGGCCTCCAATCTTACGCTTGGTTGAGATAGAACTTTTTGTATCACACTTCTGTGGTTGCCAGGGTTTTTCTTACTTGCGAGCTTGGATAAGATATCCGCCCTAGCGTTCTCTGCCCTGGGGACGTGCCTGACTTCGGCGTACTCGAATTTCTGCATCAATTCCTTGACCTTTGCGAGGTATTTCTGGAGGATCTTGTCTTTGGCCGAAAAGGTGTCTTTGATCTGAGATACTGCTAACAGCGAGTCTGATCGGATCTCTACCTTCTTCACATTGAATTCCAGACCGAGCAGCAACTCGGCCAAACAGGCTTCGTATTCAGCCTGATTGTTTGTCGTTGGAAAAGAGAAAGCTAAGGAGACCTCGATAGTCGTTCCTTGCTCGTTCTCAAGGATCAAGCCAGCTCCGCTACCCTTGCCGTTGGACGACCCGTCAACATGCAGCGTCCATACGTTGTGGATCGGGTCCTCCGCTCCCGTAGTCAATTCTGCAATAAAGTCGGCCAAGACTTGTCCCTTAATGGTCGACCTAGGCTCATATTTGATTCCAAATTCGGATATGTCTATGAAGGATCTGTCTGATCGGTTGGTTGGTTCGCAGAGCGACCTGATGGGCAACAAAATACGGTCTTAATCTTCGAGCGGACACGACCAGAGCTAAAGCCAACTTCTCAATTTTTTGATATCTAAGCTCTGGCCCCTGTAGTACCTTACTAACGAAGTAGACAGGATTTTGCCTCGTTCCTTCTTCTCGTACCAAAACAGCGGCCAAAGCCTCGTCTGTAATGGATAAGTATAGGTAGAGCGTTTCCCCGGGGTTAGGAGTGGTCAAAATCGGTGGTTCTGCCAAGGCCGCCTTTAGTTGTTCCAGGGCGTGGTCGCATTCGGGCGTCCAATCGAATGCGATTTCTTTCTTCAACAGTGTGAATAAGGGCAAGGATTTGTTTGCGGCTTTGGACACAAATCGTGAGAGGGCGGCAATCATGCCATTCAGCTTCTGTATTTCCTTCTTGGTCGTTGGTGGCTTCATCTCAGTCACTGCTAGACATTTGTCTGGGTTTGCTTCAATCCCTCTTTCGGTGAGGCAGAATCCAAGAAATTTCCCCGCCTTTGCCCCAAAGGTACACTTTTCTGGGTTGAATCTTAACGAATTCTTTCTGGCTTCTTTGAACACTTCCCTTAAGTCGTCTATGTGTGTTCGATTCTGCTTGCTTTTGATAATCATGTCATCCAGGTATACTTCCACCATCTTTCCTATCTGCTCGTGAAATACTTTGTTCATCATGCGCTGGTAGGTCGCTCCAACGTTCTTCAGCCCAAAAGGCATTACTCTATAACAGAAATTTCCCCTGTCCGTCATGAATGCGGTCTTCTCCTGATCTGGTGGATGCATGGCAATTTGATTGTACCCAGAATAGGCGTCCAGGAATGACAAGATTTTGTATCCGCTCGCATTATCGACCAAACGATCAACACTGGGGACGGGGAAAGCATCAATTGGGCACGCTCGGTTCAGGTCAGTATAGTCTACGCACATTCTCCATTTGCCATTTGCCTTCTTAACCAGGACGACATTGGACAGCCACGTGGTGTATTTTATTTCTTTTATGAAGCCTGCCTCGAGCAAGTCCTCGACAGCCTTGGAAGCTGCTCGCGCCTTCTCTTCTTTCTGAACTCTCCTCCTCTGAGAAACCCATTTTGCTTCAGGGTTGACTGCTAAGTGATGGCACGCCCCTTGCGGGGGAATTTCGGGCATGTCCGCTGCGCTCCAGGCGAACAGGTCCGCGTGATCTTTTAGGCATCGGACGAGCTCGCCCTGAGTCTCAGGGGAGAGATTCTTTCCAATCTTGATTGTCTTCTTTGGGTCGTCTCCTAGTTGCACGTGCCAAAACTCTCCATCAGGCTCTGGTCGCTTTATTCTGTTTTTCAATTCTTTGGTCAGAAGGTCGTCTCCTTCTTCTTATTCGCTATCTGGGTCATAACGGGCATCAAGATCTGCCAAATTTACCTGTCCGCTACTTTTCATTGCTGCTTCTATTTCTCTTGCTACTTTTTTACCTTTTTCCTTTAGTCCCAGGAGGAATGCTCGCTTTGCGGACAGTAGGTCAGCTGGGACGGTTGCGACTTCCCCAGACCTGGTGTAGAACTTCATTTTCAGATGGACGGTTGACGGTACCGCTTCTAAGCGGGCAAGGGTTGGCCGCCCAATGATACACTGATAGACCGATTTGCACGGAAAAACGATGAAATCCGTCCTGACCGTCCTGCAGAGGAGATTTTCTTCAGTATCGTCTCCAAAGGTCACCATCAGCTCCAGCCGTCCTATAGGAGTTGTCGAGGAACCATTGAACCCGGTGAGAACTGTTCCTCTGTATGGCCTTAGGTCGTCTTTTGAGATCTTCAACACGTCCAACAGGTCTTCGAATATTATATCTGCTGAACTACCCTGGTCCACTAAAATTCGTCTAACTTCTATGTTCGCCATTACTGCGACGATCACCGAGGGTACTTCGTAGTTGGGCGTTCCGTCGATGAGATCCTCGTCTCCAAAGGAGATGGATGGTCGTACGGAAGGCGGACGCGGAGTGGTGGTCGAGGCGACGCTCATGATCTCGTCCCATCTTCTTTTGATCGATCTGTTAGTTGAGGCGTCCGTGGGTATTCCTCCGGATATGACCATAGCGACCGGTCTTCCCTTGGACTTCCTAGCGCCTATGCTGTTCTCTTCATCGTCGTCATCTTCTACGACTTTGATCGCCTCATCTGCATCTGCTTTTCCCTTTCTAGGTGAGCGGGTAACCTTCCGCTCTTCTCGTGCTTCCGCAAGATCTCTTTTCACGTACTGAGTTAACTTCCCTCTTCGGATTAGAGCTTCCACATCATCTTTAAGGGCCATGCAGTTGTTAGTGCATGCCCATTACTCTTGTGATACCTACAATATTTTTTCGAGGGACGCTGCCCGTCTTTTAGCACGAGGGGTTCCGGTGGTTTCGCGTCTCTGAATTCTGCGTTGGCACACTCCGCTAAAATATTCGCGTACGAGGTATTTAGCTTAGTGCGCTCAGCGAATCTCTTGACCCTATTTTCTCTGGCCGGGCGGTTGTTGGGGCACTCTTCTTTTGCCCTTATATCTTTTTCTGATCGTGAGTATTGGTTCATGCCTGCCTCAGCAGCTTCAATAGCGGTCGTTCTCTCCTCATAATTCATGAACCTTTGGGATCGCCTTAGGAACGTCTCTAGGTCCCTGGGAATGTGGAGTCCTACCTCTACTTCGAAACAGCTTCCTCTTAAGAGGCCCGTTCTTAAGAAGAATAACCGCTGATTATCGTCCAAGTTTCTGACTTGATCGGCTTCTCGATTGAATCTTTCGACATAACTTCTCAAAGACTCATGTGGGCCTTGTCTGATGGCGATCAAAACGTCTTGAGATTTTGGTTTGATCCTGGAGGTCGTAAAGCGGGCGGTGAATACTCTAGCCATCTGCTCCCAAGATGAAATGGTGTTGGGCTTTAGCTCGGTGAACCATTCCAACGCCAACCCTTCTAGCGTAAGGGGGAAGATTTTGCATTTTACAAGTCCGGGCGCTCCGCGATACTTCATCATAATATCAAAGTGCCTTAAATGGGCGTCCAGATCTTTCACGCCGTTGTACATCTTAAGGTCGGTCGGAGGCTTCTCCAACGAGCGCGGGATGCGAAACTCATCTATTTCTCTCGTATATGGTCCCAGGCTGGTATCCCTCTTACTTTGACGGCACACTTGCTTTTTGGGGTAGCTTGCTCCATGGTTGTTAGAATGATTTTTCGACCGATAGGAGTATCGCTCGTTAGATCGGCTTCGAGAACGAGTGGGTGAACTGGTTGAACCACGAGAGGAACCTTCGTGTGATGACTCTTCAAGCCAATAAGTGTAATCGGATGTGGACGGAGTCTTTCTCGGTGGGGTGACCGCTCCTCCTCGTCCCCTCCTAGGGGGTGGAGATCGATGGACCAGTTGCCTTCGCGGAGGCGATCGATGAGGCCTTGAAGGGCGTGCTCGCACGGCCGAAGTGCCCTCATGATGAGGTCGCTGCTCTGGGGCCGTGTGTGCTCGTCTTGAGGCGATCTGATCTTCTAATTGCGTGAGGCGGTCATCGTTGCGATTCAGAGCCTGATTTCGGTTGCGCAGTAGTTCTCGCAGCTCTTGAACTAGATCAGCAGGAAGCTCTACTGTGCCCGACTGTGCAGGGGCGGTGTTGTTGCCTTCAACTCCCGTTGGTGGTGGTCGAGTTGGGATCTCGGCCACACTTTGTAAATGAGCTGCGGCCCTTGGTCGGCCCCGGGGTGCCTTTGGGGGCATCTTCGGATTTGGTGGAAAGCGCGCGGGCTCCCACTGTGGTCGCCAAATGATCCGATCCCTAATGTGCTTGACCGCTGTTTCTTAGGTATCAGATCTCTGTATGCTCTTCCGGTCGTGCTCCAAGCTTCGCTTCAGAGGGCGGGTGTACCTGCGAAGACACTCCAACGCCCAAGTGAGGAGCGAACGAGCAGAGTATATGTCTCAATGAATAGTGTGTACCTGACAACTGATGCCATTAATGCTTATATAGTGTGCGTGATTCGCGCCTGGCTGTTGGATGGCTGTACGGATTCATCGAGCCGTTGATCCAGCGTTCCATTCTCTTGGCCATTCTCGTTGGGCCGTTCCTTATTCTTAATAGCTAGAATGGGCTTCGGCCCACTCCAGAACACATAGCAACTCCATCACCGCTACACAGTTACCCTGGATGGACAAGTCCATTAGAAATGACTGTAAGTAATTACATTGGAAATTTTGATGAGTCATTTCATGATTTATGTCAGTATCACTGTGATGTGAACAAAGTGAATGCAGAAATCAGAAATACATTTGTTATGGTGAGCCTTTTTTACCACATACACCCCCTTCTTTCGCATCTATTCACACCACACAAAAGCCCAATATCAAAGGGCCCAGTCCGAACATCAAGGGCTCAGATCAAACCACCAGATCGGACGGTCCTGATTCATTGAAATCAACCCCACCCCACTCTATAAATACAACATTCATTGTCTCATTAATGGTAAGCATTCTCTTATTTATCACTTCGCTAAGACTATCCCACTAACTTTAGCATCGGAGTAACTTTGCAGGTACAACACCAGCAGGATCGGATACAGTCATTGACTAAGGATATCAACCACTAACTACCTCGGATCGCTCATCAAGGTCGGAAGTACAGTGCAGAACAACATTCTCTACCAGCAAAAAGACAACAATTAAATCATATAATGAGGTCAATTTAACTAAGATATTCCAGCTAAGTTGCATCTTAAAGCAACCCACCCAGGAGGAAAAAGGAAATATCGGCTGTAATTACTTGTTTTGAATTCGATATGATTTAAATCATATCGGCGATGGAAAAAGTTTTGGCAATAGGGTCATTCCAACAATTAAATCATCTCGGCGATGGAAAAAGAAATTCCTATTAATTCTCTGAAAGTTTTGGCAATAGGGTCATTCCACCAAATAAGTAAGAGTACAAGGATATGCCCAATAATCATATCGAATTCAAAACAAGAAGATCTTCCAAAAAGTGGCCGACGCTTACATAAAGGAAGAGATAGATCGATGGTCAGCAAAAAACCCTACAAAAAGATGTTCGTGTCTCAATTTCTGGGAATGATGACTTTCAAGAAGATGGAGCCGTTTGGACCAAAAAAAAAAGAAAAGAAGATGGAGCCGTAGAAAACACTTCATTATCAACATCTCTATATATAATTGTTGAAGCGAGAATATGCTCACAACTCCTTTCAAGTGTGAAGCTCTTTTTTCTTTTTTTTTCTTTTTCATATCATAAAGTTCGTGTTTTCAGGTATTTTAGAGTTTAGAAAAAATTTAACTGTTTAAATACGTGTAGTTCGTTATATAATAACTACTTTGGTGAAGAAAAAATAATTATTTCCTGATAACATACGTAAAATGTGATGCTAAATAGTGTGTTTTGGTGTACTTTATGGTTTAGGAAAAATTTAACTATCCAAATACGCAAAGTTTGTTCCCTATTAACAGTTTGATAAAAATAAATAATAGTTTCGTGACAAAATATGTAGAGTGTGATAAATTGGTATTTACAATTGTATCTTTATATTATAATATTATATTCGAGAACCGCGTTGCAACATTCACTCTCACGGGAACTTACATCACTTACTCCCGCGAGAACTGCAATCATATTTACAATAGAATCTCCACCTTCTTTTTCAACTTTATATTGTTGCTTTTATTTTAGGCTTAAATGCACTTTTGGTCCCCCTATTTTACTAAATGTGCAATTTTGATCCCCCTATTATTTTTTGCGCAATTTTTGTCCCCCTATTTTACTAAATGGGCAATTTTGATCCCCCTATTTATTTTTTGTGCAATTTTGGTCCCCCTATTTTACTAAATGCGCAATTTTGATCCCCAATCATAGAAAATGATTTAATTATTCAAAATAAATAAATTATTTTTATATTTTATAATTCATTACATAATTTAAAACAAGTAAAGTAATTTATATTTTATATTTTAAATAGTTAAATATTTATTTAAAAATAAAAAAACTTTTAATTGTCTAATATAAATAAGCTATTTTTATATTTAATATTTTAAATAGTTATATATTTACTTAAAAAATGAAAAATAATTTAACTATCTAAAATAAATAATCTATTTTTATAGTTTATATATTAAATAGTTAAATATTTATTTAAAAAATAGAAAATCGTTAAGTTTTTTAAAATAGATAAACTTTTTTTATGTTTTATATTTGTAAATATAAATTAAAATAATAAAATTGGGGGACCACTTCTTTTATTTTATTAAATATTTATTTTAAATGTTTAAATTATTTTACAATTTAAACCATAAAATATAAAAATAATTTAACAATTTAAAATAATTAAATTATTTTCTATTTTTTAAGGTATAAAATATAAAAGTAGTTTACTTATTTTAAATTATATAGTAAAGTATAAAATACAAAAATAATATATTTATTTTAAATAATTAAATCATTTTTCTATAATAGAGGGATCAAAATTGCGCATTTAGTAAAATAGGGGGATCAAAATTGCACAAAAATAAATAGGGGGATCAAAATTGCTCACTTAGTAATAGGGGGACCAAAATTGCCCAAAAAATAATAAGGGAATAAAAATTGCACATTTAGTAAAACAACGGGGACCAAAAGTGCATTTAAGGATTTATTTTATTAGTGGTGTTCATCCAACCATGCACGATACCCACGTGATTCACTTTTTAATTGTGTTATTTTATTTTTAATTAAGAGTTAGGTTTTTATATTTACATCTGATTAATATGGATTATGTTATAAAAATTATTTAGACTTTTTATTCTTATTATTCTCGATGTTCAAATTCATTGTCTTTGTTAATTTTTTTTTTAATTTTATAATTTTCTTATTTAATTTATAGTTATAATTTAATTTTTATTCACAAGAACTTCAGCCGTATTTATGATAGAACTCCCATCATATTCTTTCAACTATGTATAGGTGCTTATACTTTATTGGTTGTTTTCATCCGACCCTACATGATACCCACGTGTTGCACTTTTTAATTTTGTTGTCTTCTTTTCTTTTTAAATGCGGATTATGTTATTAAAATTCTTTAGACATTTTCTTTTAATTATCTATGGATGTTCAATTTCAATGTCTTTGTTTAATGTTCCCTTTTAATTTTTTAATCTTCTTATTTATTTGTTGTTTTCATTCAACCCTACATGATACGTACGTGTTTTGCTTTTTAATTGTGTTGTCTTCTTTTCTTTCTTAATGCGAATTATGTTACTCCCTCCGTTCTCGATCTTTTGTATTTTTGGCATATTACACACAAATTAAGGTTTCATTAATTTGTATTAGTTAAGTACTAAAATACTCCTTTTGTAGTTGTCTTGGGATAGATGAAGTCACAATAAAAGAGTCTTGAGATAATTAATTCATAATTTGAGACTCTAAATGAATAAATAAATATAGTTAGTATATTTGGAAAAATTCGGTGAATTGTACATTGGGTTTTAAAAAAAGACCAAAAGTACCAAATTTTAGGAACGGAGGGAGTATTAAAATTCTTTGGTCATTTTCTTTTCATTATCTATGTATGTTCATTTCAATGTCTTTGTTTAATATTCCCTTTTATTTTTTAATCTTATTATTTAATCTATAGTTATAATTTAATTTTTATTCACACCTATTCGACTATATATTTTACAAACCAACACCGACCCAGTGCCATAGGCTACCCTGGGACACAGGGTTCTACCCGGTGCTCCTAATGTTTTGTATTCTTTTCGTATTCTCTTATTATAAATTTCACAACTTCCTTCCATTTCCATATCTCTATGTCTCTTGCTTTATCTATAAGCTTTGGCAACTTTTGTTCAGAAGGTCCTTTGCGATTGAAACAATCGCTACAAAAACAATGGGCTCAGCCATACATTGGGTCATTGCAAAAAGGCTTAAGCTAAACCAAGTGCAGGAGGGGGTGAAGGAATGAACAATAGGGAGTGTACATGTAAAATTGGCAAATAAATTATTTTCCATTTTTATGAAATACATGTACTACCCTATTTTAAATTCTTACCTTTTTAATATATACATACCAGTAAAAATATCCTTATAAATTATTATAATTATTAAAAATATAATTTCTTTATCTAACTATTTAAAATTGCTAAAACAATGTTTTATGAGGCAGACCGATGAAAAGATTAAGAAATGAAAGATAATATATATCTTATTATGAGTTGTTGTTATTTTATTACTTTAGTGAATATAAAACTACTTTAATCTAATTTACATAATCATTTTCATATTATTATAAAACAACAAACACTTTCACATAGTAATATTACTATCTATAGTTATTATCTTATTATCAAATAACAGTAACTTACAAATAGTAATATTTATATCTATTTTTTTGGTTACATATCAAACTACTTACTAGAAAATATTCAAGATCGAACGGAGTGGCCAAATTAGCTCACTCTCACTAGAGTGGGATGATATGTTAAAGTAAATGAATGCTTATAATCGTTCTTACATTTTATACGTGAGTTATTCTTAACTAGTCCCAATATCAGTCTTAACTATTCCCATATCCGCCTTTGCTTATCAAAAAAAAAAAAAAACTAGTCCCAATATCAGTCTACGTAAGAGAGTAGTATATTTTGCCTAAAAAAAGCGTAAATGTATGTTTAGTCTCTGCATGAACTAAGTATTGTTAAGCAAATGTAAGAAATTGTAAGTTTAGATAACATATTATCATGAATACTTTATGAATAATGAAACCAAACACAAAGTTGTATAATTTTACCGTAAATGACAAAAAGGAAATACTCATTTTCTATTTCAATTAACTAACATATAATTCTCACTTAATGTGCGCACAAAATCTTACAAATATATATATATATATATATATATATATATATATATATATATATATATATATATATATATATAACGCAACTGAGGGCGAAACTCGGTGATTTTGTCGACCGCTCGTAAGATGTTTCTACTTTTAAACGAAAAATTTCCTTGCGGTACAATGCATTCGTGTTGAAAGGCATCAATTAAAAGACCAACTGTATCATATAAATCTAGGGCAAAGTTGAAATATCCAATCGGATCTTTGTTGAACTAGATCCATGTTTGCGCCACTGTAAATCCCAAAAATATCCTGACCGCGAAGGTTGGGCCATACAATTGGAAGTCCTAAAAGGGATTCTGGGAGCTGAAAAAACAAGAAAAATAAACTAATTTTCATAGATTTTAGATATATTCCTGCATAACTGTAACACAACCAAGTGATCAAGGGGAAGCTACAACAGTTGAGAAAGGGAGAAAGAGCACAAGGAACAGGAGAGCTAATGTGAAGCTGGAGAACTTTGTATGCAAGTATAAATAGAATTCTTATACAATAGGTGGGGTTTTTTTTTGTTGAGAACACTTTTTCCCCTTCTGTTATTCTCTTCTCTCTGTAACCGACTTTCTTCTCTGTAACAGAATTCCCTCTTCCCTGCGAGAGAATCCAATTGAATCATTGCAATTCTTCATTACTTGAATTGAGCAATTGACATTGTGAACCTCATCTCTAATACATTGATTCTGTAGTTCTGTCTAATAATTCCAGTAGCATTTCATTGGTGCTTTCATCGTTGCCATGGCGGAAAACACACGGATGAAGGAATTGACTGCGGAAGTGAAACGAAACGCCGAAGAGACACAGGTGAAATTCGATGATCTACAAACATAAATCCGCGAAATTAAGGAACGACAAGCAGCAACGGACGCGAAATTGGACAAGATGAGTGATGCGATTGCATTGTTACTTCAACGAAGTCCGATTTCAACATCGACAGCGAGTCCCTCCCATGGCATTGCGAACTCACAACCGATTCCAACGAGAGGAGCTTTTCAAGTAAGACTAGTGAAGCTTGATTTTCCGCGTTTTGATGGAAGTAATGTGATCGGATGGATCTTCAAAGCGGAACAGTTTTTCGATTATCACAATACGCCAGATCGGGAACGATTGACCATCGCACCAGTGCACTTAGATCATGATATCGTCCCCTGGTTTCAGATGATGCAACGGAATTCACAAATTCAGAACTGGAAAGCGTTTACGCGTGCATTGGAACAAGATTTTGGTCCCTCGCCATACGATTGTCCTCGTGCAAGCCTCTTCAAGCTTGTGCAAACCGGTACAGTTTCGGAATTTTACTTAGAATTCACTGCTTTGGCAAATCGATCTGAAGGATTAACAAATGATGCATTGCTGGATTGTTTCGTTAGTGGTTTAAATGAAGATATAAGGCGTGATGTAAGAGCCATGGAACCTAGCACATTAATTAGAGCAGTGGCGTTAGCAAAGTTGTTTGAGGAAAAGTATACTAGTAGTCACAAAACTAAGCAAACTAATGCTGCATACAGAAATAGTGGCTCACAATCCATTGTTGGCACAGCTGGTCAGAAACCTAATGTAGTTGCTGGTAGAACTGAGACCAATAGTAACAATGCTAAGGCAAATTTACCTCCTCTGTTACCTACACCAAACAGCAAACCTATTAACCAGAATGCTAAGAATCTGGCTATTAAGAGTATGTCAGCAGCAGAAATTCAATTGAGAAGGGATAAAGGCTTATGCTATTTTTGTGATGAAAAATTCTCCTATTCACACAAATGTCCTAATAAGCAGAAATTTATGATGTTACAATTAACTGATGATGAAGACAATGAGGAAGTGCCTGAACAACAGAAGGAAGTCATTGAACGACCTCAAACAATAGGGGAAGAGCATCATTTGTCTTTGAATGCAATGAAAGGAGGTCATGGTAGAGGCACTATTAGATTCTCAGGGAGAATTGGTCAAATACCAATCCAAGTCTTGCTGGATGGTGGTAGTTCGGAGAATTTCTTACAGCCACGGATTGCTCATTGTTTGAAACTTCCAATTGAGCCCTTGCCTAGTTTTAGTGTCCTGATTGGGAACGGTGAACATATGCAAACTGAGGGATGGGTTGAAAAACTCTCAATACAGATACAAGGACAAGAGCTGACAATACCTGTATATCTGTTACCTGTAGCTGGAGCAGATTTGGTGTTGGGATCTGCTTGGCTAGCAACATTGGGACCACATGTCTCTGATTATGCAGCTGCGGTGATCAAGTTTTTCCATCAGGACAGGTTTGTGACTCTGAAAGGTGACCAGAAAATAGGGCCAGCAGAGGCCCATTTACATCAACTGAGAAGAATGAATACTACTGCTGCCATTAGTGAGTGTTTTACAGTGCAGCTAGTACAACCTGTGGTGCCCACAGATGAAGTTTTGGAGCTGCCAGACACGGTAGAACCAGAATTGGCCAATTTACTGCACACGTACAGGCAGGTATTTGCTACTCCCTCTGGTTTACCTCCTGATAGAAGCCATACTCATGCTATTAATTTGGTTGAGGATGCCAAACCTGTCAAAGTTAGACCCTATAGATACCCACATAGCCAAAAAGAACAAATTGAAGTAATGGTGCAAGAGATGTTAGACCAAGGAATTATACAACCAAGTACTAGTCCATTTTCGTCTCCAATTGTGTTGGTTAAGAAGAAGGATGGCAAGTGGCGATTCTGTACAGACTATAGGGCATTGAATACCATCACGGTCAAAGATACATTTCCTATGCCTACTGTGGATGAATTACTAGATGAACTATTTGGAGCTCAATATTTTTCTAAGCTGGATCTAAGGTCAGGTTATCATCAAATCTTATTACAACCTGAGGACAGATTCAAATCAGCTTTTAGAACACATCATGGCCATTATGAATGGCTAGTGATGCCATTTGGTCTCACCAATGCCCCAGCAACTTTTCAGAGTTTGATGAACAACATATTTCAAAAGGAATTAAGGAAGTTCGTTTTGGTCTTCTTTGATGATATTTTAATATATAGTAAGACTTGGAAAGCTCATTTAGTTCATTTGGAGGTGGTTCTGCAAACACTTCAGAAACATCAATTGTATGCTAGGCTTGCTAAATGTTCATTTGGATTGCTAGAGGTCAATTACTTGGGTCATACTGTTTCTGGCCAAGGGGTAGCTATGGACAAAGATAAAGTGGTAGCAGTGCAAGAATGGCCTAGACCTCAGAATGTGAAGCAAGTTAGAGGATTCCTTGGCTTAACGGGGTATTATAGACGATTCATCAAGGCATATGCGAACATAGCAGGCCCTTTGACTGACTTATTGAAGAAAGAGGCCTTCAAATGGACCACTGACAGTGAGAATGCTTTTATAAGGTTGAAGCAGGCCATTACTGAGGCACCGGTATTGGGGTTACCAAATTTTGAACAGCCTTTTACACTTGAAACTGATGCATCAGGCATTGGGGTGGGGGCTGTGCTAAGTCAGAATGGTCACCCAATCGCCTATTTCTCAAAGAAAATGGTCCCTCGAATGCAGAAACAGTCAGCATACACCAGGGAATTATTTGCAATTACCGAAGCTATAGCTAAATTCAGGCATTATTTACTTGGTCACAAGTTTGTGATTAAGACTGACCAAAAGAGTTTGAAGAGCCTACTTGATCAGTCCTTACAAACACCAGAACAGCAGGCATGGCTCCACAAGTTCATGGGGTATGATTTTCGAATTGAATACAAGCCGGGTAAGGATAATCTTGCAGCTGATGCCTTATCCAGAGTATTTTTCATGGCTTGGTCTGAACCACAGTCTCATTTTGTACAACAACTGAGGCAAGAGATTACTACTAATGAAGTGTTACAGAGACAGATACAAGAATGTATGCAAGATGGGAATAAGAATCAGCACTATATGGTTAGACAGAAGTTACTATATTGGAAGGACAGGTTAGTTATACCTAAGAAGAGCAATTTAATTCAAGACATACTTAAAGAGTATCATAGCTCTCCAATTGGTGGCCATGCTGGTGTGACACGGACCATTGCTCGCATTACTGCCCAGTTTTACTGGCCAGGTCTGAAACATGATGTCAAGGCTTATGTTCAGCAGTGTAGTATCTGTCAGCAAGCCAAGTCACTGAACACTGCTCCTGCTGGCTTATTACAACCGTTACCTATTCCTACTAGGGTGTGGGAAGATGTGGCGATGGATTTCATCACAGGTTTACCCAATTCCTTTGGCTTCACTGTTATCATGGTGGTGGTTGATCGTCTTACCAAATATGCACACTTTGTAGCCATGAAGACTGATTACTCAAGCAAGAGTGTTGCAGAGGCTTTCATGACTAATATAGTCAAGTTACATGGAATTCCTAAGTCTATTGTATCAGATAGAGACAAGGTGTTCACCAGCTCATTTTGGCAGCATCTTTTCAAGTTGCAGGGCACTACTTTGGCTATGAGTACTGCATACCATCCTCAATCGGATGGGCAATCTGAAGTGCTCAATAAGTGTTTGGAAATGTATTTGAGGTGTTTCACCTTTGAAAATCCTAAAGGGTGGTTCAAGGTATTGGCTTGGGCTGAGTATTGGTACAATTCCGCATACCACAACAGCTTAGGCATGACTCCATTTCAGGCGTTATATGGTAGAGAACCACCAGGGTTAGTAAGACACAATGTGGTGGACAATGTTAACACTGCAGTAGCTGCTGATTTAGCCGATAGAGATGTTCTGCTGCAACAATTGAAAGGTAACCTCAACAAAGCCCAGCAGCGGATGAAAACGCAGGCTGATAAACACAGAACAGAGGTGCAATTCAAGGTTGGTGATATGACCTTGGTCAAGCTACAACCGTATAGACAACACTCGGTGGCACTGAGGAAGAATAACAAGCTCTCGATGAGGTATTTTGGGCCATTTGAAATAGTGGAAAGGATTGGTACAGTGGCGTATAAGCTGAAGCTACCAGTGACAGCAAAGATACATCCGGTTTTCCACATTTCTCAGTTGAAATTGTTCAAGGGAGCGAGCACAGAACCATACCTACCCTTGCCACTAACAACTAATGAGTTGGGACCTGTGTTGGGGCCTAGCACAGTTCTAAGAACTCGGGTGATAGTGAAGGGCAATGTTGAAGTGGTTCAAGCTTTAGTTGTGTGGGAAGGTGGTGATATGGAAGCAGCCACGTGGGAAGATGTGGAGGACCTGAAGCGGCAATATCCTCATTTTAATCTTGAGGACAAGATTCTTTTTAAAGGGGAGGGTAATGTAACACAACCAAGTGATCAAGGGGAAGCTACAACAGTTGAGAAAGGGAGAAAGAGCACAAGGAACAGGAGAGCTAATGTGAAGCTGGAGAACTTTGTATGCAAGTATAAATAGAATTCTTATACAGTAGGTGGGGGTTTTTTTTTGTTGAGAACACTTTTTCCCCTTCTGTTATTCTCTTCTCTCTGTAACCGACTTTCTTCTCTGTAACAGAATTCCCTCTTCCCTGCGAGAGAATCCAATTGAATCATTGCAATTCTTCATTACTTGAATTGAGCAATTGACATTGTGAACCTCATCTCTAATACATTGATTCTGTAGTTCTGTCTAATAATTCCAGTAGCATTTCAATAACTATGAAAAACAAACTAATTTTCAAAGATTTTAGATATATTCCTACATAATTATCGTAATTTCTAACAAAATCAATACACTGGGTTTGGTGGGATAGTGGCAAAACTCAAGTTTGTCCGAGGGATTTTGGGCTGGGGCCGGACCCCATTATTGTAAATTCATGGGGAATCAGATTCCAACAAAGATTCTGTTGGAAAAACTAATTGGCCATTGAATTGAAAATGACTAGTGATCCATTAAATTGTAAATTCTATAAATAGAGAAGACAAATACTATTAAATAAAGAAGATAACTAAAGAAGACTCCTAACAAATTTCAACAGTCAAACATGATTGCGAATAAAGAAGAAAAAATAAGTGGTAAAATCTAAGATCTGTAGTATGATGCTGCTTGTAGACTTAATTCACTATAATGCAAAGATTTTAGAACTTACTTAGTAGTTAAACATTTTATGGAAATTAAGTCAAAAACGAAGAACTCCACCTCATCAATCTGTTCCTTTTCATGAACCTTATGAATCTAAGCTATTTTAGAATTAGCATCCTTCAATAACAAAGAAAATCAATAAAGAAATTCCAAACAGAACAAACCTAATTCAACTTTCAATTGTATAACAACAATAAAGAAGATCAGAAGAATGTAAATGTACCTGAACATCATTTTGGATTTCAGCAGGAACTTCCATGGCGGTGGGAAAGAGTTAGTTTGAAAAACAAAAACAAAAGAAGGGTGCTTTCTTTTGACTGGATAAGCAAAAACACCAAGACCAAAAACAAGAGAATGACCAAGAAACCCAAAGCTGAGAGGGAAAGGGCAGGACAGGACCAAAACAGCCCGTTGAAAGTCACGACTTCGAGTTTCTTCCATTTGATACACTAGAAAAGCAGCTCACCTTTATAATCTGTTCAAAGATATTCGAGAGGCCAACAACTGCTCTGTGGTCACAACTTTTGCAAAAGACGTATCTGAGGTCCTATATTCAATTCCGGCAAACATGCCAAGTGCCCCAAGTGCGGGCATAAGATAAATTTTTTTGGATATAAAAGTGATCCGGAAGATAATAGACCACCTTTTTTCTTGCACCTTCAACAAGTAACGAAAATTCCAGCAAAATGATGAGTAGGATTTATTATTTTATTTTGGTACCTAGGCAAACAACTTGATAATTTTCTTAATGCTCTTAAAACCTTTTTCAACTCATTTTGACATCTTTTTCTTTTAAAATCTTTTTCTTAATTAGGTTCAATATTGAAGTAGTTCTAATTATTAAAAAAAGTTAGTTTGTAAAACAGTGGAAAGGTTGAAATGAGTCATTACTGATCTGGAAGAAAAGTGCCACTAAAATGAGTAGCATTAACCGCCATTGGAAGCCGGAATAATGCACAGAAAGGGGAACACTACATAATACACAAAAAGATGGTTAAGGATATTAGCACCACTGAAAAAATTTAATATCTATATTTAAAGACAAATTTTTAAATAGCTATTATTATTATTATACAAAAAATAAAAATACTTACCATGGCCAAAGTCCGTGAATAGTAAATTTTGTAGGATACGACATCTTATAGAGTTTATTAATTTGATGCTTGCAATATATTGTCGGCCGACTATGAAGGTACAGTAGGTTGGATCACTCCAACTCAGTTGAGCGATTTTGAGAGCTTGAAAATAAACAAAAAAAAAATTAGTTTTATGCTCACAAAGCTATTTTTCTAAATTACAAAATAACAACTTAAATTATAAATAATAATTCAGGATGATAATCTCTTCAGGTGGATGAAATTTGTTTATTAATACAGATAATTAAGAGGATGTTAATACAAATGGATGAAAATGACAAGTAATATTAATCAAAGCATTTATAAACAAACATAGTCACACACTAAAGTTAACCTTACTTGAAAACTTTTTAATGAAATAGTAATAATAATAATAATAATAATCTTGTCAAAAAAATAAAAAATAATAATAATAAATAAATAATGATGTATAACATTTTATGAAGTAAAAATCAAAATAAATAATAAATAATAAATGAGAGAAGGGGTTGGGGTATTCACGACGAAAAAGAGCAATAAAATAAAAGAAATTAGTGGAACAATAATAATAATTAAAAAAAAAACAAAGAATAAGGGAATGGAGTGCTTAGTGTTAAGAATTAACAAAAGTATATAAAATAGAGACTTCTTTTTTAACATCAAAAGGTTTTAATGAGGCTTCTTTCCTCATATTTGCTTAACAAAAATTAACAAAAGTATATAAAATAGAAAAAAAGTTACATTAGAATACTAACCTAACATTTACACATTGAGATGGGTAATGAAGAGAGGCGCAACCGAGAAGAAAGAGAAAGAGCGAGGTGTGTGTGAGAGAGAGAGAGATTGTGGGTGGGGAGAGGGTGAGTGAGTGGAAATGCAAGAGAGAGAGTCCAAGAGGATGGGAAGGGGAGGAATCGATGGAGAGAGCTCTCAAGTTTTCTACAGTTTGTTTGTTTCTTTGGATTCTATTTCTATGGTTGTATTTATAGGAAAAATTTGGATGGGTGGGGGGTGTTGAAGCATAGAAACATTGTGTAGAGAAGGGCGGCAACAATTTTTTTAAGGTACAACACGTGAAGTGAATGAGCATGCCATGTGGGTTTCTTATTTTGTTTTTGGATTTAATTTATATACACAATAGGTGTATTCATGTTTTACACTATCTACCAATTACATGGTGACACATCATTAAAGAGAAATTGGTCAATTGGTAACCATCAATTAATCAATTGGTAATCAATCACTCCATGAATTGTGATTGGTAGTGGTTGTAAAAGTTTATACACCTATTATGTATATAAATTAAACTCTTTATTTTTTTTTTGTAATGTTGTATTATTTTTTGGTCGTTTTCTATTTTAAATATAAGGATGGTACACTAACAGAATGTGTGATAGCTACCAAATGGAAAGTATTTGGAGATAATGATACATTGATCCAGTGAAAAATTAATTAAAAAACATATTTTAATTACAACCATGTGTAGTTGTTATACTCATGGATAAATATTAGGTTGCCTTTGTTTTAGCAATAATGATATTTTGACAACTCAAACTTGACATCGTGGATTTACACTGCAGTCTTTGAGTGAAGCTTGAAATAACAAATACAAGGCAAAGAAATAATAAAAAGGTGTTAAGGGTATGTTTATATGGTGTTCGACAACTCTATAGTTCACTACAAGAAAAACATCAGACAGATTTTTTCTGCCAGTACATTTCCGGCGGAATTTTTACAAAAAGAAAAATTAAAAATCGGCCGGTAAAATTTCCGGCGGATATATATATATTATTTTAAATTACCGGCGGATTTTTCAATTTTTTAAAAAAAAATCCGTCGGAAAATACCCATTACCGGCGGAAAAATCAGTAGGTAATGTACGTTTCCGGCAGATTTTTTTTTGACAAAATCCAATCCGGCGGAAACGCACATTACAGGCGGAAAAAATCAGCCGAAAACGTCACTTTTCCGGCGGATTTATTAGTAGGTAGTGTGTTGGGGGTGGGAGGCCACGCAACTAATGTGCTATTTTGGAGGTTGATTTGGTCAAAATTGTGAGTTGGGGGTAGTTGGTCAATTTCAGAGTCATTTTTCTGGCTTAGTAGAGCCAGTAACATTGTTATTCTTGTTTGTTCCTAGTATTATTTGTACTTGGTGGTATTAGTTCTTAAAATATTTTGCTTATGCAAATCCAAAGAATGACTCTCATAAGATTTGGAATGAAAAAAGGCCTTGAGTGACAGTGAGAGGTGTTATTTAGTTATGATAGCATGTTTTCAATACTCCCTTCGTCTCATATTAAGTGTCTTGTTTGCCATATTTTTTTTTCTCAAATTATCTGTCACTTTAGAATCCCAATACAACATTTATTATTACTTTCCAACAATACCCTTACTTTAGAATATCAATAACCGTGCATTTGCACAAACCAAGAAAAGTGTAAAGGTGTTTTAGTCCTACCATATTTTTTTACCATAAAATTTATAATATCCAATCATTTTCTTAATACCCGTGCATAACCTTAAATGACACTTAATATGAGACGGAGGGAGTAATATACTAGGTGTGAGGCTCTCTGCTAGGGTTTTTAACTCTAGCCGCCGTCATGCCTCAGAGTTCGGTCCCACCAGACCTTCTCACGGTATTGCCTTAATGCCTTCAACCAATTCATGTGCTTTTCAAGACCGTATGAGGTTTGAGGCTTTGTTCGCTGGATCTCCGATTGCGCCTTTCTCTAGGCAGACTACGATTTCTAGCACAGTGGTAACGCCTTCTGCTGTTGCTGCGTTAGTGGGCCCCTTGAAGTCACCTCTTTATTTGAGTGCAAAAAATTCATCATGAGGCGACAAATATTAATATTAAATTCCCAGAATTAACCAATGGGCCAGCTAAGGAGATTGAACCTGTCACGTCGCTGTCGCCTGCGCGCGCTCAGTCAGGTGTCCAGTCATTGTACGACGCGACTCCCTACCGTCGCTCTGACCGAGTTGCAGACACTGTTCCCGGATTTAATGCCTGCCGCTGTCCCTGTTTCTGCCAACCAGAATGTCCCTCACAAAAAGGCAACAAATGTCAAATCTTTTGCCCAAGTTTTGATGGGGTCGGAAAACAAGACCTGTGATATTCCTATTAGTCAACCTCCTCGTCCGTGCTTCAAAGGAGATGATTTATCTATCTCAATTTCGGAAGAGGAATATATGACAGGTTTGCAAGAATGCAAAACACACATTCATGGTAGAATTTTCCTCACAAAGGGAGACATGTTGGAATATTTTATTCCAATATCATAAATAATGGGCATATATTCTTTATTAATTATATTAGCTATTTATCAATTAGGAGCTTTGATTGATATGTGATCAAAATAAGTAAAAGGCTATATTGGATTTCTAATTATATAATTAATTAATTAATTATTATTGATATGGGCCCAATATGAGTGGATGTCAGTGATAGCCCATTAGAGGGATAATGGGAACCCTAATAGGCTGTCACACTATAAGTAGGCTATGGTCCCCAATATACCGGACTAACCGCAACACACACGTTTACTCTCCTCTCCCCATCTGAAGAGAGTCTAAGGCATTAGGAGTCCCGGTTGAGGAAGAACCATAAAGCCGACGAGTAGCTGTTGCTCGTTTATCACTCACTCCTTCTTCTCAGGATCCGTTCTCCACTTCTTTGCTATGGATCCAGGTATTTATCTAATCCTTGATATATCAACATGTCGTAGATCCTAAGGTCGTCAAGATCATGGTTTTGTTCTTGATTATATAGAAGCATGCTCCTATGTTTTTTGTCTTCCGCAATAGTGTATTCATGCTTATATTATTAATTCCAACAACTGGTATCAGAGCACACGTCTTCTATGTTGATTTATTGGGATTACAGCTTTTGGTTCTACTGTATCATGTCTTTTGTGTTCTTCTGTTTTGTTTCAAAATTCTCCAATATTCTCATATATTATTCGAATTGATTACAAAGAGACTTTCTCTTCAGTTTCTTCGAAAGACTCTCTCAGAATTATTATGGCACTAGTGGCTCATTTTGACTTAGAGCTGCATCAGATGGATGTGAAGACTGCGTTTCTAAACGGAAACATTGACGAAACAATTTATATGGTGCAACCAGAAAACTTTGTTTCAGGTGATCCCAAGTCTATGGTATGCAAAGTTAAGAAATCCATTTATGGCCTTAAACAGGCTTCCCGTCAGTGGTATTACAAGTTTCATCAAGTTATTACCTCTTATGGTTTTCAGACTAATGCGGTTGATGATTGTGTATACCAAAAGTTCAGTGGGAGTAAATTTATCTTTTTGGTATTATATGTCGATGATATCCTATTAGCAAGTAATGATATAGGCTTATTGCACGAAACTAAGAGATTTCTCACGAAGAATTTCGAGATGAAAGATCTTGGGGACGCCTCCTTTGTCTTGGGTATCCAAATCCTTAGAGATCGCTCTCGGGGTATATTGGGATTGTCATGATTGAGGATAGAATATTTTGTTGCATTCACAATTATTATTCACGATCACGATTGATTCATTCTGATTCCTGATTATATTCACTCAATGTATTTTGTTGAATTGGATATATTATGTTTGATTGCTTTAATTGTTATTCAATCATATTTTATAATATTATTATATCAATTCAATGCTCCTGATTGAATGAGATATTGTGGATGGGTTGATTTTCTTGCCTATAATGTATGATAGATATAACGATGATAATCAAGACTATTAAAATAGTAATAAGAAAGTATCTCACTAATATTTATCTTAAGTTATATTCAATTTTATTGAATTCTAGCATTGCTTATTATTATTGAATAATTTGCGTTGTGGTGTATGGTTATGGCCTTAGTGCTTCGGTGTTGTAATTTATGCGTTTATTTTTTTTTTCGGGCCGACCTGCGAGTCGTGATTTTAATTTAAATACGGTCTGCGCACCGTGACTTTCTCTTTATTTATTTTATTTTATGTCTAATATTGTAATTGATCGAGAAAGGCAAAAGGGGACAATACCATAGAGAACGCCACTTGGAGAGGCCGTTTTTTCCGCTGAAGAATTGTAATTTTTGTAATTTTATTCTTTTGCGTTTAGGAGGCCATAACCGTACATTCAGTTTTTTTTTCTACGCTTATGTGTAGGATATATGTGAATTAAGACCCTTTCCCATATTTTATTATTAGCATAAAATTGTCTAGTATATTTTAATTGAGTTGGTTGAAATAACACGTTGCCAAAGTAACCTCTGTTACGTAGGTCAATTTGATTAAATTTACAAAAGATGTAGTGTGAAATTATTCATGCGAGTTGTTGTCGGCCCAAAGGAAGGCGCAACTTGGCCGAATAATAACATGCATGTGATGGTAAATGTGTGGTGATTATAAAGTTTTTTATCCATGTGAGCAATTGCGGTGCCCAAAGGCAACCATTGTTTGACAGGACTTATCACCAATATTTGATCATTGCGTTGAGAGTACTGCTTGCAGTTAGTCTTTGCAATCCAAAGATTGGGGACTAATGGTGCGCTTAGTATCTTGTTTGGGTCTTTAAATTCACAATTAAAGTTATTTTTGCACATCTAATAATTATTTATAATTTGATGTGCTACTAATGTTGATTGTATGTTTATTTGTTCTTTTTTTAGTTGCTGTTGCTAGCTCTCCAAATTTTGTTACTCAAATTAACCAAATCCCAATGCTGAATGGGATGAATTTCAAGTCTTGGAAGGAATCCGTTGAAATCGTTCTCGGATGTATGGACTTAGACCAAGCACTGAGGGAGGAACGACCCATTCCCACTCCGGAGAACTCTTATGAGCTCAAAATTGAGAAATGGGATCGGTCCAACCGAATGTGCCTCATGATCATCAAGAAATCAATTCCGGAAGTTTTCCGGGGCTCAATTACTGAGAATGAGAATGCTAAAAAGTTCCTGGAATCAATAGAGAAATCATTTGAAAAAATGATAAGGCTGAGATAAGTAGCCATTTGGCCAAACTTACCTCTATGAAGTATAATGGTAAAGGGAACGTAAGGGAGTACATTATGGAGATGTCCAACCTTGCATCAAAACTCAAGGCACTAAAGATGCACATCCCTGATGATGTGATTGTGCATTTGGTTTTGATATCTCTTCCTGCACAATTTGGACAATTTGTGGTGACATATAACACTCAGAAGGACAAATGGTCCCTCAATGAGCTTATGTCTCACTGTGTGCAAGAGGAAGAGAGACTGCGGAGGGGAAGGAATGAAAGTGCTCATTTGGCTTCAAATTCTCAACACAAGAAGAGGAAGAAAAATAATGTTACTGCAGAAGGTTCTTCTAAGAAGAAGCAGCAGAAAAACCAAGATAAGGGCTCAGCTTGTTTTTTCTGCAAGAAGGCAGGACACATGAAGAAGGATTGTCCTAAATACGCCGCATGGCGTGTAAAGAAGGGTAAACCTCTCACTTTTGTTTGTTCTGAAGTTAATTTAGTTTCAGTACCTAAAGATACTTGGTGGGTAGATTCTGGTGCTACTACTCACATTAGTATGTCCATGCAGGGTTGCCTGTGGAGCTGACCGCCGAGTGATGCTGAAAGATTCATCTATGTGGGCGATGGCACTAAAGTTGCAGTTGAGGCTATAGGAACTTTTAGACTATTTTTAAAGATTGGTTATTATTTGGATTTGTTTGAGACATATGTTTGCCCGTCAATTAGACAGAATTTAATTTCAGTTTCGGTTTTGGACAAATCTGGTTATGACTGTTCATTTAAAGATGCCAAAGCTAGTCTCTCTTATGGTCCAAATATTATTGGTTACGGGTCTTTAATTGATAATCTTTATATGCTTGATGTTAAGCATTCCTATAACCAAATATTGCAAATAAGTTCACATGGTACGAAACGAAAATTAAATGAGAATTCCGCCACTTTATGGCATAAGCGCTTAGGTCACATCTCTAAACAGAGAATTCAGAGGCTTGTGTCGGAGGATATTCTTGGACCCTTAGATTTGTCTGACTTTCAAGTCTGCATAGAGTGTATTAAGGGCAAACAAATGAACAAAAGGAATTTAGGTGCCGAAAGAGCTAAAGACGTCTTAGAACTAATACATACAGATATTTGTGGTCCTTTCCCTACAAATTCTTGGAATGGGCAAAGGTACTTTATTACATTCATAGACGATTACTCGAGATATGGTTACCTATATTTAATTCATGAGAAGTCTCAATCTCTAGACGTTTTCAAGTCTTTCAAAGCTGAAGTAGAACTTCAATTAGGAAAGAAAATTAAAGCTGTCAAATCGGACCGTGGTGGTGAATACTATGGTAGATATGACGGATCAGGAGAGCAACGTCCAGGGCCCTTTGCACTTTTCCTCAATGAGTGTGGAATCGTTCCGCAATACACAATGCTGGGTAAACCCAGCATGAATGGAGTTGCAGAACGACGAAATCGGACTCTTAAGGATATGGTGAGGAGTATGATTAGTCATTCTTCATTACCAGAGTCACTTTGGGGAGAAGCATTGAAAACTGCAGTTTATATCCTCAATAGAGTACCAAGCAAAGTAGTCGCTAAGACCCCTTATGAGCTATGGACTGGAAAAAAGCCCAGCATTAGGCACATACACATTTGGGGGTGTCCAGCTGAAGCCAAGCCTTACAGGCCGCATGAAGGTAAGTTGGACCCTAAGACAGTTAGTTGTTATTTTGTTGGGTACGCAGAATACTCTCGCGGGTATAAGTTTTACAACCCCACTACAAGAACATTTTTTGAAACGGGAAATGCAAGATTTCTTGAGGAAGTTGAGTTTGGAGGGGAAGGAAACATAAGGAGTGTTGCTTTTGATGAAGAAACTGTTACTGACAATAGTCAAGTATTAGTACCTGTCATTGTTCAAGCAACAGATCCAGAAATAAATGAAAATGTTATTCCTAACATTGCTCAAGAAGAAGACAACATTGAGTTTCCTCCTCAAGCACCACCAGAAGTTCAAACTCAACAACCTCAAGAGGTGCCAGTAAGAAGATCCACTAGAGAGAGGAGAAGTGCAATTTCGGATGATTATGTTGTATTTCTTCAAGAACATGAGGAAGGTATTGGCTTGACTGAGGAAGATCCAGTCAACTTTAGTCAAGCCATGAATAGTTCTAACTCTCTTAAGTGGATTGATGCCATGAAGGATGAGATGAAGTCAATGGCTGACAATGGCGTTTGGGATCTTGTCAAATTACCTGACGGTAAGAAACCCATTGGTTGTAAATGGATATTTAAAACCAAGAGGGATTCCAAGGGTAACATTGAAAGATATAAGGCTCGTCTTGTCGCCAAAGGCTTCACTCAAAAGGAAGGCATTGATTACAAAGAGACTTTCTCTCCAGTTTCTTCGAAAGACTCTCTCAGAATTATTATGGCACTAGTGGCTCATTTTGACTTAGAGCTGCCTCAGATGGATGTGAAGACTGCGTTTCTAAACGGAAACATTGACGAAACAATTTATATGGTGCAACCAGAAAACTTTGTTTCAGGTGATCCCAAGTCTATGGTATGCAAAGTTAAGAAATCCATTTACGGCCTTAAACAGGCTTCCCGTCAGTGGTATTACAAGTTTCATCAAGTTATTACCTCTTATGGTTTTCAGACTAATGCGGTTGATGATTGTGTATACCAAAAGTTCAGTGGGAGTAAATTTATCTTTTTGGTATTATATGTCGATGATATCCTATTAGCAAGTAATGATATAGGCTTATTGCACGAAACTAAGAGATTTCTCACGAAGAATTTCGAGATGAAAGATCTTGGGGACGCCTCCTTTGTCTTGGGTATCCAAATCCTTAGAGATCGCTCTCGGGGTATATTGGGATTGTCACAAAGGAGCTATATCGATACAGTTTTGGATAGATTCTTCATGAAAGATAGTAAACCGGGATATACACCCGTGGCTAAAGGAGACAAGTTCAGTCTCAATCAGTGCCCCGCTACAGATCTTGAAAAGGTAGAGATGCAAAAGGTTCCTTATGCTTCGGCTGTGGGAAGTCTTATGTACGCTCAAGTTTGTACTCGTCCTGACATAGCATTTATAGTGGGAGTTCTTGGTAGATATTTGAGTAATCCTGGTATGCAACATTGGACAGCGGTGAAGCGCGTGATGTGTTACTTGAAGAGAACAAGAAACTACATGCTTACGTATCGGAAGTCGGATAACTTAGAGGTCATAGGGTATTCTGACTCTGATTTTGCGGGATGCCCGGATAGCAGACGTTCCACATCTGGTTACATTTTTCTTTTGGCTGGAGCGGCCATTTCCTGGAAGTCTGCCAAGCAGACTTTAGTGGCTCCTTCAACGATGGCAGCAGAGTTTGTGGCCTGTTTTGAGGCATCAAATCATGCTTTATGGCTGCGAAATTTTGTCTCAGGCCTAAGCATCATTGGAAGCATTAAGAGGCCATTGAAGATTTATTGTGACAATAGTGCAGCCGTCCTATACTCTAACAACAACATGAGTTCCACAAAGTCGAAATTCATCGACATCAAGTATCTTGTTGTGAAGGAAAGAGTTCAAGAGAAACAAATTTTGATAGAATATATAGGGACCAACTTTATGCTAGCAGACCCACTAACCAAAGGCTTGACACCTAAAGTTTACCACGAGCACATTGCTCATATGGGTATTGGTTTTGAGATTGCCTTAGATTAGTGGGAGTCTTTTTCTTGTTTTCCCTTATGTTCTAGAATTTTGGCATTGATACAGACTTTATGTTATTTTGACTTTCTGCAGAATTAAGTTGTTATTATTAAATGTGTTTGTATCATATTATATGCAAAACAAATTTTGCATTTTCAGCAACTTCAGTTTGATCTCACTAAAGACTTAAGTTGAACCAGTTGGAAATAGGCATGACATGAGATCACATTGCATGAAATTTCCACGCCACTCATCCATATTGATCTATGTCATCGAGTATGTTAATATGATGGTCATCGGGGTACAGTCACAAAAGACGTTAGTGACGACAGCCGCGGTGGTCTCATTGTTGATATATGAGGTGGACCAGATTGTATAGGGAAATCTAAAGATAAATAGCATTCGGATGCCGGCCTAAAGTATTATGATATAATTAGTATAATATATTGCCCAAGTGGGAGATTGTTGGAATATTTTATTCCAATATCATAAATAATGGGCATATATTCTTTATTAATTATATTAGCTATTTATCAATTAGGAGCTTTGATTGATATGTGATCAAAATAAGTAAAAGGCTATATTGGATTTCTAATTATATAATTAATTAATTAATTATTATTGATATGGGCCCAATATGAGTGGATGTCAGTGATAGCCCATTAGAGGGATAATGGGAACCCTAATAGGCTGTCACACTATAAGTAGGCTATGGTCCCCAATATACCGGACTAACCGCAACACACACGTTTACTCTCCTCTCCCCATCTGAAGAGAGTCTAAGGCATTAGGAGTCCCGGTTGAGGAAGAACCATAAAGCCGACGAGTAGCTGTTGCTCGTTTATCACTCACTCCTTCTTCTCAGGATCCGTTCTCCACTTCTTTGCTATGGATCCAGGTATTTATCTAATCCTTGATATATCAACATGTCGTAGATCCTAAGGTCGTCAAGATCATGGTTTTGTTCTTGATTATATAGAAGCATGCTCCTATGTTTTTTGTCTTCCGCAATAGTGTATTCATGCTTATATTATTAATTCCAACAAGACACTCCTATTAAGTTAGATGCTTTGAGATCCAAACTTCAAACTCTCTAGAGACCAACAGGTAAGTGGGGATTGATTTCCTTAGGGAAAGGATACTATGAATTTTTTTTTTTTTTTGTGTTGATGATTTACGAAGAATTCAGCTGCAGCCCTCTTGGCAGTGCAAGCCAGGTCTGCTTTGATTGTTTGCGTGGCAGCCTGATTTTCATCCTTCCAATATCAAACATACAAATGTTCAATGTTGGATTAGGCTTACAGGATTGGCTCAAGAATATTGGAGACCCAAAATTCTTTTTGCAATTGCTAGTTGTGTTGGAATTCCGCTTAAACTAGATGATAAAACAAGCAAAAGCTCACTTGATAGATCTTTTGGTCATTTTGCTCGTGTCCTGGTTGATATAGACCTGAAATCAGAACTTAGGGATCACATCCTAGTTGAGAGGCCAAGCTATGCTTTCTCAGTTGGCATCGAGTATGAAAACTTGCCTTCCTTTTGTTCGAATTGCAATACTGTTGGTCATACCATTAGTGTTTGCAAAGGAAGGACTCCTCAGGTAAAACAGGTTTAAGTCCCTAAGCATAAGGCTCCTAATAATGCGCAACCTTCTCAGAAACATCAACAAGGGGATTCTTCTAATAATGAGCAACCTCCTCCGACTCAACAGCAGCAAGGGAACTCCTCTAATATTGAGCAACCTTCTCAGATTCAACAGCAGCAAGGGAACTCCTCTAATAATGAGCAACCCTCTCAGATACATCAACAGCAAGGGGCTTCTTCACCGCTGGAGTCTGGAGAAGAGGTCAAGCATTCTACTGATGAATTAATTATCCCAGCCTCAGTTAGATTGGTGTTTTGTCTAGCCTTTAGGCTGCTGTGTTCTAGGGGCTCTGTTAGGGGCTCTCTAGTATTGTTTTGGATTGAGTTTTTCTGATGGCAAGGGTTTCGGTCTAGTCCCCCCTTCACACTTTTCTGTCTTTTCCTTTTTTCTTTAATAAATTCGGGTAGCCTGTCTGTTTTTCTAAAAAAAAAAGATTTGGAATAAAATTCTAGATGAATGCTTCAGGACAACACTAAAAAGAATGTGATAATTAACTTAATTCATCCATATAAGCTCTCCCATTAAAAAAGGTCATAGGAAAATATATTAGTTTGTAAAAAAGGAAAAACTAAAAAAACAAATTCGTTGTGAACTTATTCAATTTCCCCCTCGTGGACATGAAATTGCTCTGAACTAAATTGTACTTACCGAGTCAAAAGAAGAAGCAAAATATTATAAAGTGTAGTTATTGAATGCTTCTATTTTAATCTTTAGTGCTAAATAGCTTTCTACATGTTTCCTATCTTTTTCCATTTTTTGTAAAGGAAACATAGCTTTCCATTTTTAAAAACTGTTTTGAATTTTTGTTTAATATAAAATTCTATTTTTAAAATATAGCCCTTTCGATTAAAATCGGATGGTTGCGAGTTTGTAGAATTTGTTAAAGTGTGTGTTTGGTTATCCGGTGTGTGATTAATGAACCAAGCACACACATACACATGATACAACCACAGAGAAAGAGAAGCACCGAACGTAGATGAGTGTATGGTTAGCGAGGGAAGTGACTTGTGAGAGTTGAAATGTGAGGCAAAGAGAGCGGGGGTTTAGAATAATTGATAGAGAATATAATGAGTTTACAAAAGCAACTTTCAAAACGACGTCGTTTTAAGTTCTAACATCATTTTGTAGGTCTAATCTCTAATGTGGTGGAACTCTCGTGAGTCTCAAATTTCAATCGATCATGAAGAGAGTGTTGAAAGATGTACGCTCTTTGGATACTTACGAAGGAAATTACACTTGTCTCACACCAAGGGGATTAGTAGTAATTTGCACCCACAACCTCTGTTATATAACTCATGTCATGCTCCAATAGGAGGTGACGGACCTACATACATTTGACCTCGGAAAAAATAAAATTAGCACTGATAGATACCTTAGGAAAAAGAATTTTTGCACACCCTGGAAAATATATTTTGCACCCAAGTCCTTCGGTTTGCACCAAAGTCCCTAGTTTAACACCACTCTAGTGCACCACACTCACACTCTCACATATTTTATTTAAAAAAATATTTCTCCCTCCTTGAATTAGTTCTTGTTCTTATTGTCTTAATCCTAATTTCGATTCTGTTAATGTTATTTAATTGGTAATTTGTGTTAGTGCTATTTAATAGATTAGTATTTTGTGTTAGTGCTATTTGGTTTATTTTGATTATGTTAGTCTATTTAATTTGAATCTATTATGTATCTTGTGAATATGTTGATTCTTTTAGTGCTATTTAATTTGTATTTAGGAACTTGTTAGTGTTATTTAATTTGTGGTGGTCTAGTACAACAGAAGATGTGAACTAGTTAAAGTCATTTTTTTTATTACATTTTTAGTAATATGCGTTTGAAAAATTTTGCACCCCTTAACTCAGAGTCCTAGGTCCGCCACTACCAATAGGCCAACCCCTTGAGGTTAGATGTATAAATAAGTTCTAACATAATTATAAGATGCAACTCAACAAAATCCATTCATTACTTTGAAATAATGGATGTATGAGGAACAACGCGGTCAAAACACTGAGCCACTAAGTCATTGATTGAACCGGTGAGTTGCTAATTGAACCATATGACTCGATATATACTAAGTAACAATTTGAAATAATAAATACAATTTACATATTTTATACTTAAAAATACATACCATACATTAAAATTCATATTATGCTTGAATAAATTTTTACAATCTTATAGATGTCAACGTACAAACAACTCAGCATTTGGCTCCGTGATAAATGAGGATAAACGGCACCCTATATGACACATAGAACATCACTAAGCAAAAATATAATGAGATTGAGAATAAAAGGATTGAAAAATCATTAAATGAATGAGAGCTCAAAAATAAAGGGCCAAAGGCAATTGTTTTAAACAAACTTGTAAATTTTTGCCCTAGTCTCGTAACGTTTTGGATCTGTTCTTGCCTACTGCCCCTATTTTCAAAATTCTTTTAGGCTTTGTTTGCCAAGTCTCATCCGCTAGCGGATAGTGGGTGGTGAGTGCACGTGTTTCGTAAGTACTAGTGTTTAGCGTTTTTTGGGTAACATTTAGCATTTTTTGGAACGCTATTTCAAGTAAAGCTTGAGCGGATAGCGTCTCACTTTGGCATTTTTACTCTTACTATTTTCTTAAATTCCTTCACCATCCTTATTAAAATAAACCAAACAATTTAACTATGAATTAAATAAATATTTCCTTTTGTGTCATTTTATATCTATCAGTTAGTTTTATCGCTAGTTTTACCAAACACATCATTTGATATCAGCTAGTTTATCCGCTCATCCTCTATCCGCTAACTTATCCACTATCCAGTACTTTTTAACAAATAGGGCCTTAATATAACAAAATAATTGGTTGGTCCACACCGTCTAGTCCGAGCCGATTTTTAAACACCGGTAAATTCATGCTTCAACACTAAGAAACTTCCTCCAAAGCTTCTAGACTTCTTTTCTCGATGTGTTAAATCTCAAAGATCCTTGCTAAAATGGGTGGTTTTCATGACTCTAAGATTCTCTAAGCATACAAATACCAACTTACATGGATGAAAGTCATAAGCTATAAAGTATTCGTCCACCAAAGAACTCAAAAATGCGGTGAGGAATTTTGGTTAGTAAAAGGAAGAATTTTCGTATTTACTTACATTATTTGGATATTGAACCTTCCAAAGCCTTGATTCACAAAGAGGTATGGAGCTTGGATGGTTTTCAATGATTCTTCAAATTGAAAATGAGAATAACAAAGTGGGAAAACTTTTGGAAATGGATGCTGAGGTAGGAAAAATCTCACCTTCTGTTCTTTTAGAATGGGTAGTATATCGGATATTTACTTTTATCTAAGTTCCTTTGATTATTCAACCACCACATGTACAAAGGAATAGAATTACTCAATGATTGAAGGTGAAAGCTTTGAGATTGGATCTTCAAAGAGGTGTGAAACTTGAAGAAAAAAATTATGGTTTCCCATTGGAAATAAAAAGAAAAATATGAAAAATGGGCGGTAGGCTTCAACCAAGACGAGTAAGGAGGGGGTGATCTTGATGCCTTTGTTTATAGAGTGTTGAAGGAAAGTGAAATAAATGAAATTATCCAGCTTCCAACCATTCACTTCCAAGCTGAACCAATAAGAAGGGGAGAGGTAGGTTTTGGCCTAATAATCCTATATTAAGACTAAGGAGGAGACATATACAAAGAAACACAAATTTTTGTATAAATATGAGCACAAGTTGTAATAAGTAGGAAAATCCTACCACCACCCAAAGAATCCAAAAAAAGGGGCCCATATGAGTGGAGAGTATCAGAGTATGGGTGACAAAATGAGTTAGGCTTTGGACCCAAAAAAAAAAGAGTTAGGCTCGGCTAACAAATTTCATTGTTTGACTTACCTAAAATATAATGAACAAAATATAAAAAGGTAGATTTTTAATAAGCATCGAAGAGAAAAGTCAGCCTCAATTCAATTAGTTGAATACAACACAACCACAATGAATATATTTTAAACAGACACAATTTTACCTGCATAAGGTATATTTTTTCATGAACAAACAATGTTCTGACATTCAAATTTGAAATAATTTAACTCCTAATTGCAGTGGTAAGAAGTAAAAGGTTCTCAATAAAAAATTCTTCACCAACACCATGTAATAACCATCTGAACCTCCAATACCCTTACCACCGACCTCATTCCACATGGTGTATCAAAATTTCCCATCAAACTTTTAGCATTATAACCAGTTCTCCCAATCACAAACAGGGTATCAATATCATAGCACGCATTAGAACACGGCAGAAATTGTCAAGGCATCCCAAGCATATGAAGTTGGACCCTTACCAGATTTTTACATTCTGTCTTCTCTCCTCCTCGGAGCACAAGTTATGATTTCATCAACTCTAATTAAGGATCATCTCAGCTGCCTCTATTGCAGATAGCAATACAGCCTGCTTCACTTTGAATGCTTCACAAATCCCGCGTTCAGCCATTTCTCCAACCTTCCAGAGGTAAAACACGGATAAAACTACGTTAGCCAAACAGAAAATAGAAAGGAAGCATGTCGAGCTAGTAAACCTTGGTAAAATCCTTCACTTTAACTGTAAGTTATATATACTCAGAAGTTAATAAATGATATTCATACTAAGCAATGTGTTTTGGTATATAGTATACTTTATGGTTTAGAAAAAATTTAACGGTCTAAATACGCGAAGTTTGTTTTTCATTAACCGTTTGATGAATAATAATAATAATAATTATTATAATTTAATCTTTATTTTATATTCGAGAATCGCGTTGCAGCATTTACTCTCACGGGAACTATCGATGTTCAATTTCAATGCATTTGTTTAATGTTCTCTTTTAATTTTTTAATCTTCTTATTTAATTTATAGTTATAATTGGATTTTTATTCACAATTATTAGACTAAATATTTTACAAACCAACACCATTGACCCAGCGGCATAGGCTACCTTGAGACACGGCGGGGTCGACCTAGTGCTCCCTAGTTCGATTCATGTAATGAACAAACTTGGTGTTGGCACTGCGTAATTTCCTCCTAATGTTTTGTATTTTATTCGTCTTCTCTTATTATAAATTCCATGACTTCCTTCCATTACCATATCTCTATGTTTCTTACTTGCTTTATCTATAAGCTTTGACAACTTTTATTCAGAAGGTCTCTTGGAGACTACAATTGCTACAAAAACAATGGGCTCTGCCATGTATTGGGCCATTGCAAAAGGGTTTCAGCTAAACCAGGAGGGAGTGTACATGTAAAATTGATAAAAAAAAATTATTTCCATTTAAATTTAATGAATACATGTACAACCCTATTTTAAATTCTTACCTTTTTAAAATTTACATAGGGGTAAAAATCTCCTTATAAAATATTATAATTAATAAAAATATAATGTATTTATCTAACTTTTTAAAATTACTAAAACAATGTTTTATGAGGTAGGCCGATGAAAAGGTTAAGAAATGAAAAGTAGGTATATCTTATTATGAGTTGTTGCTATTTTATTACTTTAGTGAATCTAAAACTAACTTAATCTTTCTACCCAAAAAAAAAAAACTAACTTAATCAAATTTACATAATCATTTTCATATTACTATGGAATAACAAATGCTTACAGATAGTTATATTCCTATTTATAATCATTATCTTATTATCAAATAACATTAACTTACTTCTATAATAAAACATATCAAACTATTTACTCATCAATGCTTTTGTCAAGTTTAATATAAATATAATTTCCTTAAAAAATATTATTTCTGCACACTTATATTTCCAACAACCGCTTATATGCTCCCATCACATGAACACAAAATCCGAGCTCCAATAAGCTAGAACTTCCTCCATGCATTAGTTCACTAGTAATTATACAACGTAGCTGAGGGCGAAACCCAGTGATCAGTTAAAAGACCTAATCGGATCTTTGTTCCCAAAAATATCCATCCTGACTGCGAAGATTGGGCCATACGATTGGAAGTTCTAAGAGCGATTCTGGGAACTGAAGTAAATTCGTTGGGCCAGACCCCATGAATTGTGAATTCACGGGTTACTGGATTCCAGCAAGGATTACCACACAATCTTTATATCCCTGCATAATACACAAAAAGATGGTTAAGCATATTACCACCACTGAAAAAATTAATTAATATTTATAATTAAAGACAAATTGTTAAATAGCTATTGTTAATACTAAACAAAAAATAAAAATACTTACCATGGCCAAAGTCCGTAAGTAGTAAATTTTTCAGGATACGGCATCTTATCGAGTTTCTTAATTTGATGCTTGCAATATATTGTCGTCCGACTAGGAGGGTACATAGTAGATTGGATCACTCTGACTCAAGTTGAGCGGTTTTTTGAGAACTTGAAAATAATAATAAAATTAGTTTAAATTTGCAAAGTTGTTTTTCTAAATTACAAAATAACAAACTAAATAACAAATAATAATTCAGGATGATAATCTCTTGAAGTGGATGAAATTAGTTGTTTATTAATACAGATAATTAAGAGGATGTTAATATAAATGGATGAAAATTACAAGCAATATTAATCAGAGCATTTATAAACATACATAGTCGCACACTAAAGTTAACCTTACTCGAAAAGAATACAAAATTTCAATGAGCTGTGTACATGTACTAGCATTTAGTAGTAGCCGAGTGGAGGTTGATAACGTTCGTAGTAGGAGTGGGCTCCATTTCGTTGGAGATTGATATTGGTGAGAGAAGTTGTAAAGGTGAGAGATGAACATGAAGATGAAGAAGGGGAGAAGGGGAAAGAGGATTCCACCTCACGTGCCAACAAACTTTAAAAAATAATTAGAAATAAAAAAAATGACACATCAAAACTTTGTTAGCCACATCAGAGTTTTAACAGAAGGATATTTCTAAAAAAATATTATTTTGCAGGGACCTTTTTAACAAAAAAATTTTGCAGGGACTTATTTAAAAAATCGCTATATTTGCAGGGATGAAAAACATATTTGAACTCTCCCATTAAAAAAACTCTTCGGAAAAGAAATTAGTTTGTAAAAAAGGAAAAACTAAAAAAACAAATTTATTGTGAATTTATTTAATTTCCCCCTCACAGACATGAATTTATTGAGAATTTATTTAATATTTTTGTAAAACAATTGACCTTAAAGAACCATTGCAACTATTAAGTCAAAATCTATTACCAATCTTGTTCAATATTATCGAAAGAAATCTCTAACTATTCAAAAAAAAAATGTCAATAATAGAAAAAAAAATGCCAATTTCAATTTATGCCTTCACATTCTCACCCACCGCCCAATTCAATTCATCTCTCTCTTGTAAAAAAAAAATACCAACTATTTTATGATTTATCCCTTCCAAAAAACTAATTACGGAACCCATACCCTCTATTATCATCCCTCTATTCCCAACACTCTCACCCTCTTTAAAAAAGTTTCGTTCTAATATATATCAGTTCTCAGCCAAAACCCTAAAATAAAATGTTGTCTTTTGCCTTCGCTCCTGCAGTCGCACGCACTAGCCTCATCGTCCTCCTCTCTTCTTTCTTATGGGAGAGTCTAACACCAGATCAGCATTTTTCATACCCAAGCTAAACCTAGCTAAGTGGTGCGCTGCCAGGTTTGTTTCACAGAAAATGTGTTGCCACCGCACCGTACATGGCGAAGATATCTTCGAAAGGATGGTGGAGATCAACAAGGCAAGATGGTGCGACGGAGGAGCTCCCTCAGTGAGCAAGACGATGGCTTCAGCGCTGTCAGATTCCACTATAATCGAGCGAAGATCACGATCACGCGCGATTGAGATGCCCAGATGGATCGGAGCTCCGCTTTCAAGATAGAGCAAGGATCGAGCTTGGAAGCAAAAGCCCACACCATTTTGTCAGTGAATTCGTGAAGGATACCCCCAGCGCCAACGGAAGAGCTCAGGTTCGTCACCACCGCATTGGAAGCAGCCAACACAGAGATTTGGGTTGCAGATTTGTGTTCGAACCACCGCCAACAAGCAAAATGTCTTCAACCTTGTGCATAATACGACGAAGCATGGCTTGAGAGAAAGCACAAAAAAAAAATTATAGAGACTAAAAACAAAACTCACTGTAATTATAGGGACCAAAAACATATTTAACTCAAAAATAAATATACTTACCATATGGCCAAAGTCCGTGAATAGTAAATTTTTCAGGATACGACATCTTATAAAGTTTATTAATTTGATGCTTGCAATATATTGTCGCCAACTATGAAAGTACATGCTTGGAGTAGATTGGATCACTCCGACTCAAGTTGAGCGATTTTGAGAGCTTGAAAATAAAAAAAACAAAAAAAAATAGTTTTATGCTTGCAAAGTTGTTTTTGTAAACTACAGAATAGCAACCTAAATTAAAAAATAATAATTCAGATAATATCTTGAAGTGGATGAAAGTTGTTTATATTAATGAAGGAAGTGGATGAAAATGACAAGCAATATTAATCAAAGCATTTATAAACATACATAGTCGCACACTAAAGTTAACCTCAATTACTCGAAAAGAATACAAAATTGCTAACCTTTCTGTTTTACACCTCAATTTCAATTGTTCGACCAGGGTGGTCTAAGGCATCTTAGACCAAAAACGTTTTAATGAAATAGTAATAATTAAAAAAAATGAATTAGGGGGGAATTTTTAAACCTCAATCAGGGGATGTTATTATAAAAAAATGATGTATAACATTTTATGAAGTGAAAAACACAATAATAAATAATAAATGAGATAAGGGGTGGGGCATTCACTACGAAAAAGGGTAGATACTATAGAGCAATAAAATAAAAGAAATTAGTGGAACAATAATAATATTTATTAAAAAAACAAGAACAGAGAATTAAGGAATGGAAGTGCTTAGTGTTAATAATTAGCAAAAATATATAAAACAGAAAAAAGAAAAAAAAACCTAAATTAGAATACTAACCTAACATTTACACACTAAGATGGGTAATGAAGAGAGGTGCAACCGAGAACATAGGAATATTGTGGAATTAGAATACTAACCTAACATTTACACTGATTTATAAAATAACAAACGCACATGGCATGCTCATTTACTTCACGTGTTGTACCTTAAAAAATATTGTTGCCGCCCTTCTCTCCACAATATTCCTATGCTTCAACACCTCACCCAACCAAATTTTTCCTCTAAATGCAACCACAAAAATGGAATCCAAAGAAACAAATAAACAGCTTAGTGTGTAAATGTTAGGTTAGTATTCTAATCCAAAGAAACAAAGAAACAAGATGGGTAATGAAGAGAGGTTGCATTTTATTTTATTTTTGTAATCTTGTATTTTTTTTTTGTCTTTTTCTATTTTAAATATTAGGATTGTTCACTAACACAATGTGTGATAGCTACCGCTTGGAAAGTTTTTGGAGATAATGATACATCAGTGCAGTGAATAGTTAATTAAAAATCAGTTTTTTAATTTCAACCATGAATATTTTTATTTGAAGAAAATATTTTACCTAATTTTCTACAATTAATTGAGGTAGTAGAAGTTGAATGATTCTTTTTAATTAAAAGTTGAATGAATTTTTTGTAAATGCAATTTTTAGAATAAAGTATGTTTAGTTTTTTGTTTGTCTTAAATGAATGGGATTATGCATGTCTTTTAGTTGGTGTTAGGTAGTCATATATATAAAATGCTTCTAGTTTGGTCCCTACTGTTAACTTTCCATCCGAAAAACTAACGCTTGCCACGTCATCACCCCTTATGTGGCATTTTTTTTGCTGATTCATTATTTTTAATTAGTTTAATTAAAAAAATTGTGAATAGGTCATCATCACCTTCTACTTTCACTCCCTTTCTCTGCGATTCCAATTCCATGGCCCTCAATACCCAGATTAAGTTTAATTATTCAATACCCAGATCGTCATTAAAACAGATCTGAAATGAATTTGAAACAGATTTGGAAAGAAATCTAAGAAAGGGTGATTTGTTCTTGGTAAGTCTTTAAATTTCATCGTTAGTAGAACATAAAGAAAGATAGAGAGATTCGTATGACAAAATCCAATCATTTAATTTACATTTGTGGGTTTTCTGGGTTTTGGGTTTTTTTTCGGGTTGAAGATGATGAATGTTGATGGGTTGAAGATGAAGAATGGTTGCATATTTTTTTTAAAAAAACATATATTTGGGAATTATGTATTATATACTAAAAGTTGGCTTAGTTTTCACAATTGATTTGGCTTAGTGGTATTGGGGAGTGGGCTTGACTATGAGGTCATGAATTCAACACCCTCATTCCCCTAAATGTTAGTTTTCCAGTAATTTCAGAGAAAGAGCAAAAAAAATGCCACATAAATAAGGGGTGATGATGTGTCATGTTGGCAGTCACGTCACCCAACCATTAACACCGTTAGCCTAAAATTAACGGCAGAGACTAAATTAGAAACGTTTGGTATTTGCAAGGGTTGTTGTAAATATTTTTTTTGCAGGGACGAAATATATATTTTACTCTAGAAGTTTTGGAGGAAGTTTCTTAGCGTTTGAGCATAAATTTACCAAGACTAGCCAGTGTGAACCAACCAATTATTCTATTATACTAAGCCATATTCTGTTATATTAAGCCCTAATAATCCTATATTAAGACTTAAGTAAAGGTAGGAGGAGACATATATAAAGAAACACAATTTTTTGTATGATATGAGCACACAAGTAGTAACAGTAATAAGTAGGAAAATCCTACCACCACCCAAGGAATCCAAAAAGAGGCGCCTATGTGAGTGAAGGGTGTGGGTGGCAATGAATTAGGCTCGGCTTAGTCCGCCAACCCACCAAAAAAAGGGCAGGGGTGGATTGGTGCTTGTCTGTCCACCACCCTTTATAACATCAGCATGCCTAACCCTACAACCCATTGAACCTCGAGCAAGTAATCCACCTCATCGAATCTACATATTTTTCTCCTTTTTACATATTTTTCGCAAGTTATGGTGAGCCAACTCTGGCCCGCCAACCCAAGCTGATCAAGGTGCGCTCAACTTATCAACCCACCATGCATTCGCAGGTCGGCCCACTTCACTTTTCTAGCCGAGATGCGTTCAACCTATCAACCCACCACATTAACCTAAGCATCTCGTTGATGTAATTTCATCCGACAGAGTGTTTTCAAAAAAGAAAGCATTAAAGAATGTATCACCAGCATTCAACGAAAATCAAAATTAGATGTTTTCCTGGGAGATACCATATTTCATTGTTTGACTTACCTAAAATATAATGAACAAAATATAAAAAGTTAGATTTTTAATAAGCATCGAAGAGAAAGGTCAGCCTCCATTCTATTAGTTGAATACAACACAACCACAATGAATACACTTTAAATTCTTGAAGAAATGAACAGACACAATTATACCTGCATAAGGTATATTTTTCATGAACAAACAATGTTCTCACATTCAAATTTGAAATAATTTAACTCCTAATTGCAGTGGTAAGAAGTAAAAGGTTCTCAGTAAAAAATTCTTCACCAACACCATGTAATAACCATCTGAACCTCCAATACCCTTACCACCGACCTCATTCCACATGGTGTATCAAAATTTCCCATCAAACTTTTAGCATTATAACCAGTTCTCCCAATCACAAACAGGGTATCAATATCATAGCACGCATTAGAACACGGCAGAAATTGTCAAGGCATCCCAAGCATATGAAGTTGGACCCTTACCAGATTTTTACATTCTGTCTTCTCTCCTCCTCGGAGCACAAGTTATGATTTCATCAACTCTAAGGATCATCTCAGCTGCCTCTGTTGCAGATAGCAATACAGCCTGCTTGACTTTGAATGCTTCACAAATCCCACGTTCAGCCATGTCTCCAACCTTGCAGAGATAAAACACAGATAAAACTACGTTAGCCAAATAGAAAATAGAAAGGAAGCATGTCGAGCTAGCAGCCTACAGGATACTTCTCTAAGACTACAACATAAACCTTAGAAAAATCCTTCACTTAAACTGTAAGTTATATATACTCAGAAGTTAATAAATGATACACATAGCAACTCCATTACCGCTACAGTTACCCTGGATGGACATGTCCGTTAGAAATGACTGTACATAATTACATTGGAAATTTTGGTAAGTCATTTCATGATTTATGTCAGTATCACTGTGATGTGAACAGAGTGAATGCAGAAATCAGAAATAGATTCTCTACCAACAATTAAATCGTATAATCAGGTCAATTTAACTAAGATATTCCAGCTAAGTGCATCTTAAAGCAACCCATCCAGGAGGAAAAAAGAAACATCGGCAGTATGATACATCAAGATGTAGCATCTCAAATAAATCCACGCAATTCTCAGTAATCTACTTACCGAACCAGAGATAACATCGATTCCAGTAGTGCATCCCTCCTTCTGGTGCTCTGCACGGAGCTGAGAAACCAATTCGGCACTGTCTAAACCAGCATTATCAGCTATAATTGTTGGGATAGTCAAGAGTGCCCTAGAGAATGCCTCAATAGCAAGAGACTTCTTTCCCGGAGTTTTCCTAGCCAACGCATCCACTTCATTTGCCATCACCATCTCAGGCCACCCGCCTCCAAGCAACACCCTGCTGTCATTGACAGTCTGAGATAGCACACACAGCGCATCATGCAATGACCTCTCAGCCTCATCAAGAACATGGTGGCTGCCACAAAAGCGGATGTCATACTTAAAGTGCACATACTAAAATTTCCATTCAAATTTGCTAAAAGAACTGATATCTACTCATGCATACAAAAGAGTCCTACACATGTCCAGCTGACAGTGCGCTGACCAAAACCATCAAAATATGAACAGGGGTGACTATATGAGGATGTAAACTAACTTTGCATGATTATACCTAAACATATGTGGATAAAGCAAAAAATATTAAAAATTTCAGTAGTCCAGTTAAATCATTGAACTCAATAAGCTTGCAATTTATCCAATATTTTTAAAACAACAAAAACAATAGAATGATGAACCTTCAATAAGTCAGCACGGAAACCAAATAAAAGGGTCATCTGTACTAAGCAATTCATATCAAGTACTATGATCTACCAGGAACAGACATAATTGACAGAAAGAAAATGTTGCAAACAAATCCTACTGCCGGAATATGAAAACCCTGTATATCAAAAAATGATGATTGGAAGTGATATGTTAATATGATTTAGATGCCCGGATATGTAGAACATCAAAAAGGAATTTTCAATAACAAAAGAAGAAAAAGTACCTAGCACCTCTCAGAACTATTGTACATGCCTGCCCCATTGCAACACCAGAAAAATGAATCAACTTATCCTCGCCAATCATAATCTCCTCAATAAGGTCACAATGCCCAAGCTTAACAGACTCGGGGTTATCAAAGGTTGAAGCAATTTCACCACCTGTTACCAGAGCCAGACGCTCAATACCATCAAAATCAGCATGCTCAATAGCCAATATTCCGGCATCAGCAAAGAGTTCCTCTGGAAAATTGTAAATCAACTGTCTGTTGACAAAACAGTTGATGCCATGACCTATTATCTTATTAACCTTTTCTCTCATTTTCTCCTTCTCAGCTCCTTCAATCTCAGCAACTTTAGCCATAGAGTCGACACGAACGCGGGCTCCATATATCTTCACCTTGTCTGTGTCCATGGCAGTGTTTGCAACCAGTATATTTGCATTCTCTATGCGTTTGGGTTGTCCGATGCCAATTTTCTTGTCAAGAATAAATCTAAACAAAATATAATCCATTCAGAACGATTGTTTTTTACCCAGACTAATGCAATGATAAGCAATACTTGAGGGAAAAATGTGCAAGTGCTTCGCTATACAGGAGAGTGCTGAAGTTCAAAATAATGAGTTTATAAAAAGTCATTGAAGACTGCCTATGCAATTCAAAACAAAAGAGAAACACCAGGATTCCAAAAAGATAGAATAAAAGCATTCCATATTAAAATTAAAAGATAGTACAACTTATTATTAGTATTACTTACCCTTCGTCTAAAAATGAGTCTATTAGTGATCCTCCTGGTTTTTTTATAATCTGGATAGATTCTAAATTGGTGCTTCCCTGTAATTCGAAACATTACCACTATAAAGAAATATTAATGGAATGAAAGCATGAAAAGGCATATAGTTAATTTTGTAACAACAAAAGATCACTGCGATAAAAATTCCTGAAGGGTAATCAAATATCCACAAGCATAGCTTGCACAGCAATACAAAAAAAAAAAAACCTAATTACTGTACAAAAGGCCAACCGAAATATTCTGTACTCTTGAACCATTAGGAGAAAGGAAAAACCGTTGCTACAGATGAAATACTGCAATTGAATATTTTTTTACAAAGCATCCAAATCCCAAACTGTCTATCATGAAATTATATTAGAATACGGAAAATGGAGTTGTTTAATGAGTGGAAGGAATTTGAAAAGCTATATTCATTGTGCAACAATGGATCATAAAATCATTGGATTATATAACAGCCAGCATTGTAACGAAACTTCAAATCAATGCACTTCTAAGTATTTTTGCCACATGTGCAGACAATTACATTGATCAAAATTGTGTTTTTGAAGTTTTTCCTTTAGTCTCATTACAGCATCTACAGCTAATTTACATCAGTAGGGTGTTCACAGTTTACCTTTAGTCTCATTACAGCATCTACAGCTAATTTTCCAAAATGCTCCTTGTCTTGTGAGAGAATTTTGGAGCTCAAAGTAGTCATCGCAATGTTCATCAAATCTGACCTGAATTTCTCTGCATATTCCAGTAAATTCACGTATTAGATATTATTAATAGAGACATGAAAATGCTCTTCCTGCTGTAAACACAATAATAGCAAAATGCTAATGATAACAATGTGTTCAACGTCTAACGAGCCAATGGTAAAACTTAACCCCCACAATAAATATTCAAAAGGGAAAATATACCAGCATCTTCTTTGTTGTCCACAACCTTCTGTAACAATGTATTGCGAGCACACTCAGCCGCCATTCGAAAACCTAAAAATTATAACCATTTATGTTCAATACACATTTTTAATCACAAGGGCATCATTGGAAGAAAATCATTTTAAAGCAATCATGACATAAAGCTGCCCCAGGGAGCGGGATAACATTTCTGCAGATCCATCAGAATTATAAATGGCGTTTAAAGCACCATTATCAAACTTTTGTGCTTTATGTTTCTGATGCTTCCCACAATTTTCCTTTTTACCCATCTTTCTGGAAGGAGGAAGAATCTGCTGACTTGAAACCAAACTAAAGGAAGAAGATATGTGGTGGCGGCCTTCGAAAGAAAAGAAAATGAAAATAAAATGTTTTGTCCGACTGCTCCGGTTGTCGATTTATTGGCGCTTAATTTATTTACAAAGATGGACCAACTCAATTTTAGAAATGAGAAATTTTTTCATTTATTTGCACAATATCAACCTCCAAAGGAATATTCAAAGATGTTAGGCACCAAAGAAAGATCTGTTGTACCGCACAACATACACATAAATAATAGATGGACAATAAGGAAAACATAGCTTTCTTCACCAATTCAATTACTAGTGAGGTAACTGGCTAGCAGTCAAAAATGTGAGTCACTGGAATTTGTCAACATAAAAACAAAACAAAACAAAATTAGCATCATAAGGGCATTTGCACCATTGTTAAAAAGAAATGAACCTGCTATTATGGTCATTGGATGAATTTTAGCTGCAATCAGCTTTTCTGCCTCCCTTAAAAGTTCCCCAGCCAATACAACAACAGAGGTTGTTCCATCACCAACTTCATCATCTTGAACTTTTGATATGTCTAACTTACATTAAGGATGGTTATCTTTTGATTTAAATGTAGATATTTAGATTGCAAACAACTAACAGCAATTATTTTATCAATAACTAAATGACTGTTCTGCAACTTGCAAGAACCAAAAATTTTGACCTTAAATGCTACTAATGGTAGATAGTAAAACTAGAAGGTGGTTGGTTCGTGGCGGCATGAACAAATTCACCATAATAATATGGCAAATGGTGCTGTCAGCCTGTCACTACTGTGGCTTATGGAAAGCAGATGTACTACACACACACGAAGCATATTGAAAAAGCTGCAGAATATAAGAAAATAAGACATTAAAAATAGAAGATTGCCTGAATAAAGTGGGGAGTCACAATAAGTACTCAAACAGAGGGAGAAAACAAAGTGCAGTGATAATATTCTGTTAACAAAACAGAGGATTAGAAAGTCAAAAATATTACAAAGCAGTGGAACTGAGAGACAGTAGTAATAGAGGCCAACATATGGTCCAAAGCTAGCCATTGGGAATATCTGTGAATGAAAGATTTCAGATTAATACATTTTATATTATCAGCATTTTATGTTAGCCCTGTTTGACAAACAGCTTAATTAAGTGCTTATAGCATTAGCCCTTATCATATAGGTGCTTATTCATAAGCTATTTTATAATAATTCTATAATAAAAGATGAAATAAAGTCAAACTGTTTTTATAAGCTATCCTGGAGAACTTATGGAAATAAGCTGAAAACAACTAATGGACATATCATAAGTTGTTTCCATAAACTCTCCCACCATAGAGGTAAATAAATCAATCCAAGCAGAGGTAAAAGCTGCTTTCACCACAACTACAATAAAAAATGATAAGGATACCAACAAGGACTTTAGCAGCTGGGTTATCAATGTGAAGAGATTTCAAGATTGTAGCACCATCATTAGTGACAGTAACTGCATGTCCTCTACCTGTTGACTGCAAAATTTTGTCCTGCAGTTATCGCATCAACAACATAAGTGAATTAGTTAGGACTTGGGACTTATTAGCAATAGAAAAAAAAATCGTTTAGAAGCACACTTAATAAGTGAAGAGGACTTCTTATTTACCATCCCCTTTGGCCCTAAGGTAGTCTTCACCAAGTCAGCAATAGCCATGGCCCCAACAAAAGACGCCTGGGCAAGACCAGATCATGACACATAATTAGTTATAATGCATCGAAATATTTTCCAATACAATTCCAAAGTAAGCATATTATTCGCAACAATACAAAGGGCAAAACATCAAGTCACAACAAGCTCACCATTCTGGCACGCTCTCCTTTCTCTCCACTGGCCTCATCTTTAAAAATAGTACCAATCTGTAGCATTCACCATACAAGGAATTCTCAAAATAACATAAAATAAGAGCAAAAAAGAAGAAAAAATAATAACAAAATTAGTAGCAACTTAGCAAGTAACTTACTGTCATTATATGAACTCAAATGTGGTCACCTGCATAGATAAATATATCCCCATCAGCCAATCAATCGCACAAACTAGGTATCAATATTCTATATGTTCAATTTGAAAACAATAATAATAACAACAACAATAATCAAAAATTACATTGAAATTTAAAAATAAAACAAATTAAAAAAAATGCAGCTCTAACTCTAAGTATTGATTAACATAGACCTAAGAAAAACAAAATAGAAAAAAAAAATCTAGGTTAAGACCATAGCTACTGCAATAGAAAAGCGATAGATGCAACGAATAAGAGAAATGGTTTACGCAAACTTGAGAAATGAGATCGGGAAAAAAGGAACTGAAATGTGAAGAAGTTGGTGCGATGCGATTTGCAGTGGAAATGAACTTAGAAACGAGTGAAATGGAAATTTGAAATGCGTATGATGAATAAAGCAAGCACAAACGCATACACATGAAACAATCGCAGGGAAAGAGAAACACTGACCTCAGAAGAGTGTAGGGTTAGCGAAGGAAGTGAGTAGTGAAAGTGGAAATGCTATGTAAAGAGAGCGAGGGTTTTGGTCGATCAAGAGAGAGAGGATAGTGGGTTTACGAAAAAAACAGCCATCAAAACGATGCCGTTTTAAGTTCCATGACCTTGTTTAGAATAAACCCTCTCAACTTTGTCTAAGTTTGGAAAAGGAGGGCGACTTTGAAAAAACTAGTCTATATTTCAATATATTGAAATTTTTAAAAAAATTAAAAGAATAAGACATAGATAATAATATAATAGCTATTTAGTAAGAATAGTTTTTATAAGAAATATAAGAAATACACTAAAAGCTAAAATATAGGCACCAACTAACACCACACACCAAGTATCTTGTTTTGTTTTTCTTACCTTTCTTACATTTCTTTTCTTCCCATCTAACATTTCTCATAATATAATATTTTTAATCACACTTCATTTATGTTTAGAGACATTTTCCCAAAAATACATTCTGTTTGGTTGGAGCGAAAGAGAAAAGGAAGAGAGAATGAGAGAAGAGATAATGACCTTTTATTGTTTGGTTGAAGTGAAAGAGAAAGGGAAGAGAGAATGACTTTTTATTGCACCCAAAGTGTGTTTGTTTGAGGTGAAAGAGGAAAGAAAGAGTGAGGGAGGAGAGAAATAGAGTATATTAGGAGAGTTGTTTGATTTAAGGGGAAGAGAAGAGAAGCAGGGAAGATAGAGAATTGTGTCTCTTGGTTGTGGAATGATAAAAATACCCCTATGTGTTTGATTTAGTTTTTTAATTTAATTAATTTATTAGTTATTTAATTGTTTAGTTAAATTAGCTAAATATTTTTTTAATTAGCTAAATAATTATTTTAATCAATTAACTTAATTAATTACATACTTATTTTAAATTTATAAAGTGTCTATTTGCGTTGGAGTGTTGAATTTTTTTCATTCCGATTAAAGTAACGCATACGGTATAGTAAACGCATACTGTATACGTTTTGATAAAAAAATGCATAGGGTATTCTTTTATTAAAAATTTCTTTTTTTTTGACAATTTTATTAAAAAATTCATAAGTAATGGGTTAAGTAGCATATCAAACTTCGATGAAAACATTGTTTCCGGAGAGACATTCCAATCCAACGATGGCTACGCTTATTGCTCCTTCCAACAACTCACCTGCTGAAGATGCAGAAGCTCTCTGGAAGGCTGTTAAAGGTCACATATTCCATATATATTTCTTCTTCAATAATTCTTATAGTTTTGATTTGGCTTTATATAAAAAAAAAACATTAAACTAATTTTGGATAACCTTCTGTTTAGTTACATCTTGAAATTAATCCAGTACTCGTTCAATCCTTCAATATTAACAAACATTTTTTAATGCATTTAATTTCCCAACATATAATTAAAATCTAGGAGAAGAAACTTAGTGTAGTTGTAGAGTGTATATATGTGATATATAGTATTGTTGGGTTATTTAATTAGTTAACAATCTCTAGAACAAGAAACATGATATTGGGTTATTTAAAAATTTCATAGGTTGGGGAGCTGATAAAAAAGCCATTATAGCAATATTAGGTCATAGAAATGCTAAACAAATGACTCAAATCAGACAAGCATACTATGACCTTTTCCAAGAGGATCTCATCAAACGCCTTGAATCAGAGCTCTCAGGTGACTTTGAGGTATGTATATTAATAAACGGTACTAAAAAATGAAATTAGAGAGGAAAAATTAGTTATGGAAATTGTGCAATATTTCTCTAATTTTTTACTTAATTTTGTGACGCCAAAACTAACAAAAACAATAAATTAAATTTTTCGTCACTAATTTATATTTTTCTAGTTGTAAAAATAAAAAAATAATGACAATTAATTAATCTTAAGCAATTGCTTCTTAATTATGAAAATGTCTTTCAATCTCTACTAAAAAAAGATAGATTTGTGACGGAAAAATTCAATTTAGTCATTCTAGCGTCATAAATGTAATGACGAAGTTAGACATAAATTTCACATTTTCAGTCATTAATTTAAATTTTTTAATAGTGAATGTTTTAATTTGTTTTAGATGCACTAACTAATCAAACTTGAATTGTTACATATACATATCAAATAGAGAGCTATGTATAGGTGGATATTGGAACCTGCAGAACGTGAGGCTTTGTTAGCTAATATAGCACTAAAAAATGGTCACATAAAGTATAATGTGATAGTGGAGATTTCATGTGTCCTTTCACCTGAAGAGCTTTTTAATATGAGGCGTGCATATCATGATCGATACAAACATTCTTTGGAGGAAGATGTAGCTGCTAATACCACTAGTCATCTTCGCCAGGCAAGTCGATCATAGTATTTTTTTCGATAATTAACATTTTATTAACGATATCAATTAGCTCAACATCATTGACATACACTCCCTCTATCTTCTATTAAGGGTTTGATAGGGTGCTTAATCATGTGCTAGAGCTAAATGAACCAAAATACACCGAGTTCATTGGTACAAAGTACAAACACAATTGTAATAATGTTGTAAAAAATTTAGGCTTTAATATGTTTTTGGGTAGGTAATATATCTGGCTTTTCTTTTTGGTCCCTAATTTTTTTGAAACATTTTTGAAAATGATTTATTTTGAAGTAAGTCTATGATTAAATTTTGTTTTGTTTTAGTTTTTTTTTTACTTTTAGTTCAGTCCCTATTAATATAATATTCTTTTTGTTCAACTAGTCTAATGTATGATTCTATTATATCTAGGGACTAGGCAAAAAAAAAGAATATTTCAGGAACTAAAATGTAAAAAATTGAACCAAGTATTATAGGGATCAAAATGAAACAAAAATTTTAGGGACCATAAACATATTTAGACATAATTCTAATTGCAAAGGATTTTTTTTCACATTTCTTCTACTTTTTTCCTATTCATGGTTTTTCTCTCCTTTTAGGAGACATTCATGCATGAAATTCGTCTCATAAATACTACATCTCTATTCCATATATGACACTAGCTAGCTGGCTTTAGAAGAGAAAGAAGGGAATAAATGAAATATTTAAATTAATAAAATCTAAAAAAAAAAGTTTAATTAATAAGATGCAGTGATTAATTTTTGGGCAGCTATTGGTTGGGTTGGTGAGTTCATTTAGGTACGGTGGAAGTGAGATTAATGCAAGATTGGCACAATCTGAAGCTGATGTACTTCATGAAGCTATCAAAGATAAGAATGGCAATCATGAAGAAGTAATAAGGATTCTAACTACAAGAAGCAGATCTCAACTTGTGGCAACTTTCAATTGCTACAAGGATGACCATGGCATTGCTATTACTAAGGTAAAATAATTAAGGAAGACCCTTCTTCAAATTTTCCCATTTTAATGTTTGTTGAAATATTTAATTTTTCTTAATTGATTTTCCTAAATATGTAGTTTTACTTAAATGATTTTACTAATTCCTTTCTTCCCTTGCAGAAATTGTCTGATGAAGGTTCTGATGACTTTCATAAGGCAGTTCAAATAGCCATTAGTTGCATCAATGATTCTAAAAAGTACTATGAAAAGGTGAGAATATAATAACAATAGTTGTTGATTGTCAAAAAAAAATATCATTTTTTTTCATTTAATATTTTTCCTTAATATATAATTAACAAATTCCCACCTTGTTTTCATCACTTTTTTTGGTACATTGTTTTTGTCACTTTATTTCGGAACACTTATACACAAAACAGTACAAAAACAAGAAATTTTGTTTTTTACTTTCTCTATATAAATATTTGAAATTGTCAAAAAAAATAATATTTGAAAAAAACAATGTGATAATTTTATAGTTATTAAAAAAGATAAAACAACACAAAGTAACATTGCATTTTGTATCATCTATTTCAATGCCGACCCCTAGATATCATTTAACATATTTGTTAGAGCATCTTTAATTAATAGAAAATTCTACAATACCCATTGAATTTTGTTGGACATGATACTCTGTAGGCAAAATTAGTAAAAAATTTAAATTCGTTTTAAAATAAATATAAGAGAATCACATGTCATTTAGTGATTGAATATTGGATATCATACTCAGTATCAGAGTATTCACTTCAATTATTCCGGGCATTTGAAGGAACCCATTTTGTGTCCTTTAATTCTCTTTATTGGCAACAAATGTTATAGTAGGATTTAAGTAACTCAAACAACCTAACTAGTTTTTACTTCAGTGTTCTTTATTCACATAGAACAGTGTCTTAAAAAAGAGACACTGCAAAATTTTATGGAAGGCACCATCCACATGCTACAACTGAACAAAACACATGAAACAATTCCATGGTGTATGGAGCCTAGTTAAGGAACTCACAATGAAGAAACTCTTATACAATAATTTTTACCTGAATCTTTTGTGTAGGTTCTACGCAAAGCGATAGAAACTGTTGGAACTGATGAGGATGCACTCACCCGTGTGATCGTCAGCAGAGCTGAGAAGGACTTGAAGGGCATCAAAGAGGTTTATTACAAGAGAAACAGTGTTCACCTTGAACATGCAGTGGCTAAGGAAACTTCAGGAGATTACAAGAAATTTCTCCTTACTTTGATGGGCAAAGAAGATTAAATTACTTGTTTTAAGAAAGCATATCAGTTATTCAATGAACTTTTAACTACATTTTTCTTATATATGGGATCAGGAGTAACTTGTATCAGTCATAGTCCTGATACAAGTTAGTTGTCCACTGTTTCATTCAGTGAGTCCAATGATATAAACAAGGAAGTAATATATGTGTTATAAACTTCTAACTATGAATAATATGCAGATACAAGTATTTTCCAAAATGTGTAAAAGAAAAATCTATCATATCAAACCTCATCCAAAATATTATCTATAGCTTTAAAGATGATGGAAGCTACATTAGCATCAGCAGAAGTAATAATAGTCCTGGTTGTTCCAATCTCTATCAAGGCTTTGTATGGGTCCTCTGTGTGAACTGTACATACATTTTTAGTTTCAGCATCACCCATACCAAGTTTCACAGATGCATCAACTCCAATCTTTGATAATGCAGCCAGGATTTTTTCAGAATCTGGTAAACCACAATGTACCAAAGAACTATGTCTTAAGGAAGTTATTTTATCATTATCCATGAGCAAGTGATGTTTACCATTTTCCATTAGTAGCTTCCCCTTCAATCTTGCAATATTAATTCCTTCATTTTTGAGAACTAAATCAGTTGCAATTTTCATCTCTGAATTGTGTTTTGGATATGATACTTTCAAAGTTTCAGCTTCAGTATAATACAAAACTGAGAAAGAGTTTTCATTTGAAAATCTCATCTGTAACCTCAAATCCTCAGGGCACTGCAAGATAAGAAGTTGGAGAAAAAAAGGGATAGTCAGCTCTTCGCAAGTATAATATTATAAAACATTAACGGAGCTATAAAGTAAACATTTGTACAATTACCAGAACAGTCTTTGGAAGTAATGTTTTGAGTAAAGGTTGAACTTTCCGCAACCTACAATATAGAGATCAAAATGTATAGAAGTTAAATACAAAAGCATATTAGAAATAAATAACTAAGCATAGTAGAAATAACTAAGGGAAATGACAACCTACCCTATTCCAGAAGGAAACGGACATTGAAGAACCTTCATTGCAACTGGCTTGAAAGGTAAGAGTCCTAGCTCAGGATTCAACATATCCTGAGAAGTTCATTGATAAGCGATTCCAATGAAAAAACTTACAAGACCATGCACATCAATATATATATATATATATAAAAACAAATAAAAAATAAACATTCAAGGAATAAAATGACTACCGAAGAAGCATTTTTTGCGAAATATATCACACCTCAAGGATAAGTAATGATTTGGAATCGCCACACCAACGTCGAAGCAGGTGAACAACGGGACCAAGACGCAAACTCCAGTGAGGACAAAATACAACGCAGGGTTCCTGCCAGTTTTTTCTAAGAGCAATAGATTAGTTTTTGTGAGCAAATAATAGAAAAATGTCAAAAAAACAACCATGTGACTTATGCAGTTTGCTTTGATAGATACATTCTGAGGTTGGTTATTAGTTTTCAATCATTCTGAGTTTTCGCCAACCAGCTGACATTCCTAGAACACGTGATTTGCATGTAGCAGGTGCAAAAGGACATTAAATTTGATAAATCATCAACAGTTTTTTACAGTAGAGATAAGAAAGGGAAATGAAGGTAAAAATCTCACAAAAATTGATGTGAATGAATATCGGGAATCACGTGAATCTTCTTCTCATCTAGAAGCTTGACATGGGCAAACAACGGTTCCCCACTAAATAACTGCAATACCAATTATGATCTTAAGCAATGGACCAATTTCATAAATCAAAAATATAAAAATGCAAGTGCAATGGACCAATTTCATAATTCTAAAGGTATGTACTCTTTCTCGCCGCTGTTTACAAAGCCACTCTGGTATGATGTTGAGTAATGCTAGTAATTCTTCAGCCACTGAAGAAATTATATAAACCGGAACCTACAAATAGAAAAATGAATACTTAAAAGTCAGTGAACAGGAATCTCAGATTTCTATAAAAACAATTTTGCCAGTTACGTTTATTTGACTAGAGAACTTGATTGATTTCTAGTTCACTTTACAAGCTTTTACCCTTAGAAAATGAAAAGCAAAAAAAGTCATCAAGAGCGTATACAAGTAAACAATACCATGGATTTAACTCTTTAAGTACAACACAAAATGAGAATAATAAAAACAAACCGAACCTGAAAGCATTTTACCCATGAATAGGAACAAGCAACTAAAAAGGATATTGGAATGTGGTTTTTCCAAGTTCAGAAGACAACAATTTCAGACATGGCTAATTTACGACACCCACAAAATATTTCCATCATAGTTATTCTTGATTTTGATAATCATTAATGCAGAACATATGAAAACAAGAAAGGACACCTTCATAGCTGAAGCTTCGAGTGATGTTGTCATTTCCTCCAAAAGCTGCAAAATAGTTCCAAGTCGATTAGCAGGAATAAGAACTGAACCACCATCTTTAATACACTCTACAGCACGTGAGCATATAAAAAACACTTTCTCCTTTTCTTCTAAATTCTCATCAGAATTGAGTCCAGCCAAATCTTGAAGACTGCAGTAATAACCAACACAAAAGCTAATATTAACATATGGATATTTTAACTAAGACAAGCTTAATATGAAAACTTGAACTGTTGAACAGCAGTAACTGAAGTGTATTACATTTATTGTAATGTAACAGAAATCTGTTTTGTGAATTTCATTTCTGTAAAAACTTGGAAGATACAAGAGACTGAGTTGCTTTATATAGGGATAGCAAGCCTCAGTTTAACAGAGTCAGTTTCTTACTGACTTGAGAAATATTACAAGGTGCGTAATGGAAAGTAAAACTTAATGAAAACTAAATTCTACATTTACATTTTATTCTTTATTCTAGAAGCCTATCTATTACTCCCCCACAAGTTCAACGGGAGAGCATTGTGATGCTTGACACGTTGAGCTTGTCCCTGAGATGACAGAATGCAGCTTTAGGCAGAGGTTTAGTAAGAATGTCTGCTATTTGTGCTTCTGCTGGTACATGGCAGACAACAAGACTTTTGCTAAGAACTTTTTCACGAACAAAGAACAAATCTAACTCCATGAGTTTGGTGCGTGAGTGGAAGACTGGGTTGTGACTGATTGCCACTGTACTTTGGTTGTCACAAAAGATAACTGGAGTGGAGTGTTTAATTCTGAGTTCCTGTATAACAGAGACTGAACCCATAAAATTTCTGAAGCAGCCAATGCAAGGCTTCTGTACTCCGCCTCAGCACTGGATTTGGCCATCAGTGTCTGTTTCTTTGACCACCACGAGATTAGATTAGGGCCAAGATAGATACAAGCTCCAGATGTAGAACGCCTATCATCAATGTCACTTGCCCAATCAGCATCACAATAAGCTTGAAGCTGAAGAGGAACTGAAAGAGTAGCTGGTCTCAAGTGAAGGCCCATGTCAAGTGTGCCCTGTAGGTATCTTAGAATTCGTTTCACTGCTGTCCAATGTGATTCAAGGGGCTGTGAGAGAAATTGACAAGCCTTATTGACTGCAAACCCAATTTCTGGTCTTGTAATGGTTGCATATTGAAGTGCACCAACAATTGAACGATATAGAGTAGGATCTTGCACATAATCAGCCCCATACTTTGACAATTTAAGCTTAGCAGGCAGAGGAGTAGATATACCTTTTGCAGTTGACATACCAGCTCTAGCAAGCAATTCTCTTAGATATTTAGTTTGAGTGAGTAAGAGAGAACCATCTTTGGCAGACTTTAGTTCAATCCCAAGAAAGTAGTCAAGATCTCCAAATTGTTTAAGAGCAAAGACTTCTGTTAGCTTAGTAATTAAACTCTGTACAGCAGTTGGAGATGATCCTGTGATGATAATATCATCCACATAAATGAGCACATAGATGCAGCATCCATTGGAGGCATAGACCAGTAATGATGGATCACATTTGCTTGCAACAAAACCAAAGGTGAGCAGAGTTTTGGTTAGCCTTTCATACCAAGCCTGTGGTGCTTGTTTAAGGCCATATAAGGCCTTATTAAGTTTGCAAACCAAGGATCTGTCTCCTGACTCAAAACCAGCAGGCTGTGACATATACACTTCTTCTTCAAGCAAGCCATTTAAAAAAGCATTGTTGATATCAATTTACTTAATTGCCCAATTGTGAGTGAGAGCAAGAGTAAGAATAATTCTCACAGTAATAGGTTTGATAACTGGAGCAAAAGTCTCTGAGTAATCACAACCTTCTCTTTGATTGAAACCCTTTGCAACCAACCTTGCTTTATATTTGTTAATTGTTCCATTAGGATTCTCCTTAATCTTGAATACCCATTTACTTCCAATTGCTTTTCTTCCTGGAGGCAGGGGAACCAAAGACCAAGTACCATTTGCCATTAGAGCATTGTATTCTAGTTGCATAGCTTCTTTCCACTTAGGAGAGGACAATGCCTGATTTACACTACTAGGTTCAGCTGTTGTTAAAAGTAATGTGGGGTGTATTTTTGGTTGCACAATGCCATTTTTTGAACGTGTAACCATAGGATGAGTATTTAGAGTAGGAGGTGGTGTCATTGGTGTAGAAGAAGTGGAATCTGTGGATGAGTTAGGATCAATTGTACTAGAGGCAGTAGATGGTAATGGTGTAGAGTGGTCTGAGTGAGAGTTAGGTGATGTAGGAGCATGACTGGATGCAAGAGGAGTGTGGTTGGGAATCTGTGTTTGTTGTGGTGTATGTGTTTGAGAGGGTACAGGGGTGATTACATCTAGTGGCTGCAGTTTATGAGAAGTTGGTGTAGGTGTGGCTGATTTGGTAGGAAATAGAGATGGGTATGGAAACATGTTCTCATTGAAAGTAACATCTTTGGAAATAGATTTTGGTTTGGCCTGTGTAAGGTTGAGAGATGCAACGGTATTGACTGCCTCAATTTGCTTAGCAATTCGACTTTCATGAGCAAGAAGCAAAGCTTCAAGTTCATCAAATTCAAACCATTCAGACTTTGTTGACAAAAGAGTAATGATTGACTCATATTCTGATGGTAAACCTTGTAACACAACATCAAACTGTTCTTGAGAGGAAATTGTTTCCCCAATGGACAACAGAGAATCAGTGATTGATTTGAGACGAGCAAAGAATTCTGATACGGATCTTTCTCCTTTCTTGGTATTGTGAAGTTCTGCACGAAGTTGACGTGCTTGAGCCTTGGTCTTTGCGTGAGAATGCGAATGGATCTTTTCCCATAACTGAAATGTATAACGGCAACCTATTACCTTTGCAAGAATTGATGGCGAAAGAGATGACTGAAGCCATGCGAGAAGTAATTGATCCTGCAATTCCCATTCAACGAACGCAGGATTTACATTGTGCGAGAGTGCGTCAGCTTCAGTGATGTAGCGAGGAGGACTTTCAGGCGCGACGCAGAATCAATGCAATTTGTGCGCACGCAACACTGGTTCCACTTGTTGGAGCCACATAGGTAGATTATCGCCGGTAAGTTTCTCAGAAATTTGATACTGGAAGGATTTAAACAGCTTCAGTGATGGAAGAGTGGAGGATTGCGACGCGAGAGATGAATCCGCCATTGATGAGAAATGCGAAGAGCTTTGCAAAGACGATGAAAGATCCAATTGGCGACAAGAAAAATCAATTGCGACTGTCGCAATGATGAAGCGAAGGCTATGGCAAAGAAATTGAAGAAGAATCTTGAACTTTTTCCAGAACGCGACGCGTAGCAGCGTTGCTACGGCGGAGAATGCGGCGGAGAATGGTGGAAAAATTGTTACCGGTCACGCGTGTGAGGCCGAGTAACAGATTTGGCTCTATGATACCATATTACAGTTATTGTAATGTAACAGAAATCTGTTTTGTGAATTTCATTTCTGTAAAAACTTGGAAGATACAAGAGACTGAGTTGCTTTATATAGGGATAGCAAGCCTCAGTTTAACAGAGTCAGTTTCTTACTGACTTGAGAAATATTACAAGGTGCATAATGGAAAGTAAAACTTATGAAAACTAAATTCTACATTTACATTTTATTCTTTATTCTAGAAGCCTATCTATTAAAGTGCCTAAAATTGAATACACCTTAAGAGTTTGTAGGGGAATTAAATCATAAAATCTCATACCTTGGGGGTAATAACTTATCAGAAGGTGGATCAGTGTAATTATTCCCATCCTCAATATCTTGAGCTTCACTCAAGGATAAGAAATCTGAATAAATTAATGCAGAAATCCCCTGTAGACTGCGGGGGTAATCAAAAGTCATTGCATGAGCAGAAAAGAAGCAGGAGCTTGAAAGATAAGCAATTTTGCCCTTTGGACCATTCAGAATCCAATTACAACTGCCTATTTCTAGGCCTGAGCTGAATGCTTTTATAGCCACTGTACCGTTGTAGCAAGCTTCCTCTGCATAATTAAGTGTGTTGATCTTTAGTATACAATCCTTCACATCAGCTGCACTGAGAAATTCCACACATTACAACCTCAACAACCAGATTTTGCTGTATATGACTTCAAAGAATAAATGGACACAGTAACAGTCACATAACAATGTAAGAAGCAATACTTTAACTACGTTAACAGAAGTAGGACTCCCAATGGATCATATTTTAAAAAAATACCCAAGGAAAATAACTGATAGAAACCTCAATGGGATTTAAATGTACCCCACTCTGACCAGTGTTGGTTTGGGATTATTTTGGCTGGCTTTTTAGAGAGAAAACTCCAGCAATAAAGAAGTCAAAAGTAATTGAATGAGAAAATATTATAATTAATCAATCACAAGATAATAAGGTAAAACCAGTGCATGTAGTAGTGAAGCACTCTGCTTTAAGTTTTGGATATAGAAATAGAACACTTGGTGTCTTGTAAGTTTTCATGACGAAAAGCATATTACATTAAGAGTAGATCACCTGTACAAGGGCATCCAACAACCCAACTCCACGCCATCTTTTCCCAATAGTGTCTCTCTGAATACAGAAGGAAGTAATTCGAGTTCTTCCTGCCTCAGCCATGAAGGAAAACTAGACTCCTCTGGTCCATAAAACTGCCTAAACTCTGCATGCATTGATACAAGATCCTCCATCATTAGCTGGCCTAATCTTGCTGCTGCTTCAGTTACATAGATCTAGCCAATTGAGCAATTTATTAAGGAAACAGTATTTGGAGACAAAAATGGGCACATAGTTAAATTAATAAAGAAACTCTTGTAATACCAATTGGAAAACTACCTTAGCTGAGAAACCCTTCGTTCGAGTAAGAAAGGGCAATCCCATTATACCCATTGGACTGGAGATTAATATGACATCAATTAAAGAGGCATTCCATAGACGCAAATTATTAACAGTCTTGTACCAAGGTTCTGCAAAAATTAAGCTTTTAGCATCAAGGAGCTTTTCAATCTTCTGTCTCTTCTCAGACCCCGCTTTTGAATCTAGAATAGCATCCTCCTCAGCGTTGATAATTTCTTCAGTAGATAAAGGGGAGAAGGCCATGAGAGCAGAAAGATCTAGTGGGCAATCCAATAAGATCCTGAACCCGCAAAAATTCAGCATGTGGCATGGTGGGAAGTGAAAACCTCTACCTTTGTTCAAACATGTCTGCAAAATCCCAAGGAAATAACAAAAAGTTAATTATACCATGGATAGAACTCTATGAAGAACATAAACAGAGGATTCTTTCATATGAAAAGCTACACGCAAAAAAAAACAACAAACAAAGATATAGTAACTCACAAACTTCATAGAGGATGAAATGGATAGCCTCTTGTAGCTTCCTGCAGATGGTAGTAATGGCTGTTGAAGAAGAGAAAGAAAAAGAAAGTGTGTCATTCAAAAACAAATTTCAATGTAACAATAGAAAGAACAGTTTACATAATAAGACAAAACTAATTAAGGAAAGGGTGAGGCTGCAGCAAAAAATAAGTCAAAAACTCAAAAGTAAACAATATTCATGAACATGGTATAAGCTGCAAAAAAATTCCTACACTATTCATCTCAGTCCCTCATTTCAAAAAATGCAAATAGGAGGAAAAAATAGTGGATCAAATGAATGAAAAATGCAAACTTCATTAAAAAAATGAAAAATTTTATGCAATTTTATCATCATATGTCCACATTGAACTATCTTGACATGATTAACAAAGGGAAGGATTTGAAACTGCACCCACACAAATGAAACCAACTTGTTCAGCTAACCCACATGTGCTTAAGTGTAGCGAAGTAGAAAACAATTATATAAATCCTTAAACAGTCAAAAATAATAATAATAAAATTCAATATTTAGAGAATAAAAAGAAAATTGAGAAATGGGATAGATACCTTCACAGTCCAATTTTTATCAACTAGAAGAATTGTAAGACTTCAAATCTCGATGGATGATAAAGATAATTTACACCTCGTCCCTGTAGAAAAAGGTAAGCATAGACCATTGCTTCAGTTCAATGAGGTAAACACAAAAACAAAAGCAGACATAAGGAAGGAATAAAATTACTGTTCTTAGAGGATGAGAGAAAAACGTTTAGAATGAACGCAAGTGGGAAAGAGATGGTGATGACGGTGGCGCAGTCGCGGAGTAGAGGGAGGGTGTCGTTGTCCGGCGGCAGCGCGGGATGGAACTATTACTAGGGAGATGAAATTGGGGTTTACGGTTTATGGTTTGTTTTTTTGGCTGAATCTGTTAACTCCCACCCATGCCAACTGAGACGTCATGGCCTTATTTCAATACTTTAGAACTACAGCATGATCCAACTAAACGGAGAGATAAAAAGGGTCGTCCACAGTCTACCCGTATTCATACAGAGATGGATCAAAGAGAAAGGGGTACACGCACCAGAAGATGCGGAATTTGTAGAAATGAGGGTCACAACAGAAACAACTGTCCTAACCGCAATTAATGTGTTGTAATATTTCGGATTACTCTTTTAAATAACTATTGTAATTTTCGGTTGGTCTTTTAAATAAATTATTGTGTTGTAATATTTTTTCTAACCCTTCAATTTAATTAGGAAATTTGGATTACAAATATTAATTATCTAAATACAATTGTTTTATTTAAATTAAATTAATTTAATTTTTATCATTTTAATATATAATTATTGAAAAAAATAAAAAAACACAGTTCAGAAGTCACCCTGGGGGGCGACTTCTGAACTGCTTTTTAAAAAAAAATTGCAAAAAACAATTCAGAAGTCACCCTGGGGGGCGACTTCTGAACTGTAAAAAAAATTTGCCCTACTTTGGTAAATAACCTACAATGTGCATTATTTTAGTAAATAAGTTTTTTTTTTGCCCCCACATGGTTTTTTTGCCACACCCTTCCCCTAGCCATTTACCAAATTACCCTTTCAATTAATCTAATTCCCCCCTCAGTTCACTAACTAGAACAAACTTCACGAGAGAAGAGAGCGTGACATCTCCACCACAAGCTTCACGTGAATGTGAGCAACACGACATCATCCCAACTGTGCATTTTGTTTTTGTTAGATTTCGATTTGGTTTCTGTTGGATTTCGTTTTGTTTATGTTACTTCGGTTTTTCACGTTTCGATTTCTGTTGGATTTAGTTTTAGTTTTGAGTTCTAAATTCTAATCCCTTTCGTGTTTCCTTGTAGGTTTTTTTGGACTGCCGCGTTTTGTGATATTATTTTTTTTCAAAAGGTTGAAGACACGTGTGAAATGAGTTCACTACAGTTATAGTGAACTCAATTAACTATAACTCTGGTGAATTTAGTTTACCATAACTGAGCTCTTGATGGTGCTTTTGTTGAAAACAAGCATAGTGAATACAACTCACTATGACTTAGTTCACTACAGCTATTCTAGTGAACTCAATTCACGATGGTTGTAGTGAACTCAGCTTACTTGAACTATCGAGAGCTCAATTCACTATAAGTTTTGGGTTTCAGTTTTACAGACCTATAGTGAGTTGAGTTTGCCATAGTACAAATTCTGAATTTTGCACTATCTTAGACTGAACTTATGAGCGACATGGGGAAGTAGAAAAAATTAAAAATATCATTAACAGCGAAAACGGTTGCATACCTATGCAATAGGGCAACAATTAGACGTACTTTGGTGATTTTCTTTCAATTTGGGTGAAGAATGCACCAAGGGAGACACTTCATAGAGAGTGGTAGAGAAGAGGGAAGAAATGGGGTTTAGGGGCGGCGTGGGGGGTATTTATGTCGTTAAAGTTTGTTTGTTGACATAAGGGGGTGTGGGTGGTCAATATCAGGGTGAGGATAGACCTAACCTTTTTTTTTCCTTTTTTTATTAGCAAAATTTGGCCCATGTTTTTCCCACATCCCCTCCTACTCACCCCACACCTCTTAACCTCATAAATCCCAAAAATACCCCTACCTTCAAATCACTTCCACTCCTCATCTCTTTTGTTTTACGCAATTTTTTTTGGTTCGACGGTGCTTGACCAAACCGGTTCGGCAAACACCAACCGAACGTATCCGCTTTGAACTGATACACTACTATCTAAATGCCGAAGAAACAAGATTCACAACCTTACTTTATTGTTTCGAAGAGCCGATTTTCAGATGTGGCAATGGCAATGTCCTGTTGCGGCCAACTCTAGCTAGCTTTTGCGTTACTGGCAAGAAAGGAAGATAAGAGACACACGAAAACAATGAAATAAGCATTAAGAAACATCAAAAATCAAGTTTGATAACAAACTTCTGACATTTTCCAATTATGAACAAGAAATGTTGGCTTATGAAAAAAACACATACAGGCTTATCTACTAACTAAACAAAAAATGTGGACATAATGAGGAAGCAAATGCCCCAGAATAACAAAGAACTAACATAATGAGGAGCCAAACTTGCATAATCAAAAATAACTAACCTAATGACACTACCCAGTGTCCCAGAATCATATGGAAACCTTCAGCCAATAGTTAGAGGCTAAAATAGATGAATAAACACACACAAAAAATCAAACACAGAACTTGGAACACACACACGCAAAGGAATAGAGAGAGGGGTGCGAACCAGAGAGAGGTGAAAATCTCCAAATCCCTATTCTGCGACGGCAAGGGTTACGAGTAGAGAGAGGATTTTTTGTGTTTGATTTTTTGAGTTTTTAGTTTAGCACCTAAATTTGTGAAATCAGACAAATCCTTTTAGTTTAGCACCTAAATTGGTTGGCCTTTTAGTTTTTGGGGGCTTCATTAGAAATGCTGATTTATCTCCAAATCCTTTTAATTTGATTTTTGAGTTTTGAGGATTTTTTTTTAATAAATGAACATATGACAGTGGTTTTAAAGCGTTGGCCAAAAGTCGAACAAAAAAACGCTGCCATTAGCCTTTTGGGGAAGGTTTCTAACCGTTGCACTTGCAGATAAAAAAAATAAAACAAAAGAATCACCAACGGGATCAAAAAACCTCATTGATACATAAATCTGTTTTCTAAAAAAAAATTGAACTGGGGTATGTTCGGGTTTTTAAATTTTGTGAATGGCAATTACGTCTTTTTGCAGGGTCCGTGGGGGTATAGTGTCAAAGGGTGGGGGTAAAAAAAACCTTTTCTTTTTTGAAGATAATCTGGTTTGGTTTTCTAAAATGCATTGTCTTCAACATCATTCATTACCAGTAATACAGTCTGAAATGAAATGCTCCAATTACTTAGTTTCGACTTTATGATAACATTATAGCTTGATCAATGGTTTCTGAGTAGTCTAGTCAGTCAAATTAATCAAGTTAATTTTAAAACAGTCTATGTACTCGTTGATTACTCTGCCTGGATCAAATTATACTTCAGATTAGGAGAATCTTCATTCAATTTCAATGTATGTCCTTTCTTGAATTTACATCAGCTAAAAGTTCTGTTATCATGAGTTTAACAACACATGATTTGTTGTACTCACTAAATAGTATGGCAATACACTATTAAATGTAGGTGTAAAATATTTTACATGAAAAAGTGCATATAAACGATTTATGTATGTAAGTATGACTCTTGTGTCAACTTGAATATTGTAGGCCAAAACCATGCGAAAGCAGGAAAAAAACAAACAAGAAAGCCAATGGTTTTTACTTTTTACTTCTAGCATGTGATGTTTATATAACTGACCCTGTGACCTCATTATCTTGGAAAAGCAGCAAAGCAAAGAGCGGGGAATTAGACACTGAAAGCAGAAGTATCAAACATCAAAATTAGAATGTAAGAACATCTCAACACATTACATTATATAATCATCACTCTTAAAGATTCCAAACAAGCCCAAACTCTTTTTTTAGTAGAAGAAAGGATTATGGAGCCTCATTAAAACCTTCTAATGAAAATTCCTCCTTAGGGAAAAAACATCAAGAAGGAAAGAGTACAACTTCGGGCAAACCCCACTCCTTTCTTGAAGCAATCAATTTCGGGCAATTGTGTATCCGAAGGATGCTCAAGCTGGAAGGCAAACCTCCCCCAGGAAACGATTTCAAGTTGGAACAATTTTCCAAACACAAGGCATGAAGATTGGTGAAGTGTGGTGCAAAAGGAAAGGATGGGGAGCTCCAACCTTTTATAGTTAGAGTGCGAAGAGAATCAGAGCTACACCAATTAAAAGTGAGCCATTCTTTATTTGGACCATAGAAGTCGTGAACATTCAACTCTTCAAGCAAGGAACTATTGAGTAGAATTTGATCCAGGGAGGACTCTGTGTACCGATTACCAAAAAGGATGGCCTTTTTCAAACTTGATGGCAAATCATTTACCAAAATTTTTTTACATTTCTTTAGCTCTAGCATACAAATAGTATCAGCCTTGGGAATTGCAACCTCCAATTCTCTGCAATTACTAATCACCAAATTTTGCAATGAAGGAAGGTGTTGAGGCAAGGCCCCTTTCAACTTGGGACAGTATGTTATAGAAATCTCTTTAAGGCAAGGAAAACCTTCAAGACACAACCATTCCTTCCATTCAGACATGTCCTCAAATCGCAGAATTTGAAGAGACTTGAATGGAACATTTGATAAATTATTGCCATAAAACTCTTCACCTATGATCTCTATTCCACCACAACGTGAAACAGAAAGCTCCTTTAGAAAGGGGAGCTGCCCAAGTGGTGGCAACTGAGAACAAAATATACATCCCTTCAGATTAAGAGATACCAAATTGGGTAAATGACTAATCTCAAGCCAATCTGGAAAGTAGTCGATGGTGAGTTTACTCAAGTTGATATTTGGTTGAAGAACCTCTAAAACATCCCATTGGCGAATGCGATCAGTTACACTATTGTCAAAGCATCTTAACTCATGGTACATCGTATATAATCCATCCAAGTGTTCCTTATCTTTCAAATTTGCTTTAGCTGCATCTGCAGAATCAATGACGTTGTCCAACCCTGAAATATGAATTGTTCCATGAAGACAATTGAGTTTCGCCAACTCCTTAATATCAGACCCGTTGAGCTTTCCCACAACAAAATCAGACAACATTTGAAGATGGCATAGCCTTTCCATATGCTTTGGCATAGTCTTTATAGGAGTTCTTCTTAGATCAAGATGACGTAAATTGACGAGGCGGTGAAAATTTGCAGGGAGCTCAGTCAATCCATAGTCTTGCAACAAGAGTGTCTGCAAATTATATAGCTTACAAATGGAATTAGGTAAGCTTGTAATATCGCTGGAAGAAAGGTCTAGATAGCGTAGAAGCTTTAAATTGCCTATCTCATCAGCTAGTTTCGAGAGATAACAACCACGAAATGATAACATCCGCAAATATTTTAGTCTTTGATACAAATTACGTTGTGCATTTTTGCACATCTGAAAGTAACGAACTTGTTGTACCATAAGACTGCGTAATCCCTCAATCTTGTAAATATGCTCAAATATTTTATCACCATCTTTTGATTCAAAAAGGTACCTAATGTGACGTGTCCTTTTAGGGATATCGTTCTCCCTATCAGTCTCTATTTGCAGGCAAAATTCTCCAGACACTGATTTTGCTAAATTATTGACACTTTTTACCGCGTCCATCAACTGAGTGCTGGAAAAATGACATCGACCATAGTTCATCAAAGAATTCATTACCCAACTCTTCTTCACTTTTGTCTATTCCGCAACACTTCAGCAAACCTTCTGCCATCCAACAATTGATTAATCCATCCTTGTCAAACTCATAACCTTTGGGGAATATAGAACAATAAGCAAAACAACGCTTCAGGTTGGAAGGAAGGTGGTGATAACTCAACCTCAGAGCTGGGGGAATGATGTCATTGTCCCCAATGTTTTCACACTTATCTACTATTTTCTTGCCAATTGTTTCAAGATTTGGATATTCACTTACATTCCTTCCCCCAAAAGCACATCTCACAAATAAACTCCAACATTCACTTTCATCTAGTCCCTTCAAATCAAGTAGTTGGGTGGATTTCATGATTGATGCTATTTCCTTGTCACCGGTCGTCACAATAATTTTACTTCCAGAAGATCCATGGTTAAAGGGAAGTAGTAAAAGCTTCAAATATTCCCCATTCCCTTTCCATACATCATCTAGAACAATCAAATATTTCTTATCTATACATCATATGCTAGAATCAACCATCAACGATGAAGATGGCCAACGGTTAGCATAAGTTCCTTCTTTCAATCCCAACGTATCCTTTTGCTTTTCAAGAAATGCAAGATCCTTTAGCAATTTTCTGATCCTGGATTCAAATGGATCATAAGCAAAACCTGAAAAGCGCCACACCTTGCTCTTTCCTCCTGCATGTGTAGCAATCTCATCCAACAACTGGTCTACTTCATATACACAATGTTCTAAATCATCAAGCCACATCTTTACATCTACGTTTTGGTACTCTTTTTGCTCCGCTTCATCCAAAACTTCATTGATAGAATTAAGTGTGATTTCAAGTTTTTTCATCAATCCTTTATGGGAGCCAACTAGCTCTGCCATGATATTGAGCAGAAACAAATCCTAAGATTCTCTTCAATTCTCCTATACCTTGCAATGGAACAATAATTATCTGTAAACAAAGCTGAAAAACATGAAATATGATTTATAAATTGCAGACTATATTGTTTTAACATAACATTATGAAATTATAATAACAACTGTAAATATTTCATCTCATCTGCTAACAACGAAGAAAGATCACCTTGTTCCTAGATCCAAATCACTTGTGAGTTTTATATTTTTCTTCTCTTTCTTATTTAATTAAAAGATCATTGTAAATCTTGTCAAAAAAAAAAAAAGATCATTGTAAATATGGACCTATTTATTTATATGCCTAATGTTAATTTGTTTACTCTTTTGCGTTAATTAATTAAATTGGACTATTAATTAATCCAATTTTTTTAAAATTATTTGTCGGTCTAAATTTCATTCTGTCAATTAATTAAATTAAAATGATATCCTTCATTAGTAACCTTGTATATTGTTTTGTCCTACTTTAATTTCTTATTTTTAAAATGATTCCTTTTAATTTCTTCTTTTTAAAATGATTCCTTTTAACCTTGTATATTATTTTTAAAATGATTCCTTTTAATTTCTTCTTTTTAAAATAATTCCTTTTTAATTTCTACAAATTAACCTTGTATATTGTTTTGTCCTTCTTTAATTTCTTTTATTTAAAATGATTCCTTTTATACTTTTGTCCTTATTTTTTTTACTTAACACATTTTATAATAATGAAAAAAAACATTAATTTATGCTACTTTTCATTTTATGATATTAGAAGTAATTTTAAATTTTTAACATCATTTGTGTAATGTTGCGGTTAATTCACGCCACGACTACCGCAATCTGTAACGCAACAGCCTCAACGGCCGAAATCGTGAAAACCTTAACACGACTGCGACTATGATCGCGACCGCAATTTAGAACCTTGTATATTATAAGTAAAGAGAAAGAAAATTACCTATAGCAGATAATTGATTGTTTTTTCTCTCCTAGGGTTTCCTCCCTTGTGAGAAGTTTCTCTCCTTAGTGAGAAGTGTTCCAGCTTTGATCTTGTCATTTAGTACAGAGTTTCGTTTACTTGTTTCTCAACACACGTGGTCATGGAGTCGGTGGAAGAGGTTAGTACGGTGGAGTTGGAGGTGGAGGGCGAGGAGGAAGAGCATGCTAGGGCTGATTCGTCCCTTACTCTAGTAGGGCGTTTCCTTACCAACAGGCCTATCAGGTCGCACATCATGAAGGACAGGATGGCTGGAGTATGAAGACCAGGTAGGGGTGTGAACATTCGCGAGGCAGGGCCGGGGGTTTTCTTGTTTCAATTCTTTCATCATTTGGATCTTCAGAAAGTACTCAAGCAAGAGCCATGGTCGTTCGATAAGAATCTTCTTATACCGAGTGTGATCCCGGAGGGCATGATACCAGTGGAGGTGCCACTATTTCAGATTCCATTTTGGGTGCAGATTCATAATGTCCCTATCGGTTTCATGTCAGAATCGATTGGAAAACATATTGGTAATACTGTAGGCACGTTCTTGGAGTACGACACGAAGAATTCATCAGATTTTTGGATATTGTTTATGCGGGTTAGGATTCTTCTGGACGTCAGGAGGCCTTTAATGAAGAAGCTGAAGTTGAAGAAACCAGGAGGTGAGCCGAAGGAGGTGGTATTCAAGTATGAGAGACTTGATATTTTCTGTTATCTTTATGGTATGTTGGGGCATCCGGAGAGTGATTGCAACAAACTCTTCGAAATGACTCATGATGATGGTTCACGGGGTGGGGAACGGAGATTAGGGCGAAGGTTAGATGCGGGGGTGGTAGTGGCAGCGGTAGGTGGCTGAGAGAGGAGAACCAGGTTTGCAGGCGCCAAATCAATCATTCAATGCATGCACAAATTATGGGATTGGATCCACTTTTCATGCTAATCATAATAATGGGAATTCAAATGGTGGGCCCATACCTCATATGTCAACGGCTGGAAAGGAGGTACTAGTCAAGGTATCAATGTGATTCCAAATTTGGTGGAGATTTTTAAGGATCCTTCAGTTCTTTTCTCAAAACAAAAACATGCTGATGTGGTGATTCCAACTAAAGTAGTGACTGATGATATGGAGGCTGAGGTGGCAGTGGAGAAGGATAGAAAATGCATGCGTGAAAACACACAGGGGGTCGTGAATGTGGACGTAGGGGGTGGAGGTAGTGTGGGGTGTGTAGATAACAACATGGTGCAAGCTAACGTTGGTGACAGTAGTAACAACAATGGTATGGTACAGTGACTTTTTTATGGGCAGGACCTGGCAGACAGGCCTTTCAGGAGAAATGAGTTTCATCAGTTGGAACTGCTTGGGCCTGGGTCACTCACGAGCAGTTCCTTCCCTTCGAGACCTCGTTCGGACGTACCACCCGGACGTGATTTTTCTATGTGAAACTTTGGTGCATGCAAACAAGATAGAGGAGATTCGTGTCAGACTTGGTTTTGATTCTGCTTTTGCTGTGGATTGTAGAGGTAGGAGTGGTGGTTTGGCAGTCATGTGGAAGCATCCGTTTGATTGTACGGTTACTAATTATTCTTCAAATTTTATTGATGTTGACGTGTCTTGCATCAATGGGCCTTCATGGAGGTTTATGGGTTTCTATGGTTTCCCGGAGACGGGTCGTAGATGTGATTCTTGGGAGCTTTTAAGAACTCTTGCTCGTGATAATTCTCTACCTTGGTGTATAATGGGTGACTTTAATGGTCTTATGTGAAACGATGAAAAGCGGGGTAGCGCGGACCGGGCCCCTTGGTTACTTCGTGGTTTTCATGAAGCTATTCAAGATAGTCTACTTGTTGATATTCCTATGCAGGGCCATCCTTTCACTTGCTGTAGGGGGAGAGGAACGGATGCTTTCAAAGAAGAAAAATTGAATAGGGCTCTTGCTACACAAGATTGGTTAGATCTTTTCCCTAACTCTTGTCTCATTAATGGAGTTGCGGATAGGTCGAATCATACGCCTTTGTGGTTACAACTGTGGGAGAGGAGAGGAAGGGGTGTGCCTAGGCCCTTTCGCTTTGAGAATGCTTGGTTGGAAGAGGAGGACCTCCCATCTATCGTTAGCCATAGTTGGATTTCTTGTCGAAGGTGGAAAATTGTACCATGGCCATTGATGCTTGGGGGAAGAAGTTGCGTGGGAGGTATAGGGTGGATATTCGGAGATGTAGGGAGGAGCTTGAGGTGTTGAGGGGTTCTATGCATGTGGAGGATATTAATCGGTATAAAGAAGTTAATACTAGACCGAGTTTGCTACTCTCTCAAGAAGAAGCCTTTTGGAAGCAAAGGGCTAAAGTTCATTGTTTGCGGGATGGTGATACTAATTCAAATTTTTTTCATGCTATGGCTAGTAGTAGGAGACGCAGGAATGCTATCTCATCCTTAGTCCGTAATGATGGGTCCGTGGCTACCTCTCAGGATGATTTGGGTATTGTGGCTCATGATTATTTTGCGTCCCAGTTTGAGGGGTCTTTGGGAGACTATGCACCGGTGGTTGATTGTTTGAGCTCGAAAATTGGGGAAGGGGATAATGCAAATCTGATTGCGCCCTTTGAGATTGGAGAATTCAAACAAGCTTTATTTGAGATGCATTCGGACAAGGAACCCGGTCCGTATGGAGTGAACCAGCTTTCTTTAAGAGATTTTGGAATCTTTGCGGGCAAGAATTGTTTCATGCAGGCGTCTCTTGGCTTCTTAATGGTGAGTTCCCTCCAATGTTGAATGATGCTAATATAGTGTTAATCCCTAAGGTTGATAATCCTACTAATATGCGATATCTCAGGCCCATTTCTCTTTGCAATGTCATTTATAAAATTATTTCTAAAGTGTGGGCCAATAGATTGCGTGAAGTGCTTCACAAATGTGTCTCGGAGGTGCAATCGACTTTTGTTGCGAAGAGATCTATATTGGACAATGTCATGGTAGCAATCGAAGTTATTCATCACTTGAAGTGTAAGGTGCGGGGTAAGGTGGGGGAAGTGGCGTTGAAGATATAAGCAAGGCTTATGATAGGGTGGACTGGGGATATATGCGACGTGTGTCGAAGAAGCTGGGTTTTCATGATAAGTGGATTTAGTGGATGACCATGTGTGTTGAAATGGTTAACTGCTAATGAATGGTGAAAAAGCTGGCCCAGCTTCCCCGGGGAGAGGACTTAGGCAGGGTGACCCACTGTCGCCTTACCTTTTTATTCTGTGTGCTGAAGGTCTTACCACTCTACTCAATAAATATGAGGCCAGAGGGGACCGTCATGGAGTCAAAGTGTGTCGCGGAGCCCCTATCCTGACACATTTACTCTTTGCGGATGATTGTTTCTTGTTTTGCAGGGCCGATGACAGGGAGAGCAAGAATCTTAAGGAGGTGCTGGAGCTTTATGCTAAGGCTTCAGGACAGGCTATTAATATTCAGAAGTCAGAGATATTCTTTAGCAGAAACACTATCCCAGAGATCAAAGCACAGGTGGTGGCGAACTTGGGCGTGATAGAATGCTTGGGTACCGGTAAATATTTAGGCCTTCTTTCTATAATTGGCCGTAGTAAAAAGCAGCTGTTCAGTTACTTGAGGGACAGAGTTTGGCATAAGGTTCATCAGTGGTCTAGTAGACATCTCTCAAAAGCAGGTAGGGAGGTGCTGGTCAAGTCAGTGGCGCAAGCTATCCCTGCATATTGTATGAGTACATTTCTAATCCCGACTTCTTTGGGGGAGGAAATGGAGAGGATGATCAACTCCTTTTGGTGGAGTTCTAATCGGGGAGCTAGAAGGGGTATCAATTGGCTCAAATGGGATAAGCTTACTATCCGGAAAGAGTTTGGAGGTATGGGGTTTCGACACTTCCACAGTTTCAACTTAGCAATGCTAGGGAAGCAAGGTTGGCGCTTGTGCACCAACCAAGATGCTATAGTGACAAGGGTTTTCAAAGCTAAATATTTCCCGAATGGAGACTTCTTGGGGGCTCGATTGGGCGATAATCTCAGCTATGTTTGGCGTAGCATCCACGCTTCACAGGTGGTGGTTAAGTATGGAGCTAGATGGAGGATTGGAGATGGTACCCGTATTAACATTTGGAATGATCCTTGGGTGAATGGTGGGGACAGCCCTTATGTGTCTTCACCGGTTATCCAAGGTAGCGAGCATTATGTGGTTGCAGACCTCCTTCACGCGAGCAATGGAGAGTGGAATGTTCCGCTCTTAAATCAATTATTTCATGAGGATGATAGAAGGAGAATTTTGGGGATGGTGTTGCGTGGAAGACATGAGGAGGATGGATTGCTTTGGAACCTTAGTAGAGACGGACACTGATTAGTGAGTAAACATGCATATGTTATATTAACTTTATGTGCTATTTAGTTATGGTATTATAGTATTTGTGTCATATTTATGTATAATTAGGTATTATCTAATTTAACTATTAATATCCAATTTTCTATACTAATAGAAGGCATATGCATGACTGGATATGATTAGTATGTGTATTGCTTGATGTTTGGGCCATAACCTAAGTTACACTCATTCAAAAATTGTGATATTGATGTTCTTGGACACCTAAGACAATGTACTAAAGATATAAATGGGTGTAGGAAACCAATTTTGCTAGTTTGAAGTCCAATGAACCTCAATAATACTAGACAACAATTTTGTCCAAAGTTTGGTTGAGTTTTGGCTCATAACACATTTTCGGATTTGGCCCATATCTCAAGCAATACAAGTCCAATTGATCCAATTCCAGTTGTATTGGTTAGCTAGCTCATGTATCTACAACTTTTATACAGGAACAAAGTGCTGAAAAGATTGGATTCAAGGGTGAAAATGACACGCAACTTGATCATTATGACAATGCTCCAAATTTCAAACTACACAGGTCACACTGTGGAATTATATTTACCATAATTCACACAAAACTCCAATTTGAAAGATAGAACATGATCTGGAAACAAGACACAATGCCCCACATTTTATCTTGAGGGCCCAAATGTATTAGACTTCGAATTCATGGTGCAATTAATCAAGGAAGTTAGGCATGAGAAGCTGTCAAAATTGAAATGAGCTTTTGACCAATACCAAGGAGCAGTATTTCGCCCCTAACTTCCACATGGAAAATCCAATTGGGAAGTAAAATCATAGAATTGTTCTTGGCTATACTTGATAACTCAATTGAAATCCAACAATCAAGTGATTTCAATTGGAAGATAAAACATTAAGCACTTAGAAAACTTTGTAGCTTTTGAAAACTATCTTTTAGTTGTCTTAAAGAGATTATGTTACCAATTGTTGTTATGTACAACTAAACATTCATTGTGCCAAATATGTCTACAACAAATCAAAGCTTTCACAAAACAAAATCATTTTCATACCTCTTTAAACAACTCAAAAGATTTAACATTGAAGATCATTTTAAAAGCTAAGAACAATACTACTACTTTACAAAAGTTTTACCCTTAGCTCTAGCTAAAGGTTTAGCTACTCATATTACCAAGAAAACAACTATTAGATACTAAATATATGTTACACTTCTGAAGCTAGAGTTAAATTCCCCATGGCTTGCCAAAGCCCCCTTTATATAGGCTTGAAAAGTGAGAACACTAGAATACTTTAAGACAGTTTTGGACCCTCTCATTAATTCCAAGATAAGTCATCATTCCTGTTGAAATCTTTATTAGGTTCCTGAATATCAATTGTGGGTCATTTAGTCAGCGTTCCAGATCATGTTTTATCTTCCCAATTGGATTTTCCATGTGGTAGTTAGGGGCGAAATACTGCTCCTTGGTCAAAAGCTCATTTCAATTTTGACAGCTTCTCATGCCTAACTTTCCTGATTAATTGCACCATGAATTAGAAGTCTAATACATTTGGGCTCTGAAAATAAAATGTGGGGCATTGTGTCTTCTTTCCGGATCATGTTCTATCTTTCGAATTGGAGTTTTGTGTGAATTATGGTAAATATAATTCCACAGTGTGACCTGTGTAGTTTGAAATCTGGAGCATTGTCATAATGATCAACTTGCATGTCATTTTCACACTTGAATTCAATCTTTTCAGAACTTTGTTCCTGAATAAAAGTTGTAGATGTATAAGTTAGCTAATCAATACAACTGGAATTAGATCATTTGACTTGTATTGCTTGAGATATGGGCCAAATACAAAAATGTGTTATGAGCCAAAACTCAACCAAACTTTGGACAGAACTGTTGTCTAGTATTATTGAGGTTCATTGGATTTCAAACTAGCAAAATTGGTTTCCTACACCCATTTATATCTTTAGTACATTGTCTTAGGTGTCCAAGAACATCAATATCACAATTTTTGAATGAGTATAACTTAGGTTATGGCCCAAACATCAAACAATACACATACTAATCATGTCCAATCATGCATATGCCTTCTATTAGTATAGAAAATTGGATATTAATAGTTAAATTAGATAATACCTAATTATGCATAAATAAAACACTAATACTATAATACCATAACTAAATAGCACATAAAGTTAATATAACATATGCATGTTTACTCACTAGTCACACCCCCCAACTAGCTTATTACTAGTCCCTAGTGATAAAAGCGTGACACAAACTTTAGTTTTTCTGTTCATTTCATATTACCAATTCCTCCTTATAACATATTCAACTCAACAAACTATTGTATTCCAAATCTATTCATTATCCACTATTATCTAGACAAGTGGTTTAATAGTCCTCCTCTTTTGTGCTCAAGTAAAGTGACAAAAAGTTATGAGGCTCATATCATAAAAATACCACCTCAATGTTTTGCTAAGGCTAACAACTTTTAAAATTGGGCTTTTTATTAACACTCGTAATTTTTTTTCTTTTTCTTTTTTGTGTTGTGGGAAAATTAGAAGATGGTGTGGTTCCCTTAAGATTTTCTCTTAACCGATGTAGCGAGCTTTGGGCCAATAAATCCCAGACCAGTTGGCCTTAAGTATTAGATTGTTGATCACCCCTCGAGCTTAATTGCTCGAGTTAAGGAGTCTACGAAACCAAACAATTAAACAAACTTATTATTATTGTTGTTTTTTTTTTGGAAATTATATAAGTTAGAAGTTGGTCTGATTTCCTTAATATTTTCTCCTAACCCATGTAGCGAGCTTTGGGGCAATAAATCCCAGACCAGTTGGCCTTAGGTATTAGGTGGCTGATCACCCCTCGGGCTTAATTGCTCGAGTTAAGGAGTCTTCGAAATCAAACTTCCTTCAAACCCTTGAGTTTAAGTATTAAGTATTATATACACGCAGACACACACACACACACACAGATATATATATATATATATATATATATATATATATATCAAAAAAAAATTCTTGCCCAATAATATAGCTATAACCTTTTGCAAAACAACGAAATTAATAAAATTAGTCAATTTGCAACCCACAATCATTTGTCACTGTGTGTGTGAGATAAGGATGACTGAGAAACAACTACTAGATAAGACATGAATGTAATAGATATGAAATATGTCAAGTTTGTTGTTGCGTCAAAAACACACTTAGAGCAAGTGTACTCTCTCGCAGAAGTAGTATAAAAGATATCGTCTCCACAGGGATTAATTAACAAGTACTAAACTAGTCTAGATTTTATATTGTTTAGACGAACAAATAATCAAGTGTTATAGAAACTAAAATAGAAAGAAATAGATAACAAGAATTAAAAATGCAAGATATAATCAATGGAGAGAGGTTTAGGGTCGCGGTTTCACTTGCAAGCTTCGATTCCCCTATGTCTAGTTCTACCTGAATTCCCTTATTTTATTCAACTACCAATCCCTTTACTAAATCTACTAATCCGTTTGGTCATTCGCGATTAATATTCTTTTTCCTAAATTAACCATAGTTTGGTCATGCTAGAATTGAAATTTAAGAAAAGCATAAAGCGCAAAAAGGTTGAATGATTGAAAGACTAAATTAAATTTTGGTCATGCATTAATTTTAGCCCCAATTATCCTATAGGTCCACCAACTAATTGCAGTACGGTCGCTGATCAACTAATTGATTATGAACATGAAAAGGGTAGCTAATCCTAATTATGTGATAAAAACAATAGGACAATATTAATTGAAATAAAAACAAGAATTCAAATAAGAAATTAGAACATAAAGAGGTTTTTAAACATGCAAGATCCACCTAAAATCCTAGAAGAGGATTTAGGTATCCATAATAATAAAGAACAATAAAAGAAAAATAAGGTTCATGAATTACAGAAATAAGAATAACCCGGAAATAGAGAAAGTCTTAATTTTTGTCTTCAATCTACTTCTTTTACTCCAAAGCTCTTTCACGGTGTCAAGAACATTGCCGAAAAGCTCTTCTCTCCCTCCGTAGCGTTTGTATAACTATCGTTTGTTTATGTGATGTGTGGCTTTTTTCATTCACAAGTGAAGCCCTCCTTTTATATTGGTTCCATTTCTTTCTCTCCAAGCTAGGGATCAAGTCAAGATTGTTTCCACTTTTAATAGTAAGATATATCAATCCCTAAATATTAGGATTTAGATCCTTCCTAAATATGTGTTGCTTGTTATCCACTCCATGCTTCTTTCTTTCTCTCCAAGTCACATGTGCATCATTTTCAATTGAAATCACCAAGAGGATCTTCTTCTTTATATATAAATATATATATATATATATATATAAATTCCTAATAGCTTAAAAAAAGGACTTTTATATCTCTTTTATATTTTCTTTCTTTCTGCAAAATAAAGAGCAAATTAAGTTAGTGATTTATATAACTAATATATAATTGCTTTAAAATTGACCCAAAAATATCTCTAAAAATGCACTAAATTGGAGTTTATCATTTGTTTAATTGCACATGTTGAAGTTGAGTGATTCAAGTAAGCATAAAAATTTTCATTTTTGATGCATCTCAAGGGTAGTTGTTTTACCCCTTTCTCTGCCATCATTTTTTTATTAGTACTCTAAATAATTTTTTTTAACAAAACAAAATGGATATCTACTAATCCTCTCCCCCCAAATTAACTTACACATTGTCCCCAATGTTTCAAAGTAGGAGTTGCAAAAATTAGAAGATATTACCTGACACCATAGAAAACTGAAGAAAATAAACCTGAACCACAGAGACAAAAATCTGCACATGATTAAAGTGACAACTGTAGTTGTGATTGTGGCTCACATCTTCCTCTGGTTTTACGTCCAGAAACGGCTTAAATGCCTTCTATTAGTTGAGGATAAGCTTCCCATCCAATTTTCTTAAAAATTGGCAAACAGGGTCTTTTAAAGTTAGATTCCCAAGACTAAGTGTAGATTCTCTTCGGAATTGCCCCCACAAATCGATAATTTCACCTTGCACCGTTCCACAAGAATGCGTCTCAAGAGTCAAATGAATATCATCCAAAGACTCCTTACTCAGCCCATTCTTAATGAAATCTTTCTTATCATATCGATTTTTGGAAGCCCAACCAATATTTATACAACCAGTGTTACATGTCCATATTGCACATTTTCTACAAACGTTCATTCTTTTAGCTCGTCGTTTATTTGAATATGTACTTTTACCCAACCCAGCGAAACGTGGAACCATTGAATCTCGAAATTCACCACCAATTCTAACCATTGCTTCTATCAACCAACGTAAATCAGCTGAGATTCCCTTAATCATTAGTAGCCTTAATCTTTCACACCGAGCATGGTAAATTTTTATCAAGTCGTTTTTTACAAAGAAAGGAAAACGTTTGCTCAAAGAAGAAATAACCACATCCATATTACCAAAGTTCATGCAAATTCTTATTACATTCACAAAAAAGAGCAAAGACAATACAAACAACATTTTATTAATAAAAAAAACTAATACATCAAAGAACGATATCTACAAACCAAGCCAATGCTAGAAATAGTGCATGTCAAATACTTACTGCACTATTTCTAGCATTGGCTTGGTTTGTAGATATCGTTCTTTGATGTATTAGTTTTTTTTATTAATAATACTTACTGCACTATTTCTAGCTTGTGTCTTCATCAGATATCTATTATATTCATGTATTATTTAGTAGTTGTTTCTCAGTCATCCATATCTCACACACAGTGCCAAATGATTGTGGGTTGCAAATTAATTAATTTTATTAATTTCGTTGTTTTGCAAAAGGTTACAGCTATATTGGGCAAAAAAAATTGATATATATATATATGTGTGTGTGTGTGTGTGTGTTTTTAATACTTAATACTTAAGCTCAAGGGTTTGAAGAAAGTTTGATTTCGAAGACTCCTTAACTTGAGCAATTAAGCCCGAGGGGTGATCAACCACCTAATACATAAGGCCAACTGGTCTGGGATTTATTGGCCCAAAGCTCGCTACATGGGTTAGGAGAAAATCTTAAGGAAATCAGACCAACTTCTAACTTATATAATTTCCAAAAAAAAACAATAATAATAAGTTGGTTTAATTATTTGGTTTCGTAGACTCCTTAACTCGAGTAATTAAGCCCGAGGGGTGATCAACCCCCTAATACCTAAGGCCAACTGGTCTGGGATTTATTGGCCCAAAGCTCGCTACATGGGTTAGGAGAAAATCTTAAGGAAATCAGACCATCTTCTAATTTTTCCACAACACAAAAGACGAGGACTATTAGCTTTAGCAAAACATTGAGATAGTATTTTTATGATATGAGCCTCATAACTTTTTGTCACTTTACTTGAGCACAAAAGAGGAGGACTATTAAACCACTTGTCTAGATAATAGTGGATAATAAATAGATTTGGAATACAATAGTTTGTTGAGTTGAATATGTTAGAAGGAGGGATTGGTAATATGAAATGAACAGAAAAACTAAAGTTTGTGCACGCTTTTATCACTAGGGACTAGTTATAAGCTAGTTGGGGGGTGTGATTAGTGAGTAAACATGCATATGTTATATTAACTTTATGTGCTATTTAGTTATGGTATTATCGTATTTGTGTCTTATTTATGCATAATTAGGTATTATCTAATTTAACTATTAATATCCAATTTTCTATACTAATAGAAGGCATATGCGTGATTGGACATGATTAGTATGTGTATTGCTTGATGTTTGGGCCATAACCTAAGTTACACTCATTCAAAAATTGTGATATTGATGTTCTTGGACACCTAAGACAATGTACTAAAGATATAAATAGGTGTAGGAAACCAATTTTGCTAGTTTGAAGTCCAATGAACCTCAATAATACTAGACAACAATTCTGTCCAAAGTTTGGTTGAGTTTTGGCTCATAACAAATTTTCGTATTTGGCCCATATCTCAAGCAATACAAGTCCAATTGATCCAATTCCAGTTGTATTGGTTAGCTAGCTCATGTATCTACAACTTTTATACAGGAACAAAGTGCTGAAAAGATTGGATTCAAGGGTGAAAATGACATGCAACTTGATCATTATGACAATGCTCCAAATTTCAAACTACACAGGTCACACTGTGGAATTATATTTACCATAATTCACACAAAACTCAAATTTGAAAGATAGAACATGATCTGGAAAGAAGACACAATGCCCCACATTTTTTCTTCAGGGCCCAAATGTATTAGACTTTGAATTCATTGTGCAATTAATCAGGGAAGTTAGTCATGAGAAGCTGTCAAAATTGAAATTAGCTTTTGACCAATACCAAAGAGCAGTATTTCGCCCCTAACTACCACATGAAAAATCCAATTGGGAAGATAAAACATGATCTGGAACGCTGACTAAATGACCCACAATTGATATTCAGGAACGAACCTAATCAAGATTTCAACAAAAAGGATGACTTATCTTGCAATTAATGAGAGGGTCCAAAACTGTATTGAAGTTCTCACCACGCTGGCTGTGTTTGTAATTATGTCTATAGGGTTGTCCTATCAATATAGTTGAGAACTGGGTTCCACATGGACTTGTAAAATAGACCTTAGTACTATCTATAGTAAAAGGTAAATTTCTATTTATAAATTCTTGTCCTATTAGAAAATCGTATACTATATTAGGGTAATAATATATTTTATCAAATCTTACTTGTAACTTTCCTATAGTAATCCAAAAATTGTTGTATCCTTGGTTAAAACTAGTTTCTTCATTATGGATATCTCTTCCTACAATCTTATCAATTTTCTTAATATTAGGAAAATAATGACTGGTTATACTAAATCCTGATCCTGAATCTATTAATGCATGATATATCTTTTTATTATATATAACTTCGATTACCATAGAGTTTTGTCTTTTATTTATTCTTTTACACTCTACTAACTTCAATTGTTCTTCCATAATAACATAATTCTATATAGTTATCTTTTATGGTATAGTCATCAAAACTATGTAGGAAATCCATTCCTAATAGGAACTCTGTACATACACTGTCTTCTACTTCTATAGATATTGGGATTTCATGTTCTTTTATTAATATTACTATATCTGTCTTATGAGTGACATGATGTTTATTATTGTTATAGTCTAAATAGTAATACTTATTCTCTACCTCTTTTATAGGTATTCCTATTCCTTGTAATAAATCTATAGTGATATGACTAGTTCCAGCTCCAGTATCTATTAAGCATTTTATTGGATTTTTCCCTAACTTAATGCCTACCTCAATAAAATACTGCATTCCTCCTTGACTTTTTTTCTCTGTTAGATCTAAGCTTTTCCTGCCAAGTTCTAAATTTTTAAATTTAGATAATAGCCTTTCAAATTTCGTTCTATAAATAATAGCTTGGTTTTTATTTCCTATTATTTCTCCTGATCTATTATTGATTTTTGGCATCTTATCAGTTCTAATTTCTTCTATGTAGGTTAACTGTTCTGGTTTTAATCTCCTGGGTGGTATCCATTTTACCAATCCATCAAAAATTTCTTTAAACTTAATCTTTTCTGGTTTAAACTTCATTGTATGGTGACTTGGACTTATACCAAGTATCGTTCTATAAGTGATCGAATAACAATGACTTCCTTGGGGCATTTCAAAATTTTCTAGCTTATTATATAATACTAAAGCTTTATCTAAATTTTTATCATTTATAGAGACACTAAAGTTTGGTTCATATTCAAAAATAATTTTTCCAAAATATAAGTTTCCCATTACTGCTCCAAATAGTGCATCCTGTATATTATGTCTCATTCTTTCATCTATTAAATACATAGCTATAGGTGAATCTAATTTTTCTTGGAAATATCCTTTTATCATAACCTGGACTTTTATTAGGTCTACAACCTTCATTTTCTTCTTTTTATTGTTATCTATATTCTTTAGTACTGAATTTATTACTTCTTTTGTTATTAATGGAATTCTTCCTTTTTTCTTGACTTCTCCTATTTCTACACTTGACTGATGAATCTTCTGAATTCTTACCGTTTGTCCTATATATTTTCCGAATTTTTCTAAAAGATTTTTTGCTGGTTCTATATCTAAATCTAGCCTTTTAATTTCCTCTAATTTCTCGTATTCTTTGATATTAGAAAATTCTATTGTTTCCTCGGTTATTTGTTCCTCTTCTCTATTCATTATTATCACTCAATTCCTCAGAATTTACACTAGCACTATAAAGACTATATTCTGATTCTATATCTGATTCTATAGGTTCAAAACCATACTCATATATTTCATCTAAATTTTTTATATTTTGCTTATTTCTTTTTGGACATTGATTTGCATAATGACCTTCTTCTTTACAAATAAAACATGTACATTTCTTAGGGCTTCTTTGTTTGTTACTTGTTTATTAATTTTTTCTGTATTATAAGTTCGACCAGACTTATCAAACCTTTCTTTTTTTTGAAATATCTATGCTTATTATTATACTTCTTAAAATTAGTTTTCTTAAATTTCCATTTCTTCCTTTTCTTATAAGGTTTATGACATCCATATTGTCCTATTTCACTATTCGTTGAACAACAAAATTGCCTCTTTTGATATTTATAGATCTGTTTCTGTTCCTTGGCTTCTATACAATAATATGTTATTCTTTTACTGGCAAACCAAATTCTTGCTCCTAAACTTGGAGTATCCATTTTACTTTTTACCATTTGTTCTGCAAAGTCCCTTATTATTCTAGTTCTAAATAGCTCGGGTAATTTTTCATAATACATTTTACCATAAAATTCATATTCAGGCGATGCCTCCCTAAATCTTGCTCTATAGAACCAATCTGTAAATTCACATGTATATTGATCAAAGTAACACATATTACAAATACTAATATTCATCATACCTTTTATAGCATTCTCTTTATCTATAGCCCAAAGGGTCTTGGCTGTTACATTTGGATCATAATATCCCAAAAATTCTCTTCTTATTAAATTTTCAAGATTACTAAGAAATCTTATAATATTTTCTGATTCATTTTTAAGGGTCTCATAACTACTCCCTAGACTCTCAATAAATCTTTCCACACTTCCTCGCATCGTTCTTCTTAAAAATTCCATTCCTTGTTCTTTCGTCATTCCTTCTTTATTTATTACCGCGCCATTTTCTTTTATCCACATTGTTATCATATTTTCTCTATATTCAACACAATCTAGATCTAAATAGATTCCAATTGGATTTAATGCTTGTAGTTCTTTATCGTATGGTACATATCTCATAGGAATATAATCATTTGTTTTCCTAATATGATATTGCTTTCGATCTATATTTTTTCTAACTAGATTTGCTTGTTCCTCCTCATTTATCTTCCAATTCCTACTATAGTTAACAACATTACTTCCTGAACTTGAAGGTTGCCCTTGGTTTACTACTACTGGTGGAGGAATATTTGGCTTTATATCAACACATTCGCTTTCCCCTTCAGTTTTAATATCTAAATTCTTTAATTTTTCAATAATTAGATCTTCGTATTCACTATCATTATCCATCTCTAAGTATTGACCAATATTAACTTTAATATCTTCTTCTTTATTTAGAATTTCTATCTTTTCCTCTTCGTTAATTTCGCTTCCATATAAACTTAATACTGTAGGTGATATATGATTTTTATTTCTTACTATCATGTCTATAATTGATTTTTGCTTATCTTTATTTGGTATTGGGGGTCTTCCAATAATTTCTTGAATAAATTTTTTATCCGTCTCTTCTTCTAACAAAATGGTAGTTATTTCTAGTTTTTTCTTAATTATTTCTAATTGGTCATTTAGAAATTCTAATTTATCATTGTTTATTAGTTTCGTAAAAAACTGTCTACTTTTATCTTGTTCTAGAATGACTATTTCATCCCGAAGTATTTTTATCCTGTCCATTCTATATCCTTGGTAACATAACATAGATCTGCTCTAAAATCTCTTTCTGACTTTCATTTTTTCTTCTTCGAGTTGTTTCATTATACTAGTTACTATCTGTGTCTTTTAATGTAAAAGACAGATTTCTAATTGTATTATTCCTACAGATGTATAATCATATAAGTCATTTCCATCTATTTCATTACGAGGTAAATTTATTACTCGTAATTTATCACGATTAACTATTGTTGAATTTGAACTACTAGCTTCGTTATTCATTATTTGTTTTCCTTTTTTGATCTTGTTCTGCTCTAATACCATATACTTACATTTGCAAATACAGTCACACATAAGGCTTAAACAGTTATGATTTGAACAATAGCAATGATCTATACATATTTTTGTCTGGTTTCTTAATGTCTCTTTTCTCCTGGTTATTAACCTTTCTATGGCTTCTATAATATCTTTCTTTCATTCTTCAATAAATTTTATATCTTCAATCATATAGGTAACCATTTCTATAATTTCATTATATTCCTCAAACCTTCTAGTAAATTTGTTGTTGTTTTCTAGATTTTCTTGATTATTATCATTTTCCCTATCATATCCTTCTATATAGTTTTCATATTCTACTTGTTCTGAACTTATCCTACTCATCATATTCTTCTATATACTCTTCAATCTCTGATTGTGTTGGTGAACTCATTTTAGTTAAACGTTTCTTACTTTCCAGTTTTAAGTTACTATTATTCCGTATACAGAGGCTTCCTACCTAGAACAACAACAAAAAAATATCTGGAGAAAATTAATGGGCCTTACCACGCTTCTTTTTTGTGATACGAGCTTGCCTTCCTTTCAACACCCTAAAAACGCCTATCTGGCTTGTGAACGGTGGAATGAGGGTCTCGGGCTCTCCGTCACACTTGATGAAACGATTTAGCTCATAACCTCTCGAATGATATATTTATTCTTGTCTAACTAGGAAAACATGAAAGATGAATAGACTTAAAAAGGATTTCAGAAACTCTGAAATTTTATTTAGTATATCATGGTAGTTTAGTACATAAGTGGTAGTTTTTTCACCGATGCCTCTTTACATAACATGAGATGGGTTTTTATAGGTCCAGACTTATTTATGCTTAACTTAACTATAGTACAAAGGTAACTAAGTTTATACTATTGGTGTTACTTTTTATCTTGAAGGAATCTGCTTTTCTTCGTTTTTCACGTTTCCTTGTCGGTCATCATTACTTTTCTTGATATCTATCTTTATCTTGTCTACCACTTAGCTTTTATTATTCACATCCTTTCTCTGCAATAATTGCACTTGTGGTCTCCACTTGTTTTTTCCACTTTACAGAATTGCTGATGTGTTTCTAATTGACCCGGGAAAGTATTCTTCTCAATCCTTTGGGTAAATAGCTGGAGCGTTCTAAGTGTTCTTGGTTGTTGGTCCTTGTCTTTGTTGCAGATTACTATAGCCTTGTCTGTCATAGAATAGCTCCAAAATTTTCCTTGGTCGTATGTTTGTTTCATCATCATTAGAAGTACATGGAATCCTAGTGCTCTTCTTTTAGTGATCCATTCTTCATCTATTTGTGGGGCTTCTTCTTTAGTTGTATATTCTTGAGCTCCAATTTCTTCATCATTTAAAGTTCCTATCTTGACAAAAAATACACAGCTTCTCCTTCTTGATCAGGACTAGCCGTATATATCTTGGTAAAAATGGTCTTTTGGGGATTTACTCCCTTTATGTACCCTTTAATTCCCATTAAAATGGGCTCAGGAAAGTACTTAAGCTTGGATAGATCATTCTTGGGGTCAATATATATCGAATCAATAAAACCGAATCTCAAAAGATCAGTGAGGAGTGTAGTATCCTCCCAATCATCTAAGATTATCATAATTCTTGGATAGATACCTTTGTATTCAATAATATAATTATCAAGATTTCTTGGATTTCCTTGTTACATAAAATTAACCAGAGACCGATAGATTTCTCTAAATTTGTCAACTGGTTCCTTGGCGGGAGATTTAATTAATTTATTTTTGAAAGAATCTTTGACAAACTTTAATTTCTTAGTCTCTTCTTTTTCTTTTCTTAAAAAACTAGATGAATTTGGATTTTCTAAAGATTTCTCCCTTGGTGACTCTGGGTATTGATGAATATTGAGAACTTGGAGTATGTCGTTCTTGGTTTGAATGTAATATTTGGAAAAAGCTTCCATCTTGTTATCAATTTTGGAAAGCTGTTCGTCAATCTCACATGCCATAAGGTGAAATTGCTTGTTAACTTCTTCAAGTTTGGTCAATATAACCTTGGCTTTATCATCTTGGAGTTGACTATCCATTTGGTCTGGATAGGTGATCTGCAAAACAATTGTTAGTACCTTTTATATAAATAACTTTAAAAGTAAAAGGACTAATCCGCATCTGCCATCTAATCCTTCTACGGTTAACAATATTATCTTTTATCTTATTTTCTAAAAAGGCTTTAACTTGAGTATTATCTGTTTTAACAATAAACTCTTTTCTAGCCAACCAAATCTTAAAAGTTTCAATGGCTCGGATAACTGCCAATACTTCCTTCTCATTAATATCGTAATTTAATTCTGCCCCTCTAAAGGTTCCTGAAGTATATCTAAGGATTAAATTATCACCTTGTCTTCTTAAAACTGTTCCCCAATATTTATCGGAGGCGTCTGTCTCAATATATAAATTATCCTCTTCTCTTGGTAGAGGGAGTTTTTCTAAATTTTTTATCTTATTTTTAATATTTTTTACCCATTGGGAATCCTCTTCAGTCCATTCATATTTTTGATCTTTTCTTATTTTGGCTTGTAATTTACTTTTTAACTTAGCACAATCCTTAATAAATTGTGAAGCATAGTTAACATGTCCCAAAAATGATTGAACTTGTTTTAGATTTTCTAGTTTATCAGGGAAATCTAAAATCTTCTCAGAAATATGTGGTTGGAGTTCTATAACACCTTTATCAATTATTAGACCTAAGTAACTAATCTTTTCTTTTGCTATCTCAGCCTTTTTTTTACTTAATACTAAGCCATTTTCATATGCTTTTGTAGCAAAAATAAATAAGTGTTTATTATGTTCATTAATATCTTGGCTGAAGATTAATATATCATCAATATAGACAATTATAAATTGATAAAAATCTTTATAAATTTTATCTAATCTTTCTTGGAATATTCCTGGGCTTGTCTTTAATCCCATTGGTAGAACATTCCATTCATACCTACCTTGTGGTGTACTAAAAGCTGTACAAGCTTTACTTTCTTCTTCTAACAATATTTTAATTAGTCCGATTGTTTTCTTAGATTTTATCTCATAAAAATTGTGCTTAGCGTTTGGTAAGCATAAATCCGTTGGTAAGCCTTAAGGTTGGGGTTCCCGGTAGTGTTCCCGATAAAAGCAATTTTTACAAGATTAAAATCAACAGTCTCCAATCAGTTAAAATGGCTTCTAGATTAAGGACTCTTCTTTCTAAAAATAATGCTAGCTCTAGTTCTGGTATAGTACAATCGAAAGAAGTACTCATACCAAACAATTATTCAAACTGGAATATACCTGAAACTCAAATTGAAACCATGTACGAAATAGGTACTTTTGATTTCAAAACTGCTTTTTCTATAAAAACTCATGAAGAAACAATTTCGGATCAAAGCGAATTTCAAAGTATCCCCCTTTTGACCAAAGTTTCTATCAAAATTGAAATGGGCTTTTGACCAAGGAGTAGTATTTCGCCCCTAACTTCCACATGGAAAATCCAATTGGGAAGATAAAACATGATCTGGTACGTTGACTAAATGACCTACAATTGATATTCAGGAACCTAATCAAGATTTCAACAGAAGGATGACTTATCTTGCAATTAATGAGAGGGTCCAAAACTGTCTTGAAGTTCTCACTTTTCAAACCTATATAAAGGGTGCTTTGGCAAGCCATGGGGCATCACTCTCTAGCTTTAGAAGTGTAAGATAAGTCATCCTTCTTGTTGAAATCTTGAATAGGTTCTTGAATATCAATTGTGGGTCATTTAGTCAGCGTTCCAGATCATGTTTTATCTTCCCAATTGGATTTTCCATGTGGAAGTTAAGGGCGAAATACTGCTCATTGGTCAAAAGCTCATTTCAATTTTGACAGCTTCTCATGCCTAACTTCCCTGATTAATTGCACCATGAATTCGAAGTCTAATACATTTGGGCCCTCAAGATAAAATGTGGGGCATTGTCTTTTTTCCAGATCATGTTCTATCTTTCAAATTGGAGTTTTTTTGTGAATTATGGTAAATATAATTCCACAGTGTGACCTGTGTAGTTTGAAATTTGGAGAATTGTCATAATGATCAAGTTGCATGTCATTTTCACCCTTGAATCCAATCTTTTCAGCACTTTGTTCCTGAATAAAAGTTGTAGGTACATGAGTTAGCTAACCAATACAACTGGAATTGGATCAATTGGACTTGTATTGCTTGAAATATGGGCCAAATACGAAAATTTGTTATGAGCCAAAACTCAATCAAACTTTGGACAAAATTCTTGTCTAGTATTATTGAGGTTCATTTGATTTCAAACTAGCAAAATTGGTTTCCTACACCCATTTATATCTTTAGTACATTGTCTTAGGTGTCCAAGAACATCAATATCACAATTTTTGAATGAGTGTAACTTAGGTTATGGCCCAAACATCAAGCAATACACATACTAGTCATGTCTAATCATGCATATGACTTCTATTAGTATAGAAAACTGGATATTAATAATTAAATTAGATAATACATAATTATGCATAAATAAGACACAAATACTGTAATACCATAACTAAATAGCACATAAAATTAATATAACATATGTATGTTTACTCATTAATCACACCCCCGAACTAGCTTATTACTAGTCCCTAGTGATCAAAGCGTGACACAAACTTTAGTTTTTCTGTCCATTTCATATTACCAATCCCTTCTTCTAACATATTCAACTAAACAAACTATTGTATTCCAAATCTATTTATTATCCACTATTATCTAGACAAGTGGTTTAATAGTCCTCCTCTTTTGTGCTCAAGTAAAGTGACAAAAAGTTATGAGGCTCATATCATAAAAATACCACCTCAATGTTTTGCTAAGGCTAACAACTTTTAAAATTAGGCTTTTTATTAACACTCGTAATTCTCTCTCTGTTTTTTTGTGTTGTGGGAAAATTTGAAGATAGTCTAGTTCCCTTACGATTTTCACCTAACCCATATAACAAGCTTTGGGCCAATAAATCCTAGACCAGTTGGCCTTAGGTATTAGGTGGTTGATCACCCCTTGGGCTTAATTGCTCGAGTTAAGGAGTCTACGAAACCAAACAATTAAACCAACTTATTATTATTATTATTATTATTATTATTATTATTATTATTATTTTTGGAACTTATATAAGTTAGAAGTTGGTCTGATTTCCTTAAGATTTTCTCCTAACCCATGTAGCGAGATTTGGGCCAATAAATCCCAGACCAGTCGGCCTTAGGTATTAGGTGGTTGACCACCCCTCGGGCTTAATTGCTCGAGTTAAGGAGTCTTCGAAATCAAACTTCCTTCAAACCCTTCCTTCAAAATTATCGATTTGTGGGGGCTTTTCCGAAGAGAATCTACACTTAGTCTTGGGAATCTGACTTTAAAAGACATTGTTTCCCAATTTTTAAGAAAATTGGATGCGAAGCTTATTCTCGACTAATAGAAGGCGTTTAAGCCGTTTCTGGACGTAAAACCAGAGTAAGATGTGAGCCACAATCACAACTACAGTTGTCACTTTAATCATGTGCAGATTTTTGTTTTTGTTTCAGGTATATTTTCTTCAGTTTTCTATTGTGTCAGGTAATATCTTCTAATTTTTGCAACTCCTACTTTGAAACATTGGGGATAATGTGTAAATTAAGTTGGGGGGAGAGGATTAGTAGATACCCATTTTGTTTTGTTAAAAAAAAAATATTTAGAGCACTAATAAAAAAAATGTTGGCAGAGTAAGGGATAAAACAACTACCCTTGAGACGCATCAAAAATGAAAATTTTTATGCTTACAACACTCAACTTCAACATGTGCAATTAAACAAACTTGACATATTTCATATCTATTATATTCATGTATTATTTAGTAGTTGTTTCTCAGTCATCCTTATCTCACACACAGTGACAAATGATTGTGGGTTGCAAATTGACTAATTTTATTAATTTCGTTGTTTTGCAAAATGTTACAGCTATATTATTGGGCAAAAAAAAAGAAAAAAAATTGATATATATATATATATATATATATATATATATATATTAAGAATCATTGTACTTTAGTCATTATCGTCTTTTACTTTCGGCAGATTATGAATCAATGTAATTATTAAGCTTTTGCGCTGGCATAGCTAGCTGTAGGTTTGCAACAGCCTCCTTCCCTCTATAAAAGGATGGCTTAGTTCTCACTTCAAGGCATCGAAAAAAACATCACCTAAGATTTCATATCTCAGCTCTGAAGCTTTTGACATCCCTGAAGTCTTGTAAGTTATCTTATAAGCCTCTTGTAAGCAATTAATAAATGGCTTTCTGTTTATATGAAAACCTGTCTTCTCAAAAGGAACCTCTTGTAAGTTATCTTAAAGCTGTATTAAAAAAATTAATGTCATTACCAGTAACCAGGCAAATACTTTAATAGAAATATTAAAGAAGATGCCTGAATCTTCTCAAAAGGAAGAATTCATGTTACAAGTTAAGTCCATTATAGACAGAGAAGAATTAGAAAAGGATGTCGTACATAAGATAGAATTTAATGATATTATGAATAGGTTTAAGTCTCCGATTACACCTAAAATAACTACTAAAGACTTGCAGAATGAGATTTCTCTCATAAAGCAAGAAATAGAATTACTGAAACAGAAAGTCTTAGAATTAGAAGTTAAATATTTAGAAATAAAAGGAAAAGGTATATTACATGGTTCTAATGAAGATGTTGCTGAAAGCAGCAATAATGATATCTCTTATATTTCTTTATTAAACAAAATGATTACTCACAAATGGCACTGTGCATTAACCGTAGTTATTAAAGATCAAAGGTTTGAATTTATTGCTTTGATCGATTCCGGTGCTGATATGAACTGTATACAGGAAGGGTTGATCCCTACCAAATATTATGAAAAGACATTAGAAGGTTTAAGTGGTGCAGGTGGACATAGATTAAATGTTTCTTACAAGTTAACTGATGCTAAAATCTGTAAGGATCATGTTTGTTATCGTACACCATTTTTATTAGTTGAAAATTTGCATGAACGTGTCATGTTAGGAACTCCATTTTTATCTCTATTATATCCGTTTAAGGTTTCCCACACGGCCATAACTTCAGAAGCCCTGGGAAAGGAAGTCAGTTTTACATTTCTTGAACCACCTAGAATTAAAGATTTAAATAGTCTAAAGGAAGTATCTACTTCTGCAATTAATTCGATTTCTGTTCAAGAAAAGATTTCATGCTTTAATATAGAACATATTAAAAGATTTCTTTGCCTGACCTTCTTACCAGGAAGTTTTTACAAGAAAAACACAATGAGTAAAAAGGATAACTATGATCCTCCTCACGAGGAACATAAAAAGAAATCAATTACTTTACACTATTGTTCTTCTTTGAAGAATAAAAGAATTACAAGTCAGAATTACAGCAGAGAAGGCAAAGAACTTGCCTCAACGCCTGAAGAGCCCTATGAAACTTTTCAAGTTTGTTCTCAGCCGCTTCCTCTATTACCAGAAGATCACCCTCAAGCATTCAAAGTCTTAAGGGGTTGCCCCGTTTCAACGGAGCAGAAAGCATTGTTGGATGCTCTTTACCGAGCCACCAACTCATTAGAAAAGTTGAAGGCATTAACTGCCCTTAACTATTACTTTTCGAAAATGAACCTGGCTAGTTTTGAAAACCCTAAGGATAAGGCCTTCTGCCTTCCCCCAGAAAGAAAGCCAGGTAATTATAAGAAATTATTTTCTGAAAAGGTTCAGAATTTGAAAGCTCAAATCTCCAGTCTTAAAATGGAAATTGAAGGCATTCAGTTCGAACTTAAAGATTCTGATCAATCGATCAATTACTTGGAAGAGACTCCTTTCAAGCCTTTTAAAAAACGAATGGAATTTATTCCATCAAAAAGAAAAAGATTTCTAAAAGAATTACCAAAAGAAATTCAGGACAAGATTACTTCTCTAGCCAAAGAAACTTTATTAGAAGATTTGAAAAAATTACAATTATGGCTCTATGGATTATCTGAAGATTCTCATCCCAGACATTACATGAGGTTAACCCAGTATCAGGAATTCACCAGCATATCTCATTATCTCCCTGTCCCCAGTACTTTTCCCTATTTAGTAGAATGCCTTCCCAATCGTCTCAACACAAAATTGGTGGAACAGATATTCTTCTGCGGATTCATGAAGACAATGGTCTGCTTCCAGCCAGTATTAATATTTGGACCAAAGGTTAACGCCTGGATTAAGAAGTTCTATGATATGAATACATCTCCTTTCTACTTGGAGATATTTTCCAGTCATCCCAGCAGCCAAGACGACAATTATATCCCTGCGAAGCATCACATCTACATGACTAAAGAATCCTATTACGATGTGTTCTTCACAACCATACTTAAAGAAGTTAATATTGGCAATCCAGCCCTTTTCTCATCAGTAAGGTATGATCAATTCCTTACTAAGGTTCTTGATCAAGACCTATTAGCAGAGACTGCAACAATCTCACTCTGGTGTCCTCATCAGGAAACCAACTGGTTAAGACATCAAATGATTGAAGTATCAAATACCCCTCTTACCCCTGAGAAAATTACGCCAGAAGAATTTGTTCAATTATTGAACTGATCTCTACCATCAGCACTTGTGTCATCAAGCACTCAGAACAAGAATCCAAGAATTATTGTGACTACTTCTGACTTCGTGGCAAAGTAGTTTGAATTATTGAAGTTACATCATTACCAGTCATCATCAGTGGCAGACAAGGTCATTATCATCTTTGAAAAAGAAGATTCCGTGTCAACAAAGCTGCTCGTGGAAGACCACTACTAGAAAAACGGAAAATAGTGACCGAAATAGAGACCAAATTCATTTGGTCACTATAGAGACCGATTTAGAGACCTTTTTAGGGAGGATAATGTAACTTATTTGTAGCAACCGAACTAGTGACGGATTTCAGTTAGTGACCGATTTTTCAGTCGCTAACTCTAGAGACCGATAAATCGGTCGCTATCAGTGACCGATTTTTTAGTCACTATTTTCTTTAACTAAATATTAAACAAGAAAATCTTAAACAAGAAATCCCTAATATTAAACAAGAAAATCTTAAACCAAATCCCCAAAATTTTAGTTAGAGACAAATTTTTATTTACCTCTAAATAATTCCTCACTAATCCCTAATATTAAACAAGAAAATCTTTTTAACTAAAATATTCATTCCCTCTTTTTTTCTCTTTACTTCCCACCATTCAGAACAAAAAAGCTTCGTTCCTAGTTTCAATATTCCACCTTGAATAACATAATAAACAAAAAAATCTTTTCAATTACTAATTAGAAAACTAACTACATTGTACCAAAAATAAAAAAAAAGAAAACTATTTACATTAACATTGCAAGTTTATGTTATCAATTTAAAAAGTTCATATCTAGAATTTGTGGAATCATTTATATTTTTATATTTTAAATAATTTTCAGATTTTACGATATTTTAAAATATATTTCTCAAATAATATTTTTCTAAATCATAATTTAAAGAATATATTCTTAAAAGATTAACTTTTGTTTCTATAAAAAAAAGATTAACTTTTCTTTTTGTTTTGAGTAAGAAATTCCCAAACCCAAATATGAGCGCTAACTTTTCCCTCCTAATGTTGCCTTTGGAATTGAAATTAAAATTAAATATGGAATATTTTTCTATAAAAAAATATGGAATATTTTGTTTCCCTCTCTACGTTTTTGGATATGAACTTGTTGCCTCCCTGTTTTTTGTAAGCAATCATTTTTTTTTACAAAAAAGAGTTCTTGTTCCCTTTATCTTACCAAAGAATAAATTGCTAACCTCTCGTTCCCTTCCTTTTACCTCTCATGCCCTAATCAAGAAATCAAAAGCGGTGCCTCACAATGTTCTCTCTTTCCCTCACGTTCCGCAGTCCTCACACTCTTTTTCCCTCGTTCCCTCCCGGTTCTGCACGTCCCCTATTTGCTTCCAACAAAGAAGGGTTTAATTTGTATGCTTCTTTTGATCAGTTGAGCTTTTTGATTCTATTCCCAGGCAAGTATTTTATGTATTCTTTTTCCTTCTGTTTTTAGGTTAATTGATGTCTGGAATGAATTTCTTTTAATTCTTTTTTGATTCGCTTGTGTTTGTGTAAGGGTTTGGTCTTTAGTACTGTTTCTTGAATTATGTTTGTGGTGTGATGTTTATTGAAAATATTTGCATGTGATATTGGGTAGGTTAATTCATATGACTTTTTTTCCCTTTCTTTTTCAATGCTTGATGACAGCATATGTAGTATTTGACTCTAGATGGCTTATACTGCAAATTAAATTTTCATTTGAGCTTACATTATAAGTTGAGTGTTTTGAAAACTGAAAGTCGTCCAAAATTGTATCGAGGATAAAGGAAAAGTCAGGTTTCTGACTTTATAAAGTTTTGAATCAATTCTATTTTCGTACATTTGGATTGTGGTGGCCTTTAATTTCTCTGAGAATATAATATTACATTAGTTGGCTGCAAAAGATATGCATTTGTTATGAAAAATTAAGTTTCCAGGAATCTAAGTTTAATCAAATTAAAATTGGTTTATTGACTCTATGATTCCTTCGCATCAGACTTCCATTTGTGACTCATGCCCCACCTCCACTTTGGAGATATCATGATGCACCTCCAACCGGGACATCTCGCGTCACACCACCACGTGGTAGTTGAGGTGCGGCAATAATGAAAAATAATCTCAACATGGCTCGTGCCGGTGGCACAATGAACAAATCGAGTTGGCTTGGAGAAAGCATGTGGCTTAGATTATGGGACATTTGGGAAACTCCAGATTTCAAAAAGAAAAGGATCCAAGCGAAAACAAATCGAGCCTTTAATTGTGGAGGTTTTGGAGCGTCACTTCACACTTGTGGCTCTATCACCACATCTCAACATAGAGCTAATATGGTATAGCTTCCCTTTCTTTTTCTTCATTCCAATACTTGGGGTGGAAAGTATTCAGATCTCCTGTTAGAGAATAGCATAGAATACAATGTATTAGTTTGTAAGAAATACGAAGTAAGAAATACGGGGAAATTGAATAATTTTGCAGCAACTCTGGTTTGACGTAGTATATGAGATTCAATGTCTTCTTTGTTGTTTTAATTTTTTATTATCCTATTTGGGTTCTAAGAGCACCATTTGGATCCAGTTTTTGCTTTGTAGTGACAGCTAGTCATTCTGGGTATTCTTGATACCATGGATGCTATATGAGATTTTTCGGTCTTCAAAGTTCATGTTCTAATTATTGACGCTAACATGTCTTGAACTTGTATTTTCTTTATTTTCTTAGATGAAGTTGAACGGAACCCCTCCAGAGCCTCTAGAATTTGGATATCCGAGAATTGACTCAAGTAACATCTTTGCAAGGAGTTGCACCACCAAGTCAGATCAATGTATGTTGTAGCAATTGATGAAAAAGCTTGAAGTGTCAAAAATGCTTGAAGTTAATTGATGAAAAGCTTGAAGTTTCAACAAATTTCATATAAAGAAGTGCAAGATGAAGATGATCTAGAGTCAGATTGTGACGGACAAAGTAAAGCAGAGTAAACTTTTGATGTTATGTTTAGACTCAAACTCTATAATGAGTATATTATGTAGGACACCGTTTAAAATATCAGTTATGTATTTTACCAACACATTTACATCTTTAATATAATGAGATTTTTTATTTATTTTTGTGAAGAAGTTAACATGAATCAATTAGGTATAACAAACAATTTTTATTATGTTTTAAATTACTATCGACCTGTTGGAGATCGAATTAGCGAGTAAAAAATAAAAAGTCTGAGGAATTTGGTCACACAATATGGTTTCTTGACAACTTTAACTCTCTAAATTGGTCACCAATTTTGTTGCTATAATCGGTAACTAAATTGGTTGCTAAAGCAATTGTTGTAATCAGACAAAATCGGTCACTAAATCGGTCGCTAAATCAGTCGCTAAAAACAGTCACTAAATTGGTTGCTAAAATCAGTCACTAAATCAGTTGCTAAAAACAGTCACTAAATTGGTCGCTAAAATCAGTCACTAAATTGGTCGCTGAAAGTTCGGTCACAAAATCGGTCGCTACAGTTAGCGACCAGTGATATAGTGACTGATTTTTGCTGGTCGCAAATTCGGTCGCTAAACATTGTAGTGACCGATTTTTCCCATTTAGTGACTGAAAAATCGGTCACTAAATGACGTCTTTTTTGTAGTGGACAATATTACTGTTCACTTTTGACTTCGTCACTAAAGTCATTTGTTTTATTAAGAATCATTGTACTTTAGTCATTATCGTCTTTTACTTTCGGCAGATTACGAATCAATGTAATTATTAAGCTTTTGCACTGGCATAGCCAGCTGTAGGTTTGTAACAGCCTCCTTCCCTCTATAAAAGGATGGCTTAGTTCTCACTTCAAGGCATCGAAAAAAACTTCACCTAAGATTTCATATCTCAGCTCTGAAGCTTTTGACATCCCTGAAGTCTTGTAAGTTATCTTATAAGCCTCTTGTAAGCAATTAATAAATGGCTTTCTGTTTATATGAAAACCTGTCTTCTTTATTACTCTGTGTTACCTCTATGTTCTTATGTATATATACACTTAGCAGTTATTACCGCCGCCCCTTTCCCCTGAAACATTAATCCTATTTTTTCTAAGGTAATCATAAAATTCTTGCAAGTAATCAGCTGTTTGCTGTTTAGAGAAAGTGGTAAAATACCAATTTCTCTTTTCTTTGTTATATTCAGCCTCAAAATCTTCTCTGATCCAAGGCTTGTCTATTTCAAATTCTTCTTCCAAAGTAATAACTGTAAGAATTTGAGAGACTGTGGGAGACATAGGTGGTGACTCCGACCTTCTATCTGACTCATATAATGGTTGATTATAATTCTTAGAATAATCTCTAGGTCTTTTATAATACTTTTGAAATCTTGATGATTTCTTATGATCCTTCTTCTTACTGGGAGCTTTAATGGGTTCTACTCCAAACTGTTGGCAGAAAGAACCTAATTCCTTCTTACTTTGGGCTAATTCATTCCTCATTTTGTTCTTTATCTTAAAATCAGTACAAACACTGATTCCTGTTTCTATAACCTGACTGGATATTTGTCCAAAGGTTAATGTAGAATAAGGTATGGTTCCTCCTAACTTTGCTTTAAGGTCTGTCTTAACCTTCTCAGCTAATAGCTTAGGTAACCCTGCAATAAATCTTTCTTTCCAATAATCAGCTCCACCATCTGGTCGAGTGCATAATTTAGATAAAAACATGTCTTTATACCATCGATAATTAGACATAGTTTGACAATAAAGATTAGCTAATTGTTCGGCAGCCCTTTCTTGTAATTGGGAGGGATCTCCTACAAAATACTTAGTAATAGAATACAATAATGTATTTACTGCATCTTCTCCTATTGATATACCTGTATTTGGATCTAATTTCTTAGCTTCTAAAATATTGACTTTTTCCTCTTGGGTAAGGATATTGTCCCACCATCCTTTTAGCTGTCCAGTAAAACCTGTAATTAGTAATAAAGCAGCCTTCTTATCAGTGTTATTTCCTACAGATTTAAAAGCCGTGGCAGCCATAGTCATTTCTTGAATTGTGTTCAAGATGTTCTGCTCACTATGACCATCTATATTCCATTCGGTGATGGAACTTCCACTATATGAGCTAGCGACCATGTCTCTAGCTTCTTCAAATTGTAAGTCTGGGTAACTGGGTCTGGGATAGTAATTCCTAGTCCTACCCTGATACCAGGGGGAAAGGGGCGGCGGTAATAACTGCTAAGTGTAGACATAAGAACATAGAGGTAACACAGAGTAATAAAGAAGACAGGTTTTCATATAAACAGAAAGCCATTTATTAATTGCTTACAAGAGGCTTATAAGATAACTTACAAGACTTCAGGGATGTCAAAAGCTTCAGAGCTGAGATATGAAATCTTAGGTGAAGTTTTTTGATGCCTTGAAGTGAGAACTAAGCCATCCTTTTCCAGAGGGAAGGAGGCTGTTACAAACCTACAGCTGGCTATGCCAGCGCAAAAGCTTAATAATTACATTGATTCGTAATCTGCCGAAAGTAAAAGACGATAATGACTAAAGTACAATGATTCTTAATAAAACAAATGACTTTAGTGACGAAGTCAAAAGTGAACAGTAATGTTGTCTGCCACGAGCAGCTTTGTTGACACGGAATCTTCTTTTTCAAATATTATAATGACCTTGTCTGCCACTGATGATGACTGGTAATGATGTAACTTCTGTAATTCAAACTACTTTGCCACAAAGTCAGAAGTAGTCACAATAATTCTTGGATTCTTGTTCTGAGTGCTTGATGACGCAAGTGCTGATGGTAGAGATCAGCTCAATAATTGAACAAATTCTTCTGGCCTAATTTTCTCAGGGGTAAGAGGGGTATTTGATACTTCAATCATTTGATGTCTTAACCAGGTGGCTTCCTGATGAGGACACCAGAGTGAGATTGTTGCAGTCTCTGCTAATAGGTCTTGATCAAGAACCTTAGTAAGGAATTGATCATACCTTACTGATGAGAAAAGGGCTGGATTGCCAATATTAACTTCTTTAAGTATGGTTGTGAAGAACACATCGTAATAGGATTCTTTAGTCATGTAGATGTGATGCTTCGCAGGGATATAATTGCCGTCTTGGCTGCTGGGATGACTGGAAAATATCTCCAAGTAGAAAGGAGATGTATTCATATCATAGAACTTCTTAATCCAGGCGTTAACCTTTGGTCCAAATATTAATACTGGCTGGAAGCAGACCATTGTCTTCATGAATCCGCAGAAGAATATCTGTTCCACCAATTTTGTGTTGAGACGATTGGGAAGGCATTCTACTAAATAGGGAAAAGTACTGGGGACAGGGAGATAATGAGATATGCTGGTGAATTCCTGATACTGGGTTAACCTCATGTAATGTCTGGGATGAGAATCTTCAGATAATCCATAGAGCCATAATTGTAATTTTTTCAAATCTTCTAATAAAGTTTCTTTGGCTAGAGAAGTAATCTTGTCCTGAATTTCTTATGGTAATTCTTTTAGAAATCTTTTTCTTTTTGATGGAATAAATTCCATTCGTTTTTTAAAAGGCTTGAAAGGAGTCTCTTCCAAGTAATTGATCGATTGATCAGAATCTTTAAGTTCGAACTGAATGCCTTCAATTTCCATTTTAAGACTGGAGATTTGAGCTTTCAAATTCTGAACCTTTTCAAAAAATAATTTCTTATAATTACCTGGCTTTCTTTCTGGGGGAAGGCAGAAGGCCTTATCCTTAGGGTTTTCAAAACTAGCCGGGTACATTTTCGAAAAGTAATAGTTAAGGGCAGTTAATGCCTTCAACTTTTCTAATGAGTTGGTGGCTCGGTAAAGAGCATCCAACAATGCTTTCTGCTCCGTTGAAACGGGGCAACCCCTTAAGACTTTGAATGCTTGAGGGTGATCTTCTGGTAATAGAGGAAGCGGCTGAGAACAAACTTGAAAAGTTTCATAGGGCTCTTCAGGCGTTGAGGCAAGTTCTTTGCCTTCTCTGCTGTAATTCTGACTTGTAATTCTTTTATTCTTCAAAGAAGAACAATAGTGTAAAGTAATTGATTTCTTTTTATGTTCCTCGTGAGGAGGATCATAGTTATCCTTTTTACTCATTGTGTTTTTCTTGTAAAAACTTCCTGGTAAGAAGGTCAGGCAAAGAAATCTTTTAATATGTTCTATATTAAAGCATGAAATCTTTTCTTGAACAGAAATCGAATTAATTGCAGAAGTAGATACTTCCTTTAGACTATTTAAATCTTTAATTCTAGGTGGTTCAAGAAATGTAAAACTGACTTCCTTTCCCAGGGCTTCTGAAGTTATGGCCGTGTGGGAAACCTTAAACGGATATAATAGAGATAAAAATGGAGTTCCTAACATGACACGTTCATGCAAATTTTCAACTAATAAAAATGGTGTACGATAACAAACATGATCCTTACAGATTTTAGCATCAGTTAACTTGTAAGAAACATTTAATCTATGTCCACCTGCACCACTTAAACCTTCTAATGTCTTTTCATAATATTTGGTAGGGATCAACCCTTCCTGTATACAGTTCATATCAGCACCGGAATCGATCAAAGCAATAAATTCAAACCTTTGATCTTTAATAACTACGGTTAATGCACAGTGCCATTTGTGAGTAATCATTTTGTTTAATAAAGAAATATAAGAGATATCATTATTGCTGCTTTCAGTAACATCTTCATTAGAACCATGTAATATACCTTTTCCTTTTATTTCTAAATATTTAACTTCTAATTCTAAGTCTTTCTGTTTCAGTAATTCTATTTCTTGCTTTATGAGAGAAATCTCATTCTGCAAGTCTTTAGTAGTTATTTTAGGTGTAATCGGAGACTTAAACCTATTCATAATATCTTTAAATTCTATCTTATGTACGACATCCTTTTCTAATTCTTCTCTGTCTATAATGGACTTAACTTGTAACATGAATTCTTCCTTTTGAGAAGATTCAGGCATCTTCTTTAATATTTCTATTAAAGTATTTGCCTAGTTACTGGTAATGACATTAATTTTTTTAATACAGCTGTCACAAGTACATAGTTCTGGACCTAAACAACAATCATTGTCAGAGGTATTCTCTGATTCTGAACTATCTAGAACTTGATTAACAAAATCTTCGTAAGAGGATTCTTCTGATGAACTGGAGGATTCATCATTAATTAACATAATATCCCTTAAGATGTTAATAAGACTTTCTTTCAAGTCTTCTGTAATTCCTAATTTCTTGATCTTATTGATCTCTTGCTTAACTCTGCAGTTTTTAGCATAATGACCGAATCTACCACACTTAAAACACTTAATATCTGACTTGTTGTAATTCTTTTGGGTTCTGCTAGGTTTTCTAGGATTTTTCTTAACAGGCTTTTCTTGGGGTTGATTATAATTCTTAGAATAATCTCTAGGTCTTTTATAATACTTTTGAAATCTTGATGATTTCTTATGATCCTTCTTCTTACCGGGAGCTTTAATGGGTTCTACTCCAAACTGTTGACAGAAGGAACCTAATTCCTTCTTACTTTGGGCTAGTTCATTCCTCATTTTGTTCTGTATCTTAAAATCAGTACAAACACTGATTCCTGTTTCTATAACCTGACTGGATATTTGTCCAAAGGTTAATATAGAATAAGGTATGGTTCCTCCTAACTTTGCTTTAAGGTCTGTCTTAACCTTCTCAGCTAATAGCTTAGGTAACCCTGCAATAAACCTTTCTTTCCAATAATCAGCTCCACCATCTGGTCGAGTGCATAATTTAGATATAAACATGTCTTTATACCATCGATAATCAGACATAGTTGGACAATAAAGATTAGCTAATTGTTCGGCAGCCCTTTCTTGTAAGTGTATACATAAGAACATAGAGGTAACACTTATTGGAAGAGGAAGAGGAAGATATTTCCGGTAAAAACTTGGACTTTTCTGCTAAGAACTCACACTCTTAAACAGCTTCTTTTGATGTAATGAGAAATTTCGAGTTCTTTTTAAACCAATTTTGCAAAGTTAATTCTTTTATTAATTCTGGGTTGAACTTATTCCACCATTTGATTTTGATGCATCTGACAATCCAATTAATGCTACTATCCGGAACTGACAAATCTTTTTTATAACTCCAAGAGGTAATCCAAGAAATGCCAAAACTTGCGTGAAATGCTAATATCTTCATATCATCCTGAAAATTTGTTTCTTTAGCAAAGTTCTGAAATGCCTTTTCAGCAAATTCAGGATAAATGCTTGTCTCTGGGCCCCATTCATGGAACCACTTAACAAACCAATAGGGAAATTGTAATGGGAAATCCTTTTTGAACCAAATAAACCACGAATGATCAAAGGGTTCATAGAACATCATATTGTTCCAAGCATCCATGTAATCATAGTAAGAGTAGTGCTGAGGTGAGAATCTTCTGGAAAAGCTCTTTATTGTTGATGGATGAGTCTTCCAATCAGAAGGGGATAATATCCTTAAAATCTTAAATTTAGAGAATATAATTTTATTTTTATCTTTCTGATCATAAGTATGAGTTATTTCAATGGAGTCTGTATCCACCAAGATAAACTCAAAGAACAACCTGGTCTTTTCCGGGCTTGATGGCAAATAATGAAATCCTAAAGGGAAGTATTTTGGGGTTATTTGGAATAATGATCCTTCTGAATCGTATTCAGGTTCTATAAGGAAAAGTATTTTCTTATAGGCCTTTTCTATAAAGGGACAATTTAATGTAGCCGGGGGAGTATAGAAAGGTAATTTTTCTGATTTTTCAAGTTGAGGGTTTAATGAGGAAGGAATATTTAATGCAAAAGTCAGGGGTGACACTAATTTAGAATTTATTGGTGGTCTTATTGCTCTAGGATTAGGAGTATTGGGTGAAGAGGGATAAAAAGCAGGTAAGGCTAGGGGTGTTAATGGGGTAAAACGGCTTTGGTTTTGTAATGAGGAAGAAGGAGGGGTTTGTAATACCTGTTTAGAAGTAATTCCTTTTGTAATTCCTTTAGTAATTTCTTTTGATGAATCCTCGGGAGGAGGTCCATAGTTATCCTTTTTACTCATTGTGTTTTCCCTGTAAAAATTCTCTAGTAAGAAAGTCAGGCAAAGAATTCTTGTCTCCTCTAATGTGCTCTATATCAAAATCAAAGCATGAAAGTAATGATTTCCATCTGGCGAAAATATGTTTAGAAACTAAATTTTTAACATCCTTTTGCAAAACATCTTTTGCAGCTTTGCAATCAGATCTTAGTAAAAACCTTTTTGAGAATAAATCATCTTGAAATTTCATAATACATAATACAATAGCTAAAATTTCCTTTTTAATAGTACTATATTTTAGTTGTGCCGGATTCCAAATTCCAGAATAATACCTTACAACTTGTTCTACTGGGGATTCTGGTAGTTTTTGTTTTAATATTCCTCCATATCCTAAATCTGAAAAATCAGTTTCGACAACGAGGAAAGCTTGAGGATCTGGGATTCCTAAGCAGGGTAATTTCTTAATCATTTGTTTAATCTTCCTAATACTTTGGCTCATAGACTCATCCCAGGGGGGAGGGTTCTTTCTTAGTCTCTTAAACAGAGGTAAACAAATAATACGAAGATTAGGAATAAAATCAGCAACATAATTCACACAACCTAAAAATCTTTGTAACTGAGTTTTATCCTTTAATTCATCAAGAAATTTATCACTGAACTCAATAGCTCTACCAATGGGTGTAATGGTTCCTTGATAAATATTAAAACCTAAAAACCTACCATTGACTTGAAATAATTTCATTTTTCTGGCAGATAAAACCAAACCATTATTTTTAATGATATTAAAGAATTTATCTAAATGCTCAAAATGTTGATTAAGAGATTTAGAGAATACAAGAATATCATCAAGATAGACAATAGAAAAATCTTGATAATCATTTAAAATGTCGTTCATAATATGTTGAAATTCACTTGGGGCATTCGTTAATCCTAATGGCATAACATTCCATTCATAATGTCCAAAAGGGACAACAAAAGCAGTTTTGTATTTATCTTTTTCTTCCAGTTGAATCTGATAATAGCCAGACTTTAAATCAAACTTAGAGAATATAGCTGCACTATGTAATCTATCAATTAGGTCCTTTTTATTAGGGATAGGGTATCTTATCCATTGTAAAACTTTATTTAAGGGCTTATAATTAATTACTAATCTAGGAGCGCCTCTTTCTAATTCTCCTGGGTTATTGACATAAAAGCCAGTACAACTCCAAGGAGATTTACTAGGTCGGATTAGTCCTTTATCCGAGTATTCTTTAATTTCCTTTTTGCAGTATTCTAAATATTGTTGATTCATTTGTATAGGCCTTGCCTTTGTGGGAATTGATTTTTCTTCAAATCCTAGTTCATAAGGTAAAGAGACAACGTGTCTTTTCCTTTCCCAAAAAGCATTGGGATGCTCAGCACATATCTCTTTTTCAAACTTATTTTGAAGTTGGCTAATCTTATCCTGAATAGTCTTGGATTGTAATTGTTCCTCTATCCTACGGTATCGAACTTCTTTGTTAAGCATTGTAATATGCTTTCTCTTTTGAGATATTAGATTAATTGAAGAAGTAGAAACTTCTCGTAAATTATTTAAATCTTTAATTCTACGAGGTTCAATGAACTGAAAAGTAACCTCTTTTCCCAGGGCTTCTGTAGTTATAGCCGTATGGGAAACCTTAAACGGGTATAATAGGGATAAAAATGGAGTTCCTAATATAACATGTTCATGCAAATTTTTGACTAATAAAAATGGTGTACGGTAACAAACATGATCCTTACAGATTTTAGCATCAGTTAGCTTGTAAGAAACATTTAATCTATGTCCACCTGCACCACTTAAACCTTCTAATGTCTTTTCATAATATTTGGTAGGGATCAACCCTTCCTGTATACAGTTCATATCAGCACCGGAATCGATCAAAGCAATAAATTCAAACCTTTGATCTTTAATAACTACGGTTAATGCACAGTGCCATTTGTGAGTAATCATTTTGTTTAGTAAAGAAATATAAGAGATATCATTATTGCTGCCTTCAGCAACATCTTTATTAAAACCATGTAATATACCTTTTCCTTTTATTTCTAAATATTTAACTTCTAATTCTAAGTCTTTCTGTTTCAGTAATTCTATTTCTTGCTTTATGAGAGAAATCTCATTCTGCAAGTCTTTAGTAGTTATTCTAGGTGTAACTGGGGATTTAAACCTATCCATAATATCCTTATATTCTACTTTATGCACGACATCCCTTTCTAATTCTTCTCTGTCTATAATGGTCTTAACTTGTAACATGAATTCTTCCTTTTGAGAAGATTCAGGCATCTTCTTTAATATTTCTATAAAGTATTTGCCTGGTTACTGGTAATGACATTAATTTTTCCAATACAGCTGTCACAAGTACATAGTTCTGGACCTAAACAACAATCATTGTCAGAGGTATTCTCTGATTCTGAACTATCTAGAACTTGATTAACAAAATCTTCGTAAGAGGATTCTTCTGATGAACTGGAGGATTCATCATTAATTAACATAATATCCCTTAAGATGTTAATAAGACTTTCTTTCAAGTCTTCTGTGATTCCTAATTTCTTGATCTTATTGATCTCTTGCATAACTTTGCAGTTTTTAGCATAATGACCGAATCTACCACACTTAAAACACTTAATATCTGACTTGTTGTAATTCTTTTGGGTTCTGCTAGGTTTTCTAGGATTTTTCTTAACAGGCTTTTCTTGGGGTTGATTATAATTCTTAGAATAATCTCTAGGTCTTTTATAATACTTTTGAAATCTTGATAATTTCTTATGATCCCTTTTAGCTACCTTCTTACTGAGAGCTTTATTGGGTTCTACTCCAAACTGTTGGCAGAAAGAACCTAACTCCTTCTTGCTTTGGGCTAATTTACTCCTAGTGTTGACATCTATATGTTTTTCCTTTAAAAAGGGATTGTCTAGACTCTTTTCTAGAAAATACTCTTCAAACCAAATAAAGAAATAAACATTAATCATATTTTTTCTAAGGTAATCATAAAATTCTTGCAAGTAATCAGCTGTTTGCTGTTTAGAGAAAGTGGTAAAATACCAATTTCTCTTTTCTTTGTTATATTCAGCCTCAAAATCTTCTCTGATCCAAGGCTTGTCTATTTCAAATTCTTCTTCCAAAGTAATAACTGTAAGAATTTGAGAGACTGTGGGAGACATAGGTGGCGACTCCGACCTTCTATCTGATTCATATAATGGTTGAGGTATATTAGGAGTAAAATCAACTCCTGCCAAATTAACATTAATTGTAGATGCTGAATCTACAGATCTTCTAGAGCCTAAACTGCTTCTAAAGCTAGACTCATCACTCCTCATAGAGTGACTTCTGGTCATCTTAATTCGAACAGTTCCATCATCCTCCATGATGAACTGTCTGGGTTTTCTTGCCTCTATCTTGGGTAAAGGCATAACTTCAGATAATACCCATTCATCTGGTAACTTGCTAATAATATCTGAGGCTCTTAATTTCTTAGGCGTAGTAATATTAGAGCGCCTCAAGTTTGCCTCAATAATTACAGTTTCGTTCTTGGGAGAACTCCTTAAAGCCTTAAAGTTGTAATTTACGTTTGAAATCTTATATTTAATTCTATAACAAACATCAATATTAGCAACACCTTCAAAAAACAAATCATCCATACATTGAATATTAATAACTAATGAGTTTTTAGTAAAACTATTCATTAAATTCATGGAGTAATTAGGATAACAATTAAAATAAACTGGGCCATCATTCAAATTTGATTTTAATATGGCAACAATAGATTCAGAAAATTCCTTAATTCTAGTATCACGCAAAATTAATAATATAGGTGTATTTAATCCTAATTTATGTAAAGGCTTTACAGCAACTTGTATCAGACCAAGGTGTACATATTGGAAACCTTGATTAACATGATCATCAATTAATTCTTCATTTAACAAATTAATAGACTCGTGGTTATTAACAATAGATCTAGATGACTCTATTGTATGCATAATATGTTGTGCTCTAAACTTATCAAAAGTACTGGTTTTGTATATTTCCTTATAATTGATGTCAGGCATCGTCCAGTTTTGTAATCTATTTTCTATCTCAGCTATTTGTAATTCTCTATTTTGATAATTGTCTTGGTCATTTCTGGCCTCTAATTGTTTTTGTGTAAGACTTGTGGTTATCATCGCTCTATCTCTCCTAGAGGATCCTAACTCACTCAAGGTTCTAAGCAATCTAGCCATGGTTACTATTCCTATTCCTTTATCTTCTTTATCTCTTCTCTCTCTCACCGGGAACACCAAACGGACTCAACTGGTCTGCGGGAACACCAACGGACTCTAAAAGGTTTGCGGGACCACCAACACCTCACCTGGGCTTCAAAAGGCTGACCAACACAAACTATCCGGGCTTACCAATGCTAAGAAATAAAGATATTGAAAATATCAGTTTAGAAAATAATAATATGGTTTAATTACCTAGATACCAGAAGCAGGTTCTGATATATATATATATATATATATAGATGATTTTCCATAAAAGAAAATTTTTGCTAAAAACATTTGACATCTTTGGTTTGGGAGAAATCCTTCTATCCCTGCGGGTTGATAGTCAAACAGTTTTACTGTTTACAAAGATGACAGATAAGATGCTGAGAAAATAACAAGTTCATAAGTTCAACTAGTTTATTAAGGTCTGGTTCTGCTTTTTGACTAACCACAACTATCTTAGCTTTTTATCATGGAAATAGATGATTATAATCATCAAGAAAATTCAATAAAAAATGAAGAATTAGTCGAATATCCAAAAAATTTGGATCAATTAAATAAATGGACAATTCCATCTGTTCCTTCAAAACAAATATACAAATTTGGTATGTTTGATATTATATCCCGATATGCTGTCAAAACCATAGAACAAACAATACAAGTTTCTGATAATACTCAGACCATAAAATTATTAAGTAGAAAGGATTTACTTCCCTTTAAGGACTATAATTTTATCCATATTGGATTTGTTCAAATTGCTTTTAAACCTTTAACTTTATTGGGTTTAAACTCTAGTATTATGGCATATGTTAGAGATGGTAGAAGCAAAGACTTCAAATCATCCTTAGCTGCTTTAATTGAAACCAGCTTATGTCATGGCCTTGTTTATTTTGATGTTTCTCCCAATTTGAGTTTATCTTTATCTAACAAGAATTTACTTGATGCTATACAGCTCACTATACATACTAATGGTTATAATTTTAAACCAGGCAGTGAGGTAATAGCAATATGCTATAGAGTCTATTATAAAGTGTTAAATACACTTAATCCAAAGGTTAAGCAAATATCTTTCCCAGGGACAACTACTCTTGTTCAAACTAATTTACTAACTTCAAATATAGTCACAAATAGACTAATAAAATGGAATGAAATAAATTTTCCAGAAACATGGTCCCTACCTCAGGCTGTAGAACCTGAACCTATCCTAAATAGGGATATAGACCAGATAATTCAGACTAATGAAGGGGACATAGAAATAAAATTTAACCCCAAAAGAACTATTAGAATTCCTAGAAGTCTTTCAGAAAGACATTCAGTTAGTGAGTTTTATACAACTCCCACTGAATTGAATAGAGCCTCTAGTTCTCACCCAATAGAAGAAATAGAGACAGTAGAAAATATAAGAATTAGTGAGAATAAGATTCCCCATGGAATCTATCAGAAAAATCAACCTCAGAGTAGAGAATCACCTACTCAATCAGAAATGAGTTTTCATTTATGATGACAGAACTCATAGACTTCTCCCCTGGGAGCAAGATGAGAGAACTCATTAATAATGAGTTCCAACATGATAGAAATACCCAATTTAGACAATGGTATTTTAAAAAGTTCTCATCCCCTGAACTTAATAGGTTCAAAGAAGATTATTATGAAGAATTAACTATAACCCAGAATTATATTCCTTTTGTTAAATGGTTTATAAATTATTTTAATAATAAGATTAAAAATGAAATTTTGGTTCCTCAATCAAAAACGTGGGAGACCACTAAAGGAGAAAAAATCAGTTCCCTTTTTCCTCCTAAACAAACTATCATTTTAGGCCAAAATGCTGAGGCTAATGCTTTCCTCACTTTACAAAAAATAGAAAGCAACCATGTTACTATCAGGGAGTTGAATTCAATAGTTAGATCCCAAAATTATACAAATGCTTTTCTTATTTGTTTAGGAGAACAATTTGTTTCTCTTGAGAAGGATTTATTATCTCTAAAGGACATGGTTGAAAAACAAATTTCTCAACAAAAATTAATTTTGGAACAAATAGGTGAGTCAAAAGCCCCTATAATTACTGAAACTCCCATAATTCAACCTCCTCTATCAGTAGAAGGTTTTAGAATGGAGGATAATAATACTGAATTTACTCGTATTTTAGAGCAAAAATTAAAGGATTTAAAATTAAATGTTTTATCTCAAAAGGATAATTTAGGTACTTCTGAAGATAGTTCAGAAGAAAGTGAAAGTATCAATAATATTGATGATTTGACTAGAATGTTTAGTAACCAAAATATTAATGAAAATGATAATATTAATCCAGTATATACTTCTAAGTCCATAGAGAAGTATTATTATAAAAGGCCTTCTCCTCAAGACCTTCTTTTTGAAGAGAATGAGCCATACCAGAATTCCTATTCTGGCAAGGCCATTTATGAATGGAATATTGATGGTCTAAATGATAAACAAATAATAGATACTATACATAGAATGATTATGTATTCCACTATTTGTAAACAGCATGGGAACTTTGATAGTTCCATAGCATCTTTTATAGCTACTGGTTTCGTTGGCCAATTAAGAGGCTGGTGGGATCATTATCTCACGGATACCCAGAAAAAAGAAATTCTTTCTCATAAGAAAGAAATTAAAATTGAAGAAAACACCAGCAACATTACTTCCACTACTGGTGAGGAAGATGCGGTATACACCCTATGTCTATCCATCTTACAGCATTTTGTAGGAACCAACATTCCTATAGGAGAAAAATTACAAACTCTCCTTCAGAATTTAAGATGGTATAAAGATACTTTCTTGTCAAGGGTTTTTCAATTAAATAACCCTGATAGTACCCACTGGAAGTCTAAATTTGTAGATGGTTTACCTTATCTTTTTGCTGAAAAAATCAGACAATCTTTGAGAATGAAAAATGATGGCATTAATATTAATTATGCTGATTTGACCTATGGCCAAATTATTAGTACTTGTATCAACGAAGGATTAACTCTATGCAATGACATAAAGCTGAAAAATCAATTAAAAAAGCAAAAGTTATATGAAAAACACCAATTAGGTGAGTTTTGCGAACAATTTGCTTTTGATATAGATAAGCCTCCAGGACTAAAGGATAAGAAACAAAAGACTATTAATAATAGGTTTTATAGAAAGAATAAAGACAAGACAAGTGGATTTTATAAATCTCCTCAAAAGAAAAGGTATAAAAGAAATTATTATAAAAACAGGCCAAAGGATAAGCCCTTCCAAAGCAAAGGCAAAAGAAAAGTCAAAAAATTAGACATTACTTGCCATAAATGTGGCAAGGTGGGACATTATGCCAATCAATGTTGGACCAAAAAAGCCCTAAATGATATTGAGGACGACCAATTAAGGACCCAATTGGAAAAAGTCTTATTGATTAATTCTGAATCAGAACAAGAATCTTCGAATGAAGATATAGAGGTTATCAATGATACCTCTTCGGAGTCTTCTTCTACTGACAATAATGATTGTCAATGCAATGAATTAAATTATTGGAAATCCATTGTTGATATGAATGGATTAAATGTTCTTACAGCAGAACAAGATGAAGCCTTAAAGGCTTTAGAAACTATTTCAGATGACAATCTGAAAAGAAAAATGATCAATTTCCTAATAAAGGAAAATGCAAAGAAAGAATCTTCTCTAATTATAGAGGCACCTTACCAAATAAGTGAGGTATTATCAAGATTTAGACAATCCAATGTTAAAGAAACACCTGTTTCTACTATGGATTTGAAAAAAGAAATAAATCTCTTAAAATCTGAGATATCTCAGATTAGAAAAGATAATAATATCTTATCCCAAAGAGTCTCTTTATTGGAAACTCCAAAACAAATCGAAGGAATCCCTTCCAACATAGAAGAGATCACTTCCACTAGCAATAACTATTTATCCATTTTAGATAGAGTAACTTCACAAAAATGGTTTGTCAAAATAACCCTAGTTATCAGCAGAAATTTTATTTTGGAAAATGAAATAGCTCTAATAGATAGCGGAGCTGATCTTAATTGCATTCAAGAGGGAATTATCCCTACTAGGTATTTTTCGAAAACCACACAAGCCCTAACTCAGGCTGGTGGAGATAAATTACAAGTTAACTATAAGTTATCAAACGCATATATTTGCAATCAAGGTATATGTTTACCAACATCGTTTATTTTAGTCAAAAATTTGACACATAGGATTATTCTAGGAACTCCCTTTTTGCATAAAATCATGCCTATGACTAATATTGATCAAAGTGGTATTACCACCATTATTAATAATAAGAAAATTATTTTTGAATTTATTACCGACCCTCAAACTAGGATGTTGAATGAGGTCAAAGATATTCTCCTCAATAAAGAAAAACAATTATGTTTTCTTAAAAGTGAGGTAAATATTCTCAATATTAATGATCATCTTAATAAGGATGAAACTAAAAGACAGATTAAAATCATTGAACAACAGTTCAAGGCAGATGTATGTAATGATTTACCTAATGCTTTCTGGAATAGAAAGCAACACATCATCTCCTTACCCTATATAGATGACTTTAATGAAAGTCAGATTCCCACTAAAGCTAGGCCAGCCCAAATGAATCAAGAATATCTTGATCTTTGTAAAAAGGAAATTAATTCCCTTTTAGAAAAAGGTTTAATTAGAAAAGATCAAGAATATCTTGATCTTTTCTACTCTGAGGTTGATTTTTCTGATAGATTCCATGGGGAATCTTATTCTCACTAATTCTTATATTTTCTACTGCCTCTATTTCTTCTATTGGGTGAGAACTAGAGGCTCTATTCAATTCAGTGGGAGTTGTATAAAACTCACTAACTGAATGTCTTTCTGAAAGACTTCTAGGAATTCTAATAGTTCTTTTGGGGTTAAATTTTATTTCTATGTCCCCTTCATTAGTCTGAATTATCTGGTCTATATCCCTATTTAGGATAGGTTCAGGTTCTACAGCCTGGGGTAGGGACCATGTTTCTGGAAAATTTATTTCATTCCATTTTATTAGTCTATTTGTGACTATATTTGAAGTTAGTAAATTAGTTTGAACAAGAGTAGTTGTCCCTGGGAAAGATATTTGCTTAACCTTTGGATTAAGTGTATTTAACACTTTATAATAGACTCTATAGCATATTGCTATTACCTCACTGCCTGGTTTAAAATTATAACCATTAGTATGTATAGTGAGCTGTATAGCATCAAGTAAATTCTTGTCAGATAAAGATAAACTCAAATTGGGAGAAACATCAAAATAAACAGGGCCATGACATAAGCTGGTTTCAATTAAAGCAGCTAAGGATGATTTGAAGTCTTTGCTTCTACCATCTTTAACATATGTCATAATACTAGAGTTTAAACCCAATAAAGTTAAAGGTTTAAAAGCAATTTGAACAAGTCCAATATGGATAAAATTATAGTCCTTAAAGGGAAGTAAATCCTTTCTATTTAATAATTTTATGGTCTGAGTATTATTAGAAACTTGTATTGTTTGTTCTATGGTTTTGACAGCATATCGGGATATAATATCAAACATAGCAAATTTGTATATTTGTTTTGAAGGAACAGATGGTATTGTCCATTTATTTAATTGATCCAAATTTTTTGGATATTCGACTAATTCTTCATTTTTTATTGAATTTTCTTGATGATTATAATCATCTATTTCCATGATAAAAAGCTAAGATAGTTGTGGTTAGTCGAAAAGCAGAACCAGACCTTAATAAACTAGTTGAACTTATGAACTTGTTATTTTCTCAGCATCTTATCTGTCATCTTTGTAAACAGTAAAACTGTTTGACTATCAACCCGCAGGGATAGAAGGATTTCTCCCAAACCAAAGATGTCAAATGTTTTTAGCGAAAATTTTCTTTTATGGAAAATCATTGAACAACAGGTCAAGGCAGATGTATGTAATGATTTACCTAATGCTTTCTGGAATAGAAAGCAACACATCATCTCCTTACCCTATATAGATGACTTTAATGAAAGTCAGATTCCCACTAAAGCTAGGCCAGCCCAAATGAATCAAGAATATCTTGATCTTTGTAAAAAGGAAATTAATTCCCTTTTAGAAAAAGGTTTAATTAGAAAATCCAAATCACCTTGGAGTTGCACAGCTTTTTATGTTAATAAGAATGCTGAACAGGAACGAGGTGTTCCCAGATTAGTTATTAATTATAAACCCCTTAATAAGGTTTTAAAATGGATAAGATATCTGATTCCTAATAAAAAAGATTTATTAGATAGACTTAACGATGCTTTGATCTTTTCAAAATTTGATATGAAATCAGGATATTGGCAAATACAGATCAATGAATCTGATAAATACAAAACAGCTTTTACAGTCCCTTTTGGACACTTTGAATGGAACGTCCTTCCTTTTGGACTTAAAAATGCTCCTTCTGAATTCCAGAATATCATGAATGATATTTTTAATCCTTATTCCGACTTCATGATTGTTTATATTGATGACGTGTTAGTCTTCTCAAAATCCATAGACCAACACATGAAACATTTAAAAATTTTCAAAAATTTAGTTAGACATAATGTTCTAGTTTTATCTGCCCCTAAAATGAAATTATTCCAAACAAAGACAAGGTTTTTGGGCCATGAAATAGATCAAGGAACAATTGTTCCTATCAGCAGAAGCATAGAGTTTGCTTCAAAATTCCCCAATATTATTACTGATAAAAAACAGCTTCAGAGATTTTTAGGAAGCCTAAATTATATTTCTGACTACTATGAAAATCTATCACAGGATACAGCTATCCTTTACAGTAGACTTAGAAAAAACCCAAGACCTTGGACAGAAGAACATTCCCTAGCTGTCCAAAGAATTAAGGATAAGGTCAAATGTCTGCCTTGTTTAAATTTAGCAAATCCAAAGTTTTTCAAAATAGTTGAAACAGATGCCTCGAATATAGGATATGGAGGTATCTTAAAACAGGCCATTCCAGATAACAATAAAGAGGTATTAGTAAGATTCCCTTCGGGTAAATGGAACCCAACTCAGTCGAAATACTCGACTATTAAGAAAGAAATGCTTTCTATTATAAAAAGTATTTCTAAATTCCAAGATGATTTATTAAATTAGAAATTTTTGCTAAGAATTGATTGTAGTTCAGCTAAATCAATTATTGAAAAAATGTTAAAAATCTTGTAGCAAAACAAATTTTTGCAAATTGGCAAGCCCAATTATCAGTTTTTGAATTTGAAATTCAACATGTTAAAGGAGAAAATAATTCTCTTGTTGACTATTTAACCCGTGAATTCCTGCAGGGTGAATGACTACCCCCAATAGGGGAAGAGGTCGTGGCTATGGCCGTGGCCGTGCGGGCAACAATATGTTGCCTTATCAAGAAACAAACATTCCTCTAATAGGGGATTTGGACTACAGTCCACAGGGCGAGAAATTTGCAGCAATTACCTGCACCCCCAAGGAAAGAAGATATTCCTTCTTCCTCAACAGGTAAAATGCCATCTTACAAAGAGGCAGCGGTTAATGAACCCCATGAGGTAACAGAGTATTTTGAAAATCCTGTTACAGAAGACATTATGCATGTCGAAGAAGAAGAAATAAATTTGGCCCCTAATGATGGGTGGTCAATCAAAACAAGATACCTCGAACCAAGAGGATATCCTGGACTCTATGGTAAGTCTAGACCCATTTGGAAATATTATTATTAGCCACTGAATCAATGACAATTACCATCACCACCAAAACAATAATCCAGAAAGTTTTATAAACTTCAGCAAGTGCCATATCAATAAGATACTGTCACCCAGAGAATGGGGATTAAATCCTAATGGAGAGAAGGCAATAAAAATTGCCGAAGGAAAATATGTATATTTTAACTATTGGGATTATATCCAAGCTTTTTCATTAGCTTTTTATTATCAAAATCCAAAGAACAAGCATTCTTGGTTCTTTAGTGTCAACCCAGAAGTGGTTGAAAAACCTATACCAAATTGGTTTTATAATTGGTGGGTGAGAATTGGCCCTTCCCTGGAAATTTTACCAGAGGGATTACTACACTTATATGATGATTGGTGCAATCATAACCCCTTAATTTTGAAGAATGCTTCTAAAATGGTTACAGGACAAGGTCCATGTTTATATTTTATTAAATTATTAAATTTCTGATCCCATGGATATGGAGATGGACTATTACCATAGCCCAGGATAATCACAGTATCCCTGTCCTTAGAAGAAATTTCTTCTACAATTGGTGGAGCAGGATGGCTACTAAAGACCTTCAATACATGGAGGCCAAGATCGAAACAGCAGTAGCTGATGATCAATGTAAAACAAAAGAACAAAGTTCTCAAGAGCTTTCAATAGCCAATCTAAAAAATTATTTCCAAAAAATCCACCCAAATGAGACTGAAGAGCAAATTATGGTCAGAACTCTTGACCATATGAAAAATCAATTCTTTAAAACTTTACAAGTTAAAAGGGAAGATGTTTCTATGAAGACTAGCTCATCACAAGATTCAATGGACTCAAATGCATTTAATTGCTTGGCCGGAGAGTCTCAGGACGAAGAAGACCAACTCCCGAAGATTTTTGGGATGCAATGATCCAGTCAATGACTCAAAGGAAAAGGACAACAATAACGATGCAAGCCATGACATCATCAAAACAATGATTTCTGCCAAGGCATGATAAAAAATCCCGTAGAAACAATTAAGACAAAAGAAAAATTATGCTTTTTACTATTTGCTTTTTAATTTTCGTCGTCTGTATCCATTATTGATGCGCCTATGGGGCCCACAGTGTACCCGACATTAATAGTGTATTTTTGTCACCTTGTTTACCGGCTACCTAATGTAACAGTAGCCATTTACCGGCTTAAATAGTAAGCCTTTATTTCCCTATATAAGGCATATCTGCCTCACTTGTAAAAGCAAGCGAAAAACAATCAATAAAAATTTTCTCTTCCATTACTCTTTTTTTCAAGTCTTCCATTGAAGTGTACTCTCTTCCTCCCTTTTCTTTAAGGTAATATTTTAATGTCAATTATTAGCTAAATAGTTAGTTGTGGTAAGTCTATATATATATATATACCATTTTTACAGCGGAAAGAGCAACATGTTTATCTGAATGGGGTCAGTTCATAAGAACCAGCCTACCACAACACTAAATTAGCTATGAAAGCACATAAATAATTACCTTGGTGATCAAGGAGGAGAGGGAGAAAACTCAGGACTTTAAGCTTCTGAATTTAATTTATTATACAGGAAAGGGTATATTACAGAGGTATGAGAGACGGATTACAAGAGAGAGAGGGAGAGTGGCTAAACCCTGCCTTCAACTAATGGAGAAGGATGCCTTATATGGAAAAACTAAGGCTTACTATTTAAGCCGGTTAATGGTCTACTGTTCATGCAGGTAGCCGGTCAGAAAACCACGAAACTTCTTTAAAGATGTCAGGTACGCTTTGTGGGCCCCATTGTCACATCAGAAAAGGAAAAGAAAGAAAAACAATACATAGTGGGGGACATCATTATTGGACGTCATAATATTACATAGTGGGTGGCACCATTATTGGGTGCTTTGAAGCTGATTGGCTTAGTTTTGTCCTTTTCCCTTCATGTTTTGGGCCATGGATTGGATCATGGCATCCCAGAAATCTTCTAGGTAAGCTTCTTCCTCTTGGGACTCTCCAGCCAAGCATTCCATTTCTGCTGATCGTTGGGAGGATGTGGACATGTCCTTAACTGGAAAAGTATTAAAAAATTGTGCTTTCATATGATCAAGGGTTCTGACCATAATCTCTTCTTCGTTTTCCTGAGGGTATTTCTTCTGGAAATAATGTTTCAGATTTGTCATAGACAGATTTTGGAGGTTAACATTTTGGAGACCATTATTTTTATCTTCGATAGTGGAAGACTTTATTTTTTGAATTAAAATTTTTAAGTCCTCGGAGTCCATTCTGTTCCACCACTTATAGAAGAAATTTCTTCTAAGTAAGGGGATATTATATTAATCCTTTTCTATGGTTATTGACCATCTCCAAATCCAGGGTATCTGGAACTTGGTAAAGAACATGCAAGGACACTATCCCGTAATAAGGTTCTTTGAGGTAATGTTTGTAACAAGTGGACTATTGTCACACCAGGAATTATATAATTCCACTAGTTCCTTTGGTAAGATTTCCAAGGATGGACCGAATTTCTGCCACCAGTTATAGAACCAGTTTGGTATGGCCTTAGTGATAATATCCGGGTTTATACTGAAGAACCAAGAATGCTTGTTCTTTGGGTTCTGATAATAGAAAGCCTTTGTAAAGGCTTGGATATAATCCCAGTAATTAAAATAAGCATAAGAGTTTTCAGCAATTCTTATTGCTTTCTCTCCATTTGGATTTAATCCCCATTCCCTTGGAAGGAGAATTTTGTTAATATGGCATTTACTAAAGTTTATAAAACTTTGTGGATTGTTATTTTGATGGTGATGGGTTATAGTCACTGATTCAGTAACTATTAGTAGAATTTCTAAATGGGGCCTTGGTTTACCATGCAGACCGGGGTATCCTCTTGATTCTAGGTACCTTGTCTTAATGGACCATGGGTCCTTTGTAATACTGAGATCCTCATCATCAATATACATGATGTCCTCAGTGATTGGATTTTCAAAGTATTCTTGGATTTGTTCCTGCGATGGATTAACCATTGCTTCTGCGTAAGAACTTGTTTTAGTTCCTGAAGAGGAAGCAATATCTTCCTTCTTTTGTGGAGCAGGCAAAGCCTGCATCCTTCTACTCCTATTAGGGTAGATTGTTGTCCAGTCTCCTAAGAGAGGTACATTAGGCTCTTGCTGATAGGGTAGCATATTGCTACTCCTTCCTCTTCCGCGGCCAGGGCCTCTGCCTCTTCCCCTATAGGGGGTCGTCATGTTCCTTGCAAGAACTCACGGGTTAGAAAATCTGCAAGTGAATTATTTTCACCTTTAATATACTCAATATCAAAATCAAATACAGATAATTGAGCTTGCCAATTTGCAAAAATTTGTTTGGAGACCAAATTCTTTACGTCTTTCTCAATAATTTGTTTGACAGAACTACAATCAATTCTTAGCAAAAACTTTTGATTTAACAGATCATCTTGGAATTTGGAAATACATTTGATGATGGAAAGCATTTCTTTCTTAACAGTTGCGTATTTTATTTGGGTCGGGTTCCATTTGCCCGAAGTAAACCTTACCAAAACCTCTTTTGAAGTGGTTGGGTCAAGTTGTTTGAGAATGCCTCCGTACCCAATATTTGAGGCATTTGTTTCAACAATTTTTTGAAACTTTGGGTTAGCTAGACTTAGGCAAGGGAGGCTATTAACCCTATGCTTGATGTATTGGACTGCCTTCGAATGGGCCTCAGTCCAGGGTCCAGCATTTTTTCTAAGCCTATTATATAAAAGGGTTGTGTCTTGGGCTAAGTTTTTGTAATAGTCTGAGATGTAATTTAGACTACCCAAAAATCTTTGTAACTGCTTCTTTTCCAGAATTTCATCCGGGAATTTGGAAGCAAATTCTATACTTGTACTGATTGGGACAATCTTCCCTTGGTTAATTTCATGGCCTAGGAATCTGACCTTAGTCTGAAAAAGCTTCATCTTGGAAGCAGACAGGACTAAACCATTGTTCTTAACAATACTTTTAAAATTTTTAAGATGTTTGAAATGCTGTTCTATGGTTTTGGAAATAACTAGAACATCGTCAATATAAACTATCATATAATCCGTATAAGGATTGAATATGTTATTCATGATGTTCTGGAATTCAGAAGGGGCATTCTTAAGCCCAAAAGGCATTACGTTCCACTCATAGTGGCCAAACGGGACCGTAAATGCAGTTTTATACTTGTCAGACTCATTTATTTGAATCTGCCAATATCCAGATTTCATATCAAACTTTGAGAAGACCAAGGCTTCACTCAGCCTGTCTAATAAGTCCTTATTTGGAATAGGATACCTAATCCATTTTAATACCTTATTAAGGGGTTTATAATTTATAACTAATCTGGGGATTCCCCGTTCTTGTTCTGCATGTTTATTAACATAGAAAGCAGTACAGCTCCAAGGTGACTTGGAACTTCTTACAAGATTTTTTTCTATTAGAGAATTTATTTCTTTTTTGCATAAACCAAGATATTCTTGATTCATCTGGGCTGGTCTAGCTTTTGTGGGAATCTGTCTTTCATTGAAGTCTTCTGTGTAAGGTAAAGAGACTATGTGTCTCTTTCTATTCCAAAAAGCATTTGGAAGGTCACTGCAAACCTCAGTTATAAACTGATTCTGTAAGACCTTTATTTGGTCTTTTATATCAGTCCTACTAAGCTGATCGTTAATATTAATAATATTGATTTCTTCTCTAAGGAAGCACAATTGCTTTTCCTTATTTGTCAAAAGCTCTTTGATTTCATTGATCATCCTCGTATGGGGATCTGTGATAAATTCGAAAATAACTTCCTTATTTTCTAAAATAGTCGTTATGCCTTTTTGGTCAATATTGGTGATAGGCATAATCTGGTGAAGAAAAGGAGTACCCAAGATAATTCTATGGGTCAAGTTTTTAACTAAAATAAAGGAAGTAGGGATACATACTCCCTGATTACAAATGTGGGTTTTTGGTAGTTTGAAATTAATTTTCAACTTATCACCTCCAGCTTGGGTAAGTGATTGGGTGGTTTTTGAGAAGTATTTGGTAGGGATAATTCCCTCCTGGATGCAGTTTAAATCCGCACCACTGTTTACTAGCGCAATTTCATTCTCTAAAACGAAATCCCTATTGATAATTAAGGTGATTTTCACAAACCATTTTTGTGAAGTGACTCTGTTTAATATAGAAAGATAATTTCCTGAAGAGGATTCTGGCCTATCTGGGTTTTCTAAGGCAGAGACCCTTCCAGTTAAGAGAGCATTTTCTTTTCTAATTTGAGAAATTTCATTTTTTAAAATGTTGACTTCTCTACGGAGGTCATTGATAGAAATTGGTTTTTCCTTAGTATTAGATTCATGGAATCTGCTAAGAACTTCACTAATCTGGTAGGGTGCCTCTATTATTAGAGGAACATCTTTTTTGGAATATTCTCTCATGAGAACTTCTATCATCTTTCTTTTTATGTTTCCATCTTCGATGGAGTCTAAAGCCTTTAAGGATTCATCCTGATCCCTTGTAAGGACATTTAGCCCATTCATGTCTACTATGGATTTCCAGTAGTTTATTTCGTTACATTGACAATCATTGTTGTCTTCTGACGATGACCCAGTGGATGTCTGAATCATCTCTAAGTCTTCACTTGAAGATTCTATGTCTGTGTCTAATTCTGATTCAGAATTGACCAATAAGATCTTTTCTAATTGTGAACGTAATTGTTCATCTTGAATTTTATTTAGTGCTTTTTTAGTCCAGCACTGATTGGCATAGTGGCCTATTTTGCCACATTTGTGGCAAGTAATGTCGAGCCTCTTAGCCTTTCGTTTTCCCCTTTTTTGAAAAGGTTTTATTTTGTCTTTTGCTTTTTCTGAAAAGACTCTCTTTTTTCTAAAATGCTTTCTTTTGCTTTTATAAAAGTCGTTTGTTTTTTTGTTAAAAGAAGTTCTTTTATCTTTCTTCCTATCCTCAGGTAATTTACCTAGGTCAAAAGCAAATTGTTCGCAGAATTCACCTAACTGGTGTTTTTCTGTTAACTTTTGCTTTTTTAATTGGTTTTTTAGTTTTTTGTCATTGCATAAGGCTAATCCTTCGTTGATGCAGCAACTTATTATCTGCCCATAAGTTAAAATATCGTAATTGATATTAATGCCATCATTTTGGTTTCTTAAGGTATGTCTGACCTTTTCTGCAAAAAGATGGGGGAGACCATCTATAAATTTTGCCTTCCAATGAATATCATTGGGTTTTGTAACTGGACAAAAAAGTATCCTTATACCATCTAAAATGGGTTAAAGAAGGACACCTAAGATTTTGAAGAAGAGAAAATAACTTTTCTCCTATAGGAACATTGGTTCCTACAAAATTCTTAAGAATAGAAAGACACAGCGTATAGACTGCATCTTCCTCCCCAGTGCTGGAAGAAGTACCATCTTCCCTTTTGACTTCTTTCTTATGGGATAATATTTCCCTTTTCTGGGTCTCTGTGAGGTAATGATCCCACCAGCCTCTTAATTGGCCTATGAAGCCAGTAGCTATGAACGAGGCAATGGAACTGTCAGTGTTCCCATGCTGTTTACAAACTGTTGAATACATAATCATCTTATGTATTAAATCAATAACTTGCTTATCATTTAAGCCATCTATGTTCCATTCATAGATTTGTTTTCCAGAATATGAATTCTGGTAGGAATCATTTTCCTCATAAAGAAGGTCTTGGGGGGAAGGCCTTTTATAGTAATACTTCTCAACTTGTCGTTGAGTGTAGATGGGATTTATTTCTCCATCTTGATTGGATTCATTGATGTTCTGGTTAGCAAACATTCTTGCTAATTTATTAATTTCCTCATCAGATGCTTCTGACAAAATTTCTTCAGAAAGAACATTTAAATTCATGTTCTTTAATTTTTCTTCTAAAATTCTAATAAAATCATTTTTACTATCCTCAATTTAAAAACCTTCAATTTTGATTGGGGGTTGGACCATAGGTTCTTCCTTAATAGCAGGAATAGGAGAAATATTTTTTAAAATGGTCTTCTGTTGGGTAATATGGTTTTCAAAAAGATTTTTTAAAAAAGAAATTTTTTCTTCTAGGGCCTCGAATTGGCTTCCCATACAAACTAAAAACATGTTTGTATAATTTTGAGACCTGATAATAGAATTTAATTCTTTCAGGGTAACTTGGTCCCTTTCTACCTTTTATAGACCAATGAAAGCACTTGCTTCAACATTTTCTCCTAAAACAATGTCATTTTTCTTAGGAGGAAAAGCAGAAGAGATTTTCTCTCCTTTTGCTGTTTCAAAAATTAGTTCTTGTAAAACACTAATTTCAGAGTTTAATTTATTTATAAAATAGGTCAAGAACCATTCAACAAAAGGCATATAAGTTTGTTGTATGTTTAATTGGTCATAAAATTCGTTTTTTATGGCTTCCAGTTCGGGAGCTGAGAAATAATTAAAATACCAATTTCTAAAATCGGCGTACCTTTCTTTCATAAATTCATCATTGATGAATTTTCTTAGACTACTTCCTGGACTAAAATCCATCAATATGGAAGCTCATGTCTGATTGGGTAGGTGATTGCCTACTTTTCGTGTTATAAACACCATGGGGAACGTCATTCTTACTTATTCTGATATTTTCCACCGTCTCTATTTCTTCATTAGATTGAGACGTAGATGGCCTTCCTAGCACACTTGGAGTAGAATAAAACTCACTCACAGAGTGCCTGGCCAGATGACAAGGACCTTGGAATTCTAGTAATCCTATTAGGATTGAATCTAATTTCTATATCTCCTTCAGTATTTTGAATAATTTGATCTATATCCTTATTAAGGATAGGTTTGGGATCAACTTCTTGGGGAAGTGCCCATGATTCTGGGAAGTTAATTTCTTCCCATTTGATCAACCTATTGGTTGCAACATTCGATGTAAGCAGATTTGTCTGCACCAAAGTTGTTGTTCCTGAAAAGGTTATTTGCTTAGCCCTTGGGTTAAGTGTATTTAAAACCTTATAGTAGACTCTATAGCATATGGCTATGACTTCACTACCTTGCTTATAGTCATACCCATTCGTATGAATGTTAAGCTGGAGAGCTTCTGACAAATTTTTATCAGACATGGATAAACTCAGGTTTGGGGCAACCTGGAAATAAACAGGTCCATGGCATAAACTTGTTTCAATTAAGGCAGCTAAAGATTGTTTGAAGTTATTACATCTGCCATCGCGGACATAGGCCATAATGCTAGAATTTAATCCTAGCAAAGTCAAAGGCTTGAGGGCAATCTGAATAAGTCCAATATGAATGAAATTATAGTCCTTAAAAGGACTTAAGTCCTTTTTATTAAGGAGACCAATAGTCTGGTTGTCTTCTGTTATTTGAACTGTTTGTTCAAGTTGTTTAATAGCATATTTTGCTTTTAAGTCAAATAGGCCAAATTTATATATTTGGTTCGAAGGTACAGAGGGAATAGTCCACTTATTAAGTTGGTCTAAATTATTAGGGAACTCAATTAGTTCTTCATTTTTTACTTGATTATTTTGGTAACTATAGTCACCAACTTCCATAAAACAAGAAGAGCTAGAAGTGTTGTGGATCAGCTTGCCTTAAGAACATAGCCAAAAGATAAACATATTAAACGTAACACTAGATAAAACAGATACCATTATACTTCTTTTGTCATCTTTGTAAATGGAAAACCATTTAACTATCAACCAACGAGGGATAGAGGGAGAGAAACTCCTAAACCAAAGATGTAGCTTCGTTATCTAACAAAATTTTCAAGGCTAAATACACGGTCTAATTCACATCCTCCATAACAATGGGTTAGTGGACCATAGCCGAAAACACTAGATAACTTACTAGGAGTATGGTATCCCATTGGATACGTCCAGCGATGGATATTCCCTATACTTACACCAAGAGTTTTTAGTAGCTCATACTTCTTTGGGATTTTTGATTAAAATCTAGCTTTGATATCTAGTGTTTTCGGCTATGGTCCATTAATCCAAGAAAGAGAAGGGTGTGAATTAGACCGTGTATTTAGCCTTGAAAATTTTGTTAGATAGCAAAGCTACATCTTTGGTTTAGGGGTTTTACTCCTTCTATCCATTGTTGGTTGATAGTTAAATGGTTTTCCATTTACAAAGATGACTATAGAAGTATTTAAGGGTATCTGTTTTGCCTGATGTTATGTTTAATTGTTTATCTTTTGGCCATGTTCTTTGGACAAAGCTGATCCACAACACTCTTATTTCTTTCTCATGGAAATTGATGATTATAATCATCAAAATAACCAAACAAAAAATGAAGAACTAATTGAGTTCCCTAATAACTTAGATCAACTTAATAAGTGGACTATCCCCTCTATTCCTTCAAATCAGATATATAAATATGGTATGTTTGACTTAAAAGCAAAATATGCTATCAAACAGCTTGAGCAGACAGTTCAAATAACTGAAGGTAGTCAAACTATCAGACTCCTTAATAAAAAGGATTTGAGTTCTTTTAAGGACTATAGTTTCATACATATTGGACTTATCCAGATTGCCCTCAAACCCTTGACTTTATTAGGATTGAATTCCAGTGTTATGGCCTATGTCCGTGACGGCAGATGTAATAATTTCAAACAGTCTTTAGCTGCCTTAATTGAGACAAGTTTATGCCATGGACCTGTTTATTTCCAGGTAGCTCCAAATCTGAGCTTGTCCTTATCTGATAAAAATTTATCAGAAGCTCTCCAGCTTAACATTCATACAAATGGGTATGATTACAAGCAAGGAAGTGAAGTCATAGCCATATGCTATAGAGTTTACTATAAAGTTTTAAATACGCTTAACCCAAAGGCTAAGCAAATAACTTTTCCAGGAACAACAACCTTGGTGCAAACAAATTTGCTTACATCAAACATTGCAACTAACAGGTTGATAAGATGGGAAGAAATTAACTTTCCAGAGTCATGGGCACTCCCTCAGGAAGTTGACCCTAAACCTATCCTTAATAAGGAGATAGATCAAATCATTCAGAATACTGAAGGTGATATAGAGATCAGATTTAATCCTAATAGGATTACTAAAATTCCAAGGTCTTTGTCATCCAGGCACTCTGTGAGTGAATTCTATTCTACTCCAAGTGTATTAGGCAGACCATCCACGTCTCAATCCAATGAGGAAATAGAAACAGTGGAAAACATTAGAATAAGTAAGAATGATATTCCCCATGGTGTTTATAACACAAGGAGTAGGCAATCACCTACCCAATCAGACATGAGTTTCCATATTGATGGACTTTAGTCCAGGAAGCACTCTGAGGGAACTCATCAATAATGAGTTCATGAAAGAAAAGCATACCGATTTTAGAAAATGGTATTTTAATTATTTCTCAGCCCCCGAATTGGAATCTATAAAAAGTGACTTTTATGATCATTTAATTGTGACACAAAGTTATATGCCTTTTATTGAATGGTTTTTGACCTATTTTATAAATAGATTAAGTTCTGAAATAAATGTTTTACAGGAACTAGTTTTCGAAACCACAAAAGGAGAAAAGATCTCTTCTACTTTTCCTCCTAAGAAGAACAACATTATTTTAGGAGAAAATATTGAAGCAAGTGCTCTTATTGGTCTCCAAAAAATGGAAAGAGACCAAGTCACTTTGAAAGAATTAAATTCTATTTTTAGATCACAGAACTATACAAACATGTTCTTAGTTTGTATAGGAAACCAATTTGAGATTCTTGAAGAAAAAATTTCTTCTTTAAAAAACCTCTTTGAGAACCATATTTCTCAACAAAAAACAATTTTAGAAAATCTTTCTCCTATTCCTATTGTTAAAGAGGAACCTATGGTTCAACCCCCTATCAAGATTGAAGGTTTTAAAATTGAGGATAGTAAAAATGATTTTATTAGAATTTTAGAAGAAAAATTAAAGAACATGAATTTAAATGTTCTTTCTGAAGAAATTTTGTCTGAAGCATCTGATGAGGAAATTAATAAATTAGCAAAAATGTTTGCTAACCAAGACATCAATAAATCTAATCAAGATGGAGAAATAAACCCCAACTACACTCAACGACAAGTTGAGAAGTATTACTACAAAAGGCCTTCTCCCCAAGACCTTTTGTATGAAGAAAATGATTCATACCAGAATTCATATTCTGGAAAAACAAATCTATGAATGGAACATAGATGGCCTAAACGATAAGCAAGTTATCGATTTAATACATAAAATGATTATGTATTCAACAGTTTGTAAACAGCATGGGAACACACACAGTTCCATTGCCTCATTCATAGCTACTGGCTTCATAGGACAATTAAGAGGCTGGTGGGATCATTACCTCACAGAGGCCCAGAAAAGGGAAATATTATCCCATAAGAAGGAAGTCAAAAGGGAAGATGGTACTTCTTCCAGTACTGGAGAGGAAGATGCAGTCTATACGCTGTGTCTTTCTATTCTTAAGAATTTTGAAGGAACCAATGTTCCTATAGCAGAAAAATTAACTTCTCTTCTTCAAAATCTTAGGTGTCCTTCTTTAACCCATTTTAGATGGTATAAGGATACATTTTTGTCCAGAGTCTTTCAACTCACAAAACCCAATGATATTCATTGGAAAGCAAAATTTATAGATGGTCTCCCCCATCTTTTTGCAGAAAAGGTCAGACATACTTTAAGAAACCAAAATGATGGCATTAATATCAATTACGATATTTTAACTTATGGGTAGATAATAAGCTGCTGCATCAACGAAGGGTTAGCCTTATGCAATGACATAAAGCTAAAAAATCAATTAAAAAGCAAAAGTTAACAGAAAAACACCAGTTAGGTGAATTCTGCGAACAGTTTGCTTTTGACCTAGGTAAATTACCTGAGGATAGGAAGAAGAATAAAAGAATTTCTTTTAACAAAAAAACAAACGACTTTTATAAAAGCAAAAGAAAGCACTTTAGAAAAACAGAGTCTTTTCAGAAAAAGCAAAAGACAGAATAAAAACTTTTCAAAAAAGGGGAAAACGAAAGGCTAAGAGGCTTGACATTACTTGCCACAAGTGTGGCAAAATAGGCCACTATGCCAATCACTATTGGACTAAAAAAGCACTAAACGAAATTCAAGATGAACAATTACGTTCACAATTAGAAAAGGTCTTATTGGTCAATTCTGAATCAGAATTAGACACAGACATAGAATCTTCAAATGAAGACTTAGACATGATTCAGACTTCCACTGGGTCATCGTCAGAAGACAACAATGATTGTCAATGTAACGAGATAAACTATTGAAAATCCATAGTAGACATGAATGGGCTAAATGTCCTTACAAGAGATCAGGATGAAGCCTTAAAGGCTCTAGACTCCATCGAAGATGGACACATAAAAAGAAAGATGATAGAAGTTCTCATGAGAGAATATTCTAAAAAAGATGCTCCTCTAATAATAGAGGCACCCTACCAAATTAGTGAAGTCCTTAGCAGATTCCATGAATCTAATACTAAGGAAAAACCAATTTCTATCAATGACCTCCGTAGAGAAGTCAACATTTTAAAAAATGAAATTTCTCAAATTAAAAAAGAAAATGCTCTCTTAACTGGAAGAGTTTCTGCCTTAGAAAACCCAGATAGGCCAGAATCCTCATCAGGAAATTATCTTTCTATACTAAACAGAGTCACTTCACAAAAATGGTTTGTGAAAATCACCTTAATTATCAATAGGGATTTCGTTTTAGAAAATGAAATTGCTCTAGTAGACAGTGGTGCGGATTTAAGCTGCATCCAGGAGGGAATTATCCCTACCAAATACTTCTCAAAAACCACCCAATCACTTACCCAAGCTGGAGGTGATAAGTTGAAAATTAATTTCAAACTACCAAAAACTCACATTTGCAATCAGGGAGTATGTATCCCTACTTCTTTTATTTTAGTTAAAAACTTGACCCATAAAATTATCTTGGGTACTCCTTTTCTTCACCAGATTATGCCCATCACCAATATTGACCAAAAGGGCATAACGACTATTTTAGAAAATAAGGAAGTTATTTTCGAATTTATCACAGATCCCCATACAAGGATGATCAATGAAATCAAAGAGCTCTTGACAAATAAGGAAAAGCAATTGTGCTTCCTTAGAGAAGAAATCAATATTATTAATATTAACGACCAGCTTAGCAGGACTGATATAAACCAAATAAAGGTCTTAGAGAATCAGTTTATAACTGAGGTTTGCAGTGACCTTCCAAATGCTTTTTGGAATAGAAAGAAACACATAGTTTCTTTACCTTACACAGAAGACTTCAATGAAAGTCAGATTCCCACAAAGGCTAGACCAGCCCAGATGAATCAAGAATATCTTGGTTTATGCAAAAAGGAGATAGATTCTCTAATAGAGAAAATCCTCGTAAGAAGTTCCAAGTCACCTTGGAGCTGTACTGCTTTCTATGTTAATAAACATGCAGAACAAGAACGGGAAATCCCCAGATTAGTTATAAATTATAAACCCCTTAATAAGGTGTTAAAATGGATTAGGTATCCTATTCCAAATAAGAAAGACTTATTATACAGGCTGAGTGAGGCCTTGGTCTTCTCAAAGTTTGATATGAAATCTGGATATTGGCAGGTTCAAATAAATGAGTCTGACAAGTATAAGACTGCATTTACAGTCCCGTTTGGCCACTATGAGTGGAACGTGATGCCTTTTGGGCTTAAGAATGCCCCTTCTGAATTCCAAAACATCATGAATGACATATTCAATCCTTATACGGATTATATGATAGTTTATATTGACGATGTTCTAGTCTTTTCCAAAACCATAGAACAGCATTTCAAACATCTTAAAAATTTTAAAAGTATTATTAAGAACAATGGTTTAGCCCTGTCTGCTTCCAAGATGAAGCTTTTTCAAACTAAGGTCAGATTCCTAGGCCATGAAATTAACCAAGGGAAGATTGTCCCAATCAGTAGAAGCATAGAATTTGCTTCCAAATTCCCGGATGAGATTCTGGAAAAGAAGCAATTACAGAGATTTTTGGGTAGTCTAAATTACATCTCAGACTATTACAAAAACTTAGCCCAAGACACAGCCCTTTTATATAATAGGCTTAGAAAAAATGCTGGACCATGGACTGAGGCCCATACGAAGGCAGTCCAATACATCAAGCATAGGGTTAATAGCCTCCCTTGCCTAAGTCTAGCTAACCCAAAGTTTCAAAAAATTGTTGAAACAAATGCCTCAAATATTGGGTACGGAGGCATTCTCAAACAACTTGACCCAACCACTTCAAAGGAAGTTTTGGTAAGGTTTACTTCGGGCAAATGGAACCCGACCCAAATAAAATACGCAACTGTAAAGAAAGAAATGCTTTCTATCATTAAATGTATTTCCAAATTCCAAGATGATTTGTTAAATCAAAAGTTTTTGTTAAGAATTGATTGTAGTTCTGTCAAGCAAATCATTGAGAAAGACGTAAAAAATTTGGTCTCCAAACAAATTTTTGCAAATTGGCAAGCTCAATTATCTGTATTTGATTTTGATATCGAGTATATTAAAGGTGAAAATAATTCACTTGCAGATTTCCTAACCCGTGAATTCTTGCAGGGAACATGACAACCCCCTATAGGGGAAGAGGCAGAGGCCCTGGCCGCGGATGAGGAAGGAGTAGCAATATGCTACCCTACCAGCAAGAACCTAATGTCCCCCTCTTAGGAGATTGGACAACAATCTACCCTAATAGGAGTAGAAGGATGCAGGCTTTGCCTGCCCCTCAAAAGAAGGAAGATATTGCTTCCTCTTCAGGAACTAAAACAAGTTCTTACGCAGAAGCAATGGTTAACCCATCGCAGGAACAAATCCAAGAATACTTTGAAAATCCAATCACTGAGGACATCATGTATATTGATGATGAGGATCTCAGTATTACAAAGGACCCATGGTCCATTAAGACAAGGTATCTAGAATCAAGAGGATACCCGGGACTTTATGGTAAACCAAGGCCCCATTTAGAAATTCTACTAATAGTTACTGAATCAGTGACTATAACCCATCACCATCAAAACAACAATCCACAAAGTTTCATAAACTTTAGCAAATGCCATATTAACAAAATTCTCCTTCCAAGGGAATGGGGATTAAATCCAAATGGAGAGAAGGCAATAAGAATTTCTGAGAACTCTTATGCTTATTTTAATTACTGGGATTATATCCAAGCCTTTTCAAAGGCTTTCTATTATCAGAACCCAAAGAACAAGCATTCTTGGTTCTTCAGTATAAACCCGGATATTATCACTAAGGCCATACCAAATTGGTTTTATAACTGGTGGCAGAAATTCGGCCCATACTTGGAAATCTTACCAAAGGAGCTAGTGGAATTATATAATTCCTGGTGTGACAATAGTCCACTTGTTACAAACATTACCTCAAAGAACCTTATTACAGGACAATGTCCTTGTATGTTCTTTATCAAGTTCCAGATACCCTGGATTTGGAGATAGTCAATAACCATAGAAAAAGATAAATATAATATCCCCTTACTTAGAAGAAATTTCTTCTATAAGTGGTGGAACAGAATGGACTCCGAGGACTTAAAAATTTTAATTCAAAAAATAAAGTCTTCCACTATCGAAGATAAAAATAATGGTCTCCAAAATGTTAACCTCCAAAATTTGTCTATGACAAATCTGAAACATTATTTCCAGAAGAAATACCCTCAGGAAAACGAAGAAGAAATTATGGTCAGAACCTTTGATCATATGAAAGCACAATTTTTTAATACTTTCCCAGTTAAGGACATGTCCACATCCTCCCAAGGATCAGCAGAAATGGAATGCTTGGCTGGAGAGTCCCAAGAGGAAGAAGCCTATCCAGAAGATTTCTGGGATGCCATGATCCAATCCATGGCCCAAAACATGAAGGGAAAAGGACAAAACTAAGCCAATCAGCTGCAAAGCACCCAATAATGGGGCTACCCACTATGTAATATTGTGACGTCCAATAATGATGTCCCCCACTATGTATTTTTTTTCTTTCTTTTTCTTTTCTGATGTGACAATGGGGCCCACATAGTGTACCCGGCATCTTTAAAGAAGTTTTGTCATTTTTTGACCGGCTACCTGCATGAACAGTAGCCCTTTAACCGGCTTAAATAGTAAGCCTTAGTTTTTCTATATAAGGCATCCTTCTCCATTTGTTGGGGACAGGCTTTTAGACACACACACTCTCTCTCTCTCTCTCTCTCTCTCTCTCTCTCTCTCTCCCTCTCCTCCTTGTAATTTCCCTCATATCTCTGTAATATACCTTCTCTTATAATAAAATCTGAAGCTTGAAGTCTCTTCCTCTCCTGTCTAAATACTAAGGTAATTATTTATGTGCTTTCATAGCTAATTCAGTGTTGTGGTAGGCTGGTTCTTATGAACTGACCCCACAGATAAACATGTTATTCATTCCGCTGTAAAATGGTATATATATATATATCCTACCACAACATTAATTTAGCCAAGAAAAGTCATAGAAATGATTACCTGAGTAATAGCAGAAGAATTGAAAAGGGTATCCAAAGCTTTAAAAACTTTATTACAAACTGAGAAGATATGTTACAAGAGGAGGAGGATTACAAGAGAGAAGTAGAGAGAAGGAGAGAGAGAGAGAGGCTTCTGAAGCATGCCTCTAACTAAGAAGAGAAATGCCTTATATAGGCAAACGACTTTTACAAAAGTAAAAAGAAAGCTTTTAGAAAAAAACAAATCTTTTCAGAGAAAGCAAATAATAAGGCCAAACCCTTCCAAAAGAGAGGAAAGAGAAAGGCCAAGAGATTAGATGTTACGTGTCACAAGTGTGGCAAAGCAGGCCACTATGCCAATCAGTGCTGGACTAAAAAGGCACTTAGTGAAATTAAAGATGAACAATTACGTTCACATCTTGAGAAAGTTCTATTGATTAATTCTGAATCAGAGTTAAGTACTGAGGCAGAATCTTCAAGTGAGGAGTTAGCCATGGTCCAAACATCAAGCGGATCGTCATCAGAGGACAATAATGATTGCCTTTGTAAAGAAACCAATTATTGGAAATCCATTGTAGATATGAATGGATTAAATGTTCTTTCTGAAGAACAAGATGAGGCCTTAAAGGCCCTAGATTCCATCGAAGATGGAAATATAAAAAGAAGAATGATAGAAGTTCTCATGAGAGAGTATTCTAAGAAGGATACCCCTCTAATCATAGAGGCACCTTACCAGATAAGTGAGGTTCTCAGTAGATTTCACGAGTCTAATATCAGAGAAAAACCTATTTCAATAAATGATTTACGTAGAGAAATTAATCTTTTAAAAAATGAAATTTCCCAGATAAGGAAAGAAAATATGTCTTTAAATGAAAGGGTTTCTGCCCTGGAAGATCCTAATAAACCAGAATCATCTTCAAGGAGCTATCTTTCTATCCTAAACAAAATTACCTCACAAAAATGGTTTGTGAAAATTACTTTGATTATTAATAGAGATTTCGTCTTGAAAGATGAAATTGCTCTTGTTGACAGTGGGGCAGACTTAAACTGTATTCAGGAAGGAATTATTCCTACCAAGTATTTTTCAAAAACAACCCAGTCACTTACCCAAGCAGGGGGTGATAGACTGAAAATCAATTTTAAACTACCAAATGCTTACATTTGTAACCAGGGAATATGTATCCCTACTTCTTTTATTCTGGTAAAAAACCTGACTCACAGGATTATCTTGGGTACCCCCTTCCTTAGCCAAATCATGCCCATCACTAACATTGATCAAAAGGGCATAACAGCTATCTTAGAAAATAAAAAAATCATTTTCGAATTTATATCAAGTCCACAAACAAGGATGATTAACGAAGTTAAAGAGCTTTTAACCAATAAAGAAAAACAATTATGTTTTCTCAAAGAAGAGATTAATATCATCAGCATTAGTGAACAGCTTAACAAAGCTGAGGTAAAGAACCAAATAAGGGTTTTAGAAAAACAGTTCATAACTGAAGTATGTAGTGATCTGCCAAATGCATTTTGGAACAGGAAGAGACACATAGTATCTCTACCGTATGTAGATGACTTTAATGAAAGTCAAATACCTACAAAGGCAAGACCAGCACAAATGAATCAAGAATATCTTGATTTATGCAAAAAGGAAATAAATTCTCTCATAGAGAAAAAGCTTATAAGGCCCTCCAAATCTTCTTGGAGTTGTACCGCCTTCTACGTGAATAAACACGCTGAACAGGAACGAGGAGTTCCCAGATTAGTCATCAACTACAAGCCCCTTAATAAGGTTTTGAAATGGATTAGGTACCCTATACCTAATAAGAAAGATCTATTAGATAGACTAAACGAAGCTTTAGTCTTTTCTAAATTTGACATGAAATCTGGGTATTGGCAGATCCAAATTAATGAATCTGACAAACACAAGACTGCATTTACAGTTCCATTCGGCCATTATGAATGGAATGTTATGCCTTTTGGGCTTAAAAATGCCCCTTCAGAATTTCAAAATATTATGAATGACATATTTAATCCTTATACGGATTATATGATCGTCTATATCGATGATGTTTTAGTTTTTTCAAAAACTATAGAACAACACTTCAAACACCTTAAAAATTTTAAGAATATTGTTAAGAACAATGGCTTAGTTTTATCAGCTCCGAAAATGAAGCTTTTCCAAACCAAAGTAAGATTTTTAGGTCATGAAATTGACCAGGGAAAAATCATTCCAATCAGCAGAAGTATAGAATTCGCTTCTAAATTTCCTGATGAAATATTAGAAAAGAAGCAATTACAAAGATTTTTGGGAAGCCTGAATTATATTTCAGACTATTACAAAAATCTGGCACAAGATACTGCCCTATTATATAATAGGCTTAGAAAAAATGCTAGCCCATGGACCGAGGCCCATACCAAAGCTGTCAAATATATCAAGCATAGGGTCAAGAGCCTTCCTTGCCTAAATTTGGCAAACCCAAAATTTTTTAAGATTGTTGAGACAGATGCCTCAAATATAGGATATGGAGGCATCCTTAAACAAGTTGACCCAAATACTTCAAAAGAAGTATTGGTTAGATTTACTTCGGGAAAATGGAATCCCACACAGATAAAATATTCGACCGTTAAAAAGGAAATGCTCTCCATAATTAAGTGCATTTCCAAATTCCAAGATGATCTCCTAAATCAAAAATTTCTTTTAAGAATTGACTGTAGCTCAGCCAAACAGATTATTGAAAAAGATGTGAAGAACTTAGTTTCTAAACAAATTTTTGCCAACTGGCAAGCCCAATTATCAGTATTTGATTTTGATATAGAATATATTAAAGGAGAAAATGACTCTCTTGCTGATTTTCTAACACGTGAGTTCTTGCAGGGGACATGACAAGCCCCTATAGGGGTAGAGGCAGAGGCCCAGGGGGCCCAGGCAGAGGAAGAGGTAGGAGTAACAATTTGTTACCTTACCACCAGGAACCAAGCGTCCCTCTCCTAGGAGATTGGACAACAGTTTACCCTAATAGGGAAAGAAGAATGCAGGCATTACCTGCCCCTCAGAAGAAAGAAGAAATTGCTTCTTCTTCAGGGACCAAATCTGGCTCCTATGCTGAAGCCATGATTAATCCATCCCAAGAACAGGCTCAAGAATACTTTGAGAATCCTATCACTGAGGACATCATGTATATTGATGATGAAGACCTCAGCATATCCAAAGACCCGTGGTCAATCAAGACAAGGTACCTAGAAGCAAGAGGGTACCCAGGTCTTTATGGGAAATCCAGACCCCATTTAGAGATTCTATTACTAGTCACTGAATCAGTGACTATAACCCACCATCACCAAAATAATAATCCCCAAAGTTTCATAAACTTTAGCAAATGCCACATCAACAAGGTCCTCCTCCCAAGAGAGTGGGGATTGAACCCAAATGGGGAAAAGGCAATCAAAATTGCTGAAAATTCTTACGCATATTTCAACTACTGGGATTATATCCAAGCCTTCTCAAAGGCCTTTTATTATCAAAATCCGAAAAACAAGCATTCTTGGTTTTTTAGTATTAACCCAGACATCATCAACAAAACTATACCAAATTGGTTCTATAATTGGTGGCAGAAATTTGGTCCATCACTGGAAATTTTACCAGAAGAACTAATGAGCCTATACAACTCATGGTGTGATAATAATCCTTCAATTATTAAGATAGCCTCAAATAACCTTATCATAGGACAATGTCCTTGCCTTTTCTTTATTAAATTCCAGATTCCTTGGATTTGGAGGTGGTCAATAACCATCAGTAAAGACAGATACAATATTCCCTTGTTAAGAAGAAATTTCTTCTACAAATGGTGGATTCGTATGGACCCAGAGGACTTAAAGGACTTAATTCAAAAAGTTAAGGCTTCTATCAATGAAGATAAAAACAGTGGTCTCCAAAATGTAAATCTTAAAGATTTATCCATGGCCAACTTAAAGCACTATTTCCAGAAAAAATACCCTCAAGAATCAGAAGAGGAAATCATGGTCAGAACCCTTGACCACAATTCTTCAATACTTTCCCAGTCAAAGACATGTCAACATCCTCACAGGGATCAATAGAGCCCAACGACATGGACTGCCTTGCAGGGGAATCCCAAGAAGAAGAGCCTTATCCAGAGGATTTTTGGGACTCAATGATCCAGAATATGACTCAGCATATTAAGGGAAAAGGACAAAAATAGTCGCAGAGGCATCTAATAATGGTGTCCCCCAAATAATCTTTTCCTTTTTGTCTTTTCATCTTTCCTGATGTGCCTATGGGGCCCACTTAGTGTACCCGGCATCATTAAAGATTTTTTGTCGTTTTTTGACCGGCTACCGGGTACACTAAGTGGGCCCCATAGGCACATCAGGAAAGATGAAAAGACAAAAAGGAAAAGATTATTTGGGGGACACCATTATTAGATGCCTCTGCGACTATTTTTGTCCTTTTCCCTTAATATGCTGAGTCATATTCTGGATCATTGAGTCCCAAAAATCCTCTGGATAAGGCTCTTCTTCTTGGGATTCCCCTGCAAGGCAGTCCATGTCGTTGGGCTCTATTGATCCCTGTGAGGATGTTGACATGTCTTTGACTGGGAAAGTATTGAAGAATTGTGGTCAAGGGTTCTGACCATGATTTCCTCTTCTGATTCTTGAGGGTATTTTTTCTGGAAATAGTGCTTTAAGTTGGCCATGGATAAATCTTTAAGATTTACATTTTGGAGACCACTGTTTTTATCTTCATTGATAGAAGCCTTAACTTTTTGAATTAAGTCCTTTAAGTCCTCTGGGTCCATACGAATCCACCATTTGTAGAAGAAATTTCTTCTTAACAAGGGAATATTGTATCTGTCTTTACTGATGGTTATTGACCACCTCCAAATCCAAGGAATCTGGAATTTAATAAAGAAAAGGCAAGGACATTGTCCTATGATAAGGTTATTTGAGGCTATCTTAATAATTGAAGGATTATTATCACACCATGAGTTGTATAGGCTCATTAGTTCTTCTGGTAAAATTTCCAGTGATGGACCAAATTTCTGCCACCAATTATAGAACCAATTTGGTATAGTTTTGTTGATGATGTCTGGGTTAATACTAAAAAACCAAGAATGCTTGTTTTTCGGATTTTGATAATAAAAGGCCTTTGAGAAGGCTTGGATATAATCCCAGTAGTTGAAATATGCGTAAGAATTTTCAGCAATTTTGATTGCCTTTTCCCCATTTGGGTTCAATCCCCACTCTCTTGGGAGGAGGACCTTGTTGATGTGGCATTTGCTAAAGTTTATGAAACTTTGGGGATTATTATTTTGGTGATGGTGGGTTATAGTCACTGATTCAGTGACTAGTAATAGAATCTCTAAATGGGGTCTGGATTTCCCATAAAGACCTGGGTACCCTCTTGCTTCTAGGTACCTTGTCTTGATTGACCACGGGTCTTTGGATATGCTGAGGTCTTCATCATCAATATACATGATGTCCTCAGTGATAGGATTCTCAAAGTATTCTTGAGCCTGTTCTTGGGATGGATTAATCATGGCTTCAGCATAGGAGCCAGATTTGGTCCCTGAAGAAGAAGCAATTTCTTCTTTCTTCTGAGGGGCAGGTAATGCCTGCATTCTTCTTTCCCTATTAGGGTAAACTGTTGTCCAATCTCCTAGGAGAGGGACGCTTGGTTCCTGGTGGTAAGGTAACAAATTGTTACTCCTACCTCTTCCTCTGCCTGGGCCCCCTGGGCCTCTGCCTCTACCCCTATAGGGGCTTGTCATGTCCCCTGCAAGAACTCACGTGTTAGAAAATCAGCAAGAGAGTCATTTTCTCCTTTAATATATTCTATATCAAAATCAAATACTGATAATTGGGCTTGCCAGTTGGCAAAAATTTGTTTAGAAACTAAGTTCTTCACATCTTTTTCAATAATCTGTTTGGCTGAGCTACAGTCAATTCTTAAAAGAAATTTTTGATTTAGGAGATCATCTTGGAATTTGGAAATGCACTTAATTATGGAGAGCATTTCCTTTTTAACGGTCGAATATTTTATCTGTGTGGGATTCCATTTTCCCGAAGTAAATCTAACCAATACTTCTTTTGAAGTATTTGGGTCAACTTGTTTAAGGATGCCTCCATATCCTATATTTGAGGCATCTGTCTCAACAATCTTAAAAAATTTTGGGTTTGCCAAATTTAGGCAAGGAAGGCTCTTGACCCTATGCTTGATATATTTGACAGCTTTGGTATGGGCCTCGGTCCATGGGCTAGCATTTTTTCTAAGCCTATTATATAATAGGGCAGTATCTTGTGCCAGATTTTTGTAATAGTCTGAAATATAATTCAGGCTTCCCAAAAATCTTTGTAATTGCTTCTTTTCTAATATTTCATCAGGAAATTTAGAAGCGAATTCTATACTTCTGCTGATTGGAATGATTTTTCCCTGGTCAATTTCATGACCTAAAAATCTTACTTTGGTTTGGAAAAGCTTCATTTTCGGAGCTGATAAAACTAAGCCATTGTTCTTAACAATATTCTTAAAATTTTTAAGGTGTTTGAAGTGTTGTTCTATAGTTTTTGAAAAAACTAAAACATCATCGATATAGACGATCATATAATCCGTATAAGGATTAAATATGTCATTCATAATATTTTGAAATTCTGAAGGGGCATTTTTAAGCCCAAAAGGCATAACATTCCATTCATAATGGCCGAATGGAACTGTAAATGCAGTCTTGTGTTTGTCAGATTCATTAATTTGGATCTGCCAATACCCAGATTTCATGTCAAATTTAGAAAAGACTAAAGCTTCGTTTAGTCTATCTAATAGATCTTTCTTATTAGGTATAGGGTACCTAATCCATTTCAAAACCTTATTAAGGGGCTTGTAGTTGATGACTAATCTGGGAACTCCTCGTTCCTGTTCAGCGTGTTTATTCACGTAGAAGGCGGTACAACTCCAAGAAGATTTGGAGGGCCTTATAAGCTTTTTCTCTATGAGAGAATTTATTTCCTTTTTGCATAAATCAAGATATTCTTGATTCATTTGTGCTGGTCTTGCCTTTGTAGGTATTTGACTTTCATTAAAGTCATCTACATACGGTAGAGATACTATGTGTCTCTTCCTGTTCCAAAATGCATTTGGCAGATCACTACATACTTCAGTTATGAACTGTTTTTCTAAAACCCTTATTTGGTTCTTTACCTCAGCTTTGTTAAGCTGTTCACTAATGCTGATGATATTAATCTCTTCTTTGAGAAAACATAATTGTTTTTCTTTATTGGTTAAAAGCTCTTTAACTTCGTTAATCATCCTTGTTTGTGGACTTGATATAAATTCGAAAATGATTTTTTTATTTTCTAAGATAGCTGTTATGCCCTTTTGATCAATGTTAGTGATGGGCATGATTTGGCTAAGGAAGGGGGTACCCAAGATAATCCTGTGAGTCAGGTTTTTTACCAGAATAAAAGAAGTAGGGATACATATTCCCTGGTTACAAATGTAAGCATTTGGTAGTTTAAAATTGATTTTCAGTCTATCACCCCCTGCTTGGGTAAGTGACTGGGTTGTTTTTGAAAAATACTTGGTAGGAATAATTCCTTCCTGAATACAGTTTAAGTCTGCCCCACTGTCAACAAGAGCAATTTCATCTTTCAAGACGAAATCTCTATTAATAATCAAAGTAATTTTCACAAACCATTTTTGTGAGGTAATTTTGTTTAGGATAGAAAGATAGCTCCTTGAAGATGATTCTGGTTTATTAGGATCTTCCAGGGCAGAAACCCTTTCATTTAAAGACATATTTTCTTTCCTTATCTGGGAAATTTCATTTTTTAAAAGATTAATTTCTCTACGTAAATCATTTATTGAAATAGGTTTTTCTCTGATATTAGACTCGTGAAATCTACTGAGAACCTCACTTATCTGGTAAGGTGCCTCTATGATTAGAGGGGTATCCTTCTTAGAATACTCTCTCATGAGAACTTCTATCATTCTTCTTTTTATATTTCCATCTTCGATGGAATCTAGGGCCTTTAAGGCCTCATCTTGTTCTTCAGAAAGAACATTTAATCCATTCATATCTACAATGGATTTCCAATAATTGGTTTCTTTACAAAGGCAATCATTATTGTCCTCTGATGACGATCCGCTTGATGTTTGGACCATGGCTAACTCCTCACTTGAAGATTCTGCCTCAGTACTTAACTCTGATTCAGAATTAATCAATAGAACTTTCTCAAGATGTGAACGTAATTGTTCATCTTTAATTTCACTAAGTGCCTTTTTAGTCCAGCACTGATTGGCATAGTGGCCTGCTTTGCCACACTTGTGACACGTAACATCTAATCTCTTGGCCTTTCTCTTTCCTCTCTTTTGGAAGGGTTTGGCCTTATTATTTGCTTTCTCTGAAAAGATTTGTTTTTTTCTAAAAGCTTTCTTTTTACTTTTGTAAAAGTCGTTTGCCTTCTTATCAAAAGACGTTCTCTTTATCTTTTTCTTCTCTTCTGGCATTTTGCCTAGGTCAAAAGCAAACTGCTCACAGAATTCACCTAACTGGTGCTTTTCTGTTAGCTTTTGCTTTTTTAGCTGGTTTCTCAGCTTTATGTCATTACATAAGGCTAAGCCTTCATTGATACAGCAACTTATTATTTGCCCATAAGTCAGATTATCATAATTGATATTAATGCCATCGTTCTGGACTCTTAGGGTTTGCCTAACCTTTTCTGAGAAGAGATGTGGAAGACCATCTATGAATTTTGCCTTCCAATGAATATCATTGGGTTTTGTTAACTGGAAAACTCTGGATAAAAAGGTATCCTTATACCATCTAAAATGGGTTAGTGAAGGACATCTAAGGTTTTGTAATAAGGAAGTTAATTTTTCTCCTATGGGAACATTAGTCCCAACAAAATTCTTAAGGATAGAGAGGCACAGTGTATAAACTGCGTCTTCTTCTCCAGTGCTACTAGTGGCACCGTCTTCCCTTTTAATCTCTTTCTTATGGGTTAATATTTCCTTTTTTTGGTCTCCTGTGAGATAATGATCCCACCAACCTCTTAGTTGGCCTATGAAGCCTGTTGCTATGAATGAAGCAATGGAACTATCTGTATTTCCATGCTGTTTACAGACGGTAGAATACATAATCATTTTATGTATCAAATCAATAATTTGCTTGTCATTCAAGCCATCTATGTTCCATTCATAGATTTGTTTTCCAGAATATGAGTTCTGGTAAGAGTCATTTTCCTCATATAATAAATCTTGAGGGGAAGGTCTTTTGTAATAATATTTTTCAACCTGGCGTTGAGCATAGATGGGGTTTATTTCCCCGTTGCTTTTGGTTACATTAATATCTTGATTGGCAAACATTTTTTCCAGTTTTTCTATCTCCTCATCAGATGCTTCTGATAAAGGTGTCTCAGAGAGAACATTCAGATGCATGTTCTTGAGTTTTTCTTCTAGAATCTTAATAAATTCATTCTTACTATCTTCAATCTTAAAACCCTCTATTTTAATAGGAGGCTGAACCATAGGTTCTTCCTTAATGATAGGAGTGGGAGAAGAAAGATTTTCTAAAATGGCCTTTTGTTGGAAAATATGGTTTTCAAAAAGGTTTTTCAGAGAAGAGATTTTTTCTTCTAAAGCTTTAAATTCGTCTCCTAGACATATTAAAAAGGTGTTAGTATAATTTTGAGACTTAATAACAGAATTTAATTCCTTGAGAGTGACTTGGTTGCTCTCTAGTTTTTGTAGGGCAAAAAACGCGTTTGCCTCTGTGTTTTCTCCCAAAACAATATTTTTTCTTGGGGGGAAAGCTGAATAAATCTTTTCTCCTTTTAATGTTTCCCAAGATTTTTCTTGTAAAACATTTATTTCGCCATCTATCCTATTTATGAAATAAGATAAAAACCATTTAGCAAAAGGGATATAATTTTGAATTATGGTCAAATGTTCATAGAATTTTTCTTTTATTATTCCTAGCTCAGGAGTAGAAAAATATGAAAAGTACCATTTTCTAAAATTAATATATCTATCCTGCATGAACTCATCATTGATGAGTTGCCTCATATCACTGCCTGGACTAAAGTCCATCAATGTGGAAACTCATGTCTGATTGAGTAGGTGATTGCCTACTCCCTGTATTGTAAATACCATGAGGGATGTCATTTTTACTAATTCTAATATTTTCTACTGTCTCAATCTCTTCATTAGCCTGAGAAGTAGAGGACCTAATTAATTCACTAGGGGCTGAGTAAAACTCACTTACAGAGTGTCTGGCTGACAAAGCTCTGGGTATCTTAGTAACCCTATTAGGGTTAAACCTGATTTCTATATCACCCTCAGTATTCTGCATGATTTGGTCTATGTTCTTATTTAGAACTGGTTTAGGCCCTACCTCCTGGGGAAGTGCCCATGTTTCTGGGAAGTTAATTTCTTCCCATTTATTTAACCTATTGGTTGCAACATTTGATGTAAGCAAATTTGTTTGCACCAAAGTTGTTGTCCCTGGAAAGGTTATTTGCTTAGCCTTAGGGTTAAGCGTATTCATAACCTTGTAGTAAACTCTATAGCATATTGCTATAACTTCACTACCTTGCTTGTAATCATACCCATTGGTATGAATATTCAGCTGAAGGGCTTCTGATAAATTTTTATCAGATAAGGATAAGCTCAGATTTGGAGCTATTTGGAAATATACGGGTCCATGACACAAACTCGTCTCAATAAGGGCAGCCAAGGATTGCTTGAAATTATTACACCTGCCATCACGGACATAGGCCATAATACTTGAATTTAATCCAAGTAAAGTCAAAGGCTTGAGAGCTATTTGTATTAGTCCAATATGAACGAAATTATAGTCTTTTGAAAAACTTAAGTCCTTCTTATTAAGGAGTCTTATTATCTGATTATTCTCAGCTATCTAGACAGTTTGTTCTAGCTGTTTCACAGCATACCTTGCTTTTAAATCAAACATTCCAAATTTATATATTTGATTTGAGGGTACTGAAGGGATGGTCCACTTATTAAGTTGGTCCAAATTATTAGGGAATTCGATTAATTCTTCATTTTTTATTTGATCATTTTGATCATTATAATCACTAACTTCCATAAGGAAAAAAGGGGCTAAAAATGTTGTGGATCGGCTTGTCTTAAGATCATAGCCAACAGATAAATATATTAAACTTAACATCAGATAAAATAGATATCATTTGATACTTCTTTTGTCGCCTCTGTAAATGGAAAACCATTTAACTATCAACCAAACAGGGATAGAAGGAGTAAACTCCTAAACCAGAGATGTAGCTTTGTTATCTAACAAAATTTTCAAGGCTAAATACACGGTCTAATTCATGCCCTCTGACACAAGAGGCTTAATGGACCATAGCCGAAAACACTAGATAACATAGCTAGTTTTTAATCAAAAAACCCAAAGAAGAATGAGCTACAGAAAACTCTTGGTGTAAGTATAAAGGAGATCCATTGCTGGACGTGTCCAATTGGGACACCATACTCCTAGGCTACTGCTCCCAATACTAACTCCCTTGTTAGATCATCGGGGACGGTTCACCTAAAAGAGTAAGATCACATAGCATGTTTCCCAACATGCTTTCCTATACTTACATCCTTGAGTTTAAAGTGGCTTTCCTATATATATATATATATATATATATATATATATATATATATATATATATGCATAAAGCTAACCCTTCGTTGATACAACCACTGATAATTTGACCATAGGTCAAGTCAGCATAATTGATATTTATGCCATCATTTTTATTTCTCAAAGATTGTCTCACTTTTTCAGCAAAAAGATGTGGCAAACCGTCCACAAATTTGGATTTCCAATGAGTAGAGTTTGGGTTATTTAATTGGAAAACTCTGGAGAGAAAAGTATCTTTGTACCATCTAAAATGAGTTAGGGATGGACACCTTAGATTCTGGAGGAGAGTTTGTAATTTTTCACCTATAGGTACATTAGTTCCTACAAAATGTTGTAGGATGGAGAGAACCCCATAAGTATCATGAGGGTAATACAAAAAATTCTTATAAACCCCCTTATAAGAGGAATAATAAAAGGAAGTTTTTTAATAAGAATAAAAACAGGGAAAAACCTTTTCAATTCAAAGGGAAAAGAAAGGCCAAGAAGCTTGATATATCCTGTCATAAGTGCGGCAAGACTGGTCACTACGCCAACCAATGTTGGACCAAAAAGGCCCTTAACGAGATTAAGGACGATCAGTTAAGAACTCAATTAGAAAGAGTTTTATTAATAAGTTCTGAATCAGAACCAGAATCTTCAAATGAAGATGTAGGAATCATATATGAATCCTCTACAGACACTTCTTCCTCAGACAACAATGATTGTCAGTGTAATAATTTAAATTACTGGAAATCCATTGTTGAAATGAATGGACTGAATGTCCTAACTGCTGATCAGGATGAAGCCTTGAAAGCTCTAGAATCCATCTCAGATAATAGTCTGAAAAGAAAGATGATAGATCTATTGATTAGAGAAAATTCTCGAAGAGAGTCTCCCTTAATCATAGAAGCACCCTACCAGATAAGTTAGGTCATGTCTAGATTTAGACAATCCAATATCAGGGAGAAACCTGTCTCCATTATGGATCTAAAGAGAGAAATAAATCTCTTGAAATCTGACATATCTCAGATCAGAAAGGACAATGATGTCCTGGTTCAGAGAATAACTCTGTTAGAAAATCCTATTTTGGAAAATCCTGAAAAAATTGGAGGAATTACCTCTACAAGTGGTACAAATTATCTATCTCTTTTAAACCAAGTAACCTCTCAAAAATGGTTTGTGAAAATTACTTTAGTAATAAACAAAAGTTTTGTTTTGGAAAACGAAATCGCTCTCATAGACAGTGGAGCAGATCTTAACTGCATCCAAGAGGGAATTATTCCCACAAAATACTTTTCAAAAACCTCACAGGCCCTTACGCAGGCTGGAGGAGATAGACTTCAGGTCAAATATAAGCTTTCCAACGCATATATTTGTAATCAAAGTATTTGTTTGCCAACATCTTTTATCCTAGTCAAAAATTTGACCCACAGAGTGATATTAGGAACACCTTTTTTGCATAATATTATGCCTATTATAAATGTGGACCAGAAGGGTATCACTACTATTATCAATGACAAGAAAATCTTATTTGAATTTATTACTGATTCCCATATTAGGATGTTAAACGAGGTGAAAGATATCCTCCTCAACAAAGAGAAACAATTATGTTTTCTCAAAGAGGAAGTTGATTTGCTTAATATAAGTGAACAACTCAAAAGAGAAGATGTTAAGAAACAGATTAAAACCATAGAACAACATTTTGTTGATGAAGTTTGCAATGACTTACCAAATGCTTTCTGGAATAGGAAACAGCATGTTATAACTTTACCCTACCTAGATGACTTTAATGAGAGTCAAATCCCTACTAAAGCTAGACCCGCACAAATGAACAAGGAATACCTTGATTTATGCAGAAAAGAGATTAACTCTCTTTTAGAAAAAGGACTAATTAGAAATTCTAAGTCCCCATGGAGCTGTACAGCTTTCTATGTTAACAAGAACGCCGAACAGGAACGAGGAGTTCCTAGATTAGTTATAAACTACAAACCCCTTAATAAGGTGTTAAAATGGATCAGATACCCTATTCCTAATAAAAAGGATTTGTTAGATAGGTTGAACAATGCCTTAATCTTTTCAAAATTTGATATGAAATCAGGATACTGGCAAATCCAGATTGATGAGGCTGACAAATATAAGACAGCCTTTACAGTGCCCTTTGGACATTTTGAATGGAATGTCCTCCCTTTTGGTTTAAAGAACGCCCCTTCTGAATTTCAGAACATAATGAATGACATTTTCAATCCTCATTCTGACTTTATGATAGTCTATATTGATGATGTTTTAATCTATTCTAGATCTATAGATCAGCATATAAAGCATCTGAAGACCTTTAAGGGTCTTGTTAAACATAACGGGCTAGTCATATCGGCCCCTAAAATGAAGTTATTTCAGACCAAGACTAGGTTCTTAGGCCATGAAATAGATCAAGGGACAATTATCCCCATCAATAGAAGTATAGAATTTGCTTCAAAATTCCCTGATGATATTTCTGAAAAGAAACAACTCCAAAGATTTTTAGGAAGTTTAAATTATATTTCTGACTATTACGAAAATTTGGCCCAAGATACAACCATTTTATATAATAGGCTTAGAAAAAACCCAGGGCCTTGGACGAGTAAACATTCCCAAGCTGTCCAAAGAATCAAGAGTAAGGTAAAATGTTTGCCTTGTCTAAACTTAGCAAATCCTAAGTTTTTTAAGATTGTCGAAACAGATGCCTCAGACCTTGGTTATGGTGGTATCTTAAAACAAGTAAATCCTGAGAATTCTAAAGAAGTTCTTGTCAGATTTACTTCAGGGAAATGGAACCCAACTCAGTCAAAATATTCGACCATCAAAAAGGAAATGCTTTCTATAATAAAATGTATTTCAAAATTCCAAGATTATTTATTGAATCAAAAATTCTTACTTAGAATTGATTGCAGTTCTGCCAAGTCTATTATTGAAAAGGACGTAAAGAATCTTGTGGCAAAACATATCTTTGCCAGTTGGCAAGCACAATTGTCTGCTTTTGAATTTGATATTCAGTATATTAAAGGTGAAAATAATTCACTTGCTGACTATTTGACCCGTGAATTCCTGCAGGGAAATGACAACCCCCAATAGGGGAAGAGGTCGTGGCTATGGCCGTGGCCGTGGGCGTAGCAATTTGCTACCCTACCAAGAAACTGACGCTCCTCTAATAGGGGATTGGACTACTGTCTACCACAACAGGACAAGAAATATGCAGCAATTGCCTGCACCTCCAAGGAAAGAAGATATTCCTTCTTCCTCAGTGAACCAAAAAGGGAAAGAAGATATCTCTTCTTCCTCAAGTAAGGCGTCGTCCTACAAAGAGGCAGCAATCAAGGACGCTCCTCTTGAGGTAGCAGAATACCTCGAAAACCCCGTTACAGAGGAGATCATGTTCATCGAAATCGAGGACATAGATTTAACTCCCAATGATGGGTGGTCGATTAAAACAAGGTACCTCGAATCTAGAGGATACCCGGGACTTTATGGGAAAACCAGGCCTAATCTGGAGATTCTCTTAACAGTCACTGAATCAGTAACAATCACCCACCATCACCAAAACAACAATCCTGAAAGTTTTATAAACTTCAGTAAATGCCATATTAATAAAATCCTCCTACCTAGAGAATGGGGATTAAATCCCAATGGAGAAAAGGCAATAAAAATTGCTGAAGGAAAATATATTTACTTCAACTACTGGGATTATATCCAGGCCTTCTCTTTGGCCTTTTACTATCAAAATCCAAAAAATAAACATTCTTGGTTTTTTAGTATCAATCCAGAAGTGCTTAATAAGCCTATACCAAACTGGTTCTATCATTGGTGGCTAAAATTTGGCCCCTCTTTAGAAATTTTACCTGAAGATTTATCCAACTTATATGACAGGTGGTGCATTAACGATCCTTTAATTTTAAAGGCATCCGGCAATTTGATCACTGGACAATGTCCTTGCATCTATTTTATTAAATTCCAAATCCCATGGATATGGAGATGGACCATCTCAATAGAAAAGGATAAGTTTAATATCCCGATCTTAAGAAGGAATTTCTTCTATAAATGGTGGAACAAAATCAGTGTCGAAGAACTCCAAATCATGGAGTGCAAGGTAGAAGAAGCCATAGCTGATGACGAAGGAGCCAGGGCCAGAGGACCAAACACCCAACAACCTACAATGGCTGGCCTCGGGGAATATTTCCAAAGGAGACATCCTAATGAATCAGAGGAAGAGATAATGGTCAGGACTTTAGACCATTTAAAAAACCAGTTTTTTAAGACTTTCCCAATAAAGAGCGAAAACGTTTCAATGAAAACTAGTTCTTCTCATGGATCAATGGACCTCGAATGCCTAGCAGGGGAATCCCAGACTGAGGAAGAACCTACTCCAGAAGATTTCTGGGATGCAATGATTCAATCTATGACAAAAGGAAAGAGTACAAAATAGCAATAGCACCAAACCAGCTGCCACTACTCCAATAATTCACAAACGCCAAATCAGTAATAATGCTGTCGGCCATTTTGTAAAAGCGAAATATTCGCCTCCGTAAAAGTTTTTTAACTTTTGTTGTGGCCTTAGCCTTCGCATGGTATCAAAGCCATGAATGAGTTAATCCTTCGTATGAACTTATAATTCTAGTAACATCTTTTTTGTGTTTTGAGTGCCCATATATTAGAGGTATATAGGCTGGAAACAAGCAACTTGGGACTCAGCCTATGCTGAATAGGTGAGTACTCTGTTCCTTGGAATAGTACTCACTGAAGCCCAGACTGCGGATAAACAACGCCAGGTACCTCACACATATATGGACATTGTACAGAAAATGTTTTCAGTCTTTTTCTTTGGTGTACCGTCACTTTTCCTAGGGAAGGGATGTTTAAGACGTTTTTTTGCCGAAAAGAAAATTTTTGCTGAAAAACATTTGATATCTTTGATTTAGGAGAAATCCTTCTATCCCTTCGGGTTGATGGTTAAACAGCTTTGCTGTTTGCAAAGATAACAGATGAGATGTTAAGAGTGTAACAAGTTCATAAGTCCAATTAACTCATAAAGGATCTGATTCTGTTCTAAGGCTAGCCACAACAACTTTAGCCCAACTTCTGCTTACTCTTATGGAACTAGATGATTATAATCATCAAGATTCCTCCATTAAAAATGAGGAATTGATTGAGTATCCAAAGAATTTGGATCAACTAAACAGATGGACAATTCCGTCAGTACCTTCCAAACAAATTTATAAATTTGGTATGTTTGATATTATGTCTCGGTTTGCCGTGAAGCAAATCGAACAAACTTTACAAGTGTCTGAAAAAACCCAGACAATTAATCTAATAAGCAAAAAAGATTTGCTTCCTTTTAAGGATTACAATTTCATCCATATTGGATTAATTCAAATTGCTTTTAAACCTTTAACTCTGTTAGGTTTAAATTCCAGTATCATGGCATATGTTAGAGATGGAAGGTGTAGAGATTTTAAACCTTCTCTAGCAGCTTTAATTGAAACTAGTCTATGTCACGGACCAGTCTATTTTGATGTTTCTCCCAATTTAAGTTTATCTTTATCCGATAGAAATTTATTGGATGCTATTCAGTTGACCATTCACACTAATGGTTATAACTATAAACCAGGAAGTGAAATTGTAGCAGTATGCTATAGAGTTTATTACAAAGTTTTAAACACGCTTAACCCTAAGGCTAAGCAGATATCTTTTCCAGGGACTACGACTCTAGTCCAGACAAACCTACTAACCTCAAACGTGGCTAGTAATAGGCTAATCAAATGGGATGAAATAGACTTTCCCACAACTTGGTCCCTTCCACAGGAAGTGGACCCTGAACCTATCCTAAATAGAGAAATAGACCAGATCATTCAGAATACTGAAGGAGACATAGAAGTAAGGTTTAATCCCAGAAGGATTACTAGAATACCTAGAACCTTATCAGCCAGACATTCGGTCAGTGAGTTTTATACAACTCCCAGTGAGCTAAATAGAGTTTCTACTTCTCAGGCAAGAGAAGAAATAGAAACAGTAGATCACATAAGACTTAATGAGAATAAAATAGATGCAAGGACATTGTCCATGCGAAGGCTAAGGCCACAACAAAAGTATTTAGCTACTAGCTATCATATGAAAATAAATAAAATTACCTTGAAAGGAATGGGCAGAGTGCACTTTGATTTACGGAAGACTTTAAGTATATGCAAGGGGGATTACAAAAGTAAAAATTTTATATATGTGAAAGTAAAGCGTGCTTACAACTGAAACCTAAGCCCCCTTATATAGGGAAAACTAGGGCCTACTATTTAAGCCGGTAAAAAGCTACTGTTACATTCGGTAGCCGGTACGAAAAAGACAAAACTACATTATTAATGCCGGGTACGCTTTGTGGGCCCCATAGGCACATCAATAATGAGATAAAACGACTAAGGCACAAAAGTTAAAAAACTTTTACGGAGGCGAATATTTCGCTTTTACAAAATGGCCGACAACATTATTACTGATTTGGCGTTTGTGAATTATTGGAGTAGTGGCAGCTGGTTTGGTGCTGTTGCTATTTTGTACTCTTTCCTTTTGTCATAGATTGAATCATTGCATCCCAGAAATCTTCTGGAGTAGGTTCTTCCTCAGTCTGGGATTCCCCTGCTAGGCATTCGAGGTCCATTGATTCATGAGAAGAACTAGTTTTCATTGAAACGTTTTCGCTCTTTATTGGGAAAGTCTTAAAAAACTGGTTTTTTAAATGGTCTAAAGTCCTGACCATTATCTCTTCCTCTGATTCATTAGGATGTCTCCTTTGGAAATATTCCCTGAGGCCAGCCATTGTAGGTTGTTGGGTGTTTGGTCCTCTGGCCCTGGCTCCTTCGTCATCAGCTATGGCTTCTTCTACCTTGCACTCCATGATTTGGAGTTCTTCGACACTGATTTTGTTCCACCATTTATAGAAGAAATTCCTTCTTAAGATCGGGATATTAAACTTATCCTTTTCTATTGAGATGGTCCATCTCCATATCCATGGGATTTGGAATTTAATAAAATAGATGCAAGGACATTGTCCAGTGATCAAATTGCCGGATGCCTTTAAAATTAAAGGATCGTTAATGCACCACCTGTCATATAAGTTGGATAAATCTTCAGGTAAAATTTCTAAAGAGGGGCCAAATTTTAGCCACCAATGATAGAACCAGTTTGGTATAGGCTTATTAAGCACTTCTGGATTGATACTAAAAAACCAAGAATGTTTATTTTTTGGATTTTGATAGTAAAAGGCCAAAGAGAAGGCCTGGATATAATCCCAGTAGTTGAAGTAAATATATTTTCCTTCAACAATTTTTATTGCCTTTTCTCCATTGGGATTTAATCCCCATTCTCTAGGTAGGAGGATTTTATTAATATGGCATTTACTGAAGTTTATAAAACTTTCAGGATTGTTGTTTTGGTGATGGTGGGTGATTGTTACTGATTCAGTGACTGTTAAGAGAATCTCCAGATTAGGCCTGGTTTTCCCATAAAGTCCCGGGTATCCTCTAGATTTGAGGTACCTTGTTTTAATCGACCACCCATCATTGGGAGTTAAATCTATGTCCTCGATTTCGATGAACATGATCTCCTCTGTAACGGGGTTTTCGATGTATTCTGCTACCTCAAGAGGAGCGTCCTTGATTGTTGCCTCTTTGTAGGACGACGCCTTACTTGAGGAAGAAGAGATATCTTCTTTCCCTTTTTGGTTCACTGAGGAAGAAGGAATATCTTCTTTCCTTGGAGGTGCAGGCAATTGCTGCATATTTCTTGTCCTGTTGTGGTAGATAGTAGTCCAATCCCCTATTAGAGGAGCGTCAGTTTCTTGGTAGGGTAGCAAATTGCTACGCCCACGGCCACGGCCATAGCCACGACCTCTTCCCCTATTGGGGGTTGTCATTTCCCTGCAGGAATTCACGGGTCAAATAGTCAGCAAGTGAATTATTTTCACCTTTAATATACTGAATATCAAATTCAAAAGCAGACAATTGTGCTTGCCAACTGGCAAAGATATGTTTTGCCACAAGATTCTTTACGTCCTTTTCAATAATAGACTTGGCAGAACTGCAATCAATTCTAAGTAAGAATTTTTGATTCAATAAATCATCTTGGAATTTTGAAATACATTTTATTATAGAAAGCATTTCCTTTTTGATGGTCGAATATTTTGACTGAGTTGGGTTCCATTTCCCTGAAGTAAATCTGACAAGAACTTCTTTAGAATTCTCAGGATTTACTTGTTTTAAGATACCACCATAACCAAGGTCTGAGGCATCTGTTTCGACAATCTTAAAAAACTTAGGATTTGCTAAGTTTAGACAAGGCAAACATTTTACCTTACTCTTGATTCTTTGGATAGCTTGGGAATGTTTACTCGTCCAAGGCCCTGGGTTTTTTCTAAGCCTATTATATAAAATGGTTGTATCTTGGGCCAAATTTTCGTAATAGTCAGAAATATAATTTAAACTTCCTAAAAATCTTTGGAGTTGTTTCTTTTCAGAAATATCATCAGGGAATTTTGAAGCAAATTCTATACTTCTATTGATGGGGATAATTGTCCCTTGATCTATTTCATGGCCTAAGAACCTAGTCTTGGTCTGAAATAACTTCATTTTAGGGGCCGATATGACTAGCCCGTTATGTTTAACAAGACCCTTAAAGGTCTTCAGATGCTTTATATGCTGATCTATAGATCTAGAATAGATTAAAACATCATCAATATAGACTATCATAAAGTCAGAATGAGGATTGAAAATGTCATTCATTATGTTCTGAAATTCAGAAGGGGCGTTCTTTAAACCAAAAGGGAGGACATTCCATTCAAAATGTCCAAAGGGCACTGTAAAGGCTGTCTTATATTTGTCAGCCTCATCAATCTGGATTTGCCAGTATCCTGATTTCATATCAAATTTTGAAAAGATTAAGGCATTGTTCAACCTATCTAACAAATCCTTTTTATTAGGAATAGGGTATCTGATCCATTTTAACACCTTATTAAGGGGTTTGTAGTTTATAACTAATCTAGGAACTCCTCGTTCCTGTTCGGCGTTCTTGTTAACATAGAAAGCTGTACAGCTCCATGGGGACTTAGAATTTCTAATTAGTCCTTTTTCTAAAAGAGAGTTAATCTCTTTTCTGCATAAATCAAGGTATTCCTTGTTCATTTGTGCGGGTCTAGCTTTAGTAGGGATTTGACTCTCATTAAAGTCATCTAGGTAGGGTAAAGTTATAACATGTTGTTTCCTATTCCAGAAAGCATTTGGTAAGTCATTGCAAACTTCATCAACAAAATGTTGTTCTATGGTTTTAATCTGTTTCTTAACATCTTCTCTTTTGAGTTGTTCACTTATATTAAGCAAATCAACTTCCTCTTTGAGAAAACATAATTGTTTCTCTTTGTTGAGGAGGATATCTTTCACCTCGTTTAACATCCTAGTATGGGGATCAGTAATAAATTCAAATAAGATTTTCTTGTCATTGATAATAGTAGTGATACCCTTCTGGTCCACATTTATAATAGGCATAATATTATGCAAAAAAGGTGTTCCTAATATCACTCTGTGGGTCAAATTTTTGACTAGGATAAAAGATGTTGGCAAACAAATACTTTGATTACAAATATATGCGTTGGAAAGCTTATATTTGACCTGAAGTCTATCTCCTCCAGCCTGCGTAAGGGCCTGTGAGGTTTTTGAAAAGTATTTTGTGGGAATAATTCCCTCTTGGATGCAGTTAAGATCTGCTCCACTGTCTATGAGAGCGATTTCGTTTTCCAAAACAAAACTTTTGTTTATTACTAAAGTAATTTTCACAAACCATTTTTGAGAGGTTACTTGGTTTAAAAGAGATAGATAATTTGTACCACTTGTAGAGGTAATTCCTCCAATTTTTTCAGGATTTTCCAAAGATACTTTTCTCTCCAGAGTTTTCCAATTAAATAACCCAAACTCTACTCATTGGAAATCCAAATTTGTGGACGGTTTGCCACATCTTTTTGCTGAAAAAGTGAGACAATCTTTGAGAAATAAAAATGATGGCATAAATATCAATTATGCTGACTTGACCTATGGTCAAATTATCAGTGGTTGTATCAACGAAGGGTTAGCTTTATGCAATGACATAAAACTAAAGAACCAGTTAAAGAAACAAAAGCTTTCTGAAAAACACCAATTGGGTGAGTTTTGCGAGCAATTCGCTTTTGATATAGAAAAACCCCCAGGAATTAATAAAAGTAAGAGGGTAGGAAGGAGAAAACCCCATAAGTATCATGAGGGTAATACAAAAAATTCTTATAAACCCCCTTATAAGAGGAATAATAAAAGGAAGTTTTTTAATAAGAATAAAGACAGGGAAAAACCTTTTCAATTCAAAGGGAAAAGAAAGGCCAAGAAGCTTGATATATCCTGTCATAAGTGCGGCAAGACTGGTCACTACGCCAACCAATGTTGGACCAAAAAGGCCCTTAACGAGATTAAGGGCGATCAGTTAAGAACTCAATTAGAAAGAGTTTTATTAATAAGTTCTGAATCAGAACCAGAATCTTCAAATGAAGATGTAGGAATCATATATGAATCCTCTACAGACACTTCTTCCTCAGACAACAATGATTGTCAGTGTAATAATTTAAATTACTGGAAATCCATTGTTGAAATGAATGGACTGAATGTCCTAACTGCTGATCAGGATGAAGCCTTGAAAGCTCTAGAATCCATCTCAGATAATAGTCTGAAAAGAAAGATGATAGATCTATTGATTAGAGAAAATTCTCGAAGAGAGTCTCCCTTAATCATAGAAGCACCCTACCAGATAAGTGAGGTCATGTGTATAATACTTAATACTTAAACTCAAGGGTTTGAAGGAAGTTTGATTTCGAAGACTCCTTAACTCGAGCAATTAAGCCCGACGGGTGATCAACCACCTAATACCTAAGGCCAATTGGTCTGAGATTTATTGGCCCAAAGCTCGCTACATGGGTTAGGAGAAAATCTTAAGGAACCAGACCACCTTCTAATTTTCCCACAACAAAATAAAAAAAGAATTACGAGTGTTTGTTTTGTGTGATACGGACGATGAGACTGAGTTCCATTTATTTTTTAATTGTCCTCATGCTGAATCGGTTGGGAGAAACTGTGGTTTGTGGAACTGGATTTCTCCTTTGTTTGATATAGGCGTTAGTTTTCGGGATTGTTTTTTTAGGATCCTGGCTGAGCTTCATGAGAATGCTAAGAAGACTTCTGCCATGATGTTTTGTTGCATTTGGAAGGGAAAGAATGAGAAGGTTTGGGTCATGCTTTGGACTTACTTGCTTTATCATTGGCAGCAAGCAAGAAAGTATTGCGCGCACACTCATAGTAGCGCCCAGCCACAGCATTGACATTATTCACCAAAAAAGCTAATTTCACCATAATTATTCCACGGGTTTCGTTTGGTCTTTTCTCGCTGTCAGTCATGATAATGATAATGGACATGCACAACATAATAATTCTTAATCACGTGACCACTGCTGCTGAAGTTCGCCAATCGCTGACTAGTCTTTCATTACTCACATAAGAGGACAAGATTCTATCAGGACCCAATAAGATTTTTTTTTTGGTGATACAGGACCCAATAAGATTCGGGGATCTCTCTTTGTTTTTTTATAAGTATTTTTTGTTTCTTAGAATTTTTTCAAAAAGTTAAATAATGTGAAAATTATATTCGAGTCTTAGTTTATGTCACTAAGCATTATCTTTAGCAACTATTACTAAAAGGCAAAAAGGTAAGATTCATAATAATAATTAGGAAAAAAAATCATATCAGCAAATTCTCTATTTTCCTTCTATAATTATAGCCCCTAATTATTAGCAATTAAAATTAAAAACTGAAAAGAAAGAGAAACAAAAAACCCCTTTCCTCTTCCTTCAAACCTCAAACCCATACACAAACCTGAGAAAACGCTAAACCCATACGCAGAAAAGCAGAACCTCTTTTCTTCTTCCTTTAGAAAACGCAGTCATCAAACCTTCAATTTCTAGACTGCCTTCAAACATAGTGAAAACGCAGGCTTCAAGCCTTCAAGGTGGGTTTTGCGTTTTTGATTTTTTTACCAAAAGAAGAAAAAGAATGACTCTTTTTACGTTTAGTCCAGAATGACTCTTTTTACCAAAAGAAAAAAGAATGACTCTTGAAAGTAGCTAAAAGTTGTTCACTATTGTGGTTAGTGATTGGTTAACCAACGTTGTTCACTATTGTGGTTAGTGCTTGATTAACCAGATTATAACGTATTCATGTGGATAGATTAATAATTTAGTTACTAACCAATACTCTTCATAAAGTTCATATGTGGCAACGTTTTTACGCTATTTTAAACAAACAAGAAAGTAGGTGGCTAGAGTTTTTTTGAGTTCAACGTTTCAACGTTTTAAAAACACACAATAGAAACGTGAATTGTTTCTGTAAGAATGAAAAGCCAATGCTGTTGGAGGAAGAAGTATTCTGAACGTAGGATGAAAGAAACGAAGGAAGGAGGAAGGAAGGAGTTGGAGAAAAAAAAGGAAAAAGGAGAAATAATAGGAACAGTAATTAAAGCCATTTAATTGTGAATTAAAATTGTCCCTAAAAATAGGATTTATTTTATTTTCTAATTAAATTTAATAAATATAATATATATTTGAGAGTACCATAATATCCTTATTGAATAATAATCGTTGGATACAGTTTATTTAAAAAATCGAGCATTCAATGACTCAAAACAATTTAGTAATACTTACTAAGCCTTTGGCTTAGTAACGTAAGCCGTAGCCGTTCCTAAACCCACTTTTCCAACATAACTGTGTCGGTAATAAATCCACACCATTGAATAAACGTCAATACTCAATCCGACCATTATGACGAAAAAATGTTATATATCCGACCACGTTAAACACACCTTACTTCTTAGTAGGGGTGTTCGCGGTGCGGTTTGGTTCGGTTTTTAGACAAAAAAGGTGAACCGAACCGCAAGGTAAAATTACATGCGGTTTGGTTTGGTTCGGTTGGCTTCCTAAAATAAAACCAAACCCAAACCAAACCAAACCAATGCGGTTTGGATTGGTTCGGTTGGTTCGGTTTTTTTCAAGACAAAACATAATTTAAAACAAAGTTAAAATTAAGTAACATAAAAAATGGCTAACATAAATCTTTAAGAAAAAATTTACTCAAATATATGTAGTATATAAATTACTTTATTTTAATTCTTTTAAGATAGCTAAGACAATGTTTAAAATAATTTGAATTAAATATTTTATTGTAAATTTTAAATATAGCATAACAATATGGATTGTTTGTAAGTGAGTCAAAGAATTAATTGGATTTGGGCTAGCAAGTGAGTGAGAGTTGGGCTTTAGTTGCATTTGGGCTAGTAAGTTAGTAAGGAAGGATGTAATTCAACAAGCCTTAGTGTTACTTGCGGTTTGGTTTGGTTTGGTTCGGTTTTTGAAATCAAAACCGCGAACCGAACCGAACCGCGCGGTGCATTGAAAAAAAGAACCGAACAAAACCGATTAGAAGCGGTTTTTTGCGGTTTTCGGTTTGGTTTGGTTCGGTTTTCGGTTTTCCAATTGGTTTGGTTCGGTTTTGAACACCCCTACTTCCTAGTAGTACTACGAAATTTCTGGTTACGTACTTTGATGAAAATGATGGATGATAAATTAAAGGCTTAAATTATGTCAAAAATAAATCATAGAGTTAAATATGACTTTTTTGGTTGAGATCAGAGTATCAAATCCTAAAAACTTGGTTAAAAGAGGATAAAACTCAACCGCTCAACCACACTCTGGGTTAGTTAAAAATGATTTTGATCTTATAAAATTTAAAAAATTTATTTTCAGTTATTATAATAAATTTCAGTTACTTTTAGTCTTTATATTTTCCTCCCTCATGACTTTTAATGCGCTTATAAGCGTTATTAAATTTTTTAAAAAGTGTTATCAAAAATCATGAAAGATTAAAAATATAATAGAAGAAAATATTCGAACTAAAAATGAGTGCAATTTTTATAGAAACTAAAACCAAAATTTTCAAATTTTATAGTGATAAAAACATACTAACTATAAATTATATATTCTTTATTGCTTCCATAGTCAAGTTTATCTGGCTATATTCATTTTTTTCTTCAAATGTAAAGAAAAGAAGTTTCGTTAAACATTAACGTTATGATCAATCGTTAATTCTTCTTTATTTGACAAACTTTCTTTTTAAATGGTACTCTCTCCGCTTCAAATTATAAGTTTTTTTAACCACTTCACAAGAATTAAAAAAATTATTTATTTAGTTAATATTATTAATTAAGTCTACTATTTATGCTACTTTTCATAATTTACCCCTTATATGTCATTTCCCCTTCCTTTAATTAATTACTTTGGTATTCCAATAGCCGTAACTATAAATTAATTATATTCAAAGAACATACACTATATAAGATTTTTGGTTAAAATAAATTATTTTAAAATATAAAAAATGCAGCAATATATTTATGTAATACTATATTTTTAAAATACAAAATTTATACCAACAACTTTATGTATATATATAAAATCTCCATAAAAGTTTAAAAAAAATATTATATAACAACCCGTGCAAGCAGGGGCATTTTCCTAATAAGTAAGTAAAGAGAAAGAAAATTACCTGAGTTTTTAACGACACTTCTTATATCAGATCAGTTCCAACCTCTCTTTGTCTAGCCAACAAAACAATCATCTTCCCATACTATATTGCACCCTAGTTCAGATGTTGCAAGAAAACCTGAAGAGGAAGATCAATAAAAAAGAAGGTAGTAACAAGAATCAGGGACGAAGCCAACATTGAATAGTTGCAGAGCGGAACTATAAAAAGACCTCAATAGAAAAATGATTTTAAGCCTAAAAATATTTTATAAAAAAAAACCTCATAACCTATTTTTGTTGGTAGCTTTTTAAAAATTAGATTTAAATATTTACTTTATTCTTAAAACTAACACCAATTAATCATATGTTCAATCCCTAAACCATATGAAGATGATAGTAGTTTCTAAAATTTATAAACTCTATTAAAAAAATCACTAAAGTTTTATAAAATTTGCGAATTTTATATCTTTAGAACTTATAAAACTTAAAGAATTCTAGTTTCTAAAATACAAAAATTAATTTTTTTTAGCAAAAGAACAGGATTTGTAGTATCATTAAAATCTTTTAATGTAAAACTCTTTTTAGAAAAATAACATCAATATGGAACAAGAATATTCACTCTATATTTTATTGATAAAAAAATGAAAAAGAGACCAAATACATGGTGGGACTCGGCCAAAACCTATGAGCAAAATAAAAAGGAAATAATAATAATTCTATTTAAATGAATCAAGTTTAAAGAATGTTAAAAGTGGCAATAAATTTTAAAAAAAAACAATACAACCCAGAGAAGCATCGATGAGAAATTGAGAATAAGGGTCATGCATGTAAATGTGTGAGTGGGCTAACCTTAAAGATGAGATTTTAATTATTTCATGGGTGACAACAAAAGATAGCATGAAATCGCTGATTAGCAGATAAGTAATTAAAAGGCACTTAAAGAGAGAGAATTACCTGAAAGTGGTGATGAAAAGAGAGAGAATAGAGAATGAAAGAAGGAGCGTGGTAAGAGTAGAAGAGAAACAAAAAAGGAGGCACCTTTTGAAACTGGGAACTTGATTGCAATCCACAAGCCTGAGGGGGTTAATATATAAGGTGTTGGGGGAGTGTATTTGAATCTATATCTATATCTATACTATAAATCTATACTATAAATATTTGACAATGCATCTCCATTAATACATTGTCAAATGTCATTTTATGATGAAACCAACATTAAATATATTTTCAAGGCCCCACTTTTTAATTAAAAATATAATTTGCTTTGATAATAAATTTTTATATAATTAAGCTATCAAGAAAAAAATCGGCCCATTAAATAGGTGCAGCGGCTAGAAAATACTAATGGGCCAGCTATTACTAGCTTGGATAATTAACCTCTCAAGTTTGTATTCCATTGTCTGCAACATAAAAGGAATTTATCCTTGTCCAAAAAAAAATGAATTTATCAAAAGGTACATAAATGTTATATCAAGTGATAGTGTAAAATAAATACAATTGAATTCCGAATTTGGCAAGTTATTTATTTATTTCTACATGAACAGCTAATTTCAGAATTCAAATTCATTTGAATTTGAATTTGGCACAATTGGAAAAAATTTGATGAAATTTGAATTTTAAATTTCATCCAAAATTCCCACCAAATATGACCAAAAAAATGCTATATAAAGGGTGAGTAGGTAGGTTACAACATCATTCAGCATTTGGTTATTGTTTATTTGCAAACTTCATTTGTGTTTTTCAATAATTTGTAACCTAACATGGAATATGATGCACAAATGGTTGAAGAATTCCTTTTGCTTCATAGGAATGTCAACCAAGCCGAACTATTGCACTCAAGCACAAATGTATAGATAAAAAAGTTTCATCTTTTTTCCTTTCATTTTCTTTTTCCAATATTGTTTTTCATAGAAGAGAAATGTTTTTTCTTATACTTTTCTATTGTTGTCAATACGTCATCTCAATATAAATGCTGAATTTTGTTTTCTCAAATGTCAATAGGAGTCCCATTATATTGTGATGACGCTTATTGTTAAAGTTGTCTCAACTACATGGTGAAATTTTTCTTACCAATTGAAATTTCTATCTTGATCTTTTGGATTTTATTGGTGTTTTTTTTTTTTTGTAGTTTTGGTGTTGAAGTCAGAGTGGCAGACCACAGTTCTGCTCTTTTTGCTCTAAAAGTTTATGCAACTTTTGACTTTTATGAACACTCTGCGACATAGATGTGAGTTTTATATACATCTGATCATGATGTAATAGGTCTAAGTTTTATATTAAGTTTTGTTGTGTAGTTCAAGTTTTATTGCAAAGTTATATACATCTGATCCCATTACTGAAGACCTAATGAAATTTTACTTATTGCCAAATTTATGATCACTTGTCCTCTTAGTTTTATTTCGTAAATTTCATAACAAAATAATATTAGAGACTAAATTGGCTACATAATAATATGATCAAATCATATAAACAGAACAGCCATTACATTGGCGAGGCCTTCCATTTTGTTTTCTAATATCATATACCTTTCCTATTGAAACAATATTTTTTTAAGAAGTATAACAATATAAATTAATTGCATAAATTGAAATAGAATAACAACGTATTTCAAAATAAATAAAAAAACTAATCTATTTTGATTTATTCCATTGTTGGATGAAAATCACTAAAATGAGTATTTCTCCAGTGGAGATGAAGAGATTCCCATTACTACAAAAGTTACTGCGGATGATGCGATTAAGAACGATCAATGAATTCATATCAATGTTGATATTATTGAAGACAATGAAACTAACTAATGTATAGATATTTGTTCTCAGTGTCCTATTAAGTTTTATATAAATTACTAGATTTTCTAACTCCATGTAGTTTTCAAATTTTTTTGACAATGTTATCCAATTTTTCTTAATTGTGTATTCTACTCTACTTTATATCGTGTAAATATAAATATTTTTAGGTAATTTGTATATTTAATATAATAATTTTTGCAATAAACTTTGATTATTAATTAACTTTTGAAATCATTAATTAACAGAAAATATATTTCAAATCAAATTCCATTTTGAACATATAAAGGTTTTATTAAAGATTCTGGAAATAAATTAAATTTTCAATTTTTTTTTAAAATGGACAAAAAAAATTAAATCTACTTAGAACGTAATGATATCGAATAATTAGAAGAATATGTTTATTATAAAATTAAATTTTATAATTTAAATATTGACCTAATAAATTAGTATTGATGCAATCTTGTGAATCTCATTTGACTTAAAATATCATCAATTTAAATTATTACTTTGATCAGTAATTATTTCTTTTTTTATCAAAAAAAGTAATTATTTTTTTTGAAAATGATAAGTAATTATTTCTATCAACTTTTAATTAAATTACAAAAATTGAATTTTTTTTTAAACGGACTAATCTTGAATTTAAAAAAAATCAAATTCCAAACAAAGTCATTTTGAAATATGCTTACCAAATTAACAATCAAATGCAAGCAAAATTATTTATTATAATGATGTTTATATTGATTTTCTTTGAATGATAGCAATAATATTTAATCTATATCTATAGTCTATAATATAAACATTTGACAATGCATTTCAATTAATACATTGCCAAATGGTATCATATCATGAAAAACGTATCTATATCTATAACAATTGAGAATGCATCTCAATAAATGACATTACACATGTCATTTTCTCATGCATTCCCTAATTAAGTCGCTTTCTTTAGGAAATAATTTCATATTAAAATAATTAACTGAATTTAAATATTCAAATTATGCAAATAATGAAATTCATCTAACACACATGCAAATAATTTTTGGGTTTTTGATTTACAATTAAACATTATCTCAACTTGCCAAATCAGCTACAATTTTCGAATTTGAAGTGCCAAAGATTTCCACCACAATGAAATGAAACTATTTCTATAAATTTTGGTCATTTCAATGGGTATGCATATTCTTAATTGCATTTGAGTGTAGACCTAATTGCATTAATAGACCTATTTGTTTTTAAAAATATAAAATCTGCAAAAAAAAAATATAGATTAGTTTTTTTTACTAGAAAAAGAATATAGATTAATGGAAATTTAGTGACAACTTTTTACAAATTGGCAACAAATTAAACGTCAAAATCAAATCAGCTTATCTCCAAAATCAAATACCGTAACAATCTATTGTTTTTACAAATTTTAGTAAAAACAATTTTATGCTTTAATATGGATTAAATGACAACCAAATCAGCTTTTTTCCATTTTCAACTATAGAATGTCCCTACTCCACTTGCTGGAAATATCAGAAAATCAACTTTCAATCAAGTATAAAAATAAATTCAATTTGAGAAATCCTTAATTTTGACATAGTAATAAATATTTCTAAGTGGTAATTTTTTGACCACATAAATAAGGACAAAGGGTTGAATATTAATATTTCTAAGTGGTAATTTTTTGACACGTAAATAAGGATAAGGGCTGAATATTTTAATTTCAATTGATGAATTTGTTTGAATCACATATTATTGTCACCTTCTTCTTACATATGCAATAGAGTGATATTCAATTTGCCTACAAAACCAAATAAACCTTTTTTTGACGTAAAAAAAAAGACCATTTGATATTTTGGACGAGAGAGAACAATGGTACTAAAAAATGCATGGCTAAGCAAGTGGCGGCAGTTCCTTAGTTGATGCCATTCATCTTATTCTATAATACTTCTCTTTAGTATTCCTCATGTTACCATTCCTTTTTTGGTGTGTCGCAAAGATGAGTGTTGATGAGTTTAATGATTGAAGTTCTCAGCGGTGAAAGGAAGACAACCTAAAATACTAACACATTAAGGTTCGCACCTTAAAATGGAGGGTGAAGCATTTCTCAATCTCCACCTTTTGTGAATCCATGCAAAAGATGAAAATGTACAATCTTAATCTCGCCATGAGAAACGGGATTTGTTCTAATGCTCTCCACATGCGCTTTTTCTCACTTTAATCCTTCTTTCTATGTTGATATTATCTATCATATATTTTCCTTTTCTCCTTTATTTTTAAGGCGTGTTCTACGATTTATAAATTTGTATTTTAGTTACCTTCAATTTTAGATTACACTCATTTATTTGGAGTACCATTGTAAAAATATCTTACCTTTAGTCTGTTGCAGATTTTGGTATATATTTTCTTTCAAATTTAAATGGTTTATATGGATGAAAAGGTAATGCTTTTTTTCCTATTTTGCGCAGTGTTGCAAGCTTTATTGCTCACAGTTCATCAATTTGAGCTTTTGTGTTGTAAGATTTTGAAATGAAATAAAACTTCAATAAAGAATGCATTTGGTGGATTTTAACCGTGTATCCTTGGAAAAGAATACTCCAAATACGAGATGAATGAGTATTTGGAAACAATTTTTTTAAAGCCGTCATTTTTTTATTTCACATGTTCTCAGCTAGGTGATATTGTGTCATCTTAATGCCAACAAGAGATGAGTTTTGCATCTATTGTTGCAGCGCAACTATATTTTTATTGTGACTAAGCGGGATTCCAATTTAATCAACCAAGTTTTATTATGATCTACTACGCAACTGGATTTCAATTAGTATTACTTTCCCTAATGCTATTTCTGATGTTATTTCAGATGCTGCATTCTGGAGTTCACTTGCCATTCTTTTAAAAAATACTTAATATGCATTCTTTTACATATGACAGTTTAATGTATCAATTGTTATATATATATATATATATATATATATATATCCCTCCTTTCATTAAGCCTCTTTTACATATAGTATCTTAGTGACAATATTGTATGACCAACTATTAAATTCTATTGGTATAAAAATTAGTGAAATTCATTTCTGACCAACTGGATAATTTTCTCCCGAGTTTAGTTGGTTATCAACATGATGATATTTACATACAGGCTATTTTGCAGCTACGAGAAGGAATTAGTTACAAGTTAATGAAATTTGGAGGTTGTTGCATTGCAGGATTGATTTATACGGGTGAAGACAATGAGCCAAAGAGTTATCTTGCTGAAATTCAAGGTACATCTGGGAGGGAGCTTTTTAAATTGATAATTGCATATGTATGGGGGTTGATGCAATATTTGATATAAAAGTTAGTAGGATGGGTTGAAAATGATAGATAACAAAAATGCATAAGGGGAAGGAACTCAAAAACATGTAAGGTTGATATTAAGAATCTCTGTTACAAGCACTACTCCGTAAACATTAGATTTCTTACTAAATCTTGACCAGAGGTTTCGCAAAAGCTGTGTAAATGGAGCAGGTAAAGGACGTGAGACTGGGAGGTAGACGACTCAAAAATTGTGCAATCCCTTCACCAAATATATGACCCACATGACCATGTCATGACATGCTCATTAATATCGTTATTATTTAGAGATAGTGTATGTGATGAAGAACTCTAATCACCATAATATGATATTGTTTGTGCTTAAAAAAATAATAAAATTAACCTGAACTTTTAATAGTGTAAATATTATTTTCAAACCACAAAAAATACCATACATGCATTAATTTTGCTACTAGCTTACAAAATATAAATTATTCGACAACAATTTTCAATAACATATTAATACCCGTGCAGGGCACGGGTTAATTATTCTAGTATTTTTAATAACAAAGGTGTTTTAGGTTCTAAAGAGAAATAAGAGAATCGATTTTTAAAGCAGTGAGTTTAAAAAAATGAATTTGTGTTTGGTATTGATATTGTGTAAGTATAGTTGAAAGAATTGATTTTATTTCAACGATAAAAACATAAATACTTTTAATGCATAAAAATAAAAAATTGTATTGAAAAAGATCTTGAATTTACTTTATTTAACAGAAAAAGCTAAGAATTCTTGTTTCTTTTTTTTTGACAAAGGAATTATTGTTTCTATTAAGATCAATTTTAACCCCCCAAAAGTTAATTCATTTCACCATAATAATTATGGTACCAGGCACAGAATAAAAAATTTTAACCCCCTAAAGTTGATTCCACGCGTTTCGTTGGGTCTTTTCCTCGTTGTCAGCCATGAATTGGGTGGGAATCGGTTGGCCGGGTTGAACTAGGTTTTGCATGGTTTGGGCTTGACCAGTATTAAAAATGTTGGGTTTGAGTCTGTCCCGTGGCTTGTGATAGGTCGACTTTTGAGGCTTGGCGTTTTGGAAAGTCTGACGAGGTCTGCGAGCCTGTTTAAAAACTTATTTCACAAAAAAAAATACGAAAGTCTGTACCTTTGAGTAGTGTAGACTTTGTATATAGACGAACAAGCTAATAGATCAATGAAATTAAGATCTAATTCAAGATCTAACAAAATCTTTTAGACAATTATCTTGATATGAATTTTTTTAAAATTTTATTTTATAATACTACTTTTAAATATGTTAAAAATTGATATAGGTCATCATTTTAAATTTTTAGGCTTAAATATTTGATCCCCCATTGCAAAGATCCCAATTTTCATTTAGCCCCTGTAAAAAAAAAGTTTTAAAATCAACCTTGCAAATAATAAATGTTTCTAGTTACCCCTTACAGAGGGTAACCCGTAAACTTTTTATATTTTGCAGGGGGGTAACAGTACATGGTTTATACCCATTATACACTATATAATCTAACAGCAGGGGGTGACCGTAAACTGTTTATATTTACAGGGGAACCGTAAACTTTTTTTTACAGAGATAAATAGAAAATAGGCATATTTGCAAAGGGATCAAATATTTAAACCTTTTAAATAAACATAAAATGTAAACAAATTTATAAGTTAAACAAAGTAGAAAATTTAATATAATAATAGTAGTAATAATAAATATTATTAATTTTCGTTAAAAAATATATATTATTGATATTTATATAAATAGGCCACTCTGATAGGCCTAAAAGACTTTTTCGATGGCCTGTAGCACAACCTTTTTACGTAAATAAGCTTTTATAAAAACCTTGACATTATCAGTTTAAAAAAGCCTAACCTAACCTAATTTATTGTAGGCTAAACCGTTGACTCTTGTAGGCCAACCTGACCTATTCCCACCCCTATTCATGAAGGACGCGGTCCCCCTGACCTGCACATAATTCTCAATCACTCAAGGGGACCAGATTTTATTGGCACCAGATTTTCCAAACATATCTATTCGTACTACGAAATTTCTTCCACGCCTTTCCAAACACCTTAATTCCTACTACGAAATTTCTGAGCACGCGTTAAACACACCTTACTTCCTACTACGAAATTTCTTGTTACCTTGGTGAAAATGATGGATGATAAATTATAGAGTAAAATTATGTCCAAAAAAAATTTAGAGTTAAATATTATTTTGGTTCTATAAAATTTGAGAATTTTATTTTTAGTTTGTATAAAAAATTTCACTCACTTTTAGTCTTTATATTTTCCTCTTTCATGACTTTTAGTGCGCTCAAAATATTGATGGAGTCATGACTTTTAGTCTTTATATTTTCCTCTTTTTTTTAAAAAATGTTATTAAGAGTCATGAGACACTAAAAATATTGATGGAGGAAAATATTCAGACTAAAAATGAGTGAATTTTTTATAGAAGCAAAAAAGAAAATTTTCAAATTTTATAGTGGTAAAAACATAATTTTTTGTTTGTGTCACTCTCTCTCCGAAATTGTCGCACAAGTACTTGTGAGGATCCAAACTCGATTAAGAAATTGTTGGGTACCAATGACAAACACTCAGATAAACTAAAGTTATGGTCAATCATTTATTCTTATTTATTTGACAAACTTTCTTTTTAAATGGTACTCTCTTAGTCCCAAAATATAAGTTCTCTTTGACCACTTCACAAGAATTAAGAAAATTAGTTTAGTGTTATAAAACTAACTAAAATTAGAGCTAGAAGAAGAACATGAAAATGAGGGAATGGGAGAAGAACAAGAAGGCTCTTGTATTATTGTAACACTCTTAATTTCTAAGTATGAATTTAAACTAAATAAAGTATCAAAAGATGTAAGGCTTAGATGTAATTTTCTATAATTAAAATATAATAAATATTATATATATATATATATATATATATATATATATATATATCACACATAATTAGAATAGAAGCAAACTTTAACTTTTAAGAATAGTTTATTTATAAAGAGTTTATATAAGGAAAAAAAGATGGCGTGAAATAGTTGCTGGCACATGTAGATATTATAATATTATGTTAAAATGTAATTGAAAACTAAATAATAAATAAATAAAAACTTTCATTATAATAGTTGAAAGATAAGGCATCGAGAACATTCTCTTTATATCTAGAATGTTTAGGCAAGTTTTATAAATGAAAGTAGGCATAAGATTCTGTTAGAGAAATTGGAAATTTTAATAACATTTTTAAGCTAGAGGTTGACTATATATTAAGTTGGGGAGTTAGAGATAGGAGAACTAGTTAAGTAAGGTGTATAACAAGTTTTAAAGTGTATAAATGAAATTTACTTAGACCAAAAGGAAAATATTGAGAGTTCTTAGTTAGAGCTTAGCATACTTAAGTCATATTTTAGATATGGATAGTTGTTAAAACTTGAGTTAGTAAAAACTAGAAGTTTAAGATAATGAAAGTATAAGATAAGCAATACTCGATGCGTCATCACATTATAAAACAAATAAGGGTAGCAAATGATTCTGTCTTATTCGTTTACTTAAAATGCTAATTTAGATTCGAAGAATACACCCCATTGGTATCGGTCCTCGAATCCTCTTTCAGCAGCTTAGGAAGATGGTGAGTAAATAATGGGGACTATAATAAGTCCCATATAATTATTTTCACTCATTTTGTATTTATTTGACAGCATCTTTCACTTATGTTTACTTAAAGTACTTTGTTTTCTTAGAGGGACATGATCATATAGTTGCAAAATTTAAATAAGTGGATTTTGTTCGACATTTGATTTCATATTTGTGATTTAGATATTTTTATATATACGAGTTTATTTTATTGGAGTTTCGAAATGATTTGGGGTAAAACTTTGTCAAAACACTGCATGCTAACAGCAGTATGTGTTAGCCTTGGTGCACCATGATTTATCTTTAGGCGAGAAGTCTACTTTTATATTTTGAGGCGGGGAGCCTATTGTTGATATTTCGAGGCGGGGAGCCTATTTATTGATATTTCGAGGCGGGGAGCATATTATCCTTATTTCTAGGCGGGGAGCCTATTGTTGATATTTCGAGGCGTGGAGCCTATTATTGATATTTTCAGGCGGGAAACCTATTTCAGTTCTACACATATGTATTACCCCATTTACGGCTTTATATGATTTACTTATTTACGAGTTTTGTGAAAATCACTTTATAATCGGTAATATCGTGTCCGCTTGTTATGCTCTTCATTATTTGCTCACTGAGTGGTGACTCACATTGTCTCTTTTATATGTTTCAGATTTCTAGGTTCTTGTTGAACCGAGCTCATCTTCGAGAGTCTAGTCTCTTACTTCTTGGTGAGGCCCCTTTTGGTTTTGGAGGGCTATTGTATAGGTCACCTATATTTTGGTACACATATATTTGATTTGCATAAAAATATGTAGAGGCTCTGTTGCATTATTGGGTTGTCTGATGGTAGTTACATATGACTCTGCTGTCCTCTATGAGGAACTATATGGGCTGGTATTTTGTCTGATGGTAGTTACATATGACTCTGCTGTCCTCTATCAGGATGTCCATATTTTAAAGGAGGTTCTGCCGAAATTTTGGTACACATATAATTGAATTATAGGTAGATTAAATAAATATAATATATGTTTGATTTCTCAAATGACATAGAGTTTAGAAAGGCTTGCCAGACTTAGGTGATGGTCTGTGCCCGGGTCATGGTCCAATTTGGGTCGTGATAATTATATTCTTCAAGGTATCATTTACAATGTCATATGAGTCCTATTTAAAGGACGCAAGCCCTGTAACCTACAAGTGAGTTAAGGTCTAATATAATGTGCCTTTAACATATGCAATAAAGAGCAATTACAAGGAGTTAAACCTTTTACTAATAGGAGTTACCAGAGCATTATAGGAATATAGATAGACATCCAATGGGACAAAACTGTGGTGAAGGAAAAAAGAGTGCAGAACATGTTTATTTCTCCCCCTCAAGCATGTAATCATCTCTGAGACGACGAAGACCAATCTTTCGTATTAACTGCTCAAAAGCTTTGCTTGGCAATGCCATTGTTAGAAGATCTGCTAAATTATCACATGAACGGACTTGTTGAATGCTAATATCTCCTTTCTTTTGAATATTGTGATTGAAGAAGGACTTTCGCGAAATTTGTTTTGCTTTATCTCCCTTAGGATATCCTTCATTCAACTCCACAAGGCATGCGGTGTTATCTTCATACATGTTGCAATCATTTTCCATTAGACAAACCACAAGTTTCTTGTATTTGTTGAATTACCAATGTCAACCAAATGCATTCTCGATTGACTCTTGTAGTGCTAAAATTTGATCATATCAGCAAACTACATTAGTGCTCCAATTTCACATAGATATGGTACTTCAGAACCAAGTAGTTTTTCATCATTTTCTCAAGGTCAAAACGAATCTTTGTTCACATATACCATTTTTACAACCATTGGAGTGCAAACCATAAAAGCTTCTTGAAACGTTGAAATGTTTTAGCACTTTTGCTATAAAAGCTTCTTGAAACAATAAAAGTTCATTCTTTATAAACTCCACTTGCAATAGCAAAACAACTCTTTATCCTTCCAAAGTATTTCCTCTCAAACTCTTTATTTAAGCAATTAACTTTCAGAAGCTCTTTAGGAGTTCATAACTCTTTATGCCATCAATATTTACACAAGCATTTCCAAATATTTTATAGAATACATGGACAATCGGGTAACTTTATATTCTTCATTTAGAATATGCACTGAAATGATTACACCACGTGCGTCCAAATTGTTTTATCTCACAAAGAGACTAATTCAACTTAAGTGAGTAATCTTCTCTAGAGTCCAAGCTCTTACAAATTTAAATCCTTCAGGGATCTTCACATAATTATCACTATCAAATGAACTATATAAATAAGTTGCGACACATCAATCATATGTGAATTGAGTCTTTTATGTGCTACTAGACTTATAAAGTATTAAAATTTACTCGCATCCACTACAGGTGAATATATTTTCAAAATCCAAGTTAGGTTTGTTCAAACACTCTTGAACAGCTTGTCAAACTTTACATCTTACTACTTCACGATTCTCATTTCCTTTTTGCACATTAATCTCTAGTATCTAAGTAGCTTTACAACTTCTAGTGTACAAACTACAAGTAGAAAAACTTTTCAACTTGCAAAGCGAGTTCAATGGCGTCTTTTCATTTTTGTCCAATCATTTCTTTGTTTTTAGTCTTTGATAGACTTTGGTTCATGATCCTCATTTCCAATTATAATATTTAGCGTTATATAATATATCAAAATATCGTCAACGTTGACTTTACTTTGGTTCCATTTTTCTCCATTCATGACATAATTTATTGAGATCTCATTTCCATAAATTTCAGAATTTTTCAAGTACCTGATAAGTTCTTCTGGAACTTAAAAAATCAATTATGTCAAATTACTCTATTAGAGCTTCCATATCCTCCTTTGTGCCATCATACTTTTAAGCTCATTTCTTTGTTTGAGAATAATTTTTTTTGGAACCGATCATGCTATACGCTTCATGCGTGGTTAAGATTCATTTGCAATGTTTGAGTGTCCATCAGGGACATCAATTTTTATTGGAGCACTGCAGCTGTGATTAATTTGCTAAACTTTGCAAATGAGTTATCCTTTGAACTTCTGGTTCACATTGGTTTGTAAGAGGATCAAGATGAGTTAATAATAATTTATTTCAAATAACAATCATTTTCAGCTGCTCGTCTCTCCCCCTAATATTGGGAAGACTAATTCATCAAAACTTAGCTATAAATATATCTCCAGTTGTTGGCTCAACATACTTTATGATGGAGATTTATATACTCATGTATTCCCAACATTCTTTAAGCATACTTCTTATTGTATAATAGTGTAGTAATGTGCACATACACAACACATCCAAAAAACTTTAAGATGAGAGATATTGGATTATTTACTAAAAATCAATCATAAAAGGGAGAGCTTACATAAGATACTTTGTTGGCTTGATGCGTATCAATGTCTTCTTTGCTTGAAATATTACATGTTCCCATGTAGAAATTGAAGTTTTGATTTCATAAGAATTGATCATGTTATTAACTTTAGACGTCTAATGCATGGTTCTTCAAGACCATTTTATGAATAAACATAGCTATGTGATGTCCAATATAAACTCTAATTTACGCACATTTCTTACCAAATGATTATTCTAAGATAATTCACATAATGACCTTTTACTCAAATTAGTTGAGCAAACCTCTCACAAACTTCTAGTTGTGAGTGGGCGACAAATATATATATGTGTGTGTGTGTGTGTGTGTGTGTGTGTGTGTGTTGTTGCACCCCGAAAAAAATCCAGTTTGGACCTTTCATCGTACAACGTGAAAATTTGTGAAGCCGCCATCAACATTTTTTATTTAGGGACCAAAACATTGAAAAAGGGTCCTTTTTTTTTAAGGCAGGTGGTCCTTTGAGAACTAGAGATGTAGGTTCGGGGGTCGGTTAGGTGTGGGGAAGGTATTAGCATCCCACACCTCCTTTCTACCGAAAGGGAACCTTTAACTTGATGTGCGGTTTTGACAGAGTTGATTTGAAACAATTCGTTCTACTTCTTTTTTTATTTGAGAAAAGTGTTTTTGAAAACAGGGGAAAAGAAGAATCTTTTTATTATATTTTTTTTTAAAAGTGTGCTTGACGGAATATGACCCGCTCCTACGTATCTCCCGGTGCGATGGAGAATTCAAAGCTTACGTAGTTCTCCTTAGTCGAGAAACTTTGTGTTGGTGTTTTTTATTGTAGGGGTTTTCGGTCCTAGACTGTACAGTCCACTAGACCTAGAACAAAGACAACCCCGCCTGTACAGACGACGTGCCCCCTACTTATTGAAAATGTTTTTTTGATTAAGGAAGAAAAAGATTTGTTGTGAGGTTGATTACTTTTATTTGAGCAAGTATCTTAGGCTCGCACGAACTGTACAGCTCGCTAACCCTAAGACGCTAACCAATACCGGATGTACATCCGACTCGATTCCTTACTCATTTTTTGAAATAGGGTTCAAGTTGTTAATTACTTGTTTTAATTCTCATAAGTATCCCAAGATGTTTGAGCTGTACAGCTCCGATCTTAGGACGCTAGACAACACCGGCCGTACGTCCGACTTGCCTCCTTATGAGTTTTCAAAAAGGTTTATTGTTGATCTTAGAAAGAATTTGATTGTCTTATGAAAACAATTTGAGAAAGGATTGAGTTTGGAAAAAGCTTTAGAAAAATGATTGATTTGAAGAAAGGAGAAGGGAGTTTGAGGGTGACATTGGTCACAAAAGGTTTGTGGGGATGGCGTGGCATCCAAAAGGAAAAGAAAGTAGAACATTCAATCAATTTCCAAGTCAAGAACCAAAGTGCAACATTTAACAAATTGCAAGCAAAGCAATCAACAATGTAAGCATAAGCATAAACATTACCAATTACGACATTTGAGCACAAGAATGACACTTAGTCATCAACATCTAATGGCATGCATATGTAAGATCAACATTAACCAAATAGGTTACAAGAATAGGCACACAAATAGATAATGCAAAAGTTTAATTCAATTAGGCATCAACACAAGATAAAAACACAAGGTTGAATCCCTTTTGGTAATCCTTGACGCTTGAGACAATGCACAAGTGCATAAGTGTCTAGACCTTTTACCAAATCATCAACACAAAACAAATTATTCACCTAGAACGAACATCGCATTTGCATAACCAAAAGTGACCAAAAGAGGGCATTAACAAGTCATTTTTGTAACCAAAATTGATTAATCAAGTTAGAAAACTAGCATTTGCATTTTCAAGCAAGAATTGCACAAAGAAAATTGAATCATCTTAGGCAATCCTCATCACTTTAAGTGAAGTGCACTAGGCACAAGTGAGAGTCCTCTTGCCAATCCTCAACATAGAATAACTTTGCAAACAAGTTACTAACAAGCAAACCAAAGTTTTCAATCAAAGCACAAGGTTGTGTTGAATCATCTTAGGCAATCCTCAACACTTAAAGTGAAGTGCACAAAGACACAAGTGTGAGTCCTCTTGCCAATCATCAACATATAACAATTTGCAAGCAAGATACAATCAATTAGCAACAATATTTTGCAATCAAAACATCAAATCAATTGCGTTGAATCATTTTAGTCAATCCTCAACACTTAAAGTTAAGTGCTCAAAGGCACAAGTGTGAGTCCTCTTGCCAATCATCAACATAGAATAATTTGCAAGCAAAGTACATAACAACCAAACCAAAACAACTTGAGAAATCATTTTACCCAATATTGCAAACCCATTTCACAAGAAAATTAACAAACCCTAATTCTAATCATGATTTGCGAAGCATCACATCATTTTATTCAACAAAATGCAAAATTATAGTGAAAACAAACATAAATCACAATTTATTCAAGGGTGAGAAGCATCTCAAACACCCAAGCCTCCCTAAGTGCTTGTCAAAATGTTTGAGACACCTCTCACCAACAACTATCAACAAATCAACAATATAACAACACTAAAATGCATGAATATGGTAGGATGCAAAATTAGAAACATGATATCTACATTTTGATGCAAAAAAGTTGAAGATGATGCTAGGTTTTAAGAAGTTTACCTCAAATCCAAGCTAAGGAATGACTAATATGAAGAACAAGACCACAAATCAACTTGAATCTTCACCAAACTTCAATGAAACCCACGAAATACTTGCTTAAAAATGCCCTTTGATGATGCAAGCTTGAATCAAATTAGGAGAGAAGGAAGATGTATGAAGTAGGAATGGAAATGAGGTGAGAAAATGGAAGTGAAATGAAGAAAAATGGAGGAGGGAATGGAGAGGAAATTCGGCCAAGGGAGGAGAGGAGAGGAGAGGTTTGTGTGCTAGGGTTTTGTGAATGAATTGTGAGGCCAAAAGTTGTGAGAGGTGAGGTTAATAGGGTATTTATAGAATGCATCTAGGTTTGAGGGTATTTAGGTCAATATGCACTAGTTGTGCTCTAGGATTTGATTTTAATTTTGAATCAAAGGCTAGGATTGAGGCTCACATGGATTGAGGACATTGAGAAAACACAAAATGAGAGAATAGAGAGGGTGAAATTCGAAATAGCAAGGGAGAGTGGTGCCCAAGTTTTGCAAGTTGTCATCTTGTACTATTGTACTATTATATGACCATTCTATTATCCCTTCATTTTTGATTATTCTTCTTAGGATAATTGTACAAAAATACACCCAATTTAGGCCACATACTAGGAATCTTAGGAATATGCCATTTTATGAGATCACCATGACCAAAAATATCATAAAAACCTCATCTTGAAATTTTTGTAGAATATTCCCTATTGATCCCTTTTTTGAATTTGAATTTTTATGCAAATGCGTGCATGTATGCGCAAAAAAATATATGACCAAGGGTGTCTTGCTTCAAATAATTTCCTCTAAAATTGCACAATGATTTTTGATGAAAAATTATTCTCTTTTTTTTAAAAAATGACCAAAATACCCTTTGCCCTAAAAACCTTGTTTTTTAACAACAAATGCATTTACACTCTAACAATGAATTTAAAAGCCCTAGAATGACTTTTAAAACCCAAAAATGCATGCACAATGCTCTTCACTCTTCAAAATAAAACCACACTTCTCAATTTATTTATTTTTTGCGGAAAATTAGGGTTTTGACCTAGGCGGACAAAATTAGGGTATGACATGTGTGTGTGTGTGTGTGTGTGTGTGTGTGGTCATCAAATTGATGCATCAATTAAAATCATAAAATATCACATGATTGATGTATTTGTTTACAAATATCACCTTATACACATTTTAGAAATGTGAGGTACTTATTATTTCAAATTCTCAACTTCCTTTGGGAACTACTAATACACAAAATTTAATGGATTGAAGAATCTACGGGTTCTTCAATACATGTTCACTAAAATTCTTAACTATTTTATCTCATCATAGTAGACTGGGGATGGCCCAACCGGTCTTGCCAACGATAAACTAATTATAATCCATAAACTTCAGGTTTAAGGTAGAATGTGTTGTACTAATTATCAACGAAAATAAACACAATTATTATTATTTTTCTAATACATATTTGTATTTTCTAAAGTAAGTCTCATGATATACAAACATTGAAGATTTTCTTCATTTATTTTTCGATATGGTATATCCACTTAGATGAATATCCTTGAAACTCAATTAGTTTCTATGAAACTGGAGAGATCGAATATGGCATCAATGTGTAAACCCTTTGTTCTTCAAGCTATTTTTTTTGGTACATGAAGGCAAAGAAAAGAAAAAACAAAAGAGACAGAGCTAAGTCCTTGGGAATCTTACTCCGCTAGGAGATGCACGTGAAGCTCATCAGGGGGAGAGAAATCAATCCAATGATGATTACCCTTAGCACCAATTTTTGCCAAGCAATTCGCACAAGCATTACCCTCCCGGAGAGTATGGGGAAGAGTCACTATCCAATCCTTGTTTAGGAGATCAATTATATTCTTGATGAGAGGAGCGTAGACATGCCACTTATTGATCTGAGAAGTCACCAACTGAACTACATTTAAGGAATCCGAGTAGCAAGTCAAGGTACGATAGCCTTTATTCCAAGCAAACATCAAACCCTTATACAAAGCCGTGAGTTCCACAAGCATGTTATTTGCATGACCAATACTCCCAGCAAAACCATGAAGCCAATCGCCTTCCTTACCACGAAAAAGTCCTCCAAACTCTGCTGGCCCAGGATTACGAATACTATTGCCATCAACATTCAGAATGATATCACTGACGCGCGCAGGGTGCCAAGAAACCAGTTTTGGCAAAGCAGAGTTCTTCAGTGCGACCTGGAAGCAATCAGCAAGAAGAGTAGCAAGATTGGAAATGTTTAACCGGAGTTGATACACCGGGATAGTCTCACTAGCAATGCAAGAGGAACATCGAGCTTTCCAAATCCACCACACAGCTGCAAGAAAGATGTGAGGGTTTGGCGCCTCTATACAAGAATGGAACCAATCAATATGATCCAAGCCATGATAAAAAGGAGGCATCCAAAAGCCTAGAATCTTCCATAAATTCGTTGCATGCGTGCAATCTCTTAAACAGTGAATCACAGTCTCATTTGCAATACCACAAAGGGAACAAAGGGGGGAATCCTTCATGCCTCTATGATGAAGTATGACCATAGTTTGGATAGAATTATGACAAGCTGTCCAAATAATGAACATTATTTTTTCCAGGCAAGGAAGCTTCCAAATCCATCTCCAGTGATCTTGATTATTTGATGCACCTGAGCTAGAGAGGCGATCCAATAGCCAATAGCCTGATTTTGCTGAATAAATTCCATCCATGTTACCCAACCAAATAAAAGCATCACACACCATCGGATTCAAACAGGAGGGAATGGTGTTAATATGATGGGAAATGTGTACCGGAAGTTGAGTATAAAGACACTCCAAATTCTAGGCCTCATTACAGATGATATCACAAATTTGCAGCTGACTATCACGAATATCCACATAAGGAACACACTTACCGAGCTATGTAACAATACAATTATTGTTCTTCAAGCTATGTAACAATACAATTAGATCTTCTGGAGCCTTCAATTACATTTGCAAAATTTTGGTTGCAAGTTGATAATATGAGCACACACTACCATATGACTTACTGATAGTTATATGCATTAAGAACACATGACACAAAAACTTATTATATTGAAGAATCTTCTGGTCCTTCAAAAATATTAATACGTGTCGTCATCTTTGCATTAGAAAAATATAATGGAACACATACTAAATGGTAAAATCATGTAGACTATTAAACTTCGGGTTTAAAACACATTTTGTTTTTAAAAGTGCATAGCAAACTTCTGGTTTACCATAACATAATTTTAGTTGCACTCGTATGCTTTACAATATTAAGGTAACATGAAATCAAAACAAAATAAAAAAAACAAGAACATAAAAAGATCTAATTCTTTAAAAAATACCTGATTGTATCACATGTTCTTTCTATTGTTTCCACTCATGAAATTAAATACTTGAATTCCAAGGGTAAGTATAAAGAGAAGTTACACTTAGAAAAATTAAACTTTGTCATAATGTAAATGAGTTACTACATCATTATTTTCATAAAAATAAAACCGCTACACCATTATGAGAAATAGTAAAGAATATAACCATAAATCATATATGTCAAAAATAACCATAAATCATGATAATGAATTTTATGTTATGTAAAGGATTATCAAAGGGAAGAAACAGACTTTTATGTTATGTTCTTCAAGAACTCGCCAGAAGCTTTTATAAAAGAAAATCATAATTATGATCATATGTTCTTCTGGCGAGTTCTTGAAGAACATAACATAAAAGTCTGTTACAAGGGAATAAAATGTTGGTCATTACGTAATTTATTCACTTATGGGAATAAAGTTCAATCCATTATGTGATCTTTCACATCATAATCATTCATAAGTCCTTTGTTCAATTACAATTGTGACTAAATTTCCAAAATATATTCTAAAAAAATTTTCTCACTTGTGCTACTCGAGGAGCATATTCGAGTAGGATAAAGAAATACTTTTCCCCTTATTTTCCTTTGTTTCAAGTTAATCTAAAATCAAATAGATCTTTTAGATTACAATCATGGTCTAAAGATTTAGTTCTTCAAGAACTTGACCACAAATTTTTCATTAGTGATGATCAAGAAAAACCATCATTCTTGAAAGAATCCTCCACGTATGGTTGAATATTAAGATTTAGTTCTTCAAGAACTTGACCACGAGTTTATATGATTACCATCATTCTTTGAACAATCCACCACAAATGGTTGAATATTAAGGCTTTTTTAAAGTTCTTCAAGAACTATCACAAATCTTCATATTTTGAGTAATCCTACAAGGATACTCGAATATTCATTTTTTTTCTTGTGTCAGTTCTTCAAGAACTATAAAACAAATCATCGCAAACAATGATGAAGAAAAAAAAACTTTAAGCAATCCTACAGGGATGCTCGAATAATGTGTTTTTTTTCCCCAGTTCTTCAAAAACTATATCACGGGACTAAGCGTTAAAAAATTGCTTTGAACAATCCTTTAGGGATTCTTGAATATTAAGTTTTATTTCTTCCTTGAGTTCTTTGTGCAATCCTTCTAGGATGCTTGAATGATGAATTCTTCTGGAATTCCTCAAGAATAGAAAAATATGACAGTTGTCCTTATGCAATCCAACATGGATGCTTGATTGTTGAACTCTTCAGGAATTAATCAAGAATAGACAAATCTGATAATTGTCTTTATGCAATCCAACAGAGATGCTTGAATGTTGAATTCTTCGGGAATTCTTCAAGAATAGAAAAAAGATAATCGTGACGGTAAGTAATTACAATTCTCAATAAAATTTCGATGCACCAAAATAAAAGATTAACATGTTAAAATATAAGCTAAAAGAATGAACACGATAACATAAGTTAGATTAACGCAAATGGAAAAATAATAGAAGAAAACGTACCATTGCAAAATAGCATCAAAACTGTTTAAGTCATCATTTTAGTTAGAGCATCATGCTGATAACATGTTATAAAACTAACTAAAACTAGAGCTAGAAGAAGAACAAGAATATGAGGGAATGAGAGAAGAAGAAGAAGAAGAAGAAGAAGAAGGAAGAAGAAGAAGAAGGAAGAAGAAGCAGAAGGAAGAAGAAGAAGAAGAAGAAGAAGGAGAAGAAGAAGGAGCATAAGAAGGAGGAGAAGAAGAAGAAGAAGAAGAAGAAGAAGAAGAAGAAGAAGAAGAAGAAGAAGAAGAAGAAGAAGAAGAAGAAGAAGAAGAAGAAGAAGAAGAAGAGGGCTCTTGTATTATATTCTTCAAGGTATCATTTACAATGTCATATCCTATTTATAGGACACAAACCTTGTAACCTACAAGTGAGTTAAGGCCTAATATAACGCGCCTTTAACATATGCAATAAAGAGCAATTACAAGGAGTTAAAGTCTTTTACTAATAAGAGTTACAAGAGCATCATAGGAATATAAATAGACATCCAATATATTCACAACATTTACTTTGTTAATCTCATTAATTATGTCTACTATTTATGCTACTTTTCATAATTTACCCTTTATATGTCAATACCCTCTCCTCTAATTAATTACTTTGGTATTCCAAGGGTTGGAACTATAAAGAAATAATTAGGGCTTAATTACAGTGTTGGTCCCCCTATTATGACCAACTCACGATTTTAGTCCCCTAACTTTTTTTTTCCACAATTTTGGTCCCCCTAGTTTCCCAATTTCTAAAATCAAGGTCTCTCCCTAATTTGGTCAAAATTGAATTTGATGTGGCGGTCAATTAACTGATGTGGCAAGCCACGTCAGAATGCCACATGGATTTTTTTTTTAAAATTATTATTTTAATCTGTTAAATAATTAAAATTATTAAAATTATTAATAAAATATAAAACAAAATAAATAAATATAAAAATTAAATCAGAAATTTCATCATCAAATGAAATATATTGAAAGAAAATAACTGGTGGTTTTATCATTGATCATTCATCACCATTCATCGATTCTTCAAGTTTCATCACTCAAGCACAAAAAATAAACACTCACACACAACCCCATTTCCATCAATACCAAGCTTGCAAGAACCTGATCCCTAATTCCATAACCATAACGCCATTAACAATTCTGAATCCTTCATACATGATGTTTCCCCTTTTGCAAAATAGCTAACACATCTTCAGTGTTGTTCCTAAAATTATTCCTTATTCATAGACCCACTGTTCAACGAGGAATTATTCCCTTATTCATCGTAACCAGTGGCGGATCTTCTTAGGAGCCGGGGATAGTTACGGCTCCCCCCGAATTTTTTAAAAATTAGTGTATATACATATATTTTATGCTGAAAGTTTAATTATATATTAAAATGAACACTAAAAAACCGTTAACGTCAAGTGGCTTAGCGGATGAGGGTTTTGTTGGTTGCTTCAGAGCCGCAGGTTCGATTCCCTGATTCAATGTTTTTGTTTTTTTTGCCAGTTATGTGTATATTTTCTCAAAAATAAAACAATAAATAGCTCCTTGTACGACACATATACAAGGATCTTGCCACAAATCTGGTTTTTCATGACGACAAGCAACATCAGACCTTGAATTTGAAAACTTAACGATTCAAAACGAAAACGAAAACGAAAACTAAGCCAACGGAAAGGAAAACGAATCGGTAGGAAGTTGTCAGTCATTCTGGATTGGGATTTCAGAAGAGAAGACGATGAGGTTGAGGTGATGGGTTTTGGGTCCTTTTTTTAATTTTTAATTTAATTTTATTAAACAGAACAATTGTTATAATTAAAATAATTTTTTTTAATTTAAATTCCAAGTTGGCATGCCAACGTGTCCTTCCTTTAATGACTGACAACTCAGTAATAAGTTTGACCAAATTAGGGAGGGACCTTGATTTTAGAAATTGGGAAAATAGGGGGACCAAAATTGTGAAAAAAAAGTTGGGGGACTAAAATCGTGAGTTAGTCATAATAGGGGGACCAAAATTGTAATTAAGCCAATAATTAGGGGTATTTTAGTCAAGAAGTAATAAATGCAGTAGACAACTTAGAAATGAGACTTATATTTTGGTACAAATGAAAATCTCAAAAAAGACTTATATTTTGGGAGGGGGGAGTATATTGGTGGACATTGATCACCCAATGAAGTGCCACATTAAATAATTACTAGCTTCTTTAGTGCAGCTCCGTCCCACTTTGTTTGCAGTTTAAATTTTAGAAACATCCTTTAAGAAAAATGATTAGGAGTGTAGTTTTTAAAATAAATACTGTCAAATTTACCATTTATCTCTCTACCTAGATAAATGTGAATCATTTATTAGATATATAAATTTGTCATAATTAATAAGGGTATAAGTGGAAAATAATATTGAAAATTTCATTGAAAATTTAAAACAGCAATCAATTTGGAACAAATTGATTTTGCCAAAACAACAAGAGGAGTGAGGAGAATAATTAATAACTGTAGACTTATTCATTAGTAGTTTGACACACTCCTACAACTCTCTTATTCACTGGTTTTATAAAGTTTGAAAATTTTATTTAGTTTTTATAAAAAATCTCACTCACATTTAGTCTTTATATTTTCCTCCCTCATCACTTTTAATCCGTTTATGAGCGTTATTAAAATTTTTAAAAAGTGTCATCAAAAGTCATGAAAGAATAAAAATATTGACGGAGGAAAATATTCAGACTAAAAATGAGTGAAATTTTTATAGAACTAAAAAGAAAATTTTCAAATTATATATTGATAAAACATACTAACTATAAATTATATATTCTTTATTGCTTCCATAGTCAAGTTATTTGGTGAAGTTGCCAAAAGGCAAAACGGATTTGGAAAATAGGAGGATTTATAGAGTGAAACATGAGAGTAACTCTAAGTCTCTAAGGTATAAAGCCAGATTAGTGGCGAAAGTTTTCCGTCAAAGAAAGGGTGTTGACTTCAATGAAATTTTCTCACCTGTGATAAAAATGTCATCAATTAGAACCGTGTTGATTATGGCGGCTACTCTTGAGTTAGAGGTAGAGCAAATGGATGTAAACACAGGTTTCCTTCATGGTGATTTGGAGGAAGAGATGTACATGAAACAACCTGATGTTTTTCTTGTTGATGACGAGGAAGTCTATGTGTGTAGACTGAAAAAGAGTCTATATGGTTTAAAGTAGGCTCCAAGGCAGTGGTACAAGAAGTTTAAGTCAGTTTTGTGTGACCAATGATATGAAAAGACTACTTCTCATCATTATGACTTTCTTAAAAAAAATTCTAGTGATGACTTCATTATCCTATTGTTATATGCTGATGACATGCTTATTGTAGGGAAAAATATTTCCAAGATTGACAAGTTAAATTAAAGAAGCAGTTGGGGGAGTCTTTTGCCATGAAAGAATGAGAGCAGCTAAACAGATTCTTGGTATAAGAATCATGCGTGACAGAAAGGAGAAGAAATTTTGGCTGTCACAAGAGCCCTATATTGAAAACGTGTTGTAGGGTTTTTTATGGAAAACTCTAAGGCGGTAAGCGCTCCAAATGAAGATGAGAAAAAAGTATGGTTGCGTGTGTTGTGGAACAAGTTCTTTATGCGTGTGTTGTGGGTAGTTTGATGTATGCAATGGTGAGTACAAGACCAGATATTGCACATGTTGTTGGTACAGTCAGTAGATATTTGTCAAACCCAGGTAGAGAGCATTAGAATGTTGTCAAATGGATCTTAAGTATCTTCGTGGTACTACTTGAATGAGGCTTTGTTTTGGAGGTGACAAACCTACTTTAGTGGCTGGAGATATTGATTCCCAAAAGTCCATTTCAGGATATATGATTAAGTTTTGCAGGGGGAACTGTGGCTTGGTAGTCTAGGTTGCAAAAGTGTGTAGCATTGTCTACTACCAAGGTAGGGTTCATTGCCGTTACTGAAGCATGCTAAGAGTTGATAAGGTTGAAGAAATTCTCAGGAGCTTGGTTATGTTGAGGACAAATATTTTCTATTTGTTGATCGTTAAAGTGCTATTCATTCAGGTAAGAATCTGACTTTTCATAATAGGTCCAAACACATTGATGTGATATATCATTGGATACCTGATATTTTGGATTCTAAGTTGTTGGAGTTAGCTAAAGTTCATACTGATGATAATGACTCATATATGAAGACTAAAGCATTGCCAGAGGGACGTTTCAAATTTGTTGTGACATCGTTGGTTTGGCGATCACCTCCACATAATTGTGAGGGGGAGATATGTTGGGTATTGAGCTTCCTTCCTATATGGAGAAAGGCCCAAATGTTTTATCACATTATGATTCTCATTTGTTTTAAGTGAAGAGAGAGTTAAATTAAGATTGAAAAATAGAGAATTCGAATGAGAGTATAATCACCAAAGAGAGAAAAGAAGAGAGAAAGCTATTTTCGGTTTTCTCAAACCTATCACCGTAAAACTGTGGTTCCGGATTCGTTAACCATTGGATTGTGTTGATTTTTGGACAGCAGGTTCGTGAGACAGATCTTCACTTGCACCGTTCGGATCGTCGAAACCAGGTCCGGATAGAGATATAGGCTTCACACAATAGCTGCACTTTTGGGTATTTTTCATCTTGTTCTCATTGGTAAGCTTTTGTGCTTTGTTGTATTGTCTAGTTGTTGGCACTATTTGTGCACCATGTTGAAACTCTCTTGTACCCTTATTTGATTATAGTTGAGCTATTTTTTATGGTCTGGACAACCCGTGGTTTTTACCACTGCTTTGAGGGGTTTTCCACGTTAAAAATATCAGTGTTCATTATGCATTTTTATTTATTCTATTTGCTACCACATATTCGTTGCTGCTCCTCATAGGTTCTTGCAAGTTTGAGGAATTTTGGTTCGCTGCATATTTCTATTATTGTATTTATGTGTTGATCCCCCATCACAATATAAGTGCTATAATCAACAATAACAATAATAGAGTTCATCAACTGTCTTAAAGAGTGACTATTGAGACAGTCCCTTTTAATCAACTCAATAGCTTCAACAGAGTCAGACTACTAGACCACTTTTTGGATCCCTTTCCCTCAAGCTATGCTCACTGCATAGTAGATAGTTAAGAGTTCAACTTCCAAAACCGATGCAACATCCAGTTTATGCATGAGGGCTAAGATGAAGCATCCAAAACTGTTCCTTAAAACACTACTGTTTCGAGTCATCACACCATCACAACAAACTGAAATGAAATCATGAGGAGGAGGAGACCATTCACCTGGAGATAACGATGCCCCCAATTGAAGTGGATTTAGGGTCACAACATTGTGCATGTGGGAATCTATGAAATCGAGTCGAGCATTGATTTTGAAGAGCAATGTGTGCATCATCTCAGATCTAGCTTAAAAAACACACCCATTTCAAAATTCATTTATTCAAATCGGTAGAAACAACACAAATTCAAAATTGTTAAAATCGAAAAAGATGGATTTGCAAACAAACTCACAATATCCAGGTTAATAGCATAAAACGACAAAATGCTTATAAATGTGATAAAATTAGTATTGAGGACCCGTGCAACGCACGGGGAGAATTATATCGTCTAAAAAAAGGCACAAAGCCATTAACATACATATGATTTCCTTTAGAAAAAGCAAAAGCCCCTTAAATCAAGCATTTGTACTCACGTCTAGCTGTTAGCCTGTAATTTCGACAGGCTTCATTAAAGATGGTCAATAAGGCCTGACTTATATTTATTTCACAAAGACCAAATTATTTCGACAGAGAAGATGTTCATGCGCAAGGTAAACTCGACAAGTTTCCAGAGAAGCAAAAGCAAGAGAGAGGAAAATGGACACAGGCTTTCGACAGACAGAAAACAGAGCAGTTATGCGCTGAAGATTAGCAGTTGGTCGAAGCGTGATAGAGCGGTTTTGGTCGAAAATAGGAGCAGTTACTTGGTCGAAAGTAGGAGCAGTTACTTATTTTCAAATTGCTAGGCGGTTACTGAGTTCAGTTTTTCCCCCTCTTTTCCTTTGTATAAATAACTATTTCTGAGAAGAAACAGGGGTCGCAAAATCACAATACACACCCGATTCCTGAAACTCTAACTTCCAAGCCAGAGCGAAAAACGAGTGGAAGAATCGCTGTACGTGATCGTGTACCATTTTTATGATTCAATGCAATTTGTTTTTCTTTTCTTTACAATTCACGCACCATTTACTGCTTCTTTTCTTTTCAATTCTGTTAAATCATTGCAAATCGTCCCCTTTTTTCTACGTTTTCTTCAACAACAACCATGCGCAATTCAGAGGCATTGCTTTGAGATTTTTCTAGTTTGATCTCACAAACCCTCTAATAAAACTAGTGATTGTTTGCTAAAAACACCAGCAAACAAATTGGCACGCCCAGTGGGACCTTGCCTTTGATTTTGTTCATTTTCGTACTCTCTTATTTGTATTCGCTGTTGTATGCACTTAAGAAGTGGTAAAATGGTTCGGTCCAGTACGAATAATGCGTCTAGTTCCAACCCTGTGGTTTCACAAGGGCAAGGGACAACAATGGATTCTGCAAGCATTAGCGCAGGACCATCATCGTCGATAACCGTTCCTTCATTATCAATGACTAATGTTGGTTCAACGCAGTCAGAAATGGCATCTCTGCCTATGTCTTTGCCGTTAAGTGCAGGGCTTCAAAGCCCTTACATGGCAATGGGAAACGGTTTAGACCCACGTTTGAATAACGTGCATCTACCCCCATTTCCTCTGGGAATGTATGGCATGCCTACTGGAATGCCACATATTTCGACCTTTTCCCCTACACATGTCTCCTCTGAGAGTGTTTTTGGTCGAAATCCCCCAGCATTAACCAATACGTCTTTGTTGGCCTTAAGACAGCAAGTAGACGAGAGTAATCACGATATGGTTAATATGCTTACCCAACAAATTGGTACAGTTTTCAATCCATTGATTCAAAATACCAATAACAGTTACCAAATGTTGGCAAATCAGATGAGTAGGATTGCAGACTTTTTTGGGGTTCCAGCGGTTAATAATAGGCACGTTCCTATTATTGCGGGTAATGCGTCGCCAGTTAACCCCCAAGAAGCAGTTGCAGTCGAAGCGTCCACAACTGTAGGCGGACTACAAGGGGCAGTAAACCACGTCCCTGAAGTAGTTTTGGTAAATAGACACCAGAACGCTGATGAAGTTGTTCGACAAGTGCAACAACACAATGTTGGCGCAGAAAACAATATAGCTGCTTTAGTCGAAACTATTTTGGCGCAAAATGGCCTTAACATAGGTTTACAAAGGCCTAACTTCATATCACCATTATGTGAATATGTGTTACAAACTGAGTTACCAAGGGGATGGAAAGTTCCCAAGTTTACTAAGTTTGGTGGTGATACAAATGAGTCCACAGTCGAACACATTGCTCGTTTCTTGACTGAGGCTGGGGACTTAGCACAAAATGAGAATTTGAAGATGAAATACTTTCCAAATTCTCTAACTAAAAATGCTTTCACTTGGTTCACGACCTTACCCCCTGGTTCTATGTTCACGTGGGGGCAATTAGAAAAGGCATTCCATGCACAGTTTTACATGGGCCAGTCGAAAATTAGTCTTAAAGAATTGGCTAGTGTTCGGCGCAAAATGCCTGAAACTATTGATGATTACTTAAACAGATTCAGGCTGTTGAAGTCTCGTTGCTTCACACAAGTCCCTGAACATGAGCTCGTCGAAATGGCTGCTGGTGGCCTTGATTACTCAATTAGAAAGAAATTAGACACATCTCATTTGCGAGATATGGCTCATTTGGCTGATAGAGTTCGACAAGTTGAAAGGCTTAGAGAGGAAAAATCTAGGTCGAATAGGTATCATAAAAAAGAAAAAGTGGCATATGTCGAAGAAGAATTCGACGTTGCATATGGTAATGTCGAAGAAGAGGAGATAGACGTGGCTGAACTTAAGCCTGGTCCTCCTTATACCTGTAAATTATTAAGGCCTGCGAATGGGAATAACCCTGTAGAGCCTAAGAATGATAGATTTATGCCTAAGACTTATACTTTTGATGTTACTAAATGTGATGAAATTTTTGATCTTTTAGTAACTGATGGTCAAATATTAGTGCCTAAAGGCCTTAAAATACCAACTCTTGACCAAAGAAAGAAAAAGGGTTATTGTAAGTTCCATAATTTTTTGGGACATAACACTGACCGTTGTGTGCTTTTCAGGGATATTGTGCAAAAAGCAGTTGACGAAGGAAGACTCAAATTTGCTGATAAGAAAATGAAAGCTCCTATGCAGATTGATGTTGATCCATTGCCTAAGGCGGAAGCTATGTATTCTGAACCTGTCGAAGCTGATGTAGGCATGGTAGATGCTCAAATGGCAGACCCTCCTAAGTGTGTCAAGACTGCCACCGAAAAATTAAAAGGTTTTATGTATGCTGAAGGTAAGAAACTGGAAGTGACCCTAAAAGAATATGATGGGAAGATACATGCTGTGTATCCAAAGGCTGAGGAAGAATTGATAGATTTCCTCAATCGGTGTAAGTGGAATAACTCTGAAGTTATGCTTTGCCCAAGGTGCAGCGCTGTCTTTGACAAAGAAGCAGCCAAAGCTGTCGAAGGTTATCAGGATCAACAACAACGTAAAAGAAAATGGCTTGACAACAGGCCAAAATTTGACTTTGCAAAAGGAGATCATCCTGGCTATAAGGCTAATGTGTCAACAAAGCCTTCAACAAGCAAACGACAATTTGCTAACCAGAAGTCATCAGCGAAAAGGTATTTGGAGTTGTCAACAACTAAATCCTTTGTCCCAACTGCTAGTGCTCCTGTTGAAGCGTGGGTGTCCAATAATCAACGTGCTAAAGCTGTCAAGCCAGGTACTGATGCTGTTAAGTTTAATTATAAGAATAACTATAAGGGTAAGAACCCCATGACTAGAACACAGTGGCGTCGTTACCAAAGACAACAGAAGAAGAAGGCACACTTTGACATTAACCAGGTTCCAAGTCATTTGGCTAATAATCAAGCTCCACGCAGCATAATAGTGGCGAAAAGTGAGGTTCACAAAACTGAAGTTGCCACAAATAGGAATGCTGATGTTGCTAGTCATGTGTGTGCAGCAAATAAGGCCAGAGGCAAGGCTGTGGTAACAGAAAAGCCAAGAAGGCCTGCTCTTGAAAGAATATTTCCTCCATTGTCAACAGTGAAAGAAAAGAATGCTGATTTCGACATGGATGAAGACATGGAGTCGGATTTTGATGATTCTGAAGATGATTTCGACGTTGTTTGCAATGTGGTGTCAATACTGCCTCTTGAGTACGATGTTATCACAGTACCAAATGACGTTGAAGAAGATTTTACAGAGGATATGGCTCATCATAAGCCAATGTGTTACTATGTGATGAACAATGGTTGTGTCGAAGACCAAATGGCTACCTTCGAGAAGCCAGATATGAGTATGCAAAACCACTTGAAGCCCCTGTATGTGTTAGCCTGTAATTTCGACAGGCTTCATTAAAGATGGTCAACATGGCCTGACTTATATTTATTTCACAAAGACCATATTATTTCGACAAAGAAAATGGTCATGCGCAAGGTAAACTCGACAAGTTTCCAGGGAAGCAAAAGCAAGAGAGAGGAAAATGGACGCAAGCCTTCGAGAGACAGAAAACAGAGCAGTTATGCGCTGAAGACTAGCAGTTGGTCGAAGCGTGATAGAGCGGTTTTGGTCGAAAATAGGAGCAGTTACTTGGTCGAAAGTAGGAGCAGTTACTTATTTTTCAAATTGCTAGGCAGTTACTTAGTTCAAATTTCCCCCTCTTTTCCTTTGTATAAATAACTGTTTCTGAGAAGAAACAGGGGTCGCGAAATCACAATACACAACCGATTCCTGAAACTCTAACTTCCAAGCCAGAGCGAAAAACGAGTGGAAGAATCCCTGTATGTGATCGTGTACCATTTTTATGATTCAATGCAATTTATTTGTCTGTTCTTTACAATTCCTGCACCATTTACTGCTTCTTTTCTCTTCAATTCTGTTAAATCATTTGCAAATCGTCCCCTTTTCTACATTTTCTGAAACAAAAACTTTTGCAATTTAAAGGCAATTGCTTTGAGATTTTTCTAGTTTGATCTCACAAACCTTCTAATAAAACTAGTGATTGTTTGCTAAAAACACCAGCAAACAAATTGGCACGCCCGGTGGGACTTTGCCTTTGATTTTGTTCATTCTCGTACTCTCTTATTTGTATTCGCTGTTGTATGCACTTAAGAAGTGGTAAAATGGTTCGTTCTGGTACGAATAATGCATCTAGTTCCAACCCTGTGGTTTCACAAGGGCAAGGAACAACAATGGATTCTGCAAACATTAGCGCAGGACCATCATCGTCGATAACCGTTTCTTCATTATCAATGACTAATGTTGGTTCAACGCAGTCAGAAATGGCATCTTTGCCTATGTCTTTGCCGTTAAGTGCAGGTCTTCATAGCCCTTACATGGCAATGGGAAACGGTTTAGACCCACGTTTGAATAACGTGCATCTACCCCCATTTCCTTTGGGAATGTATGGCATGCCTACTGGAATGCCACATATTTCGACCTTTTCCCCTACACATGTCTCTTCTGAGAGCGTATTTGGTCGAAATCCCCCAGCATTAACCAATACGTCTTTGTTGGCCTTAAGACAGCAAGTAGACGAGAGTAATCACGATATGGTTAATATGCTTACCCAACAAATTGGTACAGTTTTCAATCCATTGATTCAAAATACCAATAACAGTTACCAAATGTTGGCAAATCAGATGAGTAGGATTGCAGACTTTTTTGGGGTTCCAGCGGTTAATAATAGGCACGTTCCTAGTATTGCGGGTAATGCGTCGCCAGTTAACCCCCAAGAAGCAGTTGCAGTCGAAGCGTCGACAGTTGAAGGCGAACTGCAAGGGGCAGTAAACCACGTCCCTGAAGTAGTTTTGGTAAATAGACACCAGAACGCTGATGAAGTTGTTCGACAAGTGCAACAACACAATGTTGGCGCAGAAAACAATATAGCTACTTTAGTCGAAACTATTTTGGTGCAAAATGGCCTTAACATAGGTTTACAAAGGCCTAACTTCGTATCACCATTATGTGAATATGTATTACAAACTGAGTTACCAAGGGGATGGAAAGTTCCCAAGTTTACTAAGTTTGGTGGTGATACAAATGAGTCCACAGTCGAACACATTGCTCGTTTCTTGACTGAGGCTGGGGACTTAGCACAAAATGAGAATTTGAAGATGAAATACTTTCCAAATTCTCTAACTAAAAATGCTTTCACTTGGTTCACGACCTTACCCCCTGGTTCTATGTTCACGTGGGGGCAATTAGAAAAGGCATTCCATGCACAGTTTTACATGGGCCAGTCGAAAATTAGTCTTAAAGAATTGGCTAGTGTTCGGTGCAAAATGCCTGAAACTATTGATGATTACTTAAACAGATTTAGGCTGTTGAAATCTCGTTGCTTCACACAAGTCCCTGAACATGAGCTTGTCGAAATGGCTGCTGGTGGCCTTGATTACTCAATTAGAAAGAAATTAGACACATCTCATTTGCGAGATATGGCTCATTTGGCTGATAGGGTTCGACAAGTTGAAAGGCTTAGAGAGGAAAAATCTAGGTCGAATAGGTATCATAAAAAAGAAAAAGTGGCATATGTCGAAGAAGAAGTCGACGTTGCATATGGTAATGTCGAAGAAGAGGAGATAGACGTGGCTGAACTTAAGCCTGGTCCTCCTTATACCTGTAAATTATTAAGGCCTGCGAATGGGAATAACCCTGTAGAGCCTAAGAACGATAGATTTATGCCTAAGACTTATACTTTTGATGTTACTAAATGTGATGAAATTTTTGATCTTTTAGTAACTGATGGTCAAATATTAGTGCCTAAAGGCCTTAAAATACCAACTCTTGACCAAAGAAAGAAAAAGGGTTATTGTAAGTTCCATAATTTTTTGGGACATAACACTGACCGTTGTGTGCTCTTCAGGGATATTGTGCAAAAAGCAGTTGACGAAGGGAGACTCAAATTTGCTGACAAGAAAATGAAAGCTCCTATGCAGATTGATGTTGATCCGTTGCCTAAGGCTGAAGCTATGTATTCTGAACCTGTCGAAGCTGATGTAGGCATGGTGGATGCTCAAATGGCGGACCCTCCTAAGCGTGTCAAGACTGCCACCGAAAAATTAAAAGGTTTTATGTATGCTGAAGGTAAGAAACAGGAGGTGACCCTAAAAGAATATGATGGGAAGATACATGCTGTGTATCCAAAGGCTGAGGAAGAATTGATAGATTTCCTCAATCGGTGTTAGTGGAATAACTCTGAAGTTATGCTTTGCCCAAGGTGCAGTGCTGTCTTCGATAAAGAAGCGGCTAAAGCGGTCGAAGGTTATCAGGATCAACAACAACGTAAAAGAAAATGGCTTGACAACAGGCCAAAATTTGACTTTGCAAAAGGAGATCTTCCTGGCTATGAGGCTAATGTGTCAGCAAAACCTTCAACAAGTAAACGACAATTTGCTAAGGAGAAGTCCTCAGCAAAAGGATATTTGAAGCTGTCAACAGGTAAATCCTTTGTCCCAAGTGCTAGTGCTCCTGTTGAAACGTGGGTGTCCAATAATCAACGTGCTAAAGCTGTCAAGCCAGGTACTGATGCTATTAAGTTTAAATATAAGAAAAACTATAAGGGTAAGAACCCTATGACTAGAACACAGTGGCGTCGTTACCAAAGACAACAGAAGAAGAAGGCACAATTTGACATTAACCAGGTTCCAAGTCATTTGGCTAATAATCAAGTTCCACGCAGCATGATAGTGGCGAAGAGTGAGGTTCACAAAGCTGAAGTTGCCACAAAGAGGTATGCTGAGGTTGCTGGTCATGTGTGTGCAGCGAATAAGGCCAAAGGCAAGGCTGTGGTAACAGAAAAGCCAAGAAGGCCTGCTCTTGAAAGAATATTTCCTCCATTGTCAACAGTGAAAGAAAGAAATGCTGATTTTAACATGGATGAAGACATGGAGTCTGATTTTAATGATTCTGAAGATGATTTCGACGTTGTTTGCAATGTGGTGTCAATACTGCCTCTTGAGTACGATGTTATCACAGTACCAAATGACGTTGAAGAGGATTTTACAGAGGATATGGCTCATCATAAGCCAATGTGTTACTATGTGATGAACAATGGTTGTGTCGAAGACCAAATGGCTACCTTCGAGAAGCCAGATATGAGTATGCAAAACCATTTGAAGCCCCTGTATGACCAAGCCAAAGTCAATGGTGTTGGAATTAACAAAGTGTTAGTGGATGGTGGAGCTGCAGTGAATTTAATGCCACATGGTCTTTTGAAGAAGATTGGTAAGTTCGATACTGACCTCAGGCCACATAACATTGTCTTAAGCAACTATGAAGGCAAAACTGGCCATTCTTTGGGGGCCATTGAGGTGGACTTAATCGTTGGTTCCATAAAGAGGACTACATTGTTTTTAGTGATAGCCTCTAAAGCGAATTTTAATTTACTCCTTGGTAGAGAGTGGATCCATGGAGTTGGTGCTGTCCCTTCAACTTTGCATCAACGTTTAGTAATGTGGAAGGAAGATGGTTTGGTAGAGTATGTTGAAGCCGATCAGAGCTACTTCCGTGCTGATGTGAACCAAGTTACCAAGGAAAATTTTGAGAAACAAATGGCGAAGATTGCGCCATGTTCATCTTCTAATGAGGCATATGTTCCTGCGGATAATGTTTTTGCCTCAGTTCATCTTGACCCAAATTATGGTTTTGTTTGGGAAAGAGAAATAATGGGAGATGATAGTGTCTATCCTGATGGTGTTTTTCGACCAACGGGGTGGAACATTGGTTCTTGAAAATGTTCTTGAAAAATGGGACTCTTAGAGTTTGCATAGATTTTAGGGATTTAAATAATGCATCTCCCAAGGATGAATACGCAATGCCTGTGGCAGAAATGCTAATAGATTCAGCAGCAGGATTTGATTATCTTAGTATGCTCGACGGTTATTCTAGGTATAATCAAATCTTCATTGCTGAAGAGGATGTGTCGAAAACTGCTTTTAGATGTCCAGGGGCATTGGGTGTTTACGAATGGGTAGTAATGCCCTTTGGCTTAAAGAATGCTGGTGCTACATATCAGAGGGCCATGAATTCTATGTTTCATGATTTTATTGATGATTTTATGCAAGTATACATAGATGATGTGGTGGTTAAATCTTCCTCAGAAAGTGGTCATTTAGACCATCTTCGCCGTTCTTTTGAAAGAATGAGGAAATATGGATTGAAATTAAATCCATTAAAATGTGCCTTTTGTGTGCGTGCAGGTGATTTCTTGGGTTTTATAGTGCACAAAAACGGCATTGAAATCAATCAAAATAAGACTAAGGCAATTATGGAAACGAAGGCCCCTTCGACCAAAAAGGAGCTTCAGTCGTTGTTGGGAAAAATCAATTTCCTTCGAAGATTTATATCAAATCTAAGTGGCAAAACACAAGTTTTTTCGCCATTGTTAAGACTGAAGAAGGAAGAAGAATTCAAATGGGAACCAATGCATCAAGCAGCCTTCGATGAAATCAAGTCTTATTTGATGAAACCACCAATTTTGTTGCCTGTTATTAAACACAAAGTGCTCAAATTGTATGTAGCAGCTTCTGATAGAACAATAGGTAGCATGTTAGCACAAGAGGATGATAGTGGTGTCGAAAGAGCCATTTATTACCTCAGTAGGGTCTTAAATGATGCCGAAACGAGGTACACTCCTATAGAAAAGTTGTGCCTTTGTTTGTATTTTTCGTGTACAAAGTTAAAGCAATATATAAAACCAGCTGATGTTTCTGTTTATTCGCATTTTGATGTTATTAAGCATATGCTGTCGAAACCAATAATGCACAGCCGAATTGGTAAATGGGCTTTGGCTTTGTCAGAATACAACTTAACTTATCAACCTCTAAAATCAATTAAAGGACAAGTGGTTGCTGATTTCATAGTAGACCATTCTGTTGTCAAAGAAACATTAAGTTTTGTAGACGTGTATCCTTGGAGGTTGTACTTTGATGGCTCAAGCCATAAACATGGAGTTGGGATTGGTATTTTAATAATATCTCCTACTAACATTCCAACGAAGTATAAGTTTAAAATTCGGGATGTTTGTTCCAATAATGAAGCTGAGTATGCGGCTTTAATAGTAGGCCTTGAAATTTTACTTGAGCTGGGGGCAAGTCATGTCGAAATAAAAGGTGACTCTGAGTTGGTTGTCAAACAATTGACAAGAGAGTACAAATGCATTAAAGAGCACCTTATCAGATACTTTGTTGTTGCCAATGCTTTGTTAAAAAGATTTGAGTCTGTTCACTTAGAACATTTACCACGAATTGATAATCAAGTGGCAAATGAATTGGCACAAATTGCTTCAGGCTATAAAGTTTCAAAACAAAGCCTGGAAGAGTTAATCGAAATAAAGGATAAAATCATTTCTAATGACTATTCTTCGTCACTATTGTCAACACCAAAAGTTGGGGGGGCAACAAACGCAAACGAGGAACTAGTCGCTGTTGAAAAACGTCAATTTTTTGGTGACTTTGACTTAGCAGAAATTTTTTCTCTTGACAATATGACCAATAATGATTGGCGAAGGCCTATTGCAGAATATTTGCAAAATCCCACAAGAAATACCAATAAAAAGGTAAAATACAGAGCTTTGAGCTATGTGATAATTGGAAACGAATTGTTTAAAAAGACTCCTGAAGGAGTACTATTAAAATGTCTTAGTGAAAATGAGGCATATTTAGCAGTTTCCGATACACATAGTGGAGCATGTGGTTCACACCAAGTAGGCCACAAAATGAAGTGGTTATTATTTCGACAAGGAATGTATTGGCCAACTATGCTAAAAGATTGCATAGAATTTGCTAAGGGATGCCAAGGGTGTCAAAAGCATGCTGGGATACAACATATACCTGCAGATGAATTGCATGCCATAGTCAAACCTTGGCCATTTAGAGGTTGGGCTCTAGATGTGATTGGAGAGATAAAGCCAACTTCGTCGAAGGGCCATAGATATATCCTTGTGGGAATTGATTACTTCACCAAATGGGTTGAAGCTATACCTTTAGCCAATGTTGATCAAGAAGCAGTGATAAGGTTTATTCAAAATCATATCATTTATAGGTTTGGAATTCCAGAAACCATTACTACAGATCAAGGATCAGTTTTCACTGGTAGAAAAATGGTAGAGTTTGCTTCTGAAATTGGTTTTAAGTTATTAACTTCGACACCATATTATGCGCAAGCCAATGGACAAGTAGAAGCTGCCAATAAAGTTATTATTAATTTAATTAAAAAGCATGTTGGGCAGAAACCCAAAAATTGGCATAATACCCTTGATCAAGCATTATGGGCTTGTTGAAATTCACCCAAAGAATCTATCAACACTACTCCTTATAGGCTAACATTTGGACACGATGCAGTGTTGCCTGTTGAAATTTGTCTACAATCAACAAGAATTCAAAGACAGTGGGAGATTCCCTCTGATTATTATTGGAATATGATGCTTGATGAATTGGTTGATTTAGACGAAGAAAGGTTATTAGCTTTAGATACGCTTATTCGACAGAAAGAGAGGGTAGCTAAAACTTATAACAAAAAGGTTAAGTCTAAAGCCTTTAATTCAGGTGATCTAGTGTGGAAGGTCCTATTGCCTATGGATAAAAAAGATAGAGTCTTTGGTAAATGGTCCCCAAGTTGGGAAGGACCATTTAAAATTTTACAAGTTTATTCAAACGGCGCATATGAGGTCGAAGAGATCGGCGCTGATGAAAGAATTTTGCGTATAAATGGCAAATACTTGAAAAAGTATAAGCCAACGTTGCACGAAGTTAAAATAACGCTGGAATAAATATAAAGAAAGCGTAAAAACATGGCATTTAAGTTGCCAAAACATAGTCAAAGGCCGAATTTACAGGCTGTTCAAGTTCAAGTATACAGCTATTTTACTCAAGTGCAAAGTTATTTCGGTGGTGAATTCAAAAATGTCTTTCTCTTCTTCCTCCTCAAGTTCAGTCGAAAAAGACATTTTTGGGGGGCAATTTGTTAGCCTGTAATTTCGACAGGCTTCATTAAAGATGGTCAACATGGCCTGACTTATATTTATTTCACAAAGACCATATTATTTCGACAAAGAAAATGGTCATGCGCAAGGTAAACTCGACAAGTTTCCAGGGAAGCAAAAGCAAGAGAGAGGAAAATGGACGCAAGCCTTCGACAGACAGAAAACAGAGCAGTTATGCGCTGAAGACTAGCAGTTGGTCGAAGCGTGATAGAGCGGTTTTGGTCGAAAATAGGAGCAGTTACTTGGTCGAAAGTAGGAGCAGTTACTTATTTTTCAAATTGCTAGGCAGTTACTTAGTTCAAATTTCCCCCTCTTTTCCTTTGTATAAATAACTGTTTCTGAGAAGAAACAGGGGTCGCGAAATCACAATACACAACCGATTCCTGAAACTCTAACTTTCAAGCCAGAGCGAAAAACGAGTGGAAGAATCCCTGTATGTGATCGTGTACCATTTTTATGATTCAATGCAATTTATTTGTCTGTTCTTTACAATTCCTGCACCATTTACTGCTTCTTTTCTCTTCAATTCTGTTAAATCATTTGCAAATCGTCCCCTTTTCTACATTTTCTGAAACAAAAACTTTTGCAATTTAAAGGCAATTGCTTTGAGATTTTTCTAGTTTGATCTCACAAACCTTCTAATAAAACTAGTGATTGTTTGCTAAAAACACCAGCAAACAGTATGTCCAAGCCAAAGTCAATGGTGTTGGAATTAACAAAGTGTTAGTGGATGGTGGAGCTGCAGTGAATTTAATGCCACATGGTCTTTTGAAGAATATTGGTAAGTTCGATACTGACCTCAGGCCACATAACATTGTCTTAAGCAACTATGAAGGCAAAACTGGCCATTCTTTGGGGGCCATTGAGGTGGATTTAATTGTTGGTTCCATAAAGAGGACTACATTGTTCTTAGTGATAGCCTCTAAAGCGAATTTTAATTTACTCCTTGGTAGAGAGTGGATCCATGGAGTTGGTGCTGTTCCTTCAACTTTGCATCAACGTTTAGTAATGTGGAAGGAAGATGGTTTGGTAGAGTATGTTGAAGCCGATCAGAGCTACTTCCGTGCTGATGTGAACCAAGTTACCAAGGAAAATTTTGAGAAACAAATGGCGAAGATTGCGCCATGTTCATCTTCTAATGAGGCATATGTTCCTGCGGATAATGTTTTTGCCTCAGTTCATCTTGACCCAAATTATGGTTTTGTTTGGGAAAGAGAAATAATGGGAGATGATAGTGTCTATCCTGATGGTGTTTTTCGACCAACGGGGTGGAACACTGGTTCTTGAAAATGTTCTTATGTCAGTGCCCAATGCATGGGACAAAATTACGGCTTATATGGCCGAAAACAAGTTTAAAGCGGCTATGGAGGCCGAAATTATTCAACAAACAATGGCTGTCGAAGCCAGTGAGTTACATGAAGAAAATGGCATAGTCATAGATGAAAGACTTGACTGTATCTATGATAATGATCCATTAGGTTTTGAAAAGGATCCTAGAGATTTGACAAAGCATATGCAAGCTCAAGACCCGTTAGATGAAGTTGATTTGGGAAATGGCTCAATAAAAAGGCCAACTTATATTAGTGCAAATATTGATGCTTCTCTAAAAACCCAAGTCATTACATTGCTAAGGGAGTTCAAAGACTGCTTTGCTTGGGATTACGACGAAATGCCTGGGTTAAGTCGAGAAGTAGTGGAAATGCAATTACCAATTCGACCAGGGAAGAAACCAGTGAAGCAAGTGCCAAGAAGATTTGCTCCTCAAGTGTTGGCTAAGATCAAAGAGGAAATCGAAAGGCTATTCAGAAACAAATTCATCAGAACTGCCAGGTATGTCGAATGGTTAGCCAATATAGTTCCTGTAATAAAGAAAAATGGGACTCTTAGAGTTTGCATAGATTTTAGGGATTTAAATAATGCATCTCCCAAGGATGAATACGCAATGCCTGTGGCAGAAATGCTAATAGATTCAGCAGCAGGATTTGATTATCTTAGTATGCTCGATGGTTATTCTGGGTATAATCAAATCTTCATTGCTGAAGAGGATGTGTCGAAAACTGCTTTTAGATGTCCAGGGGCATTGGGTGTTTATGAATAGGTAGTAATGCCCTTTGGCTTAAAGAATGCTGGTGCTACATATCAGAGGGCCATGAATTCTATGTTTCATGATTTTATTGATGATTTTATGCAAGTATACATAGATGATGTGGTGGTTAAATCTTCTTCAGAAAGTGGTCATTTAGACCATCTTCGCCGTTCTTTTGAAAGAATGAGGAAATATGGATTGAAATTAAATCCATTAAAATGTGCCTTTTGTGTGCGTGCAGGTGATTTCTTGGGTTTTATAGTGCACAAAAAAGGCATTGAAATCAATCAGAATAAGACTAAGGCAATTATGGAAACGAAGGCCCCTTCGACCAAAAAGGAGCTTCAGTCGTTGCTGGGAAAAATCAATTTCCTTCGAAGATTTATATCGAATCTAAGTGGCAAAACACAAGTTTTTTCGCCATTGTTAACACTGAAGAAGGAAGAAGAGTTCAAATGGGAACCAATGCATCAAGCAGCCTTCGACGAAATCAAGTCTTATTTGATGAAACCACCAATTTTGTTGCCTGTTATTAAACACAAAGTGCTCAAATTGTATATAGCAGCTTCTGATAGAACAATAGGTAGCATGTTAGCACAAGAGGATGATAGTGGTGTCGAAAGAGCTATTTATTACCTCAGTAGGGTCTTAAATGATGCCGAAACGAGGTACACTCCTATAGAGAAGTTGTGCCTTTGTTTGTATTTCTCGTGTACAAAGTTAAAGCAATATATAAAACCAACTGATGTTTCTGTTTATTCGCATTTTGATGTTATTAAGCATATGCTGTCGAAACCAATAATGCACAGTCGAATTGGTAAATGGGCTTTGGCTTTGTCAGAATACAACTTAACTTATCAACCTCTAAAATCAATTAAAGGACAAGTGGTTGCTGATTTCATAGTAGACCATTCTGTTGTCGAAGAAACATTAAGTTTTGTAGACGTATATCCTTGGAGGTTGTACTTTGATGGTTCAAGCCATAAACATGGAGTTGGGATTGGTATTTTAATAATATCTCCTACTAACATTCCAACGAAGTATAAGTTTAAAATTCGGGATGTTTGTTCCAATAATGAAGCTGAGTATGAGGCTTTAATAGTAGGCCTTGAAATTTTACTTGAGCTGGGGGCAAGTCATGTCGAAATAAAAGGTGACTCTGAGTTGGTTGTCAAACAATTGACAAGAGAGTACAAATGCATTAAAGAGCACCTTATCAGATACTTTGTTGTTGCCAATGCTTTGTTAAAAAGATTTGAGTCTGTTCACTTAGAACATTTACCACGAATTGATAATCAAGTGGCAAATGAATTGGCACAAATTGCTTCAGGCTATAAAGTTTCAAAACAAAGCCTGGAAGAGTTAATTGAAATAAAGGATAAAACCATTTCTAATGACTATTCTTCGTCACTATTGTCAACACCAAAAATTGGGGGGGCAACAAACGCAAACGAGGAACTAGTCGTTGTCGAAAAACGTCAATTTTTTGGTGACTTTGACTTAGCAGAAATTTTTGCTCTTGACAATATGACCAATAATGATTGGCGAAGGCCTATTGCAGAATATTTGCAAAATCCCACAAGAAATACCAATAAAAAGGTAAAATACAGAGCTTTGAGCTATGTGATAATTGGAAACGAATTGTTTAAAAAGACTCCTGAAGGAGTACTATTAAAATGTCTTAGTGAAAATGAGGCATATTTAGCAGTTTCCGATACACATAGTGGAGCATGTGGTTCACACCAAGTAGGCCACAAAATGAAGTGGTTATTATTTCGACAAGGAATGTATTGGCCAACTATGCTGAAAGATTGCATAGAATTTGCTAAGGGGTGCCAAGAGTGTCAAAAGCATGCTGGGATACAACATATACCTGCAGATGAATTGCATGCCATAGTCAAACCTTGGCCATTTAGAGGTTGGGCTCTAGATGTGATTGGAGAGATAAAGCCAACTTCGTCGAAGGGCCATAGATATATCCTTGTGGGAATTGATTACTTCACCAAATGGGTTGAAGCTATACCTTTAGCCAATGTTGATCAAGAAGCAGTGATAAGGTTTATTCAAAATCATATCATTTATAGGTTTGGAATTCCAGAAACCATTACTACAGATCAAGGATCAGTTTTCACTGGTAGAAAAATGGTAGAGTTTGCTTCTGAAATTGGTTTTAAGTTATTAACTTCGACACCATATTATGCGCAAGCCAATGGACAAGTAGAAGCTGCCAATAAAGTTATTATTAATTTAATTAAAAAGCATGTTGGGCAGAAACCCAAAAATTGGCATAATACCCTTGATCAAGCATTATGGGCTTGTTGAAATTCACCCAAAGAATCTATCAACACTACTCCTTATAGGCTAACATTTGGACACGATGCAGTGTTGCCTGTTGAAATTTGTCTACAATCAACAAGAATTCAAAGACAGTGGGAGATTCCCTCTGATTATTATTGGAATATGATGCTTGATGAATTGGTTGATTTAGACGAAGAAAGGTTATTAGCTTTAGATACGCTTATTCGACAGAAAGAGAGGGTAGCTAAAACTTATAACAAAAAGGTTAAGTTTAAAGCCTTTAATTCAGGTGATCTAGTGTGGAAGGTCCTATTGCCTATGGATAAAAAAGATAGAGTCTTTGGTAAATGGTCCCCAAGTTGGGAAGGACCATTTAAAATTTTACAAGTTTATTCAAACGGCGCATATGAGGTCGAAGAGATCGGCGCTGATGAAAGAATTTTGCGTACAAATGGCAAATACTTGAAAAAGTATAAGCCAACGTTGCACGAAGTTAAAATAACGCTGGAATAAATATAAAGAAAGCGTAAAAACATGGCATTTAAGTTGCCAAAACATTGCCGAAATTACAGGCTGTTCAAGTTCAAGGCTTGAATATGGAAACAACACTTAACAATGGTGACATCAGGTATACAGCTATTTTATTCAAGTGCAAAGTTATTTCGATGGTGAATTCAAAAATGTCTTTCTCTTCTTAATCCTCAAGTTCAGTCGAAAAAGACATTTTTGGGGGGCAATTTGTTAGCCTGTAATTTCGACAGGCTTCATTAAAGATGGTCAATAAGGCCTGACTTATATTTATTTCACAAAGACCAAATTATTTCGACAGAGAAGATGGTCATGCGCAAGGTAAACTCGACAAGTTTCCAGAGAAGCAAAAGCAAGAGAGAGGAAAATGGACACAGGCTTTCGACAGACAGAAAACAGAGCAATTATGCGCTGAAGATTAGCAGTTGGTCGAAGCGTGATAGAGCGGTTTTGGTCGAAAATAGGAGCAGTTACTTGGTCGAAAGTAGGAGCAGTTACTTATTTTCAAATTGCTAGGCGGTTACTGAGTTAAGTTTTTCCCCCTCTTTTCCTTTGTATAAATAACTGTTTCTGAGAAGAAACAGGGGTCGCAAAATCACAATACACACCCGATTCCTGAAACTCTAACTTCCAAGCCAGAGCGAAAAACGAGTGGAAGAATCGCTGTACGTGATCGTGTACCATTTTTATGATTCAATGCAATTTGTTTTTCTTTTCTTTACAATTCACGCACCATTTACTGCTTCTTTTCTTTTCAATTCTGTTAAATCATTGCAAATCGTCCCCTTTTTTCTACGTTTTCTTCAACAACAACCATGCGCAATTCAGAGGCATTGCTTTGAGATTTTTCTAGTTTGATCTCACAAACCCTCTAATAAAACTAGTGATTGTTTGCTAAAAACACCAGCAAACACTAGCCTCATTGTAGTTCTCTCTGTTCTCGTCGCCTTTTCAATGAACACCTTGGACTTACATCAAGCATTTGTACTCACGTCTAGCCTCATTGTAATTGTAATTGTAATTGTAAAAAGAAAAAGAAACCCACGAGAGAACAAATGAAAGACACATGTTTCAAGTTGGTGCCTGATATGCATATAAATGAATACTTTCAAAGACTCACACTTCCATTATGTATCCTTGTATGATTGCTATTGTGCCTCATTACTTCTCTCAAATGTCTCTGTATAAAAAAAAATGGGTTTTTTTTTACCTCCCTCCTTCTCCCCTATACCCCCATTTTGCTATTAAACCCCAAAATTAAAGTGATAAAATTAAAGTCACCAGAAGACTCATGCCCCGAATATGTAATGTTGATGCCCAAGTTGATTGAATTGTAATTGGTCGAACTTGATTTATCAATCAAAATCAAACGAACACAATAACAAGACGAGAAATTAAACAACACCGCACCAAAACGACGAAAAAAAACAATTTCCTATATATGAAAAGAGGGTGCATCTAATATGGACCCCTAAAAAGTGGTATATCGGTGGACTTTACCATTTTTGATAAGCTTTAATAAAATATTATTTTTATTGTTCATTTTTTATTATTATAAAATTCATTTTTTTTACTAAAAATAGTAAAGGTCCACCGGTGGAGTGGACCTTGTGAGAGAAACGATTAGTTTTTTTTGAGAGATGATGGAAAGACCCTATTATATAATGTTATAACATAATAATTATGTGAAAATTAAATTTATTTTAAAATATTCTTTTCATAATGGGAACTGAGGGTGCCTAAAATAATTTGTTATTCGAATTCTTTGTATGTGCTCAATTTGTGAAGGTTGAAAATCAAGACTACCACAAATTTGGCAATGAGATCTCTATGATTAGAGGCTTCTTAAAGAAAGTTTGGGATATTCAACTAGTTCACACATTGAGAGAAAGAAATTAGTGTGTTGATTATTTGGCTAAGTTGGAAACTCAAGGAAGAGATAACTTGGGTATTTTGAGTTCTCCTCCTAATTGTGTTTAGCTGTCAAATAGGACTTGAATATCCTTTTTTCTTTAAAATTTAGTCGACAAAGAGTTACTGAAATCTTATTATTAAAGGAAAATGAATAGGAAACAAAATTATGGGGGGACAAGAACAAAAACCCATACAAAAACAAAACAAATCAAAAATAAGAAACGATAAAATAAAAGAAATCAAACATATTTAAAGTTGTATTTTGTTAGGTCTGTTATTGTTTGTTAGGGCTTAATTAGTTAGTTAGTTGTTGAGTTGGTTAGGATGAGTTAGGAAGGCATGTTGCTTATAAATAAGAGGAAAGGCTTAGAGAGGGAATTGTCTTGTCATTTTGTATTGGCATTAGGAGAGCGTAGAGTATCTCGAATACTCTAGAAACTCATTGTATTTTCCCTATTTTTCTGCAATTTACTAGTTGGTTCCTACCACTTCCTTTTCTTCATTGTCTAATAACCTTCAACAGCTAACTCAACAACTTTATTTCTTTTTCTGCTTTAGCTGGCTGAGGTCTTGGGTTTTTCAGTATCTGCAACCACATTTTTGATTATCAGGAAGAAAAAGTTCAGAGAATCACCATATTTCAAGTGGTTCATAATGATCAAATCAGAGAGATAAAACTTTTCATGTCTTTAATAGTGACTAGAACAATGATAGCAACCATTGTTTTAGGCCCTATTGAATAACGTTTTGAAATCACTTATTATAAAGAATTTAATATAGCAGTTCTTGTGGTGGGAACTACTATCCCCGTTTACATCTTTTCCTACAAATTAACTATATATGGATTAGCTATTCTCACAGCTATTCAGAAACTAATGTCAGTACCCAATAGTATAGATAAAAAAAACGGAAAAACTATGCTTACTGAAAAATAAAAAAACAGTTTTTACAAGCTGATGAGGACATTATAAATGAGGGGCAATCTGGGAAAATCACAAAGGTATATGAAAGAGGTAAATGGAGGAAAATGCAAAATGAAGATTATGCTGCTGAGGGCAGCAGCACACGCCCTTCTGCTAGTAACTAACTTCTGCCACGTGGCAGAAGTGGATTGGAGAGAAATATTCAGATTGATTTAGAGAGAGAATAGGGGGTATAAGAGGGGGAATTAGTTACTGTTTCATTAGGCTTGGATTGGGATAGGACTTGGGCTGGGAATTGGCATTGTTCTTGCCATTTCACTGTTTCTATCTTTTCATTCTGCATTTCCTTGTAAACATTTCATCCAATTCTGAGAGATCCTCAGAATTGAGTAAATAATACAAAGGATTGTTCATTTTGTTGTTCTATGTATTTGGGTACTCATCACAAGCCTAATCAAACATACTCTAACATGTTCTATTTTATACCGCAAAGCATTTTAGCTCTTAAATAGTTTGAAGGAGAAGGTGACAATCAGTTGAAGAAGTCAGTGCACTCTCACATACCTGGCAGCATCATATAGTCTTGATATGTTCAAATTGTTCTGAAATTTCAGAAGGAACAAATCTTCCAATATTTTGTAATATGTAGGCATAAAACACATCTATACATATCATTTACAAAAGTCATCAACTATAACCAACAGTTCCAATAACAAAAAAAGGCAAAAATAACCAATGGGAAACAAAAGAATCAATGGACTGCACTATCCCAAGTCTTCCACTCCTTGAAGTACAGATGGGTGAATGTGGTGCTCTTGTCTGCAGTAACATCTCATTTCATCTGCTAATCGATTCAATGATCACAGAAGGGATGTGTTGAATTTTATGCCAATGCTCCCCTATCTCCTTTTGGCACATCGGCTTAAGTAATGAACAACCAGAAATGTCCAAAGTAGAAAGGGAGTCGGGCAGACCCTCCTCTGGCAACCGCTCAAGACAAGGGCAGTCAAGAATAGATAAAGATTCGAGAGATTCGAGGTGGAGAAGACCCTTGTAGTTGATTATTCTTAGCTTTGAACAATTTTTCAAACGAAGAGAGATAATAGTTGGTGGCAGCAGGCTCTCCTCTGGGAAGGATTCCACGTTTTCAAAGTCGTCACTAATATCGAATTCTCTTAGAGAATTAAGTCTGAACAAACCCCACTCTTCTCTAGAAGCAATCAGTTTAGGGCAATTGTGCATTAGGAGGCTGCTCAGGCTCAAAGCCAAACCTTCCCAAGGAAGAGATTCCAACCATGGACAATCATATAACTTGAGAGAATGAAGATTGGTGAACAAGTGTAGTGCAAAAGGCAAGGAGGAAGAGTGCCAACCTCTTATAGATAGGCTACAAAGAGAGTTACTGATATGCAAATCCAAGGAGGACTCGGCAAACTCGCAATGCGGAGCATTGAACTCGCGAACATACAACTCTTCAAGAAAGGCATTGTTGAATGGAATTTTCTCCATGTAGGAGGAATCTGTGAACCAAGTTCCATGAAGGAAGGCACTTTTTAAACTAGATGGCAATTCATTTAGCCAAATGTTTTCACATCCCATAAGCTCAAGTTGACTGATATTAGCAGCATTGGGAAGTGAAGCCTCCAACTCGTGACAATCAATAATCTCCAATTTTTGCAAAGAAAGAAGGTGTTGTGGCAAGGCCCTTTTCAACTTGGGACAAAATCTTATCGAAAGATCTTTAAGCAAAGGAAAACCTTCATGACATAACCATTCCTCCCAATTGAGCATGTCCTCGAATCGCAAAATTTCAAGGGACCTGAACGAAACATTTGATGAATTATTGTCATAAAACTCAGGACCAATGATCACAATACCATGACAACTCCCAATAAAAAGCATCTTGAGAGAGGGGAGCTTCCCAAGTGGTGGCAACTGGGAACAAAATCCACATTCCCACAAATTGAGAGATACTAAATTGCATAAATGACAATCTCCAAGCCAATTTGGAAAGCTACTGCCACAGTAGCCTTTGATGGTGAGCGTATTTAGGTTGCCATTTGGTTGAAAACCCTCCAAGACAGAGACATCCTTTTCAACTATTGAGTCATCAATTTCTCTACTGCCAGCATATAACATACACAATTCTTCTAAATATTTCTTATCTTTCAAATTTGCTGCCACTGCATCTGCAGGATCAATGACATTTTCCAACTTTCAATGCTAAGCGTTCCTTCAAGATGGTTGAGTTTCATCAACTCCTTAACATCACTCCCATTGTGCTCTCCCACAATAAAGTGAGGAGTTAGTGTCTGAAGATGATTTAGCCTTCCTATCTTCTTTGGCATCTTCTTTACATCAGTATATTCTAGATTAAGATGACGTAAATTGAAAAGTTTGTAAAATTTTGAAGGAAGTTTAGTCAATGGACAACATTTTAATATTAGTGTTTCCAAATTATACAGCCTCCAAATTATCTTTCAAATTTGCTTCCACTGCATCTACAGGATCAATGACATTTTCCAACCCTTCAATACTAAGTGTTTTGTTCTGGGCCGGGCCAGTCGTCAGGCCTAACCCATTAGCGGATAAGCCCAATAGACCTATGGGTCTCCAGAATCAACGATCTTGATCACTCCACTCGAATCTGACGGCTCTCACGAACTCTTAGTCTCTATATATAGAACTAACCACCACAAAACCAGGTACACAATCTATTCTGGTTATTACTCGATATCTAGTAGCTTGACCTAACTGACTTGAGCGTCGGAGTGTCCTCGCAGGTACACCCCCCGCGCGCACCTGTCGCAGCTCAACATCATCATCAGTTCGATCGCTTTTCTACAACATCAAAGGACCAGTCCCTTGACCAGCTCTACAGCCGACCTCAAGGTACTGATCAGTGGCGACCACAGTGGGAGGACGCTATCCCACCAACATTCCCGATGCCTCCAAAGGCAACTCGAGGTAGACCGCTGTCAACCCGCCTACAAAGCTTGGTCTAGATACCAGTTCGACCACCTCCAACACTGGGAGGAACGACGACAAACAATGAGGTTGTTGCCCCCGGTCCCCAGCCAGGCATGACCCAGTAGGTTGACGTCACCCTTCCGGCCAATCTAGTTCAGGAGCTTCGTGACTTGCTCCGTCACAGGGATCTGCAGATCGCTCGCCGAGATGACCGCCTCACCCAGATGGAGGAACTAATAGCTTCCAGACGAGGGAACACAGCGCCCGAGCCACGCCGTCGCAACAATGGGTCGCCCATCCCTCGGGCCAACCCATAAAGGAGGCATTGTTCGCCTCCCCGCGGACAGCTCATCTATTGATTGCCTCCATCGAAGGGGAAGAGGAGGAAGATTAGCCCCAACGAGACGGGCCATGAGGCCACGACCCCAGGAGCGGGCGTCAATCATGACTTAGTAAAAAATACTCAGTCAAAAATAAGATAATAACAGAAGGCAGTAGCAAGTCGCCCTACCTGCCCGTTTGGGGGAACAAGTCGCCCTCCTTGCTTGGTAGGGCGCCCAAGTCTTTGACCGACCAGAAGTACACTTCTCGTGAAGGAGGTCGCCCAAGAGGGGCGCTCTCACCGTGATGAAGACTGACCAAAAGAGAGATTCAGCCCGCCACCAGAGAAGAGTGCAGAACGCCCTCTTCGCGCACGATGTGCAAGTCGTCTGCGGGAAGAGCGTGCAGAGCACCCTCCTAAAGCGCAGATTACCCCGGAGTCTTCATAACAGGTCACCCACGAAGGCCCGACCACTAGGGGTGTTCAAAACCGAACCAAACCAATAGAAAACCGCAAACCGAACAAAACCAAACCGAAAACAGCAAAAAACCGCTTTTGATCGGTTTTGTTAGGTTCTTTTTTTCATTGCACCGCGCAGTTCGGTTCGGTTCACGGTTTTGATTTCAGAAACCGAACCAAACCAAACCAAATCGCAAGTAACACTAAGGCTTGTTGGATTACAACCTTCCTTACTAACTTACTAACCCAAATGCAACTAAAACCCAACTCTCACTCACTTACTAGCCCAAATCCAATTAATTCTTTGACTCACTTACAAACAATCCATATTATTATGCTATATTTAAAAATTACAATAAAATATTTAATTCAAATTCTTTTAAACATTGTCTTAGCTATTTTAAAAGAATTAAAAGAGAGTAATTTATATACTACATATATTTGAGTAGATTTTTTCTTAAAGATTTATGTTAGCCATTTCTTATGTTAGTTAATTTAACTTCATTTTAAATTATGTTTTGTCTTGGAAAAAACCGAACCAACCGAACCAATCCAAACCGCATTGGTTTGGTTTGGTTTTATTTTCGGAAGCCAACCGAACCAAACCAAACCGCATGTAATTTTACCTTGCGGTTCGGTTCACTTTTTGTCTCCAAACCGAACCAAACCGCACCGCGAACACCCCTACCGACCACCGACGGAGAAGATGCAGATCTAACCGCCCGTGTATGGTCACGCCTAGGGGACACAGAGCTGATCGCCCGTGGAGTTGAAGTCCTAGCCGCCCGTGGAAGCAGATTCTGAAAAAGAACGACGTGGTCATCGAAGTCGATACTTCAAGGACCGACCACCTCGTAAAAGCAGAGTCGACATGAGCTTGGAACCGTTTACCAGAGAGGGGGGCAGTCGGACCTGTGAAATGCAAGACTTTCCCAATGTCAGGAATCTAAGATCAGGAAGTTTTCAAACAGAACAAAGAGGGTGGTAGTCGCCCAAGAAGGGTAGCTCGTCCAAAGAAGGCAGGTCACCCAAGATGAGGCCCCAGTAGTGGTCGTCTCAGACATGAAGTGATCGTCCAGAGAAAGAAAGGAAGTGATCGCCCAAGAGGGGAGGTGATCGTCTAGAGAAAGAAAGGAAGTGATCGTCCAGAGAAAGAAAGGAAGTGATCGCCCAAGAGGGGAAGTGATCGTCTAGAGAAAGAAAGGAAGTGATCGTCCAGAGAAAGAAAGGAAGTGATCGTCCCAGACACGAAGTGGTCGTCCCCTATGGCTCACAAAGGGAGCAGATCTAGCTCACGAAGACGGGTGCAGAAGTGGTCGTCCCCTATAAGAACAGTCGTTTACACGAAAACCTCTTGTCTTTAGAAGGAAGATGAGAGACCAACTTCCCCAACATACTCAGTGTCTATTGGTCAACAGTCATGAAAAATTACTAAACAGCGAAAATCAAGGTCGCATACCTTGAGACCTAGATCAAACAGCCTTGAGGATCAAGCGGCCAAAACCCTGAAGACTTGGGTTACCTTCGAAGATGCCTCGCTCACCCAAATCCTAGATCGATCGTGGACCACCGTCTCCATGCAAGAGGGGCGCTCACCACAAACATCTGATCGCCAGTGAGAGAGAACAAGAAGGGCGCTCACCATGAAGATCTGTGAAGTCGAAACAACGCAATACCTCTGTGGAGCACATTACGATCCGTTTTGATCCCGATCGCCGAAGAAAATTCACAAGTAATAACTAGGGACATGATCACCAGAACTGCAAATCAAGTCTAAGCCTGCTCCATAATCGGAGTGTGCGAACACTAATGGTGCGAACACTGTCGTTACCATAAGAGCAATGGGCATGACACAAATGATTGCGTGGCCCTCAAAGACGACGTTGAGGTATTAATCCGAAGGGGAAAGCTGACTTAGTACGTAAGGAAGTGAGACGACAACCGATAACGTCGATCGCCTAGGAAAGGTAAGACACCGGCATCCGAAGTGGCCAAAGTCAGAGAAGAAGATGAGGACGAAGACGATGATGCCCGAATACAAGAAGATCAAGGGGAAGCCAAGTTGCCATGATGATCACTGGAGGCATCCCCACTGACGCCTCAACTAACAAGTCAATAAAGAGAAGGTTCGACCAGATCATGAGCGTCGCGTCGACATCCGCCCCAAGGGTCCTCTCGAAGAGGCTGCCCATTCTGTTCTGGGACGAGGACCTCATTGACTGGACGCCCAAAAATGAAGTGCCACTTGTGGTGGCCAACATGGAGGTCAGACGAATACTGATCGACCAAGAACATGGAGGTCAGACGAATACTGATCGACCAAGGAAGCTCCGCGGACATCATTTTCGAAGATCTTCTAGATATGCTGAAGATATCAAAAGAAGACCTAAGGTCGTACAGGGGAACAGTCCTGACCAGATTTAATGGAGCATCCACCACACTGATCGGACGAATCAAGTTGATCGTCACTATCGAGAAGGAACCTCAAAAATTTGACCTGCCGTGCGAGTGAAGTTCGAGCCGTGTTCGATAAACTGCGCGGTCAGGATACAACACTTAAACTAATTTAAGCACAAACGAAGCGGCCTAAGATTGGTCGAACCCTCGAGGGCGAGTTCAATCCGAGTCGAACTTGGTAAACTGCCCAAGGGCGATTAAACGAATTTGAGCACAAACGATGTGGCCTAAGATTGGTCGTGACCCCGAGGGCGAGTTCGATCTGAGTCAAACTTGGTAAACTGCCCAAGGGCGCTTAAACGAATTTAAGCACAATCGAAGCGACCTGAGATTGGTCGCACCCCTGAGGACGAGTTAAATCCGAGTTGAAGCTTGGTAAACTGTCCAAAGGCACTTAAACGAACATGCACTTAAACGAATATGTCCAGGGGTAGGGCCGAGACCCGACCGGTTAGAAACGATTAAACGAATGTAAGCACAATCGAAGCAACCTAAGAATGGCCGCACCCCCGAAGGCGAGTTCAATCCGAGTCAAAACTTGGTAAACTTCCCAAGTGGTAGCTATGGTCGAGACCCGAGCAGTTAAAAACGATCAAGCGAATAAAGGCACTACTCCGCATGGGGCCTCCACACCTCAGGCAAGAGGGGGAGCCCAGTTATGGCCAAAAGGAAAGTCCCCGGCCGAGAGGAAACCTCAAGCCAAACCAATAAGGCAAAACGACAAAACAATTAGCAAGCAAAGCGATCGAACTATGTGCTTAGGCACGAACGCCCATCCTCCGAGAGGATAACTCATAGAAAAGGAGAAATGTGGTAAGCTACCCAAGGAGTAGGGCCGAGACCCGACCAATTAAGAATCAAGACGACCACAAAGTGTGGAAGAGGAACCTCACCCTCGCATTAGTCTGCAGGCCATAACGTTGGCTGTGTTGACCTGATTGAAGCATACGAATATGCGATAGAAAGCTAAGAAGTATACCTACAACTTTCATGTTGAGCCCAACATCTAATTTTGACGTCTCCAACCCCTTCTGGTCGCCCAAGATTGGGGCGGCCACAGCACCCGACACCATGGAGGGTTGTCTAGTCTGGAGACCATAACTTCGTCCATGTTTCTCTGATGAGGGCGTGTGAGCATGTGTTGGAAAGCTAAGAAGCAGAACTACGACTCTTATGTTAATTGGAAAATCAGATTTGGATGTCTTCAACCCCTGCTGGTCGCCCAAGATTGGGGCGCCCAGGAAGACCAGTAGACGCCCAAGGTGGGGCGCCCACGAGGAGAAGTGGTCGCCCAGAATGGGGCGCCCATGAAGATAAGTGACCACCAACGTATGGTCGCTCCAAGATTCAGATCGCCCACGTGCGAGAAAGACACAAATTGAAAGATAGACAGAAAGCGAAGTAAAAAACTTATGTGTGGTCAGAGAGGGGCGCCCTCTTTGACGAATAACACCACGCGAGCAGTGGTTGATGTCAGAAGAGTTCCGGTTGACCTCAGAGCAGGAAGACCGAGTGATCAAGTCACGCCTATTCAAAGAGAAAATCAAAGGTCGTAAAAATAACAACAGGTCAGAGACCGACCAACATATCATGAATCGGTAAGAGTCGAGGTCGGATACCTTGAAATGTAGATCAAGCGACCGGGAAGACCAAACCACAAGAGCCTCGAAAAGGCAAAGTTCACAGCCTGAAACACTGAAAAAACACCAGAAAATATTCTAAGTTACTACGACGACAATCAAGATAAGATAACTCAAAAGGAAAAGGAGGAGGTGGGTTGCCCAAGTTGGGGCGCCCATGCGCGCGCAGCACGCAAAACAAAACCCTGGAGCTCGCCCAGGTGGAAGACGCCGTGGACGTGGAGCTTGTCCAAGTGGAAGACGCCATGAGGCGTGGAGCTTGTCCAAGTGGAAGACGCCATGGGCGTGGAGCTCATCCAGGTTGAAGACGCCATGAGGCGTCGAGCTCGTCTAAGTGGAAGATGCCATGGGCCCGGAGTTCGCCCAGGTGGAAAACGCCCAAGGGGGCATGGAGCTCGCCCAGGTGGAGCTCGGCTAAGGGGCGTTGAGCTCGTCCAGGTGGAAGACGCCATGGGCGTGGTGCTCCCCCAAGCGAAGGATGTTCACGTGGGAAGCTTGCCCATGGTGGGCATTTGCAGTGCGGAGTCACTTACCCGTGATGTGTGCGAATCACTCGTGAGAGGAAGAGGTGGCCGTCCGCAAATCCTTATCGCCCGAGCGCGACGGGAAGAGAATTAGATGCCTCAGTGAACTCTGGTCATCCAACGCGCAAGAGAAGAGTGATCGCCTGTGCGCAACCAACTTCTTGACCGCCCGTGCGCGAATGCAAGTTGTGACCGCCCGTGCGCGGAAGATCTCGGAGGAAACTTGGAAGAGAGGAAATATTTGACAAGTGAATGAGGGAGACCACTCCTATTCTGAGTCACTACAACATCGAAATGAAATAACGCAAAGGGAAAATAGGCAAGGTGAGTACCCACCATACAGCTGCCGGTCGCCCAAGAGGGGGCGCCCAAGTGCGTGAGAAGCACGCCCAAACACTTATGTGGTTGCCCAGAATGAGGCACCCACGGGCGTGAGAAGCACGTACAAGTCTTAACAACTCGCCCAAGATGGGGCGCCCACGTGCGTGAGAAGCACGCACAAACGTTAGCAGGTCGCCCAAGAGGGGGCGCCCAAGTGCATGAGAAGCACGCCCAAACACTTATGTGGTCGTCCAGGATGAGGCGCTGTTTGCTGGTGTTTTTAGCAAACAATCACTAGTTTTATTAGAAAGGTTTGTGAGATCAAACTAGAAAAATCTCATAGCAATTGCCTTTGAATTGCAAAAGTTTTTGTTTCAGAAAATGTAGAAAAAGGGGACGATTTGCAAATGATTAACAGAATTGAAAAGAAAAGAAGCAGTAAATGGTGCAGGAATTGTAAAGAAAAGAAGAACAAATTGCATTGAATCATAAAAATGGTACACGATCACATACAGGGATTCTTCCACTCGTTTTTCGCTCTGGCTTGGAAGTTAGAGTTTCAGGAATCGGTTGTGTATTGTGATTTTCGCGACCCCTGTTTCTTCTCAGAAACAGTTATTTATACAAGGGAAAAAGGGGGGAAATTCGAACTAAGTAACTGCCTAACAATTTGAAAATAAGTAACTGCTTCTACTTTCGGCCAAATAACTGCTCCTACTTTCGACCGAAACCGCTCTGTCACGCTTCGACCAACTGCTAGTCTTCAGCGCATAACTGCTCTGTTTTCTGTCTGTCGAAAGCCTGTGTCGATTTTCCTCTCTCTTGCTTTTGCTTCTCTGGAAACTTGTCGAGTTTACCTTGCACACGACCATTTTCTTTGTCGAAACAATATGGTCTTTGTGAAATAAATATAAATCAAGCCATGTTGACCATCTTTAATGTAGCCTGTCGAAATTACAGGCTAACAAATTGCCCCCCAAAAATGTCTTTTTCGACTGAACTTGAGGAGGAAGAAGAGAAAGACATTTTTGAATTCATCATCGAAATAATTTTGCACTTGAGTAAAAATAGCTGTATACCTGATGTCACCACTGTTAAGTGTTGTTTCCATATTCAAACCTTGAACTTGAACAGCCTATAGTTTCGGTCTTTGACTATGTTTACCGATTCTCTGTTCTACCTTTGAATAGTTCCACCATTTTCTGTTATGTTAATAACGCCGTAATTAAAGTGATGCCTTATTTTTCGGAACGCCAAACTCGTAACCAACTGACGCTCTCTCATACTTCTCTTTATAAATAGAAGAATTTTGTTTCTCATCTTCACCACTACGTGGTCGAAGAAGACCACCCAAAAGAGAAGTTACTTGGTCTTAAAAGACCAACTGCAATTCAGCGTTCATTTTATGCCTAGTTTATTTACCCCTTCGGCACTATGTAACTCACGAATGCCTCTCTTGGCACATGTAACTTGGCAACATTATAATGAAATTTCCTCCATTTTATTCTTGGGCAATTTCTTATTCCGTGCTTTCGACAATGTTTTGGCAACTTAAATGCCATGTTTTTACGCTTTCTTTATATTTATTCCAGCGTTATTTTAACTTCTTGCAACGTTGGCTTATACTTTTTCAAGTATTTGCCATTTATACGCAAAATCCTTCTATCAGCGCCAATCTCTTCGACCTCATATGCGCCGTTTGAATAAACTTGCAAAATTTTAAATGGTCCTTCCCAACTTGGGGACCATTTACCAAAGACTCTATCTTTTTTATCCATAGGCAATAGGACCTTCCACACTAGATCACCTGAATTAAAGGCTTTAGACTTAACCTTTTTGTTATAAGTTTTAGCTACCCTCTCTTTCTGCCGAATAAGCGTATCTAAAGCTAATAACCTTTCTTCGTCTAAATCAACCAATTCGTCAAGCATCATATTCCAGTAATAATCAGAGGGAATCTCCCACTGTCTTTGAATTCTTGTTGATTGTAGACAAATTTCAACAGGCAACACTGCATCGTGTCCAAATGTTAGCCTATAAGGAGTAGTGTTGATAGATTCTTTGGGTGAATTTCGACATGCCCATAATGCTTGATCAAGGGTATTATGCCAATTTTTTGGCTTCTGCCCTACATGCTTTTTAATTAAATTAGTAATAACTTTATTGGCAGCTTCTACTTGACCATTGGCTTGCGCATAATATGGTGTCGAAGTTAATAACTTAAAACCAATTTCAGAAGCAAACTCTACCATTTTTTTACCAGTGAAAACTGATCCTTGATCTGTAGTAATGGTTTCTGGAATTCCAAACCTATAAATGATATGATTTTGAATAAACCTTATCACTGCTTCTTGATCAACATTGGCTAAAGGTATAGCTTCAACCCATTTGGTGAAGTAATCAATTCCCACAAGGATATATCTATGGCCCTTCGACGAAGTTGGCTTTATCTCTCCAATCACATCTAGAGCCCAACCTCTAAAAGGCCAAGGTTTGACTATGGCATGCAATTCATTTGCAGGTACATGTTGTATCCCAGCATGCTTTTGACACTCTTGGCATCCCTTAGCAAATTCTATGCAATCTTTCAGCATAGTTGGCCAATACATTCCTTGTCGAAATAATAACCACTTCATTTTCTGGCCTACCTGGTGTGAACCACACGCTCCACTATGTGTATCGGAAACTGCTAAATATGCCTCGTTTTCACTAAGACATTTTAATAGTACTCCTTCAGGAGTCTTTTTAAACAATTCGTTTCCAATTATCACATAGCTCAAAGCTCTGTATTTTACCTTTTTATTGGTATTTCTTGTGGGATTTTGCAAATATTCCGCAATAGGCCTTCGCCAATCATTATTGGTCATATTGTCGAGAGCAAGAATTTCTGCTAAGTCAAAGTCACCAAAAAATTGACGTTTTTCGACAACGGCTAGTTCTTCGTTTGCATTTGTATCTGTTGCCCCCCCAGTTGTTGGTGTTGACAATAGTGACAAAGAATAGTCATTAGAAATGATTTTATCCTTTATTTCAATTAACTCTTCCAGGCTTTGTTTTGAAACTTTATAGCCTGAAGCGATTTGTGCCAATTCATTTGCCACTTGATTATCAATTCGTGGTAAATGTTCTAAGTGAACAGACTCAAATCTTTTTAACAAAGCATTGGCAACAACAAAGTATCTGATAAGGTGCTCTTTAATGCATTTGTACTCTCTTGTCAATTGTTTGATAACCAACTCAGAGTCACCTTTTATTTCGACATGACTTGCCCCCAGCTCAAGTAAGATTTCAAGGCCTACTATTAAAGCCTCATACTCAGCCTCATTATTGGAACAAACATCCCGAATTTTAAACTTATACTTTGTTGGAATGTTAGTAGGAGATATTATTAAAATACCAATCCCAACTCCATGTTTATGGCTTGAGCCATCAAAGTACAACCTCCAAGGATATACGTCTACAAAACTTAATGTTTCTTCGACAACAGAATGGTCTACTATAAAATCAGCAACCACTTGTCCTTTAATTGATTTTAGAGGTTGATAAGTTAAGTTGTATTCTGACAAAGCCAAAGCCCATTTACCAATTCGGCTATGCATTATTGGTTTCGACAGCATATGCTTAATAACATCAAAATGTGAATAAACAGAAACATCAGCTGGTTTTATATATTGCTTTAACTTTGTACACGAAAAATACAAACAAAGGCACAACTTTTCTATAGGAGAGTACCTCGTTTCGGCATCATTTAAGACCCTACTGAGGTAATAAATGGCTCTTTCGACACCACTATCATCCTCTTGTGCTAACATGCTACCTATTGTTCTATCAGAAGCTGCTATATACAATTTGAGCACTTTGTGTTTAATAATAGGCAACAAAATTGGTGGTTTCATCAAATAAGACTTGATTTCGTCGAAGGCTGCTTGATGCATTGGTTCCCATTTGAACTCTTCTTCCTTCTTCAGTCTTAATAATGGCGAAAAAACTTGTGTTTTGCCACTTAGATTTGATATAAATCTTCGTAGGAAATAGATTTTTCCCAGCAACGACTGAAGCTCCTTTTTGGTCGAAGGGGCCTTCGTTTCCATAATTGCCTTAGTCCTATTTTGATTGATTTCAATGCCTTTTTTGTGCACTATAAAACCCAAGAAATCACCTGCACGTACACAAAAGGCACATTTTAATGGATTTAATTTCAATCCATATTTCCTCATTCTTTCAAAAGAACGGCGAAGATGGTCTAAATGACCACTTTCTGAGGAAGATTTAACCACCACATCATCTATGTATACTTGCATAAAATCATCAATAAAATCATGAAACATAGAATTCATGGCCCTCTGATATGTAGCACCAGCATTCTTTAAACCAAAGGGCATTACTACCCATTCATAAACACCCAATGCCCCTGGACACCTAAAAGCAGTTTTTGACACATCCTCTTCAGCAATGAAAATTTGATTATACCCAGAATAACCATCGAGCATACTAAGATAATCAAATCCTGCTGCTGAATCTATTAGCATTTCTGCCACAGGCATTGCGTATTCATCCTTGGGAGATGCATTATTTAAATCCCTAAAATCTATGCAAACTCTAAGAGTCCCATTTTTCTTTATTACAGGAACTATATTGGCTAACCATTCGACATACCTGGCAGTTCTGATGAATTTGTTTCTGAATAGCCTTTCGATTTCCTCTTTGATCTTAGCCAACACTTGAGGAGCAAATCTTCTTGGCACTTGCTTCACTGGTTTCTTCCCTGGTCGAATTGGTAATTGCATTTCCACTACTTCTCGACTTAAACCAGGCATTTCATCGTAATCCCAAGCAAAGCAATCTTTGAACTCCCTTAGCAATGTGATGACTTGGGTTTTTAGAGAAGCATCAATATTTGCACTAATATAAGTTGGCCTTTTTATTGAGCCATTTCCCAAATCAACTTCTTCTAACGGGTCTTGAGCTTGCATATGTTTTGTCAAATCCTTAGGATCCTTTTCAAAACCTAATGGATCATTATCATAGATACAATCAAGTCTTTCATCTATGATTATGCCATTTTCTTCATGTAACTCATTGGCTTCAACAGCCATTGTTTGTTGAATAACCTCGGCTTCCATAGCCGCTTTAAACTTGTTTTCGGCCATATAAGCCGTAATTTTGTCCCATGCATTGGGCACTGGCATAAGAACACTTTCAAGAATGAGTGTTCCACCCCGTTGGTCGAAAAACACCATCAGGATAGACACTATCATCTCCCATTATTTCTCTTTCCCAAACAAAACCATAATTTGGGTCAAGATGAACTGAGGCAAAAACATTATCCGCAGGGACATATGCCTCATTAGAAGATGAACATGGCGCAATCTTCGCCATTTGTTTCTCAAAATTTTTCTTGGTAACTTGGTTCACATCAGCACGGAAGTAGCTCTGATCGGCTTCAACATACTCTACCAAACCATCTTCCTTCCACATTACTAAACGTTGATGCAAAGTTGAAGGGACAGCACCAACTCCATGGATCCACTCTCTACCAAGGAGTAAATTGAAATTCGCTTTAGAGGCTATCACTAAGAACAATGTAGTCCTCTTTATGGAACCAACGATTAAGTCCACCTCAATGGCCCCCAAAGAGTGGCCAGTTTTGCCTTCATAGTTGCTTAAGACAATGTTATGTGGCCTGAGGTCAGTATCGAACTTACCAATCTTCTTCAAAAGACCATGCGGCATCAAATTCACCGCAGCTCCACCATCCACTAACACTTTGTTAATTCCAACACCATTGACCTTGGCTTGGACATACAGGGGTTTCAAGTGGTTTTGCATACTCATATCTGGCTTCTCGAAAGTAGCCATTTGGTCTTCGACACAACCATCGTTCATCACATAGTAACACATTGGCTTATGATGAGCCATGTCCTCTGTGAAATCTTCTTCAACGTCATTTGGTACCGTGATAACATCGTACTCAAGAGGCAGTATTGATACCACATTGCAAACAACGTCGAGGTCATCTTCAGAATCATTGAAATCAGACTCCATGTCTTCATCCATGTCGAAATCAGCATTTCTTTCTTTCACTGTTGACAATGGAGGAAATACTCTTTCAAGAGCAGGCCTTCTTGGCTTTTCTGTTACCACAGCCTTGCCTTTGGCCTTATTCGCTGCACACACCTGACTAGCAGCATCAGCATTCCTCTTTGTGGCAACTTCAGCTTTGTGAACCTCACTCTTCGCCACTATCATGCTGCGTGGAACTTGATTATTAGCCAAATGACTTGTAACCTGGTTAATGTCAAAGTGTGCCTTCTTCTTCTGTTGTCTTTGGTAACGACGCCACTGTGTTCTAGTCATAGGGTTCTTACCCTTATAGTTATTCTTATAATTAAACTTAATAGCATCAGTACCTGGCTTGACAGCTTTAGCACGTTGATTATTGGGCACCCACTCTTGGACAGGAGCACTAGCACTTGGAACAAAGGATTTACCTGTTGACAGTTTCAAATACCCTTTTGCTGAGGACTTCTCCTTAGCAAATTGTCGTTTACTTGTTGAAGGCTTTGCTGACACATTAGCCTCATAGCCAGGAAGATCTCCTTTTGCAAAGTTAAATTTTGGCCTGTTATCAAGCCATTTTCTTTTGCGTTGTTGTTGATCCTGATAACCTTCGACAGCTTTAGCTGCTTCCTTATCGAAGACAGCACTGCACCTTGGGCAAAGCATAACTTCAGAATTATTCCACTTACACCGATTGAGGAAATCTATCAATTCTTCCTCAGCCTTTGGATACACAGCATGTATCTTCCCATCATATTCTTTTAAGGTCACTTCCTGTTTCTTACCTTCAGCATACATAAAACCTTTTAATTTTTTGGTGGCAATCTTAACACACTTAGGGGGGTCTGCCATTTGAGCATCCACCATGCCTACATCAGCTTCGACAGGTTCAGAATACATAGCTTCAGCCTTAGGCAACGGGTCAACATCAATCTGCATAGGAGCTTTCATTTTCTTATCAGCAAATTTGAGTCTTCCTTCGTCAATTGCGTTTTGCACAATATCCCTGAAGAGCACACAACGGTCAGTGTTATGTCCCAAAAAATTATGGAACTTACAATAACCCTTTTTCTTTCTTTGGTCAAGAGTTGGTATTTTAAGGCCTTTAGGCACTAATATTTGACCATCAATTACTAAAAGATCAAAAATTTCATCACATTTCGTAACATCAAAAGTATAAGTCTTAGGCATAAATCTATCGTTCTTAGGCTCTACAGGGTTATTCCCATTTACAGGCCTTAATAATTTACAGGTATAAGGAGGACCAGGCTTAAGTTCAGCCATGTCTATCTCCTCTTCTTCGACATTACTATATGTAACGTCAAATTCTTCTTCGACATATGCCACTTTCTCTTTTTTATGATACCTATTTGACCTAGATTTTTCCTCTCTAAGCCTTTCAACTTGTCGAACTCTATCAGCCAAATGAGCCATATCTCGCAAATGAGATGTGTCTAATTTCTTTCTAATTGAGTAATCAAGGCCACCAGCAGCCATTTCGACAAGCTCATGTTCAGGGACTTGTGTGAAGCAACGAGATTTCAACAGCCTGAATCTGTTTAAGTAATCATCAATAGTTTCAGGCATTTTGCGCCGAACACTAGCCAATTCTTTAAGACTAATTTTCGACTGGCCCATGTAAAACTGTGCATGGAATGCCTTTTCTAATTGCCCCCATGTGTACATAGAACCAGGGGGTAATGTCGTGAACCAAGTGAAAGCATTTTTAGTTAGAGAATTTGGAAAGTATTTCATCTTCAAATTCTCATTTTGTGCTAAGTCCCCAGCCTCAGTCAAGAAACGAGCAATGTGTTCGACTGTGGACTCATTTGTATCACCACCAAACTTAGTAAACTTGGGAACCTTCCATCCCCTTGGTAACTCAGTTTGTAATACATATTCACATAATGGTGATACGAAGTTAGGCCTTTGTAAACCTATATTAAGGCCATTTTGCGCCAAAATTGTTTCGACTAAAGTAGCTATATTGTTTTCTGCGCCAACATTGTTTTGTTGCACTTGTCGGACAACTTCATCAGCGTTCTGGTGTCTATTTACCAAAACTACTTCAGGGACGTGGTTTACTGCCCCTTGTAGTTCGCCTACAACTGTCGACGCTTCGACTGCAACTGCTTCTTGGGGGTTAACTGGCGACGCATTACCCGCAATAATAGGAACGTGCCTATTATTAACCGCTGGAGCCCCAAAGAAATCTGCAATCCTACTCATCTGATTTGCCAACATTTGGTAACTGTTATTGGTATTTCGAATCAATGGATTGAAAACTGTACCAATTTGTTGGGTAAGCATATTAACCATATCGTGATTACTCTCATCTACTTGCTGTCTTAAGGCCAACAAAGACGTATTGGTTAATGCTGGGGGATTTCGACCAAATACGCTCTCAGAAGAGACATGTGTAGGGGAAAAGGTCGAAATATGTGGCATACCAGTAGGCACGCCATGCATTCCCAGAGGAAATGGGGGTAGATGCACGTTATTCAAACGTGGGTCTAAACCGTTTCCCATTGCCATGTAAGGGCTATGAAGCCCTGCACTTAACGGCAAAGACATAGGCAAAGATGCCATTTCTGACTGTGTTGAATCAACATTAGTCATTGATAATGAAGGAACGGTTATCGACAATGATGGTCCTGCGCTAATGTTTGCAGAATCCATTGTTGTTCCTTGCACTTGTGAAACCACAGGGTTGGAACTAGACGCATTATTCGTACTGGACCGAACCATTTTACCACTTCTTAAGTGCATACAACAGCGAATACAAATAAGAGAGTATAAACATGAACAAAATCAAAGGCAATGTCCCACTGGGCGTGCCAATTTGTTTGCTGGTGTTTTTAGCGAACAATCACTAGTTTTATTAGAAGGTTTGTGAGATCAAACTAGAAAAATCTCAAAGCAATTGCCTTTGAATTGCAAAAGTTTTTGTTTCAGAAAATGTAGAAAAGGGGACGATTTGCAAATGATTAACGGAATTGAAAAGAAAAGAAGCAGTAAATGGTGCAGGAATTGTAAAGAAAAGAAGAACAAATTGCATTGAATCATAAAAATGGTACACGATCACATACAGGGATTCTTCCACTCGTTTTTCGCTCTGGCTTGGAAGTTAGAGTTTCAGGAATCGGTTGTGTATTGTGATTTTCGCGACCCCTGTTTCTTCTCAGAAACAGTTATTTATACAAGGGAAAAAGGGGGGAAATTCGAACTAAGTAACTGCCTAACAATTTGAAAATAAGTAACTGCTTCTACTTTCGGCCAAATAACTGCTCCTACTTTCGACCGAAACCGCTCTGTCACGCTTCGACCAACTGCTAGTCTTCAGCGCATAACTGCTCTGTTTTCTGTCTGTCGAAAGCCAGTGTCGATTTTCCTCTCTCTTGCTTTTGCTTCCCTGGAAACTTGTCGAGTTTACCTTGCACACGACCATTTTCTTTGTCGAAACAATATGGTCTTTGTGAAATAAATATAAATCAAGCCATGTTGACCATCTTTAATGTAGCCTGTCGAAATTACAGGCTAACAGGCGCCCACATGCGTAAGAAGCACGCACGAGTCTTAACTAGTTGCCAAAGAGGGGGAACCCATGCGCGTGAGAAACATGCACAAGTCGTAAGAACTCGCCCAAGATGGGGCGCCCACATGCGTGAAGAGCACGCAGGAAACCCTAGTGGCCACCCTAACGCATGAGGAGGATGTCCAAGCTAGAGCGCCCACACGCATGAGCGGGCGCCCAGTTCGTGGCCAAAACGAGAAGATACTCACCTCCGGGGTATGCAGGTCGCCCGCGTACGCCAAGTAGAAGAATGGCCGCTCAAATTTTGACCGCCCGTGCGTGGAAAACTTCCGAGGAACTCTAAAAGAAAATAACTACTAGATAAGTAAATGGGAAAGACCTCTCCCATACAGATATTTACAAGCCCAAAGTGTTAGAAATATTCGAAGCAACACGGTGGTCTGATAAAACCACTAAGCACGCCCCCTACTTTGTTATCCCGAGCACCGAAAATTTACTAAGTGATAACTGGGGGCACGGCTATCAAGACAGCGCATCAAGCCTACGCCCGCTCGACGATCGACCTTGGCTTGGGGGGCAACTGTTCTGGGCTGGGCCAGTCGTCAAGCCCAACCCATTAGCGGATAAGCCCAATAGACCTATGGGTCTCCAGAGTCAACGATCTTGATCACTACACTCGAATCTGACGGATAAGCCCTTGATCACTATATATAGAACTAAGCACCACGAAACTAGGTACACAATCTATTCTGGTTATTACTCGATATCTAGTAGCTCGACCTAGCTGACTTGAGCGTCGGAGTGTCCTCGCAGGTACACCCCCCCGCGCGCGCCAGTCGCAGCTCAACAGCATCATCAGTTCGATCGCTTTTCTGCAACATCTAAGGACCAATCCCTTGACCAGCTCTACAGCCGACCTCAAGGTACTGATCATGTTCCTTCAAGATGGTTGAGTTTCATCAGCTCCTTAACATCAGACCCATTGTGCTCTCCCACAATAAAGTGAGGAGTTAGTGTCTGAAGATGAGTTAGCCTTCCTATCTTCTTTGGCATCTTCTTTACATCAGTATATTCTAGATTAAGATGACGTAAATTGACAAGTTTGTAAAATTTTGAAGGAAGTTTAGTCAACGGACAACATTTTAATATTAGTGTTTCCAAATTGTACAACATACAGATGGAATCAGGTAACCTTTTGATCCCAGTCAAAGTAAGGTCTAGATAACGCAAAAGCTTTAAATTGCTTATTGCTTCAACTAGCTTCGAGAGATAACATCGATAGAATGATAACATCCGCAAATATTTTTGTAACATCCCAAATTTGTAGTCGACAAAAACAAATTCGAGATATTACCTTTAGCCATTCAGAGATGCACTTCTACGGATTCAAAAATGACATAACTGATACATCAATTATGAACAACTGGAATTATCAATTTTCGTTAAAACTTTATATTTTGATACGTAAACAAATCCTCAAATATTCGTATAATTCTAGTCATTACAAAAACTCACTAATCCAAGTGCATTAATCCTAAACTTAAACTCGGTCATAACCCGATATCTAATACCGAGTACACATCATGACCCGTGAACTTCCTCAACATGATAGCCCCAAGCAGCTAGGGTCCTGAACTTCCTGAACAATCCTTAGACTTTACCTGTGGATCTGAAAAACAATCAACAATAAACAGTGAGATTACAAATCTCAATGAGTGACTCCGAGACCCCTTACTATTCCTCTTATTCGTTCTCTTTTAGTTATCTTAATTATTTTGAAGACCGACTCGAGAGACCAAATCACTCAACCTCTACGAGCCCTCTAATCCGGCAATCACTGCACGAATCATTGTATTTCCATAAAAATCATTTCCTTTTTATCTTTGGCTTAGCATAATCCGTGAAACAAAATCTCACGAGATCACGGAAACCCCAATCCAACATACCAATGAGGGATAATGCGAGGGCCTTGGCTTTCGGACTCATGACTTCCCTCCACTCCACCAAGTATGCTAAATAACTCGGAGTCGTCACCCCGTTAATACATTATTAATCACTGAACAATATTACACATGTTCAGGAATTCCATTTAAAACCATTTAAGGGTCACAGAACAATATTACACATGTTCCAGACATCACTTTAAAACCATTTATGGGCTCCCACTCGTTTATACAATATTTCGATCAACACATAATTCCATTAACGAATTCAAGCAACAAGTTATCATCCACCATACATAAACATAATTCAAATTCATGATATTTCAATAGACAGTCTAGGTGCAGTAAGTTTTCAGCAGTGGTACGTGAACTTCAACAATTTCTTTAACATAGCAAACGATATCGGAATAAAGCAAACAAATATTCATTGGAAACCTTAGAGTGTCTAGTTTCTAGATATAATTTTTATTTAATTGTTTATATAGCCAAAATGGTAGCAAATTGTGTCTATTTATTAAAATCAGTGCCTTAGAGTGTCTAGTTTCTAGATATAATTTTTATTTAATTTTTGCTTTCCTGATTTAATCCAAATTTATTAAAATCAGTGCCTAAATGGTAGCAAATTGTGTCTATTTTCCAGGAAAGCAAACCTTAAAATTTTTGGAGACACAGAAAGTTCAGAATTACAGAAACACTGAAGCTATGTCAAACGGTCCTAAACAGAGTTTCAGCACAACATTATGCACACTTAACACCACCAATCACCAAAATTCAGCAACCAATTCAATTCATGCGGTACATTCAGAATACACACACTACATTTTAAAATATATAACGTGGTGAGAACACTCACCCGGTTGACGACTAGTCGAAACTTTTCGCGAACCGGAAACCGTAACTTCACGAACTAAGCTCTCTAACACCTCCAACCACCTCCAACCACCTCCAACCCAGCTACCCAAAGCGAACCACAGCCCTCTAATCTTCTCCTACTGAAATGAACTTTGAAAATCACTCTTGAAACCTTCTAACCACTTCAAAAGATGCCACATTGCAAAATGGAAGTGGAACCCTCTCTTTTTTCCCCTCAAACCCGATTTTATAGAGAAATGTGAGATTATAATTGAACTTGATTCAGCTATTGATGTTGGTACCAATGGAAAGAGAATTAAGAATGGAGAAGAATGGTGGTGGAAATCTGAACATGCATCAAGAAATGAGGGAGAACCCTCTCTCTCTCTCTCTCTCTCTCTCTCTCTCTCTCTCTCTCTCTCTCTCTTCTCTCTCTCTCTCTCTCTCTCTCTCTCTCTCTCTCTCTCTCTCTCTCTCTCTCTCTCTCTCTCTCTCTCTCTCTCTCTCTCTCTCTCTCTCTCTCTCTCTCTCTCTCTCTCTCTCTCTCTCTCTCTCTCTCTCTCTCTCTCTCTCTCTCTCTCTCTCTCTCCCTCTCCTCCTCTCTTGTGTTTTTCTGTTTCTATTGCTGAATAGCATTCAGCTGATGGAGTGTGTTTTTAAAACACTAAGTAGCTTGAGGTAATGATTTGGTGGGTTAAGGTATATGGTAGTAGGGTGTGTCTCATGGTTTGTCTTGCACAAATTCTATTTCTCACCTCATTCCTTTATTTTATTTCTCAATTCTACCCAAATAAAATACACACTTCATACAAACATCAAATTCTCACAATAATCACAATTAACACATCACTCAAGAAGACATGCCCATAATCACATAATTTCTTAATTAAACCACAAAATCAATCAAAACAAGTGAATGTCTATATAGGGCTTTAAAAACACCAATGTAATTCTAAATAGAAAATGATTAAACAAATTTCAAACACTGAAACATACAATTTAAGTAAAATAACTACACGATAATTTCAATCATCCCTAATCACACGAACGATACTTAGCCACTTGTGGGGATGTTACAATTTTAGTCTTGAATAGAGATTATGTGGTACATGATTGCATATCGTGACTTGATGGACGCGCCGTACCATAAGACTGCGTAATCCCCGAATCTTATCACCATCATTTGATTCAAGAAAACACCAAATGTGACATGTCCTTTCAGGGATATCCTGCACCCTATCATCCACTACTTGTAAGCAAAATTCTCCAGACCTTAGGTATTATGGTATTATGGAAGACTTAATTGATAGCCAACACCTTAGGAAGCCGGGGAATTGGATGCTTATATGGAATCTCAAAATTTCAAATAAGGTGAAGTTGTTACTTTGGAGAGTAGTAAGGGGATGCTTGCCCACAAGAACGAATTTACATAAGCGCAATGTGCCTTGTGATGTTAACTGTCCTATATGTGTTGAAGGAATTGAAGATGAGGTGCATCTATTGTTTCTTTGATTTGTTTGACAGTAAGACAGCTCCAAAACGAAAGGAATTAGCTATGATTTTTTGGGCGATATGGAAGAGACGCAACTATAAAGTGTGGGAGGATGTAGTGCAGCCTGTCCAAATTTCACAGTAGCTTGCAATGGATTATTTGCGAGAATGGGAGCTGGTGCGTATGAGACCGAGACAAGACAGCAACATCGCTGAACCAGTAGCGCATACAGATCAGCAACGATGGCAACGGCCAGATCCAGGTGTACTGAAATGCAATATAGACGCTGCCTTGTTCGATCAAGAAGGCAAATTTGGAGTCGGCTTTTGTATCCGCGACGAGAATGGAATCTTTATGGAAGCAAAAACAATGTGGTTCGAAGGAATTCCTGCACCCCAAGAGGCTGAGGCGATGAGACTTTGGCAAGCATTGAAGTGGTTAATGGAATTAGGCTTGGAGGCGGTGGCAATTGAGACGGATTGTCTCTCAGTTGTCAACGCGGTGAACAAAGCGTCAATTCTCAACACTGATTTTGATGTCATTATTTCTCATTGTAAAAGTTTACTTTCTATGTTTCCAAGCTTTAGGATAAGCTTTATTGGGAGGCAGGGCAGATTCAAATGGTGTTCCTGGTATTCCAAGAAACACCCAAACATCCTGTCTTAGTGGTAGTACACCCCAAACTTTGCATAAAAGGGGCTGGGTTTGAATCCAGGGGAACACCATTTATCCACCTTTTCTTCATTTTTTTAAACAGCAAATCCATGATTTATCCTCTTTTTCTTCATTTCTTAAACAACAAACCCATGATTTCTACACAACTTCACACCAAACAAAATGAAACGGCACAACCCACGATTTTTCCTCTTTTTTTTTTCTTCGTACAATTGTTAAATCATTAAAGGAACACCCTATTTTTTAATCCTGGATCCGCCCCCGTTCAGAGGCAAGCAAATCTTGTTGTTCATTCTCTTGCAAGGGCATCAAGAAACTATGCTAGCTCCCAAGTTCATTATTATAGTCCACCATGTATTGCAACTATTATTGAAAGTGAAATAATATAAGTTTGTTTATCTCAAAAAGGCAAAATTACACCAGGGGACCTTTAACTTATTTATTTGTAACAAGTTGGCCCTTTAAGTTTCTTTTGTAACAAATAGGCCCTTTAAGTTACCCGACGTTGACACCGTTGGCCCTTTTAGTAAAATGTAATATCGTTCATTACATCAAAATACACCAAAATATGTTTGTTTGCATCAAAATACATAAGCTAGAGTAGTCACAATATATAAAGTAGCATTACATCAAAATATATAAGCTAGAGAAATCATTAAAAGGGCCTATTTGTTACAAAAAAAACTTAAAGGTCCAACTTGTTACAAATAAATAACTTAAAGGTCCTCTAGTGTAATTTTGCCTCTAAAAAAATAAAATAATTATTAGTCGTAGACTTAGCATCTTATTCTTCATCATAATATACATGACGTATTTGTATAAGAAAGTAGTACAGAAAGAACAATTAGTATGTGGAAATGAAATTCGTTTTAAAATACTGTTTACATAATTAGGTGGAGTGAACAATCCTAATTGTGTTTTTTTATCGGTAAGAAAGGAAAAAGCAACAAACAATCCAACTAGGGTCTTAAACTAGTAATTCATATAGCATCGCAAGCAGAGAAATAGAGATGGCTGAAGGACAATGATGCCACAAGTACACTACATGCATCGTGATGTGTTTTGTTTTGCCAACCAATCAACACAAGAGTTCCCCTCACGAAGGGAATGTTGAAAGCTGAGTTGCCAACCACGTTAACATAAAGCAGTGGATATGATCAGTAATCCGCGCATGGGGGTGAGTGGTAGAAACTCCCTTATTGATGAACTTCAGAGCAATCAATGAATCAGTCTCACAAATCAGATTTTGATATCCATATTTTCTTGAGCAATGTTGAGACCCTGAGCAATGACCAACAATTCTGCATTCATGTTGTTTGTGTAGCCACACTCGCCTGAGAAGTCGAAAATCCCGTTGCCATTGTGATCCCAGAATAGCCCTCCATATCCTGAACGACCAGGATTGACAAAAGAGTTACCATCAGCATTAAGCTGGACAAAGTTTGCAGGAGGTGGTGTCCAGGTGACTAGTCGCGCCTCCTTGTTAGAAGAGGGATTAGGAAAAGCTTTAATTGTCGCGTCCAAGAGAGAACGACTTCATTTCTCGACCTACATAACATCCAACAAGTGATGATAAAATGAACCCTAATTGTGTTTAGTACTCAATTAGGAGAAAATAAACATATAGTCAAATTAGGATACTATTTTTAATGCTTATCAATGATTTAAGAATGGACGAATTAAAAATTTAATAGGAAATGTTTGGACAAAATATAATTTTTCGTTAATATCTACATCTAAATCAAATAATATAACACATGCATGGTAGTCAATTCACTATATCATAAGTAATATAAATCATGAGTTTGTCCACATAGGCTTACAACTATGACCAATCAGAAAAAGCCACACACATCTCCAAATAAATAAATATATCTCAAAAATGAAGAATCAAGGGATCGAACCCCTTCCTCACACCCGCATTTTCCAACACTAACCATTTGAGCAACCACATTTTGTTGTAACTAAGGCGTATTATAGAATATATACCCTTTTTTTCTTTTATTTCTAGCAAAACGTATTACCTACTAATTATATTTATTTATATGTATTTTAATACTTATATATTACATTTATATATCATATTTATTTGACATCTAATATTTTGTATCACTTTCCATAGATTTTAGATTCTATGTATTTATTAACTAGAATGTTATTAAATATGAGTAATTTTATTGATTTTCAAATTTGTTTTTAATTCAAAATTATATTAAATTTAAAAATATTGTGGATCCAGTAATGAATACAATGTTAATTTTATGGATCCAATCTCTCTCTCGACAATCTCTCTTCATCTCTCATTCGCACATTCCTCTTCCTTCTTTTTCTCTCATTTTCTATCACAAAATTTCAATCTTTTTTTTGATGAACTACAAAAGTTTGTCCTTCATCTCTTCTTTCATCTTGATCAACTCAAAACGCAAAGCAACGAAAGAAGAAAATCAGAAGAAACAGAGCACTGCATTTCTCTCTCTCCATGGACCATCACTCCTTCTATCTTCCTTCGTTAGGGTTTCGTTTTTCCCTAAATTTCTGAAGAATTTCCTTCGTTAGCATCATAACAAAATTGGCCACGATACTGTGTGAAGGATGAAGAACGATATTCGCCACTTCCACCGCCACAAGACGCCGATGTTCTAAACCACAGCAACTTCTTCAGCACCTTACAGTGATTTGTTTTTGATTCTATGTCTTCTGTTGTAAAGTTTGTCTTTTTATCATGTCAAACTAAATAGGTTTTCTTTGCTTTTGCTCGGTAATATTTTTATGGTTTAAATATGTATTTAGTCCCTACAAATGTCCCTGTTTTTCGATTTAGTCCCTGCAATTTTTTTTTTAAATACGTCCCTGCAAAATAACTTTTTTTTGAATATGCCCTTCCGAAAGTTGGAATTTTAAATACGTCCCTGGAAAATAACTTTTTTTTAAATACGTCCCTGCAAAATAACATTTTTTTTGAAATACGTCCCAACAAAAAAAAATTGTGATATTTTGCAGGGACGTATTTAAAAAAAATGTTATTTTGTAGGGACGTATTTAAAAAGTTTATTTTGTAGGGACGTATTTAAAAAAAAGTTATTTTGCAGAGACGTATTTAAAAAAAACATTTGCAGGGACTAAATCGAAAAACAGAGACATTTGCAGGGACTAAATACATATTTAAACCTATTTTTATTCTTTGAAGTTTTTGAAATTTTCTTCAATCATTTTCAAATGGTTTTTTTCCCCTTCGACGTCTGTGATCATAAAGTTTTAGAGGAGTTTTGGCAGTGCAGTATCTTTCTGGCTAAAAAGATTCAGCTTTTGAAATCATAACATTGTTTTGGAGTACTTCCTAAGTTTATCAAATGTGTTGATGCGGCGATGAAGGTACACCTATGGTTGTCCGGTTACAGAAATGTTATTGTCACCCTTTTAACAATGTGGTTTTTTTTCCTGTTTTGATCACTGTTATAGCTTTAAAAATCCTTTCGGCCGGAACCACTATCGAGAGAAGAGGAGACTATCAGAAGCACAAGAGCAACAAGGTAGCCAGGTTGTTACAACATAGGTGCTGAACCTGTTTTGGGTTTATTCCGTAAGTATTCTTATAACTGCATATTGGTTTTCCCCATTATTTTCAACTTTAAATTTTTTATTCCGTTTACCAATATTCTGTCTTTTGCATTGCACTTTCATTTTAGTACATGTTGGGGTTGCAAAATATAAAACTAGAATTCAATTTTATGTTTCATTTGTGCTCACATGGCATTCAACTTGCTTTAAGTAGTAATTTTGGGTTCGTGTAAGTAACTACTAAGCAATGATGGATATGATATGTGATTAGTGAGTAAACATGCATATGTTATATTAACTTTTTGTGCTATTTAGTTATGGTATTATAGTATTTGTGTCTTATTTATGCATAATTAGGTATTATCTAATTTAACTATTAATATCCAAATTTTTTATACTAATAGAAGGCATATGCATGATTGGACATGATTAGTATGTGTATTGCTTGATGTTTGGGCCATAACCTAAGTTACACTCATTCAAAAATTGTGATATTGATGTTCTTGGACACCTAAGACAATGTACTAAAGATATAAATGGGTGTAGGAAACCAATTTTGCTAGTTTGAAGTCCAATGAACCTCAATAATACTAGACAACAATTCTGTCCAAAATTTGGTTGAGTTTTGACCCATAACACATTTTCGTATTTGACCCATATCTCAAGAAATACAAGTCCAATTGATCCAATTCTAGTTGTATTGGTTAGCTAACTCATGTATCTACCACTTTGATTCAGGAACAAAGTGCTGAAAAGATTGGATTCAAGGGTGAAAATGACATGCAACTTGATCATTATGACAATGCTCCAGATTTCAAACTACACAGCACACATTGTGGAATTATATTAACCATAATTCACACAAAACTTCAATTTGAAAGATAGAATACGATCTGGAAAGAAGACTTAATGCCCCTCATTTTATCCTCAGGGCCCAAATGTATTAGACTTCGAATTCATGGTGCAATTAATCAAAGAAGTTAGGCATTAGAAGCTGTCAAAATTGAAATGAGCTTTTGACCAAGGAGCAGTATATCGCCCCTAACTTCCACATGGAAAATCCAATTGGGAAGATAAAACATGATCTGGTACGCTGACTAAATGACCCACAATTTATCTTCAGGAACCTAATCAAGATTTCAACAGGAAGGATGACTTATCTTGCAATTAATGAGAGGGTCCAAAACTGTCTTGAAGTATTCAAGTGTTCTTACTTTTCAAGCCTATATAAAGGGGGCTTTGGCAAGCCATGGGACATTTAACTCTAGATTTCAGAAGTGTAACATATATTTAGTATCTAAGAGTTGTTTTCTTGGTAATATGAGTAGCTAAACCTTTAGCTAGAGCTAAGGGTAAAACTTTTGTAAAGTAGTAGTATTGTTCTTGGCTTTTAAAATGATCTTCAATGTTAAATCTTTTGAGTTGTTTAAAGAGGTATGAAAATGATTTTGTTTTGTGAAAGCTTTGATTTGTGGTAGACATATTTGGCACAATGAATGCTTAGTTGTACATAACAACATTTGGTAACATAATCTCTTTAAGACAACTAAAAGATAGTTTTCAAAAGCTACAAAGTTTTCTAAGTGCTTAATGTTTTATCTTCCAATTGAAATCACTTGATTGTTGGATTTCAATTGAGTTATCAAGTATAGCCAAGAACAACTCTATGATTTTACTTAAGTGGAACCCCAAAGCTCTAGTACTTAGTGTTATATAAACTTCAAACCTCACAATTAGATTGGCATACCTTTTCCTTCAAAATATCCCTGTGGTTCGACACTCGGACTTCCGAGAAATTTATTACTTGAAACAAACCTATACTTGGGTGTGCAACCGTAAAGTGTGATCAATATGGATAGAGTGAATACAATTATTCAAATCCAAATATTAAAATTATCATAAATAGTAGTGCAATTAGGATATTGTGAAGCTGTGTGTCATATATAAATTTATCTCAGGTAATTGTGAAGTTGTGTGTCATATATATGATATTGAATTTGCAACTTTTGTTCTGTTTAATCACGATACAGTGAGCCTGATTGAAAAGTCTTGCTCAGAGCTTCTTGAATTCTTGGAGGAGCTTTTAGTGTTTTAAATAGGGATACTACTGAATATCCAACAATATCTAATACTTATTTATTGAATAATGTTGAATATAAATCCTATGGGTTTTCCTAGGAACATATCTGACCTCATTGGTAGGTTCTCTTCAAAGTTCATGTGAGGGACTCATCGAGAATATATTTGAGAAAACATTTCATGTTTGAGGGATTATGATTGATTAGGACTTGCTTAAAAAGTTCAAAGATAAATCAAATGTTGTTAAGGTGAAGCGTAAATCTTAATTTTCAATAGCGTTCATAGTTTTAAGCTAAGACTTTCCAACAAACCATAATCCATAACATTACTTACACTGTTAGAGACAATGTCTCGATCGTCAATGCATGAGGGTTTCGTGGATACAATTTCAAAGCTTTCACCAAGAGAGAAACCCTAAGATAAAATAAAATTTGAACTAATGGTTCTTTCTTCGCACAGTCACTATATCCCACTAAATTTGGGACTTCTCTCAAACCCTATCGCGTGATGTGAAAAGCGGTGCTGCTCTGTATTCCTTTTGTTTGCTCTCAATCTTTTTTTTATCATCACTCTCAATCTTATTCCTAATAGTGAGTAATACTAATTAGATTGCAATAGATCGTTCCATATTTAGTTTTTTTTTACAAAATTAGATTAGTCGCTAGCAAAGTCGTTGGATACTAACAATATGATAAAAAAACCTAATCTAATGCATCATTATGCTTTTATTGATTATTAAGTAAAATATTTACCATTCTCCAACTAATATTGTATATCGCACGTATGATAAAAAATTCTAATCTAATGCATCATTATGTTTTTATTAATTATTAAGAAAAATATTTACCATTCTCCAACTATTAATTATTTTTGTCAAAAAAAACTATTAATTGTTCAGTCATAGATGTTACAATAGAATGAATATATAAGGTTTAATAAAAAATATATATAATGTTCATATTAAAATAAAATATCATAAATTGTTGTCAATTCTAGAAATTTTTTATACCTCATTAATTATGGAGCTTTATAGGCAAATAAGATATGGGGAATAAGTCTCTTTTAAAAAAGAAGATATGGGGAATAACCAATACTAATATTGATATTCTAATTTCTTTTTGTATCTTGCTTTCAAACTTATAACATCAAATATTTTAGGTTTAATTACATTTTTCGTCCCCCTATAATAGTTAATTCACGATTTTGGTACCCCAGCCGAAATTGGTCAAACTAATGGTTGAAGTGGTACTAAATTAAATGACGTGGCATCCCATGTTTGAGTGCCACATGAAATTTTTAATTAAAACATAATATTTTAATATTACAATTTTGTTTTTTAAATAAGTAATAATAAACATCTCAATATCTGGTAATAAAGTATTTTTTAATCTACTTTTTTCCAACTTACTGACTCTCTTTCTCTGCGATGAAGGTTCGGAGATAGCAAAGCTTGGTGTTACTCAAGGTGGAAGTTTGATGAAGATCATGAGGAAGATCTTAGAGTGACCAAAGGATCTTTGTTATGTATACTTATGGATGGATGTATTGTTTCATCCTTCCCTGAGTCTCACACTCGACTAAACGAGTGCTTTCTACCTGTACATGGGAATCTCGACTGGTACTGCCCACAGTGGAGCGTGAATGGGGAAATTTTCCATGTGGAGACGAGGACGAGAGAGATAATTCCCCCACTGTTAACTCTTGGATGAGGATGGGGACGAGAACCATTCCACTGTCCGAGTACATTATATGTGTTTTTTAATTAAAAATATTAATAAAAAATAAAAATGTGCTAACTGCTATCTTTTATTCTTAATTTTATTTTTTAAATATCAATAAATAAAAGGAGGACTAAATTTTATATTAAAATATTAAACTATGATTTTTTAGTATACAATCTAATCTAATAAACGTGTCCTACTAAAATTTGTTATGGTGGGTTTATTTTCTAAGGTGTCTAAAGTAGTCAATTATTTTGACATAATATACGTAAACATTCAACTGGCTCTTTTTTAATCCCCAAACAACAATTTTAAAATTTAAGTTAAAAGGAAATGTATACCCGTGCTGGCACGGGTGATACATACTAGTAATATATTAAAAAAATGAAAAGTCAACTAATGAATTATTAGTATTATTAAAAAATTAAATTTTTTGAGAATGTTAAGCTACATTTTCATTAGAAGGAAACGATAAAAACTTGAATAATCATGACCCTTCATGAAAGGGTATGAAATTCTTATAAATAAGGGGTTATGGTCCCAATTGTAGATAACACAATATAACAAAATATTGATTCTCTTTATCCCATATTCGGAAGAGGAACTAAGAAATTAAGGAATCTAAAATTAGAAGGTCGTGCCTATCAAGACCATGTGTCTTCTCATTAAGATTACATAAAGGTACGCTTTCGTATTCTATTTCATCTTGAATTCGGGTATGACCTCATAAAATATTGATTTAGGATTGTGCTCTTTCTTGACTTCTATATGGATAGAAACATGTGGTTAGGAACAAATCCTTGATCGTTAGAAACCAACATAAAAATGTTTGAAAAAATCACTACTCATGTGTTAAAAGGGATCAGTTCACATGTGGTTCATATACTACCAAACACAAACATTTTGATAAAAATTTCTATGTTTTATCTCTGGGATAAACTTCGTCTTATTTATTTTGGGTTAACAATGATTTATTCCCATTATTCTGTCAAGCAGAACTTTCCAGAAGAATCCATTGAATCCTGGGGGACTTTCTTGTCAGACGAATCAATCCTTGAGGGTAGTAGTGCCTTCACATGCCTCAGACTATAAACTATTTCTGTGATACATGATTTCGGTGCTTGTCTTGAAGTGTTCGTGAGATCGTGCTGCATTCGTGATAATTTGAAGTGTCTCCAAATATTTTCCAACAATTACTACCAAAAGTTGCTAATGCATCAAGACACACATTTGCCTTGCAATAACAATGAGTCACCCGCACTTCCCAATCACCAACTAGAAGCAACCAAATACGAGTCACATGATACCCTAAGGGCTAGCTGAAACATCCTTCAATAGCTGGTTACAAAAAATCCCGACAAGCCTGTATAACAAGTCCAGGTTCGGTATTCGAGATCACAGAAGAATGAAAGCATCAACAACGGATTTGGTGTCTAGCTCAAAAATTACATCACTATAACCAAGAGACCTAACCCAAGAAATAGCATAATAAAGACCAAAAGCCTTGCTTAACACCACTTGAGTAATCGAGGATAACCGTAAAGTTTGAGTACAAATAAACATCTCCTCAAAATCCCTCAAGCACATCCTAATTCCCACCTTAGTTTCCTCCTTCGAGAAGAAGCATCAATATTGCACTTCATAGACCCGAGAGGTGGTTTACACCACTTGACAATCCTCCTGGTTGTCATGGGGCATATTGTTCCACTTCTGGAAACAAAGACAACCCTCAAGCACATGACAATTGTAGATGAATCCCCATCAAATTATCCCACGGCTTGACATTGCGACCTGTCCTCTTTTTTTGTTTGTTTGGATAATTTCTTCCTAACAATAATAGATAATATCACTTTTTTAGTCTTCTCGCTCATTGTGAAAATATCAAAGCTACTCAAAACAACTTCCTATTTTAAACATAACAAACATTTTCTAAGAATAAAACAGATATAAAAAGCTTAAACAAACACAATTGAAACTACAAGATGGATTTTTATTAAAAAATTAAAATAGAATATAAGTGGATTTCTTCATTATATATAGCATCACTCTATTGTATTGTTTAGTTAAAAAATTAACAAATAGAATTGAAGTGAGTGTTGTCGCTTATATGAATTAGTTTTACTGCCAAAAATAAAGTAAAAAGTTAAAAATAAAAATAATTGTATATGGTTATCCCAAAAATAAAAGATAGTACTAACCTTTATTTTTCACTCTTTTTTGTTCACTTACTTTATCTTTTAAAAGATTTATTTTGGTCGTTTATCTTATCAAAATAATTTAAAATAGTCCTTCTGTTAAGTAAGAGTTAAATAGGGCTTCTTTGGAAAGTGACATGCATAATTAGCCATGTAAGTAGTTGACTGTGTTATTAGGTTGTCCTATGTGTGTTATTAGTAGTGGTGGACCCAGGACCCTGGGTCAGGGAGTACAAATTTTTTGAAACACATACATCACCAAAAGTATAATAAAAATAATACTTTAATAGGTTCTCAACTTGTGTTGCACTAGACCATCACAAATTAAATAACACTAATAAGTTCCTAAATACAAATTAAATAGCACTAAAAGAATCAACATATTCACAAAATACAAAACAAATTCAAATTAAATTAAATAGAACTAACACAAAATACAAATTAATTAAATAGTACTAACACAAATTATCAATTAAATAGCATTAACAAAACAAAAATTAGAATATTAAGAACAAGAACAAGAACAAGAACCAATTCAATGAGAACCAATCAAAATAAATTAAAGAGTCTAAACGAATATAAAAAAAAAGACGAATAAATTAAACATTTGAACCTGTTTCAAAAATTCAAGAACAAAATAGCATTAACAAAACAAAAGATATTTTTCAGGGGTGCAAAAATATTTTATCCTGAGGTATCAATGCTAATTTTATTTTTCAAGGGGGTTCTTCTGAACCCCCTAAAATACATGTAGGTCCGCCACAGGTTATTGGGCCATTATATGTTTTTTTGGTTTTCATCCTTTATCTTTTCTAAAACATTCGTTTATGTCTTTTTTTTTATATTCGTTTAGACTCTTTATCTTGTTACTTATAATGATCCTTTTTTAGTAAGTGATTTCTAATTATGTTCCCTATTTTTTTAGTATTTCTCTTTTATATTTTTCTCAAATGTTCATTTACGTTCTTTATCTTTTTTAAAATGTCAGTTTACGTTCTTTGTCTTTTCATAGTTAATTAGAGAAAATTGATGGATGATATGAAACAAAAAGTAAAGAAAAGCCCATCATACGACAATGTCTTTCAGTTATATTTTACCTAGTGAAGTACGTCAAAAACTGAGCTTTCTCGTTTTATAATTGTTCGACGTGTATGAATTCTTACATTTCGTATTAAATTTTCAGGTAAAATTGGGGATTTCTTTCTCGTAACAGAGACCCGTCATATTTGTTATGAGAAAATTTTATACCAAATGTAATAATTCACACACGTCGAACAATAATAAAACGAGAAAACTAGTTTATTGACGTACTTCACTAGGTAAACGAATAGATAAAGAACGTAAACGAATATTTTAAAAAAATAAAGGACGTAAACGAATATTTTAAAAAAGATAAAGAACAAAAACAAAAAATATATAATAATAAATGTGAATTAAACTCAGAAAGCTGTGTTAAGGCCTTATCAAATACTGTAAATTAAACTCAGAAAGCTGTGTTAAGGCCTTATCAAATACTTAATCATCATGTCACTTAGGATTAGTCACAGACCTAGCAGTGCCCAGCATGAAATATAGTATATATTTCTATAAAAGAAAATTCTAAAATGCTTGAAAGGTAAGAATCAAAATTTAAACAAATGAGTGAACGTGGTGCACCTGCGTTTTTCAGCCGCTAATCATCACCAAAAAAAATATCTCTTTCATAATCACTCTCATTTGTAAACTTCACGGTGGGGATGTGACTAATTGTATGCCATTGCTCTCCTTTGTCCTTTTGGTAACGATGCTCAAGTAAGAAACAACGAAAAATCTCCAAAACAACGGCCTATTTTAATCACTTTTTTTGTTTGTTTGGATAATTTCTTCCTAACAATAATAGATAATATCACTTTTTTAGTCTTCTCTCGAAAATATCAAAGCTACTCAAAACAACTTCCTATTTTAATCATAGCAAACATTTTTTTAAGAATAAAACTGATATAAAAAGCTTAAACAAACACAATTGAAACTACAAGATGGATTTTTATTAAAAAATAAAATAGAATATAAGTGGATTTCTTCGTTATATATAGCATCACTCTATTGTATTGTTTAGTTAAAATATTAACAAATAGAATTGAAGTGAGTATTGTCGGTTATATGAATTAGTTTTACTGCCAAAAATAAAGTAAAAAGTTAAAAATAAACATAATTGTATATGGTTATCCCAAAAAATAAAATAAAAACTTAAAGGTTAATACAGTTTTGGTCCTTTATTTTTCACTCTTTTTTGTTTACTTCCTTTATCTTTTAAAAGATTTATTTTGGTTGTTTATTTTTTCAAAATGATTTTAAATAGTCCTTCTGTTAAGTAAAAGTTAAATAGGGCTTCTTTGGAAAGTGACATGCATAAATTAGCAATGTAAGTAGCTGACTGTGTTATTAGCAGCGGTGGACCCAGGATTTGGGTCGGGGGTACAAATTTCTTGAAACACATACATCACCAAAAGTATAATAAAAATAATACTTTAACTAGTTCACAACTTGTGTTGAATTAGACCATCACAAATTAAATAACACTAATAAGTTCCTAAATACAAATTAAATAGCACTAAATGAATCAACATATTCACAAAATACAAAACAAATTCAAATTAAATAGACTAACATAATCAAAATAAATTAAATAGCACTAACAAAAAATACAAATTAATTAAATAGTACTAACACAAATTATCAATTAAATAGTGTTAACAGAACAAAAATTAGAATAATAAGAACAAGAACCAATTCAAGGAGAGATAAAAAAAATTTTAAATAAAATATCTGAGAGTGGTGCAAAAGATATGTTTCAGGGGTGCACAAATATTTTTTCCTGAGGTATCCATGTTAATTTTACTTTTCAAGGGGGTGATCTTTTGAATCCCCTAGAATACATGTAGGTTCGCCACAGGTTATTGGGCCATTATAGAGTTTTTTGGTTTTCATCCTTTATCTTTTCTAAAACATTCGTTTACGTTTTTTTTTTATATTCGTTTACATCTTTTTTTATATTTGTTACTTATAATGATCTTTTTTTAGTAAGTGATTTCTAATTATGCTCCCTATCTTTTTTGTTTTTCTCCTTTATATTTTTCTAAAATGTTCATTTACGTTCTTTATTTTTTTTAAAATGTCAGCTTACGTTCTTTGTCTTTTCATAGTTAATTAGAAAAAATTGATGGACATATGAAACAAAAAGTAAAGAAAAGCCCACAATACGATAATGTCTTTCAGTTATATTTTACCTAGTGAAGTACGTCAAAAATCGAGCATTCTCGTTTTATAATTATTCGACGTGTGTGAATTCTTACATTTCGTATTAAATTTTCAGCTGAAATTGGAGATCTATTTCTCGTAACAAAGACCCGTCATATTTGTTATGAGAAAATTTTATACCAAATGTAAAAATTCACACACGTCGAACAATAATTAAATGAGAAAACTAGACTTTCGACGTACTTCACTAGGTAAACGAATAGATAACGAACGTACACAAATATATTAAAAAAAATAAAGGACGTAAACCAATATTTTAAAAAAGATAAAGAGCGAAAACAAAAAAATAAAATATAATAGCTTAATAACACCATACAGTCAGCTGCTTACGTGGCCAATTTACTTCTAGCAGGTATTGTTTATATAACTGACTTCTTAACTTTGGAGAAGCAGCACAACAAAGAATAGACGTTGAAAGCAGAAGCATCAATTTATAACTTTGCAAGTCCAAACATCAAAAAAGTGTTGATAAAGATTCAAATCCAAATTAGAATGTAAGAACAACTTAACACATTACATTAAAGCTTCTAAACAAGTCCATAGAACAAAAAGTGCTAATAAAGATTTCAATCCAAATTATAATGGAAGATCATCTTAACATATTACATGGTATAATCATCACTCTTAAAGCTACTTTATTTAGAGTTTAGACCCAACTCACCACAGACCATGGTGTTATTTTATATAAATTTCTCTACAAGACTCTTTCTATTCCTCCTTAGAGCAGCAGTGAAGCCATGATGTATAAAACAATATGAAATCCAAATGAATCAATCATCCCCTGTAGTCACCCACAACAAAATTCAACTCCTATCAGAAATTCATCAATCCTAATATTTATTAATTCACATTTATTATTATAGTACTGAAAGCATTGTATTCTATAATACTTTCTGCGACTCATCTTGTAAATTAAACTCAGAAAGTTGTGTTAAGGCCTTATCAAATACTTAATCATCATGTCACTTAGTATTAGTCACAGACCTAGCAGTGCCCAGCATGAAATATAGTATATATTTCTATAAAAGAAAAATCTAAAATGCTAGGTAAGAATCAAAATTTAAACAAATGAGTGAATGTGGTGCACCTGTCTTTTTCAGCCGCTAATCATCACCAAAAAAAATATCTCTTTCATAATCACTCTCATTTGTAAACTTCACAGTGGGGATGCGACTAATTGTATGCCATTGCTCTCCTTTGTCCTTTTGGTACCGATGCTCAAGTAAGAAACAACGAAAAATCTCCAAAGTAGTAAGGGAGTTGAGTAAACCTTCCCTTGGCAAGCGCTCAAGAAGATGGCACTTACCAATAAACAAAGAGTTTAGAGACTTGAGGTGGAGTAGACCCTTGTTGTTTATTGTTCTTAGCTTCGAACACTTATAGAACCGAAGAGACTTAAGATTTGGTGGCAGCAAATCCTCTTCTGGGAAGGACTTCACGTTTTCAAAGTCATCACTAACATCGAATTCTATTAGAGAATTGAGTTTGAACAAACCCCACTCCTTTCTTGAAGCAATCAATTTCGGGCAATTGCGTATTCGAAGGATGCTCAAGCTGGAAGGCAAACCACCTCCAGGAAATGATTTCAAGTTGGAACAATTTTCCAAATACAAGACATCAAGATTGGTGAAGTGTGGTGCAAAAGGAAAGGATGAGGAACTCCAACCTTTTATAGTTAGAGTGCGAAGAGAATCAGAGCTACACCAATTAAAAGTGAGCCATTCTTTATTTGGACCATAGAATTCGTGAACATCCAACTCTTCAAGAAAGGAACTATTGAATAGAATTTGATCTAGGGAGGACTCTGTGTACCGATTACCAAAAAGGATGGCCTTTTTCAAACTTGATGGCAAATCATTTATCAAAATTCTTTTACATATCTTTAGCTCTAGTATACGAATCGTATCAGCCTTGGGAATTGAAACCTCCAATTCTCTGCAATTACTAATCACCAATTTTTGCAATGAAGGAAGGTGTTGAGGCAAGATCCCTTTCAACTTGGGACAGTATGTTATAGAAAGCTCTTTAAGGCAAGGAAAACCTTCAAGACACAACCATTCCTTCCATTCAAACATGTGCTCAAATCTCACAATTTCAAGGGACTTGAATGGAACATTTGATGAATTATTATTATTGCCATAAAACTCTTCACCTATGATCTCTATTCCACCACAATGTGAAACAGAAAGCTCCTTCAGAAAGGGGAGTTGCCCAAGTGGTGGCAACTGAGAACAAAATATACATCCCTTCAGATTAAGAGATACCAAATTGGGTAAATGATTAATCTCAAGCCAATCTGGAAAGTGAGTGCCATTGTAGTCATCAATGGTGAGTCTTCTCAAGTTGATACTTGGTTGAAGAGCCTCTAAGACATCCCATTGGCGAATGCGATCAGTTACAATATTGCCAGAGCATTTTAACTCATGGTACATCATATATAATCCATCCAAGTGTTTCTTATCTTTCAAATTTGCTTTAGCAGCGTCTGCAGAATCACTGACATTGTCCAACCCTGAAATATGAAGTGTTCCATGAAGATAGTTGAGTTCCGTCAACTTCTTAATATCAGACCCGTTGAGCTTTCCCACCACAAAATCAGACAACATTTGAAGATGGTGTAGCCTGTCCATATGCTTTGGCATAGTCTTTATAGGAGTTCTTCTCAGATCAAGATGACGTATATTGACGAGTAGGTGAAAATCTGCAGGGAACTCAGTCAATCCACAATCTTGCAATAAGAGTGTCTGCAAATTATATAGCTTACAAATGGAATTAGGCAAGCTTGTAATATCAGTGGAAGAAAGGTCTAGATAGCGTAGAAGCTTTAAATTGCCTATCTCATCACCTAGTTTCGAGAGATAACAACCACGAAATGATAACATCCGCAAACATCTTAGTCTTTGATACAAATCGCGTTGTACATTTTTGCTCATCTGAAAGTAACGAGCTTGTTGTACCATAAGACTGCGTAATCCCTTAATCTTATAAATATGCTCAAATATTTTATCACCATCTTTTAATTCAAGAAGGTACTGAATGTGACGTGTCCTTTTAGGGATATCAGTCACCCTATCACCCTCTATTCCCAGACAAAATTCTCCAGCCACTGATTTTGCTAAATCATTGACAAGATCAGGCATGAGGAAGAACTTTCTACGTTGTCCATCAACCTGTTGTTGGAAGAATGAAATTGACTCTAGATCATCAAAGAATTCATTACCAGACTCTTCTTCACTTTTGTGCGTTCCACGACACTTTAGCAAACCTTCTGCCATCCAACAATTGATTAATTGATCCTTGTCAAACTCATAACCTTTAGGGAATATAGAACAATAAGCAAAACAACGCTTTAGATTGGAAGGAAGGTTATGATAACTCAATCTCAGAGCCAAGTTAATGATGTTATGGTCCCCATCCCTTAAATGCCACACATTTTGGTGGTCATTGTAGGAAAGTTGGGCAAGTGTGGTCTTACCCATCCTACCCAAACCAATTATGGTGAGTATTGGCACTTGGCTGCCAATGTTATTGTCTGAAAATAAAAATTTGATAATTTTCTCTTTATCAGATGAAGTTGGCAAACAAGTTAAGGGTCTCCAACGGACTCCATCTTCATCATTAGCATATTTTCCTTCTTTCAGTTCCAAAACATGCATTCGCATTTCAAGAAATGCTAGCTCCTTTAGCAATTCTCGAATCCTGGATTCAAATTGGTTATTAGCAAAAACCGAAAACGATCGCGCCTTGCCCTTTCGTCGTGCAGGTGTAGCAATCTCATCCAATAATTGGTCTACTTCATATATGTTATGTTTTAAATCATCAAGCCACTTCTTCACAGATACGCTTAGGTACTGTTTTTGCTCAGCTTCATCCAAAACTTGATTGATAGAATTAAGTGTGATTTCAAGCTTTTTCATCAATCCTTTATGGGAGCCAAAATCTCTTGAGGCCAAACTTGCAAGAATGATGTTAAAGAAAGATGACAGAAAAGCCCCAGCAACTAACTCTGCCATGATATTGAGCACAAACAAATCACGAAAGTCTCTTCAATTCTCCTGTACTTTGCAATGGAACAAGAATTATTTGTAAAAATAATCTGACAAACATGGAATGTGAACTTATAAAATTTATAAATTGCAGACTATATGGTTTTAACAACACTAATATGTAGTTATAAATTTATATTAATACCAGATCTCTTGGTCAAAATAAAAAAACTACAGATCTCTCATCTCATAGGCTAACAAAGAAGAATGATCGCCTTGTCCCTAAATCCAAATCGCTGGTGAATTTTAAATTTTTCATCTCTTTATTTAATTAAAAAATATGAAAATAAATAAATAAAATTAAAAAGGAATAATATTATTACTTATGAGAAAAAAATATTGTTTCTCAAGAAAATTTTTGTTTTTCTTTCAAAAAAATGTTTTCACACATTTACGAAATAAAATTTATTTATAAATAAACTTTTTACATCTTGACAAACATAATTAATTATTTTAGTCCCCTAAAGATTAGAACATCTAAACAGTGAAAATAATTATATTAATTAAAGACCATCAAATTATGTCAATAACATATGATGATTTTTCAATCTTGACTGAAGATAAAATATTGATTTAGAAATTTAAAGATACTGACAAATATAAAATATAAAAATAATTATATTAATTACATCTATCTTTTTTCTATCGAAACTCGAAAGTAAAGTAATTCTTTATAAAAAAATAAAAACATTCATAAAAACTAAAAAGAAAAAAAATAATCATATTGACAATAGTCATACGATTTCAAATACAAAATTATCATTTATGAAAAAGATAAGTATTTATAAAGAAAAAACATTCATAAAACAAAAATAGAAAACCTAATCATATTAGACAATAGTAATTTTTTGTTGTATAAATAGGGTATCCTCTGCGGCAACTGCAGAGACTAGTCCCTCGAGCCGGATAGGACCACAATGGGCAGCAAAGCTGATCATCCTCAAGAGATTTAACGCTACTATAGGCCCAAAACTGAATTTGAACCCGAGATCTTGGTTAAGCTAAAAGAGACATCTACCATCTCATGCAAGTACTCTTGCGTACAATAGTATTATTTCACCATAGTGACGCAAAAAAAAAAAACTATCGTTAAAGAAAATATATATATATATATATATATATATATTTATAAGAAAAAATAAAATAATTAAGTGATAAAGTTTAATGTTTTCCATTGATACTCAAAAGCAAAATCTTTATTTATATAAAAATAAGACAATTAAAGACAATTTAAAAAATAATTATACAAACAATATATAATGTTTATCCATCAGGACAATTTAAAAGTAATAAAATTATACTAATAATCGATAACATTGTCTAGTTGGGCTCAAAAATTAAATATTTATGTGTTAATTTTTTGGTTACAAAATATTTATATGTTAATTGATATGTGAGCAAAAGTATAGAAGTTGACATGTGATAAAATGTACATGAGAAAATGTAGTTGGTTTATTATAGCTTTAATATGTAAGGATGAAATTTGGCAACAGAAGAGGCCAAAAATTTTCAAGTAGAAAAAAAGGAAATTTGACAAAAAGGTGATAAAGAAAAAGCAGTGTGTAGAAAAAAGCAAAAAAAAAATGTTTTCTAATTAATAAACGGAAATTGAAGAAGTCAAATATTGGCACTTGTACAAAGTGGCATTTTTTTATAGGCAAAGTGGTTAGTAATTAGTGTGTTAGTTATTAGAGGGGAGGGGAGCGGGGTTCGAACCCGATACACCTACTTTTTTCTACCAACGATGTCCCTTTCACTCAACTATGTGGCGTTGATTTTATTTGATAAAATAGATTTAAAATAGAAAGCAAAAGTCAATAAAAAGCAACCAATTTTTTTAAAAAAGTATTGAAAGGGAATTACAAAGTGAAATAAAAAATTAAAAAATGAAAAACAGTGAGATGAGGACACTTAGGATAGGGGTGGAGTTTCCTTATAAGACATAGATTAAGAAGAAAAAAATTGCTGTAAAAAAGAAGAAAAAAATTATAGATATAGAAAGCTAATAAATATATTTTAAACTCAAAATGGGTTTTGATAGGTTTTCTAAATGGATTTTAAGAAAAATCGATTTTAAGAAAAATAGGTTTTCAAAAAAGAAAAGAGCGAAATAAAATCTTTTATTTAGCCGGCCGGGGTTTTAAAATCCTTTAAATTGAATGAAATTTTCTACCCAAAAACTATAAAGTGTCTTTTTAACATCATTTTGATGGGTTTTTTAGAACCTCCCCAATAAAACCCTGCAATTTAATCAATGTATGAAAAAAAATAATAAAAGTTGGAATTTCCTTTCGTTTATCCACATTACAAAAAGTTGGAATTACAAAAAAAAATTAAAAAGTTGGAATGTCCCTAGGTGAAGATAAACTTTAAAGATCATTTCTAGTCAATATTTTTAAAAGATTATTTAATTGATTTTGTAGTCTAAGAATTAAATAGGAAATAGAGTAATAACTGCTGCAAAAAAAAAGAAAGAGAGTAATAATTTGAGAGTTAAATTGATAGTTTATTCTTTCTCTATTAAAGAAAATTAGTGTTTACTAATTAATATTTTTTTCACAAAAGGTACAAAAATACAAATAGTATAAGTGATAAATTTAATTTTTACACACGAACCCTGTAAAAATATTTATACAAATATTTAATAAATACAGGATAAATAATAAAGTTGATTAAAACATTTAGGGTAAAAACATGAGGAAAAAAAAGGAAATGCTATAAGGTATTAGCTCAAACGGTTGTTTTTTTTTTTGGTATCGGACCCTTGCGGGCGACTCACGCAGTGTCCTAACGCTGTCAACGAAGAACTAATTTGCGCTCGCTACTTGGGGCTCTTAATCATTTCGCTGGCCAACACCCTATTTGACGTAGGCGGGAATCGAACCCGGGAGCAAACCGGATCGACCCCCACCACGTCCCAGCAGGAGCCTGAACCACTGGGCTAGGAGTGTTGGTTCGCTCAAACGGTTGTTTAAGTAGCATCCAGAAAAATGTTATAAGCTAATTAATATCAAACACTTTTATTTTGTTTCAGTAAAAAACACTTTTATTTTGAAATTAATTTATAAAAATAAGACACTTGTTCAAATTCAATTATGAGTGATGATGATAGTGGTTGCTTGTGCGCAACTACCACGTTAACTTAGTTTCTCCTATTTTAAAATGGGGTAAGTGTACTAATTCCATTAAATTAACCATGTCAACTTAACTAAAACTACAACTTGTAATAATTTATAGGAAAAAAAGCATATATATATATATGAGAATTATTATAGCATAAAACGTGTATTATAAGTAAAATAGAAATAAAATTACCTGAGTTTTTAACGGCACTTTTTATATCAGATCAGATCCACAGAACCATCATCATCCCACAGTATAATGCACTCTATTCGGATGTTTCAATAAAATAACAAAAGAAGTAAGATAGCATTCAAATACTGATTAGCAGATAATAAGTAATTAAAAGCAGTTCTTGTCAAAAAAAAAGTAATTAAAAGCAGTTGAAGAGATAGAAAATTACCTGAAAGTGGTGATGAAAAGAGAGAGAGAATAGAGAATGAAAGAAGAGCACCTAGGCAATATATATGGTGTTGGGGAGTTTATATTTGACTCTTTTTAGATTGGGAATGGAGTTCTGTAATGACTAATAGTGAGAAACTGAGAATATCACAGCTGGTACAGCTCAGCAGGTATCACAATCAGGGAACAAAATGAAAATTAATTTAAGCAAGTCAACTTGACTATAGCAGCAAGTCTAGCAATTAAGAATAATTTATCATGCATCATTTCCATGAAGAGAAAAGTAACAAGAAATTTTGGTATTAACTCACGACACACTATATATTCAATGGTGTGGATTTGTTACCATCATTGTAGGGATAGGCCGGTGATAGCAGAAAGTCCAGAAACAAACCTTTTTTTTTAATGGTAACACCCAAAGAAGTGCTACATTAATTAATTACTGGTCAATCGTCAGTTCTTCTTTATTAGACAAACCATTTCTTAATGGGAACACCCAAAGAAGTGCTACACTAAATAATTACTAGTTGTAGACTTATTCATAGTAATACAACGTAATTGTATACTCTTGACCTATTTATAAGCAAAAAATCATTTTTTAGGTTCATTAAAAAACTGTTGTATCTAAACTATAATAAAGTCCAAATACATCGGTTTTTCAATGAAATTAAAAAGTGATTTTTTTACTTATAAATACATCTAAAGGGAGTACAAATTTAGTAGTACAAGAGAGAACAATTATTAGAGGAAATTTCTATTATATAATGTTTTTTATATATTTTTATGGAAATAAGGGGCTACACCCCCAAGAAAACAAAACCAACAAATTCGGATGGACTAAAAGCGTCCCCATCTTCAACAACTACTGCCCCCAAACTGTTTTTAAAACAGTTTTTTGTTTTTAAAAAATTTTAAACAGAAAAACTTGTTTGAGTGGTTTGTTTTGTAAAATAGTTTTAAAAACTAAGTTCAAACTAAAAAATGAGAACAGACCAAAGCTATTTTAGTTGAGTTTTTGATTTAGATTGTTTCTTCGTGATGAAAATCAAAAACACGGAAAATTTAACAGCTTTCATTAATGACAATTTTGTAAATAGTGGAAAAACTTTTCTAGTTTAGGTGGTGTACTTTTCCCTATAGTTTTGTTTTCCTTCTTTTGTTTTTATAATATTCATGTTCTGTTCTACTCTTTTGTGACAAACTCGACGAATGTCCTGGGTTCGAATCCAGTTTTGGGCATGCAGCAGTGTTAAATTTCTTGAGGGAGAGTTTTGCCGCCCATTGTGGTCCTACTCGGCTCGAGGGATTAGTTTCTAGAGATGTGCACAGACATACCCAATTTATACCAAAAAGCTTGCATTCTACTCGCTTCTATTCTTATAGTTAATTTTTTTGATAAAATATTTTCTTATAAAAAAAGACTCATAAAATATTTTATTTAATTAAGCATTTATCTATAAAATATTTTAATTAATTAAATTCTTACTAATTTATACATAAATGAGAACTTCGTTCTAGTGACCAACAAGGGTTGGTTCGAGTCGTAACTGAGTTTGACTCTTAGCCCATCTTAAAGTTGTCTTTGGCCCAAATGGGCTGACTTGAATGGGTAGGGCCAACCTGACTTGATAACTCTACTTGACGAGATTAGTCACCGGCAAAGACAGTGGATACCGGCTACTGCGCACCAATAGCACAATAAAAAGCACAATGTTTTCCCCCACTATCGTTTGAATTGGTAATTCCAACGACATGGGACATCGGCTTTTGGGTTCGAACTCAGGTGTCACTGTGTGGAAGAGTGTGTGTAGTGTTATTTTCTATTTCGTCTAAGCTGACCAAAAAACATCAATGTCCCATCCAGTTTTGACTACCTTGATTCGAACCGAGAACCATACCCATGTTCGGTCATCCGAGCTTGGAAACAACCAAAAAAGAAATCTGGTCAACAAATCGGATAACCGGTGTAGAGCATCAAAATCGGAAGACAAATTTTTTATCTGGTTCACTAGAAATAGAAATATTTGAACCCTAATTTTTGTTTAGAAATAAATCGGTGTTAGGTGTTGGCTAGAATAAGTGTATTGCGCATTTCTCATTTGGTTATTATTATTTAATTTATTAAATATTACACTAAAAATAATTCTCATTATATTCAAATTAAAATAAGCATATTAAAAAAATGAAATTAGTTAGACCAAACAAGTTTTAAGTTTTTTTAGTTCTTAAAACATTTTTTGAAAACAATTAATCCAAACAAGTTTGAGTTTTCTCATCTTTAAAATAGTTTTTAAAAGTAGTTTGTTAAACAAGTTTTCTTTTTTTAATTTTTTTTTTAAAAACAGTTTTCAAAATTGAATAAAACACTTCAATTTCTTGTTTCTTGAATAACTCATTCAATACGTGACCAAATTGAATGAAACTAGACTCTAACTTGAAGGGAAACCTGTCTCAAGACATGACCATTTCTCCCAATTAGACATGCACTTAAATCGCAAAATTTCAAGGGACCTGAATGGAAGAATATTTGATGAATTATTATTATTGCCATTGTCGAGTTTAGTGTCTTAGGACTTTAGTAGTGTGCTGGCATAGTGCTGGTGCTATAGCACCTGTCACAGCACCCTTGTTTACCCTTGTTTGCTATTCTATTGTATTTTCTGTTATAGGTAGTTAGTTCAGTTGCACCTTGTAACTGTCTTGAAAGGCTATCCTAATGTACCTATATAATCATGTAATATGTAAAACAGAATCAATACAAGCAGTGCATTCAATTTTCAAATACTCTCTTATGATCATATTTTCTCATTATCTCTCAATTCACCTAACTGTAAATTGATTCAACTCAGAATCTTGAGGATCAATTCCTAACAATTGGTATCAGAGCCCAAGGTTCGTAATTCTTGGGCGAAGGCGTGGCGTGTGATTCTCATGGAAGATTCAAGAATGGGTTCCGTCAAACTTGAGGTGGAGAAATTCACGGGGAAGAACGATTTCAGTCTATGGCGAATGAAGATGAGGGCGTTCCTGGTTCAACAAGGAATTGAGAAGGCGCTTGCAGGTGAAGCAAAACTGCCTGATACGCTATCAGAACAGAAGACGCAGGACATGCTTGAAAGAGCATGCAGTGCTTTGATTTTGTCACTAGGAGACAAAGTGCTAAAAGAAGTTTCGAAGGAGAAGACAGCTGTAGGTATTTGGCTCAAATTGGAGAACATGTACATGACCTCATGAATAGTACAAGAATGGACACTATTAAGACTTTGTTTAGCCAAGATGTTAGCTGGGAATTGGCCTCACGAAGAATGTGCTTCTGGACAGTAAAAGTGTTATCATCAACAATAGCAATAACAGAGTTCACCAACTGTCTTAAAGAGTGACTATTGGGACAGCCTCCTAAAATCAACCCAATAGCTTCAGCAGAGTCAGACTCCAAGACCATTTTCGAGAACCCTTTCCCTCAAGCTATGCTCACTGTCAGGGTCGTCTATGGGCCTGTGAAAGCTGTGCTACTGCACAGGGTCCCGACCCAATACTATATTTTTAGGGCCCAAAAATAAAGAACACAAGTTACATACATGTTTATTGGGAATATAAAAAAAACTTCATGATGGTGCAACAGCAAGAATCCGAGTACGAGTTACTGGAATGCGAGATGTCAAAGGTTTGATTTTCACCAAACCCCATGTTTTTGTTCGTTGTTGACATTTAGTTTTTGACATCGCTGAGGGGGCCTCAGCTTTGTGAAGTGTCAACACACTAGATTAAAACCCACTCCAAAAAAATGCATTACAGTTTCTTTTTTGACATACTATATTGAATTTGGATTGTATTTAATTCAACCAAAAAATATATTACTTTTAGCAGCTGTTTTTTTGAATAAATATTTGAAAATTTTAAAAGAAAATAATTCCAGCCTTTTAAAACAAAATTAATTAAGTTTATATTTGTTTTTTTAATAATATTGTGATTTTGAGTTCTTAACCAAATTTCTATTGACGAATTAAAATAGTTTTTTTTTTTTGAAATTTACTTTTTTTTTGTAGTTATAATAATGTTTTTTAATTTATATTTACTTTTTTTATATTTAATTATTTAGTATATTGGTTGATGACTTTGGCCTCCATCCTGAATTTGTATGAGATGGCCCTGCTCACTGCATGAATGATATAGTTAAGAGTTCAGTTTCCAAAATCGATGCAACATCCAGTTTATGCATACATTCCCATCTGTGCTACTATTTTGAGTTATCGAAAAATCACAACAAACCGAAATGAAATCACGTGGAGGGGGAGACCATTCACCTGGAGATAACGTTGTCAATTGAAGCAGATTTAGGGCCACAACATTGTGCATGCCAGAATCTATGAAATCGAGTTGAGCATTGATCTTGAAGAGAAAGGCGGGAATCATCAACACACCCAGATCAAAATTCATTTATTTATCAAATCAGTAGAAACAACACGATTAGCAAACAAACTCACAATATCCAAGTTAATAGTAAAAAACGGCAAAATGCTTATAAATGTGATAAAATTAAAGTCACAAGAAGACTCGTGGCCCGAATAGGTAATGTTGATGCCCAAGTTGATTGAATTGTAATTGGTCGAACTTGATTTGTCAATCGGAATCCAACAAACACCATAACAATACGAAAAGCTGAACAACATTGTACCAAGACGACAGACAAAACAATTTCCGATATATATGAGTAAGTTGGAAGAGAAGAGTTGAGAAAAAAGTGAGAGGAACTGTTAGAATTTTGTTTAAAATATACAAAAACCTCCTCTATTCCTTCTATTATTACGTAATAGAGGGGAGATGTATGTAACCTAGAGGAGTTCGATCAATGTCTTCTATAAAATAAAGGGGGTGTTTGTGTTATTTAGCTAGAACTAAGTGGAGTGCTAACAACACTCTCTTTGGTCGAAATTCATATGAGTCCTACTAATTTAGTGAGACATTTTTCTACAGTGGTTGGACCTACACGTGTTTCACCCAAACATAGAGAGAATATTATAGAGTGTGTGCAAAAGAGAGTATTGCTAGCATTTAGCATTATAGATTATGTTATGTCGATGGTTGTAAATAACATAATTAATTTCTCTCTTTTAGATTCTTTGTAGAAGTCACATTTAAATAAGTGGAGTTTGGTTTATTAGGCTTTGTAATCAATTAATAAAAACAATTAAATCATACAACCAGAGAGTGCAATATTTGTAGTCAATAATGGTCCGAACAAAAAAAAGAGTGCAATATCTATTTAAACAAACACATTGAAATTGATCTTTAATTAAATAATTAAATAGAATAAAAGGGGTTTTCTTCATTATATACAACATCACTCGTATCTTATTGTTTAATAAAATAGAAATGAGGATTGTCACTTATATGAATTAGTTTTATTACCAAAAAATAAAATAAAAAATAAAAATAAGTATAACAATAAAATATGATTATCCCAAAAATAAAATAAAAAGTTAAAAATGTGTAGGCTAAGATTGGAGACTGAACTGGATTGCAAATTCAACAATGAAATAGTGTTGTGAATCATTTTAAATTGTTTGGAGCAACGTTTTCAGGAAAGAATATGAACAAATCAAAGTAAACCATTTAGTTAGCAACATGCTGGTGTATTTGGTTGGCTAGGAATAACTCAATTTTTAGAGGAGACTTATTTGTAGTAGACTCTATTGCGTCGTATTTTAAATGTCTGTCATGGAGTTGGTTTATCAATGGGGTGGGTAGATTTTCGAGTTATTCTGCTTCCAATTAGTATGAAGGTTAGCTCCAATCTTTGCCATGAAATTAGTTGAGGCACATTTCTCCCATCAAGTTGGCCCTTCCAAATAAAGTTATCTCGAACATTGGCATTCACGCAAAGGGGTAAGGTCTCAGTTTACTCTCTAATCTGCTGGGGAATGGTGGAATACAAGACATCAAAGTTCCAAGTATGTGTATATCATGTATGTCAACATTGGGTAGAAATCCTTTATGCAAATTATGACTGTACTGCAATCTATTAGTAACTTTTTGCCATATATGGAGATTACTTGTGTAGAAGTCCTACTAGGCATTGAGTAAATACTAAATAATCACTTGCAAAAAAAAAAGATATTTGTGTTTGAAAAAACTCATAGGTAAACTGATAGATCATGAGTAGTAGTTGTTAAAATCTGAGTGTAAAATTCAGACAAAGCCCTGACTAAGTTTTAGCTGACATTGTGAATTTACATCAGCTAAAAATTCAGTTGTTTTTTTTTTTTGAAAAATCTTTATGATGAAGTGAAATATCTACTTTATCATGAGTATAAAAACACGTGATTTGTTGTACTCATTAAATAAGATGGCAATTACATGAAAAAGTGCATGCGTAAAATATTTTACATGAAAAAGTGCATGCATATAATCCATTTATGTATGTAACATGACTCTCTTGTTTCCTCAACTTGAATATTGTAGGCCAAAAACATGTCAAAGCATAAAAAAAACAAGAAAGCCAGTGGTTTACTTCTAGCATGTGATATTTATATAACTGAACCTGTAAACTCTTATCTTGGAAAAGCAGCAAAGCAAAGAGCAGGGAATTAGATGGTGAAAGCAAAACTTCAATTAATTGCTTTGCAAGTTCAAACACCAAAAAGTGCTAATAAGTATTCCAATCCAAATCATAATGTAAGACTATCTTAAAACATTACATGGTATAATCATCACTCTTAAAGCAACTTTATTTTGACCCAACCCACTAGAGACCATGTCCATGGTGTTATTTTACATAAATTTCTCTACAACAACACTCTCTTTCTATTCTTCTTTAGAGCAGCAGTGAAGCCATGATGTATATACAACAATATGAAATCCAAATGACTCAATCATCCCCTGCAGTCACCCACAACAAAATTCAACTCCTATCAGAAATTCATCAATCCTAATTATTTATTAATTCACACTTATGTGTTTGCTTTCTTGCAACCTAATTAATCACATTAACGTGCTTAGCACAAAAAACACACATCTGGGGTGCATTGATGTCAATCGTACTCAAAAACTTCATCATTCCAATCACTAATTAGCACAGTAGGGATGCGACTAATTGTATGCCATTGGTCTCCTTTGTCCTTTTTGTACCGCTGCTTAAGTAATGAACAATCAGAAATCTCCAAAGTAGAAAGGGAGTTGAGTGAACCCTCCTGCACTGGCAAGAGCTCAAGAAGATCGCAGTCATCAATAAACAAAGAGTTGAGAGACTTGAGATGGAGAACATTTGATGAATTATTATTATTGCCATAAAACTCTTCACCTATGATCTCTATTCCATCACAAAATGAAACAGAAAGGGGAGTTGCCCAAGTGGTGGCAACTGAGAACAAAATTTGCATTCCTTCAGGTCAAGAGATACCAAATTGGGTAAATGACAAATCCCAAGCCAATCAGGAAAGCGAGTGCCATGGTAGCCCTCGAGGGTGAGCCTACTCAAGTTGCTATTTGGTTGAAGAGCCTCTAAGACATCCCTTTGTCGACTGCGATTACTCTCACAGAATCTTGATTGACGGTACTCCATATATAATCCATCCAAATGTTTCTTACCTTCCAAATTTGCTATAGTTGCATCTGCAACATCAGTGACATTTTCCAACCGTGAAATATGAAGTGTTCCTTGAAGACGATTGAGTTTCTCCAACTTCTTAATATTAGACCTGTTGTTGATCTTTCCCACAATAAAATTAGACAACATTTGTAGATGGTGTAGCCTTTCCATATGCTTTGGCATATTTTTTATAAAAGTTCCGCTCAGATCAAGGTGACGTAAATTGACGAGTTGGTGAAAATCTGCAGGGAGCTTAGTCAATTCACAGTCTTCCAATAAGAGTGTCTGCAAATTATACAACTTACAAATGGAATTAGGTAAGCTTTCAATATAAGTGGAAGAAAGGTCAAGATAGCGTAGAAGCTTTAAATCGCCTATCTCATCAGCTAGTTTCGAGAGAAAACAACCACAAAATGATAACATCCGTAAATATTTTAGGCTTAAAAACAGATCACGTTGTATATTTTTGCATATGTTAAAGTAATTGGTTTCATGCACCATAAGACTGCGTACTCCCTTAATCTTATAAATATGCTCAAATATTTTATCATTATCATCATCTTTTTGCTTAAGAAGATACCAAATGTGGCGTGTTCTTTTAGGGATATCTTTCACCTTATCAGCCTCTATTCGCAAGCAAAATTCTCCAGACACCGACTTTGCTAAATCATCGACAAGATCATGCATGACAAAACATTTTTCACGCAATCCATCAATCAATTGTTGGAAAAATGAAATTGACTCTAGATCATCAAAGAATTCATTACCCAACTCTTCTTCACTTTTGTTCATTCCACAACACTTTAGCAAACCTTCTGCCATCCAATAGTTGATTAATCGATCCTTGTGAAACTTATAACCTTTGGGAAATGTAGAACAATAAGCATAACAACGCTTCAGATTGGAAGGAAGATTATGATAACTCAATCTCAGAGCTGGGTTAATGATGTTATTCTCCCCCTCCCTTAAATTCCAAACATCTGTCTCCGATATCTTCATCCATTCAGGTTGAGAGAATTTTCTTTGCAAGAGACTCCCCAATGTTTTCACAGCTAAAGGTAACCCTCCACACTTATCTACTATTTTTTTGCCAATAGATTCAAGATTTGGATATTCACTTACATTCCTGCCCCCAAAAGCACATCTCACAAATAAACTCCAACATTCACTTTTCTCCAGTTGCTTCAAATCAAGTAGTTGGGTGGACTTCATGATTGATGCTACTTCCTTATCACGTGTTGTCACAATAATTTTACTTCCAGAAGATCCATGGTTAAGGGGAAGTAGTATACGCTCCCAATATTCACTATTCCGATTCCAGACATCATCTAGAACAAGTAAATATTTCCTTCCCTTAAGCTTCTCTCGCAGCTCACATTGGAGTATATTGAAGTCTTCACAATCTGCCGGAAGCAAAAACTGAAATGACTTGAGAATTGCTTTGGTAAGTCCAACGACATCAAGAGATTCAGAAACAAAAATCCAAGCTTGAAGATAAAAATTGTCTCGCACCCTGCGGTTATTGTAAGCAAGCTGAGCAAGGGTGGTCTTCCCCATCCCACCCAAACCAACTATGCTAATTATTGGTACTTGGCTGCCAATTTCATTGTCTGAAAATAAAAATTTGATAATTTCCTCTTTATCAACATCTCTACCACATATGCTAGAGTCATCCATCATGGATGAAGATGGAAAACGGTTTGAAGGTTTCCAATGGACTCCATATTCAACACTAGCATAAGTTCCTTCTTTCAATCCCAACATACCCTTTTGATTTCCAAGAATTGCTAGTTGCTCTAGCAAATCACTGATCCTGGATTCAAATGGATCATTAGCAATCTCATCCAACAATTGGTCAGGTGTAGCAATCTCATCCAACAATTGGTCTACTTCATATACATAATGTTTTAAATCATCAAGCCAATTCTTCACATGTACGCTTTGGTATTGTTTTTGCTCTGCTTCATCCAGCACATGATTGATAGAATTAAGTGTGATTTCAAGTTTTTTCAACAAACCTTTATAGTGACGGTAAATAAAGACGACAGAAATGCCCCAGCAACCAGCTCTGCCATGATATTGAGCACAAAGAAAACTTGAGAGTGTCTCCAATTCTCCCGCCCCTTGCAATGGAACAAAAGTTGTCTGTAAATGAATTTATAACATTTTTAAGTTTAAAAATTGCAGACTATATATATGGTTTTAACAAAACATTATGTAGTTATAAATTTATAAAAACAACAACAGACATCTCATCTATAAGATAAGCTAACGAAGAAGAAAGATCACCTTGTTCCTAAATCCAATCACTTGTGAGTTTTATATTTTTCATCTCTTTATTTAATTAAAAAATTTTTTGACAATAATAAATAGAAGGGAACATTATCACTTAAGAAAAATGTATTGTCTGTAAAAAAAAACTTTATTTTTCTTACAGCGAATGTTTTAACACATTTTCGAAATACACTTTATTACTTATACGAAAAAATATTATTTGTAAAAAAAACTTTATTATTTTTACAGCAAATATTTTCACACATTTTCGAAATACAATTTATTTATCAAATAAAATTGTAACATTGTGACAAACATAATTAGTTATTTTAGTCCTCTAAAGATGAACAGAAAGTAAGAGTATTTAAACAGTGAAAATAATTCCCCTCTCTATCTTCTAAATCTTTTGTCCCAAACTCTAATTCCCCTATTTCCCCTAACCTTAACGACCCTTTAAACCCAAACATCGACCTTCCCTCCGTTATCTTGGTTGATGACATAGAAGAATCACTGGTTCAAAGTGTAAATTTGGCATTATCGAATCCATCATCTTTGTGGGCGGATATGAGTAAATCAAAGGAGGAGAAGATTTGGTCATTTGCTAAGAAAATTGGAGTAAATGGAAACAATGATGTAGCTTTCATTGGAAAAATTAAAGAAATGGAAGCAAGAGACAAGGAAGCAAAGAAGAAGATGGAGACCCCAATTGGTTCCTTATGAAGATTGTTTCTTTCAACATGAGGGGGGTGGGCCACAATGCCAAACAAAAGAGATTCAAAAGGTTGGTCCTTAGAGAAAGATTTGACATGTGCTTCATTCAAGAGACAAAGAGAACGGAAATTGATCACAAAATTGTTGCAAGAATATGGGGGGGCGATAATGTTGAATGGAGGGCTTTGCCATCAAATGGTTTGTCGGGAGGAATCCTTACTTTTGGAGGAAAGGTACGCTTGATGTTCTTTTCTCTTTTTCTCAATCCGGTTATATTGGGGTGGCCACTCAACTAGGGGATAGGGTGTGTTACTTTGTAAATGTGTACTCGGGTTGTTCGGCAAGAAGGAAGAGGGATTTGTGGGCTAGCTTAATTAGGGAAAAGGAGAGATTGAGTGATGGGTTGTGGGTAATAGGGGGGGGACTTTAACACGGTAACAAGTAGGGGTGAGAGAAAAGGAAAAAGGGAGAGGTATAGTGAAAGAGAGAGCCAAGATTTCAAGTTCTTTTTGGAGGAAATGGGGGTGTCGGAACCGGTAGCGTTGGGGAAGAAATTCACGTGGTTTCAACCAAACGGCCCGGCGGCTAGTAGAATTGATAGGATATATTTATCTCAAGAATTAATGGAGGAGTGGAGTATAAGAGCACAATGGATTGGAGAGAGGGACATATCGGATCATTGCCCGGTATGGTTGTTGTCTTCGAATAAGAATTGGGGGCCTAAACCCTTTAGGTTCTTCAATGGTTGGCTTAAGCACGAAGAAGGGAAGAGTTTTATGGAAGAAAAGTGGAAAGAATCACTACAAGAATAACTTGCATTACTGGCTGCACATTTCTGGCGGAATCAGTCAGCCAGTAAGATTTCTGGCGGAATTTGGCGATTTCTGGCCGATTTAGTCTGCCAGTACTTTTCTGGTGGATTCTAAACATTTCTGGCAGATTAAATCCTCTAGTAAGCATCATCGTATTGCGCGTTTGACCAGCATTTGAATTTCCGCCAGTAATTGCAGTTACTGGCGGATTTAATCCGCCACTAAATGCATCCGTCAGTAATGACATTTACTGGCCCACTGAATCCGCCAATAATGACATTTACTGGCCAACTGGAATCCGCCAGTAATGACATTTACTGGCCAACTGGAATCCGTCAGTAATGACATTTACTGGCCAACTGAATCCGCCAGTAATGACATTTACTTGCCAACTGGAATCCGCCAGTAATGACATTTACTGGCCAACTGGAATCCGTCAGTAATGACATTTACTGGCCAACTGGAATCCGCCAGTAATGACGTTTACTGGCCACATGATCCGCCAGAAATGATCACGCCTCGTTTACCGTGTTTGATTGAATTGATCCGCCAGTAATGACATTTACTGGCCGAATTGTTTATCCGCCAGTAATATCCTGTATCCGTCAGTAATGTCACGTTTCAGCCAGTAAAATGTACAACCCGCCAGTAACTACAATCCACCACCTGTTCCGCCAGTAATGTATCCGTCAGTATTGGTCTTTTCCGCCAGTAATGTCACGTTTCATTTTTCTCAAACTTCTTAAACTCCCCTTCTCTCTGTTTTCACTACTCTTCTCTTCATTTCTCTTTCATTTTTCTCAAACTTCTTAAACTTCTCTTTTTAAACTTCTTAAATTTCTCTTCTCTCTTTCATTTTTCTCAAACTTCTTAAACTTCTCTTTCATTTTTCTCAAACTTGTTAAACTTCTCTTCTCTCTTTCATTTTTCTCAAACTTCTTAAACTTCTCTTCTTAAACTTCTTAAATTTCTCTTCTCTCTTTCATTTTTCTCAAACTTCTTAAACTGCTCTTCTCTTTCATTTTTCTCAAACTTGTTAAACTTCTTAAATTTCTCTTCTCTCTTTCATTTTTCTCAAACTTCTTAAATTTCTCTTCTCTTTCATTTTTCTCAAACTTGTTAAACTTCTCTTCTCTCTTTCATTTTTCTCAAACTTCTTAAACTTCTTAAATTTCTCTTCTCTCTTTCATTTTTCTCAAACTTCTCAAACTTCTCTTCTCTTTCATTTTTCTCAAACTTGTTAAACTTCTCTTCTCTCTTTCATTTTTCTCAAACTTCTTAAACTTCTCTTCTTAAACTTCTTAAATTTCTCTTTCTCTTTCATTTCTCTTTCATTTTAATTTATATTTTGTTATGGATATTTTAATTAGTAGTTTGTTTAATGAAATTTATGAAAATTTTATCATTATTAAAAATTATTCAATTATTGTTTTATTTTTTGAATTAAATACACAAATTAAAAAATAGTTTTTAAAAAACAAATAAAAATATTTAAATAATATTAATTTTTTAGCCAGTAAAAAAACGAATTGTATTAAAATATTTAAAAAAACGAATTAAAAAAGAATTAAAAACGAATTGTTTTTTTATTTGCATTTTAAAATACTTTAAAAAAAATACATTACTGGCGAATTTTTGTTGCTTACTGACGGATTTTCAGCCAGTAATTACTCGCTGATTTACTGACGGATTGTCCGCCAGTAATTACTGGCGGATTTACTGACAGATTTTCAGCCAGTAATTTCTGGCAGAAATTCGGCCAGTAATTCCGTCAGTAATTACTGGCTGAAAATCCGCCAGTAATTACTGGCTGAAAATCTGCTAGTAAATCCGCCAGTAATTACTGGTTGAAAATCCGTCAGTAACGGTTACCTGCGGCTGATTTTCTGGCGGATTTCTAGCAGACTAAATCCGCCAGTAATGTGCAATTTCTAGCCGATTTTAACCATTACTGGGGGATTGTGTCAGCCAGTAATGCCCGAATTTCTTGTAGTGAATTGAAGGTGGAGGGGTGGATGGCTCATGTTGTGAAAGAGAAGCTCAAGTTCCTAAAAGAAAGCTTGAAGGTGTGGAATAAAGAAGTGTATGGCATTAAGGACCTTAAAATTGAAGGACTAGTTAAAGATATGAATCTAATGGAGCAAGAGGTGGTGAATGAAGAGGGGTGGGATGGAGAGAAGTGGAAGAGGTTGAATTCGGACTTTTGGAAAGAATTGAATCATAGAGAATCTATTTTAGCTCAAAAGGCTAGAGTAGATTGGATTCAACAAGGAGATGGTAACACTAAATTTTTTCATCAAGCCATAAAGGCTAGAGAAAGAAGAAACGGCATAGAGGCGTTAAAAGTGGGGGAAGAGTGGATTCATGAAGTAGGACAAATCAAGGAGGAAGTTAGGAGACATTTTCAAAATCAATTTTCTGAGAAGGTACATGTAAGACCAACTCTCGACGGTATTGGGTTCAAAGGCATTACACAAAGGGAAGCACAAAAATTGGTATCAAAATTCACACTTGAAGAAGTGGAGGAAGCTATATGGAGTTGTGAAGGTAACAAAAGCCCAGGACCCGACGGCTTCAATTTCAACTTTATCAAATCGTGTTGGGAAACAATTAAAGAAGAGATCATGGGGGTATTAAATCAATTTCATATGAATGCAAGACTACCGAAGGCTTTCACTTCATCATTTGTGGCTCTCATTGGTAAAAAGAAGAATCCTCAAGAACTTGGAGATTTCCGACCTATTTCTCTTATAGGCTGCATGTACAAAATTATTTCAAAGGTGCTAGCTAGAAGGATTAAAGAGGTGTTGCCCGGAATTATTTCTACAACTCAAACGGCTTTCCTAAAAGGTAGACAAATCTTGGATGGAGTTCTTGTAGCTAATGAAATGATAAATTTGGCTAAGAAAAAAAGGAAACCACTTGTGCTCTTCAAAGTGGATTTTGAGAAAGCATATGACTCGGTGGCATGGAGTTTCTTGGACTACATGATGGTTCGTTTGGGTTTTTCTAACAAATGGAGGGAGTGGATGAAAGCGTGTGTCTTTACAGGCAATGTGGCGGTTTTGGTAAATGGAAGTCCAACCGGTGAATTCAAGATGGAGAGAGGTCTCAAGCAAGGAGATCCCCTTGCACCTTTTCTTTTCATAATGGTAGCCGAAGGTCTCTCCGGTCTTGTGAGAAGTAGCGTGGATCAAGGTTTATTAGAGGCTTTCTCAATTAATGAAGGTATGTCATTCCCGGTTCTTCAATTTGCGGATGATACACTATTCATGGTTTCCAAGGCAAAGGAGAATCTATGGTGTCTTAAAGCAATAATGAGAATATTTGAACTTGTGTCGGGGCTACGTGTGAACTTTCATAAGAGTTGCCTCTTGGGTGTTAGTATGGTAGAGGAGGAATTGGAGACGGGAGCGAAATTTTTGTATTGCAACACCGGTAGTATTCCCTTCAAATTCTTAGGAATACCGGTTGGAGCCAACCCTAGAGTGGCTAGTACTTGGAAGCCGATTACCAAAAAGATGAAATATAGATTATCAACATGGAGGAGTAGACAATTATCCTTGGGGGGAAGAATAACCTTAATAAATTTGGTTCTTGCAAGCCTTCCCCTCTATTTCTTTTCTTTCTTCAAAGCTCCAAAAAAAGTTCTAAAGGAAATGGTGCAAACACAGAGAAATTTCTTGTGGGGGTGGAAGGGCGGAGGTGAGGAAGATAACTTGGGTGAGTTGGAGTAGAATATGTCTACCAAAAAATAAAGGGGGCCTTGGCATTAGAAATATGGAGATTTTCAACGCATCTCTCTTGGGGAAGTGGAGATGGAGAATGTTAGTGGAAAAGGAAAACTTGTGGAGTGGGCTCTTGGAAGGATTATATGGAGATGGAGGAATTTTGAGACAATCACAAAGCTCGGTATGGTGGAAGGATGTGCACTTAATAGACAAAAATATGGCGCAACACAATAATTGGTTTGAAGACTCGGTGAAGCTCAAATTGGGAAGTGGCAATGAGATAAAATTTTGGTTTGATAAATGGTGTTGTCCTTGGTCCTTTTCTGAATTATTTGGACAGCTGCCACCGTTATCGGAGAACCCGAATGGCGTCGTTTCGGAGTTTGGTTTTTGGATTGAAGAACGATGGGTGTGGTCCTTGCAATGGACTCATGATTTATCAGAGGAAGAGGCTGAATTTGCGGAAGAATTGGAGGAATTGTTGAAGCCACTTTGTCCGGTCCGAGAGCAAGAAGATAAATGGTGTTGGATTGAATCTTTATCGAAGCAATTTACAGTAAAATCAGCATATAAAAAACTGATTACTAACAGCCTGTCTTCGCTGTTAAATGATCAAGAATCGCAGACGTTGCAAGGATTTTGGAGGATTGCAGCACCAACGAAATTCCTGGTGCACGGATGGAGGGTGTTGATTGATAGGTTGCCAACGAAAACAGCTCTTCAACAGCGCAATGTGCTGCCAAACAGCAGCTTTGTCAGCTGCGTTTTCTGCTCCTCTGCTGATGAAGATGCTGCCCATCTGTTTCGTCGCTGCAATGTTGCGCTTCAGCTGTGGAATTCGGCAAAGAATTGGATGAGTATTATGGAAGAGGAAGACAGCAGTGCAATCGGTAACCAGTGGCAGCACTTGCACAATTGTAGAATTAAAATTGAAGGTAAAAAGAAGAGAAGAGTAAGATATATTTTGTGGGTTGCTATTGTCTGGGTAATTTGGATTAATAGGAATAGGATCATATTTAAAGGGGGTTCACTCAATGTATCTCAAATGTTATATCATGTTAAGAGTTTAACTTGGGGATGGATTGCTCATAGAGTGGGTAGCCACACTACAATAGATTTTGAAGAGTGGAGCAACAATCCCATATCTTGTATGAATCGGTTGTAATCTTGTAAACGGGTTGGGGCACCCCTAGTGCCTCGCTCTATAATACACTTTGACTTATCAAAAAAAATAAACAGTGAAAATAATTATGTTAAAGACCATGAAATCATGTCAATAACATATAATGATTTAAATCTTGGCTGAAAATGAAATATTCATTTAGAAAAGTAAAGATATTGACAAAGGTAAAATGAAAAAATAATTACATGTAATTTTTTTCGTCGAGACTCAAAACTAAAATAATTTTTTATAAAAAATAAAAACATGTATGAAAACAAAAAAATAATCATTTTGACATTAGTCATATTTCTCCATCATAACTCAAACATAAAATTATCATTTAAGAAAAATATCCATATTTGTAAAAACAAAATATAAAAATAATTATCGTGACTACTTGTAATGTTTGTTATTGGTAGTCAAAAGAAAAAAATTTATTTAAAAAAATAAAAGACATTTAAAGACAAGTTAAAAAAGAAATACACAAACAATATATAGTGTTCTTCTGTTGAGACTCAAAAGTAAAAGAATTATTTATAAAATATAAAACATTCATAAAAACAAAATAGGAAAAAAAATCATATGGAAAATAGTACTATTTCCCCATTATGAAAAATAGAGATATTTATAAGACAAAATATTTTTGACAATATTTATAAGACAAAATATAAAAATTATAATAGTGATAAAATGTAATGTTTTCCATCGGTACTCCAAAGCAAAGTCTTTATTTGCAAAAAGAAATTACAATTTAAAAGATAATTATACAAACAATATAATTTAAAAGTAATAAAATTATTCCTACAACCAATAATGTTTTCTCCTTGGGCTCAAAAGTTAAATATTTATATGTTAATATGTTAATTGATATGTGAGTAAAAATATAGAGGTGACGTGTTATAAAATGTACATGTGGCAAAATGTAGTTGATTTTATTATAGATTTAATAGATTTAATTTAATAGATCAGGATAAATTTGGCAATAGAAGAGGCCCAAAAATTTCAAGTAGATATTTACAAATTTTTGACGAAAAGGTCAAAAAGAAAAAATAGTGTGTACAAAAAACCAAAAAATCTGTTTGAAATAATTAATAGATGTTTCGGTCGAAAATTGAAGAAGTCAGATATTGGCACGTTTACAATGTGGCGTTGATTTTATTATATAGATTTGCAAAAAGAAATTACAATTTAAAAGATAATTATACAAACAATATAATTTAAAAGTAATAAAATTATTCCTAAATCCAATAATGTTTTCTCCTTGGGCTCAAAAGTTAAATATTTATATGTTAATATGTTAATTGATATGTGAGTAAAAATATAGAGGTGACGTGTTATAAAATGTACATGTGGCAAAATGTAGTTGATTTTATTATAGATTTAATAGATCAGGATAAATTTGGCAATAGAAGAGGCCCAAAAATTTTTAGTAGATATTTACAAATTTTTGACGAAAAGGTCAAAAAGAAAAAATAGTGTGTACAAAAAAGCAAAAAATTTGTTTGAAATAATTAATAGATGTTTCGGTCGAAAATTGAAGAAGTCAGATATTGACACGTTTACAATGTGGCGTTGATTTTATTATATAGATTGATAAAATAGATTTAAAATAAAAAGTAAAAAGATAATAAATAACTAAAAATATAAGAAGTAAAAAATGTATGAACATAGAATAGAATAGTAATAAAAATGTATCAAAGTAGGAAAAAAGCAACCAAATTTAGAAAAAAGAAGTATTAAAAAGAAATTACAAAGTGAAATAAAAAATTAAAAATCAAAAAGAAAGTGAAATTGGGTGGGAAGCAAAATTCTTAGATGAAGACACATAAGATATAGAATAATAAAAAACAAATTTTATAAATAGAAAATTAGTAAATAATAAGTATGAATTCAAATAATAAAAGTTTGATTTTTCCTTCATTTATATCCACATGCGAAGATAAAGTTTAAAGACTATTAAATAGATTTTGTAGCTTAAGGACTAAATAAGAAAGAGAGTACGTAGTATTTTGAGGACTAAATTGAGAGTTTTTCTTTTTCTAATAAAGAAAATTTGTGTTTAATTAATAATTAGTATTTTTTCACTAAAGGTAAAAAACACAAATAGTATAAGTGATAAATTTAATTTTTATACACAAACCCTGTAAAAATATTTATAAATACATTTAATAATGTGTTGTTGTATGATTTAATGAATTTAAAAATAGGTTATTAGTCATTCCAACATATCTTTATGGTTTTGTTTGGTAAAAAATAGCAAATAAATAGGGAATAATGGATAAATTAGTTTATAGCGGATAATTGAAGCAAATAAACTACTAGTGCAAATTTGAAGTGGTCGATAAAATTAGCTGTAAAACTAACCGATAAATTAAAAAATTCATAAACTATCATTTTTTAATTAATACTAAAAATTGAGAGAGACTGTACATTTAATTACTACAAGACAATTAAGAAAATTTATTAAAATAATAAGGATAAGAACGTGAGAAAAAAATGCTATATAAACTATAAATTCAAACACTACTTTAAGTAGCGTCTAGAAAAATGCTATAAACCAAACATTTTAAGCTAATTGTTATCAACCCGTTTTATTTTATTTCTACTGAAAGTTATATACACAATAAATTATCCACTAAAGAGAGCCTAACCCTATGTACAAATTAAATTCTAAGTGATTTTTTGACAATAAAAAAAAATTAAATTCTAAGTGATGATAGTTGTTGCTTGGGCGCAACTACCCATGTCAACTTAGGGCTTGCTTGATTTATTATTATTTTTTACTCAAATTAGGGCTTGCTTGATTAAACCATTAAAAACCATTGTTGTTAAAACCGACCCGGAGGTCGACCCGAGCAAGTCACTGGGTCACTGGGTCAATGGTCGGACCGAGGGGTTACTAGTTGACCCGCGTGACCCGTGACACTGTTAAAATCTGATAAAATTAGGCAACCTGTGTATAAATTCACATATCGTAGAACTATGAATTTTTTTACCATACCATAAAAATGTCCAAAAAAACACTACTCATTCATCAAATTCAAATCAAATACATAAACAAGTTTGAACCTAACAAAATTTAGAGGAGCAATGTTCTTAAACTATGAAATTATCAAAAATTAGAGGAGCAATGTTCTTAAACTATGAAATTGGAATCAAAACAATGCTGCTTATAAGAACTTAAAGATGAATTTATACTAGTTATGAGTTATAACAACTTAAAGACTCAAAAAAAAAATAAACAGGAAAAAAAAAGCCCAAAAGGACATCGTATTGCCTTTTTTTTATTAAAAAAAAAAAATCAAATCTGCACTGGCGGGTCGGGTCACACCGGGTCACGGGTTACCGGTTCAGCGCCTTAAAGCCACGGGTCGCACCGGGTCTGAAACGTGACCGATCCGATTAGCGACTCGAGCCGGTCATATCACAGTTTCGCGGTCCGACCGGCCGGGTCGGTCCGGGTTGAACAACATTGGTTTAATGTCTTTAAAATAGTATTAGCTAAGAACAAATTTGTTCTTTCTAAATTAAAATTTTAAAAAACTGAAAACAAATTTTAAAAGTCTAATGCAACATCACTCTTAGATTCTCCTGTTTTAAAATGGGGTAGGTGTACTAATTCCATTACATTAACCATGTCAACTTGACTAAAACTTCCACTTGTAATAACTTATAGGAAAAAAAGCATCTATGAGAATTATTACAGCATGAAAATACTGTATTTTTTTTATCAAATGAAAATAGGGTATTATAAATAGAGAGAGAGAGAGAGAGAGAGAAAATTTACCTGAGATTTTAACGGCACTTTTTATATCAGATCAGATCCAGCCACTCTCCGTCTCGCTCTGTTCAGATGTTTCAATAAAATAGGAAGAGGAAATTCAGTAGAGAAAAAGATAACAAGAATGAAGAAAAATAAGATAGTTTTGAAGTACAAATACGATGAGAAAAATGAATTTACATTAGATAAGATATAGTACAAATACGAAAATGAATTTACTTATCAAAAAAAAAAAAGATAAGATATAGAAAAATAGGAAATTAAGAAACAATACAACTATGCCCAGAGAAGCGTCGATGACAATAAGGTCGTGCATGTAAATGTTTGAGTGGGGTTAAACTTAAAGGTGAGATTTTATTTCATACAAAAGGTTGCATGAAATTCCTCGTGTATTAGCGGATAAGTAATAATTAAAAGCATTTAGAGAGAGAGAGAGAGAGTAAGATAGAGGAGAGAGAGAGTTACCTGAAACTGAAAGTGGTGATGAAGAGAGAGAATAGAGAATGAAAGAAGAAAAGGTTGGTAGAAGTAGAAGATAAGCGAAAAAAGAGGCAACTTTGAAATAGGGTACTTGATTGCAATTCAGAAGCCTGAGGGGTCTGCAATATATAGGGTGTCGGTTGGAGAGTATCTATATCTATATCTATATCTATTCTATATACTATACATTTGCAAATAAAATCATTTATTATTTTAATAAGTGTCACACAAATAGCATTTTGACAATAAATGCTAATTCCAACTCACCTATAATTTAATTATTTATTATTTTAATATCATTTTATATATATATGTTTGATGTTGTAAATTGAATAATTAATAAAAACGTTTTTTAATGTGTAACGTTTCAAAATATTAATTAGGTTTAATTGGAAATAAAAAACGTTTTCTTTTGAGTTGTAACTCTCCAAAAAATTATGGGTATAAATATCTAAGGTTGGGTGATGGGTGGAGTCACTCTCCACACCATCACTTCATCTTCAATAAGCAACATTTGTTCATCACGGTTCGTTTTAATTTACTTGGAGAGTTTTTCTTCACCATTTGAAAATTTCATGTTGAAGTAGGTGAATGCTTTTGCCGACGTATATGATTCTGAATATAAAGGTTTTGAAGATTTAGATAGTGTGTAGCAGTCAATTTGTAAATGATTGTTTCTGAAATTCATCTTATTGATATTAGATAATGATTTGACATGTTGTCAAGTAAGTTTTCCATAATATATATTGTGTTCAATCTTTGTTTCACTCATGTAATACAAATAACCATATCAAATGTAATGTAAATCAAGGTGACATGGAAATTTCATGGTGATGGAGTTGACTACTATTGTATGTGAGGGAATTTGTGATAATACCAAAACAATTGAAATCACTGTATGAAATGTTTCTATATTACATCCATGTTTGTTATCAATGATGAATCCAACTACAACATAACTACCGTTAAACAAATTAACTAACGAAATTATAATAATGATAATCAATAACAATTTTCTTTCTTTGTGGTTCCATACGTTCACTTCCTGTTAGTTTCAACTTTATGTGGTCCTCTTTTTCTTTATGTTATGAGAATTAAGTGTACATGTCTTTGGTTATGAGAATTAAGTGACGTTGGATATGAGAATCTAATAAATCCATACCAGGTATTGAGTCCAACGTCACTGTGGGTGTCTTTGGTTGTCGTCCCATCCATAAGCCACTGTAAGCCCTCTCTACATGTCCCTTCACTCGCTCTTTCTCTCTCCCTCGCTTCTGCATCTCTAGCATATGAACGAAGAACTAATCAACATACAAAAACCATTTTATTCAATACTTTACGTTCAAATTTCTAATGCAATTATGATGGAGAATAATTATTTTGTTATATCTTTTAATTGTTTCTAATTTTCAGTTACCATTTCATAATGTTTATAATATTTTTTTTCAAGCTCATTATATTACTTTGATTTTTTTTGATGTTAAATAATAACGATTTTGAAAGTTATGACATTTGTGAAATAATATGGGTGTATAGAGGACATATAATTAGGTTGCATGAAATAAAATAAATGAAATATAAATAATTTAGATAAAATAAACTTACTATTATTATTAATTTAGATATGAATATAACATAGTTCACATTATCATTTATATTTAGACAAAATCTACTTTGGTGTACGTGTACCTCCAGTATGATGATATCGCGAAAGAATTGAGTCCATTTACCAAAAAATGTGATATTGCACTATGTGGATTTCGCCAACAAAACGAAAAATATCACACGATTTAAATTTCTCTAAAATTTTTGAGTAAAAATTAAGTATTATCACATTTATATGTAAACGTCATAATAGGTAATTTCTTACATTCAAATGAAATGAAATACTCACATATATAAAATTTATAATTTCTACAAAATTTTATTATTCATGTGATAATGAATTGAAAAATTACCTAAAAAGCGAGTAAATGAAATAAACGTATGATTTGTACATATGATTTTTTACTAATTGATTATTTAATATTTCTTAATTTTGATCACATGTATAAACATATGATTTCTACATCTACATTTTTAGTAATTGATTTTTAATTTTTTTTACCCATTGTAAACGCATAATTAAAAAAAAAGACATTACAAATTTTAAAAATGTGTTACAATCTTTAAATGTATCAATTGTAACAGACTCATATAAATATTCAGGTTCAATTGAAAATCAGTGTGTCAATTGTAACATACCCATTTAAATCTGTAACGTACCCATATAAATTTGTAACGTATCATCAATATTAAACCTATAAATACCTATAAAACGTTAAAAATTATATAATAATGCTAATTATTATGATACTAAAAGCTATAAATACCTATAATACATTAAAATACCTATAAAAAATTTTAACTTAGTGAATGAGATTGAGAATGTTACAAGTTATATAATAATACGTTAAAAATATTTATGGTATTTATACAATGCTAATATAATAATGCAACTTTTTAAAAAATAAGATGATATAATAATACGTTACAACTGGTATTTATACAATGCTAAAGATCTCAATCTCATTCACTGATACGTTAAAAAAATTATAGGTATTTACGAATAGTTATTGATAACACGTTACTAATTGATTATTTAATATGTTTTTCAAATTTAACGTATAATCATATTGTAACTATTGTCATATTTTTAATGTATCTTATTATAATGTATAATCATATTGTAACTGAATAATTAAAAAATATGTTACAAATTTTAAAAATACGTTACGAATTTAAATGTATCAATTGTAACATATATATGTATCAATTTGTTACAAATTTGTGATTTATGATAGGTTTAAAAATACGTTACAAATTTGTGACTTATTATATGTTTAAAAATACATTACAAATTTAAATGTTTCAATTTTTAACATTTAAATTTTAATGTGTTAAATGTAACGTTTTATTATAGGATCAATATTATACCTATAATTTTTAACGTTTAAATTTTAATGTGTCAAATTTTAATGTGAGGTGTATAGAAATGATTTAAACCTATAATACGTTTTGGTCATCCACTTTAAATTTGATCATATCATATAAATACAATTTATTAGCATTGGTCAAATGATTTAACGTTTAAATATTAATGTGTCAAATTTTAGCGTTTAAATTTTAATGTGTCAATTTATTAAAATTTTAATGTGTCAAATGTAACGTTTTATTATAGGATCAATATTGAACCTATAATTTTCAACGTTTAAATTTTAATGTGTCAAATTTTAATGTGAAGTGTATGGAAATAATTTAAAACTATAATACGTTTTGGTCATCCTCTTTAAAATTGATCCTATCATAAAAATATAATTTATTAGCATTGGTCATACCTATAATACGGTTTTTTAAAATTGATCCTATAATAATGTAGTTGTTTGTAACATATAAAATAATGGTGTGATAAATTGTAGGAAAACCAACAATATGTCGTGTTTGATAATAAAAAATTCTATTGATGAATTGTAGGAAAACCAACAATATGCCGTGTTTGATAACTTTTATATAAGAAACTAGATTTTAAGCGAAACTGATATTATAGGAAATAAAAATTTGAGCTAAATTTGTCCTACGAGGTACACCAATAACCAATCAATCAAATATTTCTATCATGGTAGACATAAGAGTATTAGCGCAGAAGATGAACATATAGTGACTCACCCACCGAACGCAAACAAGACAACAGTCGAAGTAGGATCTCACGAGTTAACGTGGCCAGAGTAAGGAAAATGGAGATCGAAGAAACCACAAAGTCGATATGCATCAATAGACATGGGAATCATTTGAACGATCTCTCATTTTATTATTACATGTTTCATGCAAAACAGAAACAAAATAGGATCAAAAAATCAATCAATCCACCGGTTTTCAAACCCTAAAAACTTCCCCCAAACCCCGTATTTGCAAGGAGTAATCCATTTGTATTTGCAAAGAAAAATACCTAGAATTGCAATTGAAATGACTCACCACGAATAGATCACTTCTTGCTCAACCACCAAAGCACCGATTGTGGGGCGTGTTAGTCGAACAACACTGAGCCTTCATGCCGATGTTACTGAGCGAACTCTTCACTAGAGAAAACTCAGGGGGAGACCAACGTGGCTACATGTTCTTGGTCTTTTTCTTTAGCAGTGGCTATCCATTTTGTATGTTTTTTTTTATGTATTGCGTCAAAACAATAGGAGACCACAGATCTGTCAAAAAAGTTAATTTGAAGAGACCACAATTTTGATTTAGCCAATTTTTACATTTGTTCCTAACTTTGATTTTATTTTTTTTGACAAGAGTTTAATTTCTATACACATATTTTGTATAGGCTTTTACCACCACCATCAATCACAATACATGGATTGATTTGTTACTAATTGACTAATTGATGGTTACCAATTGTCTAATTTATTTTGATGATGTGTCGGCATCCAATTCATAGATAGTGTAAAAAAACTATACACATATTGTGTATATAAATTAGGAAATGTGTATTATCAAATTTTGAATTTTCTACCAATCCCTGTGTGGTTTTTTTAGTTCGAATTTGGAATTTTTATTATAGTTATTTATATTTTTCTGACGAAAAATTATAGGTGAACAATCTATTTTGTAGTAGGTACAAGCTCAATAGTTAAAGGAAAAAAATTTAACTCTACATTTGCATTAACTCTATTTTCTTTATCTTTTTTATGATTTTAATTCAAGTTTAATTGGCAAAGATGAGATTTCATCAGGGGGCGCCTTTTATCATACTTACCACTTGCTGAGAGGCAGAAATAGGCAATAGAACAATAAAATTTTGAAATACAGTCTTGACACTTTTATGTTTGGCGTTGTTATCTATTTATTTTTGAGTTAAACTTTCAATATCATGTAATATTATTCATCTATCTCTTCAAAGAGAGTATGAAACAAGAAAATATACTTGAATAATGATTAAAATGTAGGCATAATTAGAGGTGGCAAATTATACCTGTTAGTGGGATCTCTACGGGGACTGTTCCATTAGGAGCCCTACGGGTGGGGAATTTTTCCTGTGGGTACGAGGACGCGGGAGAAAACCCCCACACAATCGTTTTGGCATTGGGGACATGGACCATATCCCCGACCTGATTATATTACACATATATTTTATATTATAAGTAATTATTTTTTTAGTCTTTTTAAATGTATTTTTAATTAAAAATATTAATAAATTATTAAACTGTACTAATTTAATATTTTCTTACTTTTATACCTTTTAAATATTAAAATATCAAAGTAGGAATAACTTTTATATTCTCTGTATTAAAATGTGAAACTTTTAATTTTTTTTAGTCTTACTTTTATATTGTTTCCCATTTTATTGTATTTCAATCCATATTTTTGCTAATGTTTAATAAGTTCCGTAGGGACCGTGGGAATCTATAGGGAAGAGGATGAGGGAGGAACCCCCCAGAAGAGGATGGGGGAAAATTTGAGAGGCGGTTTTGGGGAGGGGGGTGTGACATCCGTGGCTGACGAGGGCGGGGAGTGATCGTCGGTGCCCAGAAAGGTTGCATGGCAAAGAGCGGCTCCTGGCAGCTTCAAAGCGAAGGGGCGCGTGAGTGAACCGAATACGCACCAGAATGAGAGGGATCCTGAGGCTGTGCAGGCATGGAACTGTACAGTTGAAGGAAGGTTTAAAAGAATTAATTTGGACTACCTATAACAACAAGATGCTTCTTCTTTTTGGGAACCCTTCCCATAAGAACTCTATAGTTAAGCGTGTTTGGCTTGGAGTAGTAGTGGGATGAGTGACCTTCTGGGGGCAGTCATCAATGAATTTTTATATTGAAGAATATTAATTTTACTTATTAATTAAATTGTGCTCAATATTGAATTATTTTATGTTTGTTTTTGTCTTTTTATGCAAACACAAACGTAACAATTTAAATATTAATAGTTTTAGGAAATCATTATTTTTTTATTAATGACTAAAGTAACTATTAGATTTCTTTGATTATGAAAATATAATTTATATTTATTTTAATATAATTAATTTTAGAGAATTATTAGTGGGATCCCTATGGGGATTGTCCAATTAGGAGCCCTACAGGTGGAGAATTTTTTTTCCATTGGTATGAGGACGGGGGAGAAAATCCCCCCACAATCAAATTGGGGTTGGGGACGGGGACCAAATCCATGCTTTGAATATATTACATATAAATATTCTTATTATAGATATATATTTTATTATAAGTAATTGTTTTTTAGTCTTTTTATATGTGTTTTTAATTAAAATTATTAATAAATATTTGAGTTGTGCGAATTTTATATTTTTATTCTTACTTTTATACTTTTTAAATATTAAAGTATCAAAGCAATAATTTTTTTCTCTTTTGTAACAAAAAATAATATCAAAGTAGGAGTAACTTTTATATTTTCTGTATTAAAATGTGAAACTATTAATTTTTTAGTCTTACTTTTATTTTTTTTCCATTTGATTATATTTCAATTCGTATTTTTGTTAAATTTTAATAAATTTATGGCATCTCCACAACGACCGTGGGGATCTGTAGGGAAGGGGGATGAGGGAGAACCTCCCCCCAGATAAGTATTGGGGACGGCGAAGGGAGACAGTTTGGGTGGCGGGGACAAGGAGTAGGGGAGTATTCCCCGCCTCAACTCCTCCAAATTGACATCCGGAGGAATAGTCGCAGAAATCCGAGTTCGGTTCATGTGTATCATTTTGAAATGCACGTTGTTAAAAGTGATGAATTTTTATATTGAAGAATATTAATTGGATTTACTTAATTAATTAATTAAACTATGGTCTATATTCAATTATTGTCTGTTTGTTTTTGTCTTTCTATGCTAACTCAAAAAATAACAATTTAAATATTAATAGTTTTAGGATAATTGTTATTTTTTATTCATTACTAAGGTAACTATTAAATTTATTTGATTATGAAAATATAATTTACATTTATTTAAATATAATAATTAATTTTACAATTTGCCTAAGCTTTAAAAAAATATCCAAAAAATAGTTCTATCATTTTATTGTTTTTTTTTTCATTTCACGGGTCTATGTTGTGAGCTACTCTTTTTCATTTCACCAAATTTGTTCAATTTTATTTATTTGTTTGCTTAAAAAAAACTATCCATATTATTAAAATAACTTATTTATTTAAATAAAATTGACATTTTCAAACATCAATTCTCCCGTGCATCGCACGGGCAAGTATACTAGTATTTGAATATTTTTAAATCCAGAATGGAGATTGAGAACTGGTTAGATTTTCGAGTTATGGATAAAGACGCGTTCAAGGTGGTTTTCTGTTTTGAAATTTTCAAAAACCAAAACCAGTTTCTATTTTTGAGTTTTAAAAGTTTCAAAAACCAAAACCAAATTCAGTTTTCAATTAAGAAATTTTCAAAAATTAAAAACATTTTCAAACATAAACATAAAGTGGTAGTTGGCGGTGGTCGAAGTGGTGGTTGATGGTCGTGGGGGTGGTGGTCGACGATGGTCGAAGTGGTGGTTAGTGATGGTCAAAGTGGTAATTGATAGTGGTCAGAGTGGTGGTTGATCGTGGTCAAAGTGGTGGTTGACGGAGGTCGAAATGGTTGTCGGAGTGGTGGTTGATCGTAGAAAAAGTGGTGGTTGACGGTGGCCGGAATGGTGGTCGAAGTGATGGTGATCAAAGTGGTGGTTGAAGGTGGTCGGAGTGGTGGTGATCAAAGTGGTTGTTGGCGGTAGTCGGAGTGGTGGTTGATGGTGGTCAAAGTGGTGGTTGATAGTGGCCAGAGTGGTGGCCAACAGTGGTGAGAGTGGTTGTTGGTTGTGGTCGGAGTAGTGGTTGATAGTTGATAAAGTGGTGGTTGATACTGGCCAGAGTTGTGGCCGACAGTGGTCGGAGTGGTGATTGATAGTGTTTTGTTTAGTTCAACCACGAGTGAAGCAGAGCGGATAACTAATAAATAAACTAAAAACAAAAAATAAGTATTTTCTTGGAAAAAAATAAATTAAAAAGCAAAAAAATATTTTAAATGATCAACCCAATTATTGGTGGTTTAACCAAAGTACTGTCCAATTGAGGTTGAATCAACCACTAAACTGGTCAGTTCCCAATTAATTAAACCGCCCGATCTAATTCTTAAACTACTGGTATATTTTAAACTATTTCTTCTATTTTTCGTTGGGGTTGGTGTAGTATCTCCGTCCTAATAACAAAGGTGTTTTAGATTCTAATAGAAATGATTTTGAAGATTGATATTAAGAGAAGTGATTTTTAAAAAATTGATCAGTTTAAAAAAATGAATGAATGTAGGTTTGGTAATGATATTTTATAAGTGTAGTTAGAAGAACAGCCACAAAAAAAAGTATAGTTAAAAGAATTGATTTCATTTTAACGATAAAAGCATAATTACTTTTAATGCATAAATGTAAAGAACTGTACGTCCCTCAATGAAAATGCTAACAATTCTTGTCTTTTTATGTAGACGAAGTGATCACTGTCACTAAAAACTCACACACACAACTTTGAAGTCTCGGATTCGAATCCGAGACATAGTATCCAGCCTACTGATTTCGATACTTGTTAGTTAAACTAGACCTTACAAAAAAAGATTATTTTTTCTATCAAAATCAATTTTAACCACCCAAAATTTAATTAATTTCACCATAATGGTGGTACCAAACACAGAATAATATTTTTTTTCCCAAACCCCTGCTTTTCTCCTTGAGTTGATTCAAGAATATATTTTTTTTTGACAATAAGAATCTAGAATCTTAACAACAAATACACCAAGTCAACATGACTACCTCCTACGATGCAAACAATAATGTTATTTAGCCAAATTCTAGTTAAAAATAGTCGAAAACCACATTACAACACTAATTAACCAAGTTTTTTAAGCAAATAACCAACCTACTTTTTCACAGTTTTTAATCAATGGCCTAGAAAACTGTGAAAAAGTAGGTTTGTTATTTATTTAAAAAATTTGGTTAATTGGTGTTGTAATGTGGTTTTTGATTACAAAAATTTTGCTAAATAATATTACCCCGATGCAAAGGTCTACGGCTAATAGGTATTTAATGTAGCACTTCTTTGACTGTTCAATATTGTCTGTCAAATAATACCAGTAAAACAAATTTGTTAAATAATGATGATGACCACAAATTTAATTTTTCCGTAAGTTTTTCATTAGTACACACTACCTATCAATTTCTTAAATATTTCATGGTAGGTATTGCCGAATGATTTTCCTGATTCAATTAATTTAAGCAGGCCAACTTGACTATGGCACCAACAAAGAATAATTTATCATGCATCATTTTCATCGAGAGAAGGTAACAAGAAATTTTCGTAAAACTTCCTTTGATTGGAAGCGTGCTTTTTTTTTTTATAAGCAAAATTTTTATTAAAGGGGTGCAAACGGGCACTCCAATCGGTACAAATACAAGTGGCCTCATTAAAACATTCTTTGACCAAAACTCAATGGGAAAAAAACCCAAGGAGGAAAGAGTACCCCAGGAAGAATGAGACAAAAGACTAGATTAAGCGTGTGTTTGTTATCACGTTAGAAACTACAGTGAGAATGCTTTAACGTGGTAGCTACTATTTTGGAGAGTTTGTGTTGCCGTGCGTTTATATGCTTGTTAGACGTGTATTTAAAGGATCTAGAAGCAGTGGCGGATCTTAACTAAAAAGTTCAGGTGGACTGCTAATAAAATAGACAGGAAAACTCAAAAATACATGAACAAAGACGCACAAACACAAATGCAATTAAAATAGGTAAATATAAATAAAAATTATTTATAAACAAAATTAAATGACTAAAAATGTAATTTTGATTTCACATAGCCACTCAATTGAAGTTGCTTGTAAAAAAATAATTTTAAATTTATTTGATTCTAATTTTAAAATGTTGATGATATTTTTTTAAAAATTATCAACTATGTTGAAGATGGTATTTGATTATCAACTATGTTGAAGATATAATATTAATGTAGTTTTTTAATTTAGGGTCTGTTTGGTTGAAGCAAAGCGAGAGAGAAAGAGAAGAGAGAATGACTCTTTATTGTTTGGTTGAAGCGAACGAGAAAGAGAGATGAGAGAATGTCTTTTTACTGCACCAAGAGTGTGTTTGTTTGAGGTGAAAGAGGGAATAGAAGAGTATGTAAGGGTAGAGAGAAAAAGAGAAGAGAGTGTACCAAACAATAGAGACTTCTCTCTTTCTCTTCAACCAAACAAATTCTTATTGATATGATAAGAAGTTCCAGCATGATACTTATAGACATGACAAAGTAATAATCTTATTGATAGGATCTGTTTTTTTTTTTATAAGTAGTAATATCATTGTGTAGTGCACTCTATTTACCTTCGAGGTTGTGTCAGAAAAAATTTTACCTTCAAGGAAGAGTTGGAAATAGACACCTAATCATTTGTTTTTTGTTTTTCTACCAGGAAAAATAACAAATAAGTACCGTGCACGGATACTAACACTGATCATATTCGGGTTCGAACTCAGGAGTCGACGTCCCTATATCATTGAAATTGCCAAGACACCTAATCATTTGCTAGTAAAACTAAAATAAAATGGTATACCAATAAATAATAATATACCCTTCCGAAATATGATTAGTTTTACAGGAGGTGATGCATACCTGGTTATGCAGACATTATAAGGTGTTTTTTTTATAGAACTAGCAGTATACATGTGCATTCGCAAGGTTGACATCGTATTTTCCATTGGGGTTGTTGGTTGGATGTATTTACCAAAATAAGTCAATCCTTTTTTTGAAATACCCGCATAGAAATATGCTACTGACGTAAGTAAAGCTAATGCAACAGTAGTATTTATATCATTAGTGGGTGCAGCTAACTCTCCATGAGGTAACTTTATAATTTTCCAAGGTAAAATAGCCCCTGACCAATTGGAAACAAAAATAAATAGAAACAGAGTTCCAATAAATGGAACCCACGGACCATATTCTTCTCCAATCTGAGTTTTGCTCACGTCTCGAATGAATTCAAGGACATATTCAAAGAAATTTTGACCGGAAGTGGGAATAGTTTGCGGATTTCACCAAATTCCAATTGAAGTGAAATCTTTTAGATAAATCAATGCATTATAGGAGGTTTAAATACAAATGCATCAATTCAAATACTGGGTTTTCGAATTGACAGAGATATTTAGAGAGATCCGGATTTCTCGCGATTTCTTATATTCATGGACTCAAATTAATTCAGCGGTATCTTTCATTCACATTTTTTCTATCAAGATAGTTTTATCAAACTCTTGGACTCCCGAATTTGGAGTATCCTACTTTCACGCAATTCACAGGGTTTAAAAAGGAATCGATATTTCACGATCAATAATGTAGTATTCTTTGTAGTAGCAATCCTTCTATATCGTATTAACAATCGAAAGATGATCGAAAGAAAAAATTTCTATTTGACAGGACTTCTTCCTATACCTATGAATTCCATTGGACCCAGCAATGATAATAGATTGGAAGACTCAAAAGATTCAACCAATATCAATAGGATGATTGTCCCGCTCCTGTATCTTCCAAAAGGAAAAAATATATCTCAGAGATCTTTTTTTTCTGATAGATGGTCAGAACTTAATCTGGATTCAAATCCTATTGAAAGGTCCAGTAGAGATCAGAAATTATTAAAGAAAGAACAAAATGTTTCTTTTCTTTTTTCCGGGCGATCGGAAAATAAAGAAATAGAAAATATAGTCAAAATAAGTATGTATTTACAAAAGACTGTCTCAATTCATCCTATTTCATCCAATCCAGGATGTAATATGGTTACGAAGGATGAACTTGACAGTTCCAATAAGATTTCCTTATTGAACAAAAACCCACTTTTTGGTTTATTGCATCTATTCCAGTACCGGAACAGGGGGGATACATGTTACACCACCACTATTTGGAATCAGAAGAGAGATTTCACGAACGGGCGGATCTATTGAATCTATCAATAACCGAGCCGTATTTGGTGTATCATAAGCGATTTTCTTTTTCTATTGATTCTTTCAAATTGGATCCAAAACGATTCTTAAATGAGGTATTCAGGAATGAATCAAAAAAAGAAATCTTCATTGGTTCTACCTCCTCTTTTTTATGAAGAGAATGAATTTTCGATGTAGGCTTTATTTGGCGCGTCTCATCCACTAGCAGACGAGACTAGCGTATATGAATAGTGGGTGGCGAGTACAAATGTTTGGTACACTAATAGAATTTTTTCAGAATTTCCTGTAGAAATTCTTGCGAATTTTTCAGAAAAATTTGCATGAAACCTATTTCCTGCTTCCTGCGGATTGTTTCGTTGGTAACACATTCATAGGTAATTGTTTCCTGCGAGTTTTTCCGAAAAATCCGCAGGATATACGTGCAGAAGATTTCCGCAGGTAATAACAAAAATTCTAATAGTGGTAAGCATGCTTACGCACTAGCATTTTGCGTTTTTCGTGTAGCGTTTAGCGCTTTTTGAAACTGGTGCGTCCTATCCGCTAACAGCTAGATAGTAGATGAGACTAGCATATTTGACTAGCAGATGAGACTAGCGTATTTGACTAGCAGATGACGAGTATAGATGTTTGGTAAAGACTAGCACTTAACGTCTTTGGGTAGCGTTTAGCGGATAGCAGTGGCTATTGATACTCAAGGAACACTAGCGTGGTATGATAATTTTGACCCAGCTGTGTTCAAGACTGAAAAGAAGTTAAAACAAAAAAGGAAATAGGTCGCGGGATATAATACTTGTTCAAGAGCAAACTCTCTCTCTCCCTCCCTCCCTCCCTCCCTCCTTTGATATGGTTTTATAATTTAGTCCATTGTCTTATAATTGGTGTTTAGGATGGTTTTTAGGGGTCTTAAAGTTAGGCTCTCTCTCTCTCTCTCTCTCTCTCTCTCTCTCTCTCTCTCTCTCTCTCTCTCTCTCTCTCTCTCTCTCCTTTGATATGGTTTTATAATTTAGTCCATTGTCTTATAATTGGTGTTTAGGATGGTTTTTAGGGGTCTTAAAGTTAGGCTCTCTCTCTCTCTCTCTCTCCCTCTCCCCTCTCCCTCCCTCCCTCCCTCCCTCCTTGATATTAGTCCATTGTCTTATAATTGGTGTTTAGGATGGTTTTTAGGGGTCTTAAAGTTAGGCTCTCTCTCTCTCTCTCTCCCTCCCTCCCTCCCTCTCTCCCTCTCCCTCCCTCCTTGATATTAGTCCCTTGTCTTATAATTGGTGTTTAGGATGGTTTTTAGGGGTCTTAAAGTTAGGCTCCTTTAAATAATTTAATCATTAATTAAATATTCTTTTATGTCATTTTACATTTATCACCTATTTTAACCGCTAGTTTTACCAAACACATAATTGCTATCAGCTAGCTCATCCGCTGTCTGTTATTCGCTAACTTATCCGTTATTCGCTATTTTTTACCTAAGAGAGGCTTAATGCATCAAAATGAATAATATCGTGAATCACATCTAGAATTGATTTTATTAAACAGAAAAGTTAGAATTGATTTTGTTAAACAGAAAAGTTAGAAACTTTGTTTTCTATCAAAATCAATTCTAGCTACATAAAATCACTATTTTCCCAAGCACTATTAATTTTCTCCCAAATCTTACTATTTCTCCTATAATAATTCCAGGTCATCTACAATCTTAACCAAAAATACACCAAGTCAATGTGACTAAACCTCCAATCGATCCAAAGTCTTCAGCTAGTAATTATTTAATGTAGCACTTCTCTGGGAATAATCAAATAATTCCATTAAAAAATGACCACTGACCACAACTTTAGTTTTTTCGTAAGTTTTTCACTATTACGCAATAATTTCTTAATTTTTAACAATAGGTACAACCGAATAACTTGACTATGGCGGGAACAAAGAATAATTTATGATCCATCATTTTCATCAAGAGAAGGTAGCAATAATTTTTCGTAAGACTTCCTTTGGTAGGTAGTAACAATTTCGATTAGGTACCGTTGAAATTTGTGTGCAGTAGTGCACGCAGTCGATAAGTTTGGAGTTGTTCGCGACCAAATTCGACAGTCCAGATTTTAAGAACAAATTTGAATTTTTGTTTAATATAAAATTCCAAATTTGAAACCTGAATCGTCCAATCAACATCAAAAGACCCCAAGCTTGTTGACTGCATGAGTGCATGCAGTCCCGACTCCACACAATCCCGATTCAACTAAGGTGCGTTTAACGTGATAATTTATGTAGTTTGATACGAGTCAATAAAACACTTTGTTACTGTTATTTGCTATTTTGTTTGGTTGTGGAGTTGAAATTTTGAACTATTAGTGAATTGATGGTATTATCACTATTATGTAAGTATATATGTAATGTATATATTACTTTTAAATGAGGTAAACTTGCACGAGTCTATGAGTTGAGTTTACGAGTCGAATTCACCTAAGTAAACTTGAACTCTAGATTTTGACAAACATATGGACAAAAATTGTTATATATTCCATCACGTTAAACACATCTTACTTCCTAACAATGGAAATATTCCAAAAGTTTCTTTTTTTAATCAAACAGGCATCCTACCAGAATTTATTAAAAAAGAGAGAAAAAAGACAATGAAGAGCAAAAGGGGGGACTAGATCAAAACCCTTTGCAAAGAGAGGCCAAAGCCAACAACCCAGAAACTAAAATACTAATTAACAATAGTTAGATAAAAAGAATGCGTCCTTGAAACAGAAGATATAACCAACCATGCAATGACCAAAAACTGATTTTCTAAAAAAACCTAGGACACACTTACAAAAGATAGATAAAAAAGACACAGAGACAAAATTTGTCTTAAAGAGAGTGTTGTAGTCAACAATTTTCTGAACCAGTTTCTTTTTGTGTTTCTTCTTTCGGGCTGTAGACACCTGCGGTTCAGACTTTTCAGCAACAATTTCATTGGTCATAGGATCATCAGCGTCGTCTGGCACATTCCCCCAAAACTTCCCCGAAATACTCATGTTTGAAGCTACCATGTTAGACACAGAGGAAAATAGGGAGTCTAGCCTCGTGGTGGCATGTTGAGTGGAATCACTACTAACCCGGCTAGCATCAGAGCGCTAGGTGTAGAAGCAATGGGCAAATTCTGGATCAAAGCAATCTCTTGCGTCTGCACCACAGGAGGCAATATTTTACCATCCTCTAAAACAACCGAAGCATGGACCTTCGATTCATGCCTGACCTTTTCTCCAATCTCAGATTCCCCTTGTTGCTAATGCATCTTTAAACTCACATTATTAGTCGCTTGAGGCTTAGGAACTTGTTACCTCCTTCTCTTGTGTAAAATGATGGATGATAAATTATTCTTTGTTGCTACCATAGTCAAGTTATTCGGCTATACCAAAAAAAAAGTTATTCGGCTATACCTATGGTCTTTTGGCTTTTTTTTTCACCCCCTCTTAGACCCTGTACCCCCATAACCCATTTTATCCCCAAAATACCCCTCACATTTTTAACAAAAATTTAACTGGAAATTGATTTTTCGAAGGATTTCCGGAATTATGTGAAAAATTTATGGAATTATGTGAAAAATGGCTTCCGGAAGTATGTGAAAAAAGGTATTTCCGAAATTCTCAAAAAAATGGCGTCCGGAATTATGTTAAAAAGGGTATTTTCGGCTAGTGAAACAAGACATCAGAGAAGCTAAAAAAACTCTCTCTCTAGCAAAACGCTTCGCTAGGGCATGAGCTTAACCACCCCTGTTAATGTGACTGCCGCCACCGTGGAAGAGTTAGATTCCTTGCAAAGAAGTACACAAAAGTGTAAGACTCAACAACAGTTTGCAAGTGTGAAAGTGAATGAAGAAAAAATGATAGAAGCACATTCTGAAGTGCTTTCCGAAACAACAGAGATGAAGTCTCTAAGTGACAATCCAAAAACGCTAAATGAGGGTTTGACTGGCTCAAGTTCCTTCAAAGAGGCATTGTTGAAACGGAGCCCTAACCTTAACCTAGAGAAGGCATGCTGGGCTGATCTGATTGAGAAATCTAAGATGGATAGCAAGGATAGTAAGGAGCCTATTGACCTAGAAGCGGAACAAAATACTCAGAACGTGAGGCAGGGAGCTCCCGTAGTCCCTGTTTCAAAGGAAGACCTAGCTATTTGGACTCAATCTCTACAAAATACTCTTATTGTTAAAGTGCTGGGTAAAAGGATCAATTATAGGATCCTTGAAAACAAGCTCAGAAGGGATTGGGTGCGCCATGGGAAGATGAAGATCACTAACCTGCCAGATGACTACTACTTAATTCATCTTTCCTCTATTGATGATTACAAACATGCCCTGTTTGATGGCCCATGGAAAGTTGCAGACCACTACCTTATAGTTCAAAGATGGAGACCTCTACTCTCATAATGCATCCATAACTCAGAAGGTAGCTGTGTGGGTAAGGATCCCTAAACTTCCTATGGAGTTGTGTAATGAAACTTTTCTTCATAGACTTGGAAATATTCTGGGGACTATGCTAAAAATAGACCAACTAACATCCTTAGACTCTAGAGGTAAATTTGCCAGAATTTGTGTTGAACTTGATCTAGATAAACCTTTGGCTTCTCATTTCTATGCTTGTGGAATCAAACTGCTGTTAGAGTATGAAGGTCTCCATTCTATTTGTTTCAAATGTGGTAAATATGGTCATAAGAAGGACCATTGCTCTCAGGAGACTATGGTTGACCCTAGAAAACAAGAAACTCCTACTGTCAATCCTGAGGAAAACCATTCTGATTTGAACAACAAAACTGGGACTAGCAATGTGCCTCCTCATGTAGCAACTGTGACTAAGCAACAACTAGACCAGAATAACCAGGGTGTTACTTCAGTAACAGAGAAGAGTAATGATGACGAGCTTGATATGGGACCTTGGAACATACCTAAGTACATTTTGAAGAAGAAACATGGAAATGCCATTAAAGTTACCTCAGTGAAGCCTGTTATCATTAAACAAAAGGAAACAAAACCTCATAGAAGCAATGTAGACCAAAGCTCTCAATCTGAGATGCCTATAGAATCACCTAGTTGGGTGGAGAAGTAGAAACCCATTGAGAAAGAGCAGCCAGTAGCTCCTGAAGTTGTTGATAATACTAGAAAGTGGTCCAAACCTAAAGTTAGAAACCTCAATGGAGGAAAGAACCCCCAAATTCATACTAAGGGCAGGGGGTAACTAAACCTGGTAAGGGTGTGGCTAGGAAGGATGTTGGTGTGGTTAAACTGGGCAGCACCAAGGGTAAGAAGGTTGTAAAACCTTTCCCTTATAAATCTATTGAAGTGAATAAAGAAAATATCCCTTCTTCTAGCCATCAAAGTGGGATGGAGGAAAAAAAGAAGAAAGAAGCAGAGATGTTAGAGTATATGAAAAGAGAGTATTCTGCCTCCTTTATTGCTCTTCTTGAAACTCACACTAGTGGTGCTTTGGCAAAAAAAAATTGCCAAGAGAATTGGGTTTGATAATCAGTATATTATAGATGCTAGGGGGCAAGCAGGTGGTATTTGGCTCCTATGGGACAATAATCACTAGAACATCAGAATTATCAAGGATTCTAACCAATATGTTCATGTTCAGATCATCCCTGCTAACTCTGAGCCTTGGTTTTTGACTATTGTTTATGGTAGTCCTCACTATACTCCTAGACAAGCTCTCTGTGATGATATTCAAGATCTCCATGTTGATACAGATGGCCCTTGGGTGTTGATTGGTGATTTTAATGCTATCCTTAAGGATTCTGAAAGATCTGGTCCTCCTCTTATCAGAGACCCTGTTTGTGAAAGTGGTTTTCAAGGCACTTTGAATAGATGTGAGCTTATGGATCCCGGCTTCAAAGGGGAATGTTTCACTTGGTCTAGAGGTAACACTAAGAAAAGACTTGACAGAGCTATTTGCAACCTGGATTGGAGACTCAGGTTCAGCTCCTCTGATATTAATCATCTTGATAAACTCTAATTTAGTGCATTTATTAGAGATATTTTGAGTTGTTTTTAGAGTAATTATTACTAATTAAATAAATAACTGACTTAAATTACTCTATATTTGCAGAAAGGTAGAAAAAGAAAAATAATATAAATGTGGGCTGAAATTAGAAGAAATGTTAGAATAAAAGAAAGCAAGCCCAAGCCCATTAATGCAAGAAGGCCCACAGTAATAAAAAGAAGAAGATCCCCTTGGAGATTTCAATTAAAAGTGGTGCACATGTGACTTGGAGAGAAAGAAAGAGACATTGAGTGGATAGCAAACAACACATATTTAGGAAGGATCTAAATCCTAATATTTAGGGATTGGCATATCTTGCAATTAAAAGTGGAAGCAATCTTGACTTGATCCCTAGCTTGGAGAGAAAGAAAAGGAACCAATATAAAAGGAGGGCTTTACTTTACTTGTGAATGAAGGAGGCTAGACACAGTAACACAAACAAAACCACTCACGCTGGCAACAACGGATTGGAGAGGAGAAAAAGAGATTTTCGGCATCGTTCTTGACACCGTGAAAGAGCTTTGGAGTAAAAGAAGGAGATTGAAGACAAAAATTAAGACTTTCTCTATTTCCGGGTTATTCTTATTTCTGTAATTCATGAATCTTATTTTCCTTTTATTGTTCTTTATTATTATGGATACCTAAATCCTCTTCTAGGGTCTTAAGTGGATCTTGCATGTTTAGAAACTTCTTTATGTTCTAATTTCTTATTTGAATTCCTGTTTTTATTTTAATTAATATTATCCTATTGTTTTTATTACATAATTATGATTAGCTACCCTTTTCATGTTCATAATCAATTAGTTGATCAACGACCGTACTGCAATTAGTTGGTGGACCTATAGGATAATTGGGGCTATAATTAATGAATGACCAATCTTTAATTTAGTCTTCCAATCATTCAACCTTTTTTTACTTTATGCTTTCCCTGAATTTAAATTCTAGCATGACCAAACTAGGGTTAATTTAGGAAAAAGAATATTAATCGCGAATGACCAAACAGATTAGTAGCTTTAGTAAAGGGATTGGTAATTGAATAAAATAAGGGAACTCAGGTAGAATTAGACATAGGGGAATTGAAGCTTGCAAGTGAAACAGCGACCCTAGACCTCTCTCCATAGATTAAATTTAGTATTTTAATTCTTGTTATTTAATTCTCTTTATTTCGTTTCTATAACATAAAACTATTAGTTCGTCTAAACATTAAATAATCTCGATTAGTTTAGTACTTGCTAATTAATCCCTGTGGATACGATATTCTTTTATACTACTTCTGCGAAAAAGTACACTTGCTCTAAGTGTGTTTTTAACGCAACACATCTCCCTAAGCTCAAATCTGACCACAAACCTCTCCTTTTGTCCTTTGATCATAGGAGAATGGATAATAGAAGTCGTAGGCTCTTCAGGTTTGAAGCTGTGTGGTTAACTCATCCCTCCTTTAATCAACTCATTGAGGAGTATTGGAGAGGAAATCTTAATAACTTTAACCTCCAGCTAACTGAATTGCAAGGAATTCTTAAGGAATGGAATAAGGAGACTTTTGGCAATATATTCTACCAAAAGAAGATTCTGTTCAGACAGCTAAAAGAGATTGATAATAAACTGCTCCGTGACTGGACTGACCAACTTCTCAATGAGCAACAGAGGATTTGGAAAAACTATGAGGATATTTTGGCAAAGGAAGAGATTCTTTGGTTTCAGAAGTCTAGGGCAAAATGGATTGAGTTTGGTGACAAAAACACTAAATATTTCCATGGAGTCACTTCTATTAGAAGGAGAAGGAACAAAATTGTGACTTTGCAGAATGATCAAGGGCTTTTGATTGATAACATCACAGACCTAGAAAATTTGGCCACTAACTATTTTAAATCTTTATTCTCCATCAATGAAGATATTTATCCATACTCTATTAGTGGACAGTTTCCTATCTTAGAGGAACAAGACAGAGAAGCTATGGGAAGAATGATAACTGAGGAAGAAATTGGGAAAACTATCAAAGACATAGGGGCCTTCAAAGCTCCTGGTCCTGATGGTTACCAGGCTATTTTCTATCACAGCCAATGGGAGATCACTGGCCATTCCTACTGTGAAATGATAAAAGGAATGTGGTTGAATCCTTTCAGAATTAGAGACATCAATGCTACTCTCCTTGCTCTAATTCCTAAAACTGATGATGTGTCTAACATGAAGCAATTTCGCCCCATTGGTCTTTGTAATGTGGCCTACAAAACAATCACCAAGATCATCACTAGTAGACTCAGGGAACTGTATCCAGAAACTCATTGGACCTGCTCAAAGCTCATTTATCCCCAAAAGGCATATCCAAGACAACATAATTATTGCTTAGGAGATTTTTCACTCTATGAGTTCTAAGAGTGGAAAAAAGGGCTGGATGGCTATTAAGATAGACTTGGAAAAAGCCTATGACATATTGAGATGGGAATTCATTAGAGATACCCTTGAAGACATTGGTATGCCTGAAAATATTGTCCAAATCATCTGGCAATGTATATCAACTGTCTCTATGCAAGTTTTATGGAATGGTGAAGTTCTTGAAACTTTCAATCCTTCTAGGGGAATTAGGCAGGGGTATCCTATCTCTCCCTACCTCTTTGTTATATGTATAGAAAGACTATTCCAAGCCATTGAAAAAGAGGTTGGTCTTGGTAATTGGAAACCTATTCAACTATCTAGGGGTGGCCTAGTTATCTCTCACCTAGCCTTCGCAGATGATTTGCTTTTGTTTGCAGAAGCTAATGTTGAGCAAGCTCACATCATCCAACAAACTTTACACAACTTCTGCCAGAGCTCTGGGCAAAAAGTTAGTCAGGAGAAGACTAGAGTTTTCTTCTCCAAAAATGTTCCAAGACTACTTAAACAGGATATTTGTGTGGCTTTGGAGTTTCAAGCCACTGATGATTTAGACAAATACTTGGGCATCCCCATATTTCACAAAAAGGTGGGGCTCAACACCTTCAAATATGTCATTGATAAAGTGAAACAAAGATTGAGTTCCTGGAAGTCTAAAACTCTGTCATTTGCTGGCAGAGTCACATTAGCTAAGTCTGTGGTTCAAGCTATGCCCTCCTACACTATGTAAGCTACTGTCCTTCCTAGAGGTATTTGTGATGAAATTGATAAACTCTGTAGAAGCTTCATTTGGGGAGATGATGAGGATCATAGGACTGTTCACCTCATTAATTGGAATACTCTTTGTAAACCTAAGGATTTGGGTGGTCTTGGTTTGAGATATTCTAGAGAAACTAATACAGCCTTCATTATGAAGGGCAGCTGGGATCTTTGTGCTCATCCTAAGAAACTCTGGTGCTCAATCATTCGTAGTAAATACAAGTGTGGGTGGAGAGTCTTTCCTAAGATGAATTCTAAGAAGAACGGGTCCAATTATTGGAATGGCCTAATTAAGAATTGGAGCGAGTTCAGAAACAACCTGACTTGGACAGTGGGGAATGGTGAAGATATTAATTTTTGGCATGACTCTTGGCTTCCTAATTGTGATAAATTGGTTTCTTACTATAGTGGGAATAACAACTCCGAGGATTTTAATCTTGCAATTAACCACTATGTTACCTACAATGGAGATTGGAACGGGGGATTGTTTGAAAATCTTCTTCCCCCAGAGATCATTCAAAGGATTGAAGCTTACTCTCCCCCCTCTATTCTCAACCATGATGATGAGTTTAGGTGGGGTGCTACTCCTGATGGGAATTTTACCACTAAATCAGCCTATCTTTCACAAATCACAGACACTAATTCAATTACTAACACTGATTTTAAATATGTGTGGAAGTGGAAGGGTATTGAGCGTATTCATACCTTGATTTGGAAGCTTTCTCATGAAGCAATCCTCACTAATCATGAGAGACACCGAAGAACAATGACTACTGATAGTGCTTGCCCCATGTGTGGTCTGGATGCTGAAACTCTCTTCCACAGATTTAGGGATTGTCTTAGCTCTCTTGCAATTTGGAGTGGATTTAAGATTAGAAATCAAAGAAACTTCTACAATGAAACAAATTGGCAGAAGTGGTTGAAGAACAACTTAAATCAACATAAAGACAAAGATGAAGAAGATTACGGGGGTACGCTGTTTGGGGTCACTCTTAAAGTGCTGTGGTTCAATCGAAATGAATTTGTGTTTTCTCAGAAAAGAAACTCTGCTCATGATCTCAGATGCAAAATCAAGAACCAAACGGAGTGGATAACTCGTTATTGCTTGAAGAAGAACAACCTCCATCCTCAAAGGCCCCCTTTGCATGATCCTGTCAATAATCGTTGGATTCCCCCTCCGATTGGATATTGGAAGCTTAACATTGATGGTATTGTGAAGGAGAATGGTCGTCTGGCTGGTTGTGGTGGGATCTTGAGAGATCATCATGGTGAATTCGTGCTGGCATTCTCCAACCGGTTGCATGCTTGTTCGATCCTGGAAGCGGAGCTCAATGGTATTCTGCGGGGTGTTCAATTAGCTAGAAACAGAGGGTGTGGAAGACTTATAGTGGAGACTGATTCTTTTGATGCTTTCAATTTACTGTCTACTAGGAGCTCTAGTAGCAATCAATAGCATCAAATTGCGAAGGAAATTCTGGAAATTGGGGTAGATGGAGAGATTGAATTTGTGTGGTCTCTGGTTGGTCGTGAGAGTAACACGGTTGCTGATATGCTTGCCAAGAACAGTTATGACATTATTGGTGCTGACGTAATTTACGTTTCTGTCCCTGGCTTTATTGCCAATTTACTGGATGTAAACAATTCTGGGCCTTCGGGTCTTATGTTATTGTAACCGTTCGTCTGGCCTTTCACTAGTGTAAAATTAGGAAAAGAATCAGACATTTAAAGTCAGGCGCTCAGATACCTGACTTAATAAGTAGATGCGGTGGCAAATTTGTAATTAAGATGAAAAACTTTAACTAGTGTGTATGCTTTTAAGTCGCGCGAAAAGATGTCTGACCTTAAAAGTGAAAGCTTTTAACATTTGAAGACAGACTTGTATATAGCGTGACTTCAAAAGTATTAAACAATAGAAAATTAGAAGCGCTCTCTCCCTCAAATCCATTCAGACCTCGCGACCTACCTTCTCTCTTCCAGACGCTGAACACGCTCTCTCCCTCAACGACAGACTCTGCACATATTTTTAAGGTAAACCCTTCTTCTTCTTCTTCTCAGACCTCTTTTATGTTAGGGTTTGTTGTATTCAGGAATTCGTGAATATCTCGATGGCGATGGTCATATCGTAACCCTCTTTTGCTTAATTCAGAGATTTTGTACTCTTCTATCGTTTATTGCTAATTATTGTTTCCTCGGATTTCTTTTCCCCAAACTCTCTTCCATCGTTCTTGTTAAAGAAGCCCTCAATCACAAAGCGTCAAGGTGCCTCCTATGCCCGCTACCGCTGTTAGGTCACGTTGTTGTGCCGTCAAGAACCCACACATCTTCTCCATCAAAGTTTCGTTTCCAACTCGTCTTCTCCTTTGCACTGTGAGTTATTTCAAAAATTCTCACTCATCTGAGGCGACACTTTGTTTTTTGTTAATTTATTGAATGTTATTGAAAAATTAGGGATAAGTTGTGTTTTCCATGTTTGCACGTTTCTGGTTTAGAGATAGTGATTTGAGTTCTTTATGGCAGCCTTTTGAGTTGGTTGCTCTGTCGCCATTTTTGATACTTGGGTTAGTGTTTATTTTTGAGTTTCAATGCAATGACTGGTATTTTCATGCTAGTTTTCTGGAATATGGTAACATGTAAGCTAAAGCATTATATGTGTGAACGGGGAAGTAGATCATTTTGTTTGTAGTGGGTTAGGCATTTTTATATGGCTTATTGTGTGTGTTGGGGGGATGCACGGGTATTATTCTTACTATTTTAGCTAGTCCTTCATTTTGATTTTAGTTTGTAATTATTTTGATATTAATTGTGCCTGTCATTTTCATTAACTTTTGAACTTTCAAAAGAATTACTTTGATCCTTCTCATTGTGGAATATGCAACCACCCCATCCAGAACATTAGCTTTCAAGGAATGACTCATGTAATGCCCCATTTATTTTACTGATTGTATTTTGATATTGTTGTGATTATCCTACAAATATTGTCCTTTGTTTTACAGATTGAAATTGTCTTGAAAAAGTGAAAAGAAGACAGAAGGATAGATAGGCCACTCAAGTTCTTCATTCTTGCTTCTTTTTTTGTCTGTAGGGTTGCATTCAGTAGAGTGACACAAATTATTGGCTTAGAGGAACATGAACAAGAATTAAGCAGCTAACAGTATGTCTTTCCGAGTGTTTGTTTTCTTTAAGCATGATGTTATGCATATCTAAAGGGTGTATTTTTCTTCACCCTTATGAGAAATTGCAATTGAGTGTGCATCATAATTTTTGGTACTTTAATGCCAGCTTTTGTGTTTTTCTTTGTCGGATGACACAGGGACATATGAAACTCATGGATGCATCGCTTCTAATAAGATCCTCTATGGTTTTACATTTTTCGACATTTTTTATTGTCTTTCAAGTTTAGTGTCTTAATATTTTTGAACTTTGGGGTTCTTCACTATCTTCCAAATATTAGTTTCAGTTTCCGTTATTCTTTCATTATCATCCAAGTCTTTAATGACTTTCCATTATTCTTTGTGGTAGTAATTATGTGAAAACAATGTAAATTAAGTATTTTCACTTTTCAGTTGTCAATAAATGAGTAATGGAGTGTTTTAATTTGGCTACTCTCTTATATTTGGTTTATGGATTTCTGATTATGTTTATTCGTATCCATATCAAAGTCAACTCGGATTAGCTTACGCGACATTGGCGGTTTGAGGAGGATTGAGGCTCCGCTTGTGGCAAATCTTGGTCGCGACGTGGATTGCATATAAAAAAATGGTATGATTAAAAATATTCCCAACAATTAATAACTTTTCCTAATTTTTCCGCATATCCTTTTTCCCCTTCTTCTCTTAGGTTATTTTTTTACTAATTATGATCAAGTGTGATACCATATTTAGCTTTTCTATGATTTATCTGTTATCTGTAAGATTGTTGTATTATTTGAATGTTATCACTTCTCTTGATTTTTGTAATATTATTAAGCATTTGTTGCATTTCTCTTGGTTTTCTTCGTTTTTGCAGCATTCTGTGCCTTTTTAATATAAACACAAATTACTTTTCCATCTAAAGGATGTTAGACCTTTTCAGTTCAATCTTTTAATGTTGCATATAAGTCTTTTGTTTTACTCCCTCTGGTTTTGGTGTACTGCAGCAGGTTTGAATTTAGTTAAGGTTGGTTCCTATGACCTTTTGATATTTAGGTGCTCATTAAAAAAAATGTTTTGTTTATGTAAGGATATTCTGTGCCTTTTTAATATAAACACAAATTACTTTTCCATCTGAAGGATGTTAGACCTTTTCAGTTCAATCTTTTAATGTTGCATATAAGTCTTTTGTTTTACTCCCTCTGGTTTTGGTGTTCTGCAGCAGGTTTGAATTTAGTTAAGGTTGGTTCCTATGACCTTTTGATATTTAGGTGCTCATTAAAAAAATATTTTGTCTATGTAAGGATATTAATCATGACTTGAGCCTTTTGTCTATGTAAGGATATTAAATTTTCATGTTTAAGATAGGTAGGAAATTGACTTTTTGCTTCTGTGTATCTTGAAACAGCAAACATTTTGTTTCAACCTTAACTTGAAAATACAACTTATTGGTATGATGGCATCATTGTGTTTCTATTATACAGGTAGGATGGCAACAACAATTGCATTAAGCATAACTTGTTATTTGATTGGGTGGTGTTCAAACTTATTGACCTGTACCTTTTTCTTCTTTTTCTTCTTCCCAGATGAGCTTGCTATTGCACTTGTGGCGTTTGGTCATAAATTAGTGAAGTTGTGAAAGGACTGCAATAAGAGAGTGACCATAGGGTTCAATTGAATGAACTACATTGCACATTATGTCCTGTGCACTCAGTGGAAACCCTATATTATTTACTTATAGTGGTGGAGTTATAAGTATTTTTCCTTTGAAGCAGAGACAATTTACAAGTATTTAAAGAAGCATTGTTGGTCAGTTTAGAGTAGTTGATTGACGCATATATGCATCAGTGTGTTAGTTGTGTATGATTGGATGAATTTGTTTAATGAATTTGATGCCTAGTGGAGCCAAATTTGTATGCAGAGGAATGACCCAAAACGCAAAAAAAAAGTTTTAAAATATAAACACATTTAAAGTCAGGCGACATAACGTCTGACTTAAATAAAGTTTTAAAGTCAGACTTTGGCCTGACTTTAAAAGTCATTCTTAGAGGTTGGCCTAAAACGAACATCAGTAATTAAAGTCAGGCAGTGATCGCCTGACTTAAAAACAAACATACAAAGTCGAGCTATCGCCTGACTTTAAAGCTCCCGACATACGAAGTCGCCTTAATAGAAGTCATGCTGGCGCCTGACTTTAAAAGGCCAATTTGCCTGACTTTGAATCCCTTTTTTGCACTAGTGTTTGGGCCTTATTCTCACAAAAAAAAAAGGGTATTTCCAGAATGGAAAATGTTGTTTGAGAACTCTTTAAAAAAATTGACTTTTACCTACGGTTTCTGTCCATAGGTAAATGGTTTTCATAGAAAACGGACTAATAAAAAAATGTCTATTACCCACAGTTTCTGTCCGTAGGTAAAATGTTTTTATAAAAAAATGACTATTACCCACGGTTTCTGTCCGTAGGTAAAGTCATGGATTTTAAAACACTTTCCAGAAGTATGTCAAAAAAGATATTTCCAAAATAAAAAAATTTGTTTTGTGAACTCTTTTTAGAAAAATTGACTTTTACCTATAAAAAATGCAACCCAAGAAAGAATACCACAACTGAGCGTCCACTAGATGAGCCCACATGCCAAAAGCAAGAGGGCAATCCCTCAAGTCCTCAACACATGAATTACTGACTCCACCAAGCAACACCAATTCCCATTCTATGCTTGTTAACCAATCATGGGAGTCCAAATAGAATTCCAAGGCTCCATGGAGGGCGAATTAGCAAACCCGCGAAGAAAATTATAGGAGGAGGAGACTTCATAGTGGCCTTTAGAAGAACTAGGCCAAACACATGAATCACTACAATCCAACGTCAAGGGAGGGAGGATATCTTGGATTTGCCAAAAGGCAGTCTCATTAAATCCCAATATATCAACTAGCTTGTTTCTCAACTTCATATCAACTTTTTTAGAAAACAAAATACTTGTCATTGTCATTACCTATAAAGCACCGACACGGGTGCAAACACTAGACACGACACTGAACACGTCACTAACATGAAGCATCAGTGCTACAGATGTCATTATTACCTATATTGAATGTTGTCTTAATAAGTAGTATAAAACTTAACTTTGCAGATTGAAGATGTGTATAAAACTACTTAGGAAACATGCGGACAATATTGGTCATACATGCATCACTACATTCTCCTTGCAATCATTCTCATGCGGATTACAATGATCGGTCTATTTGGACTGAAGTTAAAGCCAGCTGTTTCTATATCAACCATACCATTATTTTTGTCAACATTGATGTATGAGTACTGCAAAATGCGTTTTCTTGCTTCTTTTCACCATTTTTATCTCAATGTACACTTTACTCCTCACAATTTTGAATGAGCAAAGTGAATATATAATATGGTAAAAGAAGTTCATTCTGAAAAAATGTTTTAAACTCATCTTTGCTTGTCTAATGTCCATATCTATTACGTTTTATATATTAATTTTCTATATCTTGTGTAACTTTATGGTTAGGTTGCTGCTGTAAATGATGAACATGATGAAAAGTGTGGCCTGCTGGAGTTACAGTAAGAGAACGCTGCTGTAAACAGAACTTTTTTTTAAAGCCTAACCAAACATAACTTCCTCAGATTGTTTCTTAGGCTCATTTTTCTTTCCAGTTGCTAGAGTTGGTTCCTCAGAGCCTTTCTGTAGGACAGCCATTCAGAAGCTCTTCATTCTAAGGGTAAGTGACTTCCATTTCAAGCACCAGCATCTGAGAATATAGCAGCACAAAACCATAGCCACAACATTTTTTAGCCTCTTCTTAGATTCTTCCTTATTCTTCTTTTTTCTCTTCCTTCCACTTTCTCTTTCTCTTTCTTCTCTTTCCTCTCTTCTAATCCCAGCTTAGAAGATGAACCTTTCTCAGTCATCCTCTTGTTCTCCTTCCTTTTTGTATCAAAGGGTTCAATCTCTTCTAACTTTCTGATAAGTCTGTTACTGTTTGTTAGGGCTTAATTGGTTAGTTAGTTGTGGAGTTAGTTAGGAATTAGGACGAGTTAGGAAGGCATGTTGCTTATAAATAAGAGGAAAGACTTAGAGAGGGAGTTATCTTGTCATTTTGTTTAGACTTGAGGCCTTTTGGCATTACGAGAGTCTAAAGTCACTCGAATACTTTAGGAATTCATTGTATTTTTCCTACCTTTCTGCAATATACTAGTCGGTTCCTATCACTTCCTTTTCTTCATCGTCTAATAACCTTCGACAGCTAACTCAACCTTTCTTTTTCTTTTTCTGCTTTTGCTGGCAGAACCAATCTTTCGCAGCATATCACAATTTCATATGGAATGGTCGAGGTCTTGGGCTTTTCAGTATCTGCAACCACATTCTTGATTATGAAGAAAAAAAAGTTCAGAGAATCACCATATTTCAAGTGGCTCATAATGATTAAATCAGAGAGATAAAACTTTTCATGTCTGTAATAGTGTCTAGAACTAGAACAATGGTAGCAACCATTGTTTTAGGCCCTATTCAATAGCGTTTTGAAACCATTTATTATAAAGGACTTATGATAGCAGTTCTTGAGGTGGGAACTACTATCCGTTTATATCTTTTCCTACAAATTAACTATGGATTAGCTATTCTGTGGCTAATTCACAGCTATTCAGAAACTAATGTCAGTACTCAGTAGCATAGTTAAAAAAAACAGAAAAACTATGCTACTGAAAAATAAAAAACAGTTTTTAAAAGCCTAATAAAAAATAGCTTATCATGTTCTATTTTATACTGCAAAGCATTATAGCTCTTACATAGTTTGAAGGAGAAGGCCGAGTGTGACAATCAGTTGAAGAAGTCAGTGCATTCTCACATACCTGGCAGCATGATAGTCTTAATATGTTAAAATTGTTCTGAAATTTTCAGAACAAAAAAATATCCAATATTTTGTAATATGTAGGCATAAAACACATCTATACATATATACACAAGTCGTCAACTATAAGCAACACTTCCAATAACAAAAAATGTAAAAATAACCAAACCTTTTTCATTCATTGGATTGCAGTGTCCTGTCTTCCACTCCTTGAAGTATGCCCATTTTTATCGAACATTCAAACCTCGAGAACTCTCCGGAACTTCCAAAGAGCAGACGATATAGAAATATTATTCCCTTTGTGGAATCCTGAGTATTGATGCAACAGACTTCATGAGAAATGTGCTAGTGGTTAGAAAGGAAGTATCTAATTCCTCATCTTGTATAAATAGATCCAACATGCCTATTAAATTTTAAAAGCACTACACAAAGTTATTCATATCATAACACTGTCAAGTTATGAAAAGTATTTGAATATTAAGAGGCAAGAAAGCACCATATACCATACCTGGCAACATCTCATTTCATTTGCTAATCGATTCAATGATCACAGAAGGGATGTGTTGAATTTTATGCCAATGCTCCCCTTCCCCCATTTGGTACATTGGCTTAAGTAATGAACAACCAGAAATGTCCAAAGTAGAAAGGGAATCCAGCAGACCCTCCTCTGGCAAGCGCTCAAGACAAGGGCAGTCAAGAATAGATAAAGATTCGAGAGATTTGAGGTGAAGAAGACCCTTGTAGTTGATTATTCTTAGCTTTGAACAATTTTCCAAACGAAGAGAGATAATAGTTGGTGGCAGCAGGCTCTCCTCCGGGAAGGACTCCACGTTTTCAAAGTCGTCACTAATATCGAATCCTCTTAGAGAATTAAGTCTGAACAAACCCCACTCTTCTCTAGAAGCAATCAGTTTAGGGCAATTGTGCATTAGGAGGCTGCTCAGGCTCAAAGCCAAACCTTCCCAAGGAAGAGATTCCAACCATGGACAATCATATAACTTGAGAGAATGAAGATTGGTGAACAAGTGTAGTGCAAAAGGCAAGGAGGAGGAGTGCCAACCTCTTATAGATAGGCTACAAAGAGAGTTACTGATATGTAAATCCAAGGAGGACTCGGCGAACTCACAATGTGGATCGTTGAATTCACGAACATACAACTCTTCAAGAAAGGCATTGTTGAATGGAATTTTTTCCATGTAGGAGGACTCTGTGAACCAAGTTCCATGAAGGAAGGCACTTTTTAAACTAGATGGCAATATATTTAGCAAAATGTTTTCACATCCCATAAGCTCAAGTTGACTGATATTAGCAGCATTGGGAAGTGAAGCCTCCAACTCGTGACAATCAATAATCTCCAATTTCTGCAAAGAAAGAAGGTGTTGTGGCAAGGACCTTTTCAACTTGGGACAAAATCTTATTGAAAGATCTTTAAGCAAAGGAAAACCTTCAAGACATAACCATTCCTCCCAATCGAGCATGTCCTCGAATCGCAAAATTTCAAGGGACCTGAACGAAACATTTGATGAATTATTGTCATAAAACTCAGGACCAATGATCACAATTCCTTGACAACTCCCAATAGAAAGCATCTTAAGAGAGGGGAGCTTCCCAAGTGGTGGCAACTGGGAACAAAATCCACATTCCCACAAATTGAGAGATACTAAATTGCATAAATGACAATCTCCAAGCCAATTTGGAAAGCTACTGCCACAGTAGCCTTTGATGGTGAGCCTATTTAGGTTGCTATTTGGTTGAAGACCCTCCAAGACAGAGACATCCTTTTCAACTATTGAGTCATCAATTTCTCTACTGCCAGCATATAACATACACAATTCTTCTAAATATTTCTTATCTTTCAAATTTGCTGCCACTGCATCTGTAGGATCAACGACATTTTCCAACCCTTCAATGCTAAGTGTTCCTTCAAGATGGTTGAGTTTCATCAATTCCTTAACATCAGACCCATTGTGCTCTCCCACAATAAAGTGAGGAGTTAGTGTCTGAAGATGATTTAGCCTTCCTATCTTCTTTGGCATCTTCTTTACATCAGTATATTCTAGATTAAGATGACGTAAATTGACAAGTTTGTAAAATTTTGAAGGAAGTTTAGTCAATGGACAACATTTTAATATTAGTGTTTCCAAATTATACAACATACAGATGGAATCAGGTAACCTTTTGATCCCAGTCAAAGTAAGGTCTAGATAACGCAAAAGCTTTAAATTGCTTATTGCATCAACTAGCTTCGAGAGATAACATCGATAGAATGATAACATCCGCAAATATTTTAGTCTTGAATAGAGATTGTGTTGTACATGATTGCATATCGTGACTTGATGGACGCGCTGTACCATAAGACTGCGTAATCCCCGAATCTTATAAATATTCTCTAATATTTTATCACCATCATTTGATTCAAGAAAACACCAAATGTGACGCGTCCTTTCAGGGATATCTTGCACCCTATCACCCACTACTTGTAAGCAAAATTCTCCAGACACTGATTTTGCTAAATCATTGACAAGATCATGCATGACGAAGTACTTATCACCCCATTGATATACTGATTGATCGAAAAACGAAATCGACTTTAGATCATTAAAGAATTCATTACCCAACTCTTCTTCACTTTTGTCTATTCCGCAACACTTCAGCAAACCTTCTGCCTTCCAACACTTGATTAATCGATCCTTGTCAAACTTATAATCTTTGGGAAACATGGCACAATAAGCAAAACAACGCTTTAAATTGGAAGGAAGATTATGGTAACTCCATCTCAATACTGCGTTAATGTTACTATCACCATCAAATAAACGCCACATATCAGTCTCCAATATCTTGACCCATTCACGAAGAGAAAATTTTATTCGCAAGAGATTTCCCAATGTTCTTACAGCTAAAGGCAATCCTCCGCACTTGTCTACAATTTTCTTGCCAGTTGATTCCAGATTTGGAAAGTCACTAACATTTTTGTCATGAAAAGCATGTCTTACAAATAAACTCCAACAATCATTCTCCTCCAATTTCTTCAATTCAAGTAGCTTGGTGGATCTCACGACTAATGCTACCTCCTTATTACGTGTTGTCACAATAATCTTACTTCCAGGAGATCCATGGTTAAAGGGAAGTTGTAAGAGCTCCCAACTCTCTCCATTCCTATTCCAGACATCATCTAGAACAATCAAATATCTCTTGCCCATTAGCCTCTGGCGAAGTTGATGTTGGAGTAGATTCAAATCTTCACCATCTACTGAAAAATGAAATGACCTAAGAATTGCTTTGGTAAGTCCAACAACATCAAAAGATTCTGAAACATAGAGCCAAGCTTTAAGTTCAAACTGCTCTTGCACCCTTTGGTCATTGTACACAAGCTGAATTAGAGTGGTCTTACCCATCCCTCCCAAACCTACTATGCTGATTATCGGTACTCGATTACTGCTGTGATCGTCTGAAAGTAAAAAATTGATTATTTCCTCCTTATCACTATCTCTACCATATATGGCAGATTCATCCACCAAAGATGTAGTTGGCAATCTTTCTGAGGATTTCCAACTTACTACTCCACCTTCATTACTACTAGAACAAGTTGCTTCTTTCAATCCCAACACATCCTTTTGCTTTGCAAGAAAATCTAGTTTGTCTAGCAATTTTTCAATCCTAGATTCAAATCGACTAGTAAAAGATGAAACAAAGCGTCGTACCTTGTCCTTACGTTTACGTTGCGCAGATGTAGCAATCTCATCCAATAGTTGGTCTACTTCATACACCTCATGCTTTAGATCATCAAGCCACTTCTTCACGTATGTGCTTTGATACTGCTTCTTCTCTGCTTCATCCAACACTTGGTTGATAGAATTGAGTGTGATTTCAAGTTTTTTCACCAATCCTTTATGAAAACGGTCTCTGAAATCTGTTGAGGCCAACCTCTCAAGAGTAACTTGAAAAACAGAAGAAAGAAATGGCCCAGCTATCAGCTCTGCCATGATAATGATATTCAACACAAAAAAAGGATATATGTAATATTTGTCAACTGAAGTAGAGCAAGAATTATACCATTACTAGGCAAAGATAAGGTTCTCCACTGTTTGAGGAGAGAAAAAATCCAAACACAAATAATGTAGGGTCTTAAAAACTTTATTTAATCACAAGTATTAAAAACTAAATACATGATAAATAGATGTACATTATTAGATTTAAGTCTTTATAGTAGACAGTTAACCCCTGGTGTTGTCTGTTGTGTCACTGTCAGCAAACAATGAATAATTGCATTTTTGACTTTCTTAATCTAGTGATTTTAGTCCTCAATTTTTTTTTAACGATTTTAGTCAACCAATTTTCTCAATTTGCAGTTTTAGTCTCCACACTTTTTTTTTTAAAAGGAGATCAATAGTGGTTTCCTACTTTTCATTATGACTCAAACTCCATCCTCATACTTTCAATTTCACTATTGCAGACTTAAAACCATGGAATTTTTGCACTTTTACTTCCCAAAAAATCATGGATTTTGAGAAAATGTGAGACCAAAAAATGCGCAATCCACAAATTTTGTGGAATAAAAGTGCAATTAAAAAATATAGAGATCAAAATTACTAAAGTGAGAGAGTAAATTATATCTTTTATGGGTGAGTCACTAAAATTGACCATAGGATATTGGGTAAAATGTTATGAGTGGTTCAGATTAAATCAACCAGCATTAATCTTAACTATTGATGAATTTTTATATTATATCTTACTGTCATATTTAATGGTTCACTTATGAGTGGTCCGTAACAAGTTTTTTTATTGAACAAGTTGGTCCCTATTATATTTTTAAGAAATTAGTCATTGACATTTTCAAAGACTAATTTATTTATTTTGAAGATTTGAAACACTAATTTGTCCTAAAGAATTGTAAGGACCAATTTGTCTCATAAAGAAATTGTTAGGAACTTTCATGGACTTAGGCCCTCTTTGTAAAAAGGGAAAAAGTATTTGCAATAATACCCACGATTTTGTGTTCCTCCGATTTCTCCGTCCCAGTTTCTGATTCACACTGCCAGAAACAAAATCAGACCACCGGAGGTGACGTTCCAAACGAGTTCGGTGTCAAGAAAAAGAAGAAAGAACTTGAAACTAATCTCCTTTGCACTTCCCTCCCCATTTCGTTTCCTTCATTCACGACTTTTTATTCTTCTACGTTTCTCTGCTAGATAGAGAACAAGAGATAAATAGATAGATATTTAAAGAATCGCCATTAATTGTCGTCACACTTGTTGGTAATAAGCTTCGAAATTGGATATTTGATAGGATTTTCTATTAGGAGCAAGGAGAAGGATGAATCTGCAATTTATGTTTTAAGTACAAAAAATAATATGTTATTTAGTGATTAGTTGTTAGATATCATACTCAACAAAATTATAGAATATGGAAATATTTGCCTAATTTTTACATTGTTTCTCCATTGTAATTATCATAGGTGAACATTCTAATACCTATTGAATTTGTTGAGATTTGTTGGATATGATAATCAACATCTGATTACTTAATGATATGTCATTTTTCTATATTTAAATAGTATATTAATTTTGCCTAGAGAGTATTATATCCGGCAAAACTCAATGAGTATGATAGAATTCTCGATTATATCTTATCATTAAAAACATTTGACTTTTATCGTTTCTATTTTTTTTTTTTAAGATTCCATAATATTTTGATCAAATTTTAAGATTCTATAATATCGTATTTCTTTTTCGGCCAAATTGTTGAATGGTATGGAATTCATTTCTACTGGCAAGAAAACAGAATGGAGGATATGGCAAAGAATATCATACTGAGAGCTATAATGATTTAGAAGTAAGAGGCAGCATAGATGATCTATATTTTTTAAGGACAAAATAAGAATGTTCTTTAGTATTTCCTTCTATACCTTAATTATCATTATTTTTTAAGAGTAAATGAAATGAAACAAATGAAAAATGGAAAATCATCAAGAAACTAATGGTGTGGAGCTGGACTCTGATGCTGCAGCCATGAAATTTACTGGTCCTAAACCTGGTGGACAATAAGCACTGCTTGCATTCTCACAGTGTAACTCCAACAGACCACACTTTTCATCATCTTCATCATTTTCAGCAGCATCCTAACCATAAAATTAAGCATTAATTCACTAAGATATAGAAAATTGCTACATAAAAGGACATTAGACAAAAGAAAAGGTAAACCGAAAGTCTTTTTCAAAATGAACTTCTTCTTACTACCTCTGGTAAATAAAAGTTTTAGATTCATTGAATAACTAATGTATCTGGTATATATTGTTAACTAGATATATCAATTATTCAATGAATCTAAAACAACATTTTTCTCTTATAAATAGAACCAGAGGTAGGATTATTATATATTTCTTTTCCTCAATGAAGATTGTGAGGAGTTAAGTGTACCTTGAGAGAATAATGGTGAAAAGAAGGGAGAAAACGCATCTTGCAGTACTCATTGAACATCAATGTTGACAAAAGCAATGGTATGGTTGATATGGAAGCAGCTGGTTTTAACTTCAATCCAAATAGACCAATCATTGTAATCTGCATGAGAATGATTGCAAGGAGAATGTAGTGATGTATGTATGGCCAATATTGTCCGCACGTTTCGTACGTAGTTTCATACACATCTTCAATCTGCAAAGTTAAGTTTTATTCTACTTAAAGACAACATTCAACATAGGAAATGTCAATTCAAAATGCAGTTTTAGGTTCATTGAATAACTGATATATCTAAAACTGCATTTTTCTCTTATATATAGGAGTGGAAAGAGTATGTAACAAAGTGTGCTATTGAATGTGAATTTGATTGTAACGAAAAACACAACAAATGAGTTTTTTATGATGGTTATAAACTCACCTGGTTGATATAGACAATATAGCCCAGACAGAAGTAAACGATAAGAAACGGGAGCAATAATGGCGCGAGAACAGCATACACTATGCCAATCAGTAATGAGAGAGAGACATAAGGGATGATTCTAAAGTAAGGCAATGAATAAAGATAAGGATTCGCCTCTCGTCGACAACCAATAGTACAGGAAATTAAAGTATCCCAAATTAGTAAACCGGGCTGAAGAACTTCCAAAGAAAACCCCGATAGTCCATCTGTTAAGATGTATGTCACAAAGAAATCAGCCTGGAAAGGAAAGAAAGTACTGAAGAAGTCAAACTCATTAGCAGACTACTTAAATATAAGCATATTGTTGGCCAATTTTATTAAGAGAAATGATTCTTTGACACAATAGATTGACAACAAAATCGACAACAAATTAGACGATTAACACAGTTCAAATTATATCTGTTAACCTCTACTGAACATAATTAACTACATATTAGACAACAATTTTATGTTCAGTAGATGGTTAATGCATTTCGATACCCAATATAACTGTTAACCTCTACTGAACATAATTAACTACGTTAACTATCTAAAGTGTTGTCAAATTTTAGATGTTCAAATAGTGCGACTGTTTTATTAAAGAACACACAAACTATTCCTTGAAATTGTGCCGCAATAATTGATGGAAACCTCTTCAACATTATTCAAAAAAATATTATGTGGGGAAGATATAAAGTGAAGACAAAAATTCGACCGCATATGCCACGAACAAACAGAAATGGAAACAACATACTTGGGCGGAGATGGCTCTGGCAAGTTGACTTGGAATAACCTTAGGATGAGTAATAAATTGTCCAATTATATCAAGAAGGGATCCTGATAACACACTCAAGAAGAACACATTTGCAACAAGAAAGTAGAAAACCATGTTGCAGGCTTTGATCTCCTCCTTACTTCTTGCAATACATCCAGCTACTTTAGCCATAGCAAACATTGCAAATGGCACAATGTATATAAATCCTTTGAGTACAACACTTGGAAGATATCCTGTCACTATAGAGCTTAATCCTGGTCTAAAGAATGAACAATATCTTAAATATGTGAAAATGAGAAAATGTTTATAAATTCTTAAATTATGAAAAGGGCTCTAGTATATGATTCTCACATTAACTGCACAGCCATGGCTGGAGGAAACCATTTCTTGAGTTTCTCATATTTGGCTATTCCTTGAACAGCAGTAACAGGTATGGCAAAGAAAACTGTGAGTAGCGATGCTGCAATGAGAACGCCGAGTCTATAAAGTGGAACTATTCTGTAGGATACTCTCAAATTTCTCCATGAAACATCCCTTGGTTCCGGGGCTTGTTCCGTGATCCAAAGAAGTGGATGTGAATGCTGTTGCAGCCGAGCTGCTATTGCAGCACCGGAACGCGACTTGAATGTAACAAAAGCAACTGGCAATTCCTAACACATAAGACAAATCAAGATTCTTTGTTTTTTGCTTATGAATTAATAAATAAAAAAAAGTAAAATCTTCAACAATCATGTGTTATCATTCTTAAAGAAGGAAAACACAAATGCACAACATAACTATTCTTAGATATGATATGACTAAACATATCCTAATTGTTAAATCTATCATATATAACCTCTGTAGCACCGACACTTCCGGTTGAAGACGTGTCCAATGTATGATATGTATCGTGTCAGACACCGACACCGACACTTCAATTACTTGTATTTTTCAGATTGAAATAGTGTTTGCGTATCCGTGTCTGTGTCGTGTCTAGTGCCAGTGCTTCATAGTGTATAACACATAAACTGTTACCTTTTTCTTGAGCATGTCTATGCATTGTAATTGGTGAATCTTGTGACGAAGTGCTTGAAACTTTTCCTCAAGCAAAGCTACTTTTGAACGTTTTTTGGCCATGGAAGTCTCTCTCAAGTCCTCTATTTTTCTTGCAAGAGACTTAGCCTGGTTCTACATGTAAAAATATCTGTTAGAAGATCCATTACATGTACATAGAGAATTCGAAACTGAATTTTCCTCGTTCGATGTTCGATATCAAACTGACTTTATTAACAGGATCATTATCAAAGCTACATTTCATTATATATTTAAAAAACACAGGATCATTATCAAATTTCAAGATTAGCAAATTAACAGTTAATTCCCATTACGCCACATATAAAAACCGGGTGTGAGAATTCTGAATTGCAAATTTTGACAAGGTATATATATCTTACCACCAACTCTTCAAGATCGTCAGTGTCATACACCATTTGATAAGAATAGTAAGTGCCCGGATAGTGTTTAGAGAAAAAATGATCCACACAACAATCGCGAGCCTTGTGTTCAATGCATAATGGAATTTCACGAACTATGATAGTAAATTGATCAGGTCTATTCTTTAAATTTTGAAGTTGCTGAATCCTTCGAATCGAAATTTCTTCGTATTCCTGGAGATGAAATGTGCATGAATAATAACGAATTTCCTGCTCAACATGGCTATTCCAAGACTCTAAATTCACAAGCATTTCTCTTTGAGCATTCATATAGTTAGTAAGAAGTTAACAATGCTTCCAAGAAGGGGAATTATTTTTTGACAACAATGCCGGCATATCAGAAAAGTTCACCTTATACAGTAGGTACATCCCATAGAAAGATATAAAACATAAACACGCAAAATGCACCCAAAGCCTGTTAGAGAAAAATCACGAAACTTGATCAGTCTTTATGCTGTGCTCAAAGTGTAAGCTAGATCAAACAACATTAGGATTGCATTTGAATTGGTTTATATATGAACTATTTAGACTTATCTACTAAAGGCGGTACTTCTAAATGGCAAATGACATGTTTATAAGTTGTTTTCACCTTATTTCAAAACGACTACTGATAAAACTAGAGAAGTTGTTTCTCACCTGAAAGTGAATTTTGTATATTGATTCTGACTGATACTCTAAAACAAAGATCAAGTATTGTGAGCTAACTAACTAGCTGACTCAGCAGTAACAAACTACTGAGCAGTGAAACAGAATTCGTGCAGTGCACTAACTAGCATCATACTAAGAGCAGTACTAGTTTAACAAAGGTACGAAAAAACTTTGAAATCAAGATACGTCATGACCAATATACGTCAATTGATTGATGATTACACTTCTTCAGAAAGGGAAAGGTTTTTCGTTCATGTACAATACTTAAATGTAAATATATAAATGCACAATATTGAAGCATATTTAAAGATGATAATAAAGAGAGATTCACATTGCTAATTGTCAATTGCTCATGTAAACATATCAATAGTCAATAGATGTTGATCACAATTCACTAAAAGGAAAAGGTTAGTTGTTGTTGACATTAGTCCAACCCAAAACGCTCTTCAGCCAAAAAAACTAGGGCCGTTTGGACAAAGCTTATTTTGAGCTTATGAGAAAACAACTTATGCAAATAAATAAGCTTTCATGTATAATTCATAATCTTGTCAATGTAGTTTATGGTAAAACAATTTATGGAGATTTAACTGTTTGTTAGTGAGAACTTATGAATCAACATAAAAACTTATTTATCTCCATAAGTTGTTTTTAATAAACTCAAAATTAAGCTAATCCAAATGGCCCCTAGTCTTTTAAGTGGAGTTTTCCTTTCTACCCATTGTGAAACTGAAAAGCTCTTCATAATAGCAACAATTAGTCCATTAATTAGGTGGGAGAGTCAACCATCTTTTCTCTTTTTTTTTTGGGTAATCTTTACTCTTTGATTCTAAAAATAATATTTTTCATTTTACTTGTTTGCAACAAAAATGTTTCTATAATAATCGCTTATTTAATAATCGCTTATACATTAAGTGTTTGATAATTTGTTTAACCAAACAAATCTAAATATTGGAAATAAATAAATCTAACCTTCTAGAACCTCTTCTAACATTAGATATAGTAAAAGAATCCATAGTAGAGTAGCTCTTCCTATGCTCAACCTCCTCAAAAGTACCATAATTAACTGGTAAAAGTACTGGCAAACCAACAAGAGAACACACCACAAAAAACTTAATGCTGCAAATTAAACATAAAATAAATAAATAAACTATAAAATAAATATATATAGCTAGAGGATATATTAGGAAGAGAGAAATTAAGTGAAATTAAGTTGAGAGACCCAAATTTGAAGAGTCTAATAATGACAAGAGCATCAAGGCCATGAGATTGAAGGATATGATCTTCAGTAACATGAAAAGCACGAGAAATCCAAGCAGTGGATGGAAGAAAACGGTAGAGGAGAGTAGAAGATTGATGAAAGTGAATGTAGTGACGGTGAAAGAGACGGTGAGCATAGTAAATTGAAGCATTGGATGGTTGCTTCTTGAGAATGGAAAAGAGTGAGAGTGTTATAAATGCTAATCCAATGTTTATTGCTGCAGAAGCCAATAGACTATGAGGATTCATCTTCAATTAAAGGAAATGAAGAGCGCAATGGAGGAAACCAAAGGAACATGAAGAATAGCATTAGTGCTGTGTGCCACCTTTGAGACCACGTGGCATAGATTTAAGGTAACTCTTACTGGCTGTATTTGCATGCAAATGTTGAATGCGATTCTTTTTTTTTTATAAATTAAAATATACTTTTGGTTTACATCATTTATCTTCTAAAATGTTTGATTACGTTATTTATCTTATCAAAGTTAATTAAAATAGTTCTTTCATTTAATGACCATTAATCATGTCTTACTAGACAGTGACATGGATAAATTGACAATTTACATTGTTAATTTATCCAAGTCTCTATTATTAGACCGTTAAATATTTTTTCGTTTTCGCCATTTATCTTTAAATCATCAAGTACAATCTTCATCCATGTATCTATAAATTCTGCCTCAACACTTGATCTGACCACTACATTTTGTTTTTTCTCCTCCATGTAACAAGATTACCACCCAAGAATGTGCAGTAGACAATAGTGAGCCTTCTATCACTCACTGAACATGCATAATCTGCATTAGTATAGGCTTCGCTTCCAATGTTAGTCTTCCACCTCTTCCTAGAGTAGCTTTATGGTAGTGCAACCATGGCCCAACATATAGCCTTTGTAAATTTTCCTAACCATGCTCGAGGAGAGTGCTTCAAACCTTGTAAGGTATATCTCAATTTACACACCTTATTTGATCCACTAGTTGGATGGTTGGATCAAATCCTTCTTCACTGAGATTTCTTGTTTGGATGATCTCATCTCTACATTATAATGAATTTCATGTTTGAGTAGTTTTCTTGTTTTGGGATTGTGGGCAAATGCCTTTTAATGTTTTTTGGGATATGGAATTGGGAACCCTCTCTTGATTGGTTTTTAATGAATTTGACTCAGTTTCTATGCATTTAATTACTTGCAACTTAGATTTTTAATTACCGTTGAAAAGAGAATTAGGGATTCAATCTCTAGAAACTTTTCTTGAGGTATGAATCACGAAGGTAGATCAAACCTCTTAAGGAAAAAATAAGTTATCAAAGTTCTTAATGAGTTTTGTTTCAATTGGCTATCACAAGAGTAGGAGTCCATTTAGATGCAGCATGCTAGCGCAACTCAAAAAAGTCGTTTGGTATTTTAGAATAATTCTCATTCAATTCATGTTTAATTAAACACAAATAAGAAAGATTTCAATGTGAATTCCCAAAACGTCGACGTGGTAATCATCGATCCTAGAAGCTTTTTACCTTATTTAAATATTTTTTGACTTGATTTTTAATTTTAATTACAGTTCTATCTACTTGTCACTCGTTATTATTATAAATAAACACAAATTTCTTTTAATTGGCTTTGTTTCTATTTTCCTAATTTGCTCTAGAAAATCAATTAATAGTGAATAAGTTGGTCAGTGTAAAACAGTACCTGTGGAGTTGATATTTTACTACTTGACGAAAAAACAGTACACTTACAGGTCTGCTCATCAAGTTTTTTAGCGTCGTTGTCAGTGACTGCGTCTTATTGCTTTTTAAATTAATTCCCTCACTAGGCTATTCTTTCCCAAGCTATGGGATCCAAGAGGAAGGTTTCATGTTCGGGGAACGCCTTGATTTTTCTATCACAAGCCATGGGATCTAGGTGGTTTCTCACCTTTCTATCACAATGTAAGTTTTTAAGCTTTGGGGATTTAATTTTTGCATCTCATATTTTTGCATCTCATATTTTTGCATTGCATTTTTTTTTGGTTAAATTTGAGTTTTGTCCGCATTGTTTTATCCCCCACTTGTCCTTCTATTGTGTTGCTAAGTGCCACATTTTTTAAGATAACTGATGATTGCTATGATTTGAAATTCAATAATTTTATCTTATGATAGGTTTAAAGGTGGTTTGATTTAATGTTCAAGGAGACAATTTTTTAAAAGTTGAAAATTAACACGTGGTTCTCTGATTTGATGTTTCTCATTGACCTTTGAATGATAGCTTCCACTAGTTGCCCTTATTGAGCCTTGATTGAATAAATTTTTTGGTACCCCTGTTGTTGTCAACTTCTATGGCACATAGAGTATTCTTAAAGAAGCAATCAAATGTTTGGTCATGTTCGAATTTTATTTGGATGATTGATCTTGGGAATCTCTTCTGTTGTTTAGCTCTCCCTAATAATTATTGCAAAAATGTCCAATGAGAGAGATTAAGAGTTCAAGAAAAAAAACTGAAGAGAAAAATAAAATGTCGCGTTTATAAGCAAAAAAGAAGAAGAGAAAAATAGAATATTTTGATTGTATAATGTTGATTGCTCCATTTACTTTGCTCTAAAAATAATATTCTAGGTCATGTTGATTACCTATAGAATCCTATCGTCCTTCTTTCTGACCTACCTTGCCATTAAAACCTCATGGCTACGCTACAACCTTTTGAAAGACCTTTTGATTCCTGCGTGTTTTCATTGATTATTAGTTGCGATTTGGTTTAGTCAAGCTTGTGGTAGAGCAGTTTCATTGATAGAAATGAGTGAATTGACTAAACCTTCAAACACTTGGAGTGGTAAGGAGAGTGCCCTTGTCAGTGAGAAGCGCAATTTCAGAGAACCTAAATTTCTAATTGGACTTGATTTTAACTATCTTTGTTGTCTTTGATAAGCCTTTGACCTATTGCATGCTCTTACTTCTATCTCGGGTTCCTTATCTACTGCATCTCTTGTTTCCAATTCTCTCTTTGGCCACAATATTTCCTTGAGGACAAACAAAATTTTAAGTTTCAGATAGTTTGATGTGTTTGGATTTTACATTGACTTTAGTCATTTTAGTCATTTCCATTCATGGTCGAGGCGTCCGTGGGAATTCCTCCGGAGATTACCATGGCGACTGGTCTTCCCCTCGACTTCCTTGTGTCTACAATGTCCTCTTCATTGTCGTCCTCCTCTACGACTTTGATCGTCTCATCTGCCTCTCTCCTTGTGCTTCAACATGATCCCTTTTCACATACTGAGTCAACTTCCCTCTTTTGATCAGAGCTTCCACATCATCTTTAAGAGCCATGCAGTTGTTAGTGTCATGCCCATTACTTTTGTGGTATCTACAATATTTCTTAGAGGGACGTTGCCCGTCTTTGAGTATGAGGGGTTCTGGTGGTTTAATATCTCTGAATTCTCTATTAGCACACTCTGCCAATATGTTCGCGTACGGGGTTTTTAGCTTAGTGCGCTCAGCAAATCTCTTGATCCTACTTTCCTTGGTTGGACGGTTATTGGCGTAATCTTCTTTGGCCCTTTGATCTCTTTTCAATCGCGAGTGTTGATTCATGCCCGCTTTCTTCATAATTCATGAACCTTTGGGATCGCCTTAGGAACGTTTCTAGGTCCCTGGGAATGTGGAGTCCTACCTCCACTTCAAAACGACTTCCTCTTAAGAGGCCCGTTCTCAAGAAGAATAACCTCTGGTTATCGTCTAAGTTTCTGACTTGATCGGCTTCTCGGTTGAATCTTTCAACATAACTTCTCAAAGACTCATGTCGATCAAAACATCTTGAGATTTTGGCTTGATTCTGGAGGTCATGAAACGGGCGGTGAACACCCTAGCCATCTGTTCCCAAGATGAAATGGTATTGGGCTTTAGCTCGGTAAACCACTCCAGCGCTGACCTTTCTAAAGTGAGGGGAAAGATTTTGCACTTTACGGGTCCGGGAGCTCCCCTATACTTCATCATGATATCAAAGTGCTTTAAATGAGCATCTCGATCTTTTACGCTGTTGTACATCTTAAGGTCGGTCGGAGGTTTCTGTAACGAGTGTGGGATGCGAAATTCATCTATTTCTCTTGTGTACGGTCCAAGGCTGGTATCCCTCCTTTCTTTATGGCACGGTCGCTCTTTTGGGTAGCGGGCTCCATGACCGTGGTTGTTGGAATAATCTTTCGACCGATATGAATGTCGCTCGGTAGATCGGCTGCGAGAACGGGTAGGCGAGCTAGTTGATTCGTGAGAGGATCCTTCATGCGATGATTCTTCAGGCCAGTAAGTGTAATCGGATGTGGACGGAGTCTTCCTTGGTGGTGTGGCCGCTCCTCCTCGTCCCCTCCTCAGGGGTGGAGATCGATGGACCAGCTGCCTTCGCGGGGGCGATCGATGAGCTTTCGAAGGGCGTGCTCGCAAGGCCGATGTGCCCTCATGATGAGGTCGCTGTCCTGGGGCCGTGTGTGCTCGTCTTGAGGCGATCTGATCTTCTAGTTGCGTAAGGCAGTCTGCATCATTGCGATTCAGAGCCTGATTCCGGTCGCGCAAAAGTTCTCGTAGCTCTCGGACCAGGTCGGCAGGAAGCTCCACCGTGACTGGTTGTGCGGGCATGGCGCTGGTTCCTTCAGCAGCCATTGGTTGTGGTCGAGCAGGAATCTTGGCCACACTTTGAAGACGAGTGGCTGCCTTTGGTTAGCCCCGAGGTGCCTTTGGTGGCATCTGGAAGGATGGTGGAAAGCGCGCGGGCTCCCACTGTGGTCGCCAATTGATATGTACCTTTGGTCGCTTGGCCGCTGCTCTCAGGTATCAAATCTCTGTTTGCTTCTCTGGCCGTGCTCCACGTTCAGATACGGAGGGCAAATTAATGAATAGTAGAGCGAACTAGCAGAGTATCCATATTAATGAATAGTGTGTAGACAACTGACGCAATAAATGCTTATATAGCGTGCGCGAATCGCGCTTGCGCGCTTGGCCGTTGGATGGTCGTACGGATCATTCTACGCCGTTGATCTTGCGCTTCCGCCCACTCTTGCTTGGGCCGTTCCATGCTCTACACCTGAAGTGGGCTTCGGCCCACTCCAGAACAGAGGGTTTTGAACCACTCCAAGCTTCTGCAGGAGTTAAGTCTTTTACAGCTGCAGATGGGCTTCTATTTTGCACATAGATGGCCCACTTCATTGCTTCAGGCCAAAAACTCTTAAGAAGTCCTTTGTGAGACAGAATGCTTCTCACCATGTCCATGATTGACCTATTCTTCTTCTCTGCCACACCATTCTGCTGAGGGGAATAACTTGCTGTCAACTGTCTTTTGATCCCTTTGTCTTTGCAAAATTCATCAAAGTCATGAGAGGTGAACTCTCCACCCCTATCAGTTCTCAATGTTCCTATCAAGCATCCACTTTCTTTTTCCACAATTGCCTTGAATTTCTTGAAGCAATCAAAAGCAGCAGACTTCTCACTCAAGAAGTACACCCAAGTTTTCCTACTGTGATCATCAATAAAAGTAAGGAAGTATCTCTTGTTCTGGTTTGAAGTAGGATTAATGGGACCACAGATACCAGCATGCACTAATTCAAGCGCATTTGAGGCTCTCCAAGTACTCTTCTTTGGAAACGTTTCCCTATGTTGCTTTCCAATAGCGCAATCACCACATACTTCATTTGATTTTCCAATCTTTGGAAGTCCTCTTACCATTTCTTTCTGACTTAATGTCTTCAAACCCTTGATGCTTAGATGAGCATACCTGTTATGCCATAAGAGACTAGCATCTTTACTGTCAATAATTTTCAAGCAAGGTGAATTGATTATTTCTGCATAGGTTTTAAACACTCTGTTTGTAGACATTTGAGAATCAATAATCAGACCTCTCACTGAGTGATACACTTTGCAGGTATCTTCTTCAAAGACAACTTTCAGGACCTTCTCTTGTAACTGCCCTATGCTTAACAGGTTATCTTTCAATGTTGGAATGTAGTACACATCACTAACAACTTGTACAATTCCATTGATTTTCATTCTAATACTTCCCTTTCCCATAACAGATACTTTAGATCCATCCCCAAATCTAACAGTAGTTCTATAGTCTTTATTCAAATCAAAGAACCAATCTAAAATTCCACACATATGATTAGAGCAGCCACTATCAAGAAACCAAACCTGTAATTCTGCAGAAGCCTTGTCCTCAGTGCGTGCCATCAGAAGGACCTCTTCTTCATCATCTTCTGCATAATTCGCTTTCTCCTCCCAGTTTGGGCATTCGTTTCGGTAGTGGCCCATCTTGTGTCAATGATAGCATTCAATTGATTCTTTATTCGGTGGTTGTCGCCCTCTTCCTCTGCCACCTCTGAAACCTCTTCCCCTTCCTCGGCCACGGCCATTTCCAGTGGCTTTAAGAACTTGGTCTTCTTCTTTGGTGTTCACGCCTGTCATTCTACTTTTGTGCACCATCAACTTGCTTTGAAGATCATCGATAGTCAAAGATTCGATATCGTTCGATTCCTCAATCGAACAAACCACATAGTTGAATTTCTGAGGCAGGGATCTTATTACTTTCTCAACCACCGTCGTTTGAGTCACGTTCTCGCCTTGTGACTTCATCTTGTTCACAATTGCAAGTGTTCTTGCAAAGTAGTCACTGATGCTCTCGTCTTCTTTCATTCCGAGCAATTCGAATTCCCTGCGTAGGGTTTGCAATTGTGCTTTCTTGACTTTGGTGGTTCCTTTGTGCTTTTGCTTCATGGAATCCCAGATTCCCTTCGCCGTATCTTTATTCAGAATCGTCTCCATGATTCCACGATCGATTGATTGGAACAAGTAATTTTTGGCCTTCAAGTCCTTTAGTTCGGCATCTTCCACCAATTTCATTTGCTCCAGCGTCGTCGCCTCCGTAATCGCCGGGATTCCATTCTCAACGATGCTCCAATACTCCTTGGAGCGCAGCAGGTTTTCCATCAACATGGACCAGTGATCGTAGAACCCATCGAATTTGGGAACTGCGTGCTGCATGAAGTTCTTTTCCTCCGCCATTGTTGTTTCTCCAAGTTCGTTCTCGTCGCGCGATCGTAAAACGGTTTTTGTATCAGGCCCCAAGTTGGAGCTCTGGTACCACTTGTTAGAGCCAAAAAGATCAGAAAAGAGTGTTCCAAATCGTATATCAGATAGCCATGAAATTGGCTTATGTATACAGAGATGTTGATAACCAACTTTCAGTTGACACTCTAACTAACTAACCGGGTTATAACAGAAACCCAAAAAAAGGAAAACGGGTTGGGCCAAACCCAAAAACAAGCCCAAATGACTATTACAATATTACACATTAATGAGACTAATGGGCTTAACATAATACACTCAAGTAATCCAGCAAAACACTACTCCCGTTCTTGCACTCCATAACACCCCCACGGTAGAGAGCCATATGATATATTTGGTTGCGTATTTGCCGATTGGTGTGTTTAACCTCTAAAATGTCTGCATTCTGAGTGAGGAGTTGGAATAGTTGTAACAAAACTCTTTATTGGCTGTTTGTATATGGGTTAGAGTACTCCTTATTCTCTCTATTAATATATATGCCATGCTAATAAATAAAATATTTAACCCTAAAATATATAACCCTCTTTATGTTAATATTCTTTCTTGTATTTATTCAAGCTCCACTAAAGAATGCACTTGATTGGGCATCTAGACCACCAAATGTGTGGGCTGGTAAAGCTGCTGCCATAGCAAGTGTTGGAGGATCATTTGGTGGGGTAAAAGCACAACATCATCTTCGTCAAATTGGTGTTTATCTTTATCTTCATTTCATCAATAAACCAGAGTTCTTCTTAGATATATTTAAACATCCAGGAAAGTTTAACGATGATCGCGACTTAGTCAATGAAAAGACCAAAAATAGATTGGAGAATCTTCTTGTGTCATTGAAGGAATTCACCTTGCAACTTAAAGGTGCAAATTGAAAGAACTTTTTGAGCCCTGAAAATTGTTGAAATAAGATTTGGATTTCAATCCATTCCTTTAAGATATATATCATTTTGAAATGAGGATTTTTATCTCTAGTTGTATTTTATGGTTTTCTTCATGTAATTTCGATTGTGTATTGGGTTGGATTCTCTTTTAATTTTTTTCTAAATAAGAAAATTTTATCGATAAAGTCTTATTGGAATGCTTTGGCATTTTAAGGTGGGATGCTTTAGGAATTTTATCAATAAAGTCTATCAGCAAGTTTGTTTTTATTTTTTCTCTATTGTAATAAAGAAAGGCTTCAATATCTTTGAGTTTATATACTCTTTACTCATCTTTTATAAAGGATTGCATAGGGCACCCAATTATTTACTTAAAGAGTTAGATGGGTAACAAAAACCATAACCAATCTCAATTTACATTCTCAATATCTGACAACATCTCTTAAAGTTGGGACAAGTCTTGCTCACCCTTAATAATTGTGTGATTTCGGATATCTTTTATATTTCCATAATTATTTTATTCCATTTGGTTATCTGTTTTCCGTTTTACTAGTCTACTTCATGTTTAGTGTTTAACATTTCTATTTAATTATCTACTTAGAGAAAATGTTCTTTTATAATTTTGGCCAGCTAAAAATCCTAGAACTCTTCTAAGAGTCCTAAAGGACTAATAGAATATTGACGTCATTTTTAAAAAAATCGGGTCACAATAATAACGGTTTTTAGGCAATTAAATCTTGGCTGGAGGATATAAAACATGTCCGGATTCCCGAGAATTTTGGATTGAAATTTAAACCCTGGCTCAATATAATATAATATAATATAATATATTGGGTTCTAAAGTTGTTTTTGTTTTTAATTATCAACATCACACATAGAGCTGTGAATTTTGGCCCTGCCAACAGGCAGGCCCAATGGTCCGATTATTTAATTGGGTTGGGCTCTAAAAATAGAGGCCCAAAAAGTAGGGCTAAGTTTTTGGCCCAGTCCAATAGGCCCGATCATATATATGGGTTGGGTCGGGCTGGCCCATGTGCTGGTGGACTGGCCCATGGGCTGATGGACAAAGCGTTAATTAATTATTTATGGTGATTTTTAGAGCCAAAACAGATTTAAATTGACTTTTTTTGAGGCAAAACACATTTATTTATCTTATGTATACACTATGTTACTCCCAAAATATTGCCTTTATATATGTTGCTCATTTGTAGGAAAAAACTATGGTCAAAATTCTAAAAATTCAATGATTTGTGGCCCATTGGGCTGACCCATTGGCCCATGGGCTGATGTTGGTCAGGGCCGGACCATAAAATATGCAGCCCATTAGAATATTGGGCCAGCCCAACCCAGCCCACAAATGTTGTTTGGCCCTATGGGCCGGGCTGGCCGGGCCGAGCCCAGCCCATTAACAGCTCTAATCACACATTCATATTTAATTGACGTTCACCCGCATCAACGTAAAGAAAGTACATTAAAAACACGGAATAGTAGCAGTGTCACAGTTATAGCGGGTAAGCTTGTTATATGTGTTATGTACTCCTAACTTATAACAATTTTCATTAGCTTATAATATTTTTCTGAACACTACTTGAAGTAACACTTTTTTTGTGGACTTGAAGTCAAGTGTTTACTTGAAGTAACAACTAAACTCATAGTTTATAGCATTTCATTTTTTTTTCTCGTTTTTTACTTTACTACTTTAATTATATTTTTCAATTATCCTCCATTAAATCAGTACATTCTCTATTAAATTTAACTATTAATTACAAATGTTCGTTTAAGTCATTTTTGTATTTATAAACTAGTTTAATCATTAATCAAATACTTTAAATTCAATCAATTAACTTATCCACTATTTATTTATCTACTACTTTTTTTGGTCTGATGGTCGGACCTAACACATAAACACAAATGAGAAAATCAAGGTTCGACACCCAGTGGAAATCAAACTCGGCAATCGGGTGTCCATAAACAACATTTCTACTGCTGCAATGAATCAGCCTCAGACATTTTTTTTGGTACATTTATTTATCTACTATAAACTAGTTTATCTGCTACTCACCACTATTTGTAGAAGTAGTCAATCCGTATTTTTTTCCACAAAACGGGTGAGATTATTTATTCTGACACATGTATTGACATTAGGGGTGTTCAAAACCGAACCAAACCAATTGGAAAACCGCAAACCGAACCAAACCAAACCGAAAACCGCAAAAAACCGCTTCTAATCGGTTTTGTTCGGTTCTTTTTTTCATTGCACCGCGCGGTTCGGTTCGGTTCGCGGTTTTGATTTCAAAAACCAAACCAAACCAAACCGCAAGTAACACTAAGGCTTGTTGAATTACATCATTCCTTACTAACTTACTAGCCCAAATGCAACTAAAACCCAATTCTCACTCACTTGCTAGCCCAAATCCAATTAATTCTTTGACTCACTTACAAATAATCCATATTGTTATGCTATATTTAAAAATTACAATAAAATATTTAATTCAAATTCTTTTAAACATTGTCTTAGCTATCTTAAAAGAATTAAAATAGAGTAATTTATATACTACATATATTTGAGTAAATTTTTTCTTAAAGATTTATGTTAGTCATTTTTTATGTTACTTAATTTTAACTTTGTTTTAAATTATGTTTTGTCTTGGAAAAAACCGAACAAACCGAACCAATCCAAACCGCATTGGTTTTGTTCGATTTTATTTTAGGAAGCCAACCGAACCAAACCAAACCACATGTAATTTTACCTTGCAGTTCGGTTCACTTTTTGTCTCAAAACCGAACCAAACTGCACCGCAAACACCCCTAATTCACATGAATAGGTGCTTCGTGCTCCTATAAGTGGTCTTTTTTAAACAAAAATACGAATTCTTTTTAATGTGTGAAAATTAATTTATAAAATTAATTAATGGATAATTGGGGTAGGTAGGTAATGATGGATTCTTAGCAAAGCAGCCTGCGAATTTTAAAAGCCCCAAAGTAAGATCTAATTTGGTACATTGAATCTGGACCTCGCAAACTAAGGATAAATATTTCCATACCCCACACAAGAATTATAGTAGTACCTAAGAATAGTCGTATATATAAGAATAGATAGATATTAATTAATTGCCACAAACTTCTTCTTCTAATTGTATATTAACAGCTCAATTGGTTCACAATTCAAAAAACATACGACACAATGGCATCAGTGATTAAGGTTGTTGCGATCTCTGGTTCTCTTCGAAAAGCTTCTTACAACACAGGCCTAATTCGTTCTGGTTGGTTTCTATTTCATTTTCTTCTTTTTTTCTTTTAAATAATTTATTTACTGTTGATACTTTGGGTTTTGACTTTGATGTTTTTTGTTTTTGTTGATGAGGATATAGCTATTGAGCTAAGCAAAAGTGTTGTTGATGGTATTCAAATACAATATGTTGATATTTCCAAGTTGCCTTTGTTGAACACTGATCTTGAGAAAGAAGGAACTTACCCAGCTGAAGTTGAAGCTTTTCGCCATAAGATTCTTGCAGCTGATAGCATTCTCTTTGCTTCCCCTGAATATAATTATTCTATCGCAGGTACACAGATACCACAACTCTAATCTAACATGCTTAAACTATCAATTTTCTCTTAATTACTTTAGACGAGTGGTCTAAATTGCGGATCATATCACGTGATGTGGTCACAATATTGCAGTTGTGGTAACGTGATTTTAAATCACAGAAAAATTTGCTATCGCAACGGTTGCAACATAGTGGTTGCAACGACCATAGTGGATCGCATCAAGTTGATATAGGGTATATAGTGGTCACATTAATTGTTTTTTATCCCCCTTGATTTAGTGATTATATTTTAGAGTGATGGAGAGTCGATAATAAGACCAATAAAATTTTAGACACGAAATAGAAGATGCGTGGATTAAAAGAAAGTAAAACAAATCACAATATTTGATGCTAATAAAAATAAATTCACACTGCAATGATGACAATATGCATCACATCAACAACAAAAAGCCACTCAAAAGTCTCTAAAAGATTTTGTTAGATCTCGAATTAGAACTTAATATCATTGGCCTATTAATTTGTTACTCTATTTACAAAAGCCTACGCCACTCAAAAGTTGTATACTTTCGTAAAAAAAATTTTGAAATATGTTTTTAAACAGACTTTGGGATTTTGTAAGGCTCTGAAAAAGGCTAGGTAAGACCTCAAATGTGAGTCTATTATAGTCACAGGCCAAACTCAGATCTACCATTTTCAATGTCAGACTTAGACCCTGCAAAGTACAGCTCAGCTCAACTTATTTCATCCCTAGATCTGCAACTAAAGCTTAAAACCAAGTTTTATACTATAAAGAAGTGAAATTCACATTTGTCCTTTTTTATTTACAAAAAAGTTTAGATGAGTTGGGCTTCAGGGGCTCAATAGGGTCCCACAACTAAAACTTAAAACCATGTTTTATACTATAAAGAAGTGATATTCAGATTTGTCCTTTTTTATTTACAAAAAAGTTTAGATGAGTTGGGCTTCAGAGACTCAATAGGGTCAAAGCAGGTCTCACGGCTCTTACAGAGATACTTACATATCACTAGTCAAAAAGGTCCTCACGCCAGGAGGTGGAGTTGAACTCATGCCCGTACGGGAAATGAGCCAACTCCTTACCAACTGAGTCAACCTTCATTGATAGATTCAAATTTGTCAACCGTAAAATAATCAAGTTTCTTTTTGCTTTTTTTTTTGGTTTTTTTGCAGCCCCACTTAAGAATGCAGTGGATTGGGCGTAATATTTTTATTACTACTATTATTATATTTAAAATTTTGTAGTTTATGTTAAATCATAAATTTGCTTATATTTATTTTAATTTAAACATATTGATCTACATCAATATTGTTTGACATATTTAAAAGTATTATTATAAAATAGAATTTAAATATGATATCATACGAAGAAAAATCTCTAAAAGATTTTGTTAGATCTCGAATTAGAACTTAATATCATTTGCCTATTAATTTGTTACTCTATTTCTAAAAGCAAACACCACTTAAAAGTTGTAGACTTTCGTAAAAAAAATTGTTGAAATAGGATTTTGAACCGACTTTCGGATCTTGTAATGCTTAAAAAAGACTAGGTCAGGCCTCAAACATGAGTTTATTATAGTCACAAGTCAAATTTAGATCTACCATTTTCAAGGTCAGACTTAGACCTTACAAAGTCCAGCTCAGCCCAACCTATTCCACCCCTAGACCCGCAACTAAAACTTAAAACCATGTTTAATACTATAAAGAAGAGAAATCAGATTTGTCCTTTTTTATTTACAAAAAGTTTAGATGAGTTGGGCTTAGCAGGCCTCTTGGCTCTTTAAGCATTTACAAATATACTTACAAATCACCCATCAAAAAAGTCCTCACGCCATGATGAGGAGTTGAACTCATGCTCGTGCGGGGAATGAACAAACTCCTTACCAACTGAGTCAACGTTCGTTAACAGATTCAAATTTGTCAATTGTAAAATAATAGAGTTTCTATTTGCTGATTTTTTTTGTGTACTTTTTGCAGCTCCACTTAAGAATGCAGTGGATTGGGCATCAAGACCACCAAATGTATGGGCTGGTAAACCTGCAGCCATAATAAGTGTTGGAGGAGGACATGGTGGGGCAAAATCACACTATCATCTTCGTCAAGTTGGGGTTTTCGTTGATCTTCATTTCATTAATAAACCTGAGTTTTCCCTAAATGCATTCCTACCTCCAGCAAAATTTAACAATGATGGTGATTTAATTGATGTAGAGGTCAAGAATAAGTTGAAGGATGTTCTTTTGTCTTTGAAGGCATTTACCCTCCAACTTCAAGGAAAAAATTGACTCAACTTTGATTCCAACAAATTATTGTAATAAGATTTGGATTTCATTTTCTTTCATTGCTTATAGAAATATCATTTTGGATAGCAGACTCTTTCTGCATGTCGTTTGTTTAATAACATTTGGTATTCTTATTTATATTGCCTTGTCTTGGTTTAATCTACAACTAGTAGGATACCCGTGCATACGCACGGGTGCTGTCGTGTTCTTTTTATGAATGAATTACACAGTATTTAAATAGTCTGAACATTATCCTGTGAAAATAAAGGCAAATTTAAAGTAAATAAAAAAGGAGTTTCAAATAAAAAATAGATAAATATTAAAATCTAAAAATGTAAAAGTATCATTTAAAAAAATTTGAGCATTTATCCTGTGAGTTTTATATCAATGTATTGTTTTTTATATATTAGTGCTGCTATATATCTCGTGTTTTTATATATATCACAGTAGTTATCCCCGTATTTTTTGATATATCAGTGTAGTTATCCTGTGTTTTTTTATCTATCAGTGCAGTCATCTCATAGTTTCAATTGTTTATTTGAGTTGATTAGTAGATTATAGTAGATAGTAAAAGATAGATAGTAGACTATCAATAAGAAATATTTATCCCGTGTTTTAAATTTAATCAGTTTAATTAGTCATTAAACCTTCTTGTTTTTTATATAGTAGGTTTATAGTAGTCTTTAAAAATTATAATTATCAATAGCAAATATTAATCCCGTGATTTTCTATGTATCACGGCAATTATCTCGTATTTTTTTTATATAGCAGTGCAGTTATCTCATAGTTTCAATTGATTATTTGAGTTGATTAGTAGATTATAGTAGATAGTAAAAGAAAGATAGTTGATTATCAATAAGAAATATGTATATGTTTTAAATATTAATCAGATTAAATAGTCATTAAACCTTCTTGTTTTTTTAGATAGTAGGTTTATAGTAGTATTCAAAATTTATGTATCAATGACAAATATTAATGACAAATATTTATAGTAGTATTCAAAATTTATAATTATCAATGACAAATATTAATCATGTGTTTTATTTATGTATCACTGCAGTTATCCCGTGTTTTTTATGTATCAGTGTAGTTATCCCGTAGTTTCAATTGATTATTTTAGTTGATTAGTAGACTATAGTAGATAGTAGATTATCAATAAGAAATATGTATCCCTTGTTTTAAATAGTAATCAGTTTAAATAGTCATTAAATCTTCTTTTTTTTAGATAGTAGGTTTATAGTAGTCTTCAAAAATTATAATTATCAATGACAAATGTTAATCCTGTGTTTTATTTATGTATCACTGCAGTTATCCCGTGTTTTTTTATATATCAGTGTAGTTATCCCATAGTTTCAATTGATTATTTTAGTTGATTAGTAGACTATAGTAGATAGTAGATTATCAATAAGAAATATGTATCCCTTGTTTTAAATAGTAATCAGTTTAAATAGTCATTAAATCTTCTTTTTTTTAGATAGTAGGTTTATAGTAGTCTTCAAAAATTATAATTATCAATGACAAATGTTAATCCTGTGTTTTATTTATGTATCACTGCAGTTATCCCGTGTTTTTTTATATATCAGTGTAGTTATCCCATAGTTTCAATTGATTATTTTAGTTGATTAGTAGACTATAGTAGATAGTAAAAGTTAGATAGTAGATTTTCAATAAGAAATATTTGTTTTAAATATTAATTAGTAGTTTAAATAGTCATTAAGTTTTCTTGTTTTTTAGATAGTAGGTTTGTAGTAGTAGTCTTCAAAAAAAATTAATTATCATTGACAAATATTAATGTCGTATTTTTTTTATATATCAGTACAGTTATCCCGTGTGTTTTTTATATATCATTGCAGTTATCTTGTAGTTTCAATTGATTATTTTAGTTGATTAATAGATTATAGTAGATAGTAAAAAATAGATAGTAGATTATCAATAAGGGGTGTTAATAGATTATCAATAAGAGTGTAAACAGAAGAGTGAAAACAGATTTCGGAGAGAAAATTAAAATTTTAACGGGACAATTTTTCCTTAAAAGGTGATAGTTTTATTTAGTGTGACTAATTTACATTTTTATAGCTAATTTGTATAAGTTTAGAAATTTAGTTAAAAAAACTAAAGTGAGAAATGATAGGATAAAGAGAATAATTGTTTATGGAGAAAATAAAAGTAAAGTAAAAAAAAGGAAGAAAAAGAGTGTAAGAAAAAAGTGAAAAGGAGGAAAGAGAGAGTAAGAAGAAAGAGAAAAAAAAAGGAAGAAAGAGAGTGTAAGAGAAAAGTGAAAAGGAGGAAAGAGATTGTAAGAAGAAAGATAAAAATGAATAATTGATTAAATGTAAGTTACTATGTTACCCTCATTTTTGACACTTGTCATGTTTCTCAAATGAGCCAATAGGTACTTTCATTGGAGGTAGATTAGTATAAATCTATAGTAGACTAGTCGAATACTCGTGCATGCGCGCACGGGGTCAGTCGTGTTGTGTTTGTAATGAATTGAAGTTGTAAATTTGGAAGTGGTATATATTAAAAAGAAGGTTAAATACCACTTTTGGTCCTTTATCTTTGCTCTAAATTTCACTTTGGTCCTTTATCTTTTTTTTGGTCCGTTTTGGTCCTTTATCTTTCACTTTCGTTTCATTTTGGTCCCTGGACGCCACGTTGCAGTTAATTGCTGACGTGGCATCTTAAGTGTCAAGGCTGATGTGTCACTCATTTAATTACGTGGCGAATAATTCTTTTATTTAATTCAAAACAGAAATTAACAAAAAATTAAAATGATACAAACAAAAACTGAAAAACAAAATGGCAATCGTATTCTTCAATATCAAAGAAACAACACTGAAATGTGAATCTGAAAAAAAACAAAATCATAAAAAAGGAAAGAAATTGAAATCATAAAAAAGGAACAAATTGAATTTGAAAAATGAATCTGGAAAGGAACAAAGTCATAAAAAGGGAACAAAATCAAAAACAAAATCAGCAAAAAGGAACTAAGTGAATCTGTAAAACTACAGAACCAGCAATTTCGTTTCTTCTTCTTTAACGTATCTTCTTCTTTCTTTTCTTCTTCTTTCGTTCTTCTTCGTTTCTTCTCTCGTTTCTCGTTGTGTTCCATGTGAATCTGGAAAACGCATCTTCATCTTTCATTTATACTTGCGATGTTCATCTTCTTCTTTCGCATCTTCTTCGTTTCTTCTTTCATTTCTAATCAATTTCGTTTTGGGTTTTTTGGGTTGGATTTCGTTTTTGATTCCAGAATAAATACAGTTTTTGACAACAAATTGAAATCTAAATGAAATAACCACAAATTCCTAAATCCCTAATTTAATACCAATGAAATTGAATCTGAAAGATTCGTCTAGATTGAAGAAGAGGAAGTTGACGACATCCTGGGATTGAAATGATTCCAAAATGCAGAATCTAAAATGGTGTTGAGGGATAAGAATGTGAAGGGGATTTAGGAAGAAGAATAAAGAAGAACCCTAATTTTGGGAAGAAGAAACCCAGATTTTCTGATTTTGTTTTTGTTTTTTGTGTTGGTTAATTTAATTTTTTTGTTTTGATTTGATTTTTTTCAGTTTGGTCCCCCACATTTTCTTTTAGTTTCAATTTAGTTCTCTATTTGCCACATCATTTAATGATTTCCAAGTCAGCCTTGACACTTAAGATGCCACGTCAGTAGTTAACTGCCAGCGCGGCGTCCAGGGACCAAAATGAAACGAAAATGAAAGATAAAGGACCAAAACGGACCAAAAAAAGATAAAGGACCAAAGTGAAACTTAGAGAAAAGATAAAGGACCAAAAGTGGTATTTAGCCTAAAAAGAAAGTGAATGTTGCTGCAGTAGATAAGATTGAGAGAATATAATTATAGTCTTAAAAACATATTCCCCTCGTTTCACAATACATATCACTTTAAAGTAATTTACACATACCAAGAAGATTAATAGATTTGGTTGCTTTTGATAGAAGTAATTATCTTTTTCCGAGAATACCCTTAACTATTTGTTATTTAACTCTACATCTTCTCTCTTCGCAATAAATAGTAAGGGTATTATTGACAAATCAATAGTTAATGTTGTATTAGACGTTGAAAACGACAAGTAAAATGAAACAATATAATTCTTTAAAAACAACATGTATTGTGAAACGGAGAGAGCAACATTTACTGCTCTATACGTAGATTGAAATATTACGGCCCGACGTTTAATTTGAAGTCAAAATAAGAGTACTATTCAACAAAATTGACAAGTTAGATAATCAACAAAGTTAGCATCAAGTTTGTAGCAAAAATCATGTCAAAAAAAGTTTGTAGCAAAAATGAAACCCAAATGCAAAAAGTTGGCTTGTTATCTGCAGAAAAAATCTCCATGACACAGTCACTTTGTGCCACCTAAAAATATTATACATTGGGGGACATAAGTTAAACACTAGTGAAAAAAGGGATTCAAAGTCGGATGCGAATCCGACCTCTATACGGGGGACTTTGAAAGTTGTGAGTTTTAAAGTCGGATATGCATCCAACTTAAAATGACTGTTTTTAAGTCGGATAATCAGCATCCGACTTTAATTACCACCTTCTGGCCTCGTTGGAAAACTTTTAACGTCGGATAACATGAATATCCGACTTGAAAATAGTTATTTAATGTCGGATGATATAAATATCCGACTTTAAAAGTGTGTATTTTTTTTTGGTTTTTTCTTCACCCTGCAAATACAAAACATTTTCTGCACATTTAATTCAAAACATTTTTATAGTACTAAAATTTCAGCTAACCTAGAGGAACACGTACCCATACGGTTAATCGAAGTACTACACTTAAATATATAGAATTAAACTCTTATATTTCATACCAAAATATACGTTAATGTATTACACTTTAATCGATGCAAAAAAACACGTACACAAATTTATGATATTCAAATAATATTCCAAAATGCATGTTAATGTACTACACTTTCACTTAAACTTTTTTCTTCTTTCCTCCTTTCCAATTGGCTTACGCTCCTCATACAACCTTAGAAAGAACTCCACCCAAACTTGTCTATTGTGCTTCAATTCTTCATATGTGAATGGACCACTTATATTGAATACCTAAAAGAATAAAAGGTAAATAAAAACCATGATATAATATCTACTAAACAATAATTATCTAGTAATCATCTTAAAAGTTGAAAAATTCAATTACCTTTTTCCAATTGTAAGTGATAGTTGCGGAGACAATAGTCATCATATTTATCATTACATAATACAAGGACAAACCAAAATTCCACCACAAAGTTCAATATTTGTTTGAGAAAACTTTAAAAACTCTTCCACCCCATTCGCATACTCATCACTCAACTTATTACTTTGCATCCAACTACGATCCATAGCTACATTAAAAAAATAGTAAAAGGAATCTACTTTATACACAATTTATAGAGAGAAAGAGTTTCACATTTAAAAAAAAGAAAGGATTCCAATTTGATTGCAACAAACAAACAAAGCATATTATTTTCGAATTTAACAAACAAATAGAAAGAGTTGCACTAGGCAAACTAGGCAAAGGGTTTCAGCACAAAACAATGATAGATACCTGAAACGGTTTCAGCACAAGAGGGCGATGGTGACACAGGGAAAGGGTGAGGCCGATGGCAGCAACAAGATATGACAGCCTGGCCTAAAGAACAACAAAAAAAGACAAAATTAATATTAATGGTAAACAATGTCAAAGAAACTGCACTAACGTTGGAAATTTTGCTTACAAGTTTAGTGCTTAATTATTGTTTTTAAAAACTAACTGGGTGATCTGAATGTCAAAGAATTCAGACTTTCGTTTCTTATTGGGCCTAACTCCCTAATTAGCCCACAACTGATAAACTAAGCCTTTACTAGTAGTAACAGGCCCCTCTAATAGATCAATTACCTTACTAATAGTACTCAGCAGCCTATAACAAGTTAATCAGGATTTCTATATTAAACACATATGATATAACAACAAAGTTATATATATATATATATATATAACTTTGTTATATATATATAAGAAGAAAGTTGTTTCATAATCAACGTGATGTTTTTGTAACTACCCAATTCACAAGATTGTCTTGTTATTCAGAGTGAGGCAATTTCAAGTTGTTATACATAAGAAGAGAACTATGTATGACTCATGGCTGGAGCTTTAAGTGTCACTGATTATGAAGGACTTGCATAAAAAAACTTTAGAAGGTCCATTACCTGCTCACTAATGAGTATCAAGCTCCTTGCAGTAAAGGACTTGAATATACATTCAACTTCAAGATGGAGGATACATAGCACAATAACTCCTTGCAGTAAATTTTATGAGAATATAAAACAGATTTAGAAGGTCCATTACCTGCTCACTATCGGCCTTGAAGCTCAATATCGGCCTGCTTAGACTCCATTGATTGCCACAGTCTTCAAATAATATGATCTCGAACAGGGTCTTCAAAATCTAGGCATGCAAAAGAAAGACACCCAAGTCACAACCTCATAAAAATTGTGGAGGCATTTTCGAATTCGCTAAGCACACAAACTTTTAAATCAGTTATATAACTTCTATTCTATGACTTGAAGGTTTACACTGAATTAAGGTATAAATTGGAGTACAAAGAAGATATGTTAAGATTATCTACAACAGATTTTTTCCAGAGTACAAACAATTAACTTTGTAAAAGCTATTTGAAGAAAATTATGAATGAATGTATAACTAATAGTGAGCAGTAAAATTAAAAATATATATACTTCTGGAAACAGATTGGGACACTCTGCAATATGACGAGCAAGATTGACAGTTGCAGGTAAATTAGTGAGTACATTTTTTTGCACGTAAATTAGTGGATTTTTTTATTCAATCTTGTATTACCATGTTTGATATTTAAGTGTCACTGACTATGAAGTTAATTAGTGAGTACATTTTGTTGTCAACAGAATTTCAAGTTGCTATTTTAAGACCATAGTAGTGGTAACAGCATTCGTACTCTCCTTTTGATCTGTGTAAATGAGTTTTACTGTAAGAAGAGATTTAGAAGAATAGACTGCAATGAATTAAGTCATAACAGACTCAACTAAATCATCAAAGCTTCCCATCAGATGTATAACATTAAGCCATAACAGACCAATACCAAGCCTCATTAAGAATACAAATGAGCAACTAGGTATGTGCAATCAACAATAGCTAAAGGCCAATAATTGTTACCTAGGTATTCAACAGACAATTCAAAGCAAAACCAATATGTAAATTCCTGAACTTTGATAATGCAAATTCCTGAAAAGCAGCAAAAGAATTAAAATAAAAATATCAACAAAATAAGTTTGTAAATTTGGAGTTTTTATTGAAAGATCTCAGTCATTTTGCCCCCACTGCTATGCTGTAAAAGACACACACACACATATATATTAAACATATTTGAGTTCTTCCAAACTTCCTACCAAAACTCAATAGAAAGGAAGAACTGACAATTGGAAGTTAATTAATCTAATTTATAAGCTTATAGATGCAGCAAGAACATGAATCATATAACAATGAACATGAATCATTCTGGTAGTAGGACTCATACCCATTTCAGCGAAACAGGGACCAAAACGCAGGTGCCTCAACATTTAAGTGTCAAATCAAATCAATAAGAAAGATTGCAATTGAACGTGATTCTTGCAAAATTAGAAACGTAAAACTATCAATTCTTAAAACCCTAACAAATTTCACAAAACAATAAGCCATATAACAAAACCCTAAGAATGTAAAAAGAGATATGAATTCCTTTAATTCAATCAAACATAGAAATAGCTCTCATCTTAATGAAGATTCTCAACTCATAAAATGAATTCGAATAGTTTTTGTTTACCTTTCAAAAAAATCAGAAGAAAGCCAACGAACGAAGTTGACGGTGAGAAGAAGAGAAACAGTGACGGCGAGATAGATGGAGACAACGGCGGAGAAGAGAGAGCGACGGAGGAAGACAGCAGTTGACAGAGGTGGAACGACGACAGAGAAGAGAGAGCTTTGGCAGAGAGAGCAATGGAACGCTGGTTTTGGTGGAGTGAACGATGAGAAGAGGTGGAACGGTGGTTTTAGACTTTGTGTTTAAGTGTAAAAAAAATTAGTCTAAGTGTTTGTTTTTGGGCGAGTAAAAAAAAAAGCTTGGAATTAATGCTCGCGTGAGAGTTTGTGTTCTGTTTCCAAAAAATAGATTACACATTTAAAGTCGGATCTACAAGTTATCCAACTTAAAAGGGGGAGCGCCAGAATTTTTTCCGCATGTTTATTACAAAATTGCAACCGCGTCCACATTTTAAGTCGGATATTTGGTCATCCGACTTAAAAACACCAATTCTTTTCCTATTTTTCCACTAGTGAAAACTGAATTAGCCAAAATGAATTGGTAATGATAGATTTAAATAGTATTAATATACTTACAAATGGGTATAAATTTTTTTGGCCTTAACTCGTTTTTGTTTTTTCTCATCTGTATCCAAGAAAAAGCTTAAATATCATTGCATTAGGCACCCACAATTATTTACTTGAAGAGCTAGACCGGTAACAAAATACAATAATAGTCAATCTCAATTTACATTCCTAATCCCTAGTTGTAATTGTGTGACATGGAATATCTTTTTTTTTCCATAAATAATATGTTATTCCATTCGGTTCCCCAACTTATGTTTTATTGATCTGCTTTTCGTTTAATGTTAACGTTTCTATTTATTTATCGGCTTAGAGAAAAATGTAGTACTCCCTCCGTTCCTATATATTTGTCGCTTTTTGACTTTTTACACATACACCAATAAATTTTGTTACTTTTAATACAATTAATTCTCTTTTATTTATAATACCCATAGTGATTTATTATCTCATTTCATCTATTTCTCTCTCTGCAATAAATACTTGAGGGCTTTGTGAACAAAACAATAATAAATGTTACATTGGACTTTGAAAATGATATGTAAATAGAAACAAATTTTTCTCCAAAAGCGACAAGTAATAAGGCACGGAGGGAGTATTATATTTTTCGTAAGCTAAAAATCGTGGAAATCTTCTAAGAGTCATAAATGACTTCTAGAATCATAATGACATTTTGTTTATTTAAATTCGCTCACATTCAGAGTTTTTAGGCGATTGAATCTATCCAAGAGGGTAGTACAACTTATTTTCTGATTCTGTTGAAATATTGAAATTCAAACCGAGACTTAAGATAATATATTACGTTCTAAAACTGTTTTTGTTTTTATCAACATTAGAGGTTTATTTTTATTTATGTTCACATGCGTCAACATAAAAAAAGTACACTAAAAACACACAAAGCGTCGAACAGAAAAGTGAGGGTGTCACAGTTATAGTGGATAATTAAGCTTGTAGTATGTGTTATATAAGTACTACTAGCTTATAACGTTTTTCATTAGCTTATAATATTTTTTTAAACACTACTTAAAGTAGCACTTGAGCTTATAACTTATACTAATTTTTTATTTTTTCTCTCGTTTTTAACTTTACTATTTTAATTATATTTTTCGTTTATCCCTCCATTAAATCAATATATTCTCTCTCCATTTTAATATTAATTACAGATGTTCATTTTATATTTATAAGTTAGTTCAATCATTATTATTCATCGTCTACACTCTCTATCTCTCTCATAAATTCTTATCACCTCCCCTACTATTTCTCTCTCTAAAATATACTATTTTAACTGCTTTAAGAGAGAGTAGAAAGAGAGGATACAAACCCTAAATAAATAGATGCTTCACTAAGTGGTCATTTTTTTTAAAAAAATACGAATACTTTTTAAAAGTGTGAAAAATAATTTATAAAATTAATGGATAATTGAGGTAGGCAGGTAGTAATGGTCATGATGGATTCTAGCAAAGCAGCCTGGGAATATTTAATTATTTTTGACAAAGCAGCCTGCGAATTTTAGAATCCCCAATGTAAGATCTAAGTCGGTGCTTTGAAATTTGAATATGGACATTGCAAATTAAGGATACATACCATAATAATATTATCCATAGCCCCACAGAGAGTACTTTTCTTTTTTGACTGACCACACAAAGTACAATATTCTTATGTATAAATATTAATTAATTGCGAACCTTTTCTTTCGCAATTCGTTCACAATTCACAATTGCTTTCTGACATTCACAAAAAACACAGGACACAATGGCATCATTAATTAACGTTGTTGCGATCTCTGGTTCTCTTCGAAAAGCTTCTTACAACACAGGCCTAATCCGATCTGGTTGGTCTCTACATCATTTACTTTTCTAAATAATTTAGTATTTATTTACTTTGTTGCTTTGGGTTTTGACTTTTATGATTTTTTTGTTGTTGTTGTTGTTGACGAGGGTATAATAGCTATTGAGCTAAGCAAAAGTGTTGTTGATGGTATTCAAATAGAGCATGTTGATATTTCCAAATTGCCATTGTTGAACACTGATCTTGAGAAAGAAGGAACTTTCCCAGCTGAAGTTGAAGCTTTTCGTCACAAGATTCTTAAAGCTGATAGCTTTCTATTTGCTTCCCCCGAGTATAATTACTCTGTCTCAGGTACATAACATCATATGGGGACTTGTCTTTTTTATTTTTAGTGTTAGTATCCATTGATATTTTAGATCTATTCGTGATCCATGTCTGTTTTTCAAACGATATCTTATTCTCAATTTAGATCATGTTTGGTGTCTGTGTCAGTATCTTGTATCAGTGTCTTATGTATTTTTTGTTTTTTGTTTTTTTTTATAAATTGAGTATCATTTGCACACACAACTGCACTGCTACATCAAACTTAAGTCATTGGTTAAGCTGGACGAGAGTCCACCATCTCAACCAAGTGTTCTTAGTATCTGTGCCTTATATATGATATGATATATTGATACTTTGATAGGGAATTCAAATATAAAATTGAAGGGGAAAATAAATTATTTCCAAGAAATCAATAGTAGATATTAAGTACGGACATGGATCACGAATAGATCTAAAATATCAAATCATGTTTGAAATCAATAGTAGATATTAGGTACAGACATGGATCATGTTTGGTGTCTGTAAATAATTTTCCCTATCATAACAAATCATTTTCATATATGATAGGGAAAATTATTTGTTCTCTTTTTGTTTTGTTTGTAAAAAAAAATCATTTTGTTAAAAAGAATTTTTATTTTTTTTAATATGAAAAAATATTAAGAAGGAAAAAGAGTACACCCTTAATTTTATTAAAAAAGAGAAAAAAAAATAAGGATTAGAAAAGGGTAAGAGATGACTGGATCAATACCCTTAATAAGGGAAAAAATAAAGTCATAGTAAAAAGAAATTATTTTCTCTAAATTAATTACTTCAAACTATTCTTTTAGATTCACATCATGTGATGCATAATTACTTCATATTAGTCTTATAGATTATGGACCACATCATGTGATGCGCGCAGCCACAATATTGCCGTTATGAGAGTGTCTGCAATACTAGTGGCTTTACACCCTTTACATTACGACGGTCAGAACGTAGTGGATGCAGCTATTGCATCGGGTTGCATCAAGTCACAATACGATTTATAGTGGTCTAACAGATTATTTTTCTATCTTCTTTTGTCTTTACATTATAGATTTGAAGGGTATTTTAGAGGATTAGAGGTATATTAAAGTAATGAAAAATTGATAACGAGTTGGCCGTATTTGTTACAAAAAAAAAACTTAAAGAGCTAATTTGTTACAAATAAATAACTTAAAGGTCCTCTGGGGTAATTTTGCCTAAAGTTTTGCATTTGTTGTAGCTCCACTTAAGAATGCTGTGGATTGGGCATCAAGACCACAAAATGTATGGGCTGGTAAACCTGCAGCCATAATAAGTGCTGGAGGAGGACATGGTGGGGCAAAATCACATTATCATCTTCGTCAAAGTGGTGTTTTCCTTGATCTTCATTTCATCAATAAACCTGAGTTTTGGCTAAATGCATTCCAGCCTCCAGCAAAATTTAACAATGATGGTGATTTAATTGATGAAGATGCCAAGAATAAGTTGAAGGATGTTCTTTTGTCCTTGCAGGCATTTACCCTCCAACTTCAAGGCAAAAATTAACCACAACTTTTGTTCCAACAAATTGTTGTAATTATTGAGCTTTGGATTTCATTTCTTATAGATTTGAATTTGCAAACTCTTTCTGCATGTCACGTGTGATATACAGTTACAAAATGTCATTGTTATTTACTTACATTTGGTATTTTTATTTTTATGGTTTAATTTACAATGTTATGTTCAGTGATATTGAAATTTCATTGATTGAATATATTTGATCAAACTGTTATTATATTATTATGGCTTAAATATGTATTTGATCCTCGTAAATATGGGGTCTTTTGATTTTAGTCATTCTGTTAGGTCATTATATTATTATGACTTAAATATGTATCTGATCTTCGTAAATATGGGGTCTTTTGATTTTAGTCGTTTTGTTAAGTCATTGTTAGTTGTTTGTTGAGTTGTCTAACAAAACTGTGATTTGGCTTTGCCAATTCATTCCTTTTAATTTTAAAAATGATGACCTGGATAAATTGATGAATTCCCAAATTAATTAGAGAAATAGAGACATGAAACTGGACAAATTGATCAATCACAAATAGGGGGCCAAAGTCCTAAGCACAAGCTTGCTCGAAATTGAATTGACAATTGACAATGTTTTTCGCCATGAAAATGCATATCGACAGATTGAGTAGAGTGTGGGGTAAATCAGATTCTCTTTGGTGGAGGGACTTAATCACTTTGGGATATGGTTTAATTTTGGAGCAAAATTTTTTTATGGCTTCAATTAATTGTGTTGTGGGGAATGGGAGACATATTAGCTTTTGGAATCAGAAATGGTTGGGAATGGATCCATTGGCTGTGGTGTTTCCAAATTCATATTTAATCTCAGGTAATCAGGATGTATCGGAGATATGGGTGAGTGGGCAGATGGCCGTTGGTGTTGGATCATACCTTGGGTCCGTGAGCCTGCTGGTGTTGAAGCAGCTGATGCAGCTATTCTTGGGCAGATTTTGCATGGTATTGATTTACATCGGGGAGATAAGGATGGGTGGAGATGGATAGGAAACAATAGGAACTCTTTCTCGGTAAAATCTTGTTATATGTTATTGTTGTCTACTTTACAGGATAGTAATCTAGATGAGGATCTGAGAGTTAGTTTGAATGGTTTATGGAAATCACTTTTACCTTCCAAAGTGTGCATTTTTGGTTGGCGTCTTTTGATTGGGAGACTTCCGACTAGAGATAATCTAACGCAGAGAGGAGTGTCTCTACAAGACACATCGTGTCCTTTGTACAGTGAAAATCTAGAAACAATATCCTATTTATTTTTTGATTGTCCTTTTGTGCGGTCAGTCTGGCAGGGAGTGCATAGGTGGATTGAGTTGCAACCAAATATGAATTTAAGTGGATTAGAACATTTTATGTGGTTTAGAAGTCTTGTATCAGGAAAATCTTGCAGGAAGTTCAGATCACTAATTTGGTTAGCAATAGTATGAGTGGTGTGATTGGAAAGGAATCGTCGTGTTTTTCAACAGATTAGTTCTAATAATGTTTCTGTAGCTAATAATATCAAATATACTGCGTGGAGTTTGTTTGCTGGTCGCCTAGGAAGGAGTTGTAATATGACGGTAGCCCAATGGTGGACTAATACTTTGGGTTGTATAAATACTATATAGCTGGTGGTTTTGCTTGTGGATGGTTGTGGGTTTGCATTGTCAATGGTTGACTGTATAGCCCAATGGTTTATTTTTCATGTTGCTGTTTTTTTTTTGAGGTAGTTGTTGTTGCTGTGGATGTCAAGTTGCTGTTTTTGATACTGCTGTTGCTGCTGATGCTGTTTTGCTATTGTTGTTGTTTTGCTGCTGCTGTTGCTGTTTTTAACACTGCTGTTGCAGCTGATGCTGTTTTGCTATTATTGTTGTTGTTTTGCTGCGGCTGTTGCTATTTTGCTGTTGTTGCTGTTTGATGATGCCGCTATTTGTTGATTCGCTTCAGCTTTAGTTTACTGTGGTTGCTGTTTGTTGTTGCTGTTTTTGTTGGTTGCTATCAGCTGGGATTGAACATTGCTAGGCTGCTTAATTAATTGGCAGTTGAAGGATATTAAAATAGGGGGACCACCTCATTTATTTTATTAAATATATTTTAAATATTATATTATTTTTAAATTTTAAAATATAAAATATAAAATAATTTAATTATTTAAAATAAATATTTAATAAAATAAAACTAAATGTTTTTTAAAAAATAAATTAGGTGACATGTCAAGTATGCTTAGTCAAGTGCCATGTCAATTAAAATGTTGGCATATCAGCATCTGAGAGTTGACAATTCAAATTTGGTCTATATTGGTGAAATTTGGAAAATATGGGGACCAAAATTGCACAAAAATAAATAGAGGGCTCATAATTGCGCATATAGTAAAATAGATGGACCAAAATTGGCCAAAATAAAATAGGAGGATCAAAGTTGCGCATTTAGTAAAATAGGGGGAACAAAATTGCCCAAAATAAAATAGGGGGTCAAAATTGCAAATTTAGTAAATTAGGGGGACCAAAAGTACATTTAAGCCAAAAAAACACTACTAGCTAGCTAGTAGTAATTGATTGGAAATCATTATTATGCTAAATGAACTACCATTTGTCAAAAAAAAAAAACTACCTTAATTTTAGATATTACACATCAATTAAGTCTTACTGTACGGGTCATTTATTTACTTCCTTTTCATCATATAAAATGTTTTTAAAATTTAAAAGCTTATCCAAACTGATTTGTACCTTGCTATCGTCCAGGTCGGGACTCAGAGTGAACCCCAAATGTGGTATCTGCAATACCTCTCTGACACTCAAGTTAGTGTGTCTGTCTGAGAATCTTAGAGTGATGCAAAGAATGAAAGTGTACTTTCTCTACATAGTGGGACCCATATTTATAAACACAGTGTCAGCCTTGGTTTGTTGGTTCGTTTGGGTAGATCTGAGCCGTAGATGTCTTATAGTCATAGATGAGTTGAATTTGTATGGACTTGGACTCTAGTTTTTGGGCAAGACCAGAGTACCTTGCTGGAGTTGGACCTCGTGGCCCCAGAACACAAACTAATGTTAGTTTTACATGACAATCATGGCAGTTTTAGTCAACTCTAATCGCCATTGCCCAGTGAGGCATTACGATAATCCAAATAGTATGGAAACCAAACGAACTACCCTCACCTCAAATATAACGTGTCACTTCCATGATAATCCGAATAGTATGAAAATCAAAGAAGCAAATCTGACGAAATCAAAGAAAATGAATCGAGTATGAAGATGATTGAAGAAAAAGAGGATTAACTATTTATTGAAGATTTTTTTCCGAAAGGGCTTAAACTTATCCACTTCTCCTCGTCCTTATCCACGTTCCCAAGGTTCACAAATTAAGTCTCTTAGCAAACATATTTTTTAAGCTTTTTAAAAAAAATTATAATGACGTGTCATGCCAACTCAGCAGTCAAACAATTAACTCAGAGATTGATTAACTGATTAAACCAAAGCGGTTAAAAAGAACAACAGCGCAACATTTTTAAAATATAAGGGACATATTTGTTACAAAAAAGAAACCAAGGGTTGAAAGTGAAAGAAAAACTAGTCCACTTGCACAACTTTTTAACTCCACCAAATTTTGGTCCAAAAAATTTAGGCCAACAATTGCTCCAAAATCATACCATTGCTGACTACCCACGGAGTGTCCCAACTAATGTTTTTAAAACTGATCCAGAGATTGAACCGGATAGACCTTTGATCATGGTTCAATTGGTTCACTCGGTTCAACCATGGTTGAACCAGAAGAGTAATAATTAAATAAAAAAATTAAATTTTGGAGAAAAAGAAAACTAAAAAAATCAGAAAATTCCTTTCATGCGGTAATCTTTCAAGGCCAAGTTACACAACCGCACTCTTTTTGAATTAATGGGGAATAATCAACGATAATCTTTTACAATGATTTGTATTTTTTTTCCCAAACAAACTTATATTATTTCACTTTCAATAAAAGTTGTAATACAAAGTAGACTATAATAATGAACGTGGGAGCTAGCATAGTTTCTTGACGCCCTTACAATGATTTTTATTTTGTAAAGACATAGTTGTATTAATCAAGAAAGATCGATAAAGAAAGTATTTTGTAAAGACATAGTTGTATTTTTTCTGGGTTTTCTAACTTTTGCCTTCTAACTTTGTGTTTTGTAAAGACATAGTTGTATTAATCAAGATAAAGAAAATGTTTTTCTTTGACAAAAAAATATATTCATTCATTCAAATTGATAGATAACATTGATGATAATACAAACTCAGAAATGCCAAAAACATAATGGATGAATTTGCGATCAAAGTCACAACACCCAAGTTAATAGCATAAAACGGCAAAATACCCACAAATGTGACAAATTAAAAGCCACCATGATACCCATGCTTCTGAATCTATAACTTTGAGGCCCTAGTCAATCGTTGAATCTGCAATAGGTCGAAGTTGATCTGCCGATCTGAACCAAACGAACACCGCAACGAGACGGGAAATCAATAACAACGCAACAAGACAGGAAATCAAAATCGTCGTACCAAGAAGGATATAAAAACATCGCACCAAGACGATAAACAACAATAACGTTGTACCAAACAGCCGACGAAATCTAAAAAAACGAAATAGAAATTAGATCTATGTGATAACCACTTTAGGCATGGCAACAAAACCCATACCTGCAGGGACCGACCCAAACCCGCCCTGATTTGATGGGTTTCCCCCGCTTTGACTGGGTTTGGGTTTTCCCCAAAATCAAAATACGGGGACAAGACGGGTAATGGGGATATAGGTCCCGTCCCCGAACCCGCCCCGAATGTATGAAATTACATTAGTACCCATCTAAAATTAGAAACCCTCATAAATCAAACCCTAAATACACATAACACATTCAACGCCTCCCTCTCTCAGTGACTTCTCAGCGGCTCAGTCTCACTCTTTTCCCTCTCGGTCTCACACTCTCTTCACCATCGATCAATCATCATATTTCTATATCATATTCTAACAGGAATTGGATTAACATCATATTGCTTGCAACCAAATCATTATAAGACTTGCTATATAGGAATCACATTGCTATATATGTTTGCACATGGCCCTTGCAATTATAGACTTACTATATTGTATTTAAAATCACGCTAAGATTATTGGATAATTGATATTTTGGCTATATGTTGTAGTAGCATTGATTTTATGTTGTTGTGTTAAATTTCGGGTTTGGGGTGGGTTCAGGTGTGGGATAATTTGGGTTTGGGGGCGGGTTCGGGTTTGAAATAGGTAAAAACTACTTTTTAATTTTAAAAAATTTATTCCACTGCGGGGACGGGGTTGGGGCGGGGATCCCCGAACCCGTTGGGTACGGGGATGGGGATCAATTTTTCATCCCCGTTGGGTTTGGGTAGGGGAACAGGAATGAATATGGGATTCGGGGATGGGGATGGGGAATGTTAAACTCGTCCCCACCCCGCCCCATTGCCATGCCTAAACCACTTATTTAGATAAAAAGACAGAAAAACGATACAAAGAGGTGACCAGGCCAAAAATATTAAAATTATTCTATCTGGCATTTATAAGTTAAACATTCTCGCTTTATACTCATCAACACACGATGATGGTATTACAATATTGATCTAATACGTTACGAATTTACTTAATAACACAATTACAATATGAGTGTGAAATACAATGGGGATAATGATATCTACACAAATGAAGTGCAGCACACTCCGAGTCTTGTGTACAACAGTAGCAATAATAAGGGCATGGGCGATGTTTGTGACAACAACGCAAACAAGCACTTTTATGCTCATCAATGACTCCCATTGCTTTTGATTCCATGCACAAATCTGTGTATACAAAAACAATATATGAACACAAGAATAAAAACTCAATGTAACATGTTAAATTAATATTTGAATGGTAATTTAGTTTAAGCAAAAAATCAAAATGTGATTCTTAAAAAACTCGCTTGTTTGTTTTAGACCTGATGCAATGATGAAGAAAGCCAACAAGATCACCACCATCTTGAGAGAGAAATTATTTGCAGTCTCCATCTTGTTCCTTGAATACTAGCTAGTTCTTTATGCATCTATTTATATAGGCAAAGAGTGAAACCACACTCTAAATATATTGTTGTATTATTTAATGCATTATTATTTTTTTGTTTGAGATAATGCATTATCTATTTAATGCATTATATAAAAATATGTATTATTTGAATAATAAATGTATTACCAAATAATGCATTATGTATTGAATGCATTTAATGCATTATATAAAAATATGTATAATACTTTTCTACACATTAATTTAGTACATAAATTGTTTTGTTTTATTTAAAATTCTAATTCTAATAAATTATTTTACTCTAACTATTTTTAAGAGTTATTATTGTGGTGCATCTATATTAAATGTTTTTTAACTTGAATGAGATGGTAGGAGTCTCTTTTAGCTTAACAAAGGTACTGGGTTCGAATTCAACCTTGGTCATGCAGTAGTGTTAAATTTCTTGAGGAAGAGCTTTGCCGTCCATTGTGATCCTACCCAGTGGCGGATCTTGCTCCAAATATTAAGGGGAGACGTTCGTAGGTATTTTCTGCAAATTTTCCTGCCAACTTATAGGAATGTAGAAAATTTGTGGCAAAATTTAGTTCACAGGAGAAATTCACAAGGAAAGTTTTGAGTTTCCTTCGAGTTTTCCTTCTAAAAAAACTAGAAAACATATAAAATAAAATGTAAAACAGATACACACGTGATTCAGCCAATCAATAGTCGATGTCTTTGAACCTTCAAACCTAGCATCCATCGTCTCTCACACACAAATGATCAGAAAAATCATCGAACCCTAAATCTCTAAAACAGGTAAATCATCTACAAAAATTAACAATATGAGCATTGTTGTGGTAAAAGGATGTGCAAGTATACACAGTCTAAAAAACAAGTAATACAATGATAAGAAGAGATCGTACCCACAGAGATTGAATTAATTTTAAAGAGTTTAAAAAAATAGTAATGCTAGCGATAAAAGAAAGTAAAAATAAAATAAAGTTTATATGAGTGTGGTGTATACAAATAGAATGTAAATTAAAGCAAATAAAAGATGTTGTGTTTCAATAGAGAGAGATGGTTGAAATACTCTTTCCTAAGTAAATTCACTTTGAAAGCATTATGTTACATATGATGCTCATGCAATCATTGCTCCTGCAGTCATTGCAATCATTGCTCCTACAGTCATTGCTCCTGCAATGATTGCACTTGCAATGGATGCTGTAATAAAATGACTTGTGCATTCCTGCAACTATCTTTAGGGTTTCGTTATAAGTCTTATGTCTAAGCCCTAAATAAGTTCACCCTTGTCTTTTAAACCCTTACAGATTCACCCTATGGACTATGCTATCTTATGTCTAAGTCTTAGCATGGTTTTAACAAAGTTTCCTCTTATTAAAACACTTATCCATATTAGTTCTTGAGTTCAAATCACAAACCATTTATGTATTTATGACCCTACTTATTCTAAGTGATCAATCTCAAAATAAGTTTGAAAGAATTATAGCACAAGAACCAAATTGCAAGAACATCAATATAACATAATAACTATTCAAAGCTTCATTACAAAGTTAGGGTATTCCAACCAAAAAGTGTTTACTTCATGCTTAACATAAATAGGCACATATAAACAGAATGAGGCATGTTTATAAGAAGGAAAATACAAAGGAAATAAGATGAGATAGGAATTACACAATTGATGATCCTTTGCATATTCTACCTAGCTTATGTTGAGGAAGTCACCTCTCAACAATGAAAACATCAACAAGAACTCCACGAGAAGAGAAGGAAGAAGTTGTCACTTTCTTTCCTTCTTTTCAAGCTTTGTTGAGTACATCTAACTCTAAAAATAAAATGAAACTATCTACTAAACTTTGGAGATGGAGAGAATATGATATATTTTGAATGAGGAGGAGGGGATGTATTTATAGGCTTCAAAAAGTGATTTTCCCTGGTCACCAAGCTGAATTAGGATTCCCTTTTTCACTTGTCTTCAAAAAGTAAGATTGGAAGTCCCACCAACTATGAAGAGTGTTCCAATGATGTGTGGACAAGTGTACTTAAAAAGTTACAACTTGTTGTCTAAGGGGGCTGAACTTGGCGGCGTTGCAACCATCCACTTGCACAACTTGCACTTGCAACTTGACATGCTGACATCATCATCATAGTGCAGGAGCATTCTGTGTTGTGGTTATTACTGGTGCAATGATTGCTGGTGCAATGCTTCTGTCTTCAGTAAATCTGCTTATTGCTGGTGCATCGTCATCTGGGCATATTGCAGGTGCAATGGTTGTTGGCATCATTGTAGGTGCAATGTGTCTGCTCTCTACTGAACTTTTGTTTCCTGTATTGCAGGTGCAATGGTTGCTTGACCTATTGCAGGTGCAATGATTGCTGCAGCAATTGAACAAACACATAAAATGCCACAAATCATGAAAATCAATGATGATGACTCCTTAATTTAAAGATGCTGTTTTTCTTTTGTTTTCCTTTATTTGAAGCTATTTAAACGCTGGGTGCTCCACAATAATTTAGATTTGAGAGCGTATATAACTCTATATAAAATAGAATTATCAAGCATGAAATCCCTCTCTTAGCATGAAATTGAAATCCCTCTCTCATTATGAAGCAGGTTAAATCAATTTCACATCTCTCATCATGAAGCAGATTAAATCGATTGCCTTAGAATTCATATTTCGTGTTCCTCAATTTCCTTAGAATCTATACTTCGCATCATCAATTTCGCAACTCTCTCAGTGTCATCTCTAAATCGTCTCACATTGTCTCACCATCGTCTCTCTTCGTTGCAGAAACAAAGAAACTAGAATCATCTCTCTCCACAGCAATCGCCCACTAGTGGTGTTTCTTCTTCTCTTGCAAGGCCTAAACACAGAAGAAGTTTGCACACACGCAACACACGATGAAGTTCGCTCGATCCACAATCGCACTCAATCACGCGCTCATTCTTTCTTGATTCACTCTCTTTCCATCGTTCATTTGCCCTATTAACATCCATTTCAATGAGAATTTGTTTATTTATCATGGTTAGGGATTAATATGGCAAACTAATAAATTTCAAAAAAAAATAAAAATAAATACAAATAATATATATAAAAAAGTGGTGTCATGGATGGTTCTTTATAAGCAATCCCCATTGAAGTAAAAATCATTTGAATCAACTAAGCAAGTAAGCAACTCATTTAGTAAAAATCATTTTGACCCACAAAAAAGTAACTTAAGCTCATTTAATTGCTCTCCATTAAAGATGCTCTTATAGCGTTTTTAGAAACGCTATTTGAAGTAGCGTTCGAACTTATAGCTTATTGCGTTTCATTTTTTCTCTCAATTTTATTCTCATTATTTTAATTAAATTCCTCATTTATCCTCTATTAAATGAATTTCTCTCTCATTTTTAAGCCTTAATTACAAATGTCTATTCACGTAATTTTTTTATAAGCTACTTCAACTGCTAATTTTACAAAACACTTAAAATTCAATCCGCTAGATTATCCACTATCCGCTACCTCGTTCGTTATAAACTAGCTTATTCGCTATCCGCTAGCTTATCGGCTATCTGCTACTTTTTGCCAAACAGAGCCTAAGAGTGAACTAGATATAAAAATATAACAGCATCAGTGTAGTTATCTATTAAATGCTTTAATTGGCATACATTATTGCTATAAAAAAATTGGTTTCAGATTCACTTGGCTTAGTTTGACTTTTCCTTTCATGTTTTTTTGTTTATTTTTTAATCAACATATCTCCCGAGGTCCTTTACTTATTTTCAGATAACAAATAGTTCTTTTAATCATTTTTTGTAATAATTAAATTCTTTAAGTTTTAAAAACGTTGTGTCGTTGCCCTTTTTAACCTTTTGTATTTTTGTTACTAACACCGTTAAACAACCTCTTAGTTCACTGTTTGACTGCTGAATTGACATGACAAGTGGATTAAATTATTATTTCTATACTCTCTTAAAAAATAGAAAAACTCTGAATGTTCATCATCTTCAAGTCTTGTCCCAATTTCTATTCTTCCTTCCCAATACTGTATCCAGTCACAGAATCCTCTTCTTTTTCAAAAAATAGTTAATCCTCTTCTTCTTCAAGAAAAAAAAAACACGGATCATCCCCTTCTTTTCGCTCTCTTCACTGAATTCAAAAACCCAGAAAACTGAAGAAGGTAGAACTTTGAAAACCCAGAAAAAAATCCCCAATTCTCTCTCGCATTTACATCTCTCTTCCAATCAGCAAAAATATAGAGAAGGCAATCAGTTGTGATGGTGGTGCAAAACCAAAACAAACACGAACCTGACGAATTCAAAGAATCAAAATCGAAATAAAAATTACCCCGAACAATGACAAAATCAAAGAAGCAAATCTGGCGAAATCAAAGAAAGTGAATCTAATATGAAGATGATTGAAGAAAAAGAGGATTAACTATTTCTTGAAGATTTTTTTCGAAAGGGCTTATACTTCTCCACTTCTGCTCGTCCTTATCCACGTTCCCAAGGTTCACAAATTAAGTCTCTTAGCAAACATATTTTTTGTTAGCGTTTTTTTTATAAAAATATATAAGGTTTTGTGATGCCAACTCAGCAGTTAACTAAGAGATTGATTAAACAAATACAGTTAAAAAAAGCAAAAGCGCAATATTTTTAAAAATTAAGGGACTTAATTGTTTAAAAAAAACCGAGGGTTGAAAGTGAAAGAAAAACTAGTCCAATAACTTTTATCTAATTCAATTGCACCTGTTGCACAACTTTTTAATTCCACCAAATTCTGGTCCAAAAAATTTAGACCTTCAATTAACCAAAAATCATAGCATGCGCGACTTATGAACTATATAACTTTCTTTTGTTCGATCTCATGTTTCAAACACTAATTTTTTAAAAACATTGTTTCAAAAATCGGTCCAATTTTAAAAACATTGATTTTTTACGACGTATGACTCATGGTTTAATTGGTTGACTCGGTTCAACCATAGTTGAACCAGATGAGTAATAATTAAATAAAAATATTAAATTTTGGAGAAAAAGGAAACTAAAAAAATTAGAATTTTTTTTTCGTGCGGTTCAACTCGTGCCAATTGGTGGTTGAAATGCGGTTCAATATGGTTCTAAGCGGTTCAATTGGACTATAGTTCAATTGATTGAACCACCCGGTCCGATCGAGTTCTTACAACACTAATCCCAACGCTTTTGACGAAAGATTAATCTCTGCTCATGCTTAGAATCAAATTTTGCACTGGCCAACACCAAAATTGTTTGTCCATTTGTCAGAATCGGACCTGGGAGCATCGGGTTGACTCTCATGTCCAAAAGTAGGTTAACTCAGTGGCCTAACAGTGTTGGTTTATGATGTATTACTTTTTTTTTTGGTTTCCACCAGCTTTGCCCAGTGACAGATCTAGAAAATTTTAATTGTGGGGCAAAAAAATACCTTATAATATTTTTTCAAAAAAATATCGTAATTTTTTTAAAAAATACATAATTTCATTACAAAAAAGTCGTAAAATACCTAAATTTCTACAAATTACAAAGATAAAAAGGTAAAATTAGTACTTTAATAAAGTATAAGTGTTGGTCCAATTTCAATACGATATAATAAATAGTACTATTTTAACAAATATAATATAATATTAGTTTACATACATGTCATTGGTTTGTCTTTAATGTACTAGTTGGGTCATGTGGGGTCAACATAAAAAACAAAGTGGGGTCAACATATTAAAATACCCTATTATTGGTTGAAAAAAGAGCCTGGCTTTGCCGATGACTAATCTATGTCCGAGAACCTGGCTGACCAAGAGTACCCAGTTTTACCGGCCTGTGTGGTTTTGCCCTTCCAACAGAGTTTTCTAGCCACACCCAAGGTTAGAACACGACACCTTAGGGTGGGATCCAAGTCCAGTTACCACTTGTACCAACTCTTGTTGGTTATGATGTATTACTTTGTTATTTGCTAACATTGATGATGTATATAAATTAACTAGTATGTATCACCCGTGCGCTGTACGAGTATACATTTTTTTAACATAATTTATAATAATATTGCCAACTATATTTTGAAATACACGTTCTTTTCCTGATATTTACTTGGTCGTCGTAATAGGCCTTAGGCCATTTCGAAAGCAATGATAAATTCAAGAATTCATAATTATTCCATTTAGTTTTGTCGTGTAATCGAACAACGAAATAAAATAACTGAAACCAAAATAAGATATCTGAAATCGCACGCACAGACTTTTGATAATAATTTAGCACAACTATAAGAAAATACCGAAGTACTCAAATAGTTAAATAATAAATATTTGCAAAGGCCTGATTTCAAACAATTTGATCTACATCTTAAACAGTGCGTATATACATTTTCTAAACCCTAGGGTTTAGGCCCGTCGATGACGGAATAGCAGCAGATATCGCTTCACGATAGCACTGGTATTCCCGTGTTCAAAAAAAAGATTTATACGTTATTATGTATAAATTACAAATTTAGACATTCATATTAATGAAGACTGTAACGCAAAAAAAAAAAAAAAGAGATTTAGACGTTATTATGTGTAAATTACAAATTTAGACATTCATACTAGTGAAGGCCGTAACGCCTAACTGGTACATATAATGCCGATTTTACCTCTTCATCCATTTTGTTGATCAACGATGTCCTTCTCCATGCATATTTTGGAAACAATACACCCAATTCGATCGACTATTGATTGTACCATGGTTAGTGCAGGCAAGCTTAAAAAGATATGTTCAAAACCAATTTTCATCCAGAGCATACGGATGTAAAATCTAAAAAATTAAACAAATATAATGTTAAATAATGAAAAATCTAGAAGTTCATTCGTAAAAGTAATTGTGGCTAAAAACACGAAATTACTGGTTCATGCATTTCATAGGCACGAAGGTGTTTTTCGTAAAAGTGGAAGTTATTTTGATAAGTAGATTCAAAACAGTTGTGTTTTATAAAAGAAGAAATTAAGGCATGCATGGTAATCCATAATTCAAATTATAAAGCAGAAACCAAAATCAGAAAACAAATCCTATCAAACTACGGTTATATAAATACCTAAATCCTCCTTTATACGTATGTGCCTTCATGCTTTGTCTTCTCCAACTATTCAACCATTTGAATAGGCACAAGCTTTTCATCCCTGGAACAAAATTACAAAAAAGAAATTATGAGCAAAAATGATAATGAATCACAATTCCAGAATACTGAGAAGCGTACAAGACAAAAAGAGAGGATATGGCAGACTTAAAACAACTTTATGTTGAACAAATAAAAGCGATTTTCACTTACTGGATCTGTGCCGTAAGGGGAATCCACCATATAGCCTTCTTCATCTTCCCCACCTCTGTTTTGGTCTCCGTCGGTTTCCCTCTACCACCCTCTGTTGGAATTAATAATATAAGCATGAATACACTATTGCGGAAGACAAAAAACATAGGAGCATGCTTCTATATAATCAAGAACAAAAACCATGATCTTGACGACCTTAGGATCTACGACATGTTGATATATCAAGGATTAGATAAATACCTGGATCCATAGCAAAGAAGTGGAGAACGGATCCTGAGAAGAAGGAGTGACTGATAAACGAGTAATAGCTACTCGCCGGCTTTATGGTTCTTCCTCAACCGGGACTCCTAATGCCTTAGACTCTCTTCAGATGGGGAGAGGAGAGTAAACGTGTGTGTTGCGGTTAGTCCGGTATATTGGGGACCATAGCCTACTTATAGTGTGACAGTCTATTAGGGTTCCCATTATCCCTCTAATGGGCTATCACTGACATCCACTCATATTGGGCCCATATCAATAATAATTAATTAATTAATTATATAATTAGAAATCCAATATAGCCTTTTACTTATTTTGATCACATATCAATCAAAGCTCCTAATTGATAAATAGCTAATATAATTAATAAAGAATATATGTCCATTATTTATGATATTGGAATAAAATATTCCAACAATCTCCCACTTGGGCAATATATTATACTAATTATATCATAATTCTTTAGGCCGGCATCCGAATGCCATTTATCTTTAGATTTCCCTATACAATCTGGTCCACCTCATATATCAACAATGAGACCACCGCGGCTGTCGTCACCAACGTCTTTTGTGACTGTACCCCGATGACCATCATATTAACATACTCGATGACATAGATCAATATGGATGAGTGGCGTGGAAATTTCATGCAATGTGATCTCATGTCATGCCTATTTCCAACTGGTCCAACTTAAGTCTTTAGTGAGATCAAACTGAAGTTGCTGAAAATGCAAAATTTGTTTTGCATATAATATGATACAAACACATTTAATAATAACAACTTAATTCTGCAGAAAGTCAAAATAACATAAAGTCTGTATCAATGCCAAAATTTCGACTTTGTGGAACTCATGTTGTTGTTAGAGTATAGGACGGCTGCACTATTGTCACAATAAATCTTCAATGGCCTCTTAATGCTTCCAATGATGCTTAGGCCTGAGACAAAATTTCGCAGCCACAAAGCATGATTTGATGCCTCAAAACAGGCCACAAACTCTGCTGCCATGGTTGAAGGAGCCACTAAAGTCTGCTTGGCAGACTTCCAGGAAATAGCCCCTCCAGCCAAAAGGAAAATGTAACCGGATGTGGAACGTCTGCTATCCGGGCATCCCGCAAAATCAGAGTCAGAATACCCAATGACCTCTAAGTTATCTGACTTCCGATAGGTAAGCATGTAGTTTCTTGTTCTCTTCAAGTAGCGCATCACGCGCTTCACCGCTGTCCAATGTTGCATACCAGGATTACTCAAATATCTACCAAGAACTCCCACTACAAATGCTATGTCAGGACGAGTACAAACTTGAGCGTACATAAGACTTCCCACAGCCGAAGCATAAGGAACCTTTTGCATCTCTACCTTTTCAAGATCTGTAGCGGGGCACTGATTGAGACTGAACTTGTCTCCTTTAGCCACGGGTGTATCTCCCGGTTTACTATCTTTCATGAAGAATCTATCCAAAACTGTATCGATATAGCTCCTTTGTGACAATCCCAAGATACCCTGAGAGCGATCTCTAAGTATTTGGATACCCAAGACAAAGGAGGCGTCCCCAAGATCTTTCATCTCGAAATTCTTCGTGAGAAATCTCTTAGTTTCGTGCAATAAGCCTATATCATTACTTGCTAATAGGATATCATCGACATATAACACCAAAAAGATAAATTTACTCCCACTGAACTTTTGGTATACACAATCATCAACCGCATTAGTCTGAAAACCATAAGAGGTAATAACTTGATGAAATTTGTAATACCACTGACGGGAAGCCTGTTTAAGGCCATAAATGGATTCTTTAGTTTGCATACCATAGACTTTGGATCACCTGAAACAAAGTTTTCTGGTTGCACCATATAAATTGTTTCGTCAATGTTTCCATTTAGAAACGCAGTCTTCACATCCATCTGATGCAGCTCTAAGTCAAAATGAGCCACTAGTGCCATAATAATCCTGAGAGAGTCTTTCGAAGAAACTGGAGAGAAAGTATCTTTGTAATCAATGCCTTCCTTTTGAGTGAAGCCTTTGGCGACAAGACGAGCCTTATATCTTTCAATGTTACCCTTGGAATCCCTCTTGGTTTTAAATATCCATTTGCAACCAATGGGTTTCTTACCTTCAGGTAACTTGACAAGATCCCAAACGCCATTGTCAGCCATTGACTTCATCTCATCCTTCATGGCATCAATCCACTTAAGAGAGTTAGAACTATTCATGGCCTGACTAAAGTTGACTGGATCTTCCTCAGTCAAGCCAATACCTTCCTCATGTTCTTGGAGAAATGCAACATAATCATCCGAAATTGCACTTCTCCTCTCTCTAGTGGATCTTCTTACTGGCACCTCTTGAGGTTGTTGAGTTTGAACTTCTGGTGGTGCTTGAGGAGGAAACTCAGTGTTGACTTCTTCTTGAGCAATGTTAGGAATAACATTCTCATTCATTTCTGGATCTGTTGCTTGAACAATGACAGGTACTAAGACTTGACCACTGTCAGTAACAGTTTCTTCATCAAAAGCAACACTCCTTATGTTTCCTTCCCCTCCAAACTCAACATCCTCAAGAAATCTTGCATTTCCCGTTTCAAAATATGTTCTTGTAGTGGGGTTGTAAAACTTATACCCGCGAGAGTGTTCTGCGTACCCAACAAAATAACAACTAACTGTCTTAGGGTCCAACTTACCTTCATGCGGCCTGTAAGGCTTGGCTTCAGCTGGACACCCCCAAATGTGTATGTGCCTAATGCTGGGCTTTTTTCCAGTCCATAACTCATACGGGGTCTTAGCGACTACTTTGCTTGGTACTCTATTGAGGATATAAACTGCTGTTTTCAATGCTTCTCCCCAAAGTGACTCTGGTAATGAAGAATGACTAATCATACTCCTCACCATATCCTTAAGAGTCCGATTTCGTCGTTCTGCAACTCCATTCATGCTGGGTTTACCCGGCATTGTGTATTGCGGAACGATTCCACACTCATTGAGGAAAAGTGCAAAGGGCCCTGGACGTTGCTCACCTGATCCGTCATATCTACCATAGTATTCACCACCACGGTCCGATTTGACAGCTTTAATTTTCTTTCCTAATTGAAGTTCTACTTCAGCTTTGAAAGACTTGAAAACGTCTAGAGATTGAGACTTCTCATGAATTAAATATAGGTAACCATATCTCGAGTAATCGTCTATGAACGTAATAAAGTACCTTTGCCCATTCCAAGAATTTGTAGGGAAAGGACCACAAATATCTGTATGTATTAGTTCTAAGACGTCTTTAGCTCTTTCGGCACCTAAATTCCTTTTGTTCGTTTGTTTGCCCTTAATACACTCTATGCAGACTTGAAAGTCAGACAAATCTAAGGGTCCAAGAATATCCTCCGACACAAGCCTCTGAATTCTCTGTTTAGAGATGTGACCTAAGCGCTTATGCCATAAAGTGGCGGAATTCTCATTTAATTTTCGTTTCGTACCATGTGAACTTATTTGCAATATTTGGTTATAGGAATGCTTAACATCAAGCATATAAAGATTATCAATTAAAGACCCGTAACCAATAATATTTGGACCATAAGAGAGACTAGCTTTGGCATCTTTAAATGAACAGTCATAACCAGATTTGTCCAAAACCGAAACTGAAATTAAATTCCGTCTAATTGACGGGCAAACATATGTCTCAAACAAATCCAAATAATAACCAGTCTTTAAAAATAGTCTAAAAGTTCCTATAGCCTCAACTGCAACTTTAGTGCCATCGCCCACATAGATGAATCTTTCAGCATCACTCGGCGGTCGGCTCCACAGGCAACCCTGCATGGACATACTAATGTGAGTAGTAGCACCAGAATCTACCCACCAAGTATCTTTAGGTACTGAAACTAAATTAACTTCAGAACAAACAAAAGTGAGAGGTTTACCCTTCTTTACACGCCATGCGGCGTATTTAGGACAATCCTTCTTCATGTGTCCTTCCTTCTTGCAGAAAAACAAGCTGAGCCCTTATCTTGGTTTTTCTGCTGCTTCTTCTTAGAAGAACCTTCTGCAGTAACATTATTTTTTTTTTCCTCTTCTTGTGTTGAGAATTTGAAGCCAAATGAGCACTTTCAGTCCTTCCCCTCCGCAGTCTCTCTTCCTCTTGCACACAGTGAGACATAAGCTCATTGAGGGACCATTTGTCCTTCTGAGTGTTATATGTCACCACAAATTGTCCAAATTGTGCAGGAAGAGAGATCAAAACCAAATGCACAATCACATCATCAGGGATGTGCATCTTTAGTGCCTTGAGTTTTGATGCAAGGTTGGACATCTCCATAATGTACTCCCTTACGTTCCCTTTACCATTATACTTCATAGAGGTAAGTTTGGCCAAATGGCTACTTATCTCAGCCTTATCACTTTTTTCAAATGATTTCTCTATTGATTCCAGGAACTTTTTAGCATTCTCATTCTCAGTAATTGAGCCCCGGAAAACTTCCGGAATTGATTTCTTGATGATCATGAGGCACATTCGGTTGGACCGATCCCATTTCTCAATTTTGAGCTCATAAGAGTTCTACGGAGTGGGAATGGGTCGTTCCTCCCTCAGTGCACTACAACATTTTGACCCAAAGGCAACGCCTAAAAACCGTTGCATAAAGCTAAAAAACCGTTGCCTTAACTTATGGCAACGGTTTTGAAACCGTTGTTTTTGCGGGCGTTGCCTAAACTATAGGCAACGGTTTTTGTGACAAAAGACAACGTCAACTTAAAACCGTTGCCATTGGTAACGTAAACGCAACGGTTTTGATTTTCAAGCAACGGCAACACTAAAAAACCGTTGCCAGATTTGGCAACACTAAAAAACCGTTGCATAATGTATAACCGTTGCCTAATTCATCAGCGTACACTACGGTTCAAAACTGTTGCCATAGACTAGAAAAATTAAAAAAAATATAATAGATACATGCACTATATATATACAGACCTACATACACTAAATTTGTCTTCATTTTTTGTGATAACACCAAAAATTACAATTCACAATATTGGGAAAAAATTACCAATAAAATTCTAGAAAACCCTATTTGTTAATGTATCCAATCAACTTCAAAAAGAGGCTAAGTAAAGTTTAATGCTCACAATGTCATCATTGTTAAATGCCAATAAGTTAAGAAAACTGATAATCCTTCTCTCTATTTAAATTGTTGCTTCTAGTCATCCTCCATTGAGTCCACTTGAACAACCATTGTGCTCGTAAAGTAACCAAGTGCATCTAACATGAAATTATTATGCTTATTCACTTCATTCCTTTTGATCTTTCTGCCAAAAAAAAAAGAAAAATATTATGAAAGTATGCTCCCAGTAGAAATAGAGAGGGACTAACAAAATATTATTAATAACAAATGCATTCAATCATAACTAGGTTAATTTGGTCATATTGTATTCACAGCAAGCCCATTACAAACTACATCTATGAACAGACCAGAATATAAATTAACGGTAATGATATATGTACCAAAGGAATCCAACGATATTTGAAAATAATTTCAGGGTGTTTCTAAATTCTATCATTCAACACTTATATTTTTATCACTTAATGTACAAAAAGGCTTCTAAATAGTATATTAGCATGTAATCTTCACATTAAGAGCAAACAAACTAGCTAAATCGTTTCTCATGTAATCTTCACATAACATTAGCATTTTCAATTCCAGCTAATAGCAATAACTAAGAGTAAATAAGACTCCATGTAGGTGTAATGGCGTATAATGAACAAGCTATCGGTTTTTCTTTGGGATTATCACAAACTCGCTTGCCATTCTACAATATTTTAAACCAAGTGAAACGAAATTACCTTTAGAGTGTAGGGACTCACTGAACTTCAAGGAAGCCTATTTCCATTATCAGTTTCCGGTTCCCGATAAACATCTTGCTCTATGATTGTGACCCTTACTTTCATGCTTGAATTCACTTCTGTGAACAACACAATATTATAAGTAATGGAGAATAAAGCAATTGGCACTCTAATATCATAAGACATGTTAGGACCCCAGAGAAATTGAAACAAAAAACTAGGAAAGACTCCGTAGGCCACTAGGCGCCATACTCCATAGGCCCTAATTACCATTGTTTACCAAGAAAGCAATAATGACTAACTCTAAATATTAAATAATGTCATGAGTTGAATGCGTACTTGTAATTCGGAAACAAGATAATCACTATATGTCTTGACAAAACTAAAACATAGTGAACGAGCTTTTTGGTACATAAATGACCATTAAAAGCTGCATAGTCGATATTTTTGGAGTTATCTGACTCAATATCCTCTCTATTTCATCATCAAGTGGATAATTGGCAATAAGCTCCAATGAAAATTCCCCCACTTCACAAGGACTACAACATGAACTAAAAGGTTCTATGTCATCAACTGCTTCATGGGTATAGTCATGACCTGCTTCTGTAAAATTTTGATTCATTTAACCAAACTTATGCAAAAAGGTAGATTTCAACTATAAAGAAGTGTCCGTGCAATGATCTCATTATTCTCTATCTGTGAAAGTAGTGTCCAATATAGGCACAAGCCTCAATCTTCACACAATCTAAATCATTTAAATAAAATGATATTTAGAGAGGGAGTTTAACCAATCAATCAATCCGCACGCTTACCACGTTTCTTTTAAGCCGATCACGGAAGAAAAGAAGTCTGCTTCTTTTGGGATTTGTTTCAAACAAACATTTGGCATCAGAAAAATCAACCTTGGGAACATAGGGAAGAATCAGGTCTTTCTCAAGATAAAACTGTCCTGATTTGTACCTGAAATTCAAAAACCAAAAAGATCACCAAATGCCATCTTCAATGAAAAAATCAATAGCATTACATTTGCAAACTTGTCTGCAAGTTCAAAAATTAACCAGTTTCCCGTGGAATCCATATCCGGCAATAACCATATTGCACTCTTCACATATCTCCTAACAGACTTAAAAGACCACGGATGACGCACAGGAAGTATATGATCTCTTCCCCCGGAGCGCTTCCACGCAGGTTGATCGGCTATCCACTTCAAAGCTTCCTACATCCACAACAATTAAAAATGTAAAATGAGTTTCTTAAAGAAATCTATAAGTTGAAATTAATCCTTGTTTCTTAATTTTTTAAGAAACTATTTGATTCAACTTATTTGTAATCAGGTATAAAGTTAAAAGGAAACTTTTTAAGTGAAGACAAACATAATTTTAACTGAAAACTCACAGTAGTCACTTGTACTACAAATTGAACCATAGTCTTCCATAGAAAAGCAAACCACGAGGCAGTGTTGTTAGTAATCAAAAGCTGGAAACAGAGATAAACAAATGGAATCATAAACGTGCAATGTTAGAAGAGCACTCACAGTCTCAAACCCTATAAAGGGACTTGCATTGTTGTTTTCCCAAAAGGAAGAAGCTTATAGTAGTGAAGAAAGGAATATAGAACAAGTCAGCCTCCTCCTGTCGATGAACCCTAACAATGCTTTTCAACAGCCTTTCCGATTCAGGAGCAATAAGATCAGTCCAAAGCCAATAATCAATTGAATGCTACATTCAAAAAAACAACAAAATTTCTGTAATAACAAAAATCATCGCAGAATAACTAAAAAAAATGAATAAATAAATGAATAACCAAGGCATTTCAATACTAAAAATCATGATCAAAAACACAAATGCTCAAAAATGGCTCAGAAGTAAACCAAAAATAGCTTGCGATTTAAATAAACCAAAACTATTTTCAAAAAATTAGGGAAAAAACAGAGCAAGCAAAGAGTAAAGAGTAAATACAATCCTAGATTAGAAGCAAAGACAGAACAAAACGTGAACAAAACCCTAATAAAAAAAGAGGACGACCAGGAGAGGGACGAACCAGAGAGGGGGGGAAACGAACCTGAAGCTTGAAACCGTTGAGAGACCTTGAAATCGTTGAAATCGTTAGAGGGTGGAATCGATTTATAATTTAGGGTTCATTATTGGGTTGAACGATTTCTGGTCTGGAGAGAGGGTGGAACTCGTTCTTGTTTGGAGAGAGGAAGACGAACTGAGCGTGAGAAGCGAACTGTGTTAGGGTTTTGCGAACTGAGTGTTTCTGAGAGTGTTTTTGCGTTATTGAGGGAGACGAAGGTATTTTTGCGAACTGAGAGTGTTGATAGCCTTAACTCGTTTTTGTTTTTTTGTTTTTTGATTTTTTGGTTTAAGTTTTTTTTTGGTTTAAGTTTTTTTTTGGTTTGAATTTTTTTTGGTTTGGCACCAAAAAATTTGGAGAATCACAAAACTCACTATTATTTAGCGCTCAATTTTTTTTTAATAATTGTTCATATGGCAACACTTTTCGACCGTTGGTTAAAGCACAAACAAAAAACCGTTGCTATAGACCTTATGGGAACGGTTTTGAGCCGTTGCCAATTAAAAAAATTAAAAAAAAAATGAATTGGCAACGGCTTCTAAAAACCGTTGCCTTTGTTTGCTAAGGCAACGGTTTTTTTGACATTGCAATTTTAGGTGTTGCCATAGGGTCCAAATGTTGTAGTGGTGCTTGGTCTAAGTCCATACATCCGAGAACGATTTCAACGGATTCCTTCCAAGACTTGAAATTCATCCCATTCAGCATAGGGATTTGGTTAATTTGAGTAACAAAATTTGGAGAGCTAGCAACAGCAACTAAAAAAAAGAACAAATAAGCATACAATCAACATTAGTAGCACATCAAATTATAAATAATTATTATATGTGCAAAAATAACTTTAATTGTGAATTTAAAGACCCAAACAAGATACTAAGCGCACCATTAGTCCCCAATCTTTGGATTGCAAAGACTAACTGCAAGCAGTACTCTCAACACAATGATCAAATATTGGTGATAAGTCCTGTCAAACAATGGTTGCCTTTGGGCACCCCAATTGCTCACATGGATAAATAACTTTATAATCACCACATTTACCATCACATGCATGTTATTATTCGGCCAAGTTGTGCCTTCCTTTGGGCCGACAACAACTCGCATGAATAATTTCACGCTACATCTTTTGTAAATTTAATCAAATTGACCTACGTAACAGAGGTTACTTTGGCAACGTGTTGTTTCAATCAACTCAATTAAAATATACTAGACAATTTTATTATTAATAATAATAAAATATGGGAAAAGGTCTTAATTCACATATATCCTACACATAAGCGTAGAAAAAAAAACTGAATGTACGGTTATGGCCTCCTAAACGCAAAAGAATAAAATTACAAAAATTACAATTCTTCAGCGGAAAAACGGCCTCTCCAAGTGGCGTTCTTTATGGTGTTGTCCCCTTTTGCCTTTCTCGATCAATTACAATATTAAAGTGAAAATAAAACAAATAAAGAGAAAGTCACGGTTCGCAGACCGTATTTAATTAAAATCACGACACGCAGGTCGGTCCGAAATAAATAAACGCATAAACAACACCGAAATACTAAGGCCATAACCATACACCACAATACAAATTATTCAATAATAAGGTTGCTGAAATATTATTGAAAATTTCGTAAAATCCAATATTAGTGAGATATGATCTTTATTACTATTTTAATAGTCTTGATTATCATCGTTATATCTATCATACATTATAGGCAAGAAAATCAACCCATCCACAATATCTGATTCAATCAGGAGCATTAAATTGATATAATAATATTATAAAATATGATTGAATAACAATTCAAGCAATCAAACATAATATATCCAATTCAACAAAATACATTGAGTGAATATAATCAAGAATCAGAATGAATCAATTGTGATCGTGAATAATAATTGTGAATGCAACAAAATATCTAATAAGCACATGAATAACAATAATTTCCATTTGGTTACAAACTAAACAATGCTTTCAATCCTTGAAACTTTTACGTTAAAAAAAAAACTTCTTCTTCTTTTTTTTTCTTTTTTCTTTTTTAACAATCAATCTGAAGCATTGTATTCATGTGATACTGGATTCATATATAACCGAAAAAGGAATTAGCACAATAATCTATCACCGATTCATTTTAGTCGAAGCCAATAATGTATGAAGTCGAATGATACGAAAATATTGAAGAATTTGTGAAACAAAAAAGGAACACAAAAAAAAACTCATGATAGAGGAGAACCAAAGGTATCATCGAAGTAAATCCCAATAAATCAACATAGAAGACAGGTGCTCTGATACCACTTGTTGGAATTAATAATATAAGCATGAATACACTATTGCGGAAGACAAAAAACATAGGAGCATGCTTCTATATAATCAAGAACAAAACCATGATCTTGACGACCTTAGGATCTACGACATGTTGATATATCAAGGATTAGATAAATACCTGGATCCATAGCAAAGAAGTGGAGAACGGATCCTGAGAAGAAGGAGTGACTGATAAACGAGCAATAGCTACTCGCCGGCTTTATGGTTCTTCCTCAACCGGGACTCCTAATGCCTTAGACTCTCTTCAGATGGGGAGAGGAGAGTAAACGTGTGTGTTGCGGTTAGTCCGGTATATTGGGGACCATAGCCTACTTATAGTGTGACAGTCTATTAGGGTTCCCATTATCCCTCTAATGGGCCATCACTGACATCCACTCATATTGGGCCCATATCAATAATAATTAATTAATTAATTATATAATTAGAAATCCAATATAGCCTTTTACTTATTTTGATCACATATCAATCAAAGCTCCTAATTGATAAATAGCTAATATAATTAATAAAGAATATATGCCCATTATTTATGATATTGGAATAAAATATTCCAACACCCTCAACCCAGCCCTTGTCCTTTCTCTCGCTCACCAACAGAAGCAGTAAATTGTATGTTCATTTTCTATACTAAGGCTCTGTTTGGCGTGTCCCATCCGCTAGCGGATAGGGGAAGGAAGTAGCGGGTGAAGAGTACGCGTGTTTGGTAAGCACTAGCATTTTTTCAAACGCTACTTCATGTAGCGTTTTTTCAAACGCTAGCGGATAGCGTCTCACTTTTTTTTTGACATTTTTACCCTTCTTATTTTTATTAAATTACTTCTCCTTCCTCGTTAAACACTTTGTCATCATTAAATAATTTAAGGTTTAAATATGTATTTAGTCCCTGCAAATGTCTCTGTTTTTCGATTTAGTCCCTGCAAATTTTTTTTTTAAATAAGTCTCTGCAAAATAACATTTTTTTTAAATACGTCCCTACAAAATAAATTTTTTAAATACGTCCCTGCAAAATAGCTTTTTAATTAAATACGTCCCTACAGAATAACATTTTTTTTTAATATGTCCCTGCAAAATATCACAATTTTTTTTGTTGGGACATATTTCAAAAAAAGGTTATTTTGCAGGGACGTATTTAAAAAAGTTATTTTGCAGGGACATATTTAAAATTCCAACTTTCGGAAGGGCATATTCAAAAAAAAGTTATTTTGCAGGGACGTATTTAAAAAAAATGCAGGGACTAAATCGAAAAACAGGTACATTTGCAGGGACTAAATACATATTTAAACCATAATTTAATCATTAATTAAATATCCTTTTATGTCATTTTACATTTATCAGCTATTTTAACCGCAGGTTTTACCAAACACATCATTTGCTATTAGCTAGCTCATACGCTATCCGCTATTTGCTAGCTCATCCGCTAACCGCTATCCGCTCATCCGCTATCCGCTAGCTTATCCGCTATCCGCTACTTTTTATCAAACAGAGCCTAAATTGTATGTTCAAAACCTTCATTTTCGACTAGAGTAAATTTTGGTTAAAAATGCTCCATGAGATCAATTTCAGTGTGTGCTTTAATTTGACAGCAACTAGTATGTATCACCTGTGCCAGCACGGGTATACATTTCCTTTTAACTTAAATTTTGAAATTGTTGTTTGGGGATTAAAAAAGAGCCAGTGATTACGTATATTATGTCAAAAAAATTGACTACTTTGGACACCTTAGAAAATAAACCCACCATGACAAATTTTAGTAGGACACGTTTATTAGATTAGATTGTATACTAAAAAATATTATAGTTAAACTAAAAAGTCATAGTTTAATATTTTAATATAAAATTTAGTCCTCATTTTATTTATTGATATTCAAAAAATAAAATTAAGAATAAAAGATAACAGTTAGCATATTTTTATTTTTTATTAATATTTTTAATTAAAAAACACATATAATGTACTCGGACAGCGGAATGGTCCCCGTCTCCATCCTCATACCAGAGTTGACAGTGGGGGGGAATTATCTCTCTCGTCCCCGTCTCCACATGGAAAAATTCCCCATTCACGCTCCATGTGGGCAGTCCCCGTCGAGATTCCCACGTACAGATAGAAAGCACTCGTTTAGTCGAGTGTGAGACAGAGGGAAGGATGAAACAATACATCCATCCATAAGTATACATAACAAAGATCCTTTGGTCACTCTAAGATCTTCCTCATGATCTTCATCAAACTTCCACCTTGAGTAACACCAAGCTTTGCTATCTCCGAACCTTCATCGCAGAGAAAGAGAGTCAGTAAGTTGGAAAAAAGTAGATTAAAAAATACTTTATTACCAGATATTGGGATGTTTATTATTACTTACTTAAAAAACAAATTGTTATATTAAAATATTATATTTTAATTAAAAACAGCTTCCAACACTCAAATATGAGATGCCACGTCATTTAACTTAGTACCACTTCAACCATTAGTTTGACCAATTTCGGCTTGGGGACCAAAATCATGAATTAACTATTATAGGGAGACCAAAAATGTAATTAAACCTAAAATATTTGATGTTATAAGTTTGAAAGCAATATACAAAAAGAGTCCAGAATATCAATATTAGTATTGCTTATTCCCCATATCTTCTTTTTTAAAAAGGACTTATTCCCCATATCTTATTTGTCTATAAAGCTCCATAATTAATGAGGTATAAAAAATTTCTAGAATTGACAATAATTTATGATATTTTATTTTAATATGAACATTATATATTTTTTTTATTAAACCTTATATTGTAACATCTATGACTGAATAATTAATAGTTTTTTTTTTTTGAAAAAAATAATTAATAGTTGGAGAACGGTAAAAATTTTACTTAATAATTAATAAAAACATAATGATGCATTAGATTAGAATTTTTTATCATACGTGCGATATACAATATTAGTTGGAGAATGGTAAATATTTTACTTAATAATCAATAAAAGCATATATATGACAGAACAAAAGTTGCAAATTCAATATCATATATATGACACACAACTTCACAATAACCTGAGATAAATTTATATATGACACACAGCTTCACAATATCCTAATTGCACTACTATTTATGATAATTTTAATATTTGGATTTGAATATTTGTATTCACTCTATCCATATCATATCCATCATTGCTTAGTAGTTACTTACACGAACCCAAAATTACTACTTAAAGTAAGCTGAATGCCATGTGAGCACAAATGAAACATAAAATTGAATTCTAGTTTTATATTTTGTAACCCCAACATGTACTAAAATGAAAGTGCAATGCAACAGACAGAATATTGGTAAACGGAATAAAAAATTTAAAGTTGAAAAGAATGGGGAAAACCAATATGCAGTTATAAGAATACTTACGGAATGAACCCAAAACAGGTTCAGCACCTATGTTGTAACAACCCGACTACCTTGTTGCTCTTGTGCTTCTGATAGTCTCCATCTTCTCTCGATAGTGGTTCCGGCCGAAAGGATTTTCAAAGCTACAACAGTGATCAAAACAGGGGAAAAAAACCACATTGTTATAAGGGTGACAATAACACTTCCGTAACCGGACAACCATAGGTGTACCTTCATCGCTGCATCAACACATTTTTGTTACGATTATAGCAATATCTCACTATTTTCTACATCTGCTATTCTGGGTCAGATTATATATATTGGAGAGTATACATGTATACAATACAAATGTAAGAATAACTATATCCTTAATTTCTCACTATGGAGGTTGACTATATTGTAGGCACAGTCTTCAATCTATTTACTGAAATGAGATGATTGCAAAATTGATAAACTTAGGAAGTACTCCAAAACAATGTTATGTTTTCAAAAGCTGAATCTTTTTAGCCATAAAGATATTGCACTGCCAAAATTCCTCTAAAGCTTTATGATCACAAAAGTTGAAGGGTAAAAAAACCATTTGAACATGATTGAAGAAAATTTCAAAAACTTTAAAGAATAAAAATATTACCAAGCAAAAGCAAAGAAAACCTATTTAGTTTGACATGATAAAAAGACAAACTTTACAACAGAAGAAATAGAATCAAAAACAAATCACAGTAAGGTGTTGAAGAAGTTGTGGTGGTTTAGAATGTCAGCGTCTTGTGGTGGTAGAAGTGGCGAATATCGTTCTTCATCCTTCACACAGTATCGTGGCCAACTTTGTTATGATGCTAACGAAGGAAATTCTTCAAAAATTTAGGGAAAAACGAAACCCTAACGAAAGAAGATAGAAGGAGTGATGGTCCATGGAGAGAGAGAAATGTAGTGCTCTGTTTCTTCTGATTTTTTTCTTTCGTTGCTTTGCGTTTTGAGTAGATCAAGATGAAAGAAGAGATGAAGGACAAACTTTTGTAGTTCATAAAAAAAGATTTAAATTTTGTGATAGAAAATGAGAGAAAAAGAAGGAAGAGGAATGTGCGAATGAGAGATGAAGAGAGATTGTCGAGAGAGAGATTGGATCCACAAAATTAGCATTGTATTCATTACTTGTTTTTGTTTTTTTGAAACAGTCAGCTCCGATCAATGTTATTAAAACCGACCCGGTGATCGACCCGAGCAGGTCACTGGGTCATTAGGTCAATGGTCGAACCGAGGGGTCACTAATTGACCCGCATGACTCGATATCAATAAATTTGGTATTAAATTAATATGAGAATTAGAAAAATGTAAGATATTATAAGTCAATATTTTTAAATTTAATATAATTTTGAATTAAAAACAAATTTGAAAATCAATAAAATTACTCATATTTAATAACATTCTAGTTAATAAATATATAGAATCTAAAATCTATGGAAAGTGATACAAAATATTAGATGTCAAATAAATATGATATATAAATGTAATATATAAGTATCAAAATACATATAAATAAATATAATTAGTAGGTAATAGGTTTTGCTAGAAATAAAAGAAAAAAATGGTATATATTCTATAATACGCTTCAATTACAATAAAACGTGGTTGATCAAATGGTTAGTGTTGGAAAGTGCAAGTGTGAGGAAGGGGGTTCGATCCCCTGATTCTTCATTTTTGGAGATGTGTGTGGCTTTTTCTAATTGGTCCTAGTTGTAAGCCTATGTGGACAAACTCATGATTTATATTATTTATGATTATGATATGATACGTTTTTTATTTGAAGTAATTGACTATGCTGAAGGAGGAGTCATTAGGTCCTCGAGTTAATCACTAGTGCAGAAAAGACATTTAGCATCGGTTGTTTTGGACATTTAGCATCGGTTATCAGACGATGTTAAATCTCAAGATGCTAAAAGTGGGACATTTAGCATCGGTTATTTAACCGATGCTAAAGGTCACATTTAGCATCGGTTGTATAGAATAACCGATGCTAAATGTACTTGTAAGATACATTTAGCATCGGTTGTTCTATACAACCGATGCTAAATGTATCTTACAAGTACATTTAGCATCGGTTGTTCTATACAACTGATGCTAAATGTCTCTTACAAGTACATTTAGCATCGGTTGTATAGAACAACCGATGCTAAATGTCTAATTTTTTTTATTTTTTTTATTTTTTATTCATACCAATCAACTAATTTATAAGAATCTGTTATATACGAATCATTCCAGTTATCAACAAACATAATAAATATATAAAAATACTTCAAATTCCATTAAACCTAAAATCTTACATTTAGAGAACACAAGTTAAACTACTTAGATAACAAAATAACAATGTTTGTTCAAAATGCAGTATTCACCATAACACACTTTAGAATCCCTTTCCTACACTACCAATTCAACCAAACATTTTCCCACTAAATACAACAAAATATTTCTAAAACACAAGTTAAACTATGCACGAAATACTGTATCCTTTTGCTTGTACGAATCTTCATAAAAAATTCGGGCCAAAGCTGACAAACCTCCCGAAGTTCCTCATCAGAGTATCCCCCATCTTCATCTGATGAAAATGTCGTAACTTAGAAGATGGCATTGATCAGGAAAGGGATGTATCGGTGATTGTCCATCTCAAACTTTTGGTTACAATGTTTTTCGGAACTTTCCAACTTTTGTCCACATTGTATTTTCATGTGGCTTCCCTGAAAAGTAGAATATATATATATATATATATATATATATATATATATATATAGACACACACACACACAATTCTATAAGGAACAAATTAAATAACTGAGGCAAAAGGAATGAATTAAACACCCAGTAAGGAACAAGACAGTAATCATTGTGATGTTTTTGTTTTCCCAAGGGATGCTCCATTCTCCAATTCCTCTGTAGGTTATTCTTTTTTGTTAAACAAAAAATAATGAGCAAGATAGTAGTGCTTAATATTCTGAATAAATATAACATGAACTTCAGCTTTCTGCAAGAAACATGAACTTCAACCTAATTTATGTGCTTATTAAGTGTACCAAAACCATATAGAGAACAAGAGGGAAAAAATTGAACATATACAGATGCGTGTAAAAGAACAAAGCATACAACACAAGCATATATCACAAACAAAACATCTTTCTGGACACTTAAGGGGTGAGTACAGTGGAAGCCCATATACCATAAATTTAGCTTCAACACACCCTTTGGAGTAGCCTCTGCAGACTAAAAACATAAGTAACAAGAAAAACCTGAAATATTTTTGCTAGTGAGAAAGACAAGAAGCCAAAACTAAGTAGAAGCAAACATACTCTCACTACCACCAAGCTGACGGACTACTTCCACAAAGGCCTCATGAAGTTCCAACTGATTCTAGGCTTATGTTATGATGTACTTGACGCAGAGTTAGGAAAATCATTAATTTCTCTAGGTGGTACATGCTCCTGCTGTGAAACGTGTGTCTCCTGCATCAAGATGGAAGAATATATTAGTGCATATCTACTATAGGATTGAAAAGGATAAAAGAATTCATGTGAAAATAGGCAGCAGGACTAGAAGACAACTTGAAGTCCATGTTTCCCTCTAAATAAATAGTAACTAACCAGGGAAAGGACCCAGTTTAGTATATTGAGTGTGACCTGCATAATTTTCTAATTCAAGTCCAATCTTCTGAACAATGGGAAACTTGGTAACTAAATAATATAGCTCATAACAGATTGAAAGTCAACTCCACTAGCAGAAGAAGTCTACTTACTTGAAGCCCACTTCTTTACAAGGCTAACTTTGCAATATTTCTTTACAGCCCACTTCTTGCCAAGACTTCCTTGATAATCTCTTAACAGATATTTCATTACCATCTTCTACAACACCCTGCATTAAATAAATTTCTAAAATAAACTTCACATCATTACCATCTGCCATTTCATTGCTACAACACCCTGCAATAAAAATATTTGTATATAATATGTATGTATGTATGTATGTATGTATGTATGACCTTGTAGACCGCACCAAAGCCTCCTTGTCCCAGCTTATTTGTATCAGAAAAGTCACTGGTAGCTGCCTTAATGGTTGCTAATGTCATGAACAACTGTTCATTAGAACTAATCAACTCACCCTCTAGTGTGATTCCTACACTCTTGGGGCCAGCCAATTCTTGTAGAAACATCCTTTCCATGCCTGTTTAATTTACCTTTTTATATTTAAAAAAATACAAAAATAGATTTTTAAGTAAAAGAGAACTCGAGGTATATATGGTCTTATAAGTTGACCTCTGTCAGTATCCTTTTTCCTCCGGAGGCAAGTAGTGGACAACACAATAAGAGCTGCTAACACTAAAACGGACCCACATATAGTCAACACAAACATCCGCGGCTTCCATTTCCCTCCTTGCAAATTAACAGAAGCTAGTTAGTTATATCAAATACCAATTCCTTTATCACAAGATGCTACAATCATAATTGCCTATCTTCAAATTCTAAAATGAACCTTTTTATGAATAGGAATAAGTAGCAACTGACTACAATAATATTTAACTAACTTGAATAAAAAGCAAGTGTTCAAAAGCCTTACTTTAGTTACTTTCGGAAGTTGGGTAAATCAACAAGTGTGCTGCTGATGAAGAATTAAAAAAGTCGAACAGATCAAACCTAACATTGCAATTTCTACTAACAATGATCCCGCCTTCACGATAGGAACAGCATGCAGTGAGTTTTGTGAGTGCGGAACTGCAAGAGAACTAAATCCACACTGTGGAAATTGAAGCACGCCTTTCATGTAAAGCATAACAGGATTATCCTTGACATCCTGCACAAATTAACCAAAGTGAACAGATTACTTATGTAATAACTAAAGATAATAAATAGTTAATATATTATTCATGTATGAGATTCAATTGATACCTGCCCAACAAAATTTGACAAAGAAATGCCAGAATTCTCAAGTTTATTACCTGGCTTGAAATCATCATGTGTATCAAAATCATTTGACACCGTAGTCGAATATCTCATTCCATAATAACAGGAGCTAGTTAGCTGCAAGTAAACACGTTGAATTAAAGGAAAATGAAAACGCAATTCATAGTTTAAAGAACAAATAATTTCAATTACAAAACTAATTCATAGAGAAAGGAAATGCAAAAATCCAAAATTAATATCAGTAGAACATGAGAACACGTTGTTGATCTGAGAAAATAGAAGAACACGTTATTGATTGTGATATAGAAGTTTCCATTTTAGCATTCGCATAACTAATTTCAAGATAGAAAGAAAGAAGAGTTTGGGGGTTAGAGAACTTACACGTGTGGTGAGAGAGCGAGCTGCAATTCCCTTGCAAAGAATGGTCGCCATGGCTCCTTCGGTGAGGAATGAGTTATATGAACTGAACGAAGGAACAGAGAGAACTCCCAACTTATATTAGCTGTGAACTGTCAATCAAATTGGTCAAAACTCTTAATTAGGAAAAGTTCAATCTGAGGAACCAAAATACAATAAACAAGCCAAAAAAAAACAATAAACATCCAAAATCTCAAGAACGTATAGAAAAATATCAAGAAAGAAGCGAAAATCTCAAGAACAAGCACAAATCTCAGTATATAAATCAGAATCGAAGAAATAGGAAAAGTTAAGAACCTTACCTCAAAACAAACAACAACGATGTCCGTACGACGGAGGTTCAATGATGCGAGTAACAGAGCAGACGAGTAGCAATGCAAAGAGAGAGAAGGAAGGGTCGTCGCCGCAGGAAGAGGATGGGTGAGGAGGAAGAAGAAGACGACGATAAAGAGGGTTGTGAGATTTGGTTGATTAGGGTTTATGCGAGAGAGAGAGTACAACACGATGCGTTATGTGTGTGTGGCAAAGAGGAATATAGTAGCGGCTACTTAGATAACGGATGTTAAATGTCCAGGGCAAGCACTTTTAACATCAGTCGTTAAAACAACTGATGCTAAATATCTAGCAGAAAACTTAAGCTGTTGATTTAATTGCAAAATTGCCAGTGGTTCAACTTTTAACATCGGTTGTTCAAACAACCGATGTTAAATGATGCTGTTTAATGTCATTTTCCCACTAGTGAATGTATGCAAGAAAATAGGATATGAGAGTTGGGAATTAAAATGGTTGATTTAAGAAATGTCTTGAATGGATGGTTGAGAGACTTTGTCGGCAATTTGGTTTATGGTGAGCTACAATCCGTTTTTTTAGGGATTCTAAGAAGGAATAAATTAATTGTTTACGATAGGCAGGATCCGTTTTTTCAAATACCATTGAATGCTGATATTCGGTCCTGATTATTAGGAATTTAAATTATGGTAATTTAATCGATTAAATGATAGGCAAGATTTTGAAAGAAGAAATTGCATGGCAGCCGTTGGATCATGCAGCCGAAAATCTTATCAATCTTGGCTGTGTAAAGCTCAGCCGTAATTTTAAGGAATCCTATCCGTTGATATTTGTTTAGGGAAACATGTTTTTACAATGGTTCGTTGGATCAATTATTGCTGATTACGTGTTAGCCATGTGTGACGAAAAAGCTGACATGGACTTTTCAGATTGCTGACGTATTTTACATGAATTATCTACATGGATGCCTACATGTACAATCCATGTTTTAGTATAACTAGTGTATGTATCACCTGTGTATGTATGCGTGCTGTAGATGTTTATAACTATATAATTGTTATTTTCGGAATAAAAATACACATTTGTAGTATGTCTTATTAGAATACAAAAAGCAATCTGTAATTGGGTAGCCCTTTATCGGCCCAAGTTTTTGTTTTGGTCTCTGGAGGTACGACGATACTCGGTGAAGTGATACTTTGGGACAACCTAAAATCAACAAACAAACAGTTTCAATTAGATATTTATAATGCTTATAAATTGAATATGTAAATGTGACAGTATATATGAACAACATTGCAATTAATTTAGCAGCCTCTGAAATTTCAGGATTAATAAGTAGTTTTGAAGCATGCATGGTAGTCAGAATAAAAGTCTTCCATGAAAATGAATATTGAAAGTTATATTACGTGGATGGCAGATTGAGACGTAATATATATCATAAAACCAAATAAAAGTTGTGCCATGTATATTAGAATTATGTGAAATTCATAAAACAATATAGCAAGTAACTACCATGCCAGTCTTTGACTTTTGCAAAACAGGATTGCAATAACAACATTGGTAGCATTTCCAGAGGATAGGAATGTATTAAGTTCAGTTACAAAACCCCCAAAAAGGGTGACACTAAAACGATATAAGAAAATAAAAGATAAGAAGAAATTAAAATTAAAATAACTCAGTGATTTGGCCTTTAACTAATAATGTATAGGCTATAATGAAATAAACGTGCGCAAAAGTGAAATGATTATGATTACTAAGATTAAGATTATGATTATGATTATGACATGATTTTATTCCAACTGAAATGTCAATTTGAAATCTTATTGTTCTAAAATTAGATGTACAATCAACAATAAGATGTACAATCCAAGAATTTTAGTTTTGTTGTTGTGAGGTCTGACTGAAAACTTAATAAAAAATCAACAATTAACTCCAAAATAAGTTGTACAACATTATAATTAGAAGTAGTGCAAAACTAAAATTAAAATGATAAGTAGGAAAATTATACTTAAAAAGTCTTGGAAGTTTAATTTACGAACAAATAACTGGCAATGTTTTACAAACTGAAATACAATGCCCATATATGCGTACGGATAGCAGTGTGCTCTTTTGTTAGAATAAACTTAGACCGACTTCAAATAGTCTGATAATCCTTATAAGGGGTTATTATAGAATTAAATAACATACCACATTTCATGTGAATTTAGTAATCTAAGATATCCTTGTAAATAAAAGTAATCTAAGATTATTGATTAAATACTATATAAAAATCTTAGCTAAAATTGAATTCTATAGTTGATTAGTATATTCTTGTACATATGCACGGGTAACAGTATTTTTTTTACTTTGAATAGTTCTTAAACCAAATCTTAGCTAAAATTGAATTTTATAGTTGATTAGTAAACTCGAATTGTGTGCAGTTTTAGTCGATCTAAGACCTAGTCTAATCTTCCTGATGTTGATGAGAATTTTGTAGTTATTCCTTTAGTTGAGTAGAGGCGGCTATTTGCATCACATGCAATACCATGAGAGGATCCTACAAAACTGCAGCCACCTGCATCAATACAAATTGCTAAATCATAAATAGGTTGATATAAGCATGAGAACCACTACTCTATTGCCCAAAATACCATCAATTTAGGATTATTAGTATAAGTGGTCTTCAAAGTAATGACATCACTTCCATTCTTAATATTGTTCTTAGTCAATGATTAAAGTTAAGAAAATTACATACTTCAGCAAAAATGTAAAATGATACCAACCAAAGAAACTCGCGTAAACAAAGATAGTTCTACTTTCCAGGTTTTGTTCCACACAATGTTAAACTTGACAATTTGATTCATCCAAGAAACTGTATATGGGTTAGATCCATATAAAAAGAAAGAAACTACATGTACTTAAATGAAATATGATGGCAACACAACCATAAGTTATCATAATCCTAAATAAAAACGTAAAAGACCATAAACACAGTCCTGAGTATTTGTTACAATAGGAGGATGGATGGTACAGAACCACACACAAAAAGAGAATTAATATATCTTATTGGGTGTGGACGTCTCCTTTATAAATAATCCTTAAAATCAAAAAGGCTTAAATACAGTTTTGGTCCCCCAAGTTTCACCAACTCACGATTTTGATCCCCAAGTTTTAATTTCACGAATTTGATCCCTCAAGTTTCCCAATTTGTAAAATCAGGGTCCCCCCCCCCCCCCCCCCCCCCCCCATGATTTTCTTCTTATTCTCCTTAATAGAAAACGTGAAAATATTGAGTTTATTTTTCAGATTTCAGAATAGTATTAATTTTCTCAAATACCATAAAACACCAAACAAACTATTTCAAAAATCTATTAGTATTGTTGCCTGAACTCACGGGGGGACCATGATTTTACAAATTGGGAAACTTGGGGGATCAAATTCGTGAAATTAAAACTTGGGGGATCAAAATCGTGAGTTGGTGAAACTTGGGGGGACCAAAACTGTATTTAAACCAATCAAAAAAGTATGAATGTTTTTTTTACGTTTGTGAAATGCTCATGATGCAGTGAACTAAAGAAATCGAAGAAGTTCTGCCTTTAGACAATCATACCTTTCACAAAAGTTATGAATCTGAAGATGCTCAATAAACCTTCAAGCAAGAGTTGTGAAAAATAAACATGTGAGGAACAAATAGCAGAAATTAGTGATGGAGAAGCAACTCAAAATGGAGAAGAAAATACACAAATAAAGTCAAAAATGAAGACAATGATTGGTAATACCTTAAACATTGGGTAAACTAAGGATGCAAATAGAAAATGATTACTGTAGTGCTCCTGCTTAATTAAAGTCAAAATAAACATGATAATAGCAATAAAGCCAGCAACGAATTACAATGATTTGTTATAATGCTCCCACTTTACCTTTTTTTCTCTCTAACACCAATCTCCCATTTCTCCAACTGGAGAGCATATTTGATAGTGAGAAATTCTATCTCAAAACAAAATAGCAAAGTATCTAATGTGTATGAACAAAAGAGATATTAGATATGAAAGTAACTCATCAAATTCTTAGTAAGTGATGACATTAACTAAATACTAAATTAGGAGGTAGGACATGAAGTTGATTCTTCACAATATGAATAGGAATTACACAATTTAGAAAGATTGATATGGTTATATTAGGTGCCATATATAAATGATTTTATTAAAAAGACCACTAATATAAGAATGATTTTATCTAGGTGTGCTCCAAAGAAGTAGGTTTCATTTATAATAAAAATAAAAAAAGAAAAGAAATAGGTATCATTAATATAAGGGGTAAACTTTGTAACCTGCTAATAATTGGATTTTTCCTTCAGTTTAGTCTTAGGAATTAGGATATCAAGTTGATACAATGAAACTATAGGGATAATCTAAATGAAATTGCCATTTTCCAACATCAAAAGACTTGGATTAGTACAGTAGCATTGGTTCTATTTCATTTAACATTAAGGATAGATAACCAAAAAACACAAACCCTTATGTGTGCCTTGGATTGATCTATGTTGCTGAGTAATTCCTTTCTTAATTTGACAGTGTTGTTTCAACAATTCAACCATTGATATCTATCTTGCCAATCCCCAATTCAATGCTACATCATGGTGTGAGAGTACCCAATGCAGCCATTGATATCAACTCACACTAACAATCATATTAATTAGAAATAAGCAAAGAGTAATGTTGCAGCATGTTGTGAGAGTCCCCAGAACATTAATTGAGAACAAAGCTGAGTAGAACAACAATTACAAATTACAATGAGAAATTCTATGAAAAATGCAGACTACATAATAAATTAACTATTTTTTTATAAGCATAAAAAATTAACTCATTGTCTCTTGAAGTTGATTTGTTCTAACCCTTCTCTTTAATATGAGTGTGTGATGCTACTATTCAATATTTGCTAAGACGCAACAAAAATATGTCTTATCAATCATGGAAAGACCATTTGTTCTATTACGCTTTATACAAATCTAGATATAGAGGGCCCATAAATACAACAGCTGAAGTTAGGACCAAAATTATGTTAGTAGTCTTTATTTTTTTAGATTTCAAATTGGTAATTGATCCTTTGAAAACCAACACACTTATGACAAATTATCTCCACTAATCTAATAACTAACAACCCATTGTTAGCCTTTTTTAGTTCCAAGAATCTAATTAGTGATCACTAATTATATGATCCCAATGAAGATTATGATTTACCAAAAATGAAAGTAAACATATTAAAAAACTCTTTCCATTTTCATACCAGCTTCTTCACTGATGTTTATCCGCAAGGAAGAAAATCATATTTTCCTTGACTATCTATATTGCAATTAGAGATATGAGAAGAAGGGCAGAACATTACACAACACAAAATTTGTAAGGATGAGGAGCTTATAGCGAAATTTTCAAAAAGAAAGTCAATGAAGGAATTGTTGGGCTTCAATTCAAAAATCAACACTTTTAGGGTCCCTAACCAAAATCTAAACACACACAAAACAGAATCATACTCACTTTTAAGAACACAAAGGTGCAAGATGCTTCTCCATTTACCCAAATATGCAGCACCACCACCATAGAACTAAATGACAACAGAGTAAATGGTTAAATGCAGATTAATAGAGAAGAACAAAGACACTACAAGAAATAGTGGATTTACTGTCCAAAACTTTCCGGCGGATATAAATCCGTCGGAAACTTTCCGGCGGATTTGATAGATTTCCGGCGGATTTGATCCCACGGTAGTTTCCGGCGGATTTTTTGGACTTTCCGGCGGATTTTTATCCCACAGAAACTTTCCGGCGGATTTTTTGGACTTTCCAGCGGATTTATAAATTTTTTTTTTTTTGCAAAAATCCGCCGGAAAATACCAAAAATCCGCCGGAAATTTCCGGCGGATTTTTGGTAATTTCCGGCGGATTTTTTGGACTTTCCGGCGGATTTATAATTTATTTTTTTTTGCAAAAATCCGCCGGAAAATACCAAAAATCCGCCGGAAATTTCCGGACTTTCCGGCGGATTTATAAATTTATTATTTTTTTTTTTTGCAAAAATCCGCCGGAAAATACCAAAAATCCGCCGGATTTTTTGGACTTTCCGGCGGATTTTCCAAATTTTTTTTTTTTCAAAAATCCGCCGGAAAATTTTAGAGGGAAAAAAATCCGCCGGAAAAATTTAGAGGGAAAAAAATTCGTCTATAAATACAACTTTCTCCTACACTCATCTCATTCTCTCATTTATCTCTTTCTTTCCTTCTTATTCTCTTCTACATTTTCTCTATCTTATCTTTTTTCTTCTTTCTCATACTCTCTAATCTTCAAAAATTTCTCTACATATCTCTCTTCTATAATTCTCCTTTCTTCTTCATTCTCACTTCTTTATTCTTATTCCTTCTTCATCTCACTATTTTATTCTTATTTCTTCATAATTCCTCATTCTTATTCTCTCATATATCATTTCTTCTCATATTCTCTTTTATTCTTTCCTTTTTCAACAATACCATTCAACATTTGATTTTACTTTTGTTTTTTGACTTTTATTTAAAACACATATTAAGTTATAAAATTCAAAAAAAATTTAAAAAATTTCGGATTTTTAAAAAAAAAAAAAATTGGAAAATCCGCCGGAAATTACCAAAAATTCTCCGGAAATTTTAAAAAAAAAAAAAAAAAAATTTCCGGCGGATTTTTGGTAGTTTCCGGCGGATTTTCCAAAAAAAAAAAAAAAATTAAAATCCGCCGGAAATTACCAAAAATCCGCCGGAAACTACCAAAAATCCGCCGGAAATTACCGACGGAAAATCCGCCGGAAACTACCAAAAATCCGCCGGAAATTACCGGCGGAAAATCCGCCGGAAACTGTTTGCGACGAGGGTTTTTCCGGCGCCAAAAATCTGCCGGAAAGTCCACATTTTCGGCGGATTTTGGTCATTTCCGGCGGATTTTGGTCGCCGAAAAATCCAGTTTTTCTTGTAGTGAGAAGAAATCCAAAGATAGGTTAAGTAGATATAGTGGAGAAACTAACCGTCAGGTTTGAGTGTGGAGGGTTAATTTATAACTCAAGGAAGACTACAACTTGCCCCATACACTGATTACTAAGCCAATACCGTTCAATATGTTCTAATCTGCACATGAAACAATAAGTATGTTAATACAACTGCCAGCATATCTACTCCGTTTAGTTGAAATGCCATGATACAACTGAAATAGAGCATTTAGTTGAAATTGCGAATTACTTCTTACAATGTAACACATGATTTCGTGGTCTTCTTATTTTGCAGGTCTGATGCTTGTTTGTTCCGAACGTTGATAAGGTAGAAGCAGCTTTGGTGTGGCTTGCTTAATAAGAATGGTTTTTCAATTCTGGTTAAAAGTAGATCTACAATTTTAGGGAAGACTTAATTACAATTGATGGCATTTTATGCCAGCCATTTTGACTTGTGAAGCCGTTTTCTTTTTTCATATTAGTTGATTAGTTGATTCAGCTATTGCTGGCTAGATCATGGCCGTTGAGTTTTCAACCTGATTAGCTGATCTTTCGTGGACCATTCAGATGGATTAGTAGACGGCTTGCTGTCCTAGTTGGCATGCCACATATTTTATGAAAATTATGCGTGGCATTTTCTGTGGTGGGCGATTTAAACGCTGACTTGGACACTTTCGTGATTTATAACACTTATGATTATGATTATGATAAAGATAAAGATAAAGATTTTGATACAATTTCCTTTTTAAATAATTATAAATTATAGACAAACCAGCCCATTAAAAAGAAAGACTATAGACAAAACCCATAATTTTAATTTTATAAAAGTTTATAATTTCCTTTTATTTCTCTAAAATAAAACAAAGTGATCAATATCCCATTACCAAAGTGATCAATATCCCGAGCGTGTGTTGTCAAAAGTAAATAAATATCCCGAACGTATTTCAAATTCTCAAAAAAAGTAAATATCCCGAGCATTCCGGAACCCTTTTCCAGTTTTCCATATATTTCTTTCTCAGTTCCACCGTCACAATCAAACTAGGGTTTTTCACTCCTGCAAAATTCACCGCTCAAAGACACAGTCTCACATCTAAATCAATAGGCTTTTCATCAGTTTCGGAACTCGCTGCTGCAAAAATGAAGCGACAAAAGCAGCATGCTGCAAAAATGAAGCGCCAAAAGCACACGCTTAACGACTTGTCGGATTGCGTTTTGATTCGCATACTCTCGTTTTTGAAAGCGAAAGAAGCAGTTCAAACTTGCATATTATCATCAAGATGGGAACATCTTTGGAAGCATCTTACCGCTCTTACATTAAACTCCTCTGACTTTCGGACTGTTAAGGGTTTCACGGAATTTGTGCATGGGATTCTGTCTCTTCGCGATTACTCCAAGCCGTTGAATGCTGTCGATTTTGAATGTCAGGGTCGTGTGGTATCTAATGAACTCGAAAGGACCGCGTCTGATGTACTCGAAAGGATCGTAAGATATGCTGATTCACATAATATCAATTGTTTACGTCTTTCTTATGAAAATGGACGCTTTCCGCATTCCTTTTTGATGTCATGTCACTCTTTGACATCTTTGGACATTGGGTCTCAAAGTTATGACCGTCAAGAGAAATTTCCGAATTCTCTGAATTTGCCGGCATTAACCTCCTTAAAACTACGCCATTTCACTTTTTACGAGGGAAACAACGGTCGTGTCGAACCTTTTTCCACTTTTAACAGGTTGGATACCTTGATCCTTTACGGCTGCACTACTTGGTATGAAAAACTACCACTCTGCATATCAAGTACCACACTTCTCAATTTGTCTATATATTCGAGTTATGTTTTTTTCGAAGAACAAAAGGGCTTTTCGAATATCGAGCTATTTACTCCAAGTCTGTTTACCTTTTCTTTAACTTGTGATCCCTTTCCGAAACTCTATGGGAGCTATCTTTCTTCTATCAAACAAGTCAGTATTGATGTACGACAGGTCAGGCCTCCTTTGGATACTTCAGATCTACTTAACTTTATGATAGAATTGACTAATATGGAATCATTGACCATAACTCCAAAAACTCTTAAGGTAAACCAACCTTGACTTCTTTAATTGCTAAATTTTGTCAAAAAACATTGTATTAAACTTCTACTAATTCGCCACTCATACCTTATTGTTTAGGTTCTCTCGTTAGTTCATGATATATCGAAGCTCAAACTCACTTCTTTGTGTAACTTGAAGTCACTCAAAATAAATTTGAATTTGAAGTTATGTATATTTCCTGAGGTGACACTGAGAGATATAAAGCTGGAGCTAGCAGGTGGCAAGTCATGGAAAGAGAATGCAAAGTTGCGAGAAATAGTTAAAGCAGGAACATGTTCATCCATTCTTGATCAAATGATTGAATTTTTGCTTCAAAACTCACCCTCAGCAAAAGTTGACCTCCTTTTAGAGAGTTAAATTGAAATATATTAGATGTTGAATTTAAATTAGTCGGACTTTCATTTTATTGATATTATTATTTTAATTAGGCTTTTAACTACAGTACTTTTTATAATATTACCTACTAGTAGTCACTATATATCATATATGTAGTCTCGTGAAGACATTTTAGGGCAACCAATCAATGAAGATGAATTTTGTTTTTTGTAGTCTAATTTTTATTTTCTATGCTCTCTTTATCTTGCACGCTAGTTTTATATCTATTTTCCAGTTTTAGGTAAAAGCTTCCTATCACGTAGCAAATGTGAAATGATTATGCTGCTTGTTAAAGTAATATTCTTCCATTTTTTTTTTTGCCCCAACTAAGCCTGTGCATTTATCCGACCTTGAAAATCAGCTACCTCTAAGTAGACTTTTCATTGATATATATTTAGTAGCAGGGAAAATAGTTTTATACATGATTCCATTTGGAAACTGTTACCATTTTATATACAGGTTTAGATTGGGTTTCAAATGTTATTTATAAAATAAACTTCCAGTAGAACGCTAAATACCCGTATAGAACTCCTAAATTTTGCATAGAATCATGGGAATAATAGCAGATGTGTGCTGTTAAATGCTATTCTTGCTTGCTGGAAACTTGAATCTATGGTTTGATTGTTTCAGACTTTATATTTGTTTTGTATGTTTATTTTAGTTCTTTGGTTGTATGTTTATTTTTCCTTCTCTTCTCCCTTCTTTGATAGGGTTGTGCAGAGTGAAGAGAGAATGTGATTCTGGTTTTGTTAAGCTGTGCATTCTGGTTTTGTTAAGCTGTGTGTAACCAATATCCTCCTTCGCTAGATATGCTGTGACCAACCAATATTATTGTTCCTTTGTGTTTTGCATGTCCTGTTTTGCTACTGAGCTGTTTTTTCATTTGTTTTGCATTGGACACTGCATTTCAAATAAGAGGTTGCATTTTGAATTTGTTTTCGCATTTGAGGTATCAACCTGTTTTTTTTTTTTCCATTGACAATGCATTTTGAGTTTGAAGTTGCATTTTGAATTGGTTTTCGCATTTGAGGTACCAAAGGCTTGCTTTGAGGTATCAAGACTGTCCTGTTAAATTAAAATCTTAGTATATTTGTTTTTGCATTTGATAGAAACCACAGAATTCAGGTATGAAAATCTGAGGTATCAACCTATTAATTTTAGTACCTTTGTTTTTCGATTTGAGGTACCAAACTGTTGTTCAACTGAAGATATGAGCCAAATACACACTCAAGACATTAAGTTAACAGGTCCAAGTACCTTAAGGTCCAATTAGTGCATAAGAAAACCTAATCTCCTTCCTATAACTAAAATGATCCATAACAATTTTGTTGAATGAATGGTTGGCTGCATTGGCAACAACTTCATGTCTTTGTAGGCTATTTATATGCTGTCTTATGGATCTGCTGAAATATCTGTGCTTGGGTTTTTGCTTCTGATGCATGTAAGTTGAATTGAGTTGCCAGCCTTTTAGTTTTTGTTCTATTAATTAGACGCTTTTCATCCAAATACTATCTTTACTCATTAGTTTCTTGATTGTGAGTTATATTTGCAATATGATATTTGATTCAATGAATGCAATATGACATTTTTTTAACTACAGGTTTGTCATTGAGCTGTCTCTAACTTCACATCTTATGTTGTTCAGTATTGATGATGATAAGAAAACATTCTTTCTGGATGGATGAAATTTGATTGCTTTTGTGATATAGATTAATTAGTCCCCACGTGATATTTCCGAATTCTCTGAACTTGCCAGCATTAACCTACTTGAAACTAGACTACTTGTCCTTTTGCAGTGGAATTTTTAAGGATAAGATTGTACAGCTCTTTTCTACTAATTTGGCTCATCAATGAAAGGATGTGCACATGCTTCCAGCTGAAATAAATATAGTACAATTAAATTCTAAATCTACATCCACTTTATATTATAGGAAACCTGAATCTGCACTTTAACTATTGAGCTAACAAAATGTTGAAAAAAATTAGAAAATTATTAGTGGAGAAAAGAAAGCTAAGGTAGACAAGAGAATAACATATCCCAACTATTTTTGTCTTATTTCTGCTTAATAGATTTCTGAGAATACTACTGGTAATCATTTATTAGTAAAATTATACTTTTGATGTATACTTTGGTGGATGACTTGAGGCTTTTTGTCTAAAAGGTTTCTTTAGGTTTCATTTATCATGTGTCTTTTCTCAACTTTAACCTCTATTAGTAAGGATTTGTAATATCTTTATCATGATATCTTATAAGTGATTCGCTTTGAATTGTATAGTTCCTCATCAAACAGTACTATTAAAGCACATCATATCAGCTCTTCCAAATTTCAATTTTGCATTACTGAAAAGAATGTGTGTATGCATCTTTAAGTAAAGGGTGTGAATTATAGGCAGTTTTGCAGCTCTTTATAATTTATAATCTTCTTAATTTGATAGTATGTATGTATGGAATATGATTAAAATCATGGATACTAGCACAACGGCTAGATGCTCTCACTAAGTGGTGAGCAACATGGTTTGCTTGTCTCGTGGAAAAACTTGTCCTAAAGTTTGTGTGTTGTGTGAGTAACATTTTGCACCTAGCCAATAGTGAGCCACATTCAGAGTTTGTGGAACCGTCCTTGTATGGCATCAACAAATGATTTACACTCGAGTTCTATAGTCACACGCGAATAGCCTAATGCAAATGGTCCAATTTAAAGCTTCCAATAAGCCGTAAGCTTCTGCCTCTCTTGGTGGTGGGATCCCTTCGACCTTGATTGTCCAGGTTGTAATAAAATTCCCCTGCTCATCCCTAAGACAACAACCAATTCCAAAACGTCCATTAACAGTACCGCATCAATATTGCATTTCACCTCTCCAATTCTTGATCGCTACCATGTCGTTGAGATGCGATTTTGCCTTGTGCACATATGTTGATTCTAATTTTTTTCACAGTATTAAAAATATGCCAATCATCCTCAATGCACATACCACATTGTGGACATATTGTGCTACAATCATCGCCCTACTTAGACAAATTTTCTCTTGTTGGTAACACCTCTTTCACTGCCCTCCAAAGTTAATTTTTCGATTTCTGGAATTCTTAAGTGACTACTATCAATTATAGTTACCATCAGATGAGAAACACCATACCCTTACGTCCCTCTCATGAGTATGCAAGAGATGCATATTGAGAATTGCTTCAGCATCCTCATTTATGAAGAGCGTTAATTGAACAACAAGGACATTCCAAGTTTTTGTATAGTAGAGGTTCCCACAACACAAGGCTCATCATCCCTTCTAACCTTCCATCTCATGCCTCTTTTCACTAATACTTGCTAAGTATGGATGCTACTTCAAACATAACTTGGATTGACCCAACCGGGCCTCCGAAAAATTCCCATTTAGAATGTATTTTGCTTTTAAGATTTTTGTTACAATAGCATCTAGGTTGGTTAAGAATTTCCAACCTCGCTTCCTTAGCATGTCAATATTGAAGCCATCTAAATGTCGGAATCTAAATATTGTGTAGATATTTGTGGGAGTCATTTAGTAAACTTTTCAGAGGAGTTAATTTAGTATTTAGCCGACAAAGCCAGTTCTCGGAGTTTGATTCTCGCCTTGAGTATGAAACAGCTTTAAATCCTTGAGTCAACTGTCTCACCCTTCGAGGTGCCTCAAATCCAGCGAGGGAATTAGTCACTGCGTTCGACGATAGATACCCTGGCCTCGACAAAAAAAAAGAAAAAACTAATCCAATTATTTTTATCTAATATCCAATTACACTGGTTGCCCAAATTTATGACCGCACTAAATCCTAGTTCGAAAAATTTAGATCATCAACAAATCAAAAATCATGGTATGCACAGCATTTAAAGTATTTGATAACGTTGATAATGTATATAAATTAAATTTGTTTTTCTATGCAATTTCCTTTTTAAATTGTTATAGGTTATAGACATTAGACGACCCTGTACTTTTATTCTCACAAAAAAAAACCCTGTACTTTTATTTGATCTTTATAAAAACTTATTATTATAATTTTCTTTTATTTCTCTAAAATAAAACAAAAATAAGGTAATGCTCTCCCAATTCCAATTGTCAAAATCTGATCAAAATAAAATTCCAATTATTGTCAAAAAAAAAAAGGTAATATCCCCAATCCCCATTTAAAATAAAAAAAAGTAATATTCCGAGCATTTCGTAATAATTCTCTTTAACCACTTCCCTTACTCTTCCTTGTTTTTCTCAGCTCCACAACACCGTCACAATCAAATTAGGGTTATTCAGTCTTGCAAAAATCATCGCTCACAACAGCCACAGTCTCACTTCTAAATCAACATGAAGCGACAAAAGCAGCATGAAAACGAAGAGAATGAAGACACAGGAAACCATGATCACAACCAGCGTGAAAACAAAGACACGTTAAGCGACTTGCCGGATTGCCTTCTGATTCACATGCTTTCGTTTTTGAACTCCAAAGACGCAGTTCAAACTTGCATATTATCATCAAGATGGAAACATCTTTGGAAGCATGTTACCGCTCTTACATTAAACTCCTCTCACTTTAGGACTACTTGGGGTTTCATGGAATTCGTGTTTGGGATTCTGTCTCTTCGCGACAACTCCACGGTGTTGAATGCTCTCAATTTTGAATGTCACGATCTCGTGGAGCCTCATGTACTCGAAAAGATATACACTGCCTCTCACAATATCAACGGTTTACGTCTTTGTCATCCACATGTACGCTTTTCGCCTTCCTTGTTGTTTTCATGTCACTCTTTGACATCTCTAGACATTGGATCCCCAGATTATTTCTATGTAAATGAATTTCCGAATTCTCTATCTCTAAATTTGCCAGTATTAACCTATTTGAAACTACACCACTTCTTCTTTTACACCGGAAACGACGGTCGCGTCAATCCTTTTTCCACTTTTAAGAGGTTAAACACCTTGATCCTTTACCACTGCATTGTTCCGGATCGTCAACAACCCATATGCATATCAAGTACCACACTTCTCAATCTCACTATATATTCAGGTTATATTTTTTCTGGACAGGGCTTTTCGAATATTGAGCTATTTGCTCCAAATTTGTGTACCTTTGCTTTAACCTCTAACCCCTTTCCGAAACTCTTTGGGAGTCATCTTTCATCTATTGAACAAGTCAGTATTGATATAGAGCATGATGAGGTCATGCCTCCTTTGGATCTACTTAACTTTTTGATAGAGTTGACTAATATCAAATCACTGAATGTAACTCCAACAACTCTTGAGGTACCACCTTAACTTCCTTAATTGCTAAATTTTGTCAAAAAGAACATTACATTAAATTGCTACTAATTCGCTTCTCATCCCCTATTCCTTAGGCGCTCTCGTTAGTTCCAGATATATTAAAGCTCAAACTCTCTTGTTTGTGTAACTTGAAATCACTCAATCTGGAGCTTGATTCAGATAGATTTCCTGAGATGACTTATCAGAGAGGTGTAAAGCTAGAGCTAGGAGATGACAAGTCATTGAAAGAAAATGTCAAGTGGCAAGAAACATTTAAAGCAATATTGTATCCAAGATATTCATGCATTCCTGATGGAATGATTGAGTTTTTGCTTCAAAACTCACCATCAGCAAAATTGAAATATATTAGTTGTTGAATTTATATTAGGTGGACTTTCATTTTATTGTTACTGTTATTTTAATTAGACTTTTAACTTCAGTACCTTTTATGATATTACCCATTAGTAGTCACTATATATGTAATCTTATGACGACATTTTAGGGCAACCAATCAATAAAGATGAATTTTAATTTTAGTAGTCTAGTTTTTATTTTCTATGCCATCTTTATCTTCCAAGCTAGTTTTATATCTATTTTCCAGTTTTAGGCTAAAGCTTCCTATCGCATCGCAAATGTGAAATATATTAGATTGGGAATGATAGCAGATGTGTGCTGTTAAATGCCATTCTTGCTTGCTGGAAACTTGAATCTATGGTTTGATTGTTTCAGACTTGACATTTGTTTTGTATGTTTATTTTAGTTCTTTGGTTGAATGCATTAGGCTGTTCATTTCTAGTGAGCATAGCTTTCCTTGTAATATTTGGTAAGCAATTTGTTGTCATTTAGCACAATACAAATTATTCATTTTTCAAGGGAAACCATCAGAGAGGTTGTTGTTGATTCATTGGCTTCATTTCTAGCTTCTTTCTTTGATTTCACTATCTTGAATTCTTCTGTGATTGCTCATCTTTCACTATGTTTTTCATCAAAACTATTGATATAGGAATACTGCAATTTTTAAGGATAGGATTTTGCAGCTCTATTGTGTGGGATATGATTTTGCATCATAGGAACAGAAGAGGTTTCTCCTTTCTAATGTCGGATTGGTTGTATGGGTTTTAGGTGCAAACATGCTTCAAGAAATGGAAGGAAATGGTCAGCAAGTCAAAAAGGTTGTCCTTTTTACTTTAAATTTTAGTGTTTGAGATTGTGGAGCAAAGTATTTTAATCCAGTCTCTAGATGTAGGAACAAAAAGATAAAGAGAGAGCTTGGAAGGAAATTGTTAAGTTCACCTTCTAATATGTGACAATAATATCTTAATGTGAAGTCTTTTAGGCCTACCAGACCAACCTATTTATTTAAGTAAAAATAAATAGTATTTTTATTACTATTATTATATTAAATTTTGTGCTTCGTGTTATTGTCATAAAATAGAATTTAAATTGGATGCCATATTTAATAGAACTTAATCTCACTGATCTATTAGCTTTAATCTTTTTACAAACGCATACATCACTTAAAGACTGTAGGCTTTTGTAAAAAAAAAAATTGTGAAATAGGCTTTTAAACAGGCTTTCAGGCCTTGCTAGGCTTTCACAAAGTTTATGACGGGCCAAAAAATTGGGTCTGTGACAGGCCACAGGCCAGACTCAGGCCTAACACTTTCAACACAGGCCAGACCCAGACCATGCAAAGCCCAACTCGGCTCAGCCTATTCCCTTCCCTAGTTGTGGGTTCCTATACTACTTTAGAAAGCGCTAGTGTACAAGCTTGAACTAATACACTAAGAATGTATAAAAATAAAGGAGAAAGCCGATAAAGGAAAAGAAAAATAAGTAAAGTCACGTGTCTCTGTGTGTGTATATATAGACACATGGACTCTTTTGGCCACTAGTACTAGCCTATTACTAACCACTGTTGGATTGGCTAAAATCAACGTACATTAACGCTTAGCGTCGTAAAAGCTAGGAGAGTTGTTCCACAACATCTACTGTACGGTGAGTGGGGTAAAATATATCAGCTCCTACTTCTAAGATGCTTCTCCATGTTTCTCTCCAAACGCTCATTTGCCCCTGCCAACTCTTCACGCCCACTTCCCATAAATGTAGCTAGGAAGGTGGTTACCTTAACTTGCAGACTTGGTCTTTTTCATTATATTTCTTTTTATAGATCATATAATTATAACTTGGGCATTTAATAAATAATTATTTGAATCCAATAAGACCAAATAATAGCCTCCTAGCCTATATAGACTTAGTAGCCACGTTCAGCCGATTTACGTCAGTCAAGTCTTACCCGCGGCTGATTCTATGTTAGTCAAGTAGGCATCTCAACCGCTCATCGACTATTTATCTTAGTTGTGTGGTCATGTATTTTCTTTTGTTTCCATGTCTTGGTGTGTAGTTCCCATTGGCTTTACTAATGACTAATCTACGTCGGAGAACTTGACTAACTATGAATACTCGACTTTGCCGGCCCGTGCGGTTCTCCCATTCGAACAGAGTTTTTGCCACACCCAAAGTTCGAACCCGAGACCTTAGGGTGGGATCCAAGTCCAATTACCATTTGGATCAACCCTTCTTAGATATTTTTAAAGTATTTGATTTGATATAGAATTAGATATATTTTTTAATATCACGTATAACTTTGTTAGATAAACTTATAATGTTATTTTATTTTTATAAAGGTTTATAGTTTTTCTATGATTGATTGATTTATCCAAAATAAAACAAAGTAACCAAATATCCGTTCTCGTCTTTACCCTTATTACCCCTTCGTTCTTATCTTTCTCAGCTCCACAATCAAACCTAGCGACAAAAGCGTTTTTCACTCCTTCAAAAATCCCCGCTCACAACAGCCACAGTCTCACACCTAAATCAACATGGGAAGCCATGATCACAACCTGCGTGAAAACAAAGACAATGAAGACACGTTAAGCGACTTGCCGGATTGCCTTCTGATTCACATACTTTCGTTTTTGAACTCCAAAGACGCAGTTCAAACTTGCATATTATCATCAAGATGGAAACATGCATCTTTGGAAGCATCTTACCGCTCTTACATTACACTGCTCTAACTTTGGGAGTGTTAAGAGTTTCATGGAATTCGTGATTGGGATTCTCTCTCTTCGCGATAACACCTCGGTATTGAATGCTCTTGATTTCAAATGCCAGGGTTACGTGGAGTCTCACATACCGGAAAGGATCGTAGGATACGCCGCTTCACACAATGTCAACTGTTTACGTCTTTCTTATCAATATGAAGGCTTTTCGTCTCCCTTCTTGTTGACATGTCACTGTTTGACATCTCTAGACATTGGGTCTCAAAATAAGTCCATTCTAAAGATATTTCCGAATTCTCTGAATTTGCCAGCATTATTAACCTACTTGAAACTACACCATTTCTTCTTTGTCACAGGAAACGATGGTCATGTCGAGCCTTTTTCCACTTTTAACAGGTTGAATACATTGTTCATTTACTGCTGCTATGCACAACAACCTCTCTACATATCAAGTACCACACTTCTCAACTTGTCTATACATGGGGATTTTGTATGGAGTTTTTTTGATATTGGGCTATTTGCTCCAAGTGTCCGTACTTTTGCTTTAACCTGTTATTCCTTTCCGAAATTCTCTGGGAGCCATCTTTCTTCTATTGAACAAGTCAGTATAGATGTACTAAAGCCCAGGTCTGATTTTGATCCTTTGGATCTACTTAACTTTTTGATAGAGTTGATTAATATCAAATCATTGACCATAACTCCAAAAACTCTTCAGGTACTACCAACCTTAACTTCTTTAATTGCTTAATTTTGTCAAAAAAAACATTGTATTAAACTGCTACTAATTCACCTGCCATCCCTTATTGTTTCGGTTCTCTCGTTAATTCATGATATATCGAAGCTCAAACTCACTTCCTTGTGTAACTTAAAGTCACTCAATCTAAAGTTGGATTCATATATATTTCCTGTGGTGACTCGTCGGAGAGATATAAAATTAAAGCTAGCAAATGGCAAGTCATAGAAAGAAAATGCCAAGTTGCGGAAAAAAATTAACGCAGGATTGGAACCAAGATGTTCATCCATTCTTGATTGAATGATTAAGTTTTTGGTTCAAAACTCACGCTCAGCAAAAGTTGACATCCTGTTAGAGCGTTATGAAATATATTAGAGGGTGAATTTAATTAGTTGGACTTTCATTTTATTGTTATTGTTATTTTAACTAGACTTACTCAGCAAAATGCCAAGTTGCTGAACAATCTGTGCTTGGGTTTTTGCTTCTGATGCATGTAAGTTGAATTGAGTTGCCAGCCTTTTAGGTATTTTTAGGATTAGACTTAAGTAACAATCTTATTTCTCCCTAAATAGTGAACAATCTTATTTCACTTAATAATTTGTTATGACCAAGTTCAGATTTGGACAAAATAATCCCCGCAAAACGCAAACACAAATGCGGACCAATAGGCTAGAAAACGAACAAGATAATAATAATCAAGAACAGAATTAAAGAAAGAGTAAATGGAAAGAGAGACACCTAAGGTGTGGTAACCCAGTTCGGACTCCGGAGGACTGAATCCGAGGTCAAAGATCACTATGATATGAGAATGTTACAAGCAAGATGATATCACCATAGAACCTAGTTCCCTCTAAGTGAAAACTCCCTCTTCTTTCTTATACTGTGAATTCCCTTCACAACCTCCACCTTCCGCTTATCAACAATGTCTCTAATAAAATGGTACCTTACATCAATGTGTTTGGTCCTCTGATGATACATTTGATTTTTACACAAATGTATAAGCATTTTGGCTATCCCAATTCTGATAGAAGGCCATTTAGCTACAAAGCCTCCTTCACCACCTCGGTTAGGTACACATGTTCTGCCTCTGTTGTTGAAAGAGCAACACATGTTCTGACAGTGTTTTTTAAGAGAGTGAAAATATAACCCGTGTGAGACCTCCTTTTATCTAGATCTCCTGCATAGTCTAAATTTACACAGGCTTGAATCTGCTGAGTGTTATCCTTGCTGCCAGAGTATACCAAACCAGTATCAATACTTCCTTTTAATTACCTTAATACTTCCTGATCTTATGCTACTTTCTTTCCCTTTCTTTAATTCTTTTTTTTTTTTCATGTTGATGACTATGATTACCTCTTCCCTATACAAAGAGCAAGCAAGATTCTGATAATTATGGCCTCACCAAGTGCCTCCAAACTAAGTTTGTTCTGACCATCATGAAGTATTTGCTGTCATACATTTTTCAGATGGATGTACATACATTCTTTATCTTCTTGTCAACAATGTTAAAGGACCTCTTAGCATGTTTTATATGTTTAACTTCAGTGTTGATGATGATATTTCTTTGAAGATTACTTTCTTTCTGGATGGATGAAATTTGTTTGCTTTTGTGATATAGATAAATTAATCCCCGCGTGATATTTCTGAATTCTCTGAACTTGCCAGCACTAACCTACTTGAAACTAGACTACTTGTCCTTTTGCAGTGGAAACATGCTTCCAGCTAGATAAATCTACTTCATGAAACGGATGTAAATGCTCTGCAAGTCAAAAAGGTTGTCCTTTTTAGTGTTTGAGAATGTTGCGAATTTGGAGCAAAATATTTTAATCCAGTCTCTAGATGTAGGAACAAGAAGATAAAGAGAAAGCTTGGAAGGAAAACCAAGACAATTGTTAAGTTCATCTTCTTCTAATATGTGACAATATCACATCAATTGAATGCCTGAAATTTCTAATAAAAGCATATCATATCAGCTCTTCCAAATTTCAATTTTGCAATATTGAAAAGAATGTGTGTATGCATCTTTGAGTAAAGGGTGTGAAATGTGAATCATAGGCAGCTTTGCAGCTCTTTATAATTTATAATTGTTAGGAACTTTGTAAGTGGGGATTCCAAATGAGTTAGTTTTAGGTTGTTAGGGAAGTTGATATATTCTGTTAGGTAGTTAATGGTTAGTTAGGCTCATTCTCTTCCATCCCTTGTATGGGAAGCTTATAAATAAAGGCTTCCACCCCCTTTGAATGCATCTTGGATCATATTTTGTGTATAGCCGAGACCCGGTGAGGCCGGATTATCGGGTTATGCTGGGGAAGAGCCTACTCTCTCCAATTGTTTCACATCATTCAATAAAATTCCCTTTTCGTTCTTATTCCGATTGCCCTTTTGCTAGCTATCATTAGGCTAGGAACCTAACAATAATCTTCTTAATTTGATAGTATGTATGGGAATTATGGATTGGTGTTTTCCTGAAAATCATCGTAGCTTCCAAACCATTCTCGGTTGCTGCTTTACATTCTCTATCGCTTCCTCTAACCTAGCTCCGTTGCTTTTCTCTGCAGGTGGGAACCCTAAGCCACGTGTCATCGCATTTGGTAAATGCTTATGGTCTGTTGTCAAACTCCTTTTTCATTCCGCAGTAATATTTCTCAAAGACAAAGCAAAACTAGGTGTCTGCTATGGAATTTGAATGGATTCATATTATTACATATAGTTCCAGAAAATGTTATTCTGCGTTACCTGCTGACTGTGGTTTTAAAACTACTCGTTTAATGGGCCTCTCGTGCATTTTTGCCTTATTGTTATTGTTATTGTTATTATTATTGTTATCTTTACAGTTTGGTTTTATGACAGGATTGTAAATAGTTTTTGTTTATGGTACCACTTATGGTCTCATAGAATTGTTGACTATATGGTACTACTTGTGTCCTACTCTTTTGTGTTTTGCCAAAAAGATAGGTTCATCATTGGAATGGTCTCTAATAGCATCTTGCATAAAATAACTAATGAGCCATGCCATCTTTCTTTTTTTAATTAAAAAATATTCTCAATATACTAACTGCGCTAACAATATCTTTTATTGACCGCACAGAACTCAAATCCCACTTAAACACCAAAATGATGGCAGCTCCATTTGAGTTTCCTTTTTGACAATTTTCTGTGCTATTAGTTGAAGGAGGCTGCCTAATAGATGAGGATGTGTAGGAATCATGATCACATTTTTCTTGGCACCGTCAGTGTAAAATTTTTTATACTGGAAACCAATGTAAAATCATGGTATGAATGACTTTTAAGGAAATTAAGGTGGAGTCAAACATTTTATATGATGTGTCATTTCGTGATTGAGTAGTTGTGAAAAAACTATTATGGGTGTATATAAATTAAATCCTATATTTTTATTTATTTTTAAATTTACTTGACATGTCAATTTCTTTAATGGTGACTTCTATTTTACCGTGTTTGCTTTAAGAGAGAAAATAGAGAAAGGGGTGAGAAACCAAGAAGATTAAATAGGTTGTTTGGTACGAGAGATAAAAGATGACAGAGTTCTTCTCTCTTCTTTGTTTGGTTGAGTAGTGAGAAAAGAGAATTTCATTATTAATCAAAAGACAACACTACTCTCACTTCAAAATAAAATACGAAAGCAATAAGGATGGAATTGTTAGTTTTTTAATTAATAAGTTTTTTCTCCCTCTTTTCTTCTAGAGATTATAAAAAGTGAAAAATTAATCGCTCATATCTCCCTCTCTTTCGTTTTCTTCAATTACTCATAGCATTAGGGTTTGTTTGATTGGCATAGGAGTCGTTTGTGGACGGGACTGGCAACTGCACATTGATCAAATGAACTACAGAATAAAATCAACTAATTGTACCCCAAATTTAGAATGTTAAGAAGGTTCTATTATATATTTTTGTCCCTAGTCTCTTATTTTCTTTATACCTAGTTTTGTCCCTAGTCTCTCATTAATTTCTAACTTCCTATTTCCTTTTCGTTTATATTATATATTTTTTGGTGTGCAAGATATTGTCTTTAAATATTAATTTCTACTTATTTACTAGACGTTGTTATCTTGAGGAAGTTGATGCCTTGAGACTTTTAGGTTCTATGTTCCAATTGCCACATAAACTTAAAAGAAATAGCCCTTCTCAACACTACAGTGCAAGGCTTTTGCCAGGATATTGAAACCAAGAGAGTCCTCTAAGCATGGATTGCTTGTGTTGAATGGATTTTGTAATATTAAAATGGATTTTAAGAGTGAACTAGATATTGTGACAGAACTCAAAAACAAGAGTGAACTGAATAGAAAAATATAACACTATCGGTAGTAATTATCTATTATATAGTTTAATTGTTGACATAGATTATTACTATAAAAAATTTGGATTGTGAAGTTGGCTTACTTTGTCTCGCTCCTTTCATGACTTTTATTTATTTTTTAAAATAAAATGAACCAAGGGTTGAGAATAAAAAAAAACTAATCCAATGATTTTTATCTAATTCAATTACACTGATTACAAAGAACCAGCCCATGATAGAGCGCTAGTAACTCTGCTTGTAGAATGTTGGAATAGCCAATGTTACCTGCAAAACCATGGAACCAAGAACCAGCCCCATTTAGAAGCAAACCTCCAAAGCTCAAAACATCCGGGTTCCCGAGGCTACTACCATCAATGTTTAACCATTTGATCACTGCTATCGGAGTTCCACGTTACCAAGCTCGAGGAGCGAGTAGGTAAGCGCTTCATAAAGCAGCATAATTCGTAATGAGCAGCTTCATCGTATAAGGAGAAACCAATACATTTGCAAGGCACAATTTATTTCTCGCTCACCCCAACCACCAACAAGTCGCCAAGAAAATGAAGGAAAAGTCGCCATCAACACAATATCTCAGCCATTCATATAGGTCGTCCTCATGAAAGAAAGTAGGATCCGTGATACCAATAGAAGACTAGAGAGAATGCGCAAAATCGCAGTCTCTCAGGCAATGCATAATTGTTTCAGCCGAGTGATTGCACCTAGGACAAAGATCGGTGGGAAGAATGCCACGGTTACACAACATAGATTTCGTCGAGAGAGACTCATGCAAGGTCGTCCATAGATTTCGGGAGAAGATATGTGCCACAACTAGCTCCAAGAAATGTGATCATATTTGTTTCGCACAAAGTCATGTCTATTCAACCAATAATATCATCTTTAGCGGTGTAGATACCATATAAGTTCCCTTTCCAGGTTAGCCTATCAGACACTTGGGAATTGAGACAAATAGGAAGGGCACTAAGGCGGCCGCAGACTGTAGGAAGAATATTAGTGTAGAAAGTGTTAAAGTTCCAATCACATAGACATCATTCACACACAATTGTAAGGTATAACTTTGTTATTGGCTAATGTTATGATGTACATAAATTAAAATTTTCTATATACAATTTCCGTTTTAAATAGTTATAGGATTATAGATAAACCTATAGTTTTATTTTATTGTTATAAAAGTTTATAATTATCTTTGATTATTCTAAAAAAAAACAAAGCGATCACTATCATGAGCGCACTTCTTTTTGGTAAAAAACAAAATCTGAGCGCACCCAATTGTAAAAAGAAAAAGTAATATCTAGCTCGACTCACAATGAAATTAGGGTTTTTCATTCTGTAATCATTCTCTTTACGTTTTTCAGTTCCACCCTCACAATCAAATTAGGTCGCTCACAACAGCCACAGGTCTCACACCTAAATCAAGATGGAGCATGAAAACGAAGAGAACGAAGACAATAAAGACACGTTAAGCGACTTGCCCGATTGCCTTCTGATTCACATACTTTCGTTTTTGAACTCCAAAGACGCAATTCGAACTTGCATATTATCATCAAGATGGAAAGATCTTTGGAAATATCTTACCGCTCTTATATTAGACTCATATGACTTTAAGACTGTTGAGGGTTTCATGGAATTTGTGTCTAGGATTCTCTCTCTTCGCGATAACTCCACGCCGTTGAACGCTCTCGATTTCAAATGTTACGGTCATGTGGAGTCTCACGTACTCGAAAGGATTGTAGGATACGCCGCTTCACACAATGTCAACTGTTTACATCTTTCTTATAATTATGGAGGCTTTTCGCCTTCCTTCTTGTTGTCATGTCACTCTTTGACATCTCTAGACATTGGGTCCCAAACTGATTTCAATCTAAAAAATTTTCCAAATTCTCTGAATTTGCCGGCATTAACCTACTTGAAACTACATTGTTTCTCTTTTTACCCTGGAAGCGATGGCCGCGTCGAACCTTTTTCCACTTTTAAGAGGTTGAATACCTTGTTCCTTTACCGTTGTGTAGTTCAGGATGCACAACAACCCTTATGGATATCAAGTACCACGCTTCTCAATCTCTCTATATATTCGGGTTATTATGTTCCTTTTGGACGGTGCTTTTCGAATATTGAGCTATTTGCTCCAAGTCTGTGTACCTTTGCTTTAACCTCTAAACGTGTTCCGAAACTCTTTGGGAGCCATATTTGTTCTATCAAACAAGTCAGTATTGATGTACTACCACAGGTCATGCCTCCTTTGGATACTTTGGATCTACTTAACTTTTTGATAGAGTTGACTAATGTCGAATCACTGATTGTAACTCCAACAACTCTTCAGGTACCACCAACCTTGACTCCTTTAATTGCTTAATTTTGTCAAAAACATAACTACTACTAATTCGTATCTCATCCCTTATTGTTTAGGTTCTCTCGTTAATTCATGATATATCAAAGCTCAAACTCACGTCCTTGTGTAACTTGAAGTCACTCAACCTGAAGTTGGATCCATATATATTTCCTGCGGTGATTCTTAAGAGAGATATAAACTTGGAGCTAGCTGATGGCAAGTCATGGAAAGAGAATGCAAAGTTGCGAGAAACAATTAAAGGAGGATTGCAACCAATAGTTGAATTTTTGCTTCAAAATTCACCCTCAGCAAAAGTTGGCATCCTTTTAGAGAACTAAATTGAAATATATTAGATGCTGAATTTAAATTAGTTAAATATATTATTTTAATTAGACTTTTAACTACAGTTGCTTTTATGATATTACCCACTAGTAGTACTCTCATGAAGACATTTTAAGGCAACCGATCAATGAAGATGAATTTTATTTTTAGTAGTCTAGTTTTTATTTTCTATGCTCTCTTTATCTTTCACGCTAGTTTTATATCTATTTTCCAGTTTTAGGTCAAAGCATCCTAAGTTGAATATCCACCTTGTTAAAGTAATATTCTTCCATTTTCCTTTTGCCCATTTGTTTCACCAAAAGTATCTGTTATAACTTAATGCAGGATAATCTTATTCACAACATATTCCTTTATGCTTTATACTTGTTGAGATAATCTTATTCACAACATATTCCTTTCTTACTCAAATAGGTTTCCAAAAATGTAAATGTATACTTCTTTGACCATTTGGGAAATATGAGTCAAATACACACTCAAGACATTAAGTTAACAGGTCCAATTGATCTAGAAACATTTGAACCTTAAGGTCCAATTAGTGCATAAGAAAAACCAATCTTTAACAGCTTTAACTGGTTTCTTTGCTGTGACAGTCTTTTTTTCACATTTAGTGATGTTAGATGGTGTTTAAGGGGTTTGCTTTGTTTTTCACATTGGGGAATATGTTGCTGCCATTGATTGTGTTGTTGCCTTTGTTGGATTTTAATTTTAATTTTTTAGTTTGTTAGAGCTTCGAAAGAAAGAATAATTTTGTTGACTGAATGGTTGCCTACACTGGCAACAACTTCATTTCTTTGTAGGCTATTTATATGCTGTCTTATGGATCTGCTGAACGATCTCTGATGCATGTTTATCAAAATGTCTCAAAACAGAAACTTATGATGTTGCTTATCCAAACTACCAATGCATCAGGCTTCTGAACCTCATTACTCTCCAACAAATCACCCCTTTTTGTCAACTAAACAAGTTATAAAAGTGAATGGTTTGTCCTTTCTCAACCTTATGTAAGTCATGTTCTTCTTACAGTAACACAAGGTTCTCATATTTCTTTTCTTTTTTTCAAGAAGAGGTTTCTCCTTTCTAATGTTGGATTGGATGTACTGGGTTTTAGGTGCAAACATGCTTCCAGATAGATAAATCTACTTCAAGAAATGGATGTAAATGCTCTGCAAGTCAAAAAGGTTGTCCTTTTTAGTGTTTGAGAATGTTGCGAATTTGGTGCAAAGTATTTGTAGCAATTGATAACAATTCAACAATTAAGAACGCAAGTATTGAGAAAAACGGTACTGTTTGATTGAATGAGAGTCTCAAATACAGTACATAGCGAGCTATGCTCAATGAAGAAGAAGAAGTACAGGTGGAAGAGAGAATAATTCAGTTAGAGGAGAGAGAGAACATTCACAATACTCAACACCTTAATTCCATTCACGCATTCCCTATTTAGTCACGTAGCCGTGGAGCTTGCTACTCACACGCGCACATGTGCTCACGCGTCTTCCTTCACAGCTTTTCTCATTTGCTGATGGTCCTTGGCCCACTTCATTCTTTACAATACCATCCCCTTTTAAAACAATCTTGTCCTCAAGATTGAAGAGAGGGTAATTAGCCTTGAATTCCTCCAAATCTTCCCATGTTGCAGCATCATGGTCATCATCATCCAATAGCACCAGCATTTGTTTAACTGTGGAATCTCCCCTGAGAATCAATCGTGTCTTCAATATCTCTTTAGGTTGTAACACTGGCCCTATCTCATTTGTCATCAAAGGCAATGGTAAATACTGTTGAGATCCATCCCCATGAAATTTTTTCAATTGAGACACATGAAAATCCGAGTGAATCTTAACATGCTCAGGTAACAGCAACTTGTAAGCCACCTTTCCTACTCGTTGTGTCACTTCAAATGGACCAAAATATCGCATAGCCAATTTCTGATTTCTTCTCAAAGCTACAGAATGTTGCCTATATGGTTGCAGCTTAACCAACACCAAATCTCCCACTGCAAACTCAATGTCTTGCCTCTTCTTGTTTGCCTGCAATTCCATTCTTTGTTGTGCCTTGTGTAAATTTTGTTTCAACTGTTGTATCAGCAATTCACGATCATTCGGTTGAGTGACAACTTCAGCAGGCTCATTATTTGTGAATATAGGCCTTTGCAAAGTAGGAGGATCCCTACCATAAAGTGCCTTAAATGGAGTCATACCTATGTTGGAATGGTATGAAGAATTGTACCAATACTCAGCCCACGCCAATAACTTGAACCACCTTTTAGGATTCTCAAAAGTGAAGCATCTCAAGTACATTTCCACACTCTTGTTCAAGACCTCAGACTGTCCATCAGATGCAATTACAGTCCTCAATTCTTGTACAAACTGCGAATGAGCCTCAGACCATGCCATAAAAACACTCTACTTAAAGCATCTGCAACAATGTTGTCTTTCCCTGGCTTGTACTCAATCTTGAAGTCATAGCCAATAAATTTGTGTAACCAAGCCTGCTGCTCTGGAGTTTGAAGAGACTGATCCAGTAATGATCTCAAGCTTTTCTGATCAATTCTTATAACAAATTGGTGTCCCAATAAATAGTGACGAAACTTGGCCAAGGCTTCAGTGATTGCAAACAATTCCCTTGTGTAAGCAGATTGTTTTTGCATCATAGGCACCATTTTCTTTGAGAAATATGCAATAGGGTGTCCTTGCTGACTCAAGACAGCTCCAACACCTATACCAGACGCATCAGTTTCCAACGTGAATGGCTCAGTGAAATTTGGCAATGCCAACACTGGTGCTGTTGTCATAGCCAATTTCAAGTTCTGAAATGCTTCCTCTGTCTTATCAGACCAATGAAAAGCCTCTTTCTTGAGTAAATCAGTTAAAGGACCAGCAATCGAGGCATAATTTCTTACAAATCTCCTGTAATAGCCAGTGAGTCCTAAGAAACCTCTCAATTGTTTCACATTAAAAGGTCTTGGCCATTCTTTCACATGCTGCACTTTCTACATCCATAGCAACACCTACACCAGACACCCTGTGTCCCAAATAGTCTATCTCAGTTAATCCAAAAGCACACTTGGACAACCTTGCATACAACTGATGTTCCCCTAATGTCCTCAGTACCAATTTCAAGTGAATAAGATGAGCTGTCCATGATGCACTATAAACTAAGATGTCATCAAAAAAGACTAAGACAAATTTCCTTAATTCTTTTTGAAACACTTGGTTCATAAGACTTTGAAATGTGGCAGGGGAATTAGTGAGCCCAAAAGGCATCACCAGCCACTCATAATGCCCATGGTGAGTTCTAAAAGTCGTCTTGTGCGTGTCTTCTGGTTGCAGCAAAATCTGGTGATAACCAGCTCTCAAATCAAGCTTAGAAAAGTATGTTGCTCCATGTAGCTCATCCAGCAACTCATCAACCGTAGGCATTGGGAATGAGTCCTTTACTGTGATTGCATTCAAGGCCCTATAGTCAGTACAAAATCGCCAATTTCCATCTTTCTTCTTGACCAACAATATGGGAGAAGAGAAAGGACTATTACTTCTTTGAATGATGCCTTGATCAAGCATCTCTTGGACCATAACCTCTATTTGTTCCTTCTGACTATGAGGATATCTGTATGGTCTTGTTTTGACAGGCTTTGCATCAGGAATAAGCACAATGGAATGATTCTTCTCTCTACTAAGAGGCAATCCTTTAGGTGTTTGGAACATAACTCTGTATGTATGTAATAAGGTAGCCAACTCGGGCTCAATATCAGTAGGTAAGTCCAACAACTCATCATCATGTGTTACAGGGCTTATCTGTTGAATAGAAAATACCTCAGCAATAGAGTTAGTGTTATACATCCTCCTCAGTTGATTGAAATGTGCCTGTGTTGGTGCCAAAGTCTTATCACCTTGCAATATGATAAAAGTACCCTTTTGTAAAAACTTGATACTGGAAGTGGCATAATCAGCCACATGAGGCCCCAGTGTAGCCAACCAAGCAGCACCAAGAATCAAATCTGCTCCTGCTACTGGAAGCAAGTAAACTGGTAAGACTATTTCTTGTCCTTGAATTTGTACCTTTAATTCAGGGATCTAGCCTTCTGTCTCCATATATTGCCCATTACCAATCAACACTCTAAAATTGGGAGCTGCCTCTATAGGTAATTTGAGGAACTGAGCCACTCTAGGCTGCAAATAATTCTTCGAGCTACCACCATCTAATAAAAGTTGAATGTAAATTTGTCCAATAGTGCCAGCAAATCTAATTGTCCCTGTACCTGTCCCCCCTTTCATAGCATTCAATGACAAATGCAATTCAGTATCCACACCCGAATCTTTGGTTGAATCATTGTCAGGTGGTTCTGTAGGTTCAGGCTCTTTATCCTCCTCATCTTCCATTTGCAACATCAATACTTGGTGCTTATTAGGACATTTGTGTGTGTAAGAAAATTTTTCATCATAGAAATAGCATAACCCCTTATCCCTCCTAAGTTGTATCTCTGCAGGTGACATGCTCTTAAGTTGTTGAGTTCTCTGGCTATTGTTAAATGGTTTGGTTGTAGGTGTGGGAAGCAATGGTGGTGAATTGTTTGGTTTCTGTATGGTTGAGTGTGTATCTGTTTTAGTGTTTGTGTAAGTATTTTTGTTTTGGTTTTGGTTTGTGTTTGGGCGTGTGCTTGAAAGGTTCTGTTTATATGTATAATTGGTATTTCTGGGCTTGGTTTGTGTTTGATATTTTTCCTCAAAGAGCTTAGCTAATGCTATTGCCTTCACCATGTTTCCAGGGGACAATGACTTCACATCTCTTCGTATATCGTCATTCAAACCACCAATGAAGCAATCTAACAAAGCATCTCTAGTAAGGCCCTCCGATCTATTCGCTAGAGCAGTAAATTCCAAGTAATATTCAGCAACAGTTCCTCCTTGCACCAGTTTAAACAACTTAGCGCGAGGACAATCAAAAGGAGAAGGACCAAATTCTGTTTCTAAGGAAACTGTGAATTCATTCCAAGATCTGAAGGCATTCATCTTCATCATCATTTGGAACCAAGGGACAATGTCCTAGTCCAAGTGAACTAATGCGATTGTAATGCGCTCCGTATCCGGTGTAGCATAGTAATCAAAAAACTGTTCCGCTTTGAAGATCCAACTAACTACATTGTTACCATCAAAGCAAGGAAAATCAAGTTTAATGGACCTTACTTGAAATGGTGGTTTCTGATGGTGTGGAGTTTCGATTTGAGGTGATTTGAGCTTCAATGTGGGTGGAGTGTAGCTTCCGAAACTCGTCGGACCCGTCTTCTGGAGCTGATCAAGTATCGCCGTGATCTTGTTCAAGCTCGTTGTTGTCTCTGTGATTGCCGATTCCATCCTCTCGAATCGTTGTTGATTCTTCACCTCGTTCTGTTTCTGCTCATTGTGAAACTCAATGTTGAATTTCTCCATGTTTTCTTGCAAGCGGCGCACCTCTGCAGTGAGTTCCTTGAATCGAGTGTTTTCTGCCATGGCGGAAGGTTAATGAAAGCACCAATGTAGCAACTGATAACAATTCAACAATTAAGAACGCAAGTATTGAGAAAAACGGTACTGTTTGATTGAATGAGAGTCTCAAATACAGTACATAGTGAGCTATGCTCAATGAAGAAGAAGAAGAAGTACAGGTGGAAGAGAGAATAATTCAGTTAAAGGAGAGAGAGAACTTTCACAATACTCAACACCTTAATTCTACTCACGCATTCCCTATTTAGTCACGTAGCCGTGGAGCTTGCTACTCATCACACGCGCATGTGTGCTCACGCGTCTTCCATCACAACTTTTCTCATTTGCTGATGGTCCTTGACCCACTTCATTCGTTACAGTATTTTAATCCAGTGTCTAGATGTAGGAACAAGAAGATAAAGAGAAAGCTTGGAAGGAAAACCAAGACAATTGTTAAGTTCACCTTCTTCTAATATGTGACAATATCACATCAATTGAATGCCTGAAATTTCTAATAAAAGCATATCATATCAGCTCTTCCAATTTTCAATTTTGCAATATTGAAAAGAATGTGTGTATGCATCTTTGAGTAAAGGGTGTGAATCATAGGCAGCTTTGCAGCTCTTTATAATTTATAATTGTTAGGAGCTTTGTAAATGGGGATTCTAAATGAGTTAGTTTTAGGTTGTTAGGAGAGTTGATATATTCCGTTGGGTAGTTAATGGTTAGTTAGTTAGGCTCATTCTCTTCCATCCCTTGTATGGGAAGCTTATAAATAACGACGTCCATCCCCTTCGAATGCATCTTGGATCATATTTTAAGTTTAGTCGAGATCGGGTGAGACTGGATTACCGGGTTATGCCGAGTAGAGAGCCTACTCTCTCCAATTGTTTCACATCATTCAATAAAATTCCCTTTTCATTCTTATTCCGATTCTTTGTAATGTAACAATTGCCCTTTTCCTAGCTATCGTTAGGCTAGGAACCTAACAATAATTTTCTTAATTTGATAGTATGTATGGGCATTATGGATTGGTGTTTTCCTGAAAATCATCGTAGCTTCCAAACCATTCTCAGTTGTTGCTTTACATTCTCTATCGCTTCCTCTATCCTAGCTCCGTTGCTTTTCTCTGTAGGTGGAAACCCTAAGCCATGTGTCATCGCATTTGGCAAATGCTTATGGCCTGTTGTCAAACTCCTTTTCATTCAGTAGTAATATTTCTCAAAGACAAAGCAAAACTAGGTGTCTCCTATGGAATTTGAATGGATTCATATTATTACATATAGTTCCAGAAAATGTTATGGATTTCTTCTGCGTTACCTGCTGACTGTGGTTTTAAAACTACTCGTTTAATGACTGCACAGAACTCAAATCCCACTTCAACACCAAAATGATGGCAGCTCCATATGAGTTTCCTTTTTAACAATTTTCTGGGCTATTAGTTGAAGGAGGCTGCCTAATATATAGATGACGTTGTGTAGGAATCATGATCACATTTTTCTGGGCACCGTCAGTGTAAAAAAAATTATACTAGTAACCAATAGAAAATCATGGTATGAGTGACTTATAAGGAAATTAAGGTGGAGTGAAACATTTTATATGATGTGTCATTTTGTGATTGAGTAGTTGTGAAAAACTATCTTGCATTATGAGTGTATATATATTAAATCCTATATTTTTATTTATTTTTAAATTTACTTGACAAGTCAATTTCTCTAATGATGACTTCTATTTTACCGTGTTTGCTTTAAGAGAGAAAATAGAGAAAGGGGTGAGAAACCAATAAGATTAAATAGGTTGTTTGGTACGAGAGATAAAAGATGACAGAGTTCATCTCTCTTCTTTGTTTGGTTGAGTAGTGAGAAGAGAGAATTTCATTAGTAACACTACTCTTACTTCAAAATAAAATACGAAAGCAATACGGATAGAATTGTTAGTTTTTTAATTAATAAGTTTTTCTCCCTTCTAGAGATTATAAAAAGTGAAAAATTAATCGCTCATAAATTTTTCTTTCATACTTCTCTTATCCACCAAACAGAAGAAATCTCTCTCTCTCTCTCTAACGTCTCTTCAATTCTCTCTCTCTCTCTCTCTCTCTCTCCCTCTCTCTCTCTAACATCTCTTCAATTAGACATAGCATTAGGGTTTGTTTGATTGGCATAGGAGTCGTCGGTGCCCTTGAGGGCGGGCGGGACTGGCAACTGCACATTGATCAAATAAACTACAGAATAAAATCAACTAATTACACCCCAATTTTAGAATGTTAAGTAGGTTAAATAGATCAAAAATATTTTAAATATCACACATAGGAAAAGTCTTATCTTGTGCAGTTGAGCCTTTAGCAAGATAAGAAAATTTTTATCACGTGGGACAAGTATATAAGACCACATATAAATACTTGTAACTTTTTATATTTTGAGGGGGCGACCACACCATTTTCTTTATACCTAGTTTTTATATCATGTCTCTCATTAATTTCTAACATCCTATTTCCTTTTTGTTTATATTATATATTTTTTGGTGTGCAAGATATTGAGCCCGTTTGGATAGGGCTTATTTTGAACTTATACAATACAATTTATACAAATATATAAGCATTTATGTATTATTCATAAGCTTGTTAAGGTAGTTTTTGGAAAAACAACTTATGGAGATATAACTTTTGTTGGTGAGAACTTGTGAATCAACATAAAAACTTATTTATCTCCGTAAGTTGTTTTTCATAAGCTCAAAAATAAGCTAATCCAAACAGGCCTATTGTCTTTAAGTATTAATTTCTACTTCCTATATTTACTAGGCGTCGTTATCTTTTCAGTTGAAACCTAGACCCACAGGTCTGTGTTTTGAGGAAGTTGATGCTTTGAGACTTTTAGGTTCTATGTTCCAATTGCCACATAAACTTAGAAGAAACAGCCCTTCTCAACACTACGGTGGTGCCGAGATATTGAAACCAAGAGAGTCCTCTAAGCATGGATTGCTTGTGTTGAATGAACGAAAGTTAATGGTATTTTGGAGAAATAAAAATGTTTGTTTTAAAGTAATAATGGTAGAAAGTACTATTTCGTAGATCTTAAACTTTGCGGAAAATTAAAGCAAGAGCCATGGTGCTCATGAGAAAATAATAACAGATATAAAACTTTGATCAAATGAAGATACTATTTCATTGATAATTTGTGAAATGAAAGGACTACAATATATAGCAAGTAAAGGACTACAATGCACCACACTGTGCTTGATTCCATAATAAAGAAAACTAAGGAAAAATTCTAGAAGAAAAGAAAAATATCTGCAATACAACCGTTCCCCAAATCACAACTTGCAATCCTTCATTTTGTGCTGCTCCCCTCACCAACGCGTCCTACTTCATAGTGCTGAGTGAATTGTCCACAAGGCATGTCTCATTACTAGCTTTCACTGTTACATTGAATTGGTCACCAAGAACATTTTGTGCAACATTATTTTCCTTGTTTTGTACCAGCATTCCATGCATCATTTCCTCTTGATTTTAACAGTAGATGTTGAAGATATGCAAAAAATAGAACCTTTTTGCATAATGGAATTGATATTTCTTAAATGTTAATCATATAATTGGCCATTTTTGCTGTATAATATTTTTTGGTCTATAGGAGAGACGGGAAGACTATTTTTGTTTGGAATGATAGCCGAATTTCTTCTGGTTTTTTAAGTTGAATCACGTCGTCCGAGCTATCCATGCTGAGTTGACTAAGCTTCGGGTTGCTGATTTAGTAACGGGGGATGGGAATTGGAACCTGAGTCGTATTGATTCTTTGATGCCCCTAGAGTTAGTGCATCAGATTCTCGCATTGTTTCCTCCTAGTGTCGAGAACAGTGCTGATCTCAAAATTTGGCCTGGAGACAGGCATGGTAGATTATTGTTGGTGCCTCCGTGATTGATGACAATGACTTGTGGAGGAGGATTTGGAAGTGCGAAGTGCCGGAGAGAGTTAGGTCTTTTCTATGGATCATGGTGCATAATAGATTATTCACCAATCTTAGAAAATTCATAATGGGGCTTGGTGATGAGTTTTGTGATCATTGCTCCATTGTGGTGGATTGCTCTCTTCATGCGGTTCGAGATTGTCCTCTGGCTTTGGAGTTTTGGTCTGGTCTTCTTCGGCTTGCTAGGCGGTGTGATTTTTTCATGGGGGATATTAAAAGCTGGGCTAGTTTCGATCTGAATAAGAAAGACTGGGATGTGTATCCTTTACAAAGGTTGTTATAATTTTCTTTTTGCTCCTAAAAGGACTGTATCCTTTACTTGGAATTCTATATCTAAAGCGAAGGATGTGTTGCGAAGCGGCTATGCTTTTCGCCATGGAAACGACGATTCCTCTTTTTGGTTGGTACTCTTCGTGGACGACGCTAGGGAGTCTCAAAGATACAATTCCCTATGTTGATATTCAAGACACCCAGCTCTACATCAAAGATACTATTCATGACGGTAATTGGGACCTCGCTCAACTTTACACGCAACTCCCTATTGAAACTGTGGGATTAATCACATCTATCCCTGCTTGTATCTAACCTAACGTGCAAGATGCTTTTGTTTGGAAGGGTAGTCTTGATGGTATTTACACTGCAAAAATAGGATACAGTTGGCTCCTGCAAAAATAGGATACAGTCTTGATGGTATTCAATTTTGTTTTATTTTTATAAAAGTTTACAGACAATTATTTGGTAAAAAAAAAGATTACAGACAAACTAAATTTTATTTTATTTTTATAAAAGTTTATATTTTTCTTTGATTTTTCTCTAAAATTAAACAAACTTAACAAAGTAATCAATATTCCGAGCGTACTTTCAATTGTCAAAAACTAATATCCCCAATTAAAATACAAAAAATAATATTATTTACCGCTGACATTCCGGAATCCATTCTCTTTTCCGCTTCCACCGTAACAATCAAATTAGGGTTTTTAACTCCAGCAAAAATCACCGCTCACAGCGACAAATCATTCACAGTCTCACACCTAAATCGTCATCGACATGAAGCGACGAAAGCAGCATGAAAACGAAGAGAATGAAGACACAGATCACAACCAGCGTGAAAACGAAGACAATAAATACACGTTAAGCGACTTACCAGATTCCATTCTCCTTCATATACTCTCGTTTTTGAAATCCAAAGACGCATTTCGAACTTGCATATTATCATTAAGATGGAAACATTTTGGAAGCATTTTACCGCTCTTACATTAAACTCCTACAACTTTAGGACTGTTAAGGATTTCATGAAATTCGTGTATAGGATTCTTGCTCTTCGTGATAACTCTACCGTGTTGAATGCTCTTGATTTCGAATGTCACGGTCCCGTGGAGTCTCACGTACTGCAAAGGATAGTAAGATACGCCTCTTCACACAATATCAAATGTTTACGTCTTTCTTATCAAAGTGGATGCTTTTCGCCTTCCTTCTTATTGTCATGTCACTCTTTGACATCTCTAGACATTGGGTCCCAAAATTATTCCGGAGTAGAACAATTTCCGAATTCTCTAAATTTGCCGGTATTAGCTTACTTGAAACTACACTACTTCACCTTTTACACCGGAAACAACGGTCGCGTCGAGCCTTTTTCCACCTTTAATAGGTTGAACACCTTGTTCCTTTGCTGCTGCATTGTTCAAGATGCACAACAACCCCTATGCATATTCAGCACCACACTTCTCAAGCTGACTATATATTCAGGTTATCCTTATGTAGGACGGCGCTCTTCAAATTGAGTTGTTTGCTCCAAGTCTGTGTACTTTTGTTTTATGCTTTTATCGTTTTCCGAAACTCTCTGGGAGCCATCTCTCTTCCATTAAACAAGTCAGTATTGATGTACTTGATGATGTCGTGCCTCCCTTGGATATTTTGGATCTACTTAACTTTTTGATAGAGATGACTAATATCGAATCATTGACGGTAACTCCAACAACTCTTTGGGTACCACCAACATTGACTTCTTTAATTGCTATATTTTGTCAAAAAAACATTGTATTAAACTGCTTCTGATATGTCTCTCATCTTTTATTGTTTAGGTTCTCTCGTTAATTCATAATATATCATCGAAGCTCAAACTCACTTCCATGTGTAACTTAAAGTCACTCAATCTGAAGTTGGATTCAGATGTATTTCCTGTGGTGGCTCGTCGGAGAGATGTAAAGTTGGAGCTAGCAAATGGCAAGTCATGGAAAGAAAATGCCAAGTTGCGAAAAAAAATTAAAGCAAGATTGGGACCATTATATTCATCCATTCTTGATAGAATGATTGAATTTTTACTTCAAAACTCACCTTCAGCAAAAGTTGACATCCTGTTAGAGAGTTAAATTGAAATATATTAGATGTTGAATTTAAATTAGTTGGAATTTCATTTTATTGTTATTGTTATTTTAACTAGACTTACTCAGCAAAATGCCAAGTTGCTGAACAATCTGTGCTTGGGATTTTGCTTCTGGTGCATGTAAGTTGAATTGAGTTGCCAGCCTTTTAGTTTTTGTTCTATTAATTAGACCGTTTTCATCCAAATACTATCTTTACTCATTAGTTTCTTGATTGTGAGTTATACTTGCAATATGATATTTGATTCAATAGAGGATTTTATGTGCTTGATCCTTATCACAAATTGTGCATATGTCCTTAAACAGTAGAATTATTAGGATTAGACTTAAGTAAAGCAATCGTATTTCTCCCTAAATAGTGAACACACTGTGAAGGTTCACTTTCACTTCCTTCCCTGGCTCCTTTCTTGAAGAAATTAATTGAGATTTTTAGGACCAAGTTCAGATTTGGACAAAATAATCCCCGCAAAATACAAACTCAAATGCGGACCAATAGGCTAGAAAACGAACAAAATAATAATAATCAAGAACAAAATTAAAGAAAGAGTAAATGGAAAGAGAGACACCTAAGGTGTGGTAACTCAGTTAGGAGTTATCGACTCCTACTCTGGAGGACTGAATCCGAGCTCAGAGATCATTATGATATGAGAATGTTACAAGCAAGATGATATCACCATAGAACCTAGTTCCCTCTAAGTGAAAACTCCCTCTTCTTTCTTATACTGTGAATTCCCTTATTTTTCTTAGGCATTACAAGGTCCTATTGAGGCTTTATAAAACAACATTACTGGCTAATTGCTGTAACAGCACCAAGGACAGCATAACAGAATAACAGAATCTGTTATCTTAAACACTGAATAGGACAAGGTAGAAATAAACAGATACAATGGCCCAAGCAATGTGTGCCACAAACCCTACGAATCTCCACCTTGGTACACAAGTGATGATTGGCCATTGACTACGATCTTCTCAAGCCCGAATCCATTAGTCCAACAAATCATCAACTATATTAAAGGGCCTCTTAGCATGTTTTATATGTTTAACTCCACATATTATGTTGTTCAGTGTTGATGATGATATTTCTTCGAAGCTTTCTGAATGGATGAAATTTGTTTGCTTTTGTGATATAGATTAATTAATCCCTACGTGATATTTTTAAATTCTCTGAACTTGCCAGCATTAACCTGCTTGAAAATAGACTACTTGTCCTTTTGCCGTGGAATTTTTAAGGATAGGATTTTACAGCTCGTTTCTACTAGTTTTTCTACTTTCCCCCTCTCTTTTCCACTCATTTGGCTCACAAAGCTCATCAATGAAAGGATGTGCACATGCTTCCAGCTGAAATAAATACAGTACAATTAAATTTTAAATCTGCACTTTATATTATAAGCAACCTGAATCTGCACTTTAACTACTGAGCTAACAAAATGTTGAAAAAATTAGACAAGAGAAGAACTTTTCCTAGCTCTTTTTGTCTTATTTCTGCATAATAGATTTCTGAGAATACCACGGGTAATCATTTATCAGTAAAATTATACTTTTGATGTATACTTTGGTGGATGACTTTAAGCTTTTGTCTTATTTTATTCTTGCTTTTTTGTTTGATTTGTTAACATGTACATTCATAAAATGTTTATCTAAATGTCTCAAAATAGGAACTGATGTTGCATATCCAAGGTTCTCAACCATGTTCTTCTTACAGTAACACAAGGTTCTCACATTTCTTTTCTTTTTTCTAGAAGAGGTATCTCCTTTCTTTTAGTTCTCTTGCAAGCTCCATTCCATGTTTCAACTTTTTGCTCAATAAATACCATTATAATATGTTTCTTTAGGTTTCATTGATCATGTGTCTTTTCTCAACTTTAACCTCTATTAGTAAGGATTTGTAATATGTTTATCGTGATATCTTATAAGTGATTCACTTTGATTTGTAGTTCCTCATCAACCAGTACTATCAAAGCTCCTCCCATATTGCGGGTATAGGTTGTTACTGCCTTTTAAACACAGTTTGGTACATGTTATATGTTGGATTGGTTGTACTGTGTTTCAGATGCAAACATGGGTTTCTGCAAGTCAAAAAGGTTGTCCTTTTTACTTTAAATTTTAGTGTTTGAGAATGTGGAGGAAAGTATTTTAATCCAGTCTCTAGATGTAGGAACAAAAAGATAAAGAGAAAGCTTGGAAGGAAAACCAAGGCAATTGTTAAGTTCACCTTCTTCTAATATGTGACAACAATATCAAATCAATTGAGTGCCTGAAAATTCCAATGAAAGCATATCATATCAGCTCTTCCAAATTTCAAGTTCACATTATTGAAAAGAATGCGTATATGCATCTTTGAGTAAAGGGTGTGAATCATAGGCTGTTTTGCAGCTCTGCGACTTTGGTTTACTTTGAGAGTTTGGCTTATAAGGTGAATTGACGTACTGGTTTTATTGATTATGATAGGTTGGAGGAGAAGGCTTTGGATTTTAGGCCTAAGTTTTCAGAGCTGTTGCTGATAAATGTGGTGTTCTCTTGCTCTTTGACATGATTCACATTAGTGGCCTTGTTGCTGCTAGATTCAGATTTTTTATTGAAAAATATTATGATAATATTGTTTCTGGTCTGGCTTACTGACTTCAAATTTGATGAAGAGCTAGCTAAGCAATTTATGGGATTTCCAAAAGCTGAATTAAACATCATAAACATGACATTTTGTTTTCTTTAAGGTTAAATTTGTTTGTGCCTTTACTCTCAAATTCTGTTTGGACCACATAAGTGGGTTTTTCTTTTTGGTTTTGAGTATAACTGCATCTGATCTTCTTTATCTTCTATTTAGCATGTAGAATGATGTAGTAGGTTTCTGTCACTTTGACATTCTTTCTTATTTGGGTTCGTAATCTCACCAAAATTCTCTTGTAAATGCACTGATCTTTCTCTTAAATCTTTATGAGATGCTCCTGAAGTGTTTTTTTTGGCCCGAGAGATAAGCATCTCTTCGTTTTGGTTTGTGTTTAGATGCCAGGAGAGAGAGCGTGTGGGTGGAGAGAAAGTGCAGGTATTGCATCTTCTGCGTCTATTTCTCTGAGCCTCCATTGATTTCTTCATTTTGGTACTCGCGGGGTGGTGATGGGAAGCGGCGACAGGGAGCGGCGATCGCGGTGAAGTAGGTAGACTACTTAGACAAGCATATTGGCTGTATTTCATCTATTCATTGTAACAAAAGCAGGTGGTGATGAGTGGCATATTCATATTATCATAAAAAAGAGTGGCATATTCATAATTTCCTAGAATAATATATAGGACTAATTAAGTCCTATATTTATAATTGTTTGATTTATATAGTTCTGCTCCCTTTTACGTTTGCTATCAGAAATTGTAAACTTTACTCATTATTTTTTCGAATATCTCAAAAACAATGTCTGAATATTAACTTTGTAACAGATTTGCAGAAAAGGATTATTGCTTGAGGTAATGGATTATTACCCTTTCAAATTTCAATGCGGGTTTTACATATCTTCCTGTTCCTGATTTAGATATTTAAAACAATTATTATTATGCAATATGAAGTAATCTGCTAAGGGAAAAAAACAATGCACTAGCATCATCAGTTTTAATTTTTTCTTTTTTTCAGAGCTGGGTTTAAAATGCACTAAATTTGCTTTTTTGATGTCTTATTGTTGTGATAAATGAATGCTAATTGCTATACTTTTGTGCCAAGCATTACAATGAACTCCTAATTGCTATGCTTTTGTGAGACAATGACACAAGAGACTTGTTCCATTTCTAAACATTCAGATTTTATCATTGATAATTCAGTCCTATTGAAGTGTGAGGTCTATGCTTGTTCAAATTATTGTCAACTTTGAAAAATAATGTGAAGAATCTGATTTTTTTTCCCATGTTGTAAAGGCCTATTCAACACAAGCTACTCTTTCGCCAGAAGTCATGTCTAAGGCTGCATCAAACTAAGAAGTTAGTAAGAGTTTGCTGAAGAAGCTGTCTCAGTCAGGTATACATTTCTTTCTTCAGGACATCATTCATCAATATCCATCTTGTATATCAAAAAGTTTTCCCTGGTTTGGTAGCTAAATTTTTCAAATGAGAAGGCTATGTACCTGTGCTTTTTCTTGCCAAAAAACACCAATGATAATTCTATGGAAGACTTTAATATTGGCCTTTCATTTTATTTAGGCTGGGTGAAGGCCGAAAAACTCGATTCTTAAAGACCGAGTTATTCATCTTAATGGGGCACTTAAAGAGTGTATGAGACAGCTTTGGCAAGCTAGAGAAGTACAAGAACAAAAAATCCATGATGCTGTTGCAAATAATTCCTGAAAGTGTTACTGGATATATATCCATAACATGTTATTGACCTTGTTGATTTAGTCTGCTAAACTTTTATTTGTTTCGTTTCTCTCTCTCTGGGTTTGATCTCTTGCCTTGTTAGTTTTTATTTTTATGTTCCAATTCAAGTCTGATAAACTTCTTTTTGGCTGATATGATATTTGGTTTTATGTGCTCCATGGCTTTAATGATGAACAAATTGAGATGATGATAAATATGCATGATATATATATATATATAGTTAATAATTTTTCTCTTTTAACAGTCTTACAAATGGTTACTTAAGGAATGGATGGATAGTTGCTTTCTCAGGTAAATGATAATGCTGCAATGGTTCACTCAAAAGTCAAAAGAAATTATGTCCATCATGAGGTGTTGGTTGGTGCCTATAAGGTGGTTTGTGCATTAGCTGTAAGTTGATACAATGTCCAATAAGTGATCTTATACATTACTATAGCTTTTTTAGTTTATGAGATACTTTATGTATCTTATCAAACCCTATATCAGAGACCATGACATGGACTGTTTTTAGTATTTAACCTAAGTATTAGATAAACTTTGGAATATTTGAACCCTATACCAACAACGTGGAATCGTGCTTCTATCCACCGAACAGAAGAAGTCTACTCTCTATTCGTTATTTCTCTCTCTATTCTACGGAGTAAAATCGACTAATTACACCCCAATTTGAGAATGTTAAGTAGTGAAATAGTAGATCAAAAATATTTCAAATATCATACATAGGAAAAGTCTTACTTCAACTAGGTAAACAAGATAATGATCCCAAAATTAAAAGTGTAGTGGAGCCTTTAGCAACTCACGAATTTTTTTTAACTTTGGTTATTTGGTTTGAGTTGTTAATTTTACAAAAAAATTGACGTGGTTTTGTTTTTGATAAACCGAGACTTAACTCATTTCATTAATAAGAAAATCACAATACATGATGGAATGTGATTAAAATTATGGATACTAATACTATCATAAAGCTTAGATGCTGATTAAATATTAGCATTAAAAAAATTATAAAAGAATGATAGGTATAAGTACATTAACGCTTGTGTGCCTTAAAAGTTAGGAGAGCTGTTCCACAACATCTATTAGCACGATATGAGTGGGGTAAAATATCTTCGCCCCTACTTCCATTACGCTTCTCCACGTTTCTTTCCAATCTCTTCATGCTCCAATGTCCATGTTCATTGTATACTTGGTACCAAAGCAACCTCCTTTACCTCAGCCAACTCCTCATGCCCACTTCCCATAAATGTAGGAAGGTGGGTGTAGTAACTTGACTTGGTCTTTTCACTATATTTTTTTCATAAATCATATAATTATAACTTGCGCATGTAATAAATAATAGAATTATATGAACCCACTAAGACCGAATAATAGCCTCCTAGCTTATATAGACTTAGTTTCCATATTCATCAGATTTTGCCTCAGCCGAGTCTTGCCTCGGCCGATTCTACATCAACCGAGTAGACACCTCTCCTCGGCTATTTATCATAGTTGTGTGGTCATGTATAGTCAATTAGACCTTAAGCAGCTACTTTTGTATTTTGCCGATGGAAGCCAGCTCTTGGCCCTCAGCTAGCCGATTCTACGTCAATCGATTGTCCCTCTGCTAATTTGGGTGTAAACACATGTATATAAAAATAAAACTGCCGAAAACATGTAAGTGGACATGTATTTAAAATTGCAACACTGCATGGTCTACACGACATTAAAACTTTAAAAGTATTTTTTTTGGGCGAGACAACTTTAAAGTATTTGACATAGTGGTTTATTGTGGATAGCGAATTTACCAACCCTAGAGTGATACTTATGTAATATGCAGAGAAGTTATTTACATGAGTTTTCAAACCAATATGCAGACATCTCGTTGGTGGGTGGGTTTTACGAAAAATATTCGCTAGTAGCTGGTTAATGTGTTCGTATAATTTTGTTATTTGCTAACTTTGATGATGTATATAAATTAACGTTCTTTTTCCATACAATTTTTTAGAAAAAAATTATAATTATTATTTTCTTTTTTTTGACAATGTAATTATAATTTTCTTTGATTGATTTCTCTAAAATAAAACAAAAACAAAGTAATCAAAAACCCTAGCTTGAGCGTGAGCGTACTTCCAATTGTAAAAAAAAAGAAGTAATATCCCCAATTAAAATAATAAAAGAAGTAATATCCTGAGGATTGAGTAATCCATTCTCTATAATTTTATTTGATTTCTCTAAAATAAAACATAGTAATTATCCCGAGCAATCCGTAATCTATTATTCCCTTTATTACCCTTTCTTAGTGTCACCGTCACAGTTACAATTAAACTAGGGTTTTTCACTGTTGCAAAAATCACCGCACAATCATGAAGCGACGAAATCACAAGCATCATCAGTTTCGGAAACTCGCTTTGCTTCAGTTTTGGAAACTCGCTGTTGCAAAAATGAAGCGACGTAAGCACAAGCATGAAAACGAAGAGAATGAAGACAACACAGACATGCTTAGCGACTTGCCGGATTGCCTTCTCATTCACATACTTGTTAGATATATTTCCAAAATATATATATACATATGATTCTGTTTGGATATCACGAAAGAGCAATTGGTCTGATGGTTGAGTGTTTGGTGATGTGCGCTTTGGTTCTTGTGTTCAATTCCCTTGTGCGCCAGTTTTTGTTTTGCTGGATTTAATTAAAATAAAATAACGGTTAAACTCGAAGCGAAAAGGTGCGAGTGGGATTCGAACACGAGACCAAAGGGCGAACAGCCACCAACGTTAACCACTAGACCAACGCAACTGTTGTGTCATGATCTCGCTGTTAACGGTATATAACCGTTTACAAGCAGAATTTGTTCGAAGAGTTGTGCCTCTTCATTAAGTGCCTTAATTATCTATAAATAGGGCACTTAGAGGACAGAAAAGAACACGATTTTGGTTCTGATTCTAGGCCAAATATCTACCATTTACATTACTCTAAATCATCTTATATTTCTCTAATGCATGAGTGAGATATAAGAAACATATTTTTGTAAACTATTATCAAGAGATAGGCTTGTTGTGATAGTGCAAATTACATCAAGGTATTCAAAGTATCCTGAAGGGAAATTGCTGTTCATCCCTATTGCATCCAATATTCTTAAGTTGGTGGGGGCGATTTGAACCTAAAGGTTAGTGTGTACACAATACACACGCTTTGAATTTCTTCAAGTGCAATCTTCATCAACATCTTCTTCTTTGTCAAAGTGGTGCAGTATCTTCCCAACAACAGTTTCTCCAACAATCTTTAGGTTCAAATATCGTGTAACAATGGCTGCATCACTCAAAGAGATGACTTCTGATTTTGTGAAATTGGAAAAGTTTGATGGTGGTAATTTCATTCGTTGGCAAAAGAAGATGCAATTTCTCCTAACAACATTGAAGGTTTCATATGTGTTGAATACTCCAAAACCAATGGAAAAGGACAACGAGACTATTGCGGAGATTAGAGAACGACAAAAATGGGAGAATGATGACTACATATGCATGGGACATATTCTCAATGGAATGTCAGACTCTTTGTTTGACATCTATCAAGGTGAAACTTCCGCTAAGAATCTTTGGGACAAACTTGAAACAAGGTACATGCAAGAAGATGCAACAAGTAAGAAATTTCTTGTTACTCATTTTAACAATTACAAGATGGTTGATAATAGGCCAATTATGGAACAAATGCATGAAATAGAAAGGATTCTTAATAATTATAAGCAACATAAAATGCATATGGATGAAACCATCATTGTCTCATCAATCATTGATAAACTCCCCCCTTCATGGAAAGACTTCAAGAGAAGTTTGAAGCATAAAAAGGAGGACATTTCTCTTGATCAATTGGGTAATCATCTTCGGTTGGAAGAGGAGTATCGAAAACAAGAAGATACTAAGGACCAAAATACTAATGAAAATGTATATGTTTTGGAGGGTGGAAAGAAAAGGAAGTCCAATGAAAAAATGGATCAAGATGATGAGGAAGGTCATGATAACAACAATGGAAATGGTCACAACAAAAGAAAGAAAGGAAATTGTTTCCATTGTGGAAAACCGGGGCATTACAAGAGTGAATGTAGGTTCTTGAAGAAAATCAACAAAGAGAAGAATTCTAGTGCACAAAAGGATGATTTGGTTGCATAGAAGTTACTTCTAGAATGTGCTCACTCTTAGAAATGTGTATCATGTACCCAATAATGGGAAGTTTGTAATTTATTAAGTGTGTTTATTTGTAATAAGTTATGTTTAGTATTTGATGTATATAGTGTGTTGTGTGATATATTTTATTAATTGGATTTATTTGTATACTATTGATTTTAAATGATAGTGAAAATTTGGTATGTATTTTATTTATGAACAATTAATCATCTTTAAATGTTGAATTTTGCCTTCATCAATTTAATTACATAAAATAATGAAAATATCATGAGAAATTGGTGATATCTATATTCGTTGTTTAATCCCTCACAATTTTGGTTTAATGGAGTTCAAGTTAATGTTTATATAAATTAATGTCATTATTGCTATAATATGTGTTATATAACATGTAAGTCTTTTGACACTTTTAACTTTATATGCCAATTAAGATGTCAAGTCTTATTACCTTAAATTGGAAATAACTTTAAAGTTGTGGTTTAAATTTTGTTATGTGTTAATTATTAACATGTTTGCTCTACCTATAAAAGAATTGTTGTTTATGACAATTAGTGATCATGTTAGTTGTTAATTATGAAACTTTGTGTGATCATGCTATGTTTAATGTTGCTATTTATGTTTAATGCATTTATTGCACTATGTGTTGGATATATTGACAGAACAATAGAACTATAAATTGAAATACTTAATAAATGATGTAAATGACAAAAGTAGAATGATTTAAAGTATTGGTATGAGATACAATTAAATGACCCTAGTGTCATGGTTTTGGGATAGATGGTCAATTCTATCATGAATATATAAAGGCATAGCTATGTGATGAATATTCAGAATTTATTGAAAAGTTGAAATTGCAATTCTTTGACGAAAGAATTGACAAGGATTTGATGTTGAAGACATCATTGGGGATGTGGTACAAGCCCATCTCTAATTGATCACCAATAGTGGAAACCCAACTCACACTTGAGAAACATCAAGTCTTGAGTTCAATGGTGAAAGTACACTATAAGAGTGATTGAAGTACTTGATAATAGATACATCCCAAGGTTTATAAGTACTTGGACCATAAGTATAAAGTTGAAAGGTTGAGATTTTACTCTTAATAGACCTATAGCATATATGTGCTGAAGAGCTTATTATGGGAGTGCTTCCGATAGAGTCTACCTATATGAGAGTGAAGTGAGACCGCTTCTTGGAGACTAAAGGCTTGACTCTTAAAGCTCTCATGAAAAGGATACAAGACACAAGGCCTAAACAAAAGTGTCATATTATAATTCTCTTGATAGTACCGAGATTTCATGTGTGAGTTATGCACACTTGTTCTATTGAATAGTTGGTTCAAAGCTTGTCTACCAATGTCTATTCGGGATAAGTGGAAAACTTAATTCACTAAGTAATGGTTCAAATCGTAAGATACCATTATCTGAAACCATGATATTTCCAGAATTATGGGATTTGGTTATATTTTGTAAATGGTGGGGGATTGTTAGATATATTTCCAAAATATATATATACATATGATTCTGTTTGGATATCACGAAAGAGCAATTGGTCTGATGGTTGAGTGTTTGGTGATGTGCGCTTTGGTTCCTGTGTTCAATTCCCTTGTGCGCCAGTTTTTGTTTTGCTGGATTTAATTAAAATAAAATAACGGTTAAAGTCGAAGCAAAAAGGTGCGAGTGGGATTCGAACACGAGACCAAAGGGCGAACAGCCACCAACGTTAACTACTAGACCAACGCAACTATTGTGTCATGACCTCGCTGTTAACGGTATATAACCGTTTACAAGCAGAATTTGTTTGAAGAGTTGTGCCTCTTCATTAAGTGCCTTAATTATCTATAAATAGGGCACTTAGAGGACAGAAAAGAACACGATTTTGGTTCTGATTCTAGGCCAAATATCTACCATTTACATTACTCTAAATCATCTTATATTTCTCTAATGCATGAGTGAGATATAAGAAACATATTTTTGTAAACTATTATCAAGAGATAGGCTTGTTGTGATAGTGCAAATTACATCAAGGTATTCAAAGTATCCTGAAGGGAAATCGCTGTTCATCCCTATTGCATCCAATATTCTTAAGTTGGTGGGGGCGATTTGAACCTAAAGGTTAGTGTGTACACAATACACACGCTTTGAATTTCTTCAAGTGCAATCTTCATCAACATCTTCTTCTTTGTCAAAGTGGTGCAGTATCTTCCCAACAACAGTTTCTCCAACAATACTTTCGTTTTTGAACTCCAAAGAAGCAGTTCAAACTTGCATATTATCATCGAGATGGAAACATCTTTGGAAATATCTTACCGCTCTTTCATTACACTCCTCTCACTTTAGGACTGTTAACGGTTTCATGGAATTCATGTCTGGGATTTTGTCTCTTCGCGATAACTCCATGGTGTTGAATTCTCTCGATTTTGAATGCCAGGTTTCGTGGATCCTCATGTATTCGAAAGGATATACGCCGCTTCATACAATGTCAACTCTTTACGTCTTTCTTATAAATATGGACCATTTTCGCCTTCCTTCTTGTTGTCATGTCACTCTTTGACATCTCTAGACATTGGGCCCCAAAAAGATTTCAATGTAAAGAAATTTCCAAATTCTCTGAATTTGCCAGCATTAACCTACTTGAAGCTACACAGTTTCTCTTTTCACACTGGAAACGACGGCCGCGTCGAGCCTTTTTCCACTTTTAACAGGTTGAACACCTTGTTCCTTTACCGCTGCTGCATTGTTCAGGATGCACAAAGACCCCTCTACATATTAAGCACCACGCTTCTCAATCTGACTATATATTCGGGTTATCCTTATTTTGGACGGAGCTCTTCGAATATTGAGTTATTTGCTTCAAGTCTGTGTACCTTTGCTTTAACCTGTAATCGCTTTCATGGCTTTCCGAAACTCTCTGGGAGCCATCTTTCTTCCATTAAACAAGTCTGTATTGATGTACCTGATCGTCATTTGCCTCCTTTGGATATTTTGGATCTACTTTACTTTTTGATAGAGATGACTAATATAGAATCATTGACAGTAACTCCAACAACTCTTTGGGTACCACCAACCTGGACTTCTTAAATTGCTATATTTTCTCAAAAATACATTGTATTAAATTGCTTCTAATCGGTATGTCTCTCATCCGTTATTTTTTAGGTTCTCTCGTTAGTTCATAATCTATCATCGAAGCTCAAACTCACTTCCTTGTGCAACTTGAAGTCACTCACTCTAAAGTTGGATTCATATATATTTCCTTCGGTGACTCGTCAGAGAGATATAAAGTTGGAGTTAGCAGTTGGCAAGTCATGGAAAGAAAATGCCAAGTTGCGGAAAAAAGTTAAAGCAGGATTGAAACTAATATATTCATCCATTCTTAATAGAATGATTAATTTTTTGCTTCAAAACTCACCCTCAGCAAAAGTTGACATCCTGTTAGAGCGTTATGAAATATATTAGCGGTTGAATTTAAATTAGTTGGACTTTCATTTTATTGTTATTTTCATTTTAACTAGACTTTTAACTACAGTACCTTTTATGATATTACTCATTAGTAGTTACTATATATGAAATTTCATGAAGACATTGTAGGGAAACCAATCAATGAAGATGAATTTTATTTTTAGTAGTCTAATTTTTAATTTCTATGCCCTCTTTATCTTGCACGCTAGTTTTATATCTATTTTCCAATTTTAGGTCAAAGCATCCTAAGTTGAATATCCACCTAGTTAAAGTAATATTCTTCCATTTTCTTTTTGCTCATTTGTTTCACCAAAAATATCTGCTATAACTTACTATAACTCATTGCAGGATAATCTTATTCAGAACATATTCCTTTATGCTTTAGACTTGTTGAGATAATCTTATTCACAACATATTCCTTCTTACTCAAATAGGTTTCCAAAAATGTAAATGTTTACTTCTTTGACCATTTGGGAAATATGAGTGAAATACACACTCAAGACATTAAGTTAACAGGTCAAATTGATCTAGAAACATTTGAACCTTAAGGTCCAATTAGTGCATAAGAAAAACCAATCTTTAACAACTTTAACTGGTTTCTTTGGTGTGACAGCCTTTTTCCACATTTAGTGGTTGGTGTTATATGGTGTTTAAGGGGTTTACTTTGTTTTTCACATTGGGGAATATGTTGGATTTAAATTTGTTTTTTTGAATTTGTTAGAAAGAAAGAAAGAACAATTTTGTTGAATGAATGGTTGGCTACAGTGGCAACAACTTCATGTCTTTGTAGGCTATTTATATGCTGTCTTATGGATCTGCTGAACGATCTCTGCTTGGGTTTTTGCTTTCGATGCATGTGATATTTCCGAATTCTCTGAACTTGTAAGCATTAGCCTACTTGAAACTAGACTACTTGTCCTTTTGCAGTGGAATTTTTAAGGATAGGATTTTACAGCTCATTTCTATTAGTTTTTCTACTCTCCCTCTCTCGTTTCTACTAACTCTTTTTTATTTGATTTGTTAACATGTACACTCTCTTGAAATGTTTATCAAAATGTCTCAAAACAGAAACTGATGTTGCTTATCCAAACAACCAATGCATCAGGCTTCTGAACCTCATTACTCTCCAACAAATCACCCCTTTTGTCAAGTAAACAAGTTATAAAAGTGAATGGTTTGTCCTTTCTCAACCTTATGTGTAAGTCATGTTCTTCTTACAGTAACACAAGGTTTTCATAATACGGTTGTGAACACCCAATTTTAACCGGTATTTTTTTTGTTTTCACAAAAATCCCAAAAAAATATCATTTTTATGCATTTTGCGCTTTTAATCGATTTTGTGTGTCGTTTTGGACTAATTGGTGATTTTTGCATTTTTACCATTATCAAAAAATATGTTTTAGCATTATTTTATTATTATTATTATTATTATTATTATTTACACATTAAAAATTTAAAAAAAAATAGAAAACGAAAATTACAAAAATAATATTTAAAAAAGGGGCATCTTCTATTCTAGGCTAAATGTTATAGTCTCCTTTATCAATATTTTTTCTTTTTCATTAAAGAAGTTGCTGCACCATCTGCTCTTATGAGCCATGCCTGCATACATCAAATAGGAAAATAAAAATAGGTCAATGGGAAGATCAGAACAAGCAGAATGGGCAGCATCATAAACAAGGAACTTGAAAGGGACATTTCAATGGCTCAAAGCTGGCAAGAGAAAGAAAACAAATCTGAGTTCTCTATTAAAGAGACACAAACGAAAATCAGAGGGGGGAGGAAGTGAGAAGAAAAACATTACAGAGAGAAATGTGAGACAAAAAAATCAATTAGGAGAAAGAGGGCTTTGTTTCAAGAGGAGGAGAAGAGAATAGAGTGAATTTGTGAGAGAAAAGAGAGAAGAAGCAAAAGACCTCTGTAGATAAGGGCACCACCATCACTGTCTCCGGCGAGCACCGCCGCCGCCGTGAGCTCCGGCCAACACCATACAAATCACCACCACCACCCAAAACCCCCAACAGCCGCCATCAAAAACATTCACAACCGTCACTGACGCTGTCGCCACCGTGAGCCCCGCCGCGGGCAACAGCACCCTCGACTCCTTCTTTTCCTTCTCCTTTCGGTTTTGTTTTTATTTACTGGTTTTGCTTTGTCCCTCTTTTTTTTTATCGGACCCTCGCGGGCAACCCACGCAGTGTCCCAACGCTGTCAACGAAGGACTAATCTGTACTCACTACTTGGGGCTCTTAATCATTTCGTTGACCAACACCCTATTTGACGTAGGCGGGAATCGAACCCGGAGCAAACCGGATCGACCCCCACCACGTTCCAGCAGGAGCCTGAACTGGGCTAGGAGTGTTGGTTTTCCCTCTCTTTTTTAATCTCTCCCTTTATATTTTTTGCGTGTGAGAGTGAACATAAGCATGGTCAAATACACTGATCTAGTCTTTTCACACCTTCCCACTCCCTTTTCACTCACATGACATGACCCATTTTTTTTTTCCTATTTCTTATCTTATTTCTTTAAAGAAAATTTAGTTTATCTTATTACAAGTAATTTTTATTTGACCGAAAACTAGTAATTTTTGTTTCTTCCATTAGGATTGAGAGAGGCTTTTTAATGAATCTGTTTAATGAATTTTAAACTATGTTTCTAAACTATGTTTCTGAATTTTTCTTAAATTAAGAAGGCTAACATTTTAATTTTTATTTATTAGTAATACAAATATCTATGGATACCCGTGGGTACCCGTTAAGAGACAATACCCATTTAAGACCCGTTAAACGGGTACCCGTGCGGGTCTGGGGCAGGTCCGGGTCCAATTAATCCTAAACGGGGCGGGTAGCGGGTAGTTGCTACCCGTGCCAGCCCCGCCCCGTTGACATCCCTAGTCGGATACGAGTTACGTTGGAGCGGGGCTTCCTCGTCAAGCCAAATTAATCTTTTTCAATAAATAATCAGTTTTTCCTTTAAAACCTATTTTCCTAAGTACAAAAATAGGGATAGGCCGAGATGTAACATCTTGTCGATCCTGGTTTAAGACGCCCGTGTTGTACAACTTGGTGATCTCAAACCCCTTCAAAAACAACTAAAATCAACCCAACCAACAAACTTTTTTCAGGAAGAACTACGTGACTGTTGAGTTCCTCATTGCACCGGAGGATACGTAGGAGCGGGGCTTCCCCGTCAAGTCAAAATTAAATTTTCTTAAATTGGTCCCTATTTTATTTCTTCGTAAATAGCTATTTATTATTTGGTATTATTTTATTTTGGGGTAAAACAAATAACTCATAATTTATTTTTGCACAATCAGATTTAGGGTAATTGTCTTAGGACAGATGTACTAGGGGTGCAGTGGGATTAAGTTTCCGCCCTTCCCTATACATAATCGACTCTCGAATTCAATCTGGTATGCGTAGACCAAATATTTTGAAACAAAGTTTTTCTCAATTTTTCCTATTAAATAAATTGGGTGGCGACTCCCAAAATTATGATATTTTTGAGACGTCCACGTCGGGATTACGGTCACGACAATGGCCACGGGGTTGGGAATGGGGACAAAGGTAACCACCCCGAACCCATCTCTGAACCCGCCCCGAATGTATGAAATTACAATATTACCCCTCTTAAATTAAAAACCCTCAAAATATAAAGTAAACCCTAAATACATTTGTCACCGACTATTAGAACATCATTTTATAAAACAGAATTGGATCATTATCTGGGAGGGTTAATATTGTAATTGGATCATTTTACAAAATAAAATTTTATAAAACTATATTTTTTATTTTAAAAATTGATTCCATTGCGGGAACGGGCTTGGTACGGGGATCCTTGAATCCATTAGGTACGGAGATGAGGATCAATAATTCATCCCCGTTGGGTTTGGGTAATGGAACATGGAACTATATGAGATTCGGAAATGGGGATGGTAAATGTAAAATTTGTCTCCGCCCCACGTCATTGCCATGCCTAGATTCTACGTCAACCAAGTAGGCACCTCAACCCCTCATCGACTATTTATCTTAGCTGAGTGGTCATGTATAGTCAATAGACCTTAAGCGACTAATTTTCTATTTTGCTGGCGGAAGTCAGTTCTCAACCCTCGACTAGTCGATTCTGCGTCATCCGATTGACCCTCATCTAATTCAGGTGTAAACACGTGTATATAGAAATAGAGAGTAATTGAGATTGGGAGTGTGTTTATAGCCAAGCAATTGTATTGCCAACATAATTTTTTTAGGGGAATTTTGTAATATTAAAATAGATTTTAAGAGTGAACTAAATAGGAAAATATTTTTTTGTGGTGTGAACTAGATAGAAAAATATAAAACTATTAATGGTAGTTATCTATTAAATAGCTTTTTGATCAAAAAAAATCTATTAAATAGCTTTTGGCAAAAAAAATCAAATCTGTTAAATAGTTTAATTGATTCGGTGCGGTTGATATAGAGTTAGATATACAATTTTCTATTAAAATAGTTTTTTTACATAACCTTTTTAAATAGTAGATTATAAAGTTAATAATATTATTTTATTTTTATAAAAGTTTATAATTTTCTTTGATTGATTTCTCTGAAATAAAACAAAGTAACCAAATATCCGTTCTCATCTTTCTCAGTTCCACAATACCGTCACAATCAAACCTAGCGTTTTTCACACCTTCAAAACTCACCGCTCACAACAGACACAGTTTCACACCTAAATCAACATGAACCGTCGAAAGCAGCATGAAAACGAAGAGAATGAAGTCACGGGAAACCACGATCACAACCAGCGTGAAAACAAAGACACGTTAAGCGACTTGCCGGAATGCCTTCTCATTCATATACTTTCGTTTTTGAACTCCAAAGAAGCAGTTCAAACTTGCATATTATCATCAAGATGGAAACATCTTTGGAAATATCTTACCGCTCTGACTTTAGGACTTTTACAGGTTTCATGGAATTCGTGTATAGGATTCTGTCTCTTAGCGAAAACTCCATGGTGTTGAACGCTCTCGATTTCAAATGTCAGGGTGGTGTGGCATCTCACGTACTCGAAAGGATATATGCCGCTTCACACAATGTTAACTGTTTACGTCTTTCTTTTCAATATGGACACATTTTGCATTCCTTCTTGATGTCATGTCACTCTTTGACATCTTTAGAAATTGGGTCCCGAAATGATTTCCATGTAAAGAAATTTCCGAATTCTTTGAATTTGCCAGCATTAACCTACTTGAAACTACACCTTTTCTCCTTTTACACCGGAAACGACGGCCGCGTCGAACCTTTTTCCTTTTTCCACTTTTAACAGGTTGAATACCTTGTTCCTTGACTGCTGCATTGTTCAGGATGCACAACAACACCTCTGCATATCAAGTACCACGCTTCTCAATCTGTCTATATATTCGAGTTATGTTTATTTTGGACACGGCTTTTCGAATATTGAGCTATTTGCCCCAAGTCTGTGTACCTTTGCTTTAACCTGTAACCCCCATTCTGTGTACCTTTGCTTTCCGAAACTCTCTGGGAGCCATCTTTCATCTATTAAACAAGTCAGTATTGATGTACGGCAGGTCACGCCTCCTTTGGATCTACTTAACTTTTTGATACAGTTGACTAATATCAAATCATTGACCGTAACTCCAACAACTCTTCAGGTACCACCTTGGCTTCCTTAATTGCAAAATTTTGTCAAAAAACATTGCATTAAACTGCTACTAATTCACTTCTCATTCCTTAGGCTCTCTCGTTAGTTCGAGATATATTAAAGCCCAAACTCATTTGCTTGTGTAATTTGAAGTCACTCAATCTGAAGTTTGATTGGTATAGATTTCCTATGATCGATTGTCGGAGAGATATAAAGCTGGAGCTAGCGGATGGCAAGGTATGGAAAGAAAGTGCCAAGTTGCGAGAAAAAGTTAAAGCAGGATTGGAACCAATACATTCATCCATTCTCGATGGAATGATTGAAATTTTGCTTCAAAACTCACCCTCAGCAAAAGTTAACATTCTTTTAGAGAGTTAAATTGAAATATATTAGATGTTGAAATTAAAAGCTTCCTAGTTTATATCAATTTTTCAGTTTTAGGTAAAAGCTTCCTATCACATATCGCAAGTGTGAAAGGAATATTGCAATTCCAATAAGGAACAAGAAGCATCCTTTAATTAAATTTGATAGGTCTTCTCTGTTTGTACCTCTCTCTCTCTCTCTTGAATTAAAGTGTTATTTTAATTTCGAACTTCCTATATTTCCTTTTCATTTGTATTTTCATTTGTATGATATCTGTTTAGCGTGTAACATATTGTCTTTAAAGTATTAAAGATGTTGGTTTATAAAATAAACCTCCACAGAATGCTGAATTCCTGTAAAAATCCTAAATTTTGCATAGAATAATGGGAATCTTGAAACTATGGTTTGATTGTTTCAGACTTTGACATTTATTTAGTATGTTTATTTATTATGTATAGTAAGTATATTTTAATTCTTTGGTTGCATGCATTAGGCTGTTCATATCTGGTGAGCATGACTTCCCTTATTTGACTGATTACCCTATGTGTAATATTTGGTAAGCAATTTGTTGTCCTTTCGTATGGTACAAATTTTTCAATGGACTGAAAAATCTGGATTATTATGTGTGTGTTTGGTTCAGCGGTGGCGAAATTAACCATTGGGGGTTGTTAGTTGATTCATTGGCTTTATTTAGGGTCAGTTTTTTTCCTAGCTTCTTTCTTTTACAATTTAGTGGAACATAAGTAGGTATTATTCTCTTAATAAACTTGTTAATGAACACTTGGAGAAACAGCCTCATAATAATTTAGAATAAGACCTGACCTCTTTGACTTCAGCAGTAGAAGCTACTTCTTTTACATCTTTGTTTTAACACTATAAGCTGCTACTGTATGAGTCTGATGAGTTGATGGGAGTGTTCAACTAGGGTATATGGAAAATTTTGAGGGTAATCTTGAAACTATATGATAGTACCTTCTCATCTTAAATTAATCATTGTAGCACTCCATTGAAGTCATTTATAATTTGGTTCTATTGATTCTAAATCCTTGTGACAAATTGCTCTACAGTACATGAGAATAGAAATCACAATGCTAATGCAGCTATTCCAAGTTTGAAGGAGATTTCGGGAAATAATTTCATTACTGTTTACATATCAGATTTTGAACTGATATCTGGCAATAATAGCTGCAAACAAAATCAAATGTGATGAACTTGTAGTTATTCGCATTGGTGATTGCTTGTGGAAGGAAGAAAACTACTTGTTTAGGCGCGGTTAAAGTGTGGCTAACATTTAGTTGAGATTTTTACAAGCGTATAGCCACGTGTTAACCTTAGCTAAAATAAACTACAAATGTATATCACAATAGTTACATTTTTTTTTTGACAAGGACAATAGTTACATTTAGCATGGCTAACAACTCACAAAACTGTGGCTAAATATTTGTGATGCCACGTCTGTCCTTTCACCGCTGTCATAATCGTGTTTTTTGTACTGTCTGTGAGACAGGTGAATAACTGTTTAGTGATTACTCTCCTAATGTAGCATTTATGAAATGAAATTATGAACATTGTTGGCTATGTTGATTGAGATATTAGATTTTTTTTTAATATTTATGAATTGGTTAAATTAATTTGGTCGTAATAGCATAAATAGTTTAATTATTATAATTTATGATAGCGATAAAAAGGTGTAATTCAATTAAAAATTACTACTTTTAAGTGATAGACAACTGTAGGTAAAAGTCAAAATTCCACGTGATATAGTGACGGTCCAGTCACAATTCTGTGGGTAAAAATATAGTGTGGTGGGTAAAACCTTTACCTATGAGCAAATTGAAAATGTTGTTTATTACGAATCTGTTTTTGAACAAGAATGTATGGAATATTGAGAAATGGTTATTTTAGTTTTTTACACTCACGCATGTATTGTTGTCGACTGCTCTTCATAAATTTTGCACATATAGATTTTTGCCTTTCGTTCAACTACCGCTTCGTAAGAAATAGCATTTCTAAGGCCATATAGGAGTTATTATATGTCAACACTATCTATGGAAAAATGGGAAAATATCATGACTACTTTTACCTATGGATGTTTGATATTTAGTGACAGTTTTTATTTGTGGACAAAAGTCAAACTTCTCGTAGTGCGTGTAACAATGGGTGAGCACATATTTGCAACAAAATATATGACTCATAATCGAATATTATGAAACTACATGCAAAGAATAAAAGTCAATGATAATCTATATTTCACATGTTATATTCGGGATATGAATACGGAAGTGACTGTTTGAAAGTTGTGTTATCTGTTCCTAACTATGAAGCCCCGATACTTCAAAAATAGAGACGTACCCGTGTCGGATACGTATCCGATACTGATACGCACCCGATACTTCCCGATGGTGATACATACCTAAAGAGTATCCAATAATTTTTTAATTCTTTTTAAAAAATATTTGATTCGATACTTTTCAGATATATCTTCGATACTTCTTACCAACTAAGGATACTTCTCAGATACATTTCCAATAACTAAAAGACAAAATTATCTGTTTTTTTCGTTACACAATAATAGAAGAAATAATACATTGTGATATGGGTGAGATAAATATACGTAACTATCTCTACTTGTCCCTGGAGCCGACGTCCCCATGTCGCTGAAATTGCCAAGGCAACCAACAGTGAGGGACTATCTCTACTTGATATGATCACGAGTATTTATTTCTACAATGTGATGATCATATATTGACTAATGACATGCTTATGTTTTATTAAACAACTTAGTACTAATATGAATATCTTAGTCTATAAAAAGTCATCTAATTTCCCCAAACTATTCGGATTATACAATTTCGGGTGGTCTCAGCTACTTGTCCACCCTTACTTTTTATAACTAGTCGCTCATACATAAGTGTGTCAGTTGTCCTCTTCCTTTCATCCATATATTTTGTGTGATTTTTTCATCTATTTGGGAAGTTTTTTTTTCATATCAATAAAATGGAATATTTCTATTTTTATCTATTTAGTTTTTTCTCTTACGTTTTTTAATTTAATTTTTTATTAAAGTATCCTAGCCGTGTCGTATCTTGATTTTCAAAATTTTCTCGTATCCCCGTATCCGTATTGTGTCGTATCTCATATCGTATCCCGTATCCAAGCTTCATAGATTGCAATTCTTTGTACCTTTGCTTTTATTGATAAACCTTTTAAAATTCTCTGGAAGCTCTTTTCTTCTATTAAACAAGTCAGTATTGATATGAATGACATTAAGTTTTCTGTGGAGACTCCTTTGTATCTACTCAACTTGTTGATAGTGTTCTTATGTGAAATCATTGACGGTAACTCCAAAAAACTCTTCAGGTTTAAACATTGACTTCTCTCTTTCCTTTCATGTTTTTTTGTTTATTTTTTAAAATAAAACGAACCAGGGTTGGGAGTGAAAGAAAAGAAAATCAATGACTTCTATCTAATTCAATTGAACAGACTACACAATTTGTTGACTGCACCAAATCTTGGTCCAACAAATTTAGACCATTAACCAATAAAAAATAAAAAATCATGATATACATGACTTTTAAAGTAAAGTGAAGGCTTATATGGAGACTCAAGATTCTTAAGAAGGTTAAAATTCTTCTTTGACGAATAGCACTTGGTTGTCTTCCTTCCAACGTGATAATCGTAGGCGACAACATGTCGCGTATGATCAGGTATGTCCTACGTGTGAAGTTGAAGATGAGCTTCATATATTTTTTAAATGCCAACATGCTATTCGGGTTTGGGATATTAACAGTATTTCTTAGGTTGTTAAGAACTCTTTATCACAGGCGGTTTCTTTTAATGATTGCTTTTTCAGTTTGCTGGAAGTGCTCACGCATGAACAAGTTACTTTTGCTATGGTGTTCTTGATCTTGTGGAAAAGAAAAAATGAAAAGGTATGGGAAAATATATCCAAACTAGACATCATTCATATTCAGTTGGCCATGGACAATTTATATGAAGGGCAAATGGCCAGAAAGAGGCCGAATCAGCCACATGAGAATACTAGCCAAGGTCTTGTTACTATTGAGATGGACGGTCTCTCATTGGTTAATGTTGTAACTTAAATTAGATATGTTAGGAGGTAAGCGAATCTTGTTGCTCTTGTCCAACCTATATTTAAAACATTATTGCTATTGAAATGAATTAAGTTTGTTTGTGTCAAAAATAAGTATTTGACATAGAGTCAAAAAAATTTACGCCATATAACTTTTTTTGGAGACTAATCCCTCTAGTCGGGTAGAACCACAATGGGCGACAAAGCTCTCCCCCAATATATTTAAACTGCTACATGTCTAAAGTTGGATTCGAACTCAACTTTGGTTAAGCTAAAAGAGACTGCTAATGCTAATGATGTATATAAATAGGTTTTTTTCTATACAATTTCCTTTCTAAATAGTTATAGATTATAAAGAAACCTACAATTTTATTTTATTTTTATAAAAGTTTATAATTTTCTTTGATTTCTCTAAAATTAAACAAAGTAATCATCGTGAGCGTACTTCCAAAGTTCCAATTGTCCAAAAAAGTAATATCCCAAGCATTCCGTAATCTACTGATATTCCCTTTCTTATCTTTCTCAGTTTCACCGTCACAATCAAATTAGGGTTTTTCACTCTTGCAAAAATCACCGCTCACAACAGCCACAGTTTCACACCTAAATCAACATGAAGCGACAAAAGCAGCATGAAAACGAAGAGAATGAAGACATGGGAAGCCAAGACACGTTAAGCGACTTGCCGGATTGCCTTCTGATTCACATACTTTCGTTTTTGAACTTCAAAGACGCAGTTCAAACTTGCATATTATCATCACGATGGAAACATCTTTGGAAGCATCTTACCGTTGTTACATTACACTCCTCTCTCTTTAGGGCCGTTTACAGTTTCATGGAATTCGTGTCTAGGATTCTCTCTCTTCGCGATAACTCCACGCCGTTGAACGCTCTCGATTTCAAATTTCACGTTCCCGTGGAGTCTCACGTACTGGAAAGGATCGTAGGATACGCCGCTTCACACAATGTCAACTGTTTACGTCTTTCTTATATATATGGAGGCTTTTCGTCTTCTTTCTTGTTGTCGTGTCACTCTTTGACATCTCTAGACATTGGGTCCCAAACTGATTTCAATCAAAGGAAATTTCCGAATTCTCTGAATTTGCCAGCATTAACCTACTTGAAACTACATTGTTTCTCTTTTTACACTGGAAGCGATGGCCGCGTCGAGCCTTTTTCCACTTTTAAGAGGTTGAATACCTTGTTCCTTTACCGCTGTGTAGTTCAGGATGCACAACAACCCCTATGGATATCAAGTACCACGCTTCTCAATCTCTCTATATATTCGGGTTTATATCTTCCTTTTGGACCGCGCATTTCGAATATTGAGCTATTTGCTCCAAGTCTGTGTACCTTAGCTTTAACCTCTAAACACATTCTGAAACTCTCTGGGAGCCATATTTCTTCTATCAAACAAGTCAGTATTGATGTACGACCACAGGTCATCCCTCCTTTGGATACTTTGGATCTACTTAACTTTTTGATAGAGTTGACTAATGTCGAATCACTGATTGTAACTCCAACAACTCTTCAGGTACCACCAACCTTGACTTCTTTAATTGCTTAATTTAGTCAAAAACATTGTACTAAACTGCTACTAATCTGCATCTCATCCCTTATTGTTTAGGTTCTCTCGTTAATTCATGATATATCGAAGCTCAAACTCACTTCCTTGTGTAACTTGAAGTCACTCAACTTGAAGTTGGATTCATATATATTTCCTGCGGTGATTCTTCAGAGAGATATAAAATTGGAGCTAGCAGGTGGCAAGTCATGGAAAGAGAATGCAAAGTTGCGAGAAACAATTAAAGTAGGATTGCGACCAATATATTCATCCATTCTTGATGGAATGATTGAATTTTTGCTTCAAAATTCGCCCTCAGCAAAAGTTGACATCCTTTTAGAGAGTTAAATTGAAATATATTAGATGCTGAATTTAAATTAGTTGAAATATATTATTTTAATTAGACTTTTAACTACAGTTGCTTTTATGATATTACCCACTAGTAGTACTAGTCATTATATATGTAATCTCACGAAGACATTGTAGGGACACCAATCAATGAAGATGAATTTTATTTTTAGTAGTCTAGTTTTTATTTTCTATGTTCTCTTTATCTTCCACGCTAGTTTTATATCTATTTTCTAGGTTTAGGTCAAAGCATCCTAAGTTGAATATCCACCTTGTTAAAGTAATATTCTTCCATTTTCTTTTTGCCCATTTGTTTCACCAAAAGTATCTGCTATAACTTATTACAGGATAATCTTATTCACAACATTTTCCTTTATGCTTTAGATTTCCTTTATGCGTACCAGAGCTAAATGAGTGCTACTTTGGTGTCATATTCTCATGGTTTTGTTGCTCATAAGATGCTGACAGAAATTACATCCTTAACTGCTTTTTTATGATTTGTCTCAGTTCCATTGGGATGTTTGAATTGCAATATAGGTGTTAGATTTTGTTTTCTTTAACAGCTTTAACTGGTTTCTTTGCTGTGACAGTCTTTTTTTCACATTTAGTGGTGTTATATGGTGTTTAAGGGGTTTGCTTTGTTTTTCACATTGGGGAATATGTTGCTTCCATTGATTGTGTTGTTGCCTTTGTTGGATTTTAATTTGTAAGTTGAATTGAGTTGGTTAAAGGCAGCATATCTTGACGAACAAGCTACTAAAGAAAATGCTCAGGCTTCCGATATGTTGATTTTGAGTTATATCTGCAATATGATATTTGATTCAATGAATGCAAAGACAATTTTATGTGCTTGATCCTTATCACAAGTTGTGCATATGACATTTTTTTAACCACAGGTTTGTCATTGAGCTGTCTCTAGCTAAGTGCAGTTTCTTTATTTTTATTTTTGGTATTAAACGGGGCCAAAACATCCCTCGCAAAATGCTTATCACAGTAGAATTTTTAGGATTAGACATAAGTAACAATCTTATTTCTCCTTAAATAGTGAACACCTTGTGAAGGTTCACTTTCACTTCCTTCCCTGGCTCCTTTCTTGAAGAAATTAATAGAGATTTGTTGTGACCAAGTTCAGGTTTGGACAAAATAATTGCTGCAAAACACAAACACAAATGCAGACCATTTAGCTACAATGTGCTTGGCCCTCTGATGATACATTTGATTTTTACACAAATGTATAAGCATTTTGGCTATCCCAATTCTGATAGAAGGCCATTTAGCTACAAAGCCTCCTTCACCACCTCGGTTAGGGACACATGTTCTGCCTCTGTTGTTGAAAGAGCAACACATGTTCTGACAGTGTTTTTTAAGAGAGTGAAAATATAACCCGTGAGAGACCTCCTTTTATCTAGATCTCCTGCATAGTCTAAATTTACACAGGCTTGAATCTGCTGAGTGTTATCCTTGCTGCCAGAGTATACCAAACCAGTATCAATACTTCCTTTTAATTACCTTAATACTTCCTGATCTTATGCTACTTTCTTTCCCTTTCTTTAATTCTTTTTTTTTTTTCATGTTGATGACTATGATTACCTCTTCCCTATACAAAGAGCAAGCAAGATTCTGATAATTATGGCCTCACCAAGTGCCTCCAAACTAAGTTTGTTCTGACCATCATGAAGTATTTGCTGTCATACATTTTTCAGATGGATGTACATACATTCTTTATCTTCTTGTCAACAATGTTAAAGGACCTCTTAGCATGTTTTATATGTTTAACTTCAGTGTTGATGATGATATTTCTTTGAAGATTACTTTCTTTCTGGATGGATGAAATTTGTTTGCTTTTGTGATATAGATAAATTAATCCCCGCGTGATATTTCTGAATTCTCTGAACTTGCCAGCACTAACCTACTTGAAACTAGACTACTTGTCCTTTTGCAGTGGAAACATGCTTCCAGATAGATAAATCTACTTCATGAAACGGATGTAAATGCTCTGCAAGTCAAAAAGGTTGTCCTTTTTAGTGTTTGAGAATGTTGCGAATTTGGAGCAAAATATTTTAATCCAGTCTCTAGATGTAGGAACAAGAAGATAAAGAGAAAGCTTGGAAGGAAAACCAAGACAATTGTTAAGTTCATCTTCTTCTAATATGTGACAATATCACATCAATTGAATGCCTGAAATTTCTAATAAAAGCATATCATATCAGCTCTTCCAAATTTCAATTTTGCAATATTGAAAAGAATGTGTGTATGCATCTTTGAGTAAAGGGTGTGAAATGTGAATCATAGGCAGCTTTGCAGCTCTTTATAATTTATAATTGTTAGGAACTTTGTAAGTGGGGATTCCAAATGAGTTAGTTTTAGGTTGTTAGGGGAGTTGATATATTCTGTTAGGTAGTTAATGGTTAGTTAGGCTCATTCTCTTCCATCCCTTGTATGGGAAGCTTATAAATAAAGGCTTCCACCCCCTTTGAATGCATCTTGGATCATATTTTGTGTATAGCCGAGACCCGGTGAGGCCGGATTATCGGGTTATGCTGGGGAAGAGCCTACTCTCTCCAATTGTTTCACATCATTCAATAAAATTCCCTTTTCGTTCTTATTCCGATTGCCCTTTTGCTAGCTATCATTAGGCTAGGAACCTAACAATAATCTTCTTAATTTGATAGTATGTATGGGAATTATGGATTGGTGTTTTCCTGAAAATCATCGTAGCTTCCAAACCATTCTCGGTTGCTGCTTTACATTCTCTATCGCTTCCTCTAACCTAGCTCCGTTGCTTTTCTCTGCAGGTGGGAACCCTAAGCCACGTGTCATCGCATTTGGTAAATGCTTATGGTCTGTTGTCAAACTCCTTTTTCATTCCGCAGTAATATTTCTCAAAGACAAAGCAAAACTAGGTGTCTGCTATGGAATTTGAATGGATTCATATTATTACATATAGTTCCAGAAAATGTTATTCTGCGTTACCTGCTGACTGTGGTTTTAAAACTACTCGTTTAATGGGCCTCTCGTGCATTTTTGCCTTATTGTTATTGTTATTGTTATATATTATCTTGATTTTGCTGAAAGATTCTATTTCTATATTCAACCATGCATATATTACATTAAAACATAAACTTCAAATGGAGCAAAATGTATAATTAACGGTTACATAAATTATAAATTCGTTACGTGAAACACTACATACAGAAAAACCAAACCATAAAATGCAAAAGAACGAAACCATAATGTATAATTAACGGTTACATAAACTATAAATTCGTTACATGAAACACTAAATCCAAAAATAATATATTAAATGGTTGCCTTGGACGCATATGGTGAATAAGGCGATTTAGTGTTTTAATGTACTAAATTATTGTTTTAATATATTATTTTGCACTTTGTGTTGTTTATTTGAAAAGTTTATGCAATGCACGTTATTTTGCTCAATTGGAAGTTTCCGTTTTAATGTAATATATGCATGGATGAATGTAGAAATAGAATCATAAACAGGGTTGAATGTTGAAACAATACCACATATGACTTAAAAAAAATAATGGCACTTTGGTCATTGATTTTTTTGCTCGATATCAATTAGGTCCCTGACTTATGTAACCTAATATCAATTAGGTCCCTGACTTATGTAACTTAGTATCAATTTGGTCCCTCACTTATATAACTTAGCATCAATTTGGTCCTCGTAACAAACTATTTTTTTCTAAAAAAAGTATCAATTTAGTCCCCAACATTTGTGTGACGTGGCATGCTGACATGAATTTTTTTATTTTTTTGGTAGTGTCAATTTGGTCTCTGACATTTGCCACATCAGCTTTGTAACTAACCATGGTTAACAAAAGGTCCAAATTGACACACATTTGTAAATGTTGAGGACTAAATTGACACATGTGAAAAGTCAGGGACCAAATTGAACATTTTTAAAAAGTCAGGGACTAAATTTAGTATTACCTCAATATTAATCTCGTGTTTTTATATATCAGTGTAGTTATCCCGTGTTTTTTTATATATCAGTGCAGTTATCTCATAGTTTCAATTGATTATTTTAGTTGATTAGTATTTTATAACAGATAGTAGATTATCAATATCAAATATTTATCCCGTGTTTTTTATATATCAGTGACAATTATTTGTCTTTTTTTAGGTATTAGGGACAAATATTTGTCACATGTGTTTTAAATATTAATCAGTAGTTTAAATAGTCATTAAGTCTTTTTTCTTTTTTAAGAAATTTGGTTTATAGTTGTCTTCAAACCTTATAATTACCAAAGGCAAATATTAATCTCGTGTTTTTATATATCAGTGTAGTTATCCCCTGTTTTTAATATATTAGTGCAGTTATCTGGTAGTTTCAGTTGATTATCTTTGTTGATTAGTAAATTATAGTAGATAGTAGAATATCGATAAGAAATATTTGTTTTATATGTTAATTAGTAGTTTAAATAGTAATTAAGTCTTCTTGTTTTTAGATAGTAGGTTTGAGTAGTCTTCAAAAAATTTAATTATCAATGACAAATATTAATCCTGTGCTTTTTTATATATCAATGCAGTTATCTCGTGTTTTCTTACATATCATTGCAATTATCTCGTAGTTTCAATTGATTATTTTAGTTGATTAGTAGATTATAGTAGATAATAAATATTGATAGTAGATTATCAATAAGAAATATTTATTTTAAATATTAACTATTAGTTTAAATAATCATTAAGCCTTATTGTTTTTTTTGACAAAAGCCTTCTTGTTTTTTAAATAGTAGGTTTATCAATGACAAATATTAATTCCGTGTTTTTTATATAGTAGTCTTCAAAAAATATGGAACAAATATTTGTCACTAATTTTTTATAGTAGTTTTTTAATTTAGTAATTTTTAATGACAAAAAATAATTGTCCTTGTATTAGGTTATTTGTATAGCCTTTTGTAGTTGGATGTGAAAGAAAGTGGGACCAAACATGTGAGTATGGATATGTGTGAAAAAGATTTAAATTTTAGTCCAATTATCATTGTATCATTTCTCATTAAATAAAGCTATCTAGGTGTCAAATAAAGTGAGAGGCTAAAGATGGAATTTTAAGTGTAGTTTATTAGTATAAATAGATATTAGATAGATAGATTAGATTAGATTAGATAGATGATGATGATGATAATAATAATAATAATAATAATAATAATAGATTTGTGAGTGAGTTTGAATTTGAATTAAACGTGGAGGGAAAGAGATAGAGAAAAAGAGTTGGGAAAAGTGAAAAGTTGGGAAGAGTCAAAAGTTTGGTCCATAAATTGACATTAGTACCTTTTAGTCTTGTATTAGATAGTACATGTGTCACTTAAAGGTGAGGGCTAATTTTGGTAGTTCAATGGTGATGTTTTTGATTATATAGATAATAATAACTAGGGGGACCGGGCCCGTCTTTCATGTGTTGGTGTATTGGTGTGTTAGTGGGTGGTTGTTATTATTATTATTACTAGGGGCAAAGACGGGCCCTTCGGGCCCGTCTTTCATGTGTTGGTGAGTTGATGGATAAATAATAAATAATAATATAATGAAATAGTGTTAGTGGGTAGTTATAAGGGTATTTTGGTCAGAAAAATCTGACACCAAAAAAAGGAATTCCCTTTATATATAGGTATAGATTAGAATTAGAAATAGAAATGTGTAGGGTGTTAGTGGGTAGTTATCATTACAATAAGGGCATTTTGGTCAGAAAAATCTGACACCAAAATGATAGTTTTTTTTAGAATCCCCTTTATTAATAGTTATAGATAATAATAATAATAATAATAATAATAATAATAATAATAATAATAATAATAGATTTGTGAGGGAGTTTGAATTTGAATTAAACGTGGAGGGAAAGAGAAAGAGAAAAAGAGTTGGGAAAAGTGACTTTTAAATAGACTTTTAAACGTGTAGGCTTTTGTAAAAAAAATTGTGAAATAGACTTTTATACAGACTTTTAGGCCTTGCCAGACTTTCACAAAGGTTAGATCAGACCAAAAAATTGGGTCTGTGACAAGCCACAGGTCAGGCTCATCCCTAACACTTTCAAGACAGGCCAGACTCAGACCATGCAAATCCCAGCTCGGCCCAGCCTATTCCCCCCAGTTGTGGGTTCCTATACTACTTTATAAAGCGCTAATGTAGAAGGTTGAACTAATAAACTAAGAATGTATAAAAGTAAAGAAGAAAACCGATAAAGAAAAAGAAAAATAAGTAAAGTCACGTGTCTGTGTGTGTATACACACGTGGTCTCTATTTGCCACTAGTACTAGCCTACAACACCACTGTTGGATTGGCTAAGATCAACGTACATTAACGCTTACGCGCCCTAAAAGCTAGGAGAGTTGTTCCACAACATCCACTAGTACGATGAGTGGGGTAAAATATCTCCGCTCCTACTTCCATGACGCTTCTCCACGTTTATTTCAAACGCTCATTTGCCTCGGCCAACTATTCACATTCACTTCCCATAAATGTAGGAAGGTGGTTACCGTAACTTGACTTCGTCTTTTTCATTATATTTCTTTTTTATAAATCATATAATTATAACTTGGGCATTTAATAAATAATTATTTGAACCCAATAAGACTAAATAATAGCCTCCTAGCCTATATAGACTTAGTAGCCACGTTCAGCCGATTTGCGTCAGTCTTGCCCCGGTTGATTCTACGTTAGCCAAGTAGGCGCCTCAACCGCTCATCGACTATTTATCTTAGCTGTGTAGTCGTGTATAATCAATTAGACATTAAGCGGTTAATTTTGTATTTTGCCGACGGGAGTCAGCTCTCAGCCCTCGACTAGCCGATTCTATGTCAGTAAATTGGCCCTAGACTAATTAAGGTGTAAACACATGTATATAAAAATAGAATTGCTGAAATCATGTAAGTGGACATGTATTTAAATTGAAACACTGCATCCTATGATGCATAACTCTAGCCAATGTAGTTTTTTAGAAGAAAGAAGGACTGAGATTGTAAGAGTAATTGAGATTTAGAGCGTGTTTATAGCCAATGCAATTTTTTTGGGTAAACTAAGGTATCTCTTGCGCGCGCAACTACATAGACTAATCTCTCGAAGAGGTACTGAAATCCATTTAAGTGGTCAACCTCTCCCACCGGGTATTTTTCCACGCAAACCGATAAGAGATCGAACTCTTGACCAAATGATTAAGAAGCCCAAGTATAGCCAATGCAATTTTATTTTACCAACATAATTTTTTAGGGTAATTTTGTAAAATGGATTTTAAGAGTGAAACTAAATAGATTTTCTTTTTTGTTGGTGTGAACTGGATAGAAAAATATAACACCATTACTATTAGTTATCTATTAAATAGTTGAATTGGCATACATTATTGCTATAAAAAATTGGATTCAGATTCGGTGCAGTTGACTGCACTAGATCTAGGTCAAAAAATATTTAGACTATCAACTAATCAAAAACTATAGTATACACGACTTTTAAAGTATTTTTTATTTATTTCGGGTCATAGGTGCATAGTTTTTACCGACTTTGCCAGTACGTGCAGTTCTCCCCTTCAAACATAGTTTTTGTCGCACCTAAAGTTTGAACCCAAGACTTTGGGGTGTGATCGAATTCCAATTATACCATTTAGACCAACTTTTATTAGATATTTTTAAAGTATTTGATTTGATATAGAGTTAGATATATTTTTTTATATGACGTATAACTTTGTTTTTTTTTTTTACAAAACGTATAACTTTGTTATTGCCTAACATTGAATCATTGATGATGTATATAATTTTTTTATTTTTATACAATTTCCTATTAAAATAGTTTTTTTACATAACCTTTTCAAAAAGTAGATTATACTGAGCGTACCGCCAATTTGTCAAAAAAACGTAATATCCGGAGCATTCCATAATCCGTTCTCGTCTTTACCCTTACTTAGCCCTTCTTATCTTTCTCAGTTGATTCCACCGTCACAATCAATTAGGGTTTTTCACTCTTGCAAAAATCACCCCTCACCGCCACAGGTCTCACACCTATATCAACATGAGTCATGAAAACGAAGAGAATGAAGACACAGGAAGCCATGATCACAACCAGCGTCAAAACAAAGACAACAGAGACACGCTTTGCGACTTGCCGGATTGCCTTCTCATTCACATACTTTCGCTTTTGACCGTCAAAGAAGCAGTTCAAACTTGCATATTATCATCAAGATGGAAACATCAATCTTAATTTTACCGCTCTTACATTACACCGCTCTGATTTTAGGACTGTGAAGGGTTTCATGGAATTCGTGACTGGGATTCTGTCTCTTCGCAATTACTCCACGCCGTTGAATGCTCTTGATTTCGAATGTCAGGATCGTGTGGAGCCTCACGTACTCAAAAGGATATACGCCGCTTCACACAATGTCAACTGTTTAAGTCTCTGTTATCAATATGGACGCTTTTCGCCTTACTTCTTGTTTTCATGTCACTCTTTGACATCCCTAGACATTGGGTCCAAAAATGATTTCCATGTAAAGAAATTTCCGAATTCTCTGAATTTGCCAGCATTAACCTACTTGAAACTATACTACTTTTCCTTTTACGCCCGAAACGACGGCCGCGTCGAGCCTTTTTCCACTTTTAACAAGTTGAACACCTTGTTTCTTTACTGCTGCATTATTCAATATCGACAACAACCCCTCTGCATATCAAGTACCACGCTTCGGGTTATGTTTTTACGAGCTTTTCGAATATTGAGCTATTTGCTTCAAGTCTATGTACCTTTGCTTTAACCTGTAATCCCTTTCCGAAACTCCCTGGGAGCCATCTTTCATCTATTGAACAAGTCAGTATTGATGTACGGGATTACGAGGTCATGCCTCGGTTGGATCTACTTAACTTTTTGATAGCGTTGACTAATATTAAATCATTGACCGTAACTCCAACAACTCTTCAGGTACCACCTTGACTTCCTTAATTGTTAAATTTTGTCAAAAAACATTGTATTAAACTGCTATTAATTCGCCTCTCATCCCTTATTCCTTAGGCTCTCTCATTAGTTCCCGATATATTAAAGCTCAAACTCACTTCCTTGTGTAACTTGAAGTTACTCAATCTGAAGTTGGATTCATATATATTTTTGGGGACTCGTCAGAGAGATGTAAAGCTGGAGCTAGCGGATGGCAAGTCATGGAAAGAAAATGCCAAGTTGCAGAAAAAAATTAAAGCAGGATTGGAACCAATATATTCATCCATTCTTGATAGAATGATTGAATTTTTGCTTCAAAACTCACTTTCAGCAAAAGTTGACATCCTGTTAGATAGTTAAATTGAAATATATTAGATGTTGAATTTAAATAAGTTGGAATTTCATTTTATTGTTATTTTTATGATTTGTCTCAGTTCCATTGGGATGTTTGAATTGCAATATAGGTGTTAGATTTTGTTTTCTTTAACAGCTTTAAGTGATTTCTTTGCTGTGACAGTCTTTTTTTCACATTTAGTGGTGTTATATGGTGTTTAAGGGGTTTGCTTTGTTTTTCACATTGGAGAATATGTTGCGGCCATTGATTGTGTTGTTGCCTTTGTTGGATTTTAATATGTAAGTTGAATTGAGTTTTTTAAGGGCTTCTGATATGTTGATTGTAAGTTATATTTGCAATATGATATTTGATTCAATGAATGCAAAGACAATTTTATGTGCTTGATCCTTATCACAAGTTGTGCATATGACATATTTTATGTCTCTATCTAGCTAAGTGCAGTTTCTTTATTTTTATTTTTGGTATTAAACGGGGCCAAAACATCCCTCACAAAATGCTTATCAGAGTAGAATTTTTAGGATTAGACTTAAGTAACAATCTTATTTCTCCCTAAATAGTGCATATGAAGCAAAAATTGTTACTTAAGTGAGTTTTGAAGCAAAAGGATGATTGAATTGAGCTACAGGTTTCTCAATCTCTCTTAAGTAACAATCTTATTTCTCCCTAAAAATGACTTAAGTAACAATTCTATGCATATGACATTTTTTTAACTACAGGTTTGTCATTGAGCTGTCTCTAGCTAATTGCAGTTACTTTATTTTTATTAGGAATTTAGGATTATACTTAAGTAAAACAATCTTATTTCTCCCTATCAAAGTGAACGCAGTGTGAAGGTTCACTTTCACTTCCTTCCTTGGCTCCTTTCTTGAAGAAATTAATAGAGATTGTTTGATCTTCATAGAATTGCATATAAATAATTTGTATACATTTTTTATTGCCTACATTCTATAGCATATATGATTTGGTGTATGAATATATAGCCTTAATATTCTTTTACATAGAATATGGGAGTAATATTGATTATTGGTATAAACTCAGCACAACCCTTTCTTGGTTCTGAAAAAGTTAAGACTATAAAACTACTTCTTGCAGAGCTGGGGGATACAAAAGCTCACTAAAATGGTGGCACTGCCATGGGATCCAAAGCTCATATAGTATCCAATATATTGCTGGAAATATAAATTTGATTGCTTTAGTATAAATATATAAGAACTGATCTAGACCAGCGCATCCACCGCCGAACGCAGTGACTAATCCCCTCACTGGATTGGAGGCACCTCGAAGGGTGAGATAGCTAGCCCAGGGATTTAAAGCTGCTCCATACCCAATATGAGGATCGAACCCTCGACACTTGGTTAAGGGAGGATGAGCCCCAACCGCTCAACCACCGCCGAACTGATCTCCTTATGTTTGGATCTTTGATGATTGAATGACATTTTCACCTTTGTGAATTTGTGAGAAACATCTCGGTCTAATTGAGAGCAACACATGATTGAATGACATTTTCATCATCCATATTTTGTTTGCATTAATGAACTAAATAAGACCCTAGTTTTCTCCCATCTCCTTCTTTATAACAAAGTACCTATTAGACTCTAAGAATAAAATTTAAAATTTTAATTTATTTGGAATGATGGGTATCTGCTTGTTTTAAGCCTATTTCTCATGTTCTCCACTTCGCTCTCTTTGACATTCTCTGAAGTCGCTTTTCCTCTATGAAGTCCCGATACTTCAAAAATGGCAACGTATCCGTGTCCGATACGTATCCGTTACCGATACGCACCCGATACTTCTCGATAAAAAAAAATATTTCACTCGATACTTTTCAGGTACATCTTTGATACTCCTTACCAACTAAGGATACTTCTCAGATACATTTCAGATACCTCTTACCAACTAAGCACATGATTTCTACTCATATATATATATATATATATATATATATATATATATATATATGATACACTCTAGTACCTCAATAACTAAAAGACAATATTATATGTTTTTTCGTAACACAAGCATAAAAGAAATTATACATTATGATATGGGTGGGATAAATATACGTAACTATATGCCAAGTTATATAAGGAGCAGACTAAAAAGTGGCATGATAAGTGCATCCAACAGCGTGAATTCCATGTTGGTGAGAAAGTTTTAATTTATAACTCACGTTTTTGTCTTTTTCCAGGAAAGTTGCGCTCAAGGTGGTATATGGCCCTTACACTGTTACTCAAGTTTTTCCTTATGGAGTTCTTGAGGTATCTCATGAAGATGGTACCACTTTTAAAGTCAATGGTCAGCGTGTAAAGCAGTTTGAGGAAGGGTTACTCCAAGTGATCTATGTCACCGCCCTCAAGGATTGACCATAGTACCGTCAGGCTCGGAACGTTAAACAAGCGCTTCGCAGGAGGCAACCTGTGTTTTTTTTCCTCTCATTTTTGTTTTGTTTTGTTTTTTTAGGAATTAGCTCAGTTTGCAAGCTCTCTCAGGGAAGTCACTCTTACTCTCTCTCTCTCTCATTTATTTCTGTGTCAATTTGATATTTTGCATTGAGGACCATGCTTCATGCTAGTGTGGGGGAGGAGAGTTTATTTTGTCACTTGATCTCTATTAATGCACATACCCACCATATATGTTAATAGCATTTTTTCTGGTTTGTTTTGGCTACATCCACTCGGACCTTTGGGGGCCATCTCAAACACCAACACATGGAAGAAAGAGGTATTTCTTAACCCTTACTGATGACTTTAGTAGGAAAGTTTGGATTTAATTATTAAAAACAAAAAATGGAGCATTTAGAACTTTTGTTGGTTGGAAGAAAAAGGTTGAAAATCAGTGTGGTTTAAAGGTTAAAGCACTAAGAACCGATAATGGTTTGGAATTTTGTAATGAGGAGTTCAATAATTTTTGCAAAGAACATGAGATTTATAGGAATCTTACTGTTAGAGGAACTTCTCAACAAAATGGTTTAGCGGAAAGGCTAAACAAGACACTATTAGAGAAAGTAAGATGTATGTTATCATGTGCTAACCTTCCAAAATCTTTTTGGGGTGAAGTCGTCCATACAACTTGCTATCTTGTTAATAGGAGTCCTTCTACTGCTTTAAACTTTAAGACACCACAGGAAGTTTGGACGGGGAAACCACCAAACCTAAACAATTTGAAAATCTTTGGTTGCCCGGCCTATTTCCATGTAAGTGAGGGAAAACTAGAACCAAGAGCAAAGAAAGGTTTGTTTATGGGATATCTAGATGGTGTGAAAGGCTACAGAATATGGTCTATAGATGAGAAAAAATGTATTATTAGTAGGGATGTGGTATTCAAGGAAACAAAATTGACTAAGGGTAAAGAAACAAAAGAAACCCTTGATAAAAGTGAGTTGAACAGTGAGTTTCAAGTTGAGGTGGAGCATGATGATAAACCTAGTGATACTGTCACTAATGTTGATCAACAAAATGAGATTGTGGATCACAATAGTGAAGCTAATTCTGAATCAGAAAGTGACGAATCAGAGGAAGATTACTTACTATGCAGATAGAGCGGAGGCCATTAAACGCCTCAATGTTACATATGAAACAACTGTAAGGCATATGGTGTTACTAAATATTGGCACATGATCTGTAAATCTGTCAAAATTATCCAGACCAATGAATAATTTAGGACACAACACGCCAAAACTCATTTCTAGAACTTTCCAGGAATGTTTGGAGTTGAGACACGAAATAGAAGCAATGAAGCAGAAAATTCATATACACAAACTTGAATCAGGACTTGTCCCCCTCAGAACGTCCTTTGAGCAGCTGATTTACATCATATCGCAACATCTCCACATATTCCTGTACAGCCAACAAATTTAATTTTTGATGTAATTGAGCACAAACCATCAAGCAAAAGAATAAAAACAGTTGTTTGTGTATCAAGAAATTTCGGCAGTACAAAATGCAGCTTTCGGGGCACAAACAACACATCAAATAAACGAATACTTACACTGGCAAGATTCTCATTGCTGCATAACTCATCCAGAAGATCATTAGAAGCACTTTCACTGCCAGAAAGCTGGACAGCATTTTCAGCTACAGCACGGAAGACATCTTTGAAAGGTGTTTTGAGCAGTGGCGTATCTAGGACCTTGAGATAGGGTGTGCAATTTTTTTTAAACACACGCATTGCTATAAATATAATAAAGGAGGAAGAGAAGAAAGAAGAAATTACTCGAGAAGGAGGAAACACGCAGAGAGAGAAAATTAGAAATGTGTAAGCCTGCAAGTAATTATGTGAATATGGTGTATTAGATAGGTGCAAAACAAGGAGCCTCGATGCAAACAAATACTTTTTGGGTGTGCAAAATATTTTTAATAAGATATAACTGCTAATATTATTTTTTAATAGGAATATTAATACTAATAGTATTTTTTCAGGGTGGTCCGTTGACCACCCTGGCATTAACGTAGATCCGCCCCTGGTTTTGAGCAAGGTGATTATGCTATTCTTTTTGCTATCTGTGCTGATTTTGCTATTCTTTTTTGCTATCTGTGATTGCTGCTTGCTTTGAAGTGCAGATTTATTTTGTTGAGTTTTAGAACCAATTGCATGGCCTTGAGCCAACAAGTTCGACAGTATTGTTTTGTTTAATGCTTTTTTGATTATTTGATTGTGTACTTCATTGTATTTCCTCACATTAATCATAGCTACTACTAGTATTATTAAGTGAATCTGTTTGTGGCATATCAATGAGTAATTTATATATAATCTTTTAACTCTGATGTGTGAATCTGATAGGACTAGCACTAGAAAACAGAGAGGACTGAAATAGAGTCTTTTTATTGCATGAATTGCATGAACTGACACTATATTATCATGTTTTTAAATAAACTATTCAATAGCTTGATTTGAGCATCTGTTGATTTTAAATAAGTGTAGTTAGACTTCCTTATATTATCATGTTTTTAATTATCTGTTAATTTGATTTCAAGATATGGAAAACAATTGGATATATTATATTTTCTTTCAATCTTTACATGGTTGTTTAGGATGCTACTTCTTTCACTTTGTAATTGGTTTTCAGTTTCAATCTGAGTTAGTATGCAAACCAAATGTTTTATTGCAAAGTGCATCCATAGCAGAAGAAAGCTCTTGATAGGATGGTGTCCTTCTAGGCCAGTCAAAACTATGAGTCTCTTGTGGCATAGTTAGAGGTTGTTATATGATAGGATCATAATTCAACTATGTCCATAGATGATCATAATTTTTAATTTGTATAAATATTGCTTCATACACAAACAAAAACTATGAGAGCATGGCATATTACTAGTTCTGTTAGAAACATAGAAGCTACATGAGCTGCATTACAATTCATTCTGATTTATGACAAATTTATTCTTCCCCTGTTCTGTTTGACTGATTCATTGTGATTTACTTGACAGATTTATTTGATAAGGACATGTTTTAGTCTGTGAACTTGATTGATTCATTGTTGATTTTAAATAAGTGTAGTTAGACTTCCTTATATTATCATGTTTTTAATTATCTATTAATTTGATTTCAAGATATGGACACTAGTGTAGTTAATGCTTCAAGAAAACGTAAACAAGATGGGACACATATTCCTATAACAGTTGCTGCGGATGATAGGCCTAGATATCGTAATAGAAAGGGTGATATCACTACAAATGTGTTAGGAGTTTGTGGTCCAGATTTAAGGTACATTTATGTGTTACCTGGATGGGAAGGGTCTGCAGGAGATTCTCGAGTATTGCAGGATGCATTACGTCGTCAAAATTGCCTTCGAGTTCCAAATGGTAATATTATGAAAATGGTGAGAGTTTATTTATTTAGTGCATAGAATACAACTATATGACTTTTTCTTTGGTTTGGGAAAACCATTGTAGGTAAATAATTTCTTGTGGATGCGGGGTATACAAATGGCCCGGGGTTTTTGGCACCTTATCGAGGGACTAGATATCATCTCAATGAATGGATTGGAAACACCCCTCAAAATTACAAGGAGTTGTTCAATCTTCGTCATGCAACTGCAAGGAATGTAATTGAAAGATCATTCGGGGTATTGAAAAAAAGATGGAGTATACTAAGAACTCCTTCCTTTTTTGATATAAAAACCCAAATAAGAATTATTAATGCTTGTTTCATATTACAAAATTTTATAATAAGAATTATTAATGCTTGTTTCACTACCTAAGTGTTTACTTACAAATAGTAAGCTGTAGCTTATAAATACTATTCATAATCCAAAATATTTTTGAATATCCAAGAGTCATTTCCCCCAAGGCCAGAGGTGGAAAATACACAAATTAGAGAGCAGTCAAATAACCCTAATGTTTAGCACATTACTTTGTCCACTATGGATTTTTGAAAAGCCATTTTTCACCTATGGCTTAAAGAGACAATGTGCCAAACCATGGGCCCACAGACAAATGCATTGTACCCAACAGAAATCAAATGAACAAAAGGGCTTGCGAAAGCAAAACAATATCAAAACAAAAAATGGCATGCAATATGAAGGTTCAAAATGGGCCAACCAGAAGCAAAAATGTGCCAACAACATTTAAAGGAATAGAGGCTTAGACATGCCAGTCATTTAAAGGAATAGAGAATAGTGATGCAGGATTTCCCCCTCCAAGGGCTTGAGATACAATGGGCATCATCTGTTGAAGCATCCTTGATAAGTCGACACCACCACCCTGCCCTCTTCCCATTCCAGTAAACATATTCCCCATGTCCTGACCACCGACCTGCTGAGCGATCTGATTGACCGTGTTCATTAACTGTGGGCTCTGTGTGAACTGCTGCAACATATTCCTCAAGCCATTGGGTGATTCAACTCCCGTTTGCTGTGAAACCCCTTCGAACAAACCATTCAAAGCAGGGCTATGCAAAACCTGAGACATTACACTGGACACATCAATCTGACTACCACCATAGGGCATGGGCTGCTGAGATGGCCTATTAGCATTTCTCAAATTCACAGCAGATACATGACTTGCGATTGTTTGCAAAATATGTTAACCATCTGTTCTGGTTTGCTGACTTTGATTGGTGGAAGAACTGGAGGATCCATCATCAGCACCTTTACCTCCAGGAGGTTGAAGTCTAGTTCGTCTCTGAGTCAACAATGTGGTCATGCAATATGATAAAGAAGAAAGGAAGTGGAATTTTCAAATTATGTTCACCAAGGTTCTATGCTACTGGACAAATGTGTCAAGTTTACAATTCTAATAATGTTAATGAGACAAAATCTATAGGAAACGCTCCATGCAGTTCAGTAAGTTCTCTTTTCTTTACAACATGCTGCTGCCTCCGAATCCATGTTTTTCAGTTTTCCATCCTTTTAATTTACATGTTCCCCTATAACAAATGAATCAAAAACCCCATTCCCATCCCCAGGAAAAAAATACATAAATAAGCAATTGTTTTCTAATCATTATAATATTATATCTGTTAGGTTTGAATTGTAATTAGAAATAATAGGAGGGCATTTTAGTCAATGTACTAGGCAAATTTCTGTTAAGTTTGTTGATTAGTGAAACTGCCCAACAGTAAATAACTGTAAGCAGAATATCACTGTTATATACTCTTGTACGATTCATTTTTGCAAGGAATGAAATTGAGTTTTCCTCTCTATCTGTTTCAACAGCATAACAAATCGGCATCGGAGCTCCGGCGAGTAGGGGCCTGATTCTTCAAAGAACGACGAAGAAATCTCAATTTCACAATCGAAACCTCAATTTCATCAATGACGAACGCAAACGAAAGCAATTACATGCAACCATCCATACCTCGTCTTGACGGGCACTATGAACACTGGAGTTTACTCATGGAAAACTTCCTTCGATCCAAGGAATACTGGCAGTTGATCGAGAAAGGGATCATGGAACCAGCGGAAGGTGTTGTGTTGACGGAGGCAGAACAGAAAAAGTTGGACGAGTCTAAACTCAAAGATTTAAAGGCCAAAAATTATCTGTTTTAGGCGATTGATAGAGCAACACTGGAAACGATCTTGAACAAAGACACGTCGAAAGAAATCTGGGACTCTTTAAAGAGGAAATTTCAAGGAAATGCAAAAGTAAGGAAATTAACTCTGCAAGCCGCAAGAAAGGAATTTGAATCCCTAGAAATGAAATCAAGTGAAACCATATCTGATTACGTTCCTAGAGTTATGCAAATTGCGAACAAGATGAGGACCTATGGTGAGAAACTGGAAGATGGCGTAATAGTAGAGAAGATCTTGAGATCTTTATGCGAAAAGTACAGCTACATTGCATGTTCTATTGCAGAATCTCGTGACACTGATAAGATGTCAGTAGATGAAGTGCATAGCTCCTTGATTGTGCACGAATTGAATTACCTCAGGTTTGCCAAGAACCGTGGAGATGAACAAGCTTTGAAGGTGACAACACAAGAAAAGGGTACCTCAGTGACTGGTGGCAGAGGTAGAGGAGCACAAGGGGTAGAGGAAGGGGAAGACAATCCTGTGAAACTGTTGAATGCTTCAAGTGCAAAAAACTTGGTCATTACAGAAATGAATGTCCTGAGTGGGACAAGGAACCCACTGCAAACTATGTTGAAACAAATGATGAAGAATTAATGCTTCTCATGGCAAGAATTGAAGATTTTGAGTCTGATGATGATGATGACTGTGAGACAATGCAGTCAATGACAGATACTGAGTTTGAAATAGAGGAAATAGAACCAATTTGGCTCTTGGACACAGGAAGCCAAGAACATATAAGTGTTGGTGATGAGAACCTTATGATGTTAATGGCTGATACAAAAGAAGGAAAAGAACAAGTATGGTTCTTGGATTCAGGATGCTCAAACCATATGAGTGGAGACAAAAACTGTTTTATCAACTTGAATGAAACAATCAAGAAATGAGTTAGGTTGGGAAATGACATGAGAATGCAAGTTGCAGGGAAAGGAAGCATCAAAGTAAAAATGAATGGAGTAACTCATTTAATCTCTGATGTCTTCTATATTCCAGAACTTAGAAGTAATCTCCTGAGCATAGGACAGCTTCAAGAGAATGGCCTCACTGTGTTGTTTGAGGGAGTAAAGGACAATTGCAAGGTTTATCACCTTGAGAAGGGATTGATACTTGAGTCTAAAGTTGCTCCTAACAGAATGTATAAGCTATTTGGAAGAAATATTTTAGCAAAAACTTCAATGGAATCCACCTGCTTTCACACCTCAACAGATGACTTGACACACCTATGGCATTGCAGATTTGGACACTTAAGCAACAAAGGTTTGAACACTCTGCAAAGGCATGAAATGGTTAGAGGACTACCAAAACTTGCTGGTGACAACAAGGTATGCACTGATTGCATGAAAGGGAAGCAACACAGAGACCCCATGCCTAAGAAAAGCGATTGGAGAGCCAAAGCAAAACTGGAACTGATACATGCTGATGTATGTGGTCCAATCACCCCTGATTCAAACAGCAACAAGAGGTATTTTCTATGCCTCATAGATGATTACTCTAGGAAAAGTTGGGTGTACTTTATGCATGAAAAATCAGAAGCATTCACCAATTTTAAAGCTTTTAAAAACATGGTTGAAATGGAATCTGATATGAAAATAAAGGCTTTAAGAACTGACAGAGGTGGGGAATTTGTTTCAACTGAATTTGATAAATTCTGTGCAAGTGCCAGTATTAAAAGAAACCTAACCACAACATACACTCCTCAACAAAATGGAATGGTAGAAAGGAAAAATAGAACAATCATGAATATGGTTAGATCTATACTCAGTTGTAAAGATATACCTAAGAAATTTTGGCCTGAGGCTGTGAGACATGCTGTATATGTACAAAATAGATGTCCAACTTTGTCACTCAAACATAGAACACCAGAAGAAGCTTGGTGTGGCCACAAGCCATCAGTAGCACACATTAAAGTGTTTGGTTGCATAGGACATGTTCATGTTCCTGATGCAAAAAGAAATAAGTTGGAAGACAAGAGTTGCAAATGTATTTTGCTTGGAATGAGTGATGAATCCAAGGGGTATAGGATGCACAATCCTGTAGAAGGTAAAATTACAGTAAGCAGGGATGTTGTTTTTGAAGAAAATGAGAAATGGAACTGGGATGAGAAACACCAGCCAGAAATTGCTATTGAATTGGATTGGGGAGAAAGTGAATCCACAAATGAAGAAGAAGTAGAAAGTGAAGCTAGTGGAGGAGAAGATAATTCTAATGATGAGACACAGGAAGCAGAAAATGACAATGAAGGCCACTCAAATGATGAAACTGAATCATCAAATGATGATAACAACAGAGAAACAGATGGAAACAGAAATAGAAGACCACCAACCTGGCTGCAAGATTATCATACAAGTTTCAAAGTATGCACTGAAGGAGATGAATTTCACATAGCAGGAATTGAGAATTCTGATCCAGAATGTTTTGAGATTGCAGTAAAAGATATCAAGTGGAGAAAATCCATGAATGAAGAAATTGCCTCAATTGAGAAGAATGAAACATGGGAATTAATAGAATTACCCAAAGGAGCAAAAGTGATAGGAGTCAAGTGGATATACAAGACTAAACTGAATGAGCTTGGTCAAGTGAGCAAATTCAAGGCTAGATTGGTTGCCAAGGGATACTCTCAAAGGCAAGGGGTGGATTACACAGAGATATTTGCACCAGTAAGCAGATTAGATACTGTCAGACTTATTATTGCCACTACTGCACAGAGAGGATGGACACTCTACCAACTTGTGTAAAATCTGCCTTTCTCTATGGAAAATTGATTGAGGAAGTTTTTGTGGAGCAACTAAAGGGATATGTGGTCAAGGGAAGTGAGACTAAAGTGTACAAATTGCACAAGGCTCTCTATGGACTAAAACAAGCACCTAGAGCTTGGTTTAGTCGCATAGAATCCTATTTTGTACAAGAAGGCTTCACTGCTAGTAAGAGTGAACAAACACTGTTTTTTAAGAAGAACAATAAAGATAGGATACTCATTGTGAGCATCTATGTGGATGATCTCATCTATACCAGCAATGACAGTGACATGATAAATGAATTTAAGAAATCTATGAACAAAGAGTTTTCTATGACAGACTTGGGAATGATGAAGTATTTCTTGGGGATTGAAGTAATCCAAGGAGAAGAATCAATTCACATTGGCCAAAGAAAATATGCTTTGGAAATGTTAAATAGATTCAACATGAACAACTGCAATTCTGTAGTTGTACCTATAGTGCCTGGCACCAGAATAGATAAAGATGAGAAAGGAGAGAAGGTAGATGAAACAATGTATAAACAGCTGATTGGCAGTCTGATTTACATAACTGCAACCAGACCTGATCTTATGTTTGTGGTTAGTCTACTTAGTAGATTCATGAGTAGCCCAACACAGTTGCATTTGATGGCAGGGAAGCGTGTGCTAAGATACATACAAGGAACAATTGATTTTGGCATTACATTCACGAAGGGAGAGCATCAACAAATCAAGGGATATACTGATAGTGATTATGCTGGGGATTTGGGAGATAGAAAGAGCACTTCAGGATATGTTTTTCTGTTGAGTAATGGAGCAGCGGCTTGGAGTTCCAAGAAGCAACCAATTGTTGCACTTTCCACAACAGAAGCAGAATTCGTAGCAGCATGTAATGCTGTTTGCCAAGCAGTCTGGTTGAAGAAAATTATGAATGAACTGGAGATATGTTCTAAAGAGTGCACTGTCATTTTCTGTGACAATAGTTCTGCAATAAAACTGTCTCATAATCCTATACTCCATGGTAGGAGTAAGCACATAGAGGTAAGGTTCCATTACCTCAGAGAATTGGTCAAGGCTGGGAGTATCAAGTTGATTCACTGTGGAACCAGGGAGCAAACTGCAGACATATTCACTAAGGCCCTCAGCAGAGAAACCTTTATCAATCTCAGAAGCAAATTAGGAGTATGCAAGGCTCCTTGTGTAAACTAGATGTTAATCTGTGTAAAGCATCTAGTTTAAGGGAGAGTTTGTTAGGTTTAAATTGTAATTAGAAATAATAGGAGGGCATTTTAGTCAATGTACTAGGCAAATTTCTGTTAAGTTTGTTGATTAGTGAAACTGCCCAACAATAAATAACTGTAAGCAGAATATCACTGTTATATACTCTTGTACGATTCATTTTTGCAAGGAATGAAATTGAGTTTTCCTCTCTATCTGTTTCAACAGCATAACAATATCTAAATAAAATCTTAATCATACGTTAGAGTAACTTATATTATCTTTTAGGATTAGTTTCTTATCTTAGGGTATCTCTTTTCTCTTATGACTAGTAGGATACCCGTGCATACGCACGGGTGGTGTCGTGTTCTTTTTATAAATGAACTTAGACAATATTTAAATAGTTTGAACATTACTTCGTGAATATGAACACAAATTTAAAGTAGATAAAAAATGAGTTTCAAATAAAAAATAGATAAATATTAAAATCTAAAAATGTAAAAGTATCACTTAAAAAAATCTGTGCATTTATTCCATGTTTTTTTATATATCAGTGTTGTTATCCAGTGTTTTTTATATATCAGTGCAGCTACCCCGTGTTTTTATATATATCATTGCAGTTATCCCTGTATTTTTTATATATCAATGGAATTATCCCGTGTTTTTTTTTTATGTATCGATGCAGATATCTCATAGTTTCAATTGATTATTTGAGTTGATTAGTATGTTATAGTAGATAGTAAAAGTTAGACAGTAGATTATCAATAAGAAATGTTTTTTTTTATATATCAGTGCAGTTATCCCGTGTTTTTTATATATCATTGCAGTTATCTCATAGTTTCAATTGACTATTTGAGTTGATTAGTAGATTATAATAGATAGTAAAAGATAGATAGTAGATTATCAATAAAAAATATTCATCCTGTGTTTTTTATATATTAGTGACAATTATTTGTCATTTTTAGATATTTTTTTTGTCGAGACCAGGGCATCCACCGCTGAACGCAGTGACTAATCCCCTCGCTGGAAGTCATTTTTAGGTATTAGTATTTAGTGACAAATTATTGTAACGTGTGTTTTAAATATTAATCAGTTTAACTGGTCACTAAGCCTTCTTATTTTTTTAAATAGTAAGTTTATAGTCGGCTTCAGAAATTATAATTATCAATGGCAAATATTAATCTCGTGTTTTTTATATATCAGTGCAGTTATCAGTGCAGTTATCTCGTAGTAAAAGATATATAGTAGATTATCAATAAGAAATATTTGTTTTAAATATTAATTAGTAGTTTAAATAGTCATTGAGTCTTCTTGTTTTTTAGATAGTAGGTTTATAGTAGTAGTCTTCAAAAAATTTAATTATCAATGAAAAATATAAATCTCGTGTTTTTTTTATATATCGATGCATTTATCTCGTAGTTTCAATTGATTTTTTAGTTGATTAGTAGATTATAGTAGATAGTAAAATAGAGATAGTAAGGTTTGGGTATGAATCAAATACAGCCTATGCTCTAAGCACAGCTGAAAATCTATTGAATGATGAACCTGCAACATACAATGAAGCCATAAACAGTAAGCAAAATCATGAGTGGGGTCTTGCCATGAAAGAAGAGATGGATGCCCTCTATAAGAATCACACATGGAAACTTGTGAAAAAACCAAGTGGAGTGAAGCTAATAGGTTGCAAGTGGATCTATAAAAGGAAATAAGGAAACTCTGATGGAGATCCACCTGGATACAAAGCTAGACTTGTTGCAAAAGGATATACTCAAAGGGAGGGAATAGACAACTTGATAGTTGTTGAACTTGGTGTTGTTATTTCTGATGTTCGTGCGATTCTGTCTCAGGAACAAAACACAATCGTCATCTGTTTCACTTCACATTGTGTTTCTGTAATCGTTGGTGTGTTGTTCTATTTCAGGTATTATTACAGGTGCTGGTTTCTTTCTGTGATCTGGTTGTTCTGCAGGTTTTGCTTCGACGCAAGGAGGAATCTCTGCGTATCTGTGTTGCCGCTGTTTCTGGTTTCTTGCAGGTTGTAGCTGCTGTTTCTTGTTCTTTTCTTTGTGCAGGTGTTGTTTCGTTGTTGCGTTTTGGTCTATTTGTGTTCGTATACGCGTAAAGGAACCCAACATTTGTTGTTAAAAAAAAATCTTAGATTTGGTTAAAATTGATTGCACCTAACACGATTACATCTCTTTATATACTTTCTTATTTTATAATGAATGAGAATTTTAAAAGTAAATATAATATAAAAACGATATCCTCAAGTTCTATTAAGAAAATAAGTTATTATTAGCACAAACTTTTTCATAAAAACCAAACCAAAATGAATTTTTTTAATTTAAATTGAATTTAAACTAAGCAAACAGTACAAAAATAGATAAAAGAAAAGATAACAAACAGTATCCTCAAAATCTAATTAAAAAAGAAAAGAATTAGATATAGAATTAGCTTTAATCTAGAATATTTGATTTGATATAGAATTAGATATATTTTTAAATATGACATATAACTTTGTTATTGGCTAACATTGATGATGTATATAATATTTTTTTTATACAATTTCCTATTCAAATAGTAGTTTTTTTACATAACTTTTTTTTTTACCAACTGCATAACCTTTTTAAATATCATAACTAAATACAATCAAGAGTTTGTCCACATAGGCTTACAACTAGGACCAATCAGAAAAAGCCACACACATCTCCAAATAAATACGTGGCGTCCACATCAGCTTTTATTGAAAATTAATTATGAATATATCTCAAAAATGAAAATCAGGGGATCAAACCGCTTCCTCACACCCGCATCTTCCAACACTAACCATTTGAACAATTACATTTTCTTGTAATTGAAGCGTATTATAGAATATATACCATTTTTTTTAGTAAAACCTATTTGACATCTAATATTTTGTATCACTTTCCATAGATTTTAGATTCTATATATTCATTAACTAGAATGTTATTAAATATGAGTAATTTTATTGATTTTCAAATTTGTTTTTAATTCAAGATTATATTAAATTTAAAAAATTGACTTTTAATATTTTACATTTTCTAATTCTCATATTAATTTAATACCAAATTTATTGATATTGGGTCATGCCGGTCAATTAGTGACCCCTCGGTTCGACCATTGACCCAATGACCCAGTGACCTGCTCGGGTCGATCATCGAGTCGCTTTTAATAACATTGATTGCAGCTGACTGTTTAAAAAAAACAAAAACAAGTAATGAATACAATGCTAATTTTGTGGATCAAGTAATGAATACAATGCTAATTTTGAAAATCCTTTCGGTCGGAACTACTATCTAGAGAAGATGGAGACTATCAGAAGCACAAGAGCAACAAGGTAGCCGGGTTGTTATAACATAGGTGCTGAACCTGTTTTGGATTCATTCTGTAAGTATTCTTATAACTGCATATTGGTTTTCCCCATTCTTTTCAACTTTAAATTTTTTATTCCATTTACCAAAATTATGTCTTTTGCATTGCTCTCTCATTTTAGTACATGTTGGGGTTGTAGAATATAAAACTAGAATTCAATTTTATGTTTCATTGTGCTCACATGGCATTCAACTTACTTTAAGTAGTAATTTTGGGTTCGTGTAAGTAACTACTAAGCAATGATGGATATGATATGGATAGAGTGAATACAATTATTCAAATCCAAATATTAAAATTATCATAAATAGTAGTGCGATTAGGATATTGTGTAGTTGTCTGTCATATATAAATTTATCTCAGACTATTGTGACGGTGTGTGTCATATATATGATATTGAATTTGCAACTTTTGTTCTGTTTAATCACGATGCAGTGAGCCTAAGATACAATTTCACAGCTTTCATCAAGATAGAAACCCTAAGATAAAATAAAATTTGAACTAATGGTTCTTTCTTCGCACAGTCACTATATCCCACTAAATTTGGGACTTCTCTCAAACCCTATCGCGATTTTTAACCCAAAACGGTGCTACTCTGTATTCCTTTTGTTTGCTCTCAATCTTTTTTATCATCACTCTCAATCTTATTCCTAATAGTGAGTAATAATAATTAGATTGCAATAGATCGTTCCATATTTAGTTTTTTTTACAAAATTAGATTAGTCGCTGGCAAAGTCGTTGGATACTAACAATATGATAAAAAAACCTAATCTAATGCATCATTATGCTTTTATTGATTATCAAGTAAAATATTTACCATTCTCTAACTTGCATATTATCATCACGATGGAAACATCTTTGGAAGCATCTTATCTTACCACTCTTACATTAAACCCCTCTCACTTTAGTACTACTAGGGGTTTCATGGAATTCGTGTCTAGGATTCTCTCTCTTCGCAATAACTCAGCGCCGTTGAACGCTCTCGATTTTGAATGTCAGGGTCACATGGAGTCTCACGTATTCGAAAGGATCGTAGGATACGCCACTTCACACAATGTCAACCATTTACGTCTTTCTTACAAATATGGAAGCTTTTCGCTTTCCTTGTTGTTATGTCACTCTTTGACATCTCTAGACATTGGGTCCCAAACTGATTTCAATCTAAAGAAATTTCCGAATTCTCTGAATTTTCCCGTATTAACCTACTTGAAACTACACCATTTCTTCTTTTACACCGGAAATAACGGTCGCGTCGAGCCTTTTTCCACTTTTAAAAGGTTGAATACCTTGTTTCTTTACTGCTGCATTGTTCAGGATCGACAACAACCCCTTTGCATATCAAGTACCACACTTCTCAGCCTGTATATACATGAGGATTGTTTTTTTGTATGGGGCTTTTCGAATATTGAGCTATTTGCTCCAAGTCTCTGTACCTTTGCTTTAACCTGTTATTCCTTTCCGAAATTCTCTGGGAGCCATCTTTCTTCTATTGAACAAGTCAGTATAGATGTACTACATGTCATGTCTGATTTTGATCCTTTGGATCTACTTAACTTTTTGTTAGAGTTGGCTAATATTAAATCATTGACCATAACTCCAAAAACTCTTCAGGTACCACCAACCTTAACTTCTTTAATTGCTTAATTTTGTCAAAAAACATTGTATTAAACTGCTACTAATTCGTCTGTCATCCCTTATTGTTTGTTTAGGTTCTCTCGTTAATTCATGATATATCAAAGCTCAAACTCACTTCCTTGTGTAACTTAAAGTCACTCAATCTAAAGTTGGGTTCATATATATTTCCAGTGGTGACTCGTCGGAGAGATATAAAATTGGAGCTAGCAAATGGCAAGTCATGGAAAGAAAATGCCAAGTTGCGGAAAAAAATTAAAGCAGGATTCGAATGGAAAGAAAATGCCAAGTTGCGCAAAAAAATTAAAGCAGGATTGGAACCAAGATGTTCATCCATTCTTGATAGAATGATTGAATTTTTGCTTCAAAACTGACTCTTAGCAAAAGTTGACATCCTATTAGAGAGTTAAATTGAAATATATTAGACGTTGAATTTAAATTAGTTGGTCTTTCATTTTATTCGTATTGTTATTTTAATTAGGCTTATAACCACGGTACCTTTTATGATATTACCTACTAGTAAGTCTAGTTTTTATTTTCTGTGCTCTCTTCATCTTCCATGCTAGTTTATATCTTTTTTCCAGTTTTAGGTAAAAGCTTCCTATCACATCGCAAGTGTAAAATGAATATCTTGCTTGTTAAAGTTAAAGTAATATTCTTCCATTTTCCTTTTGCCCCATCTGTTTTTGTTTTACTAAATGTATTTGGTTAAAACTTATTGCTTATTCACAACATATTCCTTTATGTTTTAGAGTTATTGAGATACTAATTACTTGCCGTTAAATAGCTGCATTTCCATGATGCACAAGATTCTTTTTGTTCAATTTTAGACATATACCACTTCTACAATGCTTCTTCAAGCCTAAGCTAAGCCTGTGCAGATATCTGGCCTTGAAAATCAGCTGCCTCTAATTGGAGGCTGCATTTGAGGTATCAAGCTATTAATTTTAGTACCTTTGGCTTTCGATTTGAGGTACCAAACTGTTGTTCAACTGAAGATATAAGCTGTGGTAACATTTGAATGCCTTTTTTCCATTTCAAATATCAGTATGTTATTCAGTTGATTCGCTTTAGTTGTGTTGTTCATGTCCTTGATACTCAAATAGGTTTCCAAAAATGTAAATGTATAATTCTTTGACCATTTGGGAAATATGAGTCAAATACACACTCATGACATTAAGTTAACAGGTCCAATTAATCTAGAAACATTTGTACCTTAAGGTCTTATTAATGAATAAGAAAAACTAATCTCGTTCCTATAACTAAAATGATCCTTGATAATTCTTTTTATGATAAATAATATCAGATTCTGCTTTTTATGATTTGTCTCAGTTCCGTTGGGATGTTTGAATTGCAATATAAGTGTTAGATTTTGTTTTCTTTAACAGCTTTAACTGGTTTCTTTGCTGTGACAGTCTTTTTTTCACATTTAGTGGTCTTATTGTGTTTAAGGGATTTTTGCTTTGTTTTTCACATTGGGGAATATGTTTGCTTAGAAAGAAAGAACAATTTTGTTGAATGAATGGATGGCTACACTGGCCACAACTTCATGTCTTTGTAGGCTATTTTGCTGTAACAGTACCAAGGACAGCATAACAGAATAACAGAATCTGTTAACTTACAAACTGAATAAACTAATAGGACAAGGTAGAAATAAACAGATACAATGGCCCGAGCAATGTGCGCCACAAACCCTACAGATCTCCCCCTTGGTACACAAGTGATGATTGGCCATTGACTATGATCTTCTCAAGCCCGAATCCATTAGTCCAACAAATCATCAACTATGTTAAAGGGCCTCTTATCATGTTTTATATGTTTAACTCCACATCTTATGTTGTTCAGTATTGATGATGATATTTCTTCGAAGATAACATTCTTTCTGGATGGATGAAATTTGTTTGCTTTTGTGATATAGATTAATTAATCCCTACGTGATATTTTTAAATTCTCTGAACTTGCCAGCATTAACCTGCTTGAAACTAGACTACTTGTCCTTTTGCCGTGGAATTTTTAAGGATAGGATTTTACAGCTCGTTTCTACTAGTTTTTCTACTTTCCCCCTCTCTTTTCCACTCATTTGGCTCACAAAGCTCATCAATGAAAGGATGTGCACATGCTTCCAGCTGAAATAAATACAGTACAATTAAATTCTAAATCTGCACTTTATATTATAAGCAACCTGAATCTGCACTTTAACTATTGAGCTAACAAAATGTTGAAAAAATTAGACAACAGAAGAACTTTTCCTAGCTCTTTTTGTCTTATTTGTGGATAATAGATTTCTGAGAATACTACTGGTAATCATTTATCAGTAAAATTATACTTTTGATGTATACTTTGGTGGATGACTTTAGGCTTTTGTCTTATTTTATTCTTGCTTTTTTATTTGATTTGTTAACATGTACATTCATAAAATGTTTATCTAAATGTCTCAAAATAGGAACTGATGTTGCATATCCAAGGTTCTCAACCATGTTCTTCTTACAGTAACACAAGGTTCTCTCATTTCTTTTCTTTTTTCTTAGAAGAGGTATCTCCTTTCTTTCAGTACAGATTTCAATTTTTTTTCATGTTGTTCGACTCAGGTTTCAGTTCTCTTGCAAGCCCCTTTCCGTGTTTCAACTTTTTGCTCAATAAATACCATGATAGCACTTGGAACTTATGTCAACAGAAAAGGTTTCTTTAGGTTTCATTGATCATGTGTCTTTTCTCAACTTTAACCTCTATTAGTAGGATTTGTAATATGTTTATCATGATATCTTATAAGTGATTCACTTTGATTTGTAGTTCCTCATCAAACAGTACTATCAAAGCTCCCATATTGCGGGAATAGGTTGTTACTGCGTTTTAAACACAGTTTGGCACATGTTATAATGTTGGATTGGTTGTACTGGGTTTCAGAGGCAAACATGGGTTTCTGCAAGTCAAAAAGAATGTTATCATTTTATATGCAGGTTTAGATTGGGTTTCAAATGTTATTTATAAAATAAACTTCCTCCGGAATGCTAAATTCCCGTATAGGGTTGTGGAAATACTCCTAAGTTGGCTTTTGCTTTTGACTTTTCTATAATATCACAAGCTAGACATCTGTTTAGCGTCTTAGGTATTGTCTTTGAAGTATTAAAGATGTTGACATACGAATTGGCTTCCTTTTCATGGACTTGTGTTGTTATTTTTTGATGTAATTTCCACTTAGGAGTAGATGTTTTGGCTTTTCATAAATGTACTAGGTGGAAAGATGTATAACAGTCACTTAGTTAATTTCTTTTAGCTTAACTTTGTGTCGTGCCTATTAACATTTGATTTTTTCTATTAATTTATGTTGGTATTATGAGTTTAGTTGCTAATGAAAATGAAAATGAAAATTAAGTTGCTAATTCCTGTAACAGGGATCAATGGATAGAAATTGAAATATCTCTTGGCAGGACGAGGCACTAATTCTTTTGTTTATTTGTGTCAAGTTTATTAGACATATACCACTTCTACAATGCTTCTACAAGCCCAGGGACTCCTACATTTTGAATTGGAGGCTGCATTTGAGGTATCAAGCTATTAATTTTAGTACCTTCTTACTCAAGTATCAATATGTTATTCAGTTGATTAGCTTTAGTTTTTTTTTCACATTGGGGAATATGTTGCGGCCAATGATTGTGTTGTTGCCTTTGTTGGATTTTAATTTGTAAGTTGAATTGAGTTGGTTAAAGGCTTCTGATATGTTGATTGTAAGTTATATTTGCAGTATGATATTTGATTCAATGAATGCAAAGACTATTTTGTGTGCTTGATCCTTATCACGAGTTGTGCGTATGACATTTTTTTAATTCAGTTATACTATTGTGATGCCACCATCTTGAGAGTGTTTAATTAAATTTTTCACATAGCCTTTTAGCAAATTGCAGATTGGATTTCTTCTTCAATATTGCATTATGACTATAGCTTTAATTGTTCATTTGGAAAATCTGCAACATTCCTCCTCTTCTGACTGACTGTAGTTCATGCATACTTTCCTTTGGATAGCAATAGGCAATCTTTAGCTTCACTGCAGATATCCAAGAGCCTCCTAAGAGACCCTTCTAGCAGAACCAATATATCATTGCACTCTTGTGCTAAGGCTTGTCATTGGCAATGAAGCAAGTTTTCAGTGCAGTCATGCAAATCCTGCATGTCATTAAGTTTGTCGCATACTGAAGAATATGCTCAAAATTGGAAATTTATCTCTTTGTGACAATTTCTTCCATCATATATTTTAGTATATGCTAAAATTGAAAGAATGTGGACAACAAGGATCAAACTCTAGACCACCCATTCATAGTATGTTATGGAAAGTTGAATGAAAACACTAATTTGAAAGAGTTTATGCAAGCTTACTTATGCAAATCTCATTTTGCTTTGATGTCATTTTTGTTTGTGCAGGTATGGTAAGGGAGGTTGCACACAAGTCAAGAGACAATAATTGGTTCTCTGGCAAAATTGTCAAGCAAAAAATCTGCAAAAATTTCAAATTAAATGTTACATTAATGGAAGAATGTTGTTCTCAAGGTACTATTGTACTTCTTTTGACTATCCAAGAAAACAATAACGATCATATCCAATATATATTGGTATATAGATATATTTTAGTATTAAAAATATATATTTTACTTGCAAAAACAAACCATTAAGTAGTGGTGGTCTAGTGGTATGGCTGAAATTTGCAATCAGTAGTAACAGGGATTTGAACCCACATACATGCGCTGAAAAGCAAGAACCTCTACCACTGAAACAAGACACATTTAGTGATATCGGTTGAACTAACTAATATATATATATATATATATATACACGTAATTAATTTTGGGCCCCAAAATAATAGTATCGGCCTATCGGGTCGGGGCTCTGTGCGGTAGCACAGGATGCCCAGGCCCATGGCCGGCCCTGCTTACCAGTTTTATAGAATGTTGACTATCTGTGTGCCAGTTTGACAAAATGCTATGTTAATGAGTTTTAGATTGCTCTCTCATTAATTTCCAACTTCTTATTTCCTTTTTATTTGTTTAATATTTGGTGTGTGTTAGTGTGTGTGTGTGTGTGTGTGTGTGTTTGTCTTTGAAATATTAAAGATGTTGACATCAGAATTGACTTCCTATTTACTTAAGTGACTTGACTGGTAACTTGAAATGACCCTGCTTGTTTTGGTTCATTTGTTTTTCCGTTAGAGTGAGTTTCTTGTTCTCTTGGTTCTCTTCACCATCATTATACATTATATCTTACGTAGTTTACAATCATGCATTGCATTAGATTGTTTGTGGTGCTATTTTCAATGACTAGAGATAGGATTTAGATGATATGCCAAGTCATTTATGTTTTTTTAAATGTTTGCTAACAGGCACAAATCTCCTAATACTTGCTTCAAATCTTGCACAATGCATTATGAACGTATTTGACAAATTGCAGATTGGATTTCTTCAATATTGTATTTATGACTATAGCTTTAGGGGAAATCCTATAGTACTGTCGAGAAAAGATGGGCTTCCTTTGCTGCAATCGAGTTCGACCAATAGCGCGTGTTTCACTATGCATGTCAGTGTTTCACTTATCCTTGTCAGCTTCTATCTACACCAGCTCTTCTTTCTTTAAAATTGCAATGTAGTCCCCCAACAAAACAAAAGATTTTTTATTTTTAACTTGTTATTTTTTTCTCTTCAATATAAAATTATTATTGTTAATCGTTCTTCATCTCCCCCCCAACTCACATTGACCGGAGAAAGTTTCTTCGTTCTTCATTCTTCGATCTGTGTTCTTCCTCTTGCTCAATGTTTCTCTATACAGTTCAAAATTTGAACAAGTCCAAAGTAATGTTGTGTTTAACTCCTTTCTATCATCTTGTTATGATGTCTTCACGTATTATTAAAACTGTGTTTAATTGATTGTCGATTTGTGTTTAATTGATTTCTCATTTATGTTTAATTGATTTTCGATTTAGGTCACAAATTTTCAATAAAACCCCCCAAAATTTTGTATCTTTGTAGATAGGTACCATTACCATTGACTCCAGTGATTGATTTTCAATTTAGGTCGCAAATTTTCACTTAACACCCCCAAATTTGTATATCTGTAGATGGGTACCATTTCCATTGACTCTGGTGATGAAGCGTGCTTACCTTCAAGGGGTGATGTGGACATGGATAACTCCTTGGACTATTCTGAAGAAAGTGAGGATACAGACAATGGTCCCTCTTCTGATAACCACGATCCAGCAAATGGGACAGCGGGAATTAGAAGGTTTGTCAACATTCGTGAACTGATCGCTGATGATATTCAAGGGCTAGAATTTTCAAGTATAAAGGAATCTGAAGAATTTTATTTTTAAGTATGCTAAACATCATGGTTTTGCTGTTAGGAAAGATGAAGCGAGATATAATAAAGAGAAACAAATTTCAATGAAGCAATTTGTGTACAATAGAGGGGGACAGAGACACAAAAAGCACATGGACGGACCAGATAGGAAAAGAGAGGCTAAACCTCTCACTCATATTGATTGTAAGGCCAAACTTCGCATATGATACAACTTCAACAAATCAATATGGGTAGTGAAGAAATTTGCAGAGTGTCATAACCATGAGCTTACCCCGGAAACGTATGTCCACCTATTCCCAGCTTATCGTGGAATGACCAATGTCGATAGAACTCAGGTGGATAGTCTGTACTCGCATGGTATCTGAACATGTCATATAATGGGCTACATGGTGGCTCAAAAGGGTGAGCATGCCTCTGTTGGTTTTACCAAAAATGATCTATACAACTATTTTGATAAAAAAAAATGCGGGCGGATATCAAAGATGGTGATGTCGTAGCTGCATTCATGGTAGGTTTGTCTGTGATCATATCTGTATTCAAAATACTTCCTAGGTCCCGATGGCAAGATGCAGACTCTATTCTGGAAGATGGCTGCAGCCTAGCTGATTATTTGTGCTTTGGTGATGTTGTTGTGTTTGACACTACATACAAGAAGAATAAATACAACTATCCTTTGGTAATTTTTCCAGATGCAATCACCACTCACAAGCTATTATATTCGGTGCTGCTTTAGTATCAGATGAAACTATAGAGACCTATCAATGGGTGTTGAACTTCTTTTTAGAAGCAATGGGTGTTGACAAGTCAATTTCTCTAATGGTGACTTCGACTTTACCGTGTTTGATTTAAGAAAGAAAATAGAGAAAGAGGTGAGAAACAAAGAAGATTATATAGGTTATTTGGTACGAGAGATAGAAGATGAGAGAGTCCTTCTCTCTTCTTTGTTAAACTGAGTAGTGAGAAGAGAGAATTTCACTATTAATCAAAGAAAACACTACCCTTACTTCAAAATAAAATATGAAAGCAGTAAGGATGAAATAGTAAATTTATTAATTAATGAATTTTTCTCCCTCTTTTCTTCTCATGATAGGAGAAATTATAAAAAGTTAAAAATTAATCGCTAATATTTCTTTCTTTCATTCTTCTCTTCTCCACCAAGCAGAAGAAGTCTACTCTCTATTTGCTATTTCTCTCTATTCTACATTTCTCTTTATTTATTTCTCTTCAATTAGAAATAGCATTAGGGTTTGCTTAATTGACATAGGAGTCATTGGTGACCTCGAGGGTGGGCGGTAGGGGTGGACAGTTTATGCGAACCCGCCCGTAACCGAGAAATCCGAGAGTGGAAAAACGCATGCGGGTCGGGTTTTGCGGATACGCGGGTTAAAAAATTGAGAGATTTGGGCTTCTGTGGTTATACACGGTCGGATTCGGTGTGGGAGCCCAAATCCAACGGTGACCGCACCCGACCGACCCAACAGGTATATTTTTTTTTCAAAAAAATTATTTCACTATGCGACGTCGTTTACAAGACCTCTCAGTTCTCACATTTACACAACATTTCTCTTCATTCTCTCAAATCGTGAGAATGAAACCCTAGCGCAGCTGCGCCGTCCTCTCCAGTCTCACCCTCCTCGTCGTCGTCGCGAAGCCAGTGCCACCGTGCTCCTGTCGCCGTTCATCCTCTGTTCGTCGTCTTCTACACATCGTTGGCGGTGCATTACACATCTTTTAACATCTTCTACAATAGTATGCCTTTTAAACATCTTTTAAACATCTGTTCGTCGTCCTCTCTTGTTTTATTCTTCTATTTCTCCTCCAAATCTTTGTTTTTTCTGGATTTTAGGTTTCTATGTGGTCTTATTTTTTATTTTTAGGGTTTACGTTTGTGACTTTCGTTTTTTATGGTTTACAGCACTAGATTTGTGTCGTTTTTGTTTTATTTCTCTGTTTCCCCTCCCAATCTACGTTTCTCTGTGTTAGGGTTTGTGTCAATATTAGGATTTCTGGCTTTCATGTTAGGGCTTTTCGTTTTTAGGGTTTTCATTTTAAGTTTCATGGGTGAAATTTCTATGTGTGCCTTTAATTTGTAGTGCTGGCTTTGAGTTTGTTTTTCTGTTTAGAGTTGAGTTTATATTTGTGTTCTTGCTTTTATTTTTTGTTACATTTTGATTTCTTAGGGATTTTCGTTTTGAGTTTGATGGTAACATGTTTGGTTTCAAGTTTAGGGTTTCTCTGAGTATTAGTTTTTGCTATGAGGGTTCCAGCTTTAAGGTTTTTTGTTATTAGTTTCTCTGAGTACTAGTTCTGGCATTGAGTTGGTATTTGTGTTTAGATTTGAGTTGGTATTTGTGTTCTTTCTTTGTTACTACAGTTTGATTTCTTTTGTTTCAAATTAGGGTTATTTTTGTTTTTATTTTCTGTTTCTGACTCAATTTTCAAATGATAACTTTCTTAGGAAACAGGGGTGACACAAATCAGATACTTAACAGTAAAGGTGAGTGGTCTTATAGTTTTTCTGAAAGTTTTTTACAAGACTTTATTTATGTTTCTGTTATATTTTTATGTTTGGCCTTTGTTTACTAATTAATCTTCATTTGTTGTTGATTAATTAATTTAATGCAGGAGGTAGACTACGTATTATTTGAAGCAAGCAAGAAAGGTGAATGTGTCCATAATTCTTATGATAGTTTTTTCTTACATTGTTGAATGATGTTTGTATTATTAATTTATCTTTATGTAATGTTCACTAATATGATCTTTTTGTATTTTGTTTATATGTTGTTGAGTTCCTTTTGTATAACTATGTTTCTGGGTTTCATATGGCTTCACTCTACTTATATTTGTATTTATGTTTCTGACTCTAATTTGTAATTCTAATCTTGAGTTTATACTTGTATATATGCTACTTGTTAGTTGTAATTGTTGATATGCAATCTGTGTTGTTTATATCTTGTATGTTTGAAAGCATTATATACATGATGAATAAATCAGATATACAATCTGAATTTTATGTACTAAATCATGTAACTAGAGTTGATATGCAATCTGTGTTGTTTATATCTTGTGTATGATTTATAGATTTGTTCTTTTCTTTATTAATAACGTTTTAATTCTATGCTATTGAGTTTCAGCAATGGACCAGTAAGGTGAACACCCTCCCCTTACACCAGCAAATGCCACACCAGAAAACCCTCCCCAAGCTGCCACTGGGCAACCAGCAGCTGCTGCAGCAGTAGTTGCTCCTAAACCTCCTCTTGTTTTTTAGATACTGGAAAAGTATCCAAGGTTATTTGGGGTGTTACTTAGGCTATTTGGCTATAAGTAACTAGGTTAGTGCTACTAAAGTGGTTGGTTTATTTATTATTACTGATTTAAGTTATTATTACTGTTTTAACTAATGAAAGTTACTGTTTTATTATGCAGATTGCATATTCTAAGGCCTTGTGAACTTCATTAAGCTTCTCTAAAGAAGCTTTAAAATTCCCCTTGCATGGGTGTGTGATGTAATTTGCATTTTAAACTTAGATTTATTAGTATTAAGTGTTGCTTGGTTTAGTTGGTTGGTAATTAATTTGGTTGATGTGCCTGTGATTATAATAGTTACTGCCACATGCTATGGTAATTGGCAGCAGTAAACTATTTTAACTTGGTTGAGGTTTGCCCTCTTTTATAATGTGTTATCATTTATAAATTTGTGTTAGAATTTAGTTTTAAATTTACTAGGACAGGGATGATAATGGCCATGAATTTAGGCCATTAATTATGTTTGTATGTTTTAAGTTCATGTTTGTATGTTTTTAAATTTACTAGGACAGGTATAAATTGGCAGCAGTAAGTCTATGTTTGTATGTTTTTCAAAGAAATCAAGATAATATGATAGTTTTTTTATAAAGAGACTCAGCCTAGTAATTTAGTTGGTGTCAAAAGGAATTTTTCCTAGGCCCAATTCTATATTTAGAGTTTAAAACAGCAGAAAAAACTACCGATAAAAAAACTTTTTAAAATAATTAATTGGGCCACTGAAGGCCCTACTCGTAACTACCCACCCGCCAAACCGCTGGACCCGCATAACCGAATCCGCCAAAAACCGTTTTTTTAAATGGTTGGATTTGGGCCTCTCAGTCCAATCCGCGGATTGCTTCGGATGCGCCATTTTGGGCCCGAATCCGATCCGACCCGACCCGACCGCTGTCCACCCCTAGTGGGCGGGATGGGCAACCGCACACTAATAAAATAAACCACAAAATAAAGTCAACTAATGATAATGATCCCAAAATTAAAAAGTGTAATTGAGCCTTTAGCAACACATGAAATTAGAAACTTTGAATTTTTTTAACTTTGGTTATTTGGTTTGAATTGTTAGTTTTCCAAAAAAAAAAGACATATGCGTGCATTGATGTGGTTTTTTTTAATAAACCAAGACTTAACTCTCATTTCATTCAATAAGAAAATCACAATACAAGATGGAATGTAATTAAAATCATGGATACTAGCATAAAACCTAGATGCTTTTGGTAAGTGATGAGCTTGTCTTTTGGCAAAACTTATCCTAAAGTTATCTTGAACATTAAATCCATAGCTATCCTTTTATTCCAAGTTAAGAATTCCTTCAAAAAGATACATAAAACATAGTAAAAAAAAGTTAAATCGTAACATGTGCGAATAACCGGTTCTTAGTTGATTAAGCCGCTTAATTGGCCGATTAGATTTTTTCTTGGCTGGCTAGGCGCTTGATCAATTGATTAAGTTTTACTTTGGCCAATTTTCACTCCTAACAGTGTTCCCTTTGTTGATCAAGCGATTAGGCTGAGAAATGGACTTTGTTTCTTAGCTACGGGTTCGTAGACTACTTGAGAAAGCATCTAGTCACTAGTATAGAAGGTTGAACTACTAAACTAAGAAGACATAAAAATAAAGAAGAAAAGCGATAAAGGAAAAGTAAAATACGTAAAGACTTGTACTTGATTGAATGGGTGTATTTTTTTTAATACAAATGTATGAGCCTATATATATATATATATATATATATATATATATATATTCTGTTGGCCACTAAAACTACCTTACAACTAACCATTATTGGATCGGCTAAGATCAACGTACATTAACGATTTCGCGCCCTAAAAGCTAGGAGAGCCGTTCCACAACATCAGCTAGGGGTAAAATATCTTCGCTCCTACTTCCATGATGCTTCTCCACGTTTCTCTCTAACCGTTCCATGCTCCAAGTGTCGACGTGCATTGTATACTTGCTCCCAAAGCAATAATATCTTTGGCCTCAGCCTTCATGCCCACTTTCCATAAATGTAGGAAGGTAATTACCGTAACTTGACTTGATGTTTTCCATTATATTTTTTCTTCATAAATCATATAATTATAACATGAACATTTACTAGATAATTATATGAACCTATTAAAACCAAATAATAGCCTCCTAGCCTATACAAACTTAATAGTCACATTCAGCCGGTTTGCCTCAATCGAGTCTGGCCTCAGTTGATTCTAGAGTATACAAGACATTTAAAGTATTTGACATAGAGTAGAATATTTTTTATTGGCTAAGTTTGATGATGTATATAAATTAAAGTTCTTTCTTGTCAAAAAATATATATAAATTAATGTTCTGTTTCCATACAATTTCCTTTTTAAATAGTTAAATATTCTGAGCGTACTTCCAATTCAGTAATTCATATTCTCTTTACCCACTTATCCACCGTCACAATCAAACTAGGGTTTTTCACTCCTTCAAAGCACAAACATGAAGCGACGAAAGCACAAGCATCAGTTTCGGAAACTCACTGCTGCAAAAATGATGCACACACATGAAAACGAAGATAATGAAAACAATAAAGACATGCTTAGCGACTTGCCGGATTGCCTTCTCATTCACATGCTTTCATTTTTGAACTCTAAAGACGCAGTTCAAACTTGCATATTATCATCAAGATAGAAACATCTTTGGAAGCATTTTACCGCTCTTACATTAAACTCCTCTCACTTTAGGACTCCTAGGTCTATTGGTTTCCTCGAATTCGTGTATGAGATTTTGTCTCTTCGCGACAACTCTGTGCCGTTAAATGCTCTCAATTTTGAAGGTCAGGTTGGCAAGGTGTCTCGAGAAGTCGAAAGGATCGTACTCGAAATGATCGTAACATACGCCGCTTCACACAATGTCAATTGTATACGTCTTTCTTATAGACATGGAGGCTTTTCACCTTCCTTTTTGTTGTCATGTCACTCTTTGACATCTCTAGACATTGGGTCCCCAAATTATTCTATGTAAAGATGTAAAGATATTTCTGAATTCTCTGAATTTGCCAGCATTAACCTACTTGAAACTACACTATTTATCCTTTTACGCTGGAAACGACGGCCGCGTTGAGCCTTTTTCCAGTTTTAACAGGTTGGATACGTTGTTCCTTTACTGCTGCGTTGTTCGGAATGCACAACAACCCCTCTGCATATCAAGTATCACACTTCTCAATCTGGGTTATGTTTATTTTGAACAAAGCTTTTCGAATATTGAGCTATTTGCTCCAAGTCTGTGTACCTTTGCTTTAACCTGTAATCACTTTCTGAAACTCACTGGGAGCCATCTTTCTTCTATTGAAAAAGTCAGTATTGATGTACGGGTGTTCATGCCTCCTTTGGATCTACTTAACTTTTTGATAGAGTTGACTAATATCAAATCACCGATAGTAACTCCAACAACTCTTCAGGTACCACCTTGACTTCCTTAGTCACTAAATTTTGTCAAAAAAACATTGCATTAAACGACTACTAATTCGCCTCTCATCCCTTATTTCTTAGGCTCTCTCGTTAGTTTCAGATATATTAAATCTCAACCTCACTTCCTTGTTTAACTTGGAGTCACTCAATCTGAAATTCAATTCAAATATATTTCCTGTGGTGAGCCGTCAGAGATATCTAAAGTTGGAGCTAACAGATGGCAAGTCATGGAAAGAAAATGCCAAGTTGCGGGAAAAAATTAAAGCAAGATTGGAATATATATATCCTATGGATTCATATATATATCTTGATAGAATGATTGAATTTTTGCTTCAAAACTCACCCTCAGCAAAAGTTGACATCTTGTTAGAGAGTTAAATTGAAATATATTAGATGTTGAATTTATAATTGGACTTTCATTTTATTGTTATTGTTATTTTAATTAGACTTTTAACTACAGTACCTTTTATTTATGATATTACCCACTAGTAGTCACTATATATGTATTCTCATGAAGACATTTTAGGGAAACCAATCAATGAAGATGAATTTTATTTTTAGTAGTCTAGGTTTTATTTTATACGCTCTCTTTATCTTCCACGCTAGTTTTATATCTATTTTCCAGTTTTAGGTAAAAGCTTCCTATCGCATCGCAAGTGTGAAATGAATATCCTGCTTGTTAAAGTAATATTCTTCCATTTTCTTTTTGCCCCAACTAAGCCTGTGCATTTATCCGACCTTGAAAATCAGCTACCTCTAAGTAGACCTATTGATATATATTTAGTAGTGGGGAAAATAGTTTCATTCATGATTACATTTGGTAACTGTTACCATTTTATATGCAGGTTTAGATTGGGTTCGAATGTTGCATATATATCCAAACTAGGTTCTCATATTTCTTTTCTTTTTTCTAGAAGAGGTTTCTCCCTTCCAATGTTGGATTGGTTGTACTAGGTTTTAGGTGCAAACATGGTTCCAGATAGATAAATCTACTTCAAGAAATGGAAGTAAATGCTCTGCAAGTCAAAAAGGCCGTCTTAGATAATTTTTGTTTCCCCCTAAAACAAGATTGAGATTTGGGAGTTTAGAGTATTTTAGATTAACTATTGAACTATTTGGAGTTCGATTCATGCTTTATGGAGTTGTTTGCTGGAGTTAAATGGTTCTATAGTCTATGCAAATGTTGAAGTCTTTAGAGGTGCATGTTGACTATTTTCTGTCATTATTGTTGTATAAGATCTGCATTTATATTTTAATAAGCATGACCATGCAAAGTAATCACGATGTTGACTATATGTTGGTACTGTATGAGTTGGATGAGACCTTAGGTGTGTTCAACTAGGGGATAGGGAAAATTTTGAGAGTAATTGTTGTGTGTGCATTTCTACAATCTTTTGGAACTAGTTTGTCAGATGCTACTGAATATCTATAACATGTTAACCTTGTTGGTTTGGTCTGCTAAATTATTGTTTGTTTCGTTTCTCTATCTCTCTGGTGATGATCTCTTGCCTTGTTAGTCCTTTATTTTTGTTTGTTTTTGGGGAGAATGTCTCATATGAAATGTCTTCTCTTCATATGGCTTGTTAGTTCTTTATTTTATGTCTTCACCAACTACCTCATGCTTTTGGTATGAAATACATCAGAACCTATCTTCATTACAGTTGATGTCTTACTAAGAACTAAATATCTCTTCTTTGATGATCAAATGGTATGATATATATATATATCAGTAATCTAAGTTGATTCTAGCCCCCAACCCCCCAATTTGATTGCATAGATTGTTTTTATGTTCTATTCTACTTACTGTAGCCCTATTTGTAAATATCTTGTGACATCCCAAATTTCATTTAATTAGGAAATTTAAATCAAATTTGGATCTTAGAGATAAGATAGCAATACTATCCAAGGACTAAGAAAATGTGGGACTATTTTATTATGACTAGTATATAATTGACTAATTTATTTGAGTTTCTTGTTAGGACCAAAGAATAAATTAGAATAATTAAATAAAGGCCCATTGAGTAATAGTATTTTAACAAATCTTACCTTATACCTCACCATACACCACACTTGCTCACAACCCACCCTAGCACCTTCACTTTCCCTCACTCCCTTTCCCTGATGTTCACGTTAAAAAAAAGTGGAAGAAACTAGAAACAGAAGAGAAAGAACGAGAGAAAAGAAGAAAGAAGAAAAAAGAAAAAGAGGGAGAAAGAAAGAGAACGTGAGAGAGAGAGAGAGAAATAGAAAGAGAGGGAGATTGAAATACAAGATGGAACTTGAAGAAAGAAGCTTTTTCAACCAAGGATTCAAGCTATTGAAGAAAGAAGATGGAGATTGAAGCTTAGGAAGATGGCTAGGGTTTCAACTCAAAAGAAACAAATTGGGGGTTTTCTCTCTAAAGCTTCTAAGGAACAACAATAGGTAACAAAGAATCCCTTTGAAAACCTCTCTTAGAGTGTGCTTAGTTTTCTATTTATGATATTATGAGTGATATTATGAATGATGGTTGTGTTGATTTTGAATGATTGAGGATAAAGAAATGGTGTTGCATGTGTGTTACAGAAAAGTGATTTGTTGGATTGCCTGCAAGGTGTTTGTTAGAAGTGGTGTGTGAATTGTTGTATGTTAATTTGATTTTTAGCCCAAAGTTGGTACATTTACTAGTTGCTTGTTGATCTTGAGTGTAAATATGTGTGGAGTAAACTTTCTTTTTCATATTTTTCTAGCTTAAGGGTTGATTAAGGTCTAGCATTGATTGAAGTTTTGGGTACTTGTATACTTGGATGAAGAAAAAGATCTTTTAAAGTTGTATGTGAGTGATTTTAAATTTCTGAAAAATACTGCATAAATCAGCCTCAGTGCGTGATTTTTCGTAATTCATTGGTTTTGAATTTTGACATGGGACCAATTGTATCACGTCGGTATGTGAGCTGGCTATCTCCAGTAAAATTGGAAAAATTATTCGAATTCATTTGGTATTTTATTCCTAATTTATACTGACTGCTGTTCTCAAAAGCTCATGTGTTAGGGTGAATTGTTGGTAGAAATGTCGTATGAAATTTAGGGTTATATTATCCGGGAAGTGAACAAATGAGAAGATGAGTAAATGAGTGTGAGCATTTTCTGATTATTTTTACTTGACTGCAACCTTTTTGTTGCCTCCTTTGTCAACTCTTGTTCATGGTGTATTGCATATAATATTGCCAGTTTCATTACCATTTTATAGATTTACTATGATACTATCTTAAGAGTGGTGCCTCTGTGATTTTACATACCGTCTTCTGAATACATGTTCTGTTGTTGTTATTGTGTTTGCTCCACTTGCTTATGTGCTCAACTTGGTTGTTCAATGTTTGGTTGCGCAACTGGCTGTCTGGGTTGTTTGTGTTTCCCCTTCTTGGTTTTTTATGTACGTGGGTTATGGCATGTTTGTGCATCTACTCTGGCTTTATACTTTTCTACTTGTTAATAATGATTCTTGTTCCTCACTTGAACTTATATTGAAAAATTGTATTTTGGGTTGTCTTGACATGAATGTGGTTCTAGAAATGATTGAACTTTAAGGAAATTATAAGCATAAGTAGTGTATTAATTTGCCACTTGGATTCTTAGTTCAAGTAAAGATTGGACATTAGAGGAATATGAGAAGTGGATTAGAATGCATGAGATTGTGTATCTCTTTGCGTGTTCGATGTTTAAATGTTTATATCCTCATCTATGTTGATTGCACATTTGAGATAGATGTAGTCTATTCTTTATTAAGTATAACTAGTAATTAGTAATAGGCGTGTGCTACTCCTTGAGAATGATAGGTGACCTTAGATAGGTTTAGATTAAGGAAAGTAGGCTTACTCGTTTAGAGTTGCATAAGATTCGAGTGTGTAGCAAAAGCATGATAGGGTATGAGGTTGCCAGGTTTGGTCGAATTTTGAGGACAAAATTCTTAAAAAGGTGGAGAGTAATGTGACATCCCAAAATTCATTTAATTAGGAAATTTAAATCAAATTTGGATCTTAGAGATAAGATAGCAATACTATCCAAGGACTAAGAAAATGTGGGACTATTTTATTATGACTAGTATATAATTGACTAATTTATTTGAGTTTCTTGTTAGGACCAAAGAGTAAATTAGAATAATTAAATAAATGCTCATTGAGTAATAGTATTTTAACAAATCTTACCTTATACCTCACCATACACCACACTTGCTCACAACTCACCCTAGCACCTTCACTTTCCCTCACTCCCTTTCCCTTTCCCTAATGTTCACGTTAAAAAAAAGTGGAAGAAACTAGAAACAGAAGAGAAAGAACGAGAGAAAAGAAGAAAGAAGAAAAAAGAAAAAGAGGGAGAAAGAAAGAGAAGGTGAGAGAGAGAGATTGAAATACAAGATGGAACTTGAAGAAAGAAGATTTTTCAACCCAAGATTCAAGCTATTGAAGAAAGAAGATGGAGATTGAAGCTTAGGAAGATGGCTAGGGTTTCAACTCAAAAGAAACAAATTGGGGGGTTTTCTCTCTAAAGCTTCTAAGGAACAATAGGTAACAAAGAATCCCCTTGAAAACCTCTCTTAGAGTGTGCTTAGTTTTCTATTTATGATATTATGAGTGATATTATGAATGATGGTTGTGTTGATTTTGAATGATTGAGGATAACGAAATGGTGTTGCATGTGTGTTAGAGAAAAGTGATTTGTTGGATTGCCTACAAGGTGTTTGTTAGAAGTGGTGTGTGAATTGTTGTATGTTAATTTGATTTTTAGCCCAAAGTTGGTACATTTACTAGTTGCTTGTTGATCTTGAGTGTAAATACGTGTGGATTAAACTTTCTTTTTCATATTTTTCTAGCTTAAGGGTTGAATAAGGTCTAGCATTGATTGAAGTTTTGGGGTACTTGCATAGAAAAAGATCTTTTAAAGTTGTATGTGAGTGATTTTAAATTTCTGAAAAATACTGCATAAATGAGCCTCAGTGTGTGATTTTTCGTAAATTATTGGTTTTAAATTTTGACATGGGACCAATTGTATCACGTCGGTATGTGAGCTGGCTATCTCCAGTAAAATTGGAAAAATTATTCGAATTCATTTGGTATTTTATTCCTAATTTATACTGAGTGTTGTTCTCAAAAGCTCATGTGTTAGGGAGAATTGTTGGTAGAAATGTCGTATTCAGGGTGTTACATATCTCTTCTTTGATAATTCAATTTTGTTGGGATAGCTGTTGTAGTTGGTATACTAGATTACCAGGGTTTTACCCGTTTTCTCAAAGTGAAAATCACAGTTTTTGTTGAAGGAGATGAGAAAAAGAAGATATGGATTCTAGGCTAAATTAATAATGAAATTGTACAGTTCTGAATGGAGTGTGACATTAACCAATGTCTAAATATGGAAACAAGAAAAAGGAGAGATTATTGATCATGTTGCTGAAATTGCCAATCGCTTGGTTGTGACAATGGCACAAGAGACTTGTTCCATTTCTAAACATTCAGAGTTTATCTTTGATAATTCAGTCCTATTGACGTGTGAGGTCTATGCTTGTTCAAATTATTGTCAACTTGGAAAAATAATGTGAAGAATCTGATTTTTTTTCCTCCCATGTTCTTTTTTTTGTCAATTTCCTCCCATGTTTTAAAGGTATTCAACACAAGCTACTCTTTCGCCTGAAGTCATGTCTAAGGCTGCATCAAACGAAAAAGTTAGTACACCAAAAAAACAAAGAAGAGTTTACCGATTTGAAGACTCTTACAGACAAATTAAGTTGCTGAAGAAGCTGTCTCAGCAGGTATACATTTCTTTCTTCACAAGACTTCATTCATCAATGTCCATCTTGTAGATCAAAAACTTTTCCATGGTTTGGTAGCTAAATTTTTCAAATGAGAAGGCTATGTACCCGTGCTTTTTCTTGCCAAAAAAACCAATGATAATTCTATGGAAGACTTTAATATTGGTCTTTCATTTTATTTAGGCTCGGAGAAGGCCCGAAAACTCGATTCGTGAAGACCGAGTTAGTCATCTTAATGGGGCACTTAAAGAGTCTATGGGTCCGTTTGATTTGCAACCAGGACAGTACTGGACTGAACAGTATTGGACAGGACAGTACTGGACAAGCTTTTGACCAGTACATTGTTTGGTGAACAATGGACAGCACAAGCAAGAAAATGTAAATTTTACTATAATTCTCTTTCTAAAGATTTTATATAACATATATCATAATGTAATTAAAAGATTATAAAGATATCATAAAAATAATATTTTGGTATTTTTTTAGTGATCAGAAAGTTGTACTGTGGGACAGAAAGTTGTACTGTGGTTTTGTGAGGTACAGGAATTTGGGTCTTTGTCCAGTCCATTGCCCTCATTTCTGTCCAATATTGTGAACAGTTTTCAAATCAAACAGGGTACCGCTAGAGTTGTCCAATCCAGTCTCTTACTGCTTAGCGAATCAAACGCACCCTATGAGGCAGCTTTGGCAAGCTAGAGAAGTACAAGTACAAAAAATCTCTTCATTTTGGTTTGTGTTTAGATGCTATTTGAAGGTGTTAGCTTTATATTCACCACCCTTCGGTTCATGTTTGTGTGAAGGGATATGAAGTGATGAAGGAAACTTAAAAAGGGTTTTAAAGCAAGTGATTTATCCTCTTTAATGCACAATATATTGTCTCCTATTTAATTGGATATATTTATTTACCTTAGAGTATCCATTTGCATGCTAATCTTTCCCTTTTAAATTTCTGATGCAAAGAGGCTTCTCAGTTTGACCCATCTTCACCAACTCATCCATTGCAGCCAAAGCAATATATTCCAGATTTCTTATCTTATATTCTCCCTCATTTTGATAAAAATCAACTTGGATTCAAACTCAACATGACACTTAACTAACTAGGAAATCACAAGAGAAGTATGCAGTCAGTCACAACTAAGAAACAACTTCAGACTTTGTTATGCAATTCTGAAACTCTAAAACAAAACTTCTGCCATTCTAAAACAATCATCAATAAACTCAAACTGAAAATGATCATTTCAAATATGGAAGTATTTGGTTATGCAATTCTAAAATAATACTTCTTCCATGAAATCTTGAAACTATATGATAGTACCTTCTCTTCTTAAATTAATCATTTTAGCACTCCATTGAAATCATTTATAATTTGGTTCTATTGATTCTAAATCATTGTGACAGATTGCTCTACAGTCCATGAGAATAGATATCACAATGCTAATGCAGCTATTTCAAGTGTGAAGGAGTTTTGGGGAAATAATTTCATTGCTGTTTACATATCAGATTTTCAACTGAAATCTTTAAAATAGGGGGAGTATTGTTACTCTCAATGGTTTTGGTTGTTGTTTTGTAATTGGCAACAGATCTTCTTGTTTCAATTTGGGGTTGGGGTTCTCTTTGTGTTGTTTTTCTTAGAGACCCCATTATAATCCTTTTTTTAACACTTTTGCATGATGTTCTATTGCATGCATTTTGTTCAATAGTTGCCAAGGTTATAGATTTTTATTTGACTTGGAAGCTCAAACTCCAGTTGTTACTTTGTGACACGGTTAAACCGTGGCTAACATTTAGCTGAGATTTTTACAAGTGTATAGCCACGTGCTAACCGTAGCTAAAATAAACTACAATTGTGGCTAAACGTATATCACCACGGTTACATTTAGCATGGTTAACAACTCACAAAATTGTGGCTAAATATTTGTGACGCCACGTCTTTTCACTGCTGTCATAATCGTCACTAAATGCTGTTTTTTTAGTGTCCATGAGACAGATGAATAATCGTTTAGTGATTACTCTCCTAATGTAGCATTTATAAAATGAAATCATGCACATTGATAGATACTAAAAATAGTGTAATTTAATAAAAATAATTACTACTTTTAGTGATAGACAACACCGTAGGTTAAAGTCAAATTTTCACGTGATAGATATTGTGACGGTCAAAATACTGTAGATAAAATATAGGGTCGTTGGTAAAATCTTTACCTATGAGCAAATGGAAAATGTTGGTATATTCGGGTTATGAATCTGGAAGAGGCTATTCGAAAGTTGTGCTAATTGTTCCCAATCTTTGTTCCTTTGCTTTTACCGGTAAACCTGTTTTGAAATTCTCTAGGAGCTCTATTACTTCTATTAAACAAGTTAGTATTGATATAAATGAAATTAAGTTTTCTGTGGAACCATATTATATGAAACAATTAAAGTAGGATTGGAACCATATTCTTTCGTACCCGATTGAATGATAGAATTTTAGCTTCAAAACTTGAGTTTTTTGGTTTTTAGTCCCGCATAACTTTTAATAGAGTTTGTGTCCCCATCCTTCAACCAATATATTTTTTTGCCCTTTGCTTTCAATAGGCCTCTTATTGTAATAAGAGTTGCCTGAGGTGGTCTACTTTTTTTTATTCTCTTTTGTGGAATCCCACTATCTTTGTCAATTAAAATATATTTGTGCTTTTAAACCATATTCATATTATATTATGAATTTAATTTATATACACAATAGGTGTATGAGTGTTTTACACTATGTACCAATTAGGCAATTACATGTTAACACATCATTAAAAGAAGTTGGTCAAATAATATCCACCAGTTGGTTAATTGGTGTATATACATATGAAAAATTATGAATGAATGCAAGCAAGATTAGGTAAGTTATTCACATTTGTAAATTACTCGCCTAAAAATTAAATTTCACTAGCTAAGGGATTGATTTATATATTTGTATGTTTAGATACCATTGATATAAACTAGTGATATATATCTGTCAAATTTTAAGAAATACAAGTGAAAAGGATAAATTACCTATATTTTTCCAAGGCAAAACTTTACTTTAATAAAACTCTACCTTAGGATACATGTCACTTTAGTTTATGATAAAATATTTTCCCTCTCAAACAAAAAAAAAAACTATTTTTTCATATCTATTAATTAAATTAATCTATTTATCTATTATTCTTCTATGTACTAATCTACTAACTATATATACAAAATCTACTTATGATCTACTCTCTTTTTTTAGTTACAATCTACTTATCTACTCTACTAATTATACAATAAAATCAACTACACTTTTAAATGAATATTTAACTTGAGTCTCGACAAGGAAACACTACTCATTGTTAATATGATTTATTTGTCTTTAAGTATGATATAATTATTTTTTTACATTTTGTCGTTATAAATAACTTCTATATTTTCAAATGAATATTTTGTTTTCACCACATAAGAACATTGCATGTTGTCATTATATTGTTTTTTATACTTTTTTCTTTGCAAAATGTTAGTTATTGGAATAATTTCATTACTTTTAATATATCTCATCGGGTAACATTACACGTTTCCTGAATACAAATTTTTATATCTTTTCTTTGTAATAGAAAAAAAAATCATATTTGTCCTAATGTAAAGTTTTTATTTAAAAATATATATTAGATTTTAAAAATGCATAAAAATGAGTTTCTTTTATATATATATATATATATATATATATATATATATATATATATATATATTCAGTTTTTACCCCTCACTTCTAGCCCTTTTCAATTTCAATCAAGCAGCACCACTATATACGGGTCAAAATCAATATATCTGATAATCTGACCCTAAAATATTCTTGAATCAATTATTATTACGTGGGAGTGGGAGCAACGTCTACAAAAGCTTGAACCAGTAAATGAAACTCCAAAGTCCAAACAAATGAATATAGCCAATCAATAACGCTTTCTATACTACTATACACTTTCACTGCAATTTTATACTATATAATAAAATAATACAACACAACAAATTCAATTTTATAAATAATAAATACTATATGTATATATATATGTGAACATGTGTAGTACTTAAAGGTTTGACTTCGTCTTCCACCATTGATTAGAGTTGCTTGGAAGAAGAAGGTGAGCATGACGAGCAAAGCAAAGAAACCATATGTCACATTCTTATATTTAATGCTTCATAGCCGTCTGAATATGACCCTTATGATAACACCTTTTTCATTTCTATATTCTACACATATCAGAAATATTCAACCCCATCTTCAACCCTTTTTGTTCAAACCCAATAACAACAACAATAAAGAAATGGGGTCCTTTTATTCTTTGCAATTTCCTTTTGGATCCCTTGAAAGTTCTTAACTTTAAACTCAACCATGTGGTTTCTAAGCTGAAACTTGAAAGACTCTGATTAGTGATTGATTATCTGTTTTCTTCAGTCTTCCTTGCAATTTCTCTTCAGGTTCATTCAATTCACCTTCCTTTTAATTTCTTTCTATGTATTAATTTTGTTAATTTGGTTAATTGTTCTTGCTACAGATATATGTTTATATTTGGTAAATTCTCTATATGTTGTTGTTCACTTTAGCATCTTCTTTTGTTTAATTGATGATTGATTCTGTTTTTTTTTCTGCTTTTTTTTTTTGCACAAATAGAATTTTTATAAAGAATATTGAAAACATGGAAAAGAGGAAATTTTCTGAATTGATGTTAGAGCTGATAGTTTTGGCTGAGGAAGTTGTTTCTTTTGCTAAGGATTCTGAAATTGAGATTGATAGTTTTGCTGAGTTTGCTATGCTGGTTGAGAAATTGCTACCAATTTTGATTGAATTGAGGGATAAAAGCATAGTTTTAGACAAGCCACCTATTCGAAAATCGTTGGAATCTCTTGAGAACGAGTTTCGGCGTGCTAAAGCTTTAACAAAAGGCGCGAATTTGAGACACCCTACGAAGCAAATCGAGAACATGACACATGATATTGGTCGGTCACTTGGTCTTTTCCTTGTAGCCAGTCTTGAAGTGTCAACAGATTTTAGAGGCAAAATTGGTAAATTGCAAAGACAGATGATGGATGCAAGATTTGGTTGCAGTTCAAGTATAAGTTCAAGTCCAAAATCAGATTTTGTCATGAGTGAGATGAAGATGGTAGGGGAAATAGAAGAGGAAGTAGTTAATGTTTCTATTGATGATGTTGCTTTGCAACTTAAGAATGGTAATGATGAAGCATTTGCAGCTGCACTTCTTAGACTAAAGGAGTTCATGAGGAGTGAAAAACTTGATGGTGCTTTGATCAATGAAGAAGCGACTATTTCCATTCTTTTCAAGCGTCTAGGTTCGTGTAACGCGGACAATAGGCTAGCCATAATTCAATTGCTAAGAAGTATTGCTTTTGGAAATGATGAGAGAAAGGTAAAATCCTGAAATTCAAGTGAAGATTTTGATTTTGGTAAATTTTGGTCTAAAACTTTGCAGCTTTAGCCTGTGTTTGGAACCGCGTTTCAAGCCACGTCCGGATCAAAGCTACAACGTGTAGCGTCTTGCTGGTTGCGTGTTTGGAGCATTCCCACTGCGGTTCCAAACACTATTAGTAATTCTATCTTACTTTATAAAGTGGTACATTGCAGGAGAAGATGGCAGAGATTGAGTTTTTATCAGCAGTGGTGAAGTCTTTGACAAGAGATTCAGAAGAGAGAAGGGAAGCAGTGGCGCTATTGCTAGACCTTTCCGACCTTCCTGCAGTTCGAAGGCGGATTGGGAGAATTCAAGGTTGCATTGTTATGCTAGTTGCCATCCTTAATGGGGACGACCTGGCCGCTTCGCGTGATGCAGCAAAGTTATTGAATATGTTGTCTAGTAATACTCAGAATGCTCTTCATATGGCTGAGGCTGGCTATTTTAAGCCATTAGTCCAATGTTTAAAGGAAGGTAATACAGAAATTTCATTAACTGATACATCTCTTTTGTTAATATAACTAATTTGAGGAAAATACTACCTCAGGTCCTGGTCCTATTTATAATTATAAGAAAAAATTAAAGTTCTAGGATCATTGAATATTTGATGTATCTACTAGGTTCATTGAATAACTGATGTATCTGGTAGGTTTATTAAATAAATGGTGTATCTGGTACTACCTCTGGTCCTATTTACAAGCGAAAAATACAGTTTTAGGTTCGTTGAATAACTGATGTATTTGGTAAATACAATTAACTACTCCCTCCGTCTCATATTAAGTGTCTTGTTTGCCATTTTTCTTTGTCTCAAATTATCTGTCACTTTAGAATCCCAATACAACATTTATTATTACTTTCCAACAATATTCTTACTTTAGAATATCAATAACCGTGCCTTTGCACCAACCAAGAAAAGTATAAGGGTGTTTTAGTCCTATCACATTTTTTTATCATAAAATTTAGCATATCCAATCATTTTCTTAATACTCGCGCATAATCTTAAACGACACTTAATATGAGACGGAGGGAGTATTATTTACATCTAGTCCCAGTAAGCTGTACAAGACAGGATAATGATCATAACCCAAGCAAATTCTTCGACATTTCCTTTACTTGAAAATTTGAAATCTTGTTATTGCAGGATCTGACATGAACAAGATCCTAATGGCTACAGCACTTTCTAGATTGGAGCTCACTGATCACAGCAAACTTACACTTGGAGAAGGTGGAGCAATTGAGCCCTTAGTCAAAATGTTTACAAAAGGGAAACTTGAATTCAAGCTATCATCTCTAAACGCGCTACAAAATCTATCTAGCTCGACGGAAAACGTGCAACGTTTGATCCGATCTGGAATCACAGGAAGCCTACTACAGCTTCTATTCTCAGTAACATCTGTGCTAATGACTCTAAGAGAGCCAGCATCAGCTATTCTTGCAAGAATTGCTCAATCAGAATCCATTCTTGTTAGTGAAGATGTAGCTCAACAGATGCTTTCACTTTTGAATCTTTTCAGTCCAGTAATTCAAGGTCATCTATTAGAAGCTTTAAATAGCATGGCTTCTCATCCTGGTGCATCTAAAGTGAGAAGAAAAATGAAAGAAAAAGGTGCACTTCAACTACTCTTGCCATTTCTGAAGGAAAATAATAACATTAAAATCAGAAGTAAGGTCTTGCAATTGCTTTATACTCTCTCTAAAGATATAACAGATGAATTAACTGAATATCTTGATGAAACTCATCTTTTCAACATTGTTAATATTGTTGCATCGTCAACATTGGAGAACGAAAAAGCTTCTGCAGTTGGCATACTAAGCAATCTTCCTGTGAGTGATAAAAAAGTGACAGATATACTTAAGAAGGCAAATTTGCTTCCCATTTTGATATCCATTGTGAATTCTAGTTCAGGAAGTAGCTTAGTTGAGAGTGTCGCAGGCGTTATAATCCGCTTCACGAATTCATCGGACAAGAAACTACAACTTTATTCAGCAGAACAAGGGGTGATTCCTTTGCTAGTGAAATTACTTTCAAGTAGTTCACCAATAACAAAATCAAGAGCTGCAATATCTCTAGCTCAACTATCACAGAATTCTCTTTCTCTTACTCTTAAGAATTCAAGAAAGTCAAGGTGGTTATGTGTTCAACCTTCAATGAATGCATATTGTGAAGTTCATAATGGATATTGCTTTGTAAACAGCACATTTTGTTTAGTCAAAGCAAGTGCTATTTCTCCATTAATTCAAATATTGGAAGATAAAGAGAAGGAAGTAGTTGGAGCTTCTCTTGTTGCACTTTCAACTCTTTTACAAGATGAAATTTGGGAAAGTGGTGTGAATTGCATAGCTAAATTTTCAGGTGTTCATGCTATTATAAAATCTCTAGAAGTTGGTGATGCAAAGGTTCAAGAAAAAGGACTATGGATTTTGGAGAGGATATTTAGGGTTGAAGAATATAGAGTGAAATATGGAGAATCTGCTCAAGTGGTTCTTATTGATTTGGCTCAGAAAAGTGATTCTAGATTGAAGTCAACAGTTGCAAAAGTATTAGCACAGTTGGAACTCTTGCAAGCTCAATCCAGTTACTTTTGAAACAAACAAAACTTTCAATATATAGTAATGTTATCATTATAGCAGTGATTTTGTTTTGTGTTCCATTCATTTGTTTATATTTTTTGGGTGTACATGGAAATGGAAATAAATTGGTTTCATGTCAGGAAGGTCATTCAGACAAGTATGTCAAATTTATAGAGGTTCTCTCAGTTTTAAGGTTAATTTAGTGAACCTTATCTCAGTTTAAAATTATAAATAGTAAGAGCATGCACGCAATGAAAGCAAGGAAAGAAGACAACAAATTTATAGAGGTTCACCCAACTATAACTACTTCCTCTTCTCACTTCCGGTGAGTTTCCACTATCTTCCAAATTGTCGTTACACTTGCTTTTGAACACAAAATACCAAAAGTCTCAAACTTACTCTTATACAACTTCTACTAGTCCTTATCTGTTTAGAAACTTTCTTCTTGCTTCATGATGAGATCAAAAGTAGACCTAGGAGGTTAGGATCATGAAAATTGGCAAACAACAATTTTCTCACACAAAGTTCAAGAACAATTGTTCTTCAAAAGAAAATAAATATAAGGAAGAAAGACCAAAGCTGGAGAAGACTTGGAATGAAAGTGAATATTGATGATCATTACACCTTTCTTGGAAATGTGATAAGATCACTCTATCGTTAGGCCCTCCTAGTCTCAAGGATGTGAGCTTTAGGTCCTCATATAAAGAACCAAGGAGAACTTCATGTTGAACCTTACCTCCTCTCATATGCATGTATATTTGACTTTCTCTTTGCAAAATGAGGAAATGATTTCATTTATCAAAGCAGTTCTAACAATTACACTTGGACTAAGAGTATTTATATTGTGGGCCTAATGGATCCTAAGCCCACAAACTAAAGTCCAATTCAAAACACAAAACAAGACCCAATATCATTTCTTCCTATACAAGGCCGTAGCCTCCTACTAAAGCCAACATGGCTCAAAAATTACAAGTCCTTACGCCTATTAAAAAGGAAAGCAAAGCATAGGAAACACTAGAGTTGATTATCTAGAAATTCCATACTATTTACATGGTCACCTTCAATTGCTATTGTTTTAATGATTAGGTTTAGCACATTGAAGTAGACATTCTCTTGAATTCTCAAAACTTCTTTTGCTCCATCCCCGCAGGGGCAAAGAACCCATCGCTGTCTCGGCTGTGCTACCGAAAGCTCTGGGGGAAGTAGGAAGGAGAGCACTCATCTTGGGGTGGGCTTACTACTTAGATGCTTTCAGCAGTTATCCGCTCCGCACTTGGCTACCCAGCGTTTACCGTTGGCACGATAACTGGTACACCAGAGGTGCGTCCTTCCCGGTCCTCTCGTACTAGGGAAAAGTCCTCTCAATGCTCTAACGCCCACACCGGATATGGACCGAACTGTCTCACGATCCATTGAATTCTTGTTTTTGGCCTTTTGAGCTTTGTTCCAAGTGACTTCCATCCAAACTCAACCTAATCAGGAATTACAAGATACAACTTTGAAGATATAGGGGTTTGGGATATAAAAGGGCTTGAATATAAATTGAATATAATGTTTAGAATTGTTATGGTTAGTCTTTTGACCACATACACCCCTTCTTTCGCATCTATTCACACCACACAGAAGCCCAAATATCAAAGGGCCCAATCCGAACATCAAGGGCTCAGATCAAACCTTCAGATCGGACGGTCCTGATTCATTGGAATCAACCCCACCCCGCTCTATAAATACTACATTCATTGCCTCATTTAAAGGTAAGCATACTCGTATTTATCACATCATTAAGACTATTCCACTGACTTTAGCATCGAAGTAACTTTGCAGGTACAACACCAGCAGGATCGAACATTAGTCATTGACTAAGGATATCAACCACTAACTACCTCAGATCGCTCTTCAAGGTCGGAAGTACAGTGCAGAACATTGGCGACCACAGTGGGAGATCTCAGAATCAAGATCTTCCCCCTCGCCTTAATCAATGACGACTCGAAATCTTCGTTCCAAGGCAAACAGCCACACAGTGGGAATCCATGCCGACCCAATCCTGAGACCGGTCATGCCCCATTTGGCCGAACCTCAGGCAACCCCGGACGGATTCGTTCAGAACCTTCCAAACTCCGATCAAGGGCGAGCACAACACCAAATTCCGGACCTCGTTTTGGTACCCGGAAGCTCCGCAAGGAATCGCGTACCTCCACAAAATCAACTTTTTGTCCCGACCGATGCTGTCCAACAGCTCGTCCTGCTGCTCAATCGACATGAATTGGCAAACCAAGAGAGGAGTTACCGATTTACGGATCTTGAAGCACAGGTGGCGGAGCTCAGAGCTCGGAATATTCCAGATCAGATCTCGCCCGACCGAAATTCTGCCGAAAGAAGAAATCCGGCTCGAATGCGCCAAATCTCGCCCGACCGAGATTCATCCGAAAGGAGAAATCCGGCTCGAAGGGGCCAGCTCTCGCCCGACTGAGATTTATCTGACAGAAGAAATCCGACTCGAAAACGCCATCGATCTCCACCCAGAAGGCGACACTACCATTGTTCTCCTCCTCGTAGGCTCGAAAAGAAAGTTTCCCATTCGCCATGCATCGGTAGGGCAGACACCGACTCTTCACCCGAAGTACGTTCTTCTCTAGCATCCTCTTCTCCTAGGCAACGATCGAGGAGTAGAGAATATTCGCCTCGAAGATATCGCCCTCAAAACCGTGGGCACCCGCAACATCGGCACCGATCTCCACCGCAGAATCAAACAACCAAACGCAAAGGCCCTTTTACGAATAAAATTGATCGATACCCGGTGCCCAGATATCTCGAGAAACCTCCAGAAGGATTGAAGACCTACGACGGAACGGGCGACCCAGACAGACATTTGAGTTACTTCGACACAGTAATACAGTATCGCAACGTCCCCGTAGAAATGAAATGCCGAATTTTCCCCCTAACATTGGAAAAAATAGCATCAGAATGGTTTGAGACCCTCAAATCAAACACAATCTCCTCGTGGGACCAGCTGGCCAAATTATTCTCAGCTAATTTTTCCCATTCCAAAAGTAAGCCAAAAAACAAAAACATCTTGGCGTCCATCATCCAGGAGAGCTCCGAATCTTTGAGACAATATATAGAGAGATTTAATAAGGAAGCAGTTCAAGTTCGGAACCTCGATGATGCATTCCGAGTTTACTTCATGGGAATGGGGCTGCGTCCCGGAAGCCCGTTCAAAAAACACATCAACACATGGGAGCCAGAAAACCTCCAAGATTTCCTCCAGCTATCCCAATGTTTTATCAACGAAGAAGAAAGCGCGATGGTCGGTAAGAAACCAAAACCAATCACCGAATCATCAAAGCCCCCAAATGAAAGAGATCAGAAAAACGACGGCCGAGGCTCCAGGGATCCCCGACCTCGGAACCGTCATCAATTCTATACCGAGCTCAATGTCACTCAAGCTCAAATTCTGGGTGAATGCTGGAACACGGAGTTCAGAGACGAAAAATTCCCAAAACCACTCACCAACAAGCCAGGACAGCGTTCTAACAAATACTGCCGATACCATCGGAGCAACGGTCACGACACCAACCATTGCAACGCCTTGAAAGATGACATTGAAGATATGATTAAAAGGGGAAAACTTGCCGGCTATGTAAACAAACCAGAGCGTCGAGCTGACGAGAAAAAAGAAGAACGGGAACAGGAACCCAGAACAAAGGGAAAGATCAAAGCCGAATCTGACGACGACGAATTTGATTCAAGGAAATCAAAAGGACGGTCCGTGATGATGATGATCGCAGGAGGTTTAGCCCACGAAGAATCCGGGAAGACAATGAAACGAAAATGGAAAGAGCTACTCAATATAGCGTCTACTTCAATCGCACAAACGCCTTCAAACCGACCTCCGTTGTCTTTCGGAGATGAAGACCTTCTAGATGGAAAACCTAACAAACACGTACCACTAGTTATCACGGCGGTAATCGCCAATAAAGAGATTAGAAGGATTTTGGTCGATCAAGGGAGTTCTTCCGACATCATTTTCCTTGACCTCGTGGAAAGAATGGGAATCGATAAAGAAGACATCGCTCCTTACAGAGGATCGGCACTATCAGGATTCAATGGATCTCAAACTAAACCTCTTGGACACCTAGAACTGATGGTTTCCTACGGTGAGGAACCTTTGATAAGAATCATCAAAACAAAATTCCTCATCTTACCATGTGAATCGATATACAACTGTATTATTGGAAGACCGACTCTGGGAAGGCTCGGAGCAGTAACCTCCACCACTCACTTAAAAATGAAATTCCACTCTCTGTGCAACAAAGTCATTACCTTAAACTCAGATCTTGAATCCGCCTCGAGATGTTTCTTCCTATGGACAAAAGCAGAAAAAAAGGCCCAAGATAAAGAAGGTTTTTCACCCAAGATAACCAAAGATAAAGAAATTACAGGAAGATCAGCCGAAGTCAACTTAACCGATTTAGATGCAAGATACGACCCTGACAGCTCGGAAAATGAAGATGACGATGAGTTGGCCAGAGAACTCAAAAAGAAAATGAGAAGACCCCAGCCTGATGGAGAATCCATCGAAATACAACTCGGAGACGACCCTACCAGAACGGTAAAAATTGGAGCAGACCTATCCGAAGAGGTAAGAATCGAACTCACTCGTTGCTTAAAAGATCATTCCGATCTTTTTGCTTGGTCGGCGAACGATATGCCCGGAATCCCGCCAGAAGTAGCATGTCACCAGCTCGCCGTTAATCCAGAAGCAAAATGGGTCTCTCAAAGAAGACGGGCTCAGAGTGGAGAGAAGACCATCGCCGCCGCAAAAATTGTCGAAGATTTAATCAAAGCAAACTTTATAACAGAAGTCAAATACACGACTTGGTTATCCAACCCAGTACTAGTTAAAAAGAGCAACGGTAAATGGCGTATGTGCATCGACTATACCAACCTAAACAAAGCTTGTCCGAAAGACGCCTTTCCAGTCCCAAGTATTGATCGCCTCGTTGACAATGCCTCCGGTTTTTGCCTACTTTCTTTTATGGACGCTTACTCTGGTTACAATCAGATCGCCATGTTTCCTCCCGATCAAGAGAAGACTGCTTTTATGACGGACCAAGGCAACTTCGCATACCGAGTTATGCCCTTCGGTTTAAAAAACGCCGGAGCCACTTATCAAAGAATGATGAACAAAGTTTTTCAAAAACAGATAGGCAAGACCGTTGAAATCTATCTTGATGACATGATTGCAAAAAGTGAGCGGGAAAACGACCACGTAAAAGACCTTTAAGAAATCTTCGCTGAAATCAGGAAAAATAACATGAGACTAAATCCAAAAAAATGCACTTTCGGGGTCCGAGCTGGAAAGTTCCTCGGTTTCTATTTAACAAGGAGGGGAATTGAAGCAAACCCCGACAAATGTCGATCTGTGACTGAAATGCGGACTCCAACTTCCAAAAAAGAGGTCCAAAAACTCAATGGAATGATCGCTGCTTTATCACGATTCTTGTCAAATGCGGCATTCAAATCTCTCCCTTTATTCAAGCTGTTAAAAAAAGAAAAGAAGGACGACGAAGAAAAGTTCAACTGGACAAACGAGCAAGACGAAGCCTTGCAACAACTCAAAAAAGCACTTTCAGAACCACCCATCCTAACTCGCCCATATGAAGGAGAAACTCTGTACTTATACCTATCAATCTCGGAGGAAGCTTTGGGCGCCGTTCTTAACCGAGAAACACAGACTGGTCAAAGTCCGATCTACTTTGTAAGCAAAGCACTCCAGGGACCCGAATGCAGATATCAGCAAATAGAAAAAATCGCCCTCGCCTTGGTCGTCGCAGCTCGACGCCTCCGACCATATTTTGTGGCACACCAGATAGTCGTACGCACCAACTATCCAATAAGGCAGATTTTACACCGGCCCGACCTTGCCGGAAGAATGATCAAATGGGCGGTAGAACTCTCCGAGTTTGGAATCAAGTACGAATCCCGTACGACGATGAAGGGCCAAGTTCTAGCAGATTTTATAGCAGAAATGATTCCTGCTGATCCTATTAACGACATCTGGACTTTGCACGTCGATGGATCTTCCAACCCCAAAGGAAGCGGCGCGGGTTTAATGTTAGAAAGCCCGGATAAAGTAATCATTGAAGTCTCCCTTACCTTCGCTTTCCAAACAACTAATAATCAAGCAGAATACGAGGCTTGCATCGCAGGTTTACGATTAGCAATTGACCTACGAGTCTCTCAGGTCAATCTCTACACGGACTCGCTCTTGGTCGTTTCACAAATAAACAATCAATTTGAGACCAAGGATCCAAACCTGATGAAATACCAACTCCGAATCCGAGAGTTACTCACACAGTTTAGAACAGCCGAAGTAAAGCACATCCCCAGATCCCAGAACCAGAGGGCAGATATCCTATCAAAACTCGCCAGCACCAAGGTCGCCGGTAATCACCGGACGATCATCCAAGAACTACTTAGAAGACCCAGCATCTCCCTTATTCCGACTTATAGTTCCGCTGTTTTTTCGATTGAGGAGGACCAAAGTTGGATCACTCCGATATTGGAATACATCAAGACAGGAATTGAACCTCCAGATTCGATAGAAGCGAAAATCATCAGGAGAAAAGCCTCCGCCTTCTCAGTCATAGATAATACATTGTACAAGAGAAGCCTCTCCTCACCATTGTTAAAATGCATTGAAAGGGAACAAGTACATTCCGTCCTAGCTGAAATTCATGAAGGAATATGTGGGCAACATATTGGCGCCCGTTCCCTAGCTCGAAAAGCCCTACGCACTGGATATTATTGGCCGACCATGGAAGGCGATGCCAAAAACTACGTCAAAAAGTGCAAAAAATGCCAGATCTACGCCAACGTTTACGTCGCCCCAGCATCCGAACTTCGAAACCTATCCTCCACATGGCCCTTTGCCCAATGGGGAATAGATCTCCTAGGTCCATTCTCAACTGCTCCAGGCCAAAACAAATTTCTCATAGTAGCAATTGATTATTTTACCAAATGGATTGAAGCAGAGCCCTTAGCCACCATAACCGCGAGGAACTGTCTGAAATTTTTCAAAAAGAACATCATGAGCAGATTCGGGATCCCCGAATCGATCATCACTGATAATGGGACTCAGTTCGCCGACAAAGGTTTCAGGAAAGCGATGTCCGACTTCAAAATCAATCATCATTTTACTTCCGTAGAACACCCGCAAACTAACGGTCAAGTAGAAGCAGCCAACAAGATACTCCTTAACGGTTTGAAAAAAAGACTGAACGACGCCAAAGGTAATTGGGTAGAAGAACTCCCATATGTTCTCTGGGCTTACAGAACAACCCCTCAAAGCTCAACGGAAGAAACGCCGTTCCGGCTATCCTATGGCAGCGAGGCGGTCATCCCGGTGGAAATCAGCGAGCTAAGTTGGAGAGTAGCGAATCCCAAAAAACCCGCCGAAAATTACCGAGCTTTGAAAGAAAACCTCGATCTCATCGACGAAGTTCGAGGACGAGCCACACTTCGAGAAGCCATCGTCAAACAAAGCGTTGCAACACGATACAATGCCAAGGTCATCCCCAGAGATTTCGAAGTCGACGACTTAGTCCTTCGGAGAGCCGACATTGGTTTGAAAAATGCTTCGCAAGGAAAATTAGCACCCAATTGGGAAGGACCTTACCGTGTTAAAAGTAAGACCGGTACCGGGGCTTTCAAATTGGAAACACTTTGCAAAAAGGAGATCCCCCGAAGCTGGAACACCACAAAGTTGAAAAGCTATTACATTTAAGGACACGACGGTTTTTTCGTGTGCCATTTTTCGTGTAACGGTAGTCCCTACCACTATAAATCTACAAACGCCTTCACTAATACTTCTTGGACCGATCTCATAAGATCTCCACACGTGGCCAAAGTAGTCACAAACCTTAGGGGCGAGTTCAATCCGGGCCGAGTCCTGATAAACTGCCCAAAAGGTACGAAAGGTCCGTTAAGGATTTCTCCTTAACTCGATCATTGGCCTTCGTAGCCAAGAACCCTAATGGACGAGTTAAATCTGGGCCGAGTCCTGGTAAACTGTCCTTAGGCCCGATCTTACGACAGTTCTCAACAGGTTCTCTCTAAATCGTTTGAAGAGCTCCTCTCAAACCTTTTTAAAACCTACGAGAATTCTCAACAGATCCTCTTTAAAAACATTTGAAGAGCTCCTCTCAAACCTTTTTATACCTACGTCCCACACTTACTCAATTTTTTCTTATCAAGTTTTTCTTATCAAGAACTATAAAGTCAAGACTACGAAAATTGGTAATTACGGTGACGAATACGAAATTACTTTCATTACAACCACCTCGGAAACGGCCGAGACCTCAAGTTTTATAAACAAAAACGAAAAACTAAATCAAAACTGGATCTCTTACAAAACTGGATCTGAACATAAATCAGGCAGACCTGGGATGAACCACGGTCTTCACATTAGTCTTGATATCGACCTTCACGATCTGGTCTCCCTCGACCTCATGATCCACATTCAGGACGGCTCTGTCAAGATTAAGAGAAGGATAAACAAGAGCAATTTGATCAAGTGCAAGATCGAAGCCATCTCCTGCCATTTCCAGAGCTAGATCGGCAGCAGTCCGCGCTTCCTTCTTAGATTTTATCAGCTCAGCGCGGGTTTGGGCAAGTTCTTTCTCAAGCACTGCACATCGATCTTCAGGAGTGAAACTAGTCCCAGCTTTGTTCTCTTCAAATTTTTTCAACGACGCCATCAGCTCTTGAATTCGATCCTCCAACCTTTTAATCGTATCTTCAGCAATCTCCCTCTCTCCTTCAAGCACTCTGATCCGATCGCTCAGCTGACCAATGCGAACAGTGCTATCCTCGATCTGCGACTTAGCAGAATTATGGGATTTTTCAAGATCATCCACATAAGCCTTCAAAGTCTTCAAGTCGTTCAGAGTGTTACCCAGGACTTTATTCTTTTCTGCCAGTTCTTTCAGAGCATTGAATAACTTGGCCCTCTCACTGGTTACCAACTCTGAAGAACGAATAAAGTCAGTAAGGTAGGTAAAAAAGAACGGCAAAACGAACTCCAAAAAGAAACACCTCACCTTCATGACGACGTTCCATCTCCTCCCTCTGCAATTTGGTTACATCGGCCAAATGAACAAAGAGCTTTGCGGCCGCACTTACTGGATCGGTAAGGTATTCCTCCATATTCTTTTCCATAAAACTAGCATCCACGGGAACAGGAGTTACCTTCTTAGAAGATCTATGCCCTTTGGAAGACTTAGAATCTGTTGGAATCATCACCTTCTTCTTCTTCACCTGCTTTGAAGAGGCTCCCTCATTCGCCGGTTTTCTCTTCCGATGCTGAAGATCTTCACCAGGATTCTCCTGCAGCTGTTCCTCGTGGACGGTCCTGATTGGGGAAACATGAACGGCACCGCTTAGAGCTGGAATATTTTCTGGAACTTCTGGGTTCGCATGATCACCTTCCTCGACCCCCAGATTCTCCAACGCCATCCTTCTCAATTGAGCAATCCTACTTCCTGCCATCGTATCTGAAAACAAAGAAAAAATTGGACGAATTAGTCAAAATCATTAACAATTGTCTGCCAAAAGATAAATTGACAGATCAAAAATACGACCCTACCTAGAACCCCCATAACCTTTCTTCTGGTAGCACATTTAACCAGACGATCGACAGGAATGCCTCGGTATTTATGCTTGGAATAGGGCACTTGAGATGAAATAAACAACAAAATATCTCTGGTCAGGATATCAGCACGGCAAAGCTGAGACTCACCGACATGATAGGATCTGGGAGATCGGTTATAATGACCAAGTCCCCATCCTATGGGAAACTTAGTGGACACCAAAGTTTGCCCATCCGAATCAAATCTCCCCACATGGTCAATTGCCTCACTATTCACCGGTTCCACAAAATAAAAAAGCTCCTTCCACCTCCCCTTCAGCGAGTCCGAATAAGCCCGGAAAATCTTGGCACCTTTCAGAGACCGAAGGCTCACATGCTCCCAAGCGTTTCCTTCCTCGCCTCTTTCACTATTCCTATTTACCTCAAACAAATGAAAAAACAGATCGGCGGACACTGGACGATCAAGTTCGAGGCATATCAATTCAAAGGCTCGAAGAAACGCCCAACCATTGGGATGAAATTGCGAAGGTGCCAATTCCAATCTCGCCAAAACAGTCTGTTGAAGATTAGTAAACGGTGGACGGATATGCATATCTGATACCAATACATCATACATGACAAATTTCAAGGATCCTGGCCAGGTCGCTGCATGCTCGTTGGATCTCATACCCTCGACGTTCCAAAGTCGGCCCCGAATGGATAACTTATCTACAAAAGTGCTCATATCTTCCCCTACTTCGTACAGAGACCTTGTTTCAGTAACTGAAGAAGCGTCCCAATTAAGAATGCGAGGAACATTCACGTCATAAGGCATAGGAAGATCGACTCGCCCCGGACCAGTGCTAGAATAACCATCAGTCAAAGCAGATGCACGATCATCAGCCTCGGCAACAACGTCAACGGCAACCTCATCGTTTCTAGACTCCGATTTCGATTCAGAACCCTCCACTTCCTGAGTATGCGAAGACCCTTGCTCATCATCGGAACGCGTCGATTCAGAAGACGCCGTCTCCACCACGACGACATCGGTCTCGGTGTTCTTTACACCAACGACAACCACATCCTCAGAAGACTGCTCCCCATCGTCAGAAGTATGACGACCAACCTCTGGATCCTCCTCCACTTGTTCGCTGGTCGGGGCTGAATCCGGATGATCTTGAACTTCGGGAATAACCGGGACAGAGTCGGAACGACGACCCTCGACGTTCTCTCCACTAGAGGCCATCACGCTCGCAAGTTGCGGGGGTTGCTGGGAAATCTGCCTACGAGTTTTTTTGGTAACCGCCAGTTTTAAAACCTGCAGGAATGGGGGCATGGGAAAGTCAGGAGTAACGACCTAAAGGGTCCGTACTGATCTTAAACCGACCTGACAACCCCCACCCTGTGGCAACTAAAGAAATGGGGGCAAATCTGACTATTCAAAGAAAAAACAATAGAGAGATTGAGAAAAGAACTAACCTCGCACGAACGAAGCTCTCACTGATAATCTTCTGCGAAAGCCGAGCACTTGAAATCCACTGGAATGATGAAACTCTAGCCACTATCCTCCTGATCGACGAACTTAAACTCGGATATGAAGATCGATATGCAGAGCAAATTGGCAATCAGGAATAAAGCAGGGGACCTAACCCCTATTTATAGTGGGCCTCGCTGAACTGGATTGGGCCTAAATCGAATCGACCCATTCCATCAAAGCCTTCCAACACACACACACGCCTACCAAAGCGTCACCATCATTAGCCGCCATTGGGAAACGCGCTCTGACAAACGCAATAAATGCAAAGGCACCAATTCAAAATTCGAAATTATTATAAACGGTCAAAATCACTTCATCACTATCGGACCATGCTCGACATCGGTAAGAAAAGAACACTTCGTATCTCATCGAACATCGGACAGATAAGATCGCCTCCCCATCTCATAGCAGCATCTAAAAAATCACAGCTCGTTCGGAGATCGTGAAAAATCATCATAATCTCGTCAAGTCAAGATCGCCTCTAAGACGACCAGACTTGAGGGGCAACTGTTATGGTTAGTCTTTTGACCACATACACCCCTTCTTTCGCATCTATTCACACCACACAGAATTCCCAAATATCAAAGGGCCCAATCCGAACATCAAGGGCTCAGATCAAACCTTCAGATCGGACGGTCCTGATTCATTGGAATCAACCCCACCCCGCTCTATAAATACTACATTCATTGCCTCATTTAAAGGTAAGCATACTCGTATTTATCACTTCATTAAGACTATTCCACTGACTTTAGCATCGGAGTAACTTTGCAGGTACAACACCAGCAGGATCGAACATTAGTCATTGACTAAGGATATCAACCACTAACTACCTCGGATCGCTCTTCAAGGTCGGAAGTACAGTGCAGAACAAGAATGGTATCTATCAAGCTAAAACACACTCATCAGAAGAATCTCAAAGTTTGAAAGAAAATTGGAATTTTGAGATAATTTGTATTGAGAAGGTTCCGATAAACTCTCACACATCATCCCATGAGTTTCTGAAGTAGTTATACATCCTGGATGAAGGAAATAGCCGTTGAAATTATCCATTGGTTCGTAGAAACTGATTTCAAGTGATGGGGCAAAGTACATTTTCCTTGTGTACTCTAGTTATGTTTCCAAAACCTTCTTTGTTATCCTAAGAATCATCTTTAGATCAGATGTTTTGTCTTTAATACATCCTAGGACATTTATTGAAGCTGTTTTGACTTCTCAAATTCATTAAATACATGTTATTGATCTAAGTTGGTTTATGTGGCTTTCTCAAAAGGTTTATTTAGATTTTGAGAAGGTTTGCTTCTGAAGCTTCTTAAACTTGAACCTTCTCAAACATGAAGTTTCTCAAACTTAACGGCATTCATATCACTTAAACATGTTATTGATATCAGAATTGTTTTTAGTCTTCCTTTATAACTTAGGCAGTTTCTTATCATTATATTTGATCATGAAATATGCATTTTGCCCTTGCTTTGCTGGGTGTGATCATTCTCAGTAAAACTCATTACATCACACACATTCATAAAACTTAAGCATCTTACTAGCTTGTTTGGTTTCGTTTTGTTTTGATCTGAGATTGATTTTTGGAAAAATCTGATATCTGGTTTTGATTTTAACAAAAGGGAATGTTTTCAGCTGTAGTGTTGTTATAGCTAGCTATGATGACAGGTTGTATGTGTGCGTGTGTGTCTATATATATATATATATATATATATATATATATATATATATATATATATATATATATTCTATTTTTATTAACAATTCTGGACGAATAAGGGCCCAACCTACCAGTGACGGATCCAGAAACTTTCATTAGTGGGGGCAAAAAAAATAGCCTATAATATTATCTCAAAAAATATTGTAAATTTTTACAAACTACATTATTTCATTGTAGAGAAATCTTCAAATACCTAAATTTCTACAAATTATATAGCTAAAAAGGTAAAATTAGTACCAATTTATCCTTTCTTATTTATCTTTTGTAAATTTTTACATTTAATTTATTTTATGGGAGCAATTCTTATTTTTTTGTGGAGGCAAAATAAATTTGTTATATATGTTTCCAACCAAAATAATTTTTCAAGTGGGGACATTTGCCACCAGTTAATTACATGTGGATCCGTCCCTGCCTACTTGGAGGCATAAAGCAAGCTTTCTAGTGATGTTTATTGAAGGAGGGGATTATATAAAAGTGACAAATATTAGAGTGAATGAGACATATAAAAAAATATAGAATTTTATGCGGACACTTTTATAATTTTTAAAATTTAAAATGTAAAATAGAATCTAAATGTATTAATAAATATAAGTGCATTTGGTTCAAAATAAATAAATAAATATAAGTGCATTGCATGTTTATATATTTTAGTTATGTTAATTTGTCATTTGCTTTAATTTGATTCAATGGTAAGTTTTATGGTTAATTCATACCACTAGTTCCGTGTTTGAATCCAAAAATAGACAATTTTCGTTACTTTTTTTTATTTTAACATATGCATGAAAAAATTCACAAAATAAGTTTTATGGAGAATCGAACCTTTGTTCTAGAGACAAATTACGGGGCCTTTTGTTATATATAGTACTTGATCTTGAGGCCTTTTTTACCTTTGAAAAACAGAATTTTTGTTGAGGCCTAAAGCTAGGGCTTGGGGCTATTGTATAGTTGGGTCGGCCTTGAATAAGACTGGTGATTGAAATGGTTTTCCTTATTAAATTGGAGTTAGTACTTGTTATCCGAGTATCTGATATGCCATGTATCACTTCTTTTAGTTTCGTGAGTTGAAATTTTACGTGCGAGTAATGTATAATTCTGGAGAGTATGGTTCTTAAATTTTGTTAAAGGCATAACAAAATATATTAAAACTACTTCAAAAAGTTAGGTTTAGTGTAATGTCAGTAATGTCATATTGAATTTTCGTAAACTCAATAGAATTTTCGTTACTTAATAAAACTTTTGTATGCTCAATGTCAAGTTAGTTAGTTAATGGTTAAATAACATAGAGGCTATTCTGTCGTGGTATGTATTGTAACGATACTTAGGTTATTTGATAATCGCAGATATTTTTAAAAAATTTAAAAATATCATGTGTTTCATTAGAGAGCAGCTCTGACCTAACTACGGTTAGCGTTAACTAGATACAGTTAGAATTTAATTAGTTTGAATTACATTCTGAATCTGTAACGGAATCTAGCGTTAGTTGGATACGGTTAAAATTTAGTTAGTTAGCTTGAGATAATGAATCCATTGTTCAAAAGTGAGAACCTACTTTTGTGACTTTCAGCTTGCATGAGCATCCTCATATATGCATAATCTCGTCTCAGGACAAGATCCACGAGTTCTTTCAAATTCATACCCAGAATTTTGTTAACTCTTTAAGTGTGCGAAATCTTCGAGACACTAATTGAATAATAACAGTCTCGAAGATTTGAAGATAGTCATTCGAAGATTTGAAGATTGAATTTCAGGTATTACATTATTCAAGGAAAAGAGAAGACGGAAAAGAAAGGAGAGGGAAGAATCTTTATTGAGAAAAAAGAAAAATGTACCCTTTTCCAACCATAATTAGCAAAATCAATCTTACACCCCAATTAAATCAACTGTCATTAACGTTAATCCATTGTGCATCACAAATTCGGTAGAAATATATAGAAAAGATTCAATCCATTATTATTAATCCAATAAAAACCGATCAAACTCATTTAAATAAAAACAAATAGTTTTACAACTAAAAACATTTAAAACTAGTTTTTAAAAAATATTTAAAATATTTCTATTATATACTTTAAAAAATAAAATGAAAATAAAATAAAAAAACCTTTAGCGAGCTGTTGCCATCGCCCACTGTTTCATTAGAGCGTTGTTGTACGCCAAAATGGGGTCATTGGAGTGCCGCCTCCGTGGTGGTCGACGGCCAACACCTACCACCTCCATGTATTTCTTTTATTTATTTGAGAAATATTATTTTATTTTAAATTGTAGATTTAAAAGTTAGTTTTTTATTGGAAAAAATTTAGGTTTTTATTTTAGAATTAAAAGTTACTTTTTTGTCAAAAAAGTTTATTTTTATTTATTTTTTTATTCAATGAATTTTTTTTATATCCGTAGAGTAATTCAATAAATTTGGAAAAGTACTGGATTAAATGGATTGATTGGATGGATGGTCAATTGATAGATGATTTTGCTACTCTTAATTAGTGCAAATTTTAATTAGTGCAACTGTATCTGCTCATTGGGAGTCTCCACTCCCAAGTTAAAATCTCTCATATTGTTAGATAAGCTTAGCTACTAGTCTTGTTTTTTTTTTCCTTTTCTTTGTTTTGTTGCGAAGTAACACTACAAAAAAAAATAGTCACTCAAAGATTATACATAAAGGATAATTTAGGAAGAAAAACATGAAACCAAAAATGTTAGTTATTACTCTTTATATTGTGTATAGATTAATACCCTTGTTAAAAAACAATAAACAATTAATACTATATATAAAAATTATATTTATTCTTATATTTTTGTTATTTATACAAAATTATTTCAAGAGAACAATTTTAGTGGACAGGAGAATCATGGATGAAAGTCTTAACAGAAAGATTTGAAGAGTGAAAAAGATAAAGTAGTTAGAGAGGGTGGGTGGGTGGGAGGGTAATGATATTTGTCAAAAATGAATTATATATGAAGAATAAATCCTCGTTTACTCATGAAGAGCTTATGTTAAACAACCATGATGGTGCACAAAGAGTGAAAACTTCAAACTTGTTAGAAGTGGAGCTTATGTTAAACATCCTCCATGTTCATGCGCTCCTTCTTGCACTCACATGCTCTCTTTTTTTTGGTATCGGACTCTCGCGGGCGACCCACGCAGTGTCCCAACGCTGTCAACGAAGGACTAATCTGCGGTCGCTACTTGAGGCTCTTAATCATTTCGCTGGTCAACACCCTATTTAACGGCACTCACATGCTCATGCGCTTTTGGAAGCAAAAAATTGAATAAACATTACGTTATTCTTTTAAAAAAAATGACTAGATATCATGTTATTTGTTAGTGATATTTGTAACAATTTAGAAATCAATTAGCAAACTTAAGTCTAGTTATTATAGTTATAATTGTAAATGAATGTAATAGATGAAGAATAATGAATATATGTATTATACTTGAAACTCGGGTTTACTAATGCTAACGACTTAATTTTCGTTGTTGGAGGAAGTGTAGTTTAGGTGGTGATTCAAACCTAATTCTTTTGGAGATAATAAAAGGGATAAAACAAAACATCGTAAATATGAGAATGTCACTCTAACTAAAATAGAAGAATATCAATAAAAAATAAACAAGAATGATTATTGTCAAGATGTGATGTGAGTACACTTTCAGTTAGAATTAAGCCGTATTACTTAAAAACATTAATTAACTATTTGTTTGTAAGTGTTCTTTGGGAGAACTCAATGAGATTTATATCTCACATTGTCATTGTGGATTATTTTCAGAGTTAGCCGTGACAGGAGATGTTAGAGGAAATCTCTAAAACCCAACTAGGTTTGAAGATTTCATCTTAGATAGTTAGTAGAATTTGTATAGATAGTTAGTAGTATTTGTAACTTGAAGTTATATCATTCGAGTTATTAAAATCACATTTTCTAATTATTATGAATGTGATTATCTTAGTTTCTACGGTTGAGAAATTATGATAGGATCCATAAATCATCTTCACTCAAATAGAAAAGTGATTAATGTATATTGATGAAAATAGGGTTGAATCAAATTGATTCAAGATCAACAAAATTACGGATGCAGAAAAATAATCGAAAAGATAACTAAAGCTCTTCGAGAGGTCTAATCTCTCCCAAGAGACTCTAAGTCTAATCTGATTTCTTACTTACCTTCTCAATTCACTCCCACTACTATTTATAGTACTCAACTAACTCTCTCATTTTCCCTCCACTTTGCCACATAAGCAAGTGGTTACAACAAACTCTTATTTCCATTCCCTTAAGCTTTATTATATTACCCTTCATTTACTTAAGATCCTATCAAATTAAGGTGTTATATTTATGGTATATCCAATTTGTAATTTATAAATGAACAAATAAATCGATTCGTGAAGTGTATATTAAAAGCCCAACTCATCCTCACAAATGCAATTTATAAGGCGAGGATCGTCTACACCCATGTTCGGTACTATAGTACTAAACTGGTTCAATATTATGGTACCGTACCAGTTCGTAGGGCTGTTCATGATTCGGTTCACAAGGAGAATTACACCAAACTGAATCGAACGGTTTAGACAGTTCGACCGAACTGAACTGAACTTAACTGTGTTAGCAGTTCGCCGAACTGAACTAAACTGTCTTAATAGTTCGGTTCAACAGTTCGAGTTCGAATCAAACTGTTTAAATTCTGAACTATTTTTTTCGAACTTTTGAACTCGAACTGTTAAGCCCAGACTGTCCGAACTGTTATCCAAACTATCCAAAATGTTTTTTTCCTGAACTGTCTATTATTAGCGGTTATTTGTATTATTCACCAAAATTAGATCAAATATGATACACATTGTATATCACTGTGTGAAGTAAATTGCTGAACTGTTTTTCTATCTCATTCTGATTATCTAGAAATTAAATTATGACACAGAATTATATTATTTTTGTCTACCTAAAATTTTCATAAATGGTTAAAACGACACTTCTAATTTAATTGAAAACATCGAACTGCATATTATTGTGTAAAACGGAAGAACATCGTCACCTAACATCTTGCAAAACTGCAATGGACTTTTTACATTTTTTAATGGCTTGGCACCACCGCACCAGCTTATTTAGCATAGTAATATTATATCATCATTTATCACCACATCTTTACAGCTCTATTTATCTGATTCACCGACCCATTTCATAGCACCACCAAATAATAATAATAATAATAATAAAAAATTGACAATTACTATACGATGAGTAATCTGGGTAAGAACGGAGAGACGATGCGAGAGCAGCGACAGATCTTATTATTATTTTTTTTTTAGGAAAACTAACTTAGGCCATTTCATTCATTAAAATAGAGGTGATACAATGAGAAACATAGTTATGCACCTGGTGACGAGCATAAGATTGCGCCGCCCTAGCTAAGCTATGAGCCACACAATTGGCTTGTCTCCTAATATAACTGATGGAGCAGTTATGTAATTGAGAAAACAGATTTTTACAACTAGAAATAATAGCACCAAATTCATTAGCTAATTTAAGTCCACCGTTGAGAGTGTCAACCACTTGCTTGCAATCAAGCTCAATATCAACATCATGGGTGCCTCTTTGAATTAGCCAACATAACGCTTCCAATAAACCCGTTGCTTCAATTTCTTGAGGCTTTAGAAAACCATCAAAGCAAAATGATTTTGCTGCAATAAAATTTCCCGAGTGGTCGCGGATGCAAAGCCCCAAACCAAACTGATGCTGCTGTCCGAACCAAGCACCGTCAACATTGCACTTCATTCGCCCAAACGGAGGTGGCTGCCACCGCTGCATCGCCAAATCCGAGAGCTGTTGCTGCTGAACTGCAGAATTTTGTGGCTGCTGTTGCTGCTGAACTGCAGAATTTTGTGGCTGCTGTTGCTGCTGCAGAAATTCGTGGCTGCTGCTGCTGCTGCTGAACTGCAGACTTTGTTGGCTGCTGTTGCTGTTTTTGCCCTAAGTGGTTTCGCTATGCCCTGAGTGGTTTTTCTCGCAGCCGTGAGAACGTTGTCGTAGGTGGTGTTTCATCTACCTTTTGTTCTTCTTCCATTCATCTTTGTTTTCTTCTTCTATTCTTAGACAGTGCTTTTACCATCTGAACTGGCCTCATGGCTACAAACGACATGGAGCGTTTGACACAAGAAATCGAACAGTCTGATGTGGTGATTGAAGGGATTGACGGGGGTACTGCTTCAGATGATCTCAGTCTTTGTTTGATAGGGAGGTTCCTCACAGACCGTCCTATTCGTCTTCAAGTTATGCGGGATCGTTCCTGCTGAACTGCGACAGATCTTATTTAGGAAGGGTTTTTACTGAAATTAGTTAGCGTTTTAGCCCTTAAGTTCTTAACAGTTCAATTCGGTTATTGAACTGAACTTAAAATAACAGTTCGGTTCTAAAATGTTTGTAATAGTTCAATTAGTTTTGGTTCGGTTAGGTTTGGCAGTTCAGTTCAGGTTTTTGGTTCTCATGAACAGCCCTACTAGTTCGGTACTATAGTATCATACTGGTACAAAACGGGGCAGTAAAGGGGTGTTCGCGGGTTGGTTTGGATCGATTTTGACCAAATACGTTATCCGAACCAATTATATTTATTTGTTTTGTGTTGGTTCGGATTATGAGATTTTTCCACAAAATCCAAACAAAACCAACCCAATATTGGACGAGTTGGTTTGGATTGGATTCGCAGGCCATGTACATGCAAATTAATTTTTCAAAACATAATTTTTTTTTTTGTAGCCTTGCATGACACTGACATTTACATTCCATAAAAATTAGATCAACAAAAAAAATTAGTAGTTACGAAAGCATAAAATTTCACTATCCCTTGTTGGATTTTATCTTTTCATTCGAAACGACAAGATATTAAACAATACATTTGTGTACAGTGTACCCTCTTATCATGGAAACTTGGAAAGGTTTAAACTTTAAACACAAACACAAGAAAGAAAACTCAAAGGGAATCTATGAAGCCCGATGCTCTAAAATAGGCTACGTACCTGTGTCGGATACGTATCTGATATTGATACTTGTCGGATACTTCCGGATACGTATCCTGGGAGTATTCCGGAATTTATATTTATTTTTAAATTAAAAAAGATAAGATACTTATCGGATACTTGAGGGACACTTTGGAGATACATATCCTGGGAGTATCCCGAGATGTCTCTTGGGTAGTAGACTGTATATCTTTTGTGACGTGTTTGTAGGAGGAATAATATATTTTAAATTGGGCGGGGAAAATACATTTAATTATGCTTACTTATTTTGATCAGAAGTATCTTTTTTTGTAAATATGATCATATCTATTGAATATTATGAGCAATTGTCAATTAGTAAAGTGAAGTATATTTAGATTAATTTGTTTTATATTTTTAAATTTTGATTTAATTTTTTATTGAAGTATCTTTGCCGTATCGTATCTTAATTTTCAAAATTTTTCCGTATCCACGTATCGTGTCGTATGGTATCCCGTATCGTATTCTGTATCCGGGCTTCATAGAAGGGAATAGAATAGGAGGTGGTGTTATGCCTAGGAAATATGCAATGGGTGTGAGAATTGAGCATTGAATATGATGAGCCGAAGAAGACTAGCAGTCACAACTAGTATCACTGTCGTTGTACACTGCTTGGATGGTTTGGATACACGGGTTGGATCAGATTTAATTTTTAAAATCCGTTATCCGAACTAAACTAGTACGGATTTTTACAGCTTGATTTGGATTTGATCCGATCACAAAAAATTATCCAAACCAAATGTTTCGGTTTGGATTGGGCTACGGGTTTGTTCGGATTTGCTCAAACCAATGAACACCCATAGCAGTAAGCGTGGAAGCATGAGGGTGTTTTTGGAATATTTGAGGTTTGGGGTGTGTGGTGAGTAGGGAGGGAATCCTAAGAAGTATGGGCCAAATATTTAAAAGGGGTATTGGGTCTAGTACAGGGCCGAGCCCATTATATATAATCCAACCCAAATTTTCAGGTTTCTGTCGTCGTCTCAAGCTTAACCCTTCTTCTTCTCTTCCCTCCTTCTTCCTTCTACTAAAACCTGCTCCCCTACCATCACTTCGCGTCGGCAATTTCTGGATAGCTAATTTTCACCGCCGCACCTGAAAACGGCTCAGCAACACGCCGTCGCGCCACTATCGACTAAGTAGCTTAGGGTTTCTGTTCAGTTGTTCTCAAAATGCTACGTAAAAATATCCGTTTGAGGAGAGAGTATTTGTACAGAAAGAGCTTAGAAGGAAAAGAGCGTTTGCATTATGAGAAGAAGCGCAAAATCAGAGAAGCTCTTAAAGGTTACTTCTTTTCATCTTCCTTTATCTAACGAATTCCTTTATTTTTCAATTTTGTTTATAATTTTTTGGTTTGTTTTGCAGAAGGGAAGCCCATACCTACTGAGCTGAGAAACGAAGAGGCAGCACTTCGTCGTGAAATTGATTTGGAAGATGAAAACCTAGCTGGTATTGTGTTTTCTCCTTTTGAATTTTCAAGTGAATTTTTGAAACAATGTTTAGTTGCTAATGTAATGAACTTGAGTATGATGAAAACCTAGCTGTTGTATATAGTTTTCTTTTAAGAGAAGTGACATTTCATTCAGAGAGGTGTTTGGTATACAAATTGATTCTATTAGTTGTTTAGAGCCAGATTGTATACACTTTTCAACAGGCACATGTAAGAAGATAAAATTGAAATATTCCTACATTGATTACTGATTATGAGTCTTCTAATTAATAGCTTCCTGCGTAAGTTGAAGTCAGTTTCTTACATCTCAATGTTTTTGGAAGCTCTTTACCATCTTTAAATTCTAAGGACTTTTTTGTCAAATACTTTTCTAAATTGAAAGTTCCTATTAGCGAGAAGTTAATCCAAACTCGGCCTATGTCCTCGTAGATGTATACAGTATACCACAATGAACTCTCATAGATGCCTTGTAAATTGTTATGGGATCTTTTTAGAAAAATAATAACAGTATAAAACAAAAAAAATTCCATTGAATTCTATGTAGGTAAAACAGAGAAAAGTCATCATTTTTATCATTTGTTTTGAAATTGAAGTATGTTTACATGACTTAAGGACTTTGAGTTGAGCCTTTGAAAATTTGATTATTATTATTATTATTATTATTATTATTATATATCTCATTTAATTGTGTCCTTCAATATGGGGTTTGATGTGGTTTGTAATTTGTGGATTTTTCCACTGTTGTGCTATACTGAATTCAGTCCCAAGAACAAACATTGATGATGAGTATGCATATGCCGCTGAGAAAGATCCTAAAATTTTGCTTACCACATCCAGGGATCCAAGTGCTCCTCTTCAACAGTTTGTAAAGGTTTGCTTGTTTTCATTGTATGTATTGCTGATTGTTTCAAATATTTCATTTAAGCTATACTATGTTTTGTTTATTTGTTGCTATACTGTGACAACTTATTATATCTAATGATTTTCAATTCTTTGTGTAGGAGTTGAGTATCGTCTTTCCCAATGCTCAAAGAATGAATCGTGGTGGTCAGGTTGGAAGCTTTACCATTTTACCATCCATTATCTTATTTTCGAACCCATTGTTCAGTATGCTTCCGCCATTTGGTGAACCTTATTTTCAAAGTAGTTGCATTCATGGTTGTCAAACTCTTGAGTTAACTCATGGAATCATACGAGTATTCTTGCATAGTGTAATATCACATGGGATTATTTAGTTTCTTTGGATAAGAAACTTAGGAAATTCTCTGATTTACTAATATTTAATTGCATTTCAATTCTGTTTTATTTGGTGCAGTTTAAAATGTTCCTCATGTATGTTTGATAGTAATTGTTTCCCCAGTATGATTACAACTTAATTATTTGTTTTACTAATCTTGAATGGTATAAGCTGTGTTTGTTTGATCTGGTCAAAATCTAATCTTTGGTTGATTTAAGCATGATCGCACGTATAGCTCAAATATAGTCATTTATTAATGCTCAACACCTCGAACTAATAAATTATAGTTATACTAATACTCAATGATCCCTTTTGATGTGACTATTTGTATTTATGCTTCCGTTTCATTTCAGGTTGTTTCAGAGATTATAGCATCTTGCCGGTCGCACGACTATACAGATGTTATCATGGTTCACGAACATCGTGGTGTGCCAGATGGTTTAATTGTGTGCCATCTACCATATGGTCCTACTGCATATTTTGGATTGCACAATGTGGTAAGTTTAGGTCTTACGCTAATTATTATATGGATTTTAGAGGACTACACGTACTAATTTGTTGTTTCTTGAAGGTTACAAGGCATGAAATTAAAGACAAGAAAGCAATTGGAACCATGCCTGAGGCTTATCCACATCTGATTCTTGATAATTTCTCCACCAAGGTATTCATAATTAAATGAGCTTAATTTAAGAAATCATGCTTCTGCAAACTCAATTTAATCAAAAATAATTACCATCTTCAAGAATGATAACACTGCTTTTGTTCTAAGTGCCGCAGACTGCTCATATTACTTTGAAATTTCTTTTGGCTTTAAACAGTTGGGTGAAAGGACAGCCACCATTCTAAAATATCTATTTCCAGTGCCAAAACCAGACACTAAACGTATTGTCACTTTTGCCAACCAATCTGATTACATCTCGTTTAGGTCAGTCAAATGTATATGGTTTTATCATTTGTCTTCACAATTATTTGTTCAAGTTCTATTAATTTTTTTGTGGTAAGTGTGTTTTCTTCTCATTTGAAATTACGTGCATACAGGCATCATATATATGAAAGACATGGGGGTCCTAAATCTATAGAATTGAAGGAAGTTGGTCCCCGGTTTGAAATGCGGCTATATCAGGTTTGTATTACAATTAAGTTCACTATTGATGGCTTTGTTATTAGTGATGTTATGATGATCTTCCATTACGTGCTACTAAATTCAAGAAAAATTCCAAAATTTTCATTTGCATGAAGATATCGAGTCTCAACTCTCAATTAAAATAAATTATGGTATGAAAAAAATCCTTATAAGCTGATAGATGTTTATGAGAAAGTTAAACGAGGTCGGCTTCTGAAGAAAGTAAGATGCAAATGCTAATTTAAACTTAAACGACAATGTTTACAAAACTCAATATAATCTAAAACTGGCTTAGGTTCCTATTGTACCTTAGTTTTTAATGTGTTTATTATCGTCGGATTCACTTATTTAGCAATCACATTCCTAAATTGCTCGTCGTTGAATACAAAACCCGTTTCTTATCAGATCTGACTGTTTCTTAATCGCTCATGTTTCTCAAACTTTTTATCAGATCTAAATCGCTCATGTTTCTTAAACTTTTTATGCAGATAAAGTTGGGAACAGTGGATCAAGTTGAAGCTGACACAGAGTGGGTCATCAGACCTTACATGAACACGACTAGGAAGCGGAAGTTTCTCAGTGAATGATGCAGGCATAATAATGATATTGTTAAATTATATTATGCACTTGAAGCTTGCATTTCACTGTGTACTTTAAAGGATGTGCTTAGTTTAGGTGGAACGAAAAATGATAAATTTGGAATGACAATTATTTAACACCTGGGCACAAAATTTATGAGAAAATGAAAAATGAAACGTGCCTCTTAATTTTTGATGAAGAGTTATTTGTAAGAGTTTAATTTTTATACTTATATTGTATGTGTGTTTCATCGTGTCCTAAGAATCCTAAGAATCTTGGCAATTTGAATTTGTTAATTACTAAGCACTTACACTGCACACGTTCTTCTTCATAGACACCTCCATTTTATTTGTACACAAGAGCTTAAGAGACTGTCATAGCAGAAATATATTAACATCTGCATATATGGTGACTTTGTTCTGGTATTTGTGCACACACAATAGACTCACATGAATGGATCACATTGTTTCAGCTGGAATGTTTGTACCATGGAACAACTCATCCGTTAGCTCGTGGATTTTCTTCATTCCAGTTTCCATGCCTGAAATGATACAAAACTTTGAGTAGGGTTCAGACCTGTTCCAGTTTTTTACCCATTGGATGCTTAGTTAAGTATGTTTGGGGGAGCTGTTTAATAAAAATGATTTTCAATGAACTCGATTTTGTAAAATTGATTTAGTTAAAATTGAGTTCAAAGTGAAGTGATTGTGTGTGTGGATATTTTAACCTTGAAAGCAAATTCAATGTAAAACTCAGTGTGAAGTTCTCAACCAAACACAAGTTCCTTTTTATCAAAATACTGGGCAAGCTTAAGTTTGAAACCTTAGTGAAGAAGGCTAATTAATCACCCTATTAACCAATACTTTAGTTGAATGAATTTACCTACCTTGAATACTAGTTCCAACTTGTTACTGTCTGAAAAATGATTTGTTGCATTAGAGATGGTTGAAAAACCAAATATTGTTGATAGCTCCACAAAATGATGGGTTAAAATGATTTTACCTACCTTCTCCGAAATGTTTTTAGCATCCCTAAAATGATGGGTTAAAATGATATTTGGAGGAACGTGAATGAGACTATAGAATTGAACATTTCTCTTCATTGTAATATTGGAGACCTGGCTAAAATGATAGGTTAAAATGTTTTGAGTTCTTCCTTACACATGCAGACCTGGCTTTGTGTTGCCCAAGGTCTTATCTATAGGAGAGGCAAACTAAATTGCATTATATGGCAACATGCCACTTGCATTCCATGGAACATGTCAAGTGTATAATCATGTGTACTGACATAGCTGAAAGTCGCGCCCATAAGAATACAGTAGCCCACACGTGCAAGTCTCCCCAGGTTTACTAGCAGTGAGTAAGTCTCCCTCATACTCATTTATCATGAGTAAGTTGCCCTCTTGCACACTGGATACGAGTAAATTGCCCTCCAAATAGCCCAGATACATCAAACTCAACACTATGGATTGAGGTGGATGGAAGTCTCCCACAATATAGACTTGGAAGTCAACCATAATATGTCGCCTATATGGGTCAAGATCTATTACACCAGCACAACTAGCCCGACTCGGTGCAGATCCAACTCTCCCTAGCGAAGCAGAAGACCTAACCCTAAGTGGCGTGAAGAGAAGGAGGAGTCAATCACTTCAGGACATGCGCTACCTATTAGAGGTCTAACTCTACTTAAGCGACTCTTAGACACGGGAGGACTCACTTCATTCTTACATGGAGAAACACAAGCTTGCTAAGAAGTCGGTCCCTCCACTTCTATGCAAGAACACCATGAACTTACAATTTATCAATTTCATTAAATGCAACTTTGCAATGACTCGACCAATAAAAAAGACAAGTAATATAAAAGTATTTTTGAGAAGGGACGTGTAATTTAGTCAATAATAAAAAGAAGTGAATTTTTTTAACAAAGTTCAAGTCTTCATTTGCTTATAGTGTGTTTGAGAATTCATTTGAGAGGGTTCTACACCACAAATTACCAATCCATCTATTGATGCTTGAGGTCTCTTCAATGCATTTCCAAACATACAATATTGTTTGGGTCCAATGTGGGTAGAGATATTTCACAATAGTGATGTTTCATTTGGAAGAACTAGTCACTTAATATCTGGTCCCCCGGCCTAACATTAAATACCAATGGTCTAAAATTTGTACACCACAAGCTTCTTGTTTCTTTGTGTTTACATCATTTTTCAAATGGACAAGAATCACACAGGGAAGACTTGGACCAATCTCAATTGACTTTGAAAGTTGATTTATTTTTTTACACAATGAAAGTTGATTTATCTTTTTTGGCAAAGAAGTAAACGAGCTTCGTGAAATCCTTTTGATGCAAACCTTTATGAGGAAAAAATCATCTAAAAAGAAAAAGAGTACTCCCTCTGTTATCTTAAAAAAGATAAAAAGAACAAGAGCAACAAAGAGAGTCTAAGGAGGGACTAACCAACATCGGTTGGTCCGAGTGGTAACTGGGTTCGAATCACACCTCAAGGTCTCGAGTTTGAATCTTAGGTGCGGCAAAAACTCTATTGGAAGGGGAGAACCACACGGGTCGACAAAGCTGGGTGGGTACTTGTAGCCAGCCAAGTTCCCTAACGTAGATTAGTCATCAGCAAAGTCAGTAGATGCCCGTACCAATACATGGTAAAAAAACAAGTGGAGACTAGATAAAAAACTCTTGGCAGGAAATCAATGGACATGATACTACTATTAAATAAATGGTGGTACTACTATTAAATAAATGGTGGCAAAAAAAACAGAAAGAAAGAAACACAATGGAGAACCATAAGCTGCTTATGCTATTGGTCTCCATTTTCTTATTTTGCTTCATACCAACTTTCTCTAAACAAAAAACAGTTACTACTATTTTTCCAAATCAGTTTATTCAAGATAATGATACCCTTGTCTCCGCATCTGGAAATTTTGGAGCAGGATTTTTCAACTTTGGAAATCCAGTACACCAATACTTTGGTATATGGTACAAAAACATATCACCAAAAACTATTGTATGGGTAGCCAATAGAGACACCCCATTACAAAACTCAACAGCAATTCTCAAACTCACTCATCAAGGAACTCTTATTATTCTTGATGGTACCAAAGGAAAAATATTATGGTCCTCTAATTCATCAAAAATTCCAGCCAAACCAATTCTACAGCTTCAAGATTCAGGAAATCTTGTTGTGAAAGAGAATGAGAAGCTTTTATGGCAAAGTTTTGATTATCCTGGAAACACTTTTCTAGCAGGAATGAAGCTTGAAAGTAATTTGCTAACCGGTCCTTATAAATATCTAACATCTTGGAGCAATTCTGAGGATCCTTCCAAAGGTGAATTTTCATATAGAATAGATACTAATGGTTTTCCTCAACTAGTAACAGCAAAAGGATCAACAATTCTTTATAGAGCAGGTTCATGGAATGGTTATCATTTCAGTGGAGTTGCATGGATGAGACTTCATAGACTATTGAATTTCACATTTGTTTTTACTGATACAAAAGTTTCATATGAATATGAAACTTTGAATACTTCAACTATAACTAGATTTGTGTTAGATTCATATGGAACACCACAACGTTTTATATGGTCTGATGTGACACAAAATTGGGAAGCTAAAGCTGGTCGTCCATTAGATGAATGTGAGAATTATGCCATATGTGGTAATAATTCTAATTGTAATATTAATATATTTCCAATATGTGAATGTTTGGAAGGTTTTATACCAAAATTTCAAGCTAAGTGGGATTCTTCAGATAGGTCTGGTGGTTGTGTTAGGAGAACAAAGTTGAATTGTTTCAATGATGGATTTTTGAAGTATACAAATATGAAGTTGCCAGATACATCATCATCATGGTATGATAGAAGATTAAACCTTAAAGAATGTGAAACAAGGTGTTTGAAAAATTGTTCTTGTACTGCATATGCAAATTTAGATCTCAGAAATGGAGGGAGTGGTTGTTTGCTTTGGTTTGATAATATTGTAGATATGAGGATCCATCCAGACCAAGGACAAGACATTTACCTACGACTGGCATCTTCTGAACTTGGTATTTTCATTTTCCATTTCATTTTTTGCAGGGTTAAATGTTTTTGGTTCTTGAAAAATTTGTGAATTTTGCTTTTAGTCACTTTTAGATTTCACATTTTCCTCTCTCAATGCTTTTAGTCTCTCGTGAGTTTTAATAGCGTTTAGAAGCACTATAAACGTTTTGAGGGAATAAAAGTATTGACTAAGGAAACTATAGGAACTTAAAGGTGAGAAAAAAATTTACAGAGAACAAAATTTGCAAATTTTTTAAGGACCAAAAACATATTTAACCTTTTTTTTCTTTGCCTTTTCAGCCAGATTCAGATATAGCAGAAACATATAAATTTCTGAATTTGGCTTTATTATTTACTAGTGAAATTGTGACACATTGATAAATTAAGCTTGTTGGCTGACATTTACTTTAATCCTCAGGGAATAAGAGGAAGTTGAATACAAAGAAGCTTGCTGGAACTCTAGGAGGAGTTATTGCATTCATCATTGGTTTATTAGTTCTCGTATTTGCCACATCAAAATTTAGGAAGAAGTTGATACACAAGACAGAGAATGAAGAGAATGACTTTCCAACAATATTTGATTTTTCAACAATCACTCATGCCACAAATCACTTTTCTAACAGAAACAAGTTAGGAGAAGGTGGCTTTGGACCAGTATATAAGGTAATGTCTTGGTTACTTTAGTACTTTATAGCACCGACACTTTGAAGATGTGTCTAGTGTCCGACACGTCTCATTTTGGACACTAACACGAACACCAACACTTCATTTACTTATATTTTTCAGATTAAAATTGGTGTTTGGTTGTTTGTGTCGTGTCCGGTATCTATATCTGTATTAGTGATTCATAGTTAATTTATTACCTTAAATAACAAAGTGCAACAAGTACTAAATTTTTTGAAATGATTACTAGGGCGTATTGGGAGATGGACAAGAAATTGCTGTTAAAAGGCTTTCAAAAACCTCAGGACAAGGAACTGAGGAGTTCAAAAATGAAGTAAAGTTAATGGCAACACTTCAACACCGTAATCTTGTAAAACTTGTTGGTTGTTCTATTCAAGAAGATGAAAAGTTGTTGATCTATGAGTTCATGCCCAATGGAAGCTTGGATTACTTTATTTTTGGTTTGTGCTTTTTTGACACCAACTAAATTAATTTATTTCTCTTAATTTTACTCTTGTCAATTGTCATCATGCAGTGTAGTTTCCTTTTCTAAATTTAATAATTGATTTAAAATTTTTAGATGATACTCGGAGTAAATTACTAGACTGGACTAAGCGCTTGGAAATTATTGATGGGATTGCTCGAGGACTACTTTACCTCCATGAAGATTCTACACTGAGAATCATACACAGAGATCTCAAAACAAGCAATATTCTTCTTGATATTGATATGATCCCAAAGATATCAGATTTTGGTCTTGCTAGAACATTCAAAGGAGATCAACCTGAGGCCAATACAAATAGAGTGATGGGAACATAGTAAATTTCGCTTACTTATTTCAGCATTACTAACCTCATGCTACTTCTGTTTTAAAAATGAACATTTGCCGCCTTTGTTTACTAATAAAACTACTCTTATATCCCTAAGTTTTGTTATAATGACACAAACACCCCTTTCTATTTTTACACGATAGAAGGGAGATTTGTGTAATCTAGGAGATGTGAGTGTCTTTGACAAAATAGAGGGAGTATATGTGTTAATAATAATAGGGCAATTAGAGTGCAACTTCTACTATTTTGTTTTCTTTCTGACTTCAATGTTGTTGTTTTGTACGTAGTGGTTATATGCCTCCTGAATATGCGGTGCATGGATCTTTCTCAATCAAATCAGATGTTTTTAGCTTTGGTGTCATTGTACTTGAGATAATTAGTGGGAAGAAGAATCGTGGATTTTGTGACCCTTCCCATCATCTTAACCTTCTTGGTCATGTAAGTTTTAATTGTACATCTTCTTTATCTAGTGACACACTATTTATAGTCACTTTCCTTATCGCTTTTTAAGCATTGATAAATCTATTGGAAGGTAAGAAATTCAAAATGAAAACTAATTCATATCTTACATAATTGACATAACAAAAAGATTGAATAGTTGAAAGTAAACTCCAGATATACCTGCCCAAAAAATAAAATAATAAATACAATATATAAAAACTACCTTACAAGTTTTGGACACAACAGTAACATGATTACTTTCTCACTCGGTATAACCTTACATCTTTTTTGATTCAGTATTTCAGCCACCTTGAAGTTTTATCAATTACCATTATCGTTAAGAGTTCCACTTCAAATGTGATATGGTCTGAAAATGAGTTTATAAGTGGCAGACATCTCTCACTCTACAAGCCGAGTTTGTAGAGTTGAGTTAGATGCAACCAAAACTCTAAGATGGCATCAAAACCTATCTAAGATCTGCTGGGCCACCTGCTATCAGGCCATTCCGGTCACACTCTAGTTGTCAATTCATAGGGTTTGAAGAGTCTCACATCGAATGCGATATGACCTGAAAATGAGTTTACAAGTGGGAGACATCCTTCACTCTGCAAGATGGTTTTGTTGGGTTGACTTAGGTCCAACCCAAATACAAAGAATTACTATTGAAAATTTTGAGTACTAATTGAGCTCATGTTGTAACTTGTGTGTCATTTTAGGCATGGAGACTATGGATTGAAGAAAAGCCATTGGAGTTAGTAGCTGACATATTATATGAACCAACTCTATCTTCAGAAATATTACGATGTATCCATGTGGGTCTATTGTGTGTACAACAGCAACCAGAAAATAGGCCTAACATGTTATCTGTGACTTTAATGTTAAAGGGTGAAAAGTTACTTCCTAGACCAACTGAGCCAGGGTTCTACACAGGAAAATATAATACAAATAACACAGGATCTTCTTCAGCAAAGTGTTCAGTAAATGAAGCTTCAATCTCATTGTTAGTGGCGCGATAAAAGACTAAAGTGACACTTATATAGATACTTGAGAATTCGATATAGGAATTTATGAATGCTTGAGTAATTTGCACTCAGCTGATCTTCTATTTATATGCACTCTTAGCAATTAATGTCACTTTCATTTACAAGAGATTAATTCAAATGTAAATCAAATGTTTGTGTTATTAAAGATTGTCTCACCCACATCTATGTCTTCAAACTCGGTTTGTTTGTATCCGATTGTCCTTTTAATTTAATATCTCTTAGTGCTCGTTTAGTTTCACGTTAGAAACTATCCAACGCGAGTTTACATGAGTGAAATTGTGATTTATTTACTATAAAACCAAGTGCTTTACACTCTGGGTAGCTTTCACTTCTAGGTTAAATAGACTCATATACATTACTCAATAGAAATGAAGCATATGAAAAATGAAAGTGAAAAATTATTAGGGTTTTCAACCATCTCTAACTGCATATTTTGGATTACACAATGTGGAAAGTTTAGGGCTTGGCATTTTGAATATGTACACAAAGAGCTTAGGAGGCTGTCATACAACAAGTAACAAGAGATCAGAGAATGTGATCCTCATATAACTAGATTCATTTGGCTATTATCAAACTTCAAGGGAAGATCTATTTAGTATTTAATCCTTCTAGTTGTAGCACAATCAACGCAATGGTACTACTCTATCGCGCCTGTAACAATGACGCATAAGCTTCATTTTGTGAATAATCTCCACAACTTGTTGAAGAAGATTCTTTCTCCCGCTAACTATCTCTAGTACGAGTACACCAAAGCTAAAAACATCAGATTTGATTGAAAAAGATCCATGCACTGCATATTCAGGAGACATATAACCACTGCAACACAACCATGAAATTAGAAAATCAATGGAGTAAAAAGGGATTGCAACATAGTGAAACTACATAACATTAAGGATACTTACTATGTTCTTATCACTCTGTGTGTATTGGCCTCAGTTTGATCTCCTTTAAATGTTCTAGCCAGACCAAAATCTGATATTCTTGGGTTCATATCACTATCAAGAAGAATGTTACTTGTTTTAAGGTCTCTATGGATGATTCTTAATCTAGAGTCGTGATGCAGATATAGTAGCCCTCTTGCAATCCCATTAATAATTTGGAATCTTTTTGTCATATCTAATTGTTTCTTTCTAGTTGAATCTAACAAATTCCACTTTTCAATTTAGTGTGGTAATCATATAATAAATAGTAACAGTAAAATAAAGAGGAAACATAATTTGCATAGTCTGAAAATTTCTAACCAAAAATGAAGTAATCCAAGCTTCTGTTGGCCATGAATTCATAGATGAGTAGCTTTTCATCTTGATGAATAGAACAACCAAGAAGTTTTACGAGACTGCGGTGCTGAAGTTTTGCCATCAATATCACTTCATTTTTGAATTGCTCTTCTCCTTGTTCAGATGTTTGTGATGGCCTCTTGACAGCAACCTCTAGTCCATCTTCCAATATTCCCTAAGCAACAATTTTGGTAATTAAGTTTGAAACCTTAGTGTAGAAGGCTAATTAATCACCTTATTAACTGATATTTTTTTGTTAGATTAGACGAAATGGCAAATAAGCACCACATACACACTATTATATGGTCACACACTCGGGTTCGAACCTAGAAGCCGATGTCCCCATATCTCTGAAAGTGCTGATGCAACCAGTAGTGGCCTAGTGGGGACCCCTACTGAATGAATTTTGTGTACTGGTCCAGATCCACTTTGTCCTAACTTGTTACTGTCTGAAAAGTGATTTGTTGCATTAGAGATGGTTGAAAAACCAAATATTGTTGATAACTCACATCTTCCTTCTCCCTTTTGTACGTCCACTGAAATATTTTTAGCATCCCTAAAATGATAAGAGATGCCAATTGTGCATAATTAGAAGGATGAGAATATAGAATTGAACATTTATCTTCATTGTAATACTGCTGATTTGGAGAATATAGTAAAGAGTAAAGTTTTTACTTCAAATTCACCTTGCTTTGTGAGCTTCTTCCTCTTTATATATGCAAATGTGGCTATTCCAAGAACCACTATGAATATAACTATTCCTAAAAGTGCCCCTGCAAGATTCTTAATATTGAAGCTTCTCTTATTCCTTCTGTGAACTTCTCTTAGACATTGTATATTCAATTCAAAAGCTTCTCTCGAGTTTACATCATCAAATGTGTACATTGTATATTCAATTCAAAACCATGAACATCTATGTGATATGAAAACTCACCAGAAGAAGGATCTTCAATACTTTTCCAGGAGGTAAGAGACCTATAAGGACCATTTAATAAATTTGTTCTAACTTTCATTCCTCTTGAGTAACCATATCTTACACTTGTTTTTATAGTAAATCACACTTCACTCATGTAAACTCGCTTTGGATACTTACAAAGGTGAAACTAAAGAGCACTAAGATATTAAATTAAACAAAGTATTGAAGATAAAAGAAATATCATGCATGGTACCATTGCATCCCTATTTGTAGTATCATGAAATGCAAGCAATCCTTTCCTTCTAAGGATACAGTTATGACTGAGATGTCTCATGTTATGATACAGATTGCCGATACTATTAATCTCTTGTAAATGTAAGTTACATTTATCGTTAAGAGTAAATATATAAATAGAAGATCAGCTGAGTGGAAATTACTCAAGCATTCATAAATTCCTATATGGCTATATCGAATTCTCAAGTATCTATATCAGTGTCACAATAGTGTTCTATCGCGCCTCTAACAATGTGATTGAAGCTTCATTAACTGAACACTTTGCTGAAGGAGATCCTGTTTTAATTGTATTATCATTTCCTGTGTAGAACCCTGGCTCAGTTGGTCTAGGAAGTAACTTTTCACCCTTTAACATTAAAGTCACAGATGACATGTTAGGCCTATTTTTTGGTTGTTGTTGTACACACAATAGACCCACATGAATGCATCGTAATATTTCTGAAGATAGATTCGGTTCATATAATATATTGTCAGCAACTAACTCCAATGGCTTTTCTTCAATCCATAGTCTCCATGCCTAATAACATAAAAGTTACAACATGAGCTTAATTAGTACTCAAAATTTTCAACTGCTGTAATTTAAGAATTTGGATTGCGCCTAACTCAACCCTACAAAATTGGATTATAGAGTGAGAGACGTCTCCCACTTATAAACTCATTTTCATGTCAGATCACATTCAATGTGGGGCTCCAGAGCGTGACCCGATGGCAGGTGACCCAATAGATCTTGGATGAGCTCTGATACTATCTTAGGGTTAGGCCAAACTCAACTCCGCAAACCTGACTTGTAAAGTGTAGAGCTGACCCTAAAATCTATATTAATTAGTAGGGGAGGCCTAAGGAAAAATTTTAGTTGAGGTCTTTTTTTCCCTCTTTAGGTTGGGTCTTATATGAGACCTTTCTGCTTTATAAAAACTAATGACAAAATATGAGGACTTAAGCTAGGGCTTTTAATTAGTAGCCTTACTCTTCGGTCAGTCCTGGTAGAGTATGAGATGTCTCCTACTTCTAAACTCATTTTCAAATCATATCACATTCGATCTTAACAACAGTAATGATAATTTATAAAGCTTGAAGGTGGCTGAAATATTGAATCAAAAAATATGTAAGTAAGGTTATATAGGGTGAGAAAATAACTAACTTATAAGGTACTTTTTATATATTGTATTTATTATTTATTTTTGGGGCAGGTATGTCTGGAGTTTACTTTCAACTATTCAATCTTTTTGTTATGTCAATTGTGTGTGATATGAACTAGTTTTCATTTTAAATTTCTTACCTTCCAATAGGATTTATCAAGACTTGAAAAGTGATAAGGAAAGTAACTATAAATAGTATGTCACTAGATAAAGAAATATATACAATTCAAACTTACATGACCAAGAAGGTTAAGATGATGGGAAGGGTCACAAAATCTGCGATTCTTCTTCCCACTAATTATCTCAAGTACAACGACACCAAAGCTAAAAACATCAGATTTGATTGAGAAAGATCCATGCACTGCATATTCGGGAGGCATATAACCACTACAAAAGAACGACATTCAAGTCAGAAAGGAAACAAATTAGGGAAAATTACACTCAACATACTTCCTTTATTTTGTAAACACACTCACACCCTCTAGATTACACAACCAAGGGTCGTAAATGTGATGTTTTACTTATAATTATTAATTTAAGGGTTACGAGCGTTCATTTTAAAAATAGAAGTAGTACGATTGTCATTTAACTTAGGGGAGGGAAACTTACTATGTTCCGATCACTCTATTTGTATTGGCCTCAGGCTGATCTCCTTTGAATGTTCTAGCAAGACCAAAATCTGATATCTTTGGGATCATATCAATATCAAGAAGAATATTACTTGTTTTGAGATCTCTGTGTATGATTCTCAGTGTAGAATCTTGATGAAGATAAAGTAGTCCTCGAGCAATCCCATCAATAATTTTTAAGCGCTTAGTCCAATCTAGTAATTTACTCCGAGTATCATCTAAAAATTTCAGTCACTTTTTTAAGTTAGAAAGGAAACTGTATTACTGATGACAAGAGTCAAATTTAAGAGAAATAAATAGATTTGGTTGGTGTGAAAGTGAAAGTTCAAACCAAAAATAAAGTAATCCAAGCTTCCATTGGGCATGAACTCATAGATCAAAACCTTTTCATCTTCTTGAATAGAACAACCAACAAGTTTTACAAGATTACGGTGTTGAAGTGTTGCCATTAACTTTACTTCATTTTTGAACTCCTCAGTTCCTTGTCCTGAGGTTTCAGAAAGCCTTTTAACAGCAATCTCTTGCCCATCTTCCAATATACCCTAGTAATCATTTGGAAAATTTAGTACTTGTTGCACTTGGTGATTTAAGGTAATAAAGTAACTATGAAGTACCGATACAGACACGGATACCAAACACGACACAGACAAGCAAACACTGATTTTAATCTAAAAAGTACAAGTAAATAAAGTGTCGGTGTCGGTGTCGCCTGATGCGTCTTCAACCGGAAGTGTCGGAGTTACATTGTAAAGTAATCAAGATTTTACCTTATATACTGGTCCAAAGCCACCTTCTCCTAACTTGTTTCTGTTAGAAAAGTGATTTGTGACATGAGTGATGGTTGCAAAATCAAATATTGTTAGAAAGTCATTTTCTTCCTTCTCCTTCTTGTGTATTAACTTCTTCCTAAATTTTGATGTGGCAAATACAAGAACTGTTAAACCAATGATGAATGCAATAACTCTTCCTAAAGTTCCAGCAAGCTTCTTTGTATTCAAGTTCCTCTTATTTCCTGAGGATTAAAGGAAATGTCAGCCAACAAGCATAATTTATCAATGTGTGACAATTTCCCTAGTAAATAATAAAGCCAAATTCTGAAATTTATATGTTTTTGCTTTATCTGAATCTGACCGAAAAGGAAAAGAAAAATAAGGTTAAATATATTTTTGGTCCTTAAAAAATTTGCAAACTTGTTCCTAGGAAATATTTCAACCCACTTTTAGTTCCTATAGTTTCCTCAATCAATGCTTTTATTCCCTCATCCCTCATGACATTTAATAGCATTTTTTGAGTCTTTTATAGTGCTTCTAAATGCTATTAAAACTCACGAGAGATTAAAAGCATTGACAGAGAAAAATGTGGAAATAAAAAGTGTCTAAAAGTTTTCACAAAAGACTAAAAGCAAAATTCAGAAATTTTTAAGGAACGAATAACATATTTCACCCCAGAAAAAAATGAAATGGAAAAATGAAAATACCAAGTTCAGAAGATGCCAGTCTAATGTAAATATCTTGTCCTTTGTCTGGGTGAATCCTCATGTCCACAATGTTATCAAACCAAAGCAAACAACCACTCCCACCATTTCTGACATCTAAATTTGCATATGCAATACAAGAACAGTTTTTCAAACACTTTGTTTCACATTCTTTAAGGTTTAATCTTCGGTCATACCATGATGTTGATGTATCTGGCAACTTCATATTTGTATACTTCAAAAATCCATCATTGAGACAATTCAACTTTGTTCTCCTAACACAACCACCAGACCTATCTGATGCAGCCCACTTATGTTGAAATTTTGGTATAAAACCTTCCAGACATTCACATATTGGATAATCAATAATATTACAATTAGAATTATTGCCACATATGGCATAATTCTCACACTCATCTAATGGACGACCAGATTTAGCTTCCCAATTTTGTGTAACATCTGACCATACAAAAAGTTGTAGTGTTCCATATGAATCTAACACATATCTAGTTACAGTTGAACTATTCAAAGTTTCATATTCATATGAAACTTTTTTGTCTGTAAAAACAAATGATAAATCCAATATTCTATGAAGTCTCATCCATGAAGCACCAGTGAAATGATATCCATTCCAGGAACCTGCCCTATAAAGAATTGTAGTTCCTTTTGCAGTTACTAGTTGAGGAAAACCATTAGTATCAATTCTATATGAAAATTCACCTTTAGAAGGATCTTCAGAATTGCTCCAAGATGTGAGATATTTATAAGGACCAGTAACTAAGTTACTTTCAATCTTCATTCCAGCTAGAAAAGTGTTACCAGGATAATCAAAACTTTGCCACAAGAGCTTCTCATTTGCATCTTTCACAACAAGATTTCCTGAATCTAGAAGCTGCAAAACTGGTTTAGCTGCAATTTTTGATGAATTAGAGGACCATAATATTATGCCTTTGGTACCATCAAGAATAACAAGAGTTCCTTGATGAGTGAGTTTTAGCACTGCTGTTGAGTTTTGTAATGGGGTGTCTCTATTGGCTACCCATACAATAGTTTTTGGTGATATGTTTTTGTACCATATACCAAAATATTGTTGTAGTGGATTTCCAAAGTTGAAAAATCCTGCTTCAAAATTTCCAGCTGAAGAAACAAGGGTATCATGATATTGGATAAATTGATTTGGAACAATAGTAGTAACTGTTTTTTGTATAGAGAAAGTTGGTATGAAGCAGAATAAGAAAATGACCAATAGCATAAGCAACTTATGGTTCCCCATTGTGTTTCTATTGGTTTTTTTTGCCACTATTTATTTAATAGTATCATGTCCATTTAATCAACTTTCCAAGTTAACTGCGATTTGATTACTTGGTCAAAGTCTTACGCATGCTTCTTGTCCATTTTGAAAAATGATGAAAACAGAAAGACAAAAGAAGCCTGTGGTGTGCAAATTTTAGTCCATTCATAAATAATGCAAGGATGGGGACCAGATAGTAAGTGACTAGTTTTCGGTGAAGACTTTTCTATAGCATTGCGGGTACCAAACTTGTTAAACAGTTGTATGTTTGGTTTTTCCTACGGTTTCAAAATCCTTCTTCACATTGAGAAGGTTTTCGATGCTAAAAACTTCAATGGCGTTATTACGCATAAATTTCTTTTTTTTTTTAGCTAGTGCCTATTTTGAGCTAGTACATGAATTATGAAGACATTTCCCATCATTTTATGTAATTATAATCAGTCCCCTCTCTTTTGTCAAAAAAAAAAAATCAGTCCCCTCTCTTGGAAAAATGAACACGTTATCTATTTTAAAGCTGAATGAATTATAAAATGTAACTCGCACTTCAATCCAATATTTACATCTACCAACATATACTACAACAATCATTACATAACCATTCCCCACATCTAATTCTCCTCTATATAGTCCCTAAGCCTAACATTTGGCTCACGCACTCTAAGCAGGCTATTACAAGATTGTGGCCCAGTCCATCAGGCTTTGCACAAAGATTGGAATGGTCAGAGAGGAAAGGAGGTTGCGAGATTGTTTCTACTCTAATTCTCCTATTCTTATTGTGATGCTAATTCTATTTGCAATATTACAAACTCTCCAAGAACATGCCAATGCTTGGAAGGTGTTCTGGACTGGGCCCGAGGCCCAAATCCGACATGGGAACCAAACACGGCCCAAATCGGGCTAGACACTCGAGGCCCAACTCGAGCAAAGAGCAGGCGCTGACTCCACGCCCAGACAAGCGGTGATCCGTGCGCCATAGTAATCAATGGCAGACATCTGTTCGCCAGATCCAACGGCAGCAACACGGCCTGGTGATTAGGCGCAACCAACCCCCAATGCACACATGGAGCCTATAAATAGGAGTCAACCCCTGACACCAGGTACACATTCATTCTCTCATACCTCCCATATGACTTCCTACTTCTGACTTGAGCGTCAGAGTGTCATTGCAGGTATCACACCCCATGTCAAGCTCTGAGGTCCGACTTTAGCAGGAGCGCCCTACCAACTATCCAGACCGGTCCATCCGAGTTCGGATAAGGTACATATCAGAAGGTTTCATACCAAAGTACAATGAAAAGTGGAGTTCATTAGATTGGTTTGGTGGGTGTGTTAGAAGAATAAGCTTAAATTGTAGTGGAGATGGGTTTCTGAAGCACTCAGGAATTAAGTTGTTAGATACATCTTCTTCCTGGTTTGATAAGAGCCTGAGCCTTGAGAAATGTGAGAAATTGTGTTTGAAAAACTGCTCTTGTACAGCATATGCTAATTTAGATATCAAATTTAAGAGTGGCTGATTGCTTTGGTTTGACAACATTATGGACTTAACAAAACACATAGACCAAGGACAAGATATTTTCATAAGACGTGCAGCTTCAGAGTTAGGTATTCTCACTTCTGTATGTCATCTTTTATTTTATTTTCCCCATTTCTGTCAACATATCAGAAATATATAAACATTTGCATATAGTTTACTTTTTAACAATCAAAATACACATTTGATAATGTAAAGTTGAGGGAAGCTTTTGGAATTTACAATGTCTCAGAGAAGTTCATTTAATTGTAAAAAGTAGCATATGAAACAAAAAGGATGTTATGTTGGTAATCATAATACTCAGACAATTACATGGTTCTTGTTGAAATTGTAAGTAATAATTATTTTAATATATCTAAGCTAGGTAGTGGAATATTTTGTAACACTCAGCTTCCTAACTGAAATGGTGCTCTAAGGTGTATTTTTCCTTTTCCATTTCCTTTCACTTCCCAAATTACAATCTTCTTCCTTTGTTTGACTTGAATAGTATAGAATCATAGAATGATTACTTGCATTGAAGAAAAGCCAGAAGAGCTAATGGATGATGAGTTGTTCAATGGTACAAACATTCCAGCTGATACATTGAGATGTATTCATGTCTGTCTATTATGTGTGCAACAAATACCAGAACACAGACCAGACATGTCCTCTGTGGTCTTAATGTCGAATGGCGAAAAAAATGTTACCTGAGCCTAGCCAACCCGCATTCTACACCGGAGAAAATCATCATCCAATTCAACTAGAATCTTCTTCAACAAGTTGTGGAGACTTTTCACAAAATGAAGCTTCTGCGTCCTTGTTACAGGCACGATAGAGTATCTTTGTGTTGATTGTGCTCTAACTCTAAGGATTAACTATACAAAATAGATCAATTGAAAAAGACCAAGTTCTCAAATGAGAAGAATCTAGTAATGAAGGGAATAGATGATTAGTGCCAGTGAAACATATTATGTAAAATCATATTAAAGCTCATATTGAATTATGAATACCTTAATGATGAAATTACTAAGAATCAGATGTTGATAAGCCCTAGGCATGGTTCCAACTGCTTTCTTGTCTTTAAGTTCATGTCTTGTAACCTGCAAGAAAAAACAAATTATTACGTGTAGTCCCCTAAATCCATATAATTAATTAACTCTGCAAGCCCTAAACTTACCACATTGTGTAATCCAAAATATGCAGTAGGAGGATGTTCCTGAACCAAGATAACTTTTATTGCCCGCCAAGAAATGCCATAAAACCAGGACTACATCTCGACCAACGAACAACTTCTTCTTCCTCCTTCACCCTTTCTTCTTTGTGTTGTGTTAAACTCCATTAATAGACAACCACCTGAAGCAATCCACCCGTGAAAACCGCCACCCGCCGTATTCGTTGGTTCCAATGGTTGGAGATGGGCTTGATAACACTGTCGTTGGTTTCCCTCGGATGAGCCGTTTCTTGACCGAATCCGATATGCACGATCATTTGTTCAGCTCTAGTTTATGCAAATGACACATTCATCATAGAAAATGACCACTAGAAAAAAAATCTCAATTGATTTAGAACATTTATTATAATTGAAATTGCTCAATCAAAGAATGAGATTATCTTCTCATAAAAGAAATGAATGTTGGATTGTTGAGAGATATCATAGATTCATTAGAAAGCTCATCAACCTTACTATTCGGAGGCCGAGTATTTTTTTTCAATTGGGGTTGTAAGTCAATTCATGCATTGTCCTCATAATGTTTGTTTGGATTTAGTGATTTGAATTGAGGTACGGCAATTTGAGTTTAGGAGGACAAAGGAAATGGTTTAGCTATTTGATTTTACAATGCAAATTGGGTAGGTTTGCCTAGTGATAGACATTCCACTTGACTATAGTGTTTCTGTTAGAGGAAATCAAGTGACTTAGAAGAGATAAAAGCAAAATGTTATTGCAAGATTCAATGCAAAGGCTGACTATAAAGCTATGGCCCACAACCAAATGTGAGCTCATTTGATAACAATTTCCTTAGAAAATGAAGCTTGAGAATACTCGAAAAATGAAACTATGTGGTGATAATCAAATAGTTCTACATATAGTTTCCATTTTTCCTATCATTATTTCACGAGAGAACTAAACATATTGAAACTAAATATCATTATATTGAAACTAAATATCATTTTATGCAAGAGAAAATTTTTTCTAAAAAAGTCAATATGAAATCCGTTGACTCCAATGACCACTGACAAGTATCTTCATAATATCCTTAAAAGGACCAAGAATTCAATTTATTTGTTCCAAGGTTGGAACATTTAATTTGTATACTCCAGTTTGAGGGGAAATGTTGAAATACTGTAGAGATTAATATTTCTACTGTTTGTAGCAATCATACTGTAGAGATCCATAACATAAGTTAGCTATGTATCTAGAAAATATTATACATGCAGCAAAAGTATGCACATGCATTCTGCACAACCATTAACCATGGAGAATCAACACCAACCATAACAATGTTATGGCACCCTAAACATTCCCGTAAACATTTAGTTTCACACTGATGGGAAACCATTGGTTAAAAATGCATGAGCAAAATTGATTTCTACCACCAATAATGATAATGACGCACATACAATTGACAAAACCAGGTGCAGTCAGGTAGTTACACTTTGTTAACTATTTAAAAATCTATGAAAGAAGCGACAAACAACACCTGAACAACTTAATTTCGAAGGAAAAAAGTGAAAAAACTACATCCAAAAATAAGGACAGAACAGTAAAACTCTTAAGCCTTGGTCTCCTCAGCAGCTGTCTCAAAAGTTTCCCCGGGAACAAGATCCGGTACCGCATCATCATCATCATCCTCTTGTGCTGTGGTTGCACCAGCTCCTGCTTCAGGAGCCTGCTTCTGAAATTGCTCAGCTAGCCTCTTCAGATTTTCCAAGTTATCTGGCCCTGCAATTTTTAAGAAACAGAAAATCTCATATTAGAAAGAACACGGAAAAAAGTGATAAAGCTTCCATAAGAGATGCAAGTACGTACCTAATTGGTGGATGATGTTAGGGAGAATATCCTGTAACTCTGCAAAAGGGAAAGATCTATCAAAGTTAAATACCAGTCTAGCATGAAATCAGCTCAAAATGAAATGGAATGCCGCCATCAAGGCTGACACTAGAAAGTTCGGATATTTCAGTATGAAGGATATTTACACCCCAAAGGAAATTAACGAAAGCGCACAATTTCTGAAGATCGACACAAACAAGTTATTGAGAGCACATACTCTTGTGCTCAACGATGTTAGCATTTAAGATAGATGATAAGGTAAGCACAAGTTCGATAATATTAATATGGCATAGAGAGAGGGGGAGAGAGAGAGGGGGAGAGATGAAGAAAAAGATAGATGTGCTTACTCTTTGTTTGAGGAGAGCCACTAACCACCCAGGTATTGGCAGCTATAGATGCTTGTACTGCAAACAATAACATGTTCAACAGTTAGTCAACTTACGAAATTAATTTAAGATAAAATGTAAACTTCAAATATCATCTACCTTTGGGTTGTAGAAACTGAATAACTACATCATCCTTAAAGATGTTGACTTCCTCAATTGCAGGGATAGCATTCACCCCTATTCTCTTCAGGGTGCTTTGAAGTCTTTTGTCATCTGTAGTAGTTGTCTTATGGACAGCCTTCTTCTTTCTAAAACGCGTAGATAACAAAACATCAATTAAAAGCAGTCAATTAATTACACCTTAGTAATATTTTTAAAGAATAAAAACTGAAACTGATAGCCAAAGAGTTTGCATATCCTCTGCCTGATTATGGGCAATAAAAATATCATAACATCAGAAGCAAAGAGATATAGTTTAAGTCAATATATGGCTACTGGTAGTACATGTGCATCCATGGACTGTTGAAAGTAGTACCAATACATTATAATAACATTAACTTTTATAAGGAAAACAATCAGATTTTAATATAATATACCTTCTCACAGTACCCTTCCCACCGGTTCGAACAGAACCGGCCATCTTCATCAACTTTTCGACATTCATCTGAGTAACAGTGAAGAAGCAAAAAATAAATTTCACCACAAGAAATGGAAACACTGACAATGATGAAGTTTAAGACTCAAAAGGCAGGCAATCATCAATAATTGAGTAGTTACTGATAAAATAATTCATAGACTTGCTAGAAATAATAGGTTCTTTCATATAGTTCAGAGACATGCATCATCAGAATCTGTACAAGTAATCATCAACACATTGAAACACAGCTAGAAACCACCAAATTTATAAATGAAACCAAATACAACTAGGTTTAAACCAAGTTTAACAACCCATCAAAGAAAGAACTAGGTATCCCGGTATAAACATGCATTTTATGAACTTTAAGCTTGCAATTAGCAGAAGTTCCAACTAAACCATAACAAGGAGTCAAATCGCAAACCTGGTGAAATTTATACCAATGAGTCAAATCCAAATTATATAAAGCTTATTTGATCATGTTACATCGTGAATGTAGGTGTAGCCCTGAATCCATTCTAGAAACCATTAAGCATGACAAACTCTAGAATAGCACAACACACACCAGGCAAACAATACTAACACTTGCACTCAGCAAAAACAAAAGTTACAAAATTCCCTCTGCAAACAAAAACCAAGTTTCACTTTGAGCTCACTACCATAGCATATAGAAAACCAAGGATATTTTATACAGACACCTCAATTCAGGTCTCCAATACTTCTCCTCATTAAACAACTCGGAATAACGAAAGTTATTTTCATTCAACTCATTCTTGGAGGCAATGCATAATAACCTTCAAATGCAAATTCTTAATGTCACACACAATAATTTCCAATTAGGAGGAGAATTAAGTCCAAAACTTATCACATCCTCATTTTCAGCATTTTATTTCAGACAAGAATCATCATATTTTATCGCCTATTATTTTCACTAAACTAAAGTTTAAAGCCTAAATCTAAAATGCAAACTCTTAATGCCACACACACACACACAACAGAGTTGAGTCCAAAACTTATAACATCCCTATTTTCAGCATTTTATATCAAAAATAAAAATCAATATAATTCATTAATTCTATCCCCAATTATTATCACTAAATATTAAAAAAATTAAAAATTAAGAAGCATAAATCTAAGAACCTAACCACCGCCACTACCACTAATTACTATTGTTGTTGATATTAGTTAGTAAATAAATAAAAATGAAATCTTTACCAAAATCCCAAAATAAAACAACACAATAAAATCAACGACACAAGCTAAAATCTCAAACAAAAATTGAAACAATCGCAATAATCATAACCAGAGGTCAAGATCAGCATGAATCGAAGACCAAAATGGAAAAACCAAAATCCAATTAAGGTATTAAAATTGACGGTGATGCTGATAAAGGTGTACCTTTGATTAAGGTTGAGTCACAGTGTAGTGGAAATGATTGCGAAGTAGAAGAAGAGCTAAACGATGGTAAGAGATAAGGACTCCCTTTTATACGCAAGACGGTTAAAACCCTATACTTTTTTTTTTGTTTTTGTTCATACATGATTTGGGTTCTGTGTTAAGACCCGTTAGCCATAGCCCAATTTCTCTGGTCCGCACCTAAGAAGGTTAAAGTATGGCCCAGCTTTTCCCACATCCTCTCCTACTAACTACACACCCCAAACCCTGCAAAATGACCAATTTGCTATTAATGAAGCGCGTTGTTTTTACCGAATCGGTTGGGATCAACCGAACGTGTATTTTTTGAGACACACCCCCTATTTTCAATTTTCAAGCGTTCAGATGGCCTCAACCGAATATTTTCGGACCACCCCAGCCGAATATGTGTTATTTTTTTTAAAAAAAAATCAATGGCTGAGATTGCACCGACACTTTTGATCAACGACTCACAAACAGTCAAACGTGTCAAAAAGGGAGTGGATGGCATTTCCTTTGGAAATTGTGCCCCAACGGATAGAAATTAAACAGCTCAGATTTTGCCGACACTTTTAAACGGTCTTGATGTTGCCGACACTTTCAATGGTCTAGATTTTGTCGACCACTTTTCATCAACGGTGGAAATCCTCTTTAGGGTTTCAGATTTTTCCCACTAAATATACCCATTTAGGTTTCAAATCTTTCACACACAACACAAAAAAAATGCCCCTAACATAATACTCCGAGAATTCTTCGCACACTATCATTCATCATCAGGGCATCATCACCAACAAAGATGATGGTGTCTGTTTTGAGGGGGAAGACACAATGCAGTGTAGGCTTAAACACAGCATAAACCTCTAGTCTTGACAGATTTAATCTACAATTTAAAACTTAAACAAGTTATAAACACAGCATAAACCTCTAGTCTTGGCAGGTTTAAAGTAAAATTTAAAACTTAAACTTAAACAATTTAAAACTTAATTTTAAATTAAACTTAACACCTATTCGGTTGAGGGCCACCGAAAACTTTCGGTTGACCCCAACCAAACGCACATTCGGTTGACCTCAACCCAAAAGTTTTCGGTGGCCCTCAACCGAACGCCTTCCATCATCGTTTTTCCCAGAAACATTCGGTTGCCATCAACCAAATAACTCGCGATTTTAATAAAACCCAACCAACGCAAACAAAGCAAAACACAGCAAAAAAAATTAAAATGCAAAGAGAATAGAGTGAGGAATAGCGTACCTTATGTGTGGATTACGCGATTGGAAGTTAAAATCGAAGATTGAGTGGGTTTGGGAGAGGAGAAATTGAAGGGTTTGAGGCCATGGTTTCATGGTGTTGGTATCTTCTATCGGAGAAATGGAAGTTCTCAGTACAAACCTAAAACAAAAATTATGCTTAACCGAAATTAAAAGGAAAGTCGAGCCTATATCTGAGCAAATGCCTTCTGCTCTTACCCTCTTGGTACAAGTGCACAACACAACAAGATTGAGGGGGTGTGAGAGGGGGTGTGGGGGTATTTGGGAGGGAGATGGAGTGTTTTGATTTAAGGGTATTTTGGGGATTTAGGGGGTTTGGGGGTGTGGGGTGAGTAGGGAGGGGTGTGAGATAAGCCAAAGCCTAAAGTATGGGGGTGCAACTATTAGTATGGGTTGAACTGTCAATTAGACCAGGTTAAATCATTCGAAAGGATCTTTTTGGTATTTTTATTTACTTTTTTATTTTTTATTTATATATTTATTAGTCATTCGATTCGACCATGGTTGAACCGAATGGACCAATTGAACCGTGACTCCTAAATGTTGCCAATTTGATCTCTGGTACGATTTTTAAAACATTAAACAGAACATGATGCGATTTTTTGGGTCAATAGATGATGTGCTCTTGACCTAGTTGTCATTCAGACAATACAAACTATCGAAACTTCATTTTTGCCTACATAATCTTCTACGCAATGGATGTAACAACATCAATCTGACTGTTTCCCGACAGCCGTCTGAAAGACTTGAAAGAATGCCACCGCCCAAATGGACTAGCTTCCACTCTGATGTCAGATTCTTCATGAAGAAGCAACACTTTGATTGTAGCCAGCAGTGAGTAAGAGACCAACTGATGTGTTTTTACACCCTTTTCTTGCTCAAATAGGCCACATCTCGATCCCATGGGTAATATGCTTAAAATTGGTCAAAAGGATCCAATATTGTTGTGTTGTGCACTTGTACCAAGAGGGTAAGAGCAGAAGGCATTTGCTCAGATATAGGCTCGACTTTCCTTTTAATTTCGGTTAAGCATAATTTTTGTTTTAGGTTTGTACTGAGAACTTCCATTTCTCCGATAGAAGATACCAACACCATGAAACCATGGCCTCAAAAAGAGATCAATGGAAAAATAAAACAAACTCAAAACTATACCAACAAGTACTTTGAGACATAACCGCCAATATCTGGCATGCCTGCGACATGAGAGATCTGTTGGAACCCTTGCTAGTTATGAAGAATATAATTGCACCATCCAAAGCGAACACTGGGGTATAGTCCTAAGCTTCATGTGGTTTATAGTGGTCCAATGATTCAAAATCACCAGACCTATTTAAACAATTAAACTTCAACGACAACTGTTGCTACCACTCGTAAGTAAAAGCTCATGTTCTTCCATGTCTTCACGATCTTCAATTGTGACTTCATCAATTATGCTAAAAACAACAAAAATAAATATGGGTGCTAAAATCAACAGAAATAAATATGGATGACTTAACTTTAACCTACCAACTTTTCTATTTTTTTTGTAAAACTGGCACTATTGCTCTAAGTCAAGCATTTTCTGCACAACCTCAGAATCTCTCTCATTTTGTTGTGTATTTTGTTCATTCATGTGTCTCTTTGCTGGATGCTGTCAAAAATCGCTCTTTTTCCATACCAATTTTTGTGCACCGACAATTATTCTCCACCCTCATCATGTGTCACAACTTACAAGAGCCACATCGATTATCAATTGAGTTTAGTCGTAAAATGTGGTTTAGTCCTAACTCAACCCCACAAAACCAGCTTGTAAGGTGAGGGTTGCCTCACACTTATAAACTCTTTTGAGACTATATCTCTAGTCAATGTGGAACTTGAGTTTTTCCCAATATTTAGAGTAATTTTTGATTATTTTTCCGTGATAAACTACTTAAAACCTTGGAGTAATAATTTGCCTAATATCAATATTAAATCTATAAGTTGAAGAAGATGAAAATCCAACAAAAAAAAGAATAAAAACAATTGCTTTACTAGTATTTGAAAAAGCATAGCTTGGCATGCATTATTCCAATTTTATCAAAGAACAAAACGTCACGTTTTCTTTAAAACTAAAAAGTACCCAACGAAACATTATAAGCCACCAACACCACTATTATCAGTATCTACGACAGAACAGCGAGAAAAACTTCACAGATTCTGTCATGTCAACTTCCATCAATGCTCCTTCTCCGCCTCAAGCTCAAAGGTAATACAATATTTCCATTACCTTCACAACATTGCATACTTCTGATGCTAACTACATAGTGCTATCTCTTTAACTGATTTGTGGTAACCAGAATCTACTTTTAGTTTTGGAATTTGGATATAGTTTAGTTGAGCAACTGTTTTGCCTTTTATTATTTTATTTTTATATATTTTTTTCTCAGTAGATTTTGTGTCATCTTTTGACTTAATAATTGTGGGTTGATTCAATTTGTCTATTTTCTCTTACCCTACTATTGCAAGAAGCTTTGATTTTTTTTCTTCTTTTTTGTATTAATTATTATTATTAGTTAAAGTTTGGTTATTTTGACTAATGAAAGAAGAGATCTGTTGAGGTTATTTGAAATTTCCAAGTTTTTGACCTTATGATTGGTTATATTTGTCTTGTTTGTCTTCAAATTGTATTGATGATCTTGTTTGAACCTGTTTAATTTATTTTCTATTGTAAATTGTGTGATTCAGCTTTCATTTCTCTTATTGCTATAATCATTGAAAGATTTTATTGATCAGATAATCATATTCTTATTTCACTGCTAGTTAACTCTCAGATCTATGCCAATGCGTATTAGGTTCAATTTTTTTTATAGGTAAATGTTTGTGGTTAATTGTTAGAGGAGGCGAAATGTTAGTTTCCGGTGTTTGAACCCTGGACCTTCTTCTTATACTCCTTTGTGTTCCTTAGCTCTCCAACTGAGTTACCTATTTGGAACGCGTATTAGGTTCAATTTGGTTTAGGATTGTTTTCATGTATGTTCTTCATATGATTTTGTACTGATTTCTCAAAAGGGTTTGTTTGGTCTCTGCAAATTTACAGTATCGCACACTTCTAAATTGTTTCTGGGATGTCTTTTTGTATAGGTTGGTTAAATTTTCATAACTAATTAGATAATCACGAGTGCATTTGCTTGCTTTTACATCTTCCTGGTACCTATGAGAAATCCCTCCATTTAGAGACAAGCTTTATGATGTTAAATGCATTTTCTTTCCTATTTTAATGGGAAAATAAAATTTCCATCAAAATTGTCTAAACAAAACTGGGTCTGCAAACATCATTTTACAAATGGATATAAGCTGGATGCTCCCCTCCATTATCTAGCCAAAGTAATTGATTTTTGGAGTATTGAGGCATCTTGCTATTTCCACAGTCAGTGTCAAAAAATTTATCGAAATACAAGTTATAGACAATTTCAGCTCCATGTACTGCTTATACTAGAGACTGGGATTTTGCTTAGAGAATTACAAACTCTTTTCTTTTTGAAAGTTTTCTTGACATTTTGGTTGTACAGGTTCAAATGTTCAATATTCTTAGCTCCTTAGATATAGCATATTAAGCTATTAACATATATGTTTTTTTCTTATCATTCATCCATTAACTCTGATTATACTGTGACAGGCATCAGATTGGTGTAGGGTGGTTAGAAAATGTACATAATAGAATGTGTTCTGATTCAAATTAATTTTCTTTCTTAAGAATTTTTAATCTTGGTTATTGAATTATGCATTACTCTGATATGGTTTTGAATTGTATATCTAATCGACTACCATTATTTGAGGTTTCAAATGCTCCCGTGGTTCCAAAGTTTCAGAAAGCATAATTTTGTGGGGAAAGCACAATCTTTTACAAGAGAAAATATCTCTAGAAATATATGTTTTCTTTCCATATCACTGTTTTCTGTTTTGGTCATGTTAATCTGTCACATTTTATAACAGTTTATTTATAAAAATTATTCCGTTTCTGCATAACCTTTTCATAAACTGTGAAGTATTTCTGTGTGTCATTCATTTGATTTCAAGTTCTTTATTATTTCTTTTCCTCAGGTTATTAGGCAAAGTGGCTTTGGTTACCGGTGGAGCCTCCGGAATTGGAGAGAGCATTGTTCGCCTGTTCCACGCCCACGGTGCTAAAGTTTGTATAGCAGATCTGCAAGACGACCTTGGAAAGACGGTCTGTGATTCCCTTGGTGGTACAGAAAATGTTTATTTCGTCCATTGTGATGTTGCGGTAGAGAACGACGTTTCCAACGCAGTCGACATCACTGTCGGTAAATTTGGCACTCTTGACATCATGGTCAACAATGCTGGAATTTCTGGATCACCTTGTCCTAATATCTCCAATGTAGACATGTCAGAATTTGACAAAGTATTTAACATAAATGTGAAAGGAGTCTTCCATGGAATGAAACATGCTGCTACTTTTATGATCAAAAAGAAGAGTGGCTCAATCATTTCTGTAGCCAGTGTTACGAGTACCATAGGAGGCGTAGGACCGCATGCGTACACGGGGTCTAAGCATGCTGTGGTGGGACTAACAAAGAATGTTGCAGCTGAGTTAGGGATACATGGAATAAGAGTGAACTGTGTGTCACCTTATGGTGTAGCAACAGGTTTGGCTTTGGCTCATTTGCCTGAGGACGAGAGAACTGAGGACGCGATGGCTGGTTTTCGTTCTTTTGTTGGGAGAAATGCTAACTTGCAAGGGGTGGAATTAACTGCTGCTGATGTTGCGAATGTCGTGCTTTTCCTTGCTAGTGATGATTCAAAGTATGTAAGTGGAGAGAATTTGATGGTTGATGGAGGCTTCACCAGTTCAAATCATTCACTCAGAGTTTTTAGATGATTATTAGTGGTGGTATTCACTGCTTCTTAGTTAATTTACTTTAGCAGGATTTAGGACATTGCAATAATTGATTGGATTTTCAATTAACTTATGAATAATATTTGGGGGCTAAAACTTGTCTTGAAGTGGTTAAGAATGTTAGTTAGTCTCTGAAGTAATTAAGAAAGTATCTACTCTTGAATTTTATTTAGATCAAGATGCATTTTGAATTGAATCAAATGAGAAAAATTGTCTACATGCAACCCAGGAAGGGACCCAGGTGCCTTAGTTCTTCTCTCTTTTGTGAACTCTATCAACTTAGATAATTGCAAATTTATCATAGCATTGTCCAACCTTGTTTAACTATTATAAGTGAAAGGAGAAGGTATTCAAAATCTGCCATCATCTTTATTAATGACACTTCATCCTTCAACTTTATAGAAACTTGTGTTATGTATTAACAAGCAAGCATTTATAACTACTACTACGTTCATTTGAAATATTTTCTGTAACACCCCAATTATATGGTACTACTTTGTTACAGAATATAAGCAAAAACTGGTTAACAGAAGTTGATGTATCTGGTCCAAATTTTGAACCAGATACATTAACTTTTATTGACCAGTTTTTGCTTATTTTCTGTAACGGAGGGAATATCTGTTTGCACCTTTAACCAATTGCATTCGATCCAAATTCAACTATATGACGCATCCACCTTTATAAGAATTTGGATTGAGTGCAACCAAGTTAAAGGTGCAGTTGGCATTTAGTATTAATAGAAAACAATTTTTATTTTTTTTCCAAAAAGAAAGTCGACATGACAACTTAATTAATTTTTCCAACAGATGACAATACTACTTAATTAATTTTTCCAACAGATGACAATACTTGATTGCATTGACTGCATCCTTGTACTGAATGCACACAATTCAAATCCTTTTTATTAGATGATGCGATTTTCGAAAAGGATTTGCAAAACGAGTCGGATTTCTTTCCAAAACGAGTCGGATTTCTCTCCTCCAATAGACACAAATGTTCAAATGTCACTTTGGAAAATAAATAAGAAGCTTTTGTTGATTAACAAAAGGTACCACCGTTGACCATGTGTACTCAGCTTTATCGGTCAGTGTGGTTCTCTCCTCCCAACAGAGTTTTTGCCACACTAAAGATTCAAATTTGAATATGAGCCCAATTACTGCTCGGACCAACTCTTGTTGGTGAACATTTGTGAAATCTATCATCACTTTTTTATTGCTTAGATCTTAAAAATATTATTCAATTCATTTCTTGAGTAATTTAACCCCAATTTGAACCAAAACCGGATCCCATTGAAGCCTTATTGTTAACAAAAAAATGCTAGTAACACTCATTTAACACTCTCCTATCAACACTCTCTATGATTGGAAATGAAATTCATGTAGGTTCCACCAATTCGGAAATAAGTTCCACTAAATTAGTGGAACTATAAGAATTTCACTCAATCATAGAGAAAGTTTGGTAGAAGAGTTTTAGAATAAGTGTTGCTAGCACTACGCTAGTTAACAATTCATCAGCTTGAACTATTTTCCATACGAGGTGATATTTAAACATAATTACATTCATAATGTTGTACCTAGATCAACTAATCATCTACAAAGTACATTACAGTTACATTTTTGTTTTGCATCTTTGTGCTCTAAGATGTTTTTCATCATTACAAACAAAAAATTAACATGTGCAATCTGAAGATGTGTCACATGGACATAAGCCAAGTTTAAAAGCCAAGGCCAAACTAAATATCAATGTGCAAATTGTCATTTAAACAAGCAAGAGACCATTTTACTTAGTCAAATGAAAAATTACAGAACAATCAAATGCAAGTGAATAAATACACTGTCTTATAATTGGTTCATGGAGACAATAAGGAATAATTTTTGCCGTGCATTGATAGTTCAGTTTCTCTACCCAGAAAACAAAGACAATAATCTTGTAGTTTGCTACTTCAATTAAACAATACAATACTGAAAGTTTTACAGAGAGACAAAAGCAAAACTATTGGTACATGGAGATTTTACACATCAAAGTGATTGTAGTAGAATCAACACTCTGGGTTTGTTATTGTGGTATCATCAGCGGACGCCAGCACCAATAGTGGTTCAAGTACTCCGCCTTCTTGAGCAGCCTTTTTGCGTTCACGCCTCATCCTGAAATACTCTCTCTTCCTTGCTCTATAACTATTGGGATTCTCTGGTTGTACTTCTCGCGGGTAAACACTGATCTGTAATATTACAACTTTCATATCTCATTAATTTGTACTCTAGGATTACATGCCACATAAATCATCAAGATATGAAAAAACTATTTAACCTTTTTCTTGTCGGGTCCATATTTCTCAAACTTTACAACTCCATCAATCAGGGAGAAAATGGTGTGGTCCTTGCCAATCCCCACATTTTTTCCTGCATGAAACTTCAAGTTTTGCAAAGACATAGTTAAAACTCAAAAACATTAAGTTTCACGTTAGAACATTACAACATCATTTAATGCTATGTAGCCAATTCCATATACTGAGGAAAAAAGCTTTGGTTATTTCTGTAGAAAATAGGCAAGGCAGTAAAGATTCCACAGTATCGAATAAAACTGGTTTGACAAAGGCACACATTGTCATTGACTATAGACCAAGTCTATCTATAACACTAATGTTACTTCCTTGATAGCATTTATCACTCTCAAATGTAGAACAAAATTGAGGAAGTTCTTCTAGTCAGCAAAGTGTGCAACAAAAGTTATGGGAATATCTGAAATGTGGACTAATGTGGGTGGGTTGAATAACAAGGATGACTAAGAGTGTATTTGTTTTAGATTCCACACATTCAAACTCCACTTTGGAAATCCAATTTAGAAAAATAACACTTGAAATGGTCAAAGAAAAAGTTGATTTTATGCATTTGGACACTACATTTCTCATTTTGAGATGAATAAAATCTAAACCACTGAGTTTTTGTCTCTTCAAATTACAGCTTTCCGCATAAGTTGAAATCAGGTAGTGGACAAACTCGATGTTGGCTAGTGCGAAATTTGATCCTAAGCATGAGCGGAGATTAGTCTTTCGTAATGGTCCGAACCAAAAAAAGTTGAAATCAGGTTATGCATCTGAATTTTTCAGAAGTTGTGTCATTTAACCTATTCATAAACATCTATAAACCTACAAAGACTTTTCTATAAGTGTAGAATTATAAATGTATTTAATTGGAGAGTTCCGGGAACCAAAACCTAATTCAAACTCCCTAAGTTTTACCAAATTTTTATTCCCATAAAGAATGCAAAATTGAAGGCAAACATTTCTTCTGAATCAATTGAATTTTGAAATATATTCTTCTTAATTAATAAAATTAAACACAAACCACACAAATTCATTTTTTAATTTAGCCCCAATATGATTCCTAAATTAAAAACGAGTGAGGGACGCAACGCACCTTGGTTCCCCGTTGGCGAACAATGATGGAACCGGGTTTGGCCACTTGGTCGCCATAAATCTTAACTCCTAGGCGTTTTCCCGCGGAGTCACGGCCGTTTTTGGTGCTTCCGGCTCCCTTCTTGTGGGCATTCTGGATGGTCAGTGGTAACCTCTGAATCCGAGGGAAGGACACAGATGGAGTGGGACGAAAAGTAAAAGAACCAGTTAAGAAGGATGAGGAAGATGATGGAGAAGATAAGGAAAGACCTTTGAATGCTGTTGCTATGTTGAAGCCCATGCACACAGCCATGGCTGAGAAGTCTTCGTAAGAGATAAAGGCCAGACGATTATATGGTGAAAGACAAATAAGGACAAAACTTCTGCATATGTTAATGTTTTTTTTAACAAACTGGAATATGTTAATACTTTAATACTTAATTAATATTAAAACTTCATCTCTTTGCATTTACTTTTTACCTTTTTTAAAACAAATCAATTTTTTATTAATTAATTGGAAAGTATTTTAACTATTAATAACGGTGACATAATAGTTAGATTTTTTTTATAAGCAAATATTGGATTAAATTGCACCGGAGTACTCCAACCATCAAAGGCAAAAGCCAATTACAACTTCAAGAGGCAAGTGTTTGGGTTAACCCACCATTCAGAAATTACAAAAGAAAGATTAAAACCCAAACGACTAATGAACCACTCCCAAAAAAGCGATTTAACATGATTGATAACTACAGATGGGTCAAACAGCTTCCCATTAAACAAAACATCATTTCTGTGTAACCAAATGCATCAAGTGGTAGACAACCACACAAAATACTTGACCTTATGAATTTTCTTAGAGCTGCCCTTCAGACCGTCGGCACGAAAATGATCAACACCAACCAAATTACATGTCACTGATATGCCCAACCATCTCTCAATATCATCCCACACCACCATGACTCTACTACATTGGAAAAACAAATGATTAATAGACTCAACAAAATTAAAACACAACGGATAACATGGACTATGAGAATCTGTGACAATTCTCCTATTAACCAAGACCTCCCGAGTCGGCAATTTTTCAATCAATAATTTCCAACGAACACTCCCACTTTAGGGGGAATAGAAACACGCCACATGTCATCTAATAGTTAGATTTATTTATATTTAGAGAAAACAAAAATATGAGTAATTTTTTATTTATGTTTCAATCCGAATAGTCCCTCACTGTTGGTTGTCTTGGCAATTTCAGCGACATGGGGACGTCGGCTCTGGGGTTCGAATCCGGGTGTGGCCAGTTATAGTGTGCGTTTGTGGTATTTATTTGCCAATATAGCTAAGTAGACTAAAAAAATCCGAACTAAACAACAATAATACAGTAAGCTAAAATCTATTTGGTCCTTTAATTTGTTTTTAATTTTGTTTTTGCCCCGTCAAAATAACAAGAAGTGGCTTGCTAAGAAGGAATCATCAAGGAAGGACACAAAGGAGAGGAAACTAAGGAATCAGCTAAGAACAAATCTAAATCCTTCAAGAAAGGAGGAGGATCAAACTCTAACCAAGGAAGGAAGAAGGCATTTATAATAGAAAGGTCCAATGCTACAATTGTGAGAGGTTCGGGCATTATGCACATGAATGTTAGCATGTTAAGGGAAAAAAATCTGATGATGACGATGATGAGGAGGTTAATTTTGCTCAAGACAGTGACTCTGACTCAGATCTAGTGCTACTCATGGCGATTATAGTAAAAGAAGAGGTCAAAGTTACTTGTGACAATGACTCTGATGTTGATCCATTGCTGCAAATGGTGATCACAATAGTGGGAACACAAGTTTCTGGAGTATGGTATCTAGACGCCTGTTGTTCGGATCATATGACTGCAATACATAATGGTTAAGAAATACAGATACTAGTAAGAAAGGTTGATATGCACTCGTTTCGAGGAACCCCTTCGACTAGCCACTGTTGGTCTTTACCGCCGATCAGAGGGAGGAACATGTTGAGTGTGTCGCTCCCAGGTCACATGGATGATTGAATCTCACGAAGAGACTCAGAAACCCAAGTGTAATCAACCGCCAATGGCGCCCTTTCTGCCACTCTGTGGCACCACATCGCTCGCCACCGGAACGACGTTATCAACAACAACTTAATTTGGCTTCGGGAACCATATCTCCCTCAGCCTGCTGAATCTGCTTGAATTCGGCGTCGCACTAGGGGAAACTTGAGAATCGACCGACTCTGGAGAAGTAGACGGCCTTGAAGAAGGACTCTCAATGGAAAATCCTGAAGAGCGTGTCGACTCCTCCGAGCTAGACCCTGTCCCGTCATCGGACATGGCCTAAGAGTTCGTCCTGCCAGCAAATAAGTGCGCTAGGTGGACCAACCGCTCACCTAACACACCTGCGGTCTGCTTGGTCCGAGCCAGAATCTAAACCTACAGGAAAGGAGGCAACCGGCCAGGGCTCGCTACAAAGAAATACTCGAGGGGGCGATTAGATCGACCCTGGGCCTAACACCATCTCCCGCCGAGATAAAGAAACAGAAAATCAAAAAGAAAAGAGAAGGAACTGGTAGGTACCTGATGATGGGCGACGATCTACGAAACGAAAAATAAGAGGGCAGCCATAACAGGACTCCTCTGCCGAAAAGGGGAAGCACCTCGCGAGAATCTTGCCGGAAAACTAAGTCGACCTCGCCGGAAAATCAAAGCGCCCTCGCAAAAATGTCAACCCACTCGCGGAGTACTTGAAGCTAGACAAAGTCCACAAAATGAACGAAGGGGAACCCCTCATATAGTGGGCCGAATGCGAAGTGAGGAGACCCCTCTTATCACACATTAAATGCATGCCTCGAGATTCAAAGTAATGATGGCTCGTCATAATTAAGCAGCTCCTCGAAGAACTCAAATGTCATGTCAATCAAATAATTCAATCATTACAGAAATTCGAAGAAAGCGCGTGGAATTTCGCACGCACCTGACCTGACAGGGTGGGCAGCCTTTGAAGATCGACTGTCACACAGCAGAATCCTCGCCCATCTATTGGAGGCCGGGCAGCTAACTCAAGCCCGAACCCGCCCTTTGGGTGACTTCGACTTGTGGGGCAACTGTTCCGGACTAGGCCGATGGCCCACTCCTCCAACTGGGCCAAGATTGGCCCACGATTTATTCGCTACTTAAGCCACTGCCAGAAATGCGTGAAGACTGATCTCAATGGCTCAGATCAACTCGCTCGATCCAACGGCAGGCCAGCGTCACCTACCTCTATCAATACGGGTCAACCCTACTGGCATGTACACTTTTTACCCAATCACTTTCTACCTGGTTTTGACTTCTACTCCCTAAATTGGGCGTCAGAGTGTCTTTGCAGGTACAACCCGACCTGTGCTCTGCTCGCGACTTCACCACCAGACAGGTGACCGGACCCCAAATCGCTCTACCCCAGGACCGAGAAGGTAAATTTTACACACACACACACAGATATATATATATATATATATATATATATATATATATATATATATAACATTTGAGAATGAATCTCATTAAATTCATCTCTATATATATATATATATATATATATATATATATATATATATATAACATTTGAGAATGAATCTCATTAAATTCATCTCTACGTGTCATCCTCTCAGCAATTTAGTAATAAATACTTTTTCTGTAATTAATGCTATCCATAATAATATCTCACCAATGCAATAAAAAAGGAATAATAAATATGGATTCTCATTCATAAACAAATCAAGAATATAATATTTGGCCATTAAAAGTTGAATTAAAAAACTAAATGATATTGACATATATTAGTAGAAAGGGAATTGATATAAAATGGCATTTTTTAACTTATTACTTACTACTTTAATTCTCAAAAAATATAAACTATCAGAAATTTCTAATAACAAGAAAAAAAATAAATTTTTTATAAAAAACAAGTTCATGAATTGTATAGCATAATAAATAATAAAATGAATCAAACATTAATATAATAAAAATATAAACATAGTAAATTGTTTTTTTTACAATAAACATAATGAATTATAAATCGTAACTTTAATCCACTCCTGTTACTTTGGAATCATTGTATAAATAATAATTCTAGAATTAGTTATTTAAACTTTTACAAAAAACAAGTTCATGAATAGTATGACATCTATATTTGAGGTTATATTTATATTTTATAGACATATTAGTTTTTTATACGAAGAGTTATAGCTAATTAGGCTCTAATAGTTCAAAATGTCCCCTCTTTGTATTCCCATAACAAGTAGGTAAATTGACTTTCAAGCCCAACAAGGCAACATTTTTTTTGACAAAAACAAGATTACTTTTTAAAAAATTTAAAAATGTTCATTTATATTCATGTCTATTGTTCATGGCCAATAATTTTACGTATAACTGTAGTATACCAAATTTGAAATACTAATGAATTGGACAGACAAAAATTCAAGCCCACCATGAAACATAATTTAACGGAAAAATATCAACTCTTTTATTTCCTTTTTTGGAAACACTTTTATTTCCCGATACCCTAATTTCCAACTATTCTAAATAAGTTTTAGACTCCTTCCCCAGTTAGTTATCTCATGTTCTTTAGACGACCATAATATTTGGGTTTAAGGTTTTCAATCAGTGCTCATTCGATCCCTCTCACTTTTCATCTACAGTGTCAACCATGGCTAGACATGGCCCCTCTGATACGGTCTTCCATGCCCCCTTCTACACCTATATCAGAGATCTGGAACTGTTTTCCTTTATAAGTTGTGGCTCCTTTTTTGTATCAAATTTATGGCTTTTTGTTGCAAAGATGAGATTTGTGTTGGGTTATTTTGTGCAACAATGAGATGTGCAAGGTTGGGGGCTTTTATTTCGAGCTTCCTTATGAAGATGATCTAGAAAGGAAGTATCAACGATGGTATTTGAGTGGCACGAACTTACAATTGTCTTCCTCCTCTATTCATCATGGACATGTCACTCTCTGTTCATAAGATAAAACCTCTTATTTTCACACACGCTTACATTATGTTTTTTTGTTTATTTGTGAAAAAAGTTTGATACCCACTTGGAGTTTTCAATTTAGTTGGGGGTAATTCACTACAAGAATAACTTGCATTACTGGCTGCACATTTCTGGCGGAATCAGTCAGCTAGTAAGATTTCTGGCGGAATTTGGCGATTTCTGGCCGATTTAGTTTGCCAGTACGTTTCTGGTGGATTCTATAACATTTCTGGCAGATTAAATCCGCCAGTAAGCATCATCGTATTGTGCGTTTGACCAGCATTTGAATTTCCGCCAGTAATTGAAGTTACTGGCGGATTTTATCCGCCACTAGATGCATCCGTCAGTAATGATATTTACTGGCCAACTGGAATCCGCCAGTAATTGCAGTTACTGGCGGATTGAATCCGCCACTAAATGCATCCGTCAGTAATGACATTTACTGGCCAACTGGAATCCGCCAGTAATGTCATTTACTGGCCAACTGGAATCCGCCAGTAATGACATTTACTGGCCACAAGATCCGCCAGAAATGATCACACCTCGTTTACCGTGTTTGACTGAATTGATCCGCCAGTAATGACATTTACTGGCCGAATTGTTTATCCGCCAGTAATATCCTCTATCCGTCAGTAATGTCACGTTTCAGCCAGTAAAATGTACAACCCGCCAGTAACTACAATCCACCACCTGTTCCGCCAGTAATGGATCCGTCAGTATTGGTCTTTTCCGCCAGTAATGTCACGTTTCATTTTTCTCAAACTTCTTAAACTTCTCTTCTCTCTGTTTTCACTACTCTTCTCTTCATTTCTCTTTCATTTTTTTCAAACTTCTTAAACTTCTTAAATTTCTCTTCTCTCTTTCATTTTTCTCAAACTTCTTAAACTTCTCTTCTCTCTCATTTTTCTCAAACTTCTTAAACTTCTCTTCTCTCTTTCATTTTTCTCAAACTTCTTAAACTTCTCTTCTCTTTCATTTTTCTCAAACTTGTTAAACTTCTCTTCTCTCTTTCATTTTTCTCAAACTTCTTAAACTTCTCTTCTCTCTTTCATTTTTCTCAAACTTCTCTTCTTAAACTTCTTAAATTTCTCTTCTCTCTTTCATTTTTCTCAAACTTCTTAAACTTCTCTTCTCTTTCATTTTTCTCAAACTTGTTAAACTTCTCCTCTCTTTCATTTTTCTCAAACTTCTTAAACTTCTCTTCTTAAACTTCTTAAGTTTCTCTTCTCTCTTTCATTTTTCTCAAACTTCTTAAACTTCTCTTCTCTCTTTCATTTTTCTCAAACTTCTTAAACTTCTCTTCTTAAACTTCTTAAATTTCTCTTTCTCTTTCATTTCTCTTTCATTTTAATTTATATTTGTTATGGATATTTTAATTAGTATTTTGTTTAATGAAATTTATGAAAATTTTATCATTATTAAAAATTATTCGATTATTGTTTTATTTTTTGAATTAAATAAACAAATTAAAAAATAGTTTTTAAAAAAACAAATAAAAATATTTAAATAATATTAATTTTTTAGCCAGTAAAAAACGAATTGTATTAAAATATTTAAAAAAAACGAATTAAAAAAGAATTAAAAACGAATTGTTTTTTTATTTGCATTTTAAAATACATTTTTTTAAAAAAATCCGCCAGAAAATCATGCGCAGCAGTTACTGACAGATTTTCAGCCAGTAATTACTGGCAGAAATTCGGCCAGTAATTCCGTCAGTAATTACTGGCTGAAAATCCGCCAGTAATTACTGGCTGAAAATCTGCTAGTAAATCTGCCAGTAATTACTGGCCGAAAATCCGTCAGTAAGTGTTACCTGCGCCTGATTTTCTGGCGGATTTCTGGCGGACTAAATCCGTCAGTAATGTGCAATTTCTGGCCGATTTTAACCATTACTGGGGGATTGTGTCAGCCAATAATGCACGAATTTCTTGTAGTGATTAAAAACAATTTGTTTGCTTTGAAAAATAATAATATTAAAAAGGAAAGTCCAATTTTGATGCGTTTGTCATTTGCGAATATTTGAAGATATGAAAATTTTCAATGCAATTAGTATTTTGGACTTTTATGCGTTTGAAGGTCACATAAAAATAAGGTTATTTAGAATACTATTGAGAATAAGCGATTGTGTGGTAGTCATGTGACTATTATCTTTCTTTTGAATTTTATGTTATGTTTTTACTTCAGTATTATTGGCTTCGTATGGACCATTTATTTTTCTCTTCTTGATACTTACAAGTTTCTAACTCCCCATTTTTGTTTACATATTTTACGCTAATTTCTCTTCTTTTCAATTACAGGTTTCAATTTAACAACCTCTATTTGAATAATTTGCACCTATCTCCAGTTCCTTTTTAGGACAATAATTGACACAATACTGCATATTTTGTTTAAGTCTGGTAATAAGGTTATACGTACTGTTACGAATTAATCAAGCCTTTATGTTTTTCTGATCTTGCCATTTAATTCATACACAAGATTATACGTACTAATAATATTAATAAAGATTTTACAATCATGTTGCTTAAAGATTACTATTTATAAAATGGGTTAACATTTCTCTACTGTTACCGTTGACTATCGAAAACGCTCACAAGAAGGGAGCCGGAAGTACCAAGAACTGTCGTGATTCTGCCGGAAAGCGACTCGGAGTTAAGATTTATGGTGACTAGGGTTGCGAAGTCTGGTTTCATCATTGTTCACCAAAGGGGAACTAAGGTGTGTTGAGTTTCTTCCATTTTCGTTTTTAATTTAGGCTTTCTTTTGGTTTGAGTATTCAATGGTGAATGAGGAGTCTCTCGCAATTTGTGCATAATGGTCGCTGATTTGGTAAGTAGTATGGTATATAATCTGTTTGCTTCAACTTTGGGACCTGAGAATGAAAAATTGGCAAAATTTAGGCACTTTGGATTAGCTTTTGGTTCATCGGAACTCCTCAACTAAAATACATTAATAACTCCAATTTTGTCAATCATAGATACTGATGGGCATATCACTGATAGTAGACAATAGCGGTTTGTTCAAATTTCGTTATGCTGCAGCTAGTGACGGATCCAGAAATTTTAATTTATGGGGGCAAAAAAAATAGCCTATAATATTTTCTCAAAAAAATATTGTAATTTTTTGCAAAATACATAATTTTATTGCAGAAAAGTTCTAAAATACATAATTTTTTATAAACTATATAGCTAAAAAAGTAAAATTGGTACCTTAATAAAGTAAGTGTTGATCAATTTTCATGTCATTGGTTTGTCTCTAGTGGGTTCAACATAAAAGATAAAGTGGGGTCAACATATTAAAATACCCCTACTATTAATTAAAAAAATAGCATACATTGAGGTCAGCTGACCCTAATATATTTCACATAGATCCCTGCCTGGCTGCAGTAGCTGTTAATTGGTAACATTGGATATTGATGTTTATGAATTGGAAAATTGAGATGTATAAGCTGACTTCAACTTATACCAAATGCTGTAATTGGTATAAACTCATAGCAATTGCAGGATTTATTTCATATTTCTATTTCTTTTTCAACGAGGTTTTATGAAAAAGCATTTGAGACGAATAGAGCCGACTTTCTCAAGTTGCTTTTCTGCACGTGACTAAGCTGGTACTCAATCTTCTTTTTCATAGCTACATAAAATAATAATAATAATAGTTTATTACAAAAATTTATTGAAAATATAATATTTAAATACTTTTATAACAAATGGAGTTAGCAGTTTATTAAATCAATGTGAAGACAATTATTTAACTACTTTAACATATGAAAATCAAATAATTTATTGAAAGATATAGAAGTAAGTGGTCACCACATTTAAAATCCATGTTCATGAACCAACAACTTCAAAAATAAAGATATCTATAACAATTTGATCTGACAATTTATAGATAAATAATTATTAAAAAACACAGTTTTGGCTAAGAATATATTAATATTTATAACTATAGATTAGAGAAAACCACACTAATTTGTTCAACAAAAAAAACCACACTAATATCTACAACTTTTATGACAAATAATTTGTTAGCAAAACTATGGTTGTCATTGTGGCGTATCATAAATTTTTAAAATATCTTATATATATATATATATATATGTATATAAATAAAATATTATTCTTATTTTTCATTTTTTATTATTATAAAATTCATTTTTTATTAAAAATAGTAAAAGTCCACCGGGGAATCTTTTTTAAGAGGTCTGTATTAGATGCGCCATGTGTGTGTATATATATATACATATATATATATATATATATATATATATATATATATATATATATATAATTGACACGTACCTGTACGGGTATCCCAGATTTTTTAAAAAGATTACCAATATTATTATGTTTAAATTGATATTTTTATGAATATTAGTATGAGATCTTACATAACCACTAAATTTGCATGCACATATTTTATTTTTACTAAAACAAACATATGTTTTTGAAAAATATGTAATGAGCGATCTCTTGGGCACCTAACGGCCCTAGCCCTCCTTCCCTGATGGCTTTTGGTTAAATATTGATTGGTATATATGGTATTGAATTGAATGAAATACTTAAAAGAAATGGGATAAAATGTGCTTGTATATTAATAGACTTCTGGACATAATATAGCTCCGTATAATGGTTTTTTTTGGTTTGGACCATCGCTGGCTACCCACGGAGTGTCCCAACGCTTTCAACGATAGGCTGATCTCCGGTCGTGCTTAAGATCAAATTTCGCACGGGCCAACACTGAGTTTGTCCACTGCGGGAATCAAACCCGGGAGCACCGAGGTCGACCCCCGTGTCCCAGGGTAGATTAAGACATTGGGCCAACAGTCCCGTATAATGGTTGTGTGTTCCTTTCTCACATTTTCTCATTAGAAAAATCCTAAATTGATTACTAATTCAACTCCATACTAAATAGGAATGATAAAATAAATTTAAAATATATCAAACAATATATATAGTATCAAAGATCAAACAAAACAATTATATTTCAATTGGTTTAATTATTAAAACTTTGGCAAATATAACGTCCACATAAGTATTTCTCTCTAAATTATATTACATTTTTTATAAAAGTATCTTATTTATGTGTAAATTTATATTCAGCTCTATAGATGATAGTCGATAAAAAAACACGATAAATATTATGAGAGCTCCGGTCATAATATGTGATACACAAATATTTATAAGAATTTGTTTTTCAAAATGAACTTTAATACATTTTTCACAACTAAAGGGAATATAATTTCAAAGTATCAGTGGAAAATAGTACAAAAATACATTAATATTCTGGTACTTACAGAAAGGACAAAAAAAGGATATGAAATATTATTTCAAATAAAACATATCCTTCAATTAATTGTCAGTTGATGAGAAAATAACCATCACTTGACAACACCAAATGGAACTTTTTATGGCAAAACTCCTCCATTCTACTCAAAGTGTCTAGGCCATCTACATCTGAGTCAACAATTGAGAGAATGATAAATTTTATGGATTTCATTGAACGTCTCTGCAACACTCAAGTGCTTCACATAGACTATTATAATTCATGCAATGTTAACAACCATTTCATCGAGCAACATAAAAGGTACCCATCCAAGCACTAAAAATACTACTCATATCATTTAGCGATCAGAAATGGTTAGTTAATTGCAAATATTGTTGTGAATTGTTTAAATCTTCTAGTAACTTGAGTTTTCTAGCAAATGAGAGCTTAAGTGATTGGAAGTATATTAGTCAAAGACTCGAACAACATGAAAATAGTGTTGAGCTAGCATGATATGACTAGTATGAATACTTGAAATAAATTGAGAATAAAATTGGATAAAGATCAAACAATTGTTAAACACTTGCAAGATCATCAATGTCACAAGAGAGATTGAACAGTTTGACAACTTTGTCAATTGAGAAAGATATGTTGGAGACCATTGATGTTGATGAGATTATAAGCACCTCAAAATGCTGGAAGAAACCATTTCTTATGACTTTTTGAGAAAAGAGAATTTTTTTGGATATTTTGTAAAACTATTATTATGTATTAATGCCTAATATGTTAAATGAAATAAGTTATTTATTATCTTTTATTGAAATATTTTCAAATTAAAAATAGTTATCTAGGGGGCCCTTTTCTCACAATTTGCCTAGGGCCCATGAAATGTCAGAAACGGGACTGTTCCTCAAAGTCTTTTGAGGTGTACTCACCACCACCATCAGTCCTTAGCATCTTAAGTTTCTTGTCACTCTGAGTTTCTACCATTGCCTTAAACTTCTTGAAAACACCATAGGCTTCTCCTTTGGTTTTAAGTAGTTAGAGCCAGATTTTCCTTGAGAACTCATCTACAAATGTCATAAAGTATTTGTTACCCCCAATGAAGGGTACATCAAGAGGTCCACACAGGTCAGAATATGCAACATGTAATACATCCTTAGAATAGTGTTTCATTTCCCTTTTAAACATCTTTCTATGTTTCTTACCAACTAAGCAAGTAGTACATGTCTCCTTAGCTATTTCAATCCTAGGTAACACCTCTACTAACTCTTTGGTACTTAGGTTACTTAATACTTTGAAATTTAAGTGCCCAAACCTTTTATACCATATCATACCTTCAAAATTAGCTGCAGCACTTAGGCATCCTGCCTCAGTGATACTTATGCTAGTTTTGAAGGTTCTGTTAGTGGTCAAAGGTGTAGTTTGTGTTTAGCATCAAACAACTTTAGTTTTCATTACCACTGAGAAACTTTTCTCTATAAGCTGTCCTAGGCTAATTAGGTTACAACTAATTCCAGCAACATAGAAAACATTTTTAATTAGAATTACTTGACCATTATCTTTAGTAAATCTTATGTTTCCTATTCCCTTAGAAATTATAGCCTTATTACTAGCACATTTAATGGTGGTTTTCTTGTTTGAATCATAGTCTACTAGCCACTCCTTGTTTCCAGTCATGTGATTGAAACACCCTGAGTCTAGGTACCAAGTTTCAATGATGGTTCTGCCATCACTAGTAGTAACAACCAGAACTACACAATCATTATTCAATTTTAGGTCTAGGTTAGTTACCACAGAATCCTCCCTAGGTTCTATTTCACCTAAATCATCAGTAATCATACTAAAAACTACATGGTCAGATTCTGTATATGAATCTTCTTTGGCCATATTGGCTTCTGCATCTGATTCTTTAGGTTTAGATTCTTTCCTAGTAGGGCGCTCGGTTGCATAGTGCCTTACTTATCACATCTATTGCATTGCACATTAGATTTATCCTTTTTCTTAGACTTACCTGACTTACCTTTGGACCAGTTGGTCTTACCTGACTGGTTACTGTTGTTATTGCCTTTGGTCCCTTTCTTTCCCTTTGACTTGGTGAAAAAGCTTAATCCTCATCCTCTTCACCCTCCAAGAGATTTAGTCTGATCTCCTTAGCTTCAAGCTTGTTTTGAAGCTCTTCTACCTTGAGATCATCTGGTTTAGTTGTGTCTCCGATACTGTTGATACAATAACCATTTTTTTATTATTAAAACTCAACAATGATGAAATCGCCCTAGGATTTGAACAGGTGAGGTCGATGACAAATATGGGATGTGATGTGAATTATTGTTACTAATTCAACAAAGATAGAGGATCGTTCCATAATCAAAGAAATATTGTAGACAATAAACAAGAAAAGGGAAGAAAATCAAAAGGATGGAAAGATAAGGGATGAATCTATGAGTTGAAGAGAAGCCACATCTTTCATGGAAAGATGATAATTCTCATGCTTGAATCGCCACAAAAACCTAAGCTCTTGATAAGATCCCAAAGATGGTTCAAGGAAGAACCCTAGAGAGAGCACTTATGCTAATTCCTCTCAAATTAAAAATATGATCAAAGGTCCTTACAACTTGCAAAACCCCACCTATTTATAGAGAATAGGTTGTGGGCTCACTAAAAAGCAAACATAACAACTAAAAGCCCAAATTCAAGCCCAAACTAGGCCTTACACAATTAGGCTTTTATGAAAGGGAAATAAGATGCCTAAAAATGTTTGGCTTATTACAATTATAAATTTCTATGAAATATTAACTATAAGAGCATTGAAAAGACATGGAACAATTTTAGAACATTTGCTATCATTAAGCAAATTAATCATTTGAGCTTCCAATTGTTCTTTAATCTTCCTTGCTCGATCCTCTTGTTATTGGTCCAAGTGTCAAGTCTTGAATCTCCATGCCCTTTGTGTCCATAACATTCCCTCCCTCTTGAAAAGAATTCGACCCCGAATTTGAATCTTCAATATCTTCAAGGTGCTCATGTGTACCTAAATCAAAGGGAGAAAGGTCACTGACATTAAAAGTAGCACTCACATTATACTCACCGGGCAAATCTATCTTGTATGCATTATCATTGTAGCGCTCCAAGACTTGAAAGGGTCCATCACCCCTAGGTTGGAGCTTCGATTTTCTTTGGGAAGGAAACATTTCCTTCCTAAAGTGAACCCAAACCCAATCACCGGGTTCAAAAACCATTTTTCTCCTTCCTTTGTTGGCACTCTTAGCATAGTGCTCAACCTTTTTCTCAATATTTTCCTTGACCTTGGCATGTAGCTCTTGCACAAATTTGGCTTTATCATTGGCATCCTTGTGTAGCACATCATCACTTATGGGCAAAGGAATTAAATCAAGAGGGGTTAGTGGATTAAAACCATATGCTACCTCAAATGGAGAGTAAGATGTAGTGCTATGAGGCACTCTATTATAAGCAAACTCAATAAAAGGTAGGCATTCCTCCCATGTCCTCAAATTAGAGTGTAAAATGGTCCTAAGCATGGTACCTAAGGTCCTATTGACTACTTCGGTTTGGCCATCCGTTTGGGGGTGGCAAGTAGTAGAGAATAGAAGCTTAGTACCAAGCTTAGCCCATAAGGTTTTCCAAAAGTGACTTAAAAATTTTGAGTCTCTATCCGATACAATGGATTTGGGAACACCATGCAACTTGACCACTTCCTTGAAAAATAAATTAACAATGTTACAAGCATCATCAACTTTTTGGCAAGCAATAAAGTGGGCCATTTTGGAAAAACGGTCAACCACTACAAATATAGAATCATGCCCGTGCTTGTTCTTAGGCAAACCCAATACAAAATCCATAGACAAATCAACCCAAGGGGAGGATGGTATAGGGAGAGGAGTGTACAAACCATGAGGCATACTTTTGGATTTAGCCTTTTTACAAACAATGCATCTAGAACATATCAAATGCACATCATGCCTCATTTTAGGCCAAAAGAAATGCTCATGCTACATCTCTAAAGTCTTATGCTCCCCAAAATGTCCCATTAATCCCCCTTCATGCACTTCCCTAGTAAGTAACTCACGCAAAGAACATTTAGGGATGCACAATTGATTTCCTTTAAACAAATACCCATCATGCTTATAATATGAATCATGAGACATAAGTTCACAAGCATTAAAAAGAGAGGCAAAATCATCATCCAAGGCATATAATTCTTTCAAATGGTCAAAACCTAATAACCTAGTTTGAAGGGTGGTGATTAAAGCATATCTCCTAGAAAGAGCATCCGCCACTACATTTGCTTTCCCCTTTTTATGTTTAATGACATAAGGAAATTGTTCAAGGAATTCTACCCATTTGGCATGTCGCTTGTTAAGCTTTCCTTGGCTCTTTAGATACTTCAAGGATTCATGGTCACTATGGATCACAAATTCTTTGGGAATTAAATAATGTTGCCAAGTGTGCAATGCCCTCACTAAAGCATACAACTCTTTGTCATAGGTGGAGTAGTTTAAACTAGCTCCACTCAACTTTTCACTAAAGTAGGCAATGGGATGACCTTCTTGAAGTAGCACGGATCCTATGCCTATATTGGAGGCATCACATTCAAGTTCAAAAGTTTTTGCAAAATTGGGTAGCGCTAAAATTGGGGCATTCATCAATTTATCTTTGAGAGCATTGAAGGCCTCTTCTTGCTCTCTTCCCCATCTAAAAGACACATTCTTTTTAACGATTTCATTCAAAGGAGCGGCTAATGTGCTAAAGTTACGCACAAAGCGCCTATAAAAAGTAGCTAAGCCATGGAAGCTCCTCACTTCACTTAAACACTTTGGTGTAGGCCAATCCTTGATGGCCTTGATTTTAGCTTCGTCAACTTTAACACCTTGTGAACTCACAACAAATCCCAAAAATGTAAGTTCGTCTTTGCAAAAACTACACTTTTCAAGATTAGCATACAACTTCTCACTTCTCAAAACATTCAAGACACTTCTCAAATGGTCAATGTGATCATGCATATTAAGACTATATATGAGAATGTCATCAAAGTACCCAACAACAAATTTTCCAATGAAATTTCTTAAGACATGGTTCATCAAACGCATAAAAGTGCCAGGGGCATTAGTCAAGCCAAAAGGCATAACCAACCACTCGTAAAGCCCAAATTTGGTCTTAAAAGCGGTTTTCCATTCATCTCCCTCTTTGATCCTTATTTGATTGTACCCACTTTTTAAGTCAATTTTGGAAAAAATGCAAGCACCATGTAACTCATCAAGCATGTCATCAAGTCTAGGTATTGGGTGCCTATATTTAATTGTGATGTTATTAATGGCCCTACAATCGGTGCACATACGCCAAGATCCATCCTTTTTGGGGACTAAGATGACCGGCATGGCACAAGGGCTTAGGCTTTCCCTAATCCAACCACTATTCACAAGCTTTTGGACTTGTCTTTCTATTTCTTTTGTTTGTTCCGGATTAGTACTCCTATAAGGAGGCCTATTGGGCAAAGAAGCACTTGGAAGCAAATCAATTTGATGCTCAATGCCTCTTAAAGGGGGTAGGCCCTGAGGTATATCCTTTGGGAACACATCATTAAAAGCATGCAATAGACAATCCAAAGCATTAGAGGAAACCTCTTGAGAAGAAGACAAACACAAGTCATTACAATAAAGCAAATATAAAGGTTGTCTTGCCAATAAGGTTTTCCTAACCACATGCTCTCTAAGAAACAAACTCTCCACTTTTGGAGTGGAATCCGCGGCACAAGATGGATTGATATTCAAGATGGTATTTTCTTTAGCATTATTTTTCTCTTGTTCTCTATTTTGTTTCAAAATGATTTGATCATGACAAACTTCTTTGGGACTAAGAGGTAAAAGAGTCACTTTGTGTTTGTTATGCACAAAGGTGAAAGTGTTAGATTTACCATCATGAACTACCATTCTATCAAATTGCCAAGGCATACCCAAAAGGATATGGCAGGCTTCCATAGGCACAACATCACATAATATTTCATCATTATACTTGCCTATGCTAAAAGAAACCAAAACTTGTTTGTCCACCAAAATTTCCTCATTTTCAACAAGCCATTGAAGTTTATATGGCCTAGGATGACTAGTTGTTTTCAAAGAAAGTTTATTGACTAATCTAGAGCTAGCCACATTTGTACAACTACCACCATCAATTATTAAAGAGCAAACATTTCCCTCCACTAAACATCTTGTGTGGAAAATATTTTCCCTTTGTGATTGATCATTTTCCTTCACATTGACTCCTAGGAGTCTCCTAACCATTAGGTCTCCTTGCACGGGAGCCAACTCACAACCATTTTCATTTTCACTAGCGGAAGATGGTGAGGTGGAGTAATATGATGAGGAATTGGAATCATATGCATATTTTCTTTTAGAAATCATTACTCTTTTGTTTGGACAATTAGATGCAATGTGTCCTCTTACTAAGCATTTAAAACACTTTGATGAACGAGAAGAAGTGGTAGAAGTAAAAGAATTTTTTTCTTGAGAAGGGTTAGAAGACTTACCTTCCTTAGACCTTGTGGCCTCTTTGCTTGATTCACCCTCCCTCTTGTACTTATCATTCCAAGTGGAGGAGTCTTTATGCTTCCATGATGAGGAATCCTTGGATGAGGAGTATTTCTTGTAGTTGCTTTTTCTCTTGATTTGTTGCTCCACCTTTGAGGCTTGGTGGACCATCTCTTCTATGTCCATGAAATGTTGAAGTTCAACCACATCCCTTATGTCATAGCTTAGGCCATTGAGGAACCTAGCTATAAGGGCTTCATCATCCTCCTTTGTGTTGGCTCTTATCCTCAAGGTTTCAAATTCTTTGTGATAGTCTTCCACACTTTTATTTCCTTGCTTCAATCTTTGGAGCTTTTGTTGGAGCTCCCTAGTGTAGTGTGAAGGTACATATCTTTTTCTCAATATTGTTTTCAACTCCTTCCAATCTTCAAGTGGTCTAGCACCACATCTTCTTCTATCTTTCACAAGTTGATCCCACCACAACAAAGCATAATCTTTAAACTCCAAAGTTGCAAGTTTCACCCTCCTTGCTTCTTCAACTTCATGGGCCTCAAATAGTTGGTCAATTTTGAGTTCCCAATCTAAGTATGCATCGGCATCATTCTTGCCATGAAAGGATGGGAACTTGATTTTTCCTCCCTCATACCTTTTCCCTTGGCCTTCTATTATCATCTCCATTATTTCTATGATGCCTACCATGACCCCTATGCCTTCTTTCACGCCTTCTTTCTCTATTGGTTTCATCATCAAACTCATCATCTTGAGAATGTCTCCCATGATTAGACCTTGTATCTCTTTGATGCAAAAATTCCTCCCTCAATTCATTGACTTGATTATTAAATGCAATGGTTTGAGCATTCATCATTCTAGTCAAATGATCGACAAGGGAAGCCGTCCTTGGGGAATGAGGTATAGAATCACCCATATTTAAGTATCCAAGATCACAACAATAATATATAGAACAATAATATTTTTTTTTTAAAAATAAATAAATTAAAAAGGACCTCTCCACACACCTTAGTGTTTACACTCAATAATGGTCACTTGTGTTTGTCACTCAATTGGCTTTTTTTAATGATATACTCTCTTGCCTTTTACCACTCCCTAAAAGTGTTGCTCTTGGGCTCTTAAAAGAACCAATCAAATCACTTATCAAGCTTGTGGTAAACTTAGAGAAGTTGTGACAAAACAAACAATAAAAATTAACATCTAGGAGGCCAAAAAAAAAGGACAATTTGAAACTCTAAGACAAAACTTAAAGAAGTTTAAAGACAACCACGAAACAAATAACAAAGAAAACACACTCAAAAGAAAGGCAAAAAGACAAGGAAAGACTCACAAGTTGAAGACATTAGACAAAATAGTGGAATATTTGTGTGTCTAGGTAAAAACACCTTAAATGAAATCCAAAAATTCCAGAAAAATATTCAGAAGATCACCAATGAGTTGAGAAATTTGTAGATTTTTTTTTAGAATTTTTGAATTGTTTTGGACAACTTTGCCCTTAGTAGCGTCTTTTTACTAATACACTTTTTTTTGCCACGTGCTCTATTCGCACCCCGGCAGTTTTCTTTTTTCTACTTTTTTTGGACTTGTTTTTATACTTTTTTTTTTGCTACTATAATTCTCAGTCGACAAACCAAAACAGAATTGGACTCATAAATTGGACTTGACAACACAAATATCACTTGTAAGTAACAGACGACTCAAAGAGAGCAAACTGATGAAAGAATATAAAGACTAATATAAGAATAGGACCTAACCAATATTAGGGCTCATGTAGCATCGCATAACCTCTCCTCGAGTGAACCAACAGTGACGGCAGCACCTACAGAAGGTTATTGCAAGTGAAATAGTAATAAAAACAAAAACAATTGAGAACTAAAAAGAACACAAACGTGAGGAATGAATTGAGTCAGAGCTGACTCAATTTTTTTTTGTTACGCTAACATAAGGGAATGAATTGAAGATCTGTATGTTAAAATATGGATTTTTTTTCTTCTTACGCTAACAGATAGGGATGAATCAAAACAGATTTTGTTTTGTTTTTTTAATATACGGAACAAAATATTTGACTATGGAGGAGGCTCAATGATACCACTTGATGTGAATTATTGTTACTAATTCAACAAAGATAGAGGATCGTTCCATAATCAAAGAAATATTGTAGACAATAAACAAGAAAAGGGAAGAAAATCAAAAGGATGGAAAGATAAGGGATGAATCTATGAGATGAAGAGAAGCCACATCTTTCATGGAAAGATGATAATTCTCATGCTTGGATCGCCACAAAAACCTAAGCTTTTGATAAGATCTCAAAGATGGTTCAAGGAAGAACCCTAGAGAGAGCACTTATGCTAATTCCTCTCAAATTAAAAATATGATCAAAGGTCCTTACAACTTGCAAAACCCCACCTATTTATAGAGAATAGGTTGTGGGCTCACTAAAAAGCAAACATAACAACTAAAAGCCCAAATTCAAGCCCAAACTAGGCCTTACACAATTAGGCTTTTATGAAAGGGAAATAAGATGCCTAAAAATGTTTGGCTTATTACAATTATAAATTTCTATGAAATATTAACTATAAGAGCATTAAAAAGACATGGAACAATTTTAGAACATTTGCTATCATTAAGCAAATTAATCATTTGAGCTTCCAATTGTTCTTTAATCTTCCTTGCTCGATCCTCTTGTTATTGGTCCAAGTGTCAAAGTCTTGAATCTCCATGCCCTTTGTGTCCATAACAGGATGGGAGTCTTGCTTTATTTTAGTTTTACCCATCTTAAAATAAAACATGAGCTAAAATTATTAATTTGGGTCCATTCAATTATTAACAGGTTATAATCTCTTTTGAACCAAACGTTAACCCAATGGCGATTAAAGGAATAACATGCACATTCGGCTAAAATACAATATTTTTTCTTTTGATAAGCAAAGAGATTTTATTCAAAGGAGTAAAAAGGGTAGTCCAACCAATTTCAAACTTAAAATGATTGAAAACACCCTATATATGCAATTGTTAGCTTCCTTGCAAGCTCACAAGTAGTCATCGCAAGGTAATATGAAGCTATCAATAATTTTTAGGCTTTTTTTACCCCCTCTTACACCCTATACCCCATAATCTATTTTATCCCCAAAATACCTCTTACATATTTAACAAAATTTAACTGATATTGATTTTTCTAAAAATTTCCGGAATTAAGTGAAAAACAACTTCCGGAAGCATGTGAAAAAAGGTAATTCCGAAATTCTCAAAAAAATGGCTTCCGGATTTAAGTGAAAAATGGTATTTCCAGAGTGGGAAAAGTTGTTTGGGAACTTTTTTAAAAAAATGCCTTTTACCTATGGTTGTTGTCTGTAGGTAAAAGGTCTATATAACTGGGAGGTATTCCATACCTTACAAGCCGGTTTATAGGATTGAATTAGACCCAACCCACATTCTAAGATGGTATCAAAGTCTATCTTAGACCCTTCGGGCCACCTACCAAGCCCAATAGTGCCGAGGGGGTGTATTGGGAGAAACCCAAGTCCCACATTGACTAAAGATATTGTCTCATAAGAGTATATAATGATGAGGCAATCCTCACCTTACAAGCCGATTTTGTGGTGTTAAGTTAGGCTTAAACCACGTCCTAAGATGTATCAAAGCCACACCATATTAGGAGAATCCCAGCAACCACAACATATTGGGAGAAACCCAAGTCCCACATTGGTTAGAGATATGGTCTCATAAGAGTATTTAATGATGAGGCAATCCTCACTTTACTACCTGATTTTGCGAGCTTAAGTTAGGCCTAAATCATATTCTAAGATGGTATCAAAGTCAATCCAAGATCCACTGGGTCACCCGCTATCGGACCACTCGGGTTGCCCTCTAGTTGTCTAGTCTTGGGCATGAGGGGGTGTTAAGAGTCCCACATCGGATGTAATATGGCCTAAAAAAGAATATATAAGTGAGAGACATCCCTCACCTTACAAGCCAATTATGTAGGGTTGAGTTAGGTCCAACCCGCATTCTAAGATAAAATTGTAACATCATGAACAAGCGAGAAAGAAATCAAAATCCCTAAGATGGGTTCATTATGATAAATCGTTGTTGTTGTTGATGAAAAGAAGATGATGTTGATGAATCGTTGGGGCAAAAACCCAGATTGAAGAAATGGGGGAGCGAGAGAGGAGAGAGATTTTTTGGTTTTTTTTGGTTTTGTAATTGTTAATTTAAAAATTAAGTTATTTAAACTGAAATAAATAAATTTTAAAAAAATATGAGTCAGCATGCCACATGGTCGCCACATCAATTAAAATGTCCACGTGGCGAGGTAAGGGACATGAAGGAGTTGCAAGAAGGAGGTCCAAGGTTCAAACCCCGGAAACTAACATTCCCCCACCCCACTAACTTTTGCTTATCAAAAAAAATTAAAATGTCCATGTGGCGTTTCAGTCATGAATGATTTCCGTTAGCCCAATCAACAATAACTAACGGCAGAGACTAATGATAGAAACGACAAAATAAGATGGGGACCAAAATACCTATTTTATTAATGTAGGGACTAAACTTAGAAAGTTCCAATTTTGTAGAGACCAAAAACATATTTTACCCTTATTTTTTGGCCAATTTTTTCCACCTTTGATAACAACCGGTAAAATAATGCTTTTACAATTTCCTAAGTTATGTCACTTTAAAAAATTGACTCTCACATAAATGGAAACTTATGATAGCTAAGACCATGCTTTTTTCCCCAAGAGAAAAGAAAACGTTTAAATCAGTTCATAAATTACGTACTATTAAGGATTTAAGATCAAAACTATTTTTCTGTAATGCATTTTAACTCATTTAGGTGATACATTTGATTTTTTGGTATGGAATATTTAGATGAAATGACAAACAAATACTACCCACGCGCACACTATCGTTGTTCACACCTGAGTTTGAACCCGAGAGCCGACGTCCCATATCACTGGAATTGCCAAGGCAACTTTGATTTAATACATCTCAAAGCTAATTTATTTAATTTTACCTAACAATTAGGAATTGTTCTTCAAATGAATAAAAATATAAGGAAGTCGTTCAAATAAAGAAATAACTTTTTTTAAAGAGTCCCTCACTGTTGGTTGCCTTGGCAATTTCGGCGACATGGAGACGTCGGCTCCGAGGTTAGAACTCGGGTGTGGCCAATTATAGTGCGCGTGTGTGGTATTTATTTACCAATTTAGATAAATAGAACTAAAAAAACTTTTTTTAAAGAAACTTCGATAAAAGTAGCATGCATGCCTTTTGTACTAAGATACATTTGAGTAAAAGAATTGAGTTGTTTCAACTTTCAAATTTCGTTCTCTAGGAAAATTATTGCTCCACAAACTCTTAATTGCTTCTAAAATGAAATTTTAACTAACAAATATCACATATACCGTTTCTTACTGTTGCGGCCTATTTCTCTGAGAGAGAAACGACCGAACAATTATAGAGTATGAAGAATAAAGTTGGGATCATTTTCATTGGCCTCAAAGGGCTATATTTATAATACAACGGACATTAATGCTAATAAATGGTCTTTATGGCCGTTACAAGACAACAGGAGGGAAATCAGGGATTCTCTAATAAATGAGTTGACCATCATAATGGAGGTCTCTCCGAATAGATATGAGCGGGAATATAATGGCCGATCGGTCCCTCTCTGGGCGAAGCCCTTCAAGAGCCGAGCGGATGTTAGGCCTGTCAATTCTGGTTGGAACAGAGGCCTTCGAGCGGCGAGCGCGTAGTGCGGAGTCGTTCAGCCCTTCAGTTATAGGACAATAATATTTTGCTTCCTAGCCTTTCGGTCAGTGTTGAGTGCTTCCGGACGCTTAATCCTTTGGTTAATGTTAGGGGCCTTCGGTCGCTTTAGTTCTTCAGCTTTTAATTCCTTTGACTACCGAGTCCTTGAGCTCCTTGCGTGGTAGTCCTTTAGAGGTTACGGTGGCTTCAAAGGTGCATGTTTTGTAATTTCTTCCTCTATGCTTTTCTTCGACAGTTTGATCTGTAGAATGGTTTGTGTATGCCTCTTGGGGTAATGAGCACGTTGTCTTCATTGAAGCGAGCACGTTGGTTTCACTTTAAGTTTATGACTAGTCTTCTTCATTCTTGCTTGGTTAGTTCCTGTTTGTTTGGTACCTGAGACTCACTTAAAGTAGGATATTAGTAACTTCAAGACATTTATGATTTGGTCAACGTAACTATCGCACAAGTATGGAAAATGTAAATTTGGAGTCAAGACAATTTACATAATAGATATAATAGTTTAAGGAGGCAGACATAATACATATAATAGTTTAAGGAGGCTGGGAGATACTTTTGAACTTTATTTGATGTGTCAGCTTCATCATCAGATCCTCGAGTCTTTGACGGTACCACTGACCGCATCACTAGATCTCCTTGCTGCGATTGTTTGATTTCACCGAAACGGCCTTTGGAACTTTGAACCTCGTTTCTTCATCTGGTTTCCACAGATGACGCTAGAGCCCTTCAAGCGGCGAGTGCGGAGCATGAAGTCGTTCAAAACAAGTGGATCTCGGCTGTGTCGTAGCCCTTCAGTTGTTGAAACAAAATCTTTGGCTTTTCAGCCCTTCGACTAGTGCCAGAGAACTCTGAATGCTCAGTTCCTTCTTCGACTAAGCTCAGTGATCTTCGAATGGCCCTCTTCAGTCAAAATGGCTTTGGGCTGCTGGTGTAAGGACGATCTTATTGTTATTCTTATTGTTATCCTCTGGTTCGCCACATACAATTTTTCTTCTTTGCCCACCTCACGGGCCCTACGATTTTCAGGAAGGCAGTGTACAATAGAGAGACTCGTTAGTTCATAAGATAACAATGTTATACCTGTTTATGTAGCTTTGTTCTTTTCCTCTATGGGAGGATCAATGTAATACTATAATTTGAAGTCGTTTAGCATTTTACTTCTGTTGGAATCTATCTGAATGGTGCTTTCTTTTTATTTTCTTTCTTTGCTTTGACGCTCTAGATATCAAGGTATCCCGCTTCAGTGTCGCTTCTTAGAGTTTTTGGAGATTAGAATGCCCGTACGTCCAGTGGGGGGCTGCCCCACTGGGAATATTTGGTGTTGGCCAAACGGGCAGTACAAACTGCGCGTTTGGTGCCCAACAGTGAACTTCAGTTTTACCCAGTCTTCACCTATCGGGACTTGTTATTTCCTTCTTAGAGCAACATTGACCTTTTGGTCGTGTTGAGGCGCCCCGCCCGACTTTTTCTTTTTATCTAAGAAGATTCCTCACGGGCGCGGCGAATGTGTCAGTTTCGCTTAATTACCGTGAGGTTCGCCCAAGGGTGGGGCGGAAGCTTGTCAGCCCTGCCTATTGCCTGTCGGGACTTGTTTATTTTGCCCAAAAGTAACATCGAGACGTTGCTCGGTCTTTACCGCTTCGGGACTTTCGTCTAGGATTGTTGGGTGCATTCTAATTTTGATCATTTATTGATCAACCTCCTTTGTTGTTTTTGCTCAACTGGTATGGTCGGCTTCTTCGTTTTTGCTGGACCGGTATGGCCGGCTTCTTGAAAAGTGACATTCATAATATAATAATAAGTGACATGCATAATATTATATGTATCATCGTGGCATTCTAATGGGGGGTTGTGATGCCCTAAAATATTTACTTTTACTGTTGTTTCAATTGTATTGACCGATTGTTTTCCAATTTACTAATTTTGTTCCAAGTTGAAGGACTCTTACATGAAATTATTCCATCAAATAATTGAGTAATTGCACATACATACAGGTGATCGTAATATGGGAATGTGATAACTTGAGAGCAATAAGGATGATATAAGCATTAAAGTAGAAACATCCAAACATTATAGCTACTGATCAAACGTATGGGGTCAACAACTTTTATTCATGGGCAGATCATGTAACAAATCTCAAGTTAATTAGTAACAGCCTATCAAACAATAACATATTAAGAACATGGATCTTGTGGTTCTCAGGAATGAATGCACGCACCTGTTTTATACTGATTCACATATTAAGAACATGATGATAAAAAATACTTTTGAACCTTACTGGAGCATACTGAAGTTTGGAGGACCAGTTGGTCCACTCATTATCGGTTTGTCCAATTTATGTGATTGTTGAGCGTCTTTTCTTTCGGTTCTTCCGGTCATTACTTTTATCCGAAGGTAAATGTTTGTTTGCGGCTATGTTTAGTAGTTGCATTTACCTTTCCGGTCGGCTAGGAAATTCAACAATTGCTTCACACTTACAGCCTCCAAGGCTGCATTCTGCATATATAATCACCATCATCATTTTGTTTACCAACAAATTCATCCTCCGCCGCATTCCACTTAACCTACAATAAATTTCAAGTTTCTAATGTAATTTTAAATTGAGACCTATTTAAGTAATTTCGCACCTAAAAACAATTTTAATCCAACCTACCTAAATAATAATGATCGATATAAATTAAACAAGTTTACGTGCATGCAGTCATGCATATTCAACAAACTTGCAAGTTAAAAATGTCATGACATACCATAGGATAGTAGTTTTCAGAATAATTTCATCTTATGAATATCACTAATGCCTTCACAATCTTGCTTACATTTTGCGTAGGGTGACAAAATCCGAGGGATGGTGCCTAAACTTATTTTCTATCTTGTAGTAATCATTATCTGCAATTGCTGAGAGATAGTAATCACAAAAATTAAGAATTTTAAATTAGATAATCAGTTGTTAATTAGCATATATATATGTTTCTTCTATCAAATATGTAGTAACAAAAAGAGGTCACTAAGCCAATAGAAATGACATGCTTAGAAAAAGAAAAGCAGCACAATATGTGTCTGTACCTGCTCTTTAGTTGTTAACTTCTCAATCTCAGAGAAAGGAAAACTGTGAATTCCATTGCAAAATCAGAGAGGGAAATGAACTCTGATTAACTGAATTGTACAGGGTGAGAGAAGTCCCTAAATACACTGTTTAGGACCTGAACTAATTAACAGAAAAATGAAACTAACTAACTGAAATCAGTTATGACTAACAACTAATTATTACCACTGAGATAAAACCAATTTGAAATTATCTAAAGTCTAATACCGCCCCTCAAGATGGAGAGTATATATCCAGAATACCCATCTTGGAGACCAGATCATAGAACAATGGACGAGGTAGAGCTTTTGTTAGAGGGTCAGCTAGTTGCTTCTTTGATGGTATGTGAATGAGGTTTAAAAACTTGGACTGCACATATTCACGAACAAAGTGGCAATTAATTGCAATATGTTTAGACCTCTCATTACATGTAGGATTGTATGCCATTTGGATAGCTGACTTGCTATCACAAAACACCATAACAGTGGATATAGGTATCTCAAAGACCTGCAGAACTTGTTGTAGCCACAGAAGTTCAGATGTTAGAGTAGCTATTGCTCTATATTCAGCTTCTGCTGAGCTTCTAGCTACAGTAGCTTGTTTTTTTGATTTCCAACTGATTAGAGCTTGGCCAAGGTAGATACAAAATCCAGTTGTAGACTTTCTAGACGAGCTGCAACTCCCCCAGTCTGCATCAACATACGCAGAAAGTTTGAGAGTAGAGGTAGCTGGGAAGAAGATACCTTGAGCAGGGGATCCTTTAATATATCTTAGGACTTGATTTACAGCTTGTAAGTGAGGAACACGAGGTTTGTTCATGAATTGGCTTAGTTTATTGACAGAATAAGCAATGTCAGGCCGTGAAATCGTGAGGTAAATGAGTTTCCCAACCAGGCGCCTGTACTCAGCAGCATCAGTCAGCAGTTCACCTTCATTTTTAGACAAATTGATTCCTGGGTCCATGGGAATGGTAGCAGGTTTGGCAGCAGTGAGACCTGTGTCACTCAATAATTGCAGAGCATATTTTCTTTGACAGAAATGTATGCCCTTGTCTGACTTGGCAATTTCAAGCCCCAGAAAATATTTGACATCTCCAATGATTTTCAACTTAAAATGGTGTTCAAGCAAGTTCTTGGTGGAGGTAATTAAGTCACTGTTAGGACTGGCAATGATGATATCATCTACATACACAATGAGGATGATGAGATGAGAATCAGACCCTTTTGTGAACAATGAGGTGTCTGCAGTGTTTTTGGAGAAGCCACAGGTCTGCAGAGTGGAGGAGAGCTTGGCATACCACTGTCTTGATGCCTGGCGAAGACCATAAAGGGACTTGTGAAGTTTGCACACCAATTCTCTGTTATGCACAGGGTATCCCAGAGGTATCTTCATATATACATCCTCAGAAAGTTCACCATTTAAGAAGGCGTTGTTGATGTCCAATTGCAATAGGTGCCAATGTTTTTGAGCTGCAATGGTGAGTAAGATGCGCACTGTGGTCAGCTTAGCCACAGGGGAGAAAGTATCCATGAAATCAACACTTGCTTGTTGAGTAAATCCTCGTGCTACTAACCTTGCCTTGTGTCTATCAATGCTCCCATCAGCTTTAAATTTTACCTTGTAGAGCCATTTGCAACTGATTGGTGTTTTTCCTTCAGGAAGGGAAACAATAGACCAAGTCCTGTTGCTTTCAAGGGCTGCAAGTTCTTCAGCCATGGCAAGTCTCCATTCAGGGAATTTTACAGCCTGATGGTAGAACTCTAGTTCAACAACAGTGGATACTTGGCAGACAAATTGTTTATATGAAGGAGATAATTTGTCGTAAGTGACAACCTGCTGTATAGGGTATGGAATACTGCATGCATATTGACTGAGATATGATGGTGGTCTTGACTGTCTGGTTGACTTTCTAAGGGCAGGAGGAGCAGTGGTAGGAATGACTAACTGAGCATCTACAGGCTCAGGTTGGGGAATAATCTCAAGTGTTGGTTCAGGTTCATTTTCAGTGATGGGAATGGGTATGATAGGTGTATCTGTATTGGTGTTTGGGGAAGAGTCCCTGGTAGTGGTGAATGTGTTAGTATTGGTGGTACTAAGGGGAGTGATAGTTTGAGGGAAGATATTGAGCAACGTGGCAGAGTTTGGTTCAAGGGTTTTGAAGGGCAATATGTCTTCATGAAATACAACATCCCTTGATACAATGAACTTGTTGGTGGTGGGATTGTAACAATTGAAACCTTTGTACCCACTTAGGTAGCCCATGAATATACATGGGATTGATCTAGGGCTAAACTTGGTTCTTTGAGTAGGTATGGTGGAGACATAACACAGACAGCCGAGGATTTTGAGAGCACTGTAATCAGGTTGTTTGTTGAGCAAGAGTTCATAAGGGGTTTGGAATTTGAGATTCTCGGCAGGAGTTCTGTTAATGACAAAGGCTGCAGTAGTGACACAAATTCCCCAGAATTTCAGTGGGATTGCTGCGTGAAACATCAGAGATCTTGCTACATTTAGCAAGTGTTGGTGTTTGCGCTCCACAACTGAGTTTTGTTGAGGGCGATGAGGACAAGAGTATTGATGCAGGATCCCTCTTTCTTGAAGAAAATCAGTCAAGGCCAGCTCCTTTGCATTGTCACTTCATATAGTTTTGATGCTTGTTTTGAATTGAGTGTCAACATAAGCAACAAACTTCTTTATATGGTTAGTTGCATCAGATTTATGCTTGAGTAAAACAACCCAAGTAAATCTGCTAAAATCATCGACCAATGTTAGAAAATAAGAGTATCCATCATGAGTATTCTGATGTAATGGTCCCCATATGTCACAATGGATAATATCAAAAACATTTTTTGAGAAATGATTGTGGGATTCAAAAGGAAGACGTTTGAATTTAGAAATTGGACACACATTACAATCTTTACTACTGTAACTTTTAGGAACATGAAAATGAACTTTCTTGCTAAGGGAAAACAACACTTTATCAGAGAAATGGCCAAGTCTATTGTGCCATAGATTTGCAACTTGTACAGAATTACATGTAAAGGAATCTACACAAGAATGAATGTTTGAATGACTAACAACAAAGTTATTTCTAGGAAAAAAAGTGTTTGGGATGCGTTGTGCCTCATATAGGAACAAGCCTTCATTGAGTTTGCTCATGCCAATCACCTTCAGTGACTGCTTGTCCTGTATGGTACAAGTGAAGTCATCAAACAAAACTGAGTATTTTTCCTCTGCTATAATTACCCCTACTGACAGTAAATTCACATGAAAAGAAGGAATATGAAGAACATTGTGAATGGCAAAAAAGGGTGTCAAATAGATAGAGCCTATCCCAAGAACAGGTACTCTAGAGTGATCTGGTAAGGTGACATATTTGTGAGCAAGAGGACTATATGCATAAAACATGCATTTTGAGTGACAGATGTGAGTGGAAGCCCCAGAATCAATGATCCAAATGTAAGGATTTGAACTAACATATTTAAAAAAGCTAGAGAAGATCATACCCAAATTGGTAGAGGTGTCATTGCTGGCCTGTGCCATTTGCTGTTGGAGATATGTGATCATCTGCTGATACTGAATTGCAGGAATGTTCACAGCAGGTGCAGAGACTTGGTTGGCAGCAGAAGGAGTGCTTGAAGCTTGAGTACTCTTCTTGTATCCAGGAGGATAGCCATGAAGTTTGAAGCATTGTTCAGCTGTGTGCCCTAACAATCCACAATGAGTGCACCGAGGTCTCTCCTTCTTTGAGTGACCCTTGGGCTTGTGATCATGTGCACGAACAGCACAAGCAAGTTGCTGAGTAGCTGCTACAGACTGAGCATTCCTTAATTCCTGTTGCTTTGCTTCCTGTAAAATCATAGCATACACTTTGTTAATGTTAGGAATTGGATCCATTAACAAAATCTGGCCACGAGTGGAGCTGAAGGATTCATTGAGCCCCATCAAAAAAGCCATCACGAGTTCTTTTTGAGTCTTGTCCTTGCAAGAACACGTAGTGCAAGAGCAAGTTGAATCAGGTTGAACTTCTTGTAGTTCTTTCCACAATGCTTGAATCTTGGAGAAGTAGACTCCAACAGATGAGTCGCCTTGAGTGCAGCTAACAAGGTCTCGGCGCAATTGGAAGAGACGAGGGCCGTTAGGTTGGTGGAATTGATCTTGCAAGATCTTCCACATTTCAGCGGCAGTGGATGAATAGATGATGTTAGCAACAAGATCTTTGGATATGGAGTTAAGCAACCATGAGGAGACAACGCTGTTGTTTTGAAACCAAGATTGATACATGGCGTCGTTTTCATTGGGAACGGCCAGGGAGCCATCAATGAACCCGAACTTGTTCTTGGCTTGCAACGCGATTTTCACGGATCGCCGCCACGAAGAATAGTTCTCTTCACCGGTGAGGAGGTGTGAGACGAGCACCGTACCTGGGTTGTCAGAATTGCCGATGTGGTACGGGTTGGAAGAGGGATTGGTCTGGTTAGCCGTTGATGTCATCGCCGGAGTTACCATTGACCCAAAATCGCAGAATCTTGTGATGAGAAGATGAATTGCGATGAACAGAAAGGATTGGGATAGCGAATCCTAGGAGTGAGTTGCGGAAATGGAAGACTGAATTGGAGAATCAACTGATACCATGTTAACTTCTCAATCTCAGAGAAAGGAAAACTGTGAATTCCATTGCAAAATCAAAGAGGGAAATGAACTCTGATTAACTGAATTGTACAGGGTGAGAGAAGTCCCTAAATACACTGTTTAGGAGCTGAACTAATTAACAGAAAAATGAAACTAACTAACTGAAATCAGTTATGACTAACAACTAATTATTACCACTGAGATAAAACCAATTTGAAATTATCTAAAGTCTAATATTAATATATGCCCAGTTTAGGATAATGACCAGTTTGAGATTTGCTCTTTAATTTAATAAACAACAAGATTTGCTATAACATGAAATTAGACAAAATCACGTGTCATTTACTGAAACATATGGTGTACGTTGGTGTTATGGTGGAAATAGTACGTCCTTCATTGGTGTTGTGGTTCCTAACCAGTCCTAAACCAAGTCTGACTAACTCAAGCAGAAAACAACAAAGTAAGGTGCTGCGAATCTTGAACCAAGCTGGATTCTATCTAAGTAAAAGTTTTTTTTAATAAAAATGTAAAAGTTGAATTTGGTGCAATACCATTCCCATCTAAAGGGTGCATAAGGTGGTGCCAATAGTCAAAGTAGAATAGGTGTGTCCACTTTTTGGTGTAAATTTTGTAGCTTGTTAGCTGCAAACAAACAAATCAGAATTGGGGAGCTGGTAAGCATCCACATAGTTATTCTTGTATAAGAGCATCTACAATGGAGTACCTCTCATTTTTTTCCTTAAGTGGGACATACGCGAGCAGTGTCTTGGCGTGCTTCTGCTGTGCTGCAAGAGTTGTTAAGAAAGCTATGTTTCCTTTGCAGTAAATAGGAAAAAGCTGGAAACATGTAGAAAGCTATTTTGACACTAAACATGAAAATAGAAACATTCAATATATACAATTACTAGCGCAGTGATTCGTGCTCTGAACGGGGCCAAAGCTCTAGGTTCTATGGAAGGATTGTAAAGCGAAAATTTAACTCATAATCTATATCTATATACTATACATTTGCAAATAAGCTCATTAAACATTTTGACACATGTCACTCAATTAGCAATTTCCTAATTAATGATTTCTCCAAATTATTTATATTTATATTATTTTATAAAAATATTAGTTGTGATAATTTGAATAAATAATTTAAAACGGTTTTTTAATTTGTAACTTCCGAAAATACTAATGAGATTTAATGAAAAAAAAAAACGTTTTCTTTTTATTTGTAACCCTCCAAAAAAACCGTTTTCTTTTTCATCACCGTTCGTTTCACTTTTCTTGGAGAGTTATTCGTCATCATTTGGAATTTTCATGTGGAGGGAGGTCAATACATTTGCACGTGAACATTGGGGGTTGGGTTGATTCACATATGAAATATATTGGTTATTTAAAAATCTATATCAGGGTTTTGAAGATTCAGATTCATTATAGTAGAATTCTTGGTCGATCCTGGTAGATTGGGCAAATGAATGGGTATTTTTTAAATTCGGTTTATTGGTATTAGATCTTTATTTGACATGTTGTCAATTAGGTTTTCCATATTATGTATATTTTGACATGTTTTCAAGTAGGTTATCCATCTTATGTATATTTTGTTCAAGCTTTTTCATTCTTTTACTTTTTGGTGTTATTTAGCTTGAATCACATATGAGCTATGTGGGTGACTTTTAAACGTGGAAAAAAATGAAATAATAAAGCAGTAATGCATATTTAGGGTTTTTAAGAATATGATATTTTGTACTACAAACTCGATGAAAAAATGCCAAAACCTGTCAACCATTTTTAATTGGTTTTATATAACCGAAAATTGGTTTTTTATAACTAATTTTAATTAAAAATCATGATTGTTGCGCAGTGGACACACAACCAATTTGAAATTTTGGCATTGTTGTATTAAATGTTAACCCTATATCATATGTGTATAAATCGATTTTCAACATACCATGATGAATCGCAGAAACTGATTTCAATGCTACTAACCTGATTTCAATGGCTGATAAAGCTGTCCAAAGCAAAAAATGTAGAACTTGATCCTCGAAGGTTCCAAATTCTCTTGAATTCTGATTTATATTGAAGAGAGAAATTTTCTATTACCTGTATAATGACAAATAGGACACGTTATATCAGATTGATCTATATTTCCTCAAACATGGTTTAAGTTAAAAAAAATTGTTCTGCTTTTAGATTTAGTCCATATACCTTTTACATTTTAACTTCCATGTACTTTGTGTGCTAAGTTAGTCCATACGATATAATTATATTTAGTCCATGTTCTTTGTAAAAAAGGGCTTCATTGGAACAATAAAACTATATGTTGTGTGTATAAATACTAATTTGTAAATCCCGATGACTCTTCTTGGAACGCAATATGATTTTCATATTCTAAAATTTGTCTTACAATACCTTTTAAATTATGTTTCGTAAAATATTAAAGTAAATGCCAAAGAAGAAACCAATAAAACGTTATGTTTTGTTACCATACTTTTTTTATTAAAATAATCGCCCATCATGTAATTACAAGTAAACGTTACAAAATAACACCTTTGTGATAAAGTTGTTTAATATATTTATTATAATGTTTCAAAATAGTGTGAGTAAATATTGAATTAATAAAGAGTTAAAAAATATACAAAATGATATTGACTGCAATTTAACGCTGCTAATTGTTATTAATTGTCCGTTTTATTGCATTTTCATCATTATAAATAAAAACGTTACAATTTATAGCCATAGTTTAATATTTTGTAACGCTTTACAAAATATCTTATCCTTCATTTTAAATATTAATTATATTTCAACCCAAAACGCACGGGTTATAATATTAATTATTAAAAAGTTCATCATGTCATTTAAGTAACGTTATAAAACGTTATGTTAATCAAATTAATAACTATATTATAGCTAATATTCTAGCTAAATATTAAGTATTAAAAAGTTTATAATATTAATTATTAAAACGTATATATACGGTTATAATATTAATTATTATATTCAAATTTTGTGATATAACTTTCCCTTTAAGTTTTGTCATAAGTCCCATAATTAACCGTTATAATAAAGTTAAATGTGATATAATAAACTGTTCAAATTTTTTGTGGGTTCCATTTGATATATAAGTTACATTTAGTTTATTATAATAGTTAATTATATCACATGTAACAGTTAATTTATTATAATAATTAATTAGTAACGGACAATATATCAATTTAAAAGGACAATTTATTATAATGTATTAGTAACGGTTAATTTATTATAATAATCAATTAGTAACGGTTAATTTATTATAATTAGCAAATGCAACATAAATTAGTAATGGTTAATTTATTATAATAATCAATTTAAAAGGACAATTTGATTATTATAGTTTACGTTATTAGATATACTTAATGATACCAGATTCAATGAATTTACGTTATTATAATAATTAATTAATTATACAAAATGTAACGTTATTATATCAAAGAATTATACAAAATGTAACGTTTATAATAATTAATTATACAAAAAAAATGAATTGCGGTTATTATACTAATTAATTATGCAAGATGTAACGTGACAAATATTGTCATGTAACCTTTTTATTTCATGAGTTTTAAATACAATGTTTTTTAAAATTGCAGCTTTCATTTTTAATTAGCAAATTTTGAATTTTTTTCAATTTTCCCTCTTATGAAGAGACACACTCATCTATAAATAGGATGACTACAACCAACTTTTTCTCCACTACCAACATTCTTCATAGCCAAGTAGAAACACTCCTCTATTTCTAAAATTCTACTGACTATCATTCCTATCCCTTTTTACAAAATGCCTCCAAAGTATGACATGATATCTGACATCAATGCCAGAAATGGCAAATGTAAAACCTACTTGTGGGCATCACAAGGAAATGGGAAGTCCCTGAACTGAACAATAACAGGATCCCCTTTTCTGTTGAAATCGTTTTGATTGATAGAGAGGTTAATATTATGCACTTTATAATTTTTTTAACATTAGCAATATATATTTATTTGCATTTTACTTTTCATATGTCTAATGATGATTTTTTCTGGATCCAGAGATTCAATTGCCCGTATAATTAGAATCTCTAATACGGTTTCAAGAAAAATTAACATATATTTTATATATTTGAGTACTTTTTGATGTTGTTTGTTAGGTCCTTAACTTTTTATATCATTCATATTTTCGACAGAGGAACAAGATACATGCAACTGTTCGGAAATCACTTATTTACAAATTTGAGGCTAACTTGAATGAAGGGGATGTTTATAACATCACAAACTTTGATGTTGTTTCTAATGTGGTGCATATCGTACAACTCTTCACAAATTTAAAATTAATTTTCAGTAACAAGGGTCCAAAGGGTCAGTAATATTCAAATGAACATGGTCCCAGACACTTATACTTCTTCTGTTGATGTTTTCAAAAGTGATGTCAACACTGACTATTTAATTGGTTAGTACATCAATACATTATCACGGTATCATGTTTTTGTATATATACATTATATTTAACATTAATATTTTTTATGTGTACATACCTACAGACCTTATTGGTGTGCTGACTGGAATTGGAAAAGAAAGGGAGTATGAGAAAAATGGTATAAAGTCAAAGGTCGTCAAAATAGAATTGGATAACGATGGGTGCGATTCCTTTTAATTTTTTATTAGTTCTATATTTGTATTTTTTTAACAAATCTGCGCAACAATTTATTATTATTATTATTATTATTATTATTATTATTATTTTTGTTATATATAGTTTCCTGTTCCAAATATCTCTATTTGGTTCATTTGTCGATGAACTTAATGCCTTTGTTTCTTCTGAAGAAGCTGCTAATGTTATTGTTGCTGTTCTGTTTGTGAAGTGTAAGAATTTTAATGGTACGTGGTCTTTTGTCAGAACTTTATTTTAGTGTAATTTTTTTTATTCAAAGTTTACTTAAATTAGTTGCATATTATATGTTATGGTTAACATTGCAAATGTGTAATGTTAATATATAGGCAAACCATTTCTGCAAAATTCAATAAATGCATCAAAGATTTTGTTCAACCCTGCTGGAGAAACTGCAGACGCCTTAAGGAAGAGATTATACATCATTTGATACACGAGTTATATATGTATAGATATATAGATTAATATATTTATGGTTGAAGTAATAAAATATTTAATATTTAATTTTACCCGTCTATTATTTCAATGTTTTTAAGATCGTTAATATCTATATCTATATATCAATAGGCTTGCTGAAAATCCCGAAGCACCAACCTTGCGATTGAATCAGATTCAAGAATCACCCAATGTTCAAGTGGATGATGATTTTTTGAACCTAACTCAAATGGTTACTATTGATTTGCTGAAGGAGCATAAAGAGGTACTCCATATCATCTTAGATTATTCCATAGACATTGGTATTAAAAAAATCGTTATTTTAAAAAGGCTTAAATATCTATTCTGCCCCTGCAAATATCACCATAATCCAGTTATACCCCTGTAAAAATAAAAACTTTAAAATTACCCTTGCAAATATAAATCGCTTACGGTTATGCCCCTCGGTCAGCTTCCCATCCAAAAAAATAATTTAAATAAGGTTTAAATATATGTTCTGCCCTTGCAAATATCACCATAATCCAGTTATGCCCCTATTATGCTGATATTTGCAGGGGCATAACTGGATTATAGTGATATTTGCAGGGGCATAACTGGATTATGGTGATATTTGCAGGGGTAAAACATATATTTAAACCTTATTTAAATTATTTTTTTGATGAGAAACTGACCGAGGGGCATAACCGTAAGCGATTTATATTTGCAAGGGTAATATTAAAGTTTTTATTTTTACAGGGGTATAACTGGATTATGGTGATATTTGCAGGGGCAAAACATATATTTAAGCCTTTTAAAAAACACAAAATATTTTCTAATAATATTTAAATTTCACTGGATTATTTCAGGAGGCTGTGTTTGTTATTTGTTGCAATATAGAGAGTGTTATTGGTGAGGATCAATGGTGGTACGCTGCATGTCGCTGCAACAAAAAGGTGTATCCAGTCTCAAACATGTATTTTTGTGAAAAGTGCAATCGTCATGTTGTCAATGTTGTTCAGAGGTAAATTTCCCCACAACTAATTCATACAAACTCTTTTACCTTTCCTTACCATTATGACCGAAATTTGATATGAATTTAATATTCTTAAAATCAAATACGTTACAAAAAAAATGAGTCTGGTATTAGTCCCACAACTATGTTATTTTGGCAATAGATGATCAATGAAAATAATACGTTACTAATAAAATTATAGTAATATAGATTTAATAACGTTACTAAACTGAAAATAATGTTTTAAAGTATGTTTTTATTTTTTTGGGTGAATTGCAATAAGTAACTTCCCAAATATCAACTTTTTGTGAAAAAAAAGGATACATATCAACTAATCCTAAAAAAAGGAAAATTATAATATTACGGATTATTATAATCTTTAAAAAAATTATTTATGTAACTTAAATTGTAATTACTTTTTTATTGGTTTTTTATAGCATGTAACATTTTTGTCGAGCTATCATTGTTTATGTTTCACACAGATATCGTCTACAGTTACGTGTTATTGACAACACTGGGTCCGCTATCAAAAAATCAATCCACCGGTTTTCAAACCCTAAAAACTTCCCCCAATCCCCGTATTTGAAATGAGTAATCCATTTGTATTTGCAAAGAAAAATACCTAGAATTGCAAATGAAATGGCTCACCACGAATAGATCACTTCTTGCTCAACTACCAAAGCACCGATTGTGGGGCGTGTCAGTCGAACAAAACTGAGCCTTCATGTCGATGTTACTGAGCAAACTCTTCACTAGAGAAAACACAGGGGGAGACCTACGCGGCTACACGTTCTAGGTCTTTTTCTTTATCGGTGGCTATCCATTTTGTATGTTATTTTTTTTATGTATTGCGTCAAAACAATAGGAGACCACAGATCCGTAAAAAAAAGTTAATTTGAAGAGACCACCATTTTGTTTTAGCCAATTTTTATATTTGTTCCTAACTTTGATTTTATTTTTTTTGACAAGAGTTTAATTTCTATACACATATTTTGTATAGGCTTTTACTGTTGTAATAGTAATTCAGTCTTAAGCAATAATAAAGTGTAGTAGAAAGTGTGCATTGTAATGAGTCACACGTGTGACATACTGAGTCTAATAATTGAAGTCAAAGACAAATGTATATAAGTACTCAATACAGTGTAATATTCTCAATTGAATAGAATCACAGTATTACACTCATTCTCTCCCAATCTGTTATTCTGTTGCACACTCTGATAACACTGTTCTAACAAATTGGCATCTAGAGCCACCGTGAGACGGCGATCCTCTCATCCACGCGACGGCAATGGCAAACACAGCAGGGAACAACGGTCATTTTCCGGCCAAGTTACCAGTGTTCGATGGAACAAATTACGACAAATGGATACTTCAGATGAAAGTGATCTTTCGTTATCAAGATGTGGTCGATATAGTTCGTGATGGCGTCACCGCAACGGCCACCGATGCACAGCGAAAGAAAGACAACAAAGCAATTTTCTTGATTCATCAATGCGTCGACTCAGAGGTTTTCGAACGAATTGCTCAGTTCGAAACGGCAAAAGAGGCGTGGGACGCCCTAGCAGCGGCGTACTCCGGCGATGCACAGTTAAAGAAGGTGAAGTTGCAGACGTTACGGAGGCAATATGAAGTGCTTCAAATGGAAGAAGAAGAATCAATTGCTGACTACCTCAATCGATTGACCTTAGTAACGAATCAGATGAGGACCAATGGCGAGACGGTTACGAATCAATTGAAAGTTGAGAAAGTGTTGCGAACCCTAACTCCAAAGTTTGATAGCGTGGTAACTGCAATCGAGCAAGCCAAGAACCTTGATGCAATGAAACTTGAAGAACTCCAAGGCAGTCTTCAGGCACAAGAAGTAAGACTCAATGAGAGAAATCCTGTTAAAGCAACTGAGAATGCTCTGCAAGCACAGTTCACAAAGAAAGATGGATGGAAGAAGAAAGGTAAGGGAAAGTGGAAAGGAAAAGAAGATGCAGAGTGTTCAAATCAGCAAAACACAAATGAAGGAAAAGGCAAGAAGAAGGGTGGTAAACCTGAGAAAAGGCGTTTCATCAAGAAAGAGTTCCAATGCTACAACTGTGATGGTTGGGGGCACTTTGCAGATCAATGTCCATCAGCAGAAAGGTCTGGTAAGAAATCTAAACCTAAAACTGATGAAGTACAGTATGCAAATGACAATAGTAGTGAATCTAGTGCTGGAACAGACACTGAAAATCAATTGTTAATGGCAAAATTTGATAGTGATTCTGATAGTAGTGATTCAGAATGTCAATCATTAACTGCTACCACTAAAACTGAAGAAAGAAAAAATGATCTATGGTATCTAGACACTGGTTGTTCAAACCATATGACTGGGAATAAAAAGTGGTTCATAAGCCTTGATGAAACTGTTAAAAGGAAGATTAGATTTGCTGATGATAGTAGTGTATATGCTGAAGGAATGGGTAGAATAATGATTAGAAGGAAAGATGGCAAAGAATGCTATATAAATGATGTGTTATACGTGCCTAATATGAAGAGCAACTTGATTAGTATTGGTCAGTTGCTTGAGAAGAGATATAAGATGATACTGGAAGACTGCAACATGAAAATCTTTGATCAGAAGTCTAGATTGGTTCTAAAGGCACCCCTAAGCAAGAACAGGACATTCAAAACTGCTATTGATATAGTAAGTGAAGAATGTCTCGTGGCTACTGTTGATGACAACAACTGGTTGTGGCATCAAAGGTTTGGTCATTTAAACTTTAGAAGTTTGTCTATGTTGAAAGAAAAAGGAATGGTACAGGGGCTACCAAAGATCATGATACCTAAGGAACTGTGTGGTGAATGTTGCAAGTCTAAGCAAACCAGAAACCCCTTCAAGAAGGCTGTACAGGGCAGATCCAATGAGAGATTGGGTGTAGTATACTCTGATGTCTGTGGGCCTATGGAAGTAAAAACACTTGGAGGAAATTCATACTTTGTATCTTTTATTGATGAGCACACCAAGAAGATGTGGGTGTATATCATCAATAAGAAAAGTGATGTGCTCTCAATATTCAAGACATGGAAGGTTTTAGTAGAAAAACAAAGTGGTGCATGTTTGAAGGTATTGAGAACGGATGGAGGGGGTGAATATACATCAACAGAATTTTCTAAGTTCTGTGACACTGAAGGTATAATTCATGAAGTGACAGCTCCATACACGCCTCAGCACAATGGTGCTGCAGAGAGGAGAAACAGAACTGTACTCAACATGGCAAGGTGTATGATGAAGAGCAAGGAAGTTCCACACTGTTTCTGGGGAGAAGCTATGAGCACAGCAGTATTTGTGCTAAACAGATGCCCAACCAAAAGACTACCAGATAAAACACCAGAGGAAGCATGGAGTAATGAGAAGCCTAGAGTGGGAAATTTTAAAGTGTTTGGGTCACTGTGTTTCAGGCATGTTCCTGATCAAGTTAGGAGAAAGTTGGATGACAAGGCTCAAGCCATGGTTTTCATTGGCTATCACTCAACAGGAGCATACAAGTTGTATGATCCACTCAAGAAGAAACTTGTGATAAGTAGAGATGTAGTTGTAGATGAAACAAAGAGTTGGGAATGGAAGGAAGGTGAGTTCAGTAACATTGAACTATCACCACCAACTGGTGAATTTGAAGAAATAGATGAAGTAGAACCTACTGCTGAAACAAGTGAAAATGCTAGCTTAAGAAGATCAGCTAGGCAAAGAACTTTATCAGTTAGATTGGATGGTTATGAGGTGTTCCCCACCACTGGAATCACTAGTGAAGAAGGAGATGTGGTAGAGTTTGCTTTGCTAGCAGAAAATGAGCCAATTAGTCTAGAAGAAGCTCTAGAAAGCCTCAATTGGAAGAATGCAATGGAGGAAGAACTTAGAGCCATAAAGAAGAATGACACTTGGGAACTAGTTGAGCTACCAAGTGATAAGAAGGCCATTGATGTAAAATGGGTTTTCAAAACCAAGGTGAAACCAGATGGTGAAGTCTCCAAGTATAAAGCTAGACTTGTGGCACGAGGGTTTTTGCAAAAACAAGGCTTGGATTATACAGAGGTCTACTCACCAGTGGCAAGGATAGAAACCATAAGGATGGTGGTGACAATAGCTGTGTACAATCAATGGAAAATACTCCAGCTAGATGTGAAATCAGCCTTTCTCAATGGGCCAATTGAAGAGGAAGTATATGTAAGGCAGCCACCTGGATTTCTAATTGAAAGTGCTAGTGAGAAGGTATATAGACTCAGAAAGGCCCTATACGGATTAAAGCAAGCTCCAAGAGCTTGGAATTTGAAAATTGATAGCTCACTGCAGAAACTTGAGTTTGTGAAGTGCTCCACAGAATTTGGAGTATATGTAAAGATGTCACAGAATAATTCTCTCATGATTGTGTGCTTGTATGTTGATGACATGATTGTCACAGGTGAAGATACAGCAGAACTGAATGAGTTCAAGCAGAGAATGATGCAAGAATTCGAAATGTCAGACTTGGGTGAACTTTCTTACTTTCTGGGAATGGAATTCAGTCCAACCAGTAAAGGAGTTCTGCTACATCAGAAGAAGTATGCTTCTGATATTTTGAGAAGATTCAACATGCATGACTGTAACTCTGCAGTGACACCTATGGAGCCAGGATTGAAGCTGAGTAAGAATAGTGAAGGAAATGAGGTGGATAAAACTCTGTATAAACAGATAATAGGATCACTGAGGTATTTATGCAATACCAGACCTGACCTAGCCTACAGTGTTGGTGTAGTGAGTAGATTCCTGGAGGAACCAAAGGAGACACACTTGTTGGCAGCAAAGCGAATTCTCAGGTATGTCAAAGGCACTCTAGACCTTGGTATACTACTGCCTGTGAAGAATAATGGAGAAGATAAAATTGAGTTTGTGGGATTTACTGATGCTGATTGGTGTGGTGATCAAGATGATAGAAAGAGTACTGCTGGTTACATATTTCAGTGTGGTAAAGTTCCCATCTCATGGTGTTCGAAGAAAGAGAATGTTGTTGCTCTTTCTTCATGCGAGGCAGAATACATCTCTGCAGCTCTAGGAGCATGTCAAGCAGTCTGGTTAGGCATGTTACTGATGGAAATGAAGATATGTGATGACAGTCCAATGACACTGTTTGTGGATAACAAGTCTGCAATTAACCTGGCAAAGCACCCTATGGCACACGGCAGAAGCAAGCACATAGAAACCAAGTTTCACTTCTTGCGCGACCAGGTTACAAAAGGAAAAATTGCTCTGCAACACTGCAGCACAGATGAGCAGCTAGCTGATATCCTAACAAAACCACTGAAGAAGAGCAGACTTGATGAACTTAAGGAGAAGCTGAATATGAAGAACTTAGCAAGCCTGAATTAAGGGGGTGTGTTGTAATAGTAATTCAGTCTTAAGCAATAATAAAGTGTAGTAGAAAGTGTGCATTGTAATGAGTCACACGTGTGACATACTGAGTCTAATAATTGAAGTCAAAGACAAATGTATATAAGTACTCAATACAGTGTAATATTCTCAATTGAATAGAATCACAGTATTACACTCATTCTCTCCCAATCTGTTATTCTGTTGCACACTCTGATAACACTGTTCTAACATTTACCACCACCATCGATCACAATTCATGGAGTGATTGGTTACTAATTGACTAATTGATGGTTACCAATTATCTAATATCTTTTTGATGATGCGTCGGCATCTAATTCATAAATAGTGTAAAAAAAAACTATACACACATTGTGTATATAAATTAGGGAATGTGTATTATCAAATTTTGAATTTTCTACCAATCTCTGTGTGGTTTTTTAGTTTGAATTTCGAATTTTTATTATAGTTATTTATATTGTTTCCGACGGAAAATTAAAGGTGAATAATTTTTTTTGTAGTAGGCACAAGGCTCAATAGTTAAAGAATAAAACACTTAACTCTACATTTGCATTAATAATTGACCAGTTTCTTTTGTATGTTTCTTTCTATTTTCTTTATTTTTTTTATTTTAACTCAAGTTTAATTACCGGAAATGGCAAATATGGGGTTTCATGAGGGGGTGCCTTTTATCATACTTACCACTTGCTGAGAGGTAGAAATAGGCAAATGAACAAATAAAATTTTTAAATACAGCCTTGACACTTTTATGTTTGGCGTTATCTATTCATTTTTGAGTTAAACTTTCAATTTCATGTAATATTATTCATCTTTCTCTTCAAAGAGAGTATGAAACAAGAAAATATACTTGAATAATGATTAAAATGTAGGCATAATTAGAGGTGGCAATTTATACTTGTTAGTGGGATCTCTACGGGGATTGTTCCATTAGGAGCCCTACGAGTGGGAAATTTTTCCCATGGGTACGAGGACGCGGGAGAAAACCCTCACACAATCATTTTGGCATTGGGGACATGGACCATATCCCCGACCTGATTATATTACACATATATTTTATATTATAAGTAATTGATTTTTTAGTCTTTTTAAATATATTTTTAATTAAAAATATTAATAAAATATTGAACTGTGCTAATTTAATATTTTCTTACTTTTAAACTTTTTAAATATTAAAATATCAAAGTAGGAGTAACTTTTATATTCTCTATATTAGAATGTGAAACTTTTAATTTTTTTAGTCTTACTTTTATATTGTTTCCCATTTTATTGTATTTCAATCCATATTTTTGCTAATTTTTAATAAGTTTAAGGCATCTCCGCAGGGGCCGTGGGAATCTATCGGGAAGAGGATGAGGGAGGAACCCCCCAAATGAGGATGGGGGACAATTTGAGAGGCGGTTTTGAGGAGGGGGTGTGACATCTATCGCTGACGAGGACAGGGAGTGATCGCCAGTGCCCAAAAAGGTTGTATGGCAAAGAGCGGCTCCTGGCAGCTTTAAAGCGAAGAGGCGCGTGGATGAACCAAATACGCACCAGAATGAGAAGGATCCTGAGGCTGTGCAGGTAAGAGACTGTACAGTTGAAGGAAGACTTAAAAGAATTAATTTGGACTACCTATAACAACAAGATGTTTCTTTTTTCGGGAGTCATTCCCATAAGAACTCTATAGTTAAAGCATGCAAAATGAATCTTATATTGAAGAATATTAATTTTACTTATTAATTAAACTGTGGACAATATTGAATTATTTTCTGTTTGTTTTTGTCTTTTCATGCAAACACAAACATAACAATTTAAATATTAATAGTTTTAGGAAAATAATTATTTTTTATTAATTACTAAGGTAACTATTAGATTTCTTTGATTATGAAAATATAATTAATTTTAGAGAATTATTAGTGGGATCCCTATGGGGATTGTCCAATTAGGAGCCCTACGGGTGGAGAATTTTTTCCCATCGGTACGAGGACGGGGGAGAAAATCCCCCCACAATCAAATTGGGGTTGGGGACGAGGACCAAATCCTTGCTTTGAATATATTTTATATAAATACTTATTATAGATATATATTTTATTATAAGTAATTGTTTTTAAGTCTTTTTATATATGTTTTTAATTATAAATATTAATAAATATTTAAGTTGTGCGAGTTTTATATTTTTATTCTTACTTTTATACTTTTTAAATATTAAAGTATCAAAGCAAGAATTTTTTTCTCTTTTGTAACAAAAAATAATATCAAAATAGGAGTAACTTTTATGTTTTCAATATTAAAATGAGAAACTATTAGTTTTTTTAGTCTTACTTTTATTTTTTTCCATTTGATTATATTTCAATTCATATTTTTGTTAATTTTTAATAAATTTATGGCATTTCCACAATGACCGTGTGGATCTGTAGGGAAAGGGATGAGGAAGGACTTCCCCCAGATAAGGAATAGGGATGGGGATGGGAAACAGTTTGAGTGGCGGGGACCTGGAGTAGGGGAGTATTCCCCGCCTCTGCTCCTCCAAATTCACATCCGGAGGAATAGTCGCAGAAATCCGAGTTTGGTTCATGTGAATCATTTTGAAATGCTCCTCCAAATTGCCTAAGCTTTAAATAAATTATCCAAAAAATAGTTCTATCATTTTATTGTTTTTTGCTTTAATTTCACAGGTCTATGTTGTGAGCTACTATTTTTCATTTCACAAAATTTGTTCAATTTTATTTATTTGTTTGTTATCAGTATTATGATTATTCTTTTTATCTATTCCATAACTATCCATATTATAAAAATAACTTAATTATTTAAATAAAATTCACATTTTCAAACATCAATTCTCCCGTGCATCGCACTATTTCAACCTGTTTTATGGTTTTTAATATAAAATATTTTGTTTTTTGTTAAAACAATAAAAAATAATGTGTTATTGACCACACTGGGTTATTATTTCAACATCCCTTTATTTCGCTTACTATTTAACTGAGGATATTCGCTTAATATTATAGCACAACTTCAATATTGTCTTTTTCTAACTTTTGTAAATTGATATAATTATAATAACAATTAAGTTATTTGCTATAATTATTACATTAGTCATCATCATATTATTATTATTATCTCCACACACATCATCCAATTTTCAGTACTAAATAGCCAAATCTAACCTGTTTTATGGTTTTTAATATAACATATTTTGGTTTTTGTTAAAACAAAAAAAATAATAACAAATGAAATAAATATATTTTAAAATAAATGAATCAATAAATTAATTTTATTGAAATATAAAAAAGAATAACAAATATTTAAGTGAGATATATTATTAGACCCAAGTTATGTTCTTTTTTTGTTCACAATTGGAATAAAAATTCGTTCGATTGCTTAAAACATATGTGGTGTGGTGGAGTTTACTTTAAGAACCCGCAATGAGTTCACCGTTGGATATGCTTAAAAAACTTTAACGTTTTAGTCAGTTTCCACCATAGAGTTTTTGCAAAATTATACGCTAATAAAGACTCATTCTTTGGCAAATAAAAATTCTATACACATCACAATCTTATTGGTTTCAAACCACAATGTCAATGGAGTCAAACTAATTTAATTTTGTTAGTAACGAATAAGTTATTATGCATACTCCGTTGATATATTATGATTAGGGGTGGCAGTTTCTACCCGCAAGTGGGGATCCCTGCGGGGATTGCCCCATTTGGGGCACGGTGGGCGGGGAATTTTTCCTCATGGGGACGGGGATCGGGGAGGAAATCCCCCCTCAGCCAATTTGGGGATGGGGACAGGGACCGTATCCCCCACCCCGCATAGACCACACCCCGAATATATTACATAAATATTCTTATTATGTATATTATTATAAGTAATAGCTTTTTAAGTCAATTATATGTGTTTTAAATAAAAATATTAAGCTTGTCAAAAAAAAATAAATAAAAATATTAATAAAATATTAAATTTTACTCATTTTTATATTTTTATTCTTACCTTTATACTTTCTAAATATTAAAATTTCAAAGCAACACTAATTTATTTTTTTTATATTTAATGTTAAAATTGTGTCTTTTAGTCTTACTTTTATACATTTTTTTCAATTTTATTATATTTTATTTTAATTTTTGCTAATTTTGAATAAATTCTTGGGATCCCCGTGGGGATCCGTGGGAAGGGGATGGGGAGGAAACCTCCCCGAAGCGGGGAATGAGGATATGGGACAATATGGGAGGCGGCGACGGGGAGTGGGGAAGTACTCCACGACCCCGCCCCACCCCATTTCCAGCCCTAATTATGTTGACATATTATGATATTGTCATTGCCTTATTTTTGACACTCTTTATATAGGCACGCCATTAAAAAATTTAAAGGCAAAATTACACCAGGGGACCTTTAACTTATTTATTTGTAACAAGTTGGCCCTTTAAGTTTCTTTTGTAACAAATAGGCCCTTTAAGTTACCCGACGTTGACACCGTTGGCCCTTTTAGTAAAATGTAATATCGTTCATTACATCAAAATACACCAAAATATGTTTGGTTGCATCAAAATACATAAGCTAGAGTAGTCACAATATATAAAGTAGCATTACATCAAAATATATAAGCTAGAGAAATCATTAAAAGGGCCTATTTGTTACAAAAAAAACTTAAAGGTCCAACTTGTTACAAATAAATAACTTAAAGGTCCTCTAGTGTAATTTTGCCAAATTTAAAATATTTTTTTCCTGACTAATTCATAATATCTTGAATAATCATTATATTTATTACATTCAAAAAATCTATATTACATACTGCAAATACATCATTACTGTTATTAACCAATACAACACGTATGACACATTTTAATAACTGTAAAATATAAAACGATGCATCATACTAACGTCAAAAGATAAAAATATAAATGTGTTTATAGTATTGATTCATTAAATCACTATAATTATGATTCCTCACACATTTTTGGTAAAAAATGTCTTTAATATATTTGATAAACATAAATCAATTAAACAATGCTACATATATGTGTGTGGGTGGGTAAATTAAGAATTTAATAATTTGTATTTTTTTATGACCAATGTAACCCTAAATGTTTCCCGTGCATCGCACGGGCAGGTATACTAGTTAGAAATAAAAGAAGACAACACAATTAACAAGTGAAAAGCGTGGATATCATGCAGGGTTAGATGAGAACCACTAATAAAATGGAAGTAGCTATACAAAGTTGAAGGAATATAGTCTTTAAATTCTTGTTTTTCAAAGAATCTTAAAATTATTTTTTTAAAGTCCAGAAAAAAATGGTTCTAAAAAATATAAAGAGAAAAAGTATAAAAAGAAATTGATTTTTTAAACCAGTTATGAAGGAACGAACTTTTAGTATTTGAACAATAATTTCTTGTCAAAAAAGTATTTGAACAATAATTTTTTGCAAACGCAAAAGTACCCACAAACACACTACTTAGCATAGTACTTTACGTATTTTTTCACGAAATTACATTTTTAAACAAACTTTGCGTATTTGAACCATTAATATTTTTGTCGAACTCTATGGTAACCCAAAACACATGAAAAAATTTATTTTTGGTTTGTCCAAACCAATTATTAAGGAACATCTAAAGTTTATTCTAAATCCTAAAGCACTTAAAACACACTACTTAGCATCACACTTTACATTTTTATTACAAAATTATTATTTTTTTAATAAAATTGATTATCGAGTAACAAACTTTGCTTATTTAAACAAATTAAAAAAAATTCGATCATAAAGTACCCCAAATCACATTGTCTAACGTCACACTTTACACAATTTGTCACAAAATTTATTTTCTTTTTCACCATTTCGATTATGTAGGAACAAACAGTGCGAAATTTGATCCTAAACACGAGTGGAGATTAGTCTTTCGTCGAAAGCGTTGGGACACTCCGTTGGTAGCCAGCGATGGTCCGAACCAAAAGAAACTTCACGTATTTGAACAATTAATTTTTTTCCAGATCCCAAAGTACTCTAAAATACACCACTTAACGCTTTACACAATTCATCACAAAATTAATTTTTCTTTCCACAAATCTGGTTATGACGAAACAAAATTTGTCTACTTAAATAATTTAAATTTTTTCTAGACCCGAAAGTACCTGTAAAATATAAAAATATAAAGAAAACAAAAAATGAAAAAAAAAAATAAAAGAAAAAAAATTGAAAAAGGGAGGGGTGAGCTTGGCGGGAGACTTGGCGCCAAGACTCCCCTGGATGTATATATAGAGATTTCTATAGACATTAGGTGTGACCTTATAAAGTATGTATAACTAGAGGGAAAAAGCATCTAACAATCTTATTACTATTTTAGATAAAAAATCTGATTTTCTTAGCAAAATATATTTTTAGAACTAATGGCACCAAGTATAAAACAACTACTAAAACAAAGACACCCTAGTGTTTATAAGTATATAACAACTACACATGGCTGTAATTAAAAAAAATTTTAATTAACTATTCACTGTCACTAATGTATCATTATCTCCAACAACTTTCCATTCGGTTGCTATCAATATAAAAACAACTTTCCTATGCTTCAAGACCTCACCCATCCAAATTTTTCCTATAAATACACCCACAGAAATGGAATCTAAAGAAATAAACAAACAGTAGAAAACTTGAGCCCTCCCCCCTCTCTTCCTCCCCTTCTCATCCTCTTGGCCTCTCTCTCTCTCTCATTTCCAATCACTCATCCCCCTCCCCCACCCACAATTTCTATCTCTATCTCTCTCTCCCTCTCTCTCATCTCACCCTTTCTTTCTCTATTTTCTCTGTTGCGCCTTTCTTCATTACCCATCTCAGTGTGTAAACTTTAGGTTAGTATTCTAGTATATTATTATTGCCTTTCTTCATTACCCACCTCAGTAAACTTTAGGATAGTATTCTAATATATTATTATTGTAAGCATGTACCTTTATAGTCTTGCCTTCTATTATTACGTGATTGCCCAACAATGGCCAACAATATATTGCAAGCATCAAACTAATATACCTATAAGATGTTGTATCTTGCAAAATTTACTATTCGCGGACTTTGGCCATGATAAGTCTTTTTATTTTTATTTTTTATGTGTGTGCTGAATTAAAATGAAGGAGTTTGGCAACTTTTCCTTCTTTGTGAAACACCACAATCTAGCTTACAATAGTCTTTAGAATAGAGCTACAGTGGTGTTTCACACAGAAGAAAAGGTGGGAAGAAGACGACAGAAAAAAGAAATTTGAAGGACGTAGTGAATGATGTTGTGACTAATGACTCACGGGTTGGCACTGAGGGTTCACCTCGAGAGGAGGAAGACCAATCGTATAACAATTATACATGAGGCTAATGACAGTCGACTCTGAGATTGAGACTGAGAAGGAGACGGGAAATCAAATAATTAAGCAATTGTGTCAAATTTTGAGAGATGAAAATACTGACAAACCATGTCTATGACAACTTTGGAAACAATGAAGAAAGAGAAGAGGAAGAAAATAAGGAAAGTGATAAAGATTCTAAGAACCGTTGTAGCTCAAGGCAACCTAGCTCTGCACCGTTCTACACCACCTCTTGCACTGTTCTAACAACTCCAACCACGTTCCTGTTGGGGAGACCGGGGGAGTACCGGGAGCAACATCGAGCTATCCAATGAACCGGACCACCAAGAGACTTGGACGCCACATCTCCACCCAAAACCTTAAGGTTTTGGGTGGAGATGTGGCGTCCAAGTCTCTTGGTGGTCCAGTTCATTGGATAGCTCGGTGTTTCTCCCCGTGCTCCCTCGGACTCCCCAACAAGTGATATCAGAGCCATGGTTCGGCTCGGTGGGGGGAGTGGTGAGCGGGATCCTAGTTTGGATCCCAGGCTAGCCATGTGGGTGACTCACACTTGGGGGGAGATGTTGAAAATTCAAGTGTGAGTGGTTAGTCCCACATCGGCTATGAATGAGCTATATGAAGGACATATAAGAGAGGGGACCCACATACCTGACACCTTAAGGTTTTGGGTTGAGATGTGGCGTCCAAGTCTCTTGGTGGTCCAAGTTCATTAGATAGCTCGGTGTTTCTCCCCGTGCTCGCCCGGACTCCCCAACAGTTCCAACCAATGTTATCAGAACCGGATCGGTCATCGAGCCAGTCAAGGCACTGGGTCACTGAGTCTTTGGTCGGACCAGCGGGTCTTTGGTCGGACCGCATGAGCCGGACACACTAAAAATAGACCAAATATGTATAAATTTGTACATAACAAAGCCATCAAAAATTTGTAATATATCTTAGTAATATACAAAACAAATTCTCAACACAAAATTAACATAATTCTTCAAATTTACTATATAAGTTCAAATCCATAAGGACCATAAGTCCATAACCACATCGTAAGTATCTAATTAAATAAACAACCATGAAATAATAATGGTCTCAACATATCCAAATTCATAATTAGTACCTAATTACATATATTTTACGTAAGATATATAATATATATCATGTTTGTAAGCTTATTAACAACATATGAAGCTGCCGCAGTGGTTAAGAGGTGCGGCATCACCTTTTGTTGCAGGCTTCTCTTCCCGCAGGAAGCCTTCTTGTAACAAAAAGCGTGAAAAATTAAATCAAAAGCAATTGAGCCGTTTATGCAAGCCATCCGGACCGGGAAGGGCACCGGTTCCCGGTCGGGCAGGTTCGACCAGACTGGGCGGTCTGGTTCTGATAATACTGGTTCCAACAACTCCAGCTAGGTTTATAATCAAGGATTCATTGTCGGTGGTAGTTCGTTGTCGGTTCATTAGTCATTGCAATATCAGACACCATCTACAACAATCTTAAGAATTTATCTGCCTCAATAGCGCAACTCCCCCGAGTGTACAACCGATCTCTTCTCGAGTCACAATAGCGACTGAGGTATCTCTTCTGAGTCATAATAGCAGGAAGAAGAAGAGAGAAGCATGTTATAAAAATAAGGCTAGACTTTTTTTTACACTCTAAAAAAGTGTAAGTGGTAATTGATGAGCAAGTAATGAACCTAGACACTTTTAAGTGAATGAATGTAGACTTGTTTTGAGCTAAGAGATAATATTTGACTTATTCCAACAGAGAAATAATAACTTTAGAAAAAAGAAATAAATTACTCCTTCCTGACCTATTTATAAGTAAAAAAATCACTTTTTAGGTTCATTGAAAAACTGATGTATCTGGACTATAATAAAGTCCAGGTACATCAGTTTTTCAATTAACCTAAAAAGTGATTTTTTGCTTATAAATAGGTTCGGAGGGAGTAAGTTCTAAATATTGATTAAGTCAAAACTCTCTCGGTAAACTAATATAATAAAATTATTTTTTTGACGGATTTCAATAAAATTATTATTTCACTAAAATTCACTTAAAAACTTTTAAAATATCACAATATTTACAACACTCAGAAAAATGAGAGAGAGAAAGTGGAGTCCGATGAGAGAACTACATTCTGTGATTCCTTTAGAACATTTAATTTGTCTTCAAACAGTTTCACTTAAGTAGTACACCAAACCAAACAATACTTCTTAATGCATTGAAATTTCTACATTTCAAAGTTCAATGTTGTTTCACTACCACATGTACACTTGGATGTTTCATGCTGATGCAGTTTGTTAATTTCGTTAGGTTTTGAAACTTATTAGTCATAGCAACCACTTTAAAGGCTTTCGTTAATATTGCTTAACTTTGATATCCTTCCTTTAAATTCAACCTTGATAAAGAAGACGTTCAAATAATGTGCTTAAGTTATATGCATTTGTAACAATGGGGTTAATATTAAGATCATGATATTTGTTATACTTGTCATGTTCTACCCATAGTATATCATCAAATGTCGTAATCTCTCACTTTGTTGTCGGGCATATTTACACATTAAAATTTCATTTTCTATAACTGCTCGAATTGTGTGTGAGGCATTATGCGAATTGGAGAATATAATAAGGAGAAAATTAAGAGAGTTATACTAACCTACATTCTTTTGTTGGCAAAATGCAGCTATACATATAGGGTATGGATATGGAAAACTTGAATATTCATATTGCGCCTTTTAATATAGTTATCCGTGTGAATTATACACTATCATAGAACCCACCATTCCACGAGAATTTTGTTACCAATAAATCATGCACCAACCAAAAAAAAAAACAAAACAAAACTGATCTTCTTGGACTATAGTTTCTTTCTTTCTTTTTTGCCCCTTCAAGAAAAATCACATGGTACATACATGCCCTTCACAAACTCATTCAAAACTAATTTCAAAAGTGTGCTGTATGCTTGACCTTATTCTAGGTGGTTCCCACTAATTTAAAAGACTATGGCACGTTTTGATTTTAATTTTTATATTCTTAACGACTAAGTGTTCACACCTGAGTCGTAATTAATGAGGTAATCCGAATCATTAATTTTAATCCAACAATTATATATTTTTATAATAACTAAGTGTTCACACCAAAATCGCCTTTTATATATATATATATATATATATATATATATATATATAGAGAGAGAGAGAGAGAGAGAGAGAGAGAGAATATTTTGAAAATGAATTTTATCAATCTGACCGTTGGATAGAGCGATACTACCCTTGTGATCATATTGTATATGAAGTTATTGAGTCCAATTTCTGATACTAAATAATAGTTTAGTTAATTGTTATTAAATGAGCATAGTAGTCATTTTCCCATCAATGAAAAAATTTGGTGACCATACCAAAAGTATTGTACTAACCAGTGTTTTCGTTTATCCGCTCACTCACAACACAAAAACTAAATTGTGGCTAATATGTACTAACCATTGGATTGTTGTATTTTAGTAACTATAACTAAGGAAATTCATTAGTATCATAAGCCGATGCCGAAGTTATTAATTGGTGTAAGTTGCTAAATTTGACACCTGGCGATGGAGCATCTTCATCAATGGGACATAGCAAGACAGTGTGCAAAACGAATTGTTGGGTCGGGTGGTAATGTACATGATACACATTCTGGGTGGCAAAAACCAGCTGTTGGTTCCTTGTAATGTAACGTTGACGCAACTATTTTTGAACAAGAGAACAAGTATGTTATAGGGATGTGTGTTCGTGATGAGAATGGTTGCTTTGTGGAAGGTAAGACTATGTAGTTTGTAGGAACACTGGAATCTCAAGAAGTTGAAGCAATGGGGGTATGAGCGTATGGCAAGCGCTGGAGTCAGTGACTATTGAGATAGATTGCCTTTAAGTAGTCAATGCAGTAACAAAGGCAACTTCTAACAATTCAAATTTTAGTGTTATCATTTCTCATTGCAATACTTTTATATCTCAATTTCCCAGCTATAGGATTAGCTTTGTGCGGAGGCAAAAATCTTGTTGCTCATAATCTTGCTAGATCATCAAGAATTTATGCTAGTTTCTTTTCTCATTATTTCAGTCCACGATGTATTACACACATTATTGCTAACGAAATGAGTTAAGTTTGCTTTGGTAAAAAAAAAGAAATTCATCTTCATGCCCAAACACCACTACCCTCCACAACAACTATCCTCTCACTCTCGCTCCACCGCACCACCATCACTACCACCACTACGACCTCTCTCCTCGTTGAGTCCCTCTCCTTTTAATATAGTAATGCTTGATAACTCAGATGAATAATGTATGGTGAACACTACCTGAAATCACCCTAGGATTTGAACTGGTGAGGTCGATGACAAGTATGGGATGGGAGTCTTGTGTTAGGAAGCTAGAGGCTACACCTAACAAAACTAAGGAAAACTACTAAAGCAAGAAGACAATAAAGAAACTAAACTACTAAAATAAAAGACTTTTTCATTGATTTGGTTGCCTTAAATTGTCTCAAAGAGACTATATATATAATGACTACTAATAGGCTGATAAAGCATACTGAAGTAAAGCCCGACAAATTAAACTTCTAACACCTAATATTTTTTAATATTGTTACCTAACATTTCCTTTATTTTAATTTTACCCATCTTAAAATAAAACATGAGCTAAAATTATTATTTTGGATCCATTCAATTATTAACAGGTTCTAATCTCTTTTGAACCAAACGTTAACCCAATGGCGATTAAAGGAATAACATGCACATTCGGCTAAACCACAATATTTTTTTTCTTTTGATAAGTAAAGAGATTTTATTCAAAGGAGTACAAAAAATATATAGTCCAACCCATTTCAAACTTACAATAATTGAAATCACCCTATATATATATATATATATATATATATATATATATATATATATATATCCAATTATTAGCTTCCTTTTTTTTTCTCGATAATTAGAGGTAATAATATTAATAGCCAAAAGTTCAATATCATTGACACACACTCCCCCACCCTATATATGCAATTGTTAGCTTCCTTGCAAGCTCACAAGTAGTAATCACAAAGCTATATGAAACTATGAAATCAGACAGTCCAAAAGCTCTTCCATATCTGCCACAAAATTTCTACAGATCCATCAAACAACCAAAGTCAACAACACTATGAACCATGTCCTTGGACAGTGGTGAGGACTCATGAAACCATGTCCTTGGACAGTGGTGAGGACTCATGAAACCATGTTGCACTTAATGCTTTGGTTTGTGACAAGAAAAAGGATGCTAAGGTATGTGTTAATAAAAGCATTTTTACATGTGCTAGGAATAGTAAAGCTTAGTAAAGTAATGGAAGTTTGATTTTGGCTTGTAAAAAGAATAGTAAAGCTTGAGCATGGTTCATTTTAGTTAAAAGTTTGAGCATAGCTCACTAATGACTACATCATCAATGTTTGGTTCCATCATCCAAGCATTCTCAAATTTAAACCTCCTATGAGTTTTAGGTTTCACATGAGAAATGCAATTAAGCAAAATTGGATCATGATCTAAATTTTGTGCCAAGAAATTATGTAGTCAAGTCTCAGAAAAATCTCCAATACAAAGTCTGAAGCAATTACTCCTATTGAGTCTTTCCTCCATTGCTCTCTACGAAACTAACTCTTACACGATGCGAAAGGGTTTCCAATAGGGATGGACAATTTTGATCCCCACAACATAAACTCACATGCATTCAATAGCAAAAAAGTGAATATTCGACTAGGAACGAAACATCTTATGTCTCGACGGGAAACTATTACATATTTGTTTGGGTTCATGCCTTGTCAAATATTTGTTTCCTTTCTTTTGATGATGTAGTAGGGAAAACAAACATTTGTCACCTTGGAAGTATGGCTTACCTGAAAAACTTCCACTCCCCTCGTTGACAATCACCAATGAACTACGACCACGGCCAAGATTCTTTCTACCACGACCTCGCGAGGTAACATGTGTTGCTTTAAAATAAAAACCGTTATGGTATTGTTGTCACCAGTCCTCTGGCCTTGGGAGGGCCACCTCCTACACTACAATCAATACCTTTTGTACTAAGATACAATATTGAGTAAAAGAATTGAGTTGATTCAACTTTCAAGTTTCGTTCTCTAGGAAAGATACTGCTCCATAAACTCTTAATTGCTTGCAAAATGCAATTCTAACTAATGCTCAATCATTCCATACCTTTGGCTAGGAAATTCAACAAGTGCCATCATTTTGTTTACAAGGAAATTCATCCTCCGGTGCATTCCACTTCATATACAACCTACAATAAAAAAGGAATAGTAGTATTTTTTTGGCGTTTAGTAGCGCTTCGAAACCCTACTTATTGTCTAGCTGCTGAAGGATATCCCACAACAGTAGCGCTTAAAAAGCGCAACTAATGGTTGAGAATAACTCATGCTCGGTCAAGAATAGATAATGCTTCCTTAAGAAAGCGCTATTAAAATAAAATAAAAATGACATTAACTTGTAAGAGGAAGTGAAAAAGGCAAAGTTGTGAGAGAAATTGTAAACTGAAAGTGTCCATTTGAAAATGGTACAATCAAAATTGAAGAAGAAGAAAAACCAACATTGGCAACCAAGTCTATATGTCAAATCTCAAAGAAACTCTAAATAGCACATCTTGTAAGCACATTAACCCAATTCAAGATTTAAGCAATACCAGTTCATTTTATCAATTAACATGTGAGTTTGGAAGATTAAAAGTGATTTTGAATGTTTGTTTGTTTCACCTAAAATCAATTTTATTAATCTGGAACTGATTCTACTAGAAGCTAGAAATTGTAGCTTCTAAAGTAACACAGAATTGATTCTACCATTGCATATTTACACCTTCCATAAGCGTCCTTCAAAATACTTATTTTTGTTACTTTTTAAAATTATATTCTCTTTTTTATTCATCTTAAATTAGATTCTCTAATTATAATCTAAATTTTATTACATATATTTAATTTATATCCCAATTTAAATCTTCCATATTTTCCGTTCACTGAATTTGGATATTCCATAAATGCCCTTCACTATATTTACATCTTCCATAATTTACCTTTACTAAAATTGTATTGCAATTTAAAATATATTCTCTAATTGTAATTTTAACTTAGATATCTTATATGCTTATTTAGTCTTTTTGTTGTCTATTTTTTCAAATTTCAAGTTTCTAATGTAATTTTAAATTGAGACCCATTTTGGTAATTTCACAAAAAAACAATTCTAATCCAACCTAACTAAACAAAAATGATTGATAAAAACACATTTTCATTAAAGGTACCAAAACAAAAAATATGTCACGTTCAACTCAATTTTAACTACAATTTTTTTTGTAGAATCAGTTCTATTAAAATCAAATCTCGTCATCGCAAAATCAAAAGTACACTTTAACAAATTACATGTTACTACCTATTTCTCTTCAAAGGTTTTTAAAATTTTACTCCCTTAGCATTTGATGCTTGTATTTTAAGATAGCTTACATAGATAGAAGAATTGCAGCCAATGCACAAACGATAAAGTAGTGAATTAGCTAACGAAGATCAACTGATAGAAGAAGTTTATGATCGTATAAGTTTCACATCATTTATGAGCGTAGGGTGACAAAATCCGAGTGATGGTGCCTAAACTTATTTTCGTTTCTAGGCTAAACCTAAACTTATTTTCTATCTTGTAGTATCATTATCTGCAAGAAAGATAGTAATTACAAATTAAGGATTTTAAATTGGATAATCAATTGTTAATTAGCATGTTTCTTCTTCTATCAAATAGTTAGTAACAAAAAGAGGTCACTTAGCCAATAGAAATGACACAAGGTTTGGGAGATTCCACAATTTATATGACCCGTTTGAGAATTGCCCTTTAATTTAATAAACAACAAGGTTTGCTATAACATCAAATTAGCCAAAATCTTGTGTCATTTACTGAAACATATGGTGTGGTGAAGGTGAAGGTGAATGCAAAGGTTAACTGAGGTGGTGAAGGCGGCAATGAAGGCAAGGTTGAAGGCGACGTCGAAAGAGAGGTTGATGACAAATACTATGTTGCTGCATCCTGTGTTCAAGCATTTGTTTATGATTGTTGCTTGTTGTATTTTTTGCATACTTGTGCATTTTTTTTGTGGGGACCAAAACTGTTATGCTTTTTTGTGCCTAATCAAATATTTGTTTTTCTGTTTTTAAATGCACGTGGCTTTATGTTGTGAGAACCAAAACTGCTCTACTTTTTGTGCCTAGTCAAATATTCGTTTTCTTTGTTGTTGAATGCATGTGGCTTTATATTGTGGGAACCAAAACTGTTCTACTTTTTGTGCCTAGTCAAATATTTGTTTTCTTTGCTGTTGAATGCGTGTAGGTTCTTTGATTCACCTATAAGTAGAGCATGAACCCACATGCATTAAACAACAAAGAAAACAAATCTTTGACTAGTTTGGTCCCCCACAACATAAACTCACATGCATTCAACTGCAAAAAAAACAAATATTTAACTAGGAACAAAAAACAGAACAATTTTGGTCCCCACAACAAAAATGCACATGTACACAAAAGCACAACAAAAAAACAAACATAAACTCACTTATGTAATTTCACACCTAAAAACAATTCTAATCCAACATACCTAAACAACAATGATCGATAAAAAAACACTTTTTCAGTAGAGGTATTAAAACAAAAATCACGTCGCGTTCAACTCACTTCTAACTAAGATCGTTTTTGCAGAATCAATTCTATCAAAATCAACTTTGGTTACCTCAAAATTAAACATACACTTTAACAAATTATAAGTTACCGCCTATATCTCTTCAAAGGTTTTCAAAATTATACTCTCTTAGCTTTTGATGCGTTTATTTTAAAATTGCTTAAATTGATAGAAGAACCGCACAGCCAATGCACAAAAGATAAAGTAGTGAATTTGCTAAAGAAGATCAACCGATAGAAGAATGGGTAATTTATGATCGTATAAGTTACACATCATTGTTTTTTTTTAAATAGCTAAAGCGAGGAGTATTTTAGCAACGAATTTTTTCCTTCGCTAAATCCATTGCAAACACCCTTTAGCGACGGATTTTTGGCCTTTAGCAAGGAAAAAATCCGTCGTTTATCCTACGATTTTTTATAGTGAACAAACTCGCAGCCATGTGATTTTGATCGAAAGGTTTAGATTTTAATTTTGGAATTTTATATTAAACAAAAATCTAAAACAGTTTTTAAAATCTAGACACTTCAATTTTAATCGGATGGCTTCGGACTTGCCGTCTACACAGCTACACACAAATACCAACTGCACCTAATCGAAATTCATGATTAAATATCTTAAAGCTGATCAAATAGCTCAAATAACAAATAAATGGAAACACTTTTAACTGCAACAGAATGCAAGAAGCATGACAAGTGCAGTTTTGAACCAAATTCTATATTATATATTATTAGAATTATTCTACCTAGAAGAAGTTGACAATTCTACTATAACATTATAAAACCACTTCCCTTGCAAGTTTAAAAATGTCAGGCATAGTGGTCTATTTTCAGAATATTTCATCTTATGAATATCACTAGTGCCTTCACAATCTTGCTTACATATTGCGTAGGGTGACAAAATCCGAGTGAAAACTTATTTTTTATCTTGCAGTAATCATTATCTGCAATTGCTGACAGTAATCACAAATTAAGGATTTTAAATTGGATAATCAACTATTAATTAGCATGTTTCTTCTATCAAATACTCCTATGTTCCACTTTATAAGAGAAAAATTACTTTTTAGGTTCATTGAATAAATGATGTATCTAGCTTACATTAGGCTAGATACATCATTTATTGAATTAAGCTAGATACATCATTTATTCAATAAACCTAAAAAATGATTTTTCTTTTATAAAATGGGCCGGAACAAAAAGAGGTCACGTAACCCAGGGGGTGTGGTTGAGCGGTTGGGGCTCATCCTCCCTTAACCAAGTGTCGAGGGTTCGATCCTCGCATTGGGCATGGAGCAGCTTTAAATCCCTGGGCCAGCTGTCCCACCCTTTGAGGTGTCTCCAATCCAGCGAGGGGATTAGTCACTGCGTTCGGCGGTGGATACTCTGGTCTAGACAAAAAAAGAAGAGGTCACGTAGCCAATAGAAATGACACATACTTAGGGAAAAAACGTAGCACAATATATTGCTATAACATGCTCTTTAATATTATGCTCAGTTTGGGATAATGACAGTTTGAGATTTGCTCTTTAATTTAATAAACAACAAGATTTGCTATAGCATGAAATTAGACAAAATCATGTTTCATTTAGGCAAAATTGCACTTTTGGCCCTTTATGTTTGGGGTTTGTGTCAATTTGGCCCTTTATGTTTTTTTTCTCATTTTAGCCCCTCATATTTTTTTTCTCATTTTAGCCCCTCATGTTTTTTTTTTGTCATTTTGGCCCCTGCCGTTAGTTTTTTTCTAACGGACGCTGGCGGTGGCTCGCCGGAGGTGGTGGTGGCTGCCGGAAAAGAAGAAGATGAAGAAGGAGGAAGAAGATGGAGAGTGATTGATGTTTTGTGTTTGTTTCAATTTGGTCCCCTATGTTTCTTTTTTATTTCAATTTGGTCCTCCATTGACCATGTCAATTAATGAGTACATGTCACCTGGACGTCACGTCAGCAGTTAACTGCCAGCGTGACGTCTGTTAGAAAAAACTAACGGCAGGGGCCAAAATGACACAAAAAAAACATGAGGGGCTAAAACGAGAAAAAAAAACATAAAGGGCCAAATTGACACTAACCCCAAACATAAAGGGCCAAAAGTACAATTTTGCATTTCATTTACTGAAACACATGGTATAGATTGGTGTTATGGTGGCAATAGCAAGTCCTCCATTGGTGTTATGGTTCCTAGTCAGTCCTAATTAATCCAAGTTGGACTAATTCAAGCAGAAAACAACAAAGTAAAAGTTTTTTAAAATAAAAATGTAAAAGTTGAATTTGGTGCTATAAGGGTAAGGTGCAATTTACAATTTACAATTTTTTTTTGATATTAATAGGGGCTAAAAAGCCCAGGAAGAACAACACAGATTACATAGGAATAACTCTAGAAGTAAAGACTCCATTACAATCATCATGCACCAGTTGAACAATAGAAGGAGGTGGAACGTCACACACTTGCAAGCTGTCCAGACCATCACACGCCATAGTAGCCAAGGCATCAGCAACCAAGTTTGCTTCCCTGTAAATATGAATGACTCTAACGCTCCAATCAAGCAAAAGAAGCTTCTTGATGCGCACAACAAGAGATCTACCAGTCATGCTACCGTTGCTGTCACTGTTGAGAAGGGTAGAAACCACTTGAGAATCCAGCTGAAGTTCCACATTGGTAAACCCTCTATCCCGCGCCATCGTTAGACCCTCCAAGGCTCCCCAAAGTTCTGCAATATAAGCGTTTGCCTCCCCCAACCGACGCATAAAACCACCCAGCCAGCGCCCTTGATGATCTCTCAACACACCACCACAACCTCCCATTCCACTCCTTGAGGCGCCATCAGTATTAACAACTACACACCCTTCAACCGATGGATTCCAACGGAAATTGATGCACACCCGACGCTTGTTACCTATCGGATTGAAATGTTCCTTGCTCTTGAAATAATTGTCAACATAAGACCGAATAATAATCTCCGTTTGAGGAGGAAAGACGAAGGTGGTATCATGAATTTCTTGTTGCGCCAAATCCAAAGAAAATAGCAAGTGGTGGCCCATATGCTCCTCCAATACGGACCCTCCAATGAGGAAACATTTTCAAAGGCCCAGTCACCAAAAGAAGAACCATAGAAATTAGATCGTAAATGAATAGGAACTAACCTCGTCCAAGTAGCAGTAGCGATGGGACAATCCCTTAGTACATGAATAATTGTTTCAGCAGCCCCTGGACAATGATAACAATCCGTGGTGTCACCACTCCACCGGCCACAGTAAACTTTTGTGGCGAGCTTCCCATGTAAAATTTTCCAAGCAAAACTCCTCACTCTCTCAGGAGCTTCAAGACGCCAAACAGCCGTCCAATAAGGAGGAGAAACATCTCCACCCACACCAATACCACGGATACAATGATAAGCACTACTTACCGAAAAAGTGCCTGAGCTCTCACCCGGCCAGTAAGCAACATCAGGCCTTGCATGTGCCAGCAACATATTTAGGAATCTTTGAGGAAGAAGATCATTAAGGATATTCCAATTCCACTGCATGTGATCATCAATATATTCGCTAACCTTCCCATCCTTTAAGTGCGCTGGAACCGAGACCACCACATCAGCAAGAGTGGTCGTATTATCCAACCACCTATCTAACCAAAACAGCGTTGTGTCCCCATTCCCCACAGTCCAAGCCTCCTACTCTTTTATCTCCTCCCAACAAAGACAAATTGCTTTCCAAATATGAGTCGTAGGGTTTGCAAGCCACTTCCCCCCTACTCCATGCACTCCTCCCATACTTGCCAATCAAAACTTGACTCCACAATTTATGATCATCCGGCTTGAGATTCCAAGCCAACTTCATAATACACGCCTTGTTCATATCCACCAAAGAGCGAATGCCCAACCCCCCTTGAGCTTTAGGGAGAAGAAGTGTATCCCAATTAATAAGATGAAGTTTGCGACTTTCATCATTTTCGCCCCAAATGAATTTTCTTTGCATTTTCTCAATCTCTTTCAAACACGCCTTAGGAATAAAATTAGTCATCATTGGATAAATGGGAATAGCTTGAATTACAGACTTGGCCAAGGTTACACGCCCTGCAAAAGAGAGATGAGTAGCTTTCCAACCCGAAAGCCTTTGTTGGACACTTTCCAAGAGATAGTCAAAATCCTGCTTCTTTGGGCCACGCCCAAGAAGGGGTATGCCTAGATACTTCCCCATATTTAAAGTAGAGCGATATCCAGACATAGCCCCTAATCTCCTTCTCGTACGAGTATCCACATTCTTGGAAAAGTAGATACTAGTTTTCTCAATGCTTACCATTTGACCCGACATGTCACAAAAACTTTGGAGCGCATTCATAACACTCGCCAAATTTGTATCCGTGGCCTTCCCAAACAAAAGCAAATCGTCCGCAAACATGAGATGAGAAATATTAGGACCCCTCGGCCTGCACGAAGGGGAGTCCACCGCTTTAGCTCGACTTCTTCTTCAATTATATGAGTAAGCTTCTCCATACAATTTACAATTTTAAGAACTAAGGAAGAAGACTCGACAATTTACAATTTTTCAACATTTTGCACCATCCAATAACACGTTTAACTAAGAACTTTCAACCAAGAGTAAGAACTAACATTTTACAATCTTTAACACATTCAGGCAACATTCAATAGAATCTAATAATTGGCATCAAATACACATTCTGGACAAAATTAATAATTGCCAACCAATACACACGGCTACTGGCATTCAACATGTCTAATGATTGAATACCAATTCTACCATATAAGAGTGTCTAAAAATGTAAAACACATTCTAACATTACTGATTTAGGATTTTTAGCACTCTGACTGAGGAGTGAGGAAGTAGAGAGACTACTCTGACTAAGGGTTTGTAATTTGGTATTTGTTCAATTGTTAAGATTGGGAGAATGAGAGCATACGTTTTGGGTTGGGTCTATTAATATGAGTTCTTAATGTTGGGCTGGGCAACAACATGCACCTTATTTTTTAATTTATGGCTTCCGGGCTACCCATGGCCCGATCGGGCTAGCCCAACACGGGCCTGGGCTTTTGTGGACAGGGCTAAAAAGCCCAGGTGTTAAAACAGGTTCAATTCATTCAGCCCAAACCCTCCCATTTTTTGGGCTAGCCCGGCTCGGACTTACGGGTCCAGCCCATTTTGCTGGCTATATGCAGCTATATTCCCACAGCTTCACTGCTCCGCCTAAATTAATAACACCAATTTAGTAGGCTTGATTTGTAATATTTAAATGGCTTAAATATATGTTACCCCCTGTTAATATATCCATTATCCATTTACCCCCTGTAAAAATAAAACTCTTAAAAAAGACCTTGCAAATAATAATTGTTTCTAGTTACCCCCTGCAAGGGGTAACCCTAAATGATTTATATTTTGCAGGGGGTAATTGTAAACGATTTATACCCATTACACAATTAACGCTGTCAACATAATCTAAGAGCAGGGGGTAACTGTAAACGGTTTATATTTGCAAGGTCTTTTTTAAGAGTTTTATTTGAGTAAATGGATAATACGTATATTTGCAATCGTAATTATTTACTAAGCATTGTCCTGAAAAAACATTCTAGTCTTCTCTCAAATTTTGTTCATGTTTTCGATAGAGATTTATTAATTAATAGAATTAGATAGAGATAAGCACAATAAGTAAAGGGATATTCACTATGACCATTGCCAGACACTCTATAGACATCATCCCTGGAAAAACAAAACTTGCCGCGAGTTTTTCTTTGTTATTATCTCTATCAACCCAACGTGTGTTTCTTTTGTAAAAAATGGAAAAAGGCAGGAAGTGTGTAGAAAGCTATTTGGCACTAAACATAAAAATAAAAGTATTTCCTATCAAAAAAAAATAAAAATAAAAATAAAAATAGAAGTATTACTTTATCGTTTTTTGCTTCTTTTTTTGACTTGGTAAATTCAATTTAGTTCAAAGCAATTTCATGTCCGTGAGGGGCAATTAAATAAATTCATAGTAAATTTATTTTTTTAGTTTTTCCTTTTTTTACAAACTAATTTATTTTCCTAAGAGCTTTTCTAATGGGAGAGCTTATATGGATAAACTAAGTTAGTTACCTCACCTTCTCTTAAGTGTTGTCCTCGAAGCACTCATCTTCAATTTCATTCCAAATCTTATCAAAGTCATTGTTTGGATTTGTTATATATGTAATACGAGAATATTTTCACACCAACGAGAGAAGTTGAGTTCACATGGTTGTTTTTGTCAAGTAGGTTGTAACTATTATTTTTGTTGGTTAGTGATTTTGTGCATTAAGTACAATCAATTTAACTTTTAAAATAAAAGTGGATCTAGTTCTATAATTTCTGCTTATTATTATACACATTAGGTGTGACTTTATGAAGTATATGTATAGCTAGAGGGAAAAAGCATCTCACAATCTAATTACTATTTTAGATAAAAGAACTGATTTTTTTTAGTATATGCAAAATATTTTTAGCACTAATAGCACCAAGTACTACAAATACTACTAGGAGCAAACAAGAATAACAACTGTGTAATTGGCTTTATAGTATTTATCCATAAAACAACTACACATGGTTGTAATTAAAAAAACTTATTTTTAATTAACTATTCACTGTGCTAATGTATCATTATCTCTAACAACTTTTCATTCGGTACATATCACACATTGTGTTACTGTACGATCCTTATATATTAGAAAAGGACAAAAAATAATTAAAAAACAATATTCCTATGCTTCAACACCTCACCCATTTCCAATCACTCATCCCCCTCCCCCACCAACAATTTCTCTCTTCATTATTCTCTATGTTCTCCATTGCATCTCTCTTCATTACCCATCTCGGTGTGTAAATTTTAGGTTAGTATTCTAATTTATTTTATATATATTTATTAGTTATTATACACACATTAAATAATCTCACATGTGAAGCCCATTCCCTAGTTCCTTGTTCCTGTTTTTTAATTACTATTATTGTTTCACTAATTTCTTTTATTTTATTTTTTTGACAAAGTTTCTTTTATTTTATTGCTCTCTAGTCTCTACGTCTTTTTTTGTCGTGAATGCCCCACCCTTGTCTCATTTATTATTCATTATTTATTTTTTATTTTGTTTTTCACTTCATAAAATGTTATGCATCATTTTTTATTTATAATAACATCCCCTGCAAGCATAAAACTAATTTTTATTATTATCAAGCTCTCAAAATCGCACAACTTGAGTTGGAGCCCAATCTACTCCAAGCATGTACCTTCATAGTCGACCAACAATATATTACAAGCATCAAATTAATAAACTCTATAACATCTTGTATCCTGCAAAATTTACTATTCACGGACTTTGGCCATGGTAAGTATTTTAATTTTTGTATTTTTTGACACATTTTTATTTTTTGTATAATAATAGCTATTTAACAATTTGTCACCGCTCAGAAACAGTAGAGTCCAATGGAGAACAAGACAGTGTGTCTAAGCAATCCAAACAGAGTTTATAGACTTTGAACTGCTCGAGAATCAACTCCTCGTCACTGGAATCTGAATCTTCCCGAAGACGTGTGCGAAGAATGGAAATAGACTCGCGGATGAATGGAAGGAAACGCCATTTCAACGATTGAATCGTGGTTTCGTCTTTTTCGAAAGATGAGGTGACTTCTGAGAGGTAGTTGGACACTAGAGCATGAATTCCTGCGAAATCCGAGACTTTGAGTACTGAGATAATACTCGATTTGGCTATCATCCAACTGGTGCTTACAAAACTATATGATCCACTTAAGAAGAAGGTAGTAACAAGCAGAGATGTTATTGTTGATGAATCAAAGCAATGGGATTGGAACAATGGTGAAGACAATAACAAAGAAATATTCCCAGTAACTGTTGCACTAGAAGAAGCAGTAGAGACAGAACCTGTAGAGGTGGAGAATGCAGGTATAGAAGAGGAAAATGAAGGTGCTATGCTAAGAAGATCATCTAGAATAAGAACTCCATCTGTTAGATTGACTGGATATGCAGGATTTCCAAACAATCAAGTAGTAGATGAAGAGGGTGATATGCTTGAATTTTCCCTCCTTACAGAAAGTGAGCCTGTGAGCATTGAGGAGGCACTAGACAGTCCTCAATGGAAGGATGCAATAGAGGAAGAACTGAGGTCAATAAAGAAGAATGACACTTGGGAATTAGTTGAGTTACCAAGTAACAAGAGAGCAATTGATGTAAAGTGGGTCTTCAAGACTAAGCTTAAACCAAATGGTGAAGTGTCAAAACATAAAGCAAGGCTTGTGGCAAGAGGATTCCTACAAAGAAAGGGCATGGATTACACTGAAGTGTACTCACCAGTGGCAAGAATAGAGACCATTAGACTAATAGTAGCATTTGCTAGTTATAATGGTTGGAAAATGTTTCAACTAGATGTGAAATCAGCCTTTCTAAATGGATCAATTGAAGAAGTGTTTGTAAGACAACTGCTTGGGTTCATAGCTGCCAACTCTGAAGAAAAGGTGTATAGGCTAAGGAAGGCTTTGTATGGGTTAAAGCAAGCCCCTAGGGCATGGAATATGAAGACTGACAGTTCCTTACACAAGTTGGGCTTCACCAAATGCTCAACTGAATTTGGTGTATATGTGAAAATATCCAAAGACAATCATCCAATGTTTGTTTGCTTGTACGTGGATGACATGTTGGTGACAGGTGAATAGAGCTAGAAAAACGAGCTACCCGGCCCACATCGGGCTTGGGCTTCTATGGTCTGGGCTAAAAGGCCCAGGTGTCAATTCGCGATCAACCTTTCCAGCCCAAGCCTAGCCCTGTGCGGGTTGCGGGCTTTTCGGGCTAGCCCGCAATGTGCGCCAATTGTTTTTCTATTTTTCTATTACACACTAAACTCTAGATACTTAAATACTGTTAATCAATTATCATTAATTTTCAATCCTTTAACACTATTGTTTTTGACCAAAATTATATTTGATGTGAGTATAGCATCAAAATCCAACAATTGGAATAGCTGTGATGATAAACAATCAATAATTATCATCAATTTTCAATCTTTTGACAATATTGTTTTTGACCAAAATCATATTTGATGTGAGTATATATATAGCATCAAAACCCAAAAATTGGAACAGCCGTGATGATAACGAATCTGGACATCAGAAAATAAAATCCAATCCTTTGCAATTTTTATGTAACAGATAATCAACAAGTTGGAACTGCGAAGAAGTGTAGAAGAATAACAATACACTTACTATTTTACAAAAAAAGAGAACCAACATGTTGATAAAGAAGAGGAGAAGAATAATAGAAGTAAGTAAATCTTGCAAGTGTAACAGGTCACTGGAAGTAGCAGAATTGTAAAAATAACTGGTCATATATTACTCTTAAATAGAAGAATATTGTAAACATTAAAAAACCAGTAGCTGAAACAAAAAATCCATAAACAAAAACACTAAAATCCAGTAGCAAAAGACATTGTAAAATCCCAAACTCAGTATCAAAAAACATTCAACAGCAAAAACACTAAAATCCTGCAGCAATAAATTTACAATTTTTCAGATGGCAGAATAAGTGAGAAGTTCCATTTTTAGGTATACAACCTAATTCACTTCCACAACCCTTGCATCTGCATTTTTCCTTCCCATCTTTACTGATACCAAGCTTTTCAAAATAGTTCCACACAACAACATTGGCCCCAATTAAACTAACTCTACTACAAGGTGGTGGGGTTTCCAAAATTTGAATATCACTAGCATCATCAATATTTTTTCCAGCACCAGAAACATCCATTGCAAGACAACACAGATCAAATATGAATGCTTTTGATAAAGAAACCTATATTAGGAATGCTTTTGATGAGTCTTCGTAAGTGAGAAAAGGGGGTTTTATAATTTGGTGGAGGACCGTAATTGCTGCTTGTGGTGTGTTTTTTGTTTGGTGGACGAGCGTAATTGCTGCTTGGAACTTGGATGGCTGATGAGGACTTCATGAGTATTAAATGGCTTTTTGGTGAATTGGAACTTTTCAATTTGAATCACCGAACGAAGCACTCAGTCGCTCACACAACAAAGATTAAGTGGTGTGTTTTTTGTTTTAATCACGGGCTTGGGGGCTACCCATGGCCCGATCGGGCTAGCCCGGCACGGGCTCTGGCTTTTTAGGGTCGGGCTAAAGAGCCCGGATGTAAAAATGGGCTCAATTCCTTCGACCTAAGCCCTATGTTTTTTTGGGCTAGCCCGGCCCGGCCCGACGGGGCCCGACCCATTTTGCCAGCTCTACAGGTGAAAGAACTGAAGATCTGAATGAATTCAAGCAGAAAATGATGAATGAATTTGAGATGTCTGATTTGGGTGAATTGTCCTACTTTCTAGGCATGGAATTTAAGACAACAGATAAAGGAACTCTGCTACATCAGAGGAAGTATGCTTCTGATGTTCTTAAAAGATTCAATATGCAGGAGTGCAACCCTGCTGTGACACCAATGGAACCACGACAAAAGCTCTGCAAAGACAGTGAAGGAAAGTTGGTGAACTCAACACTGTACAAACAAATCATTGGCTCCCTTAGATATCTATGTAACACTAGGCCTGACATAGCCTATAGTGTTGGTGTGGTAAGTAGACATATGGAGGAACCTAGGGAACTCATTTGCTAGCAGCTAAGAGGATATTGATCAGAAATAGTTTTTCTGTTAAGCATTCTGTTAATCTCTCTCTTTCTCTACTCTGTGTGTGAGAAGAATTCAGTGCATGTTCTAACATTGGTGACATGTGATTCCACATGTGGAATTCAAAGCTGAAATTCCAAAATGCAAGTTCAAATTGGGGAAAAAACTCAACTTAGGGGGAGAGAGTGGGGAGGGAGAGAGAGGGGGGAGAACTGCGACAAGAGTTGTAGTGCAAAGTTGAAGGCAGATGCGAAGGTTAACTGTGATGGTGAAGGCAACAAGGATGGCAAGGTTGAAGGCGACGTCGAAAGAGAGGTTGACGGCAAATACGACGTTGCTGCATCCTATGTTCAAGCACTTGTTTATGATTGTTGCTTGTTGTATTTTTTGCATACTTGTGCTTTTTGTTATGGGGACCAAAACTGTTACATTTTTTCGTGCCTAGTCAAATATTCGTTTTTTTTGTTGTTGAATGCACGTGGGTTTATGTTTTGGGAACCAAAACTGTTCTACTTTTTGTGCCTAGTCAAATATTGGTTTTCTTTGCTGTTGAATCGATGTAGGTTCTTTGATTCACCTATAAGTAGAGCATGAAGCCATGAACCCACATGCATTGAACAGCAAAGAAAACATATCTTTGATTAGGCACAAAAAACAGAATAGTTTTGGTCCCCACAACATAAACTCACGTGCATTCAATTACAAAAAAAACGAAAATTTGACTAGGGACAAAAACAGAACAATTTTGGTCCCCACAATAAAAATGCGCATGTACACATAAGCACAACAAAAAACAAACATAAACTCACTTTGGTAATTTCACACCTAAAAGCAATTGTAATCCAACATACCTAAACAACAATGATCGATAAAAAACACTTTTTCAGTAGAGGTATCAAAACAAAAATCACGTCACGTTCAACTAACTTTTAACTAAAATCATTTTTGCAAAATCAATTCTATCGAAATCAACTTTGGCTACCGCAAAATCATTTTTGGGTTTTTTTTGGTCACGTGTGTGATTATGCCTTTTTAAAAAAAATTAATAGTTTTCTTCTGGAAAATATTATAGATAGGTTGTTTTTTGTTTTGCCCCCACGAAACTAATTTTCTGGATCCGCCACTGGGTATATAGATTGTGTGGTATCCTTGCTGGAATCCAATTCCCAGTGAATTTACAATTCATGGGGTCGGGCACCAACCCAGAAACCCCTCAAACAAACTTGAGTTTTGCCCAACTAAACTACTTTTCCACCAAACCACGTGAGTGTATTGATTTTGTTAGAAATTATGATAATTATATAGGAATATATCTAAAATATATGAAAATTAGTTTGTGTTTTCATAATTATGTAGGAATATATCTAAAACCTATGAAAATGTGTTTATTTTTCTTATTTTTTCAGCTCCCACGATAAACCGTATGATTAAAGGTCAATCCGTCTCATCAACGATCAACGACGATCAAAGACCAAAACACGAACGCGATCATATTGGAAGGCCACCCAAGATGTCCTCCAACAAACCGATGAGTGGATGAGTGAATAAGTGAAAGAAGTACCAAAGATTTTGAGGATAACACTCATCGTAGGGTTGTTATCCTATTTACTCTTCCCATGCTTTGTGTAACGCCCTAAGATTTAATCAAATTACTTCGAAGTTGGATTGCCGTAGGATAATTGTAAGAATTGAAATTATGGGCGTAGTAGCTATGTTGAAAATGAGTTAGATGATAATCACGTGTTGTGGGCCAGTTAAAAATAGCATTGGGCTTAGCACCGCGAGTGCGCAGCGCTCACGCAACCCTAGCAGCGTGTCCAATGCGCAGCTTGCGCAGGAAGGCGCTTGTGCGCCACTCCTCCTTATAAATATAGCGCAAATATGCGCTAGGGCTGGTCTTTTTGCGTAGCCGCCCTCTTTTCCCTTCTTCTCCTTCTTCCTCTCACTTCTAAGTTACACAAAAGCCTCAATTTTCAAGAGCTCTAGCCTAGGATTGGATTGGGAGGGTTGATTTTAATTGCAATTCTCTACGTTCGTGATCGTCACGCGTTGTTACTATCGCAGGGGAGTCGCTGTATTCGGAGAATCGAGGAACGAGGCTAGGATGGAGTTTGCGCCACCATAGTTGAGGTAAGGGTGGGTTCGAATTCTATAATAGCGTATATGAGGGATCGTATGCGGGGTTTGGGGTTTATTATAGATTGCCTCTGTGTATGTTGCGTGGTTATATATATATATATATATATATATATATATATATATATATATATATATATATTGTATGAGAAATGTTTGATGACTTGACCATGTGTGCATGAATTCCTATGTTGTTAGTTCTAATTAAATCGAATTGTAATTTTGTTGGATTAAGGTTTTCACTATAAGATCATTAATGAGAAGAGGAGCAAGCAGCAGACTCGTGGTAAGCCGTATGATGCTCCAGTTGGTAAAGGTGAGCAGAAAAGTTTTGATGGTAAGAGAACTAGTGGGGGAGACGCCCCTACTGGTATTGTATGTTACAAATGTGGCAAACCTGGTCATAAGAGTAACGTGTGCAAGGTTGAGGTGAAGAGGTGCTTTCGTTGTGGTAAGACTGGGCATGAATCATCCGAGTGCAAGCACAAGGAGCAGGTCTATTTCAACTGTGGCGAAGAAGGGCATATTAGTAATCAATGTCAGAAGCCAAAGAAAGAAAGAGTTAGTGGAAGAGTGTTCGCTCTGGCAGGGACACAGACTACTGAGAACGACGGATTTATTGGAGGTACATGTTTCATTAATGGTGTTCCTCTAATAGCTATTGTTGATACTGGTGCTACTCATTGTTTTATTGCTGCGGAATGTGTTAAAAGATTGGGTCTTGTGTTGTCTTCTATGAATAGGGAGATGGTTGTCGATACTCCAGCTAAGGGGTCGGTGACTACTTCTCTTGTGTGTTCTAAGTGCCCTTTGTCGATTTTCGACAGAGAATTTATTGTTGATCTGATTTGTCTGCCGTTAAGCGGATTGGATGTGATCCTAGGCATGGACTGGTTAGAATATAACTATGTTCATATTAATTGTTTTAGCAAGTCTGTGAGTTTCTCCACTCCCGAAGAGGAGGAGGCTGGTTTGTTGTCTGCTGGACAGTTGCGGAAGTTGATGCGGGAAGAAGTTCAGCTATTCTCGCTGATGGCGTCGCTATCTGTTAAGAATCAAGCCATAATTGATGAGTTGCAGGTGGTGCGCGAATTTCCTGAAGTTTTCCCTGATGAGATTCCAAGTGTACCACCAGAGAGGGAAGTTGAATTTGCTATTGATCTTGTACCTGGTACCAAACCTGTTTCTATGGCACCTTACAGGATGTCAGCATCTGAATTATCCGAATTGAAGAAGCAACTTGAGGATCTACTTGAAAAGAAGTTCGTGAGGCCGAGTGTATCACCGTGGGGAGCTCCAGTGTTGCTAGTGAAGAAGAAGGATGGAAGTATGAGGCTTTGTGTTGATTATAGACAGTTGAATAAAGTGACGATTAAGAACAAGTATCCACTCCCAAGAATAGACGATTTGATGGATCAATTGGTGGGTGCTCAAGTATTCAGTAAGATTGATTTGAGATCGGGCTACCATCAGATTAAAGTGAAAGATGAGGATATTCAGAAGACGGCTTTTAGAACTCGGTACGGGCATTATGAGTATTCGGTGATGCCTTTCGGTGTTACTAACGCGCCGGGAGTATTCATGGGGTACATGAACCGTGTGTTTCATGCTTATTTGGATCGGTTTGTGGTAGTATTCATCGATGATATTTTGATTTACTCTAAGACAGAAGAAGAGCATGCAGAGCACTTGAGATTGGTATTGGAGGTCTTAAGGGACAAGAAGTTGTATGCAAAGTTGTCTAAGTGCGAATTTTGGCTGAAGGAGGTGAGTTTTCTTGGCCACGTTATTTCTGGTAGCGGCATTGCGGTGGATCCATCTAAAGTCGATGCTGTATTGCAATGGGAGACTCCAAAGTCGGCTACCGAGATTAGAAGCTTTTTGGGATTAGCTGGCTACTATAGAAGGTTCATTGAAGGCTTTTCTAAGTTGGCACTTCCTTTAACTCAGCTGACCTGCAAAGGTAAAGCCTTTATATGGGACGCTCGTTGCGAAGAGAGTTTCACCGAATTGAAGAAGAGATTGACGACGTCTCCTATCTTGACGTTGCCTAATCCGGGAGAGTCCTTTGTGGTGTACTGTGATGCTTCCAAGATGGGTTTAGGAGGTGTGCTTACGCAGAATGGTAAGGTAGTTGCTTATGCATCGAGGCAGTTGAAGACTCATGAGAAGAACTATCCTACGCACGATTTAGAACTTGCTGCAGTTGTTTTTGCGCTGAAAATTTGGAGGCATTATCTTTATGGTTCTAGATTTGAAGTATTTAGCGACCATAAGGGTTTGCAGTACTTGTTTGATCAAAAGGAACTGAATATGAGACAGCGGAGGTGGTTGGAGTTGCTAAAAGACTATGATTTCAGTTTGAATTATCATCCAGGGAAAGCTAATGTCGTGGCTGATGCTTTGAGCCGAAAAACCTTGCACATGTCGGCAATGATGGTCAGGGAGTTTGAATTGATTGAGCAGTTCAGAGATATGAGTTTGATTTGCGAAGTGACACCTTAGAGTGTTATGTTGGGAATGTTGAAGATTAATAATGACTTTTTAGATAGCATCAGAGAAGCTCAGAAACTGGATGTTAAACTGGTAGATTTGACGGTAGGAATCGGGCAGTCTGAGAATAACGATTTAGAGTTGGATGCGCAAGGTGTGTTGAGATACCGTAATAGAATCTGCATTCCTGACGATGCGGAAATGAAGAAAGCAATTCTCGAAGAGAGTCATAGAAGTAAGTTGAGTATTCATCCAGGAGCTACGAAAATGTATCAAGACTTGAGAAGATGGTTCTGGTGGCCTGGGATGAAGCGCGATGTAGCGCAATTCGTGTATGCATGTTTAACTTGTCAGAAGTCAAAAGTTGAACATCAGAAGCCTGCGGGGTTGATGCAACCTTTAGAGATTCCGGAATGGAAATGGGATAGCATTTCAATGGACTTTGTGACGGGGCTGCCTAATACTGTGAGAGGGCATGATGCGATTTGGGTGATTGTTGACAGGCTGACGAAGTCGGCTCATTTTATACCTATTAATATCACGTATCCGGTACCGAAGTTGGCTGAGATTTACCTCCAAAAGATTGTAAAGTTGCATGGTGTTCCTATGTGTATCGTTTCAGATAGAGATCCTAGGTTCACTTCTGATTTCTGGAAGAGTTTGCAAGAGGCGTTGGGTTCTAAGTTGAGATTGAGCTCAGCGTATCACCCTCAGACGGATGGTCAGACAGAGAGGACTATTCAATCGTTGGAGGATTTGTTGAAGGCGTGTATTCTTGAGCAAGGAGGTTCGTGGGATACCCATCTCTCGTTGATAGAGTTTACCTATAATAACAGTTATCATTCTAGTATTGGGATGGCACCTTTCGAAGCGTTGTATGGTCGAAGGTGTAGAACCCCTTTGTGTTGGTATGAATCTGGAGAGAGTATAGTGCTTGGACCTGAGATTGTTCGAGAAACGACTGAGAAGGTGAAGTTGATTCGTGAAAAGATGAAAGCTTCACAAAGTAGACAGAAGAGTTACCATGATAAGCGAAGGAAGGATTTGGAATTTCAAGCTGGTGATCATGTGTTTTTGAGAGTCACCCCTGTGACCGGTGTTGGACGTGCTTTGAAATCTAAGAAGCTTACTCCTCGATTCATTGGTCCGTATCAGATCACGGAAAGAGTTGGGAATGTAGCTTACAGAGTGGCCTTACCGCCTAATCTTTCGAATTTGCATGATGTGTTCCATGTGTCACAACTTCGGAAGTATATTCCAGATCCATCTCATGTAATTCATATAGATGATGTGCAAGTACGAGATAACCTCACTGTGGAGACGATGCCTGCACGAATCGCGGACCGTGAGACGAAGACTCTAAGGGGCAAAGAGATCGCCCTGGTGAAAGTAGTCTGGTTAGGAGCTGCCAGAGAAAGCAGGACATGGGAGTTGGAAAGCAAGATGCGGGAGTCCTATCCCGAGTTGTTCGAATCAGGTAAATTTTCGAGGACGAAAATATTCTAAGTGGGGGAGAGTTGTAACGCCCTAAAATTTAATCAAATTACTTCGAAGTTGGATTGCCGTAGGATAATTGTAAGAATTGAAATTATGGGTGTAGTAGCTATGTTGAAAATGAGTTAGATGATAATCACGTGTTGTGGGCCAGTTAAAAATAGCATTGGGCTTAGCACCGCGAGTGCGCAGCGCTCACGCAACCCTAGCAGCGTGTCCAATGCGCAGCTTGCACAGGAAGGCGCTTGTGCGCCACTCCTCCTTATAAATATAGCGCAAATATGCGCTAGGGCTGGTCTTTTTGCGCAGCTGCCCTCTTTTCCCTTCTTCTCCTTCTTCCTCTCACTTCTAAGTTACACAAAAGCCTCAATTTTCAAGAGCTCTAGCCTAGGATTGGATTGGGAGGGTTGATTTTCATTGCAATTCTCTACGTTCGTGATCGTCACGCGTCGTTACTATCGCAGGGGAGTCGCCGTATTCGGAGAATCGAGGAACGAGGCTAGGAGGGAGTTTGTGCCACCATAGTTGAGGTAAGGGTGGGTTCGAATTCTATAATAGCGTATATGAGGGATCGTATGCGGGGTTTGGGGTTTATTATAGATTGCCTCTGTGTATGTTGCGTGGTTATATATATATATATATATATATATATATATATATATATATATATATATATATATATATATATCGTATGAGAAATGTTTGATAACTTGACCGTGTGTGCTTGAATTCCTATGTTGTTAGTTCTAATTAAATCGAATTGTAATTTTGTTGGATTAAGGTTTTCACTATTATAATAATAAAAAAAATGATTAGGAATATAGATAACTCGTTAGTAAGAATTATAAATAATTTTCGTAATTGAATTGATGGTTACGTTAATGCTGTTGCTGTTTTGCTGTTAATGCTGTTGATGTTTTGCTGTTAATGCTGTTGATGTTTTGCTGTTAATGCTGTTGCGGTTTTGCTGTTATTGTTGTCATTGCTGTTATGTTTTGCTGCTGTGTTGTTGCTATTCTTGCTGTTTTGCGCTGTTGATGTAGCTGCTTTGTCAATATTGTTGCCACAGTTGCCGTTGTGGTTAATTGTTGCGTTGAATACCTTGTCGAAAATGTGGTAAATTGCAGGTGAAGTTGTAAAAGTTGATTTGCCTCTATTTATTGGCAAAGATAATAAGTTGTAGGCCTATGGCCGCCATGACGTTTTGGTGTTGTTGTCGTGCGATTGCGTGACTGTGATTAGCATTACTTGTACATTCACATTGTGTCGCATACCCTTGCATTTGCTTTACGACTTGAACGATGAGGGCTATGCCCTGTGAGCCACTATTTACTGGCAACGACGATTTTTACGACGGGAGTTTTGCTCCAATGGTACCACATGCATATGCACAGTTGAGTCGCATTCCGCATTGCACTTTGATGATTCTATTGATGACTCTATTGAGGATTTTATTGATGATATGTGTAATTCTATAGTACCTGACCTATCATATTGTTCTTCATACATGCTCTTATATAGTTCGATATCTCACCCCTTCTGTTTGAATGTTACCCCTATGTGGTAACGTGCAGGTAGTCGCGAATGAAGGCGGTGATCCTTCCTTAGTTGAGTCGGTGTCGTCACTCTGATACGTAACACTCGGGGGGATTGAACGCTGTTTTTTTTCCTTTATCATTTAGGTTGCAATATTTGTTGAACTCGACGTTATTTCTATTAAGCAAATTGTTGATTTTGAGTTGTCTAATGGACAAGGATTGTTAAGATTGCTTCAAATTTAATTTACCATGAATGAATTAAATTGTTTGTTTTGGGAAGTAAGTGTAGCACTCCAATATTTATGTTGAAAATTCCGCACTCTGATTTATAGTATTATTGGGTAGAATTGGGGTGTTACACTTTGGAACTCCCTCAAAGCTTGACAAGAACACTGTGTTGTCGTCAAACTCTTAGGTCCTAGCCGTGGGGTCGGCCAGAGGTTTGGATAGTCTTTGATTCCTTTTCTTCAAGCAATTGCGTCGAGAAGGGAACTCTGCTCCTCGACTATGGGTTTCTCGACTCCTCAAGAAAGGGTCAGGCAGGGTGAGAAGGATGCGAGTGTTGGATTACTACGGTTAATGCATTAAAATAAAGTAAAAGCAGGAAATGCGATAAAAAAGAGATAACTGAAATAAACGTAGACTTTGATTTGATTGGTGTGTCCTTTACAATTCACTCTAATGCTATATATATACACAAGCCCTGGTCGGCCACAAAGCTAGCCAACATTTGTCTGCCGTTGGATCAATCTAAGATCAACGGTTCTCATTGCTTCCTAGGTCTTCTACACAGCGAAGTAACTGCCCACGATCCCCACTGACACGGTTAGTGGGGTGAGTGCTCGTCGCCCTAGGTTTTTCGGCCTCGCTCCCCCGTTTGAACTTCAAAGGTTCCCACGTTCTTCCTTCGTACTGTATCCTGCCTTCCAAGTAACCCCCCATCCTGCCTCGGCCGTAAGGTGGCTCGGCTATCCTGGCCCTACCCTAGGTGACGGTCCACGCATTCGAGCCACCGAGGCCTTGGCACTCTATGAAATGGGGTGGTCACTCTCCCTCGGCTTAGCTTGTTGGTCCTCGGGCATAATCCTCCCTCAGGGGTTCCTTTCATTTAACACACCCCGAGGACCCTCTTAGGTTCATTCTTCCTTGGAAAAATACCTTTTCTGCCCCTTTTCGTATGGCTAGCCTACACGCCATACTCCCTTTCTTTCCTTTTGGTCCTCGGCCTACGACCTATTTATTTTTGGGTGTTAGCAATTGCCCCCCTTTTTGTTCTGTCGTGCGGCCTTGAGGACGTGATTGACGGTACAAAAAGCTCTTGACATGATCTTGAAGTGACGGTTAGAGGGAACGTAACCGCTCCCGCGTGACACCTGGCGCCCCGCGTGAATCGAAACGGCTGCGTGACGATTTTCGAGGCGATGCCTGTTGAGTTCTCTTGTGAGGCTATAAATGGCCCTCATTGTGACCTCTGTACGATCATTTATCCTCCCAAGATTGTCTGCCTTCGGCTCACCTGCCCTCTTTCTAAGTAAGTGTTGTTTCATTTGTGTCTTTGATTTTGTGTTGTTAGTGTTCACTGTTGTGTGAGAAAATTGTTGATCTGCTAAATTTCAAGAACCTAAACTTCAAGATCTACTTTAGATCTCATCAGTCATTGAGTACGGTGATGTCAACCGAGGTTGAGTTCTGAGTCCCTGTGACTTGGGCTGCCCTTCTTTCTTCTCTGGGGCGAGTTTCCCGGTCAGGGGCTGGCAGGGTTGCCTGCTCGGTGAGATTTTCGGCGGGCCTACCTTTGCCCCCATGCGGGATAGCTTGGAGCCTTTCCCTCAGGTCCCTTGTCTTATGTGTGTGCCTGTCGAGGTTGAGCTTGGATAGATGCAACTCCCTAAGCTCGTGGACAAGCCTTCCAGGCTTGGGAAGTTTCTTCTGCGGCTTCTGAGGTTGACTCGGCTCCCCTATCTGTAATTTTTCTTATAGTAGGGCTTTTTGTTCTACAACTGTTGATCCCCGCGGGGGTGAGCCTAAACGGCTGAACACAGATGATTCTTTGTCCAAGGAAACGTCTCCCTTCGGGACCCTCACGCACTTTTTCTTCCCTTTCCCTCGGTCTCTCGCTGAGAAGGAGACCAAGTTGACGTTCATGCCGGGGAAAGGGTCGGTGTCGACAATCATCTCCGAGGCCCCTTTGTCAGCCATTTTAAACATTCCCTTCCTGATGGCTTCCTGAATGGCTCGACGGAAGATAATACAATTCGAAGTGGCGTGATTAAAGGAGTTGTGCCACTTGCAGTATTTCTTCCCCTTTATTTCTTCAGGCGGGAGAATCTTTTGGCCGTCAAGGAGCTTGATCTGCTTGTCCTTGAGGAGGTTGTCAAAGATTTGGTCAGCCTTGGAGATGTCAAAAGAATATTCAACCCTTTCCTCCTCTTTCTCTTTACCTTTAGCAGGCCTAAGAGCTGGACAGAGGTAAGCTTTCCCTTTAACTATCTCTGCCACTAGGATGTCTGTCGCGCAGTCGACTAACTCATCATAGTCCGAATCCTCGGCTGCGTCCACTACCGATACTAACTGTGGCCCTCGGCCCCTTGTGGCTCTCTTCCTTTCCCTCTCTTGGACGTATTGTTCCACTTGAACTGCCCGAGAAGCTATGCCACTGAGATCACTGCAAGCTTGTCCCATAAGCTTTTCTTTCAATTGAGGGTGCATTCCAGAGATGGCCATGGAAGTGAGCTGTGACTCTGGGAAAGGCACCGAGCATTTTCCAGCCATCTTTCTGAATCTCTCAATGAAATCGGTCACTGCCTCATCCACCTTCTGCCGTAAATTCATGAGATCAGCTGAGGTAACTTCAGGCTGCGGCCAATAAAATCTGTCATGGAAGCACCTTTCCATGTTTGCTTAGGTCTGTAATGAATTAGGTGGGAGAGAGGAATACCACGAGAAGGCCGTCCCTGTCAAGGACCGAGGGAACAACTGCAACTTGTGATACTCATTCTGGTTTCCTTCCCCACATTGGGCTGTGAATCGGCCGATGTGCTCCATAATAAACTTGCCATCGTCCCCAGAAAACGTGGCGAAATCAGGGGTTTTAAATCCTCTGGGCAGAGGCACCAGACGGTCCACCCATTCGGGGTAAGGCTTCCTGTACACTGGACGATCAAGCGGTTTCAACAGCACACCAAATAATTTCTTGATGGTGTCGGCAATAAGATTAGGGTCCAAGGGTTGGGGCCCCAATGATCCGAGTGGAGGCGTTGGGCGCCACATTGTGTTTGGGGGACTCTGCGCCCCTGGCTGCGGTAATATCTGAGGTGGAGCATCTGTCCATGGCTGCCCAGATACTACTTGGGCCAGGTTAGTAGGGCCAGTACCTAATACAGGTGCGTGTGCACCTCGAGGAGATGGAACTTGATTCCATGGCTGCTCCACTGGGGTGACATTCATCTGTGTCTGTATATAGGAACCCGCCGGTAGGTATTGGGTGCACCGGGGTACGGCTGACTAGGAGGTAGACTTGCCGAGCCAAGTGGGTTCTGAACCCATGGCTGCTGACTTAGGCAAAAACCATTGTTCCTGCCAATCCTTGATTTCGGGGCAAAGGCTTGCCCCCCGTAAGCCGGATAGTTAGCTGCAGTAGAACATACATAGGATAATTCTTGTGGCAGACCCACCAGGCCTGTTGCCTTGGGCGGCCTTCTGGCCAGTTGCACCTGTCCCTGTTGAAGAGAAGCCGTGTTAGTGCCATTCGCCAAAAACTTCCCCTAGTGTTTGCAGTGGCGAAAGTACTCGGCTGAGGAATCGTAGGGTTAGGAATTACCTGACACTACAAGAAATAAGTCGTTTAACGTCACTTGCTTAGCGTTAGGCGTGTTCGAATGACGCTAAGTTAATGAATTACATTGTGATTCCCGCTTTTTAGCGGCGTTTGGTAACTGACTTTAAGCAAGCGCTGATTTTTTTTATTTCCCGTTGTATCTGAAACTTTCCTTTTGCTTCAAAAACCTGAGCTCTCTTTCTATTCCCAAACCCTATTTTGATATTTGATTCTTCCCGAAACTATACGAGCTCGCCCTTCAACCTCTTCAGGAAAACATGAAGTTTGTTCTCTGTTTCCCAAAAACGTGAGGTCACCTTGATCCGTGGATTTCGTCGCCACTGGTGCGGTGGTGCCGACTCATGTGTGGGCTGTTCTCGGTAACTTCCTCAATTTCTATTTCTTTCTCCTCTCTATGTAAATTACACGTTCTCATTTTCTTCTCGTTGCCGCCGATTCAGAATTACTCTCGGTCAATTAGCGGAGGGATCATCTCTAAGGAGAGGGCATCGTTACTATCCTTGTTCGTCACCCTCTCTCAGGTTCTCTCCCTCTTACAGAATCACTCTCGGTGACTATTAGCAGAATACATTTGGTTCCTTTTTTATTGTGATGGTTTTTGAGTGTGAATGAGTAGCTTTTTCCCTATTAGGGTTTTGGCTTCAATTCAATCGACCAAAAGCCTTTGCCATGTTAGTTTTGTTTTATTGATTTCTTGATTTATGTTAAAGCTGGTCTGGGATTTCTTGATTTCATGAATTGTACTATACTACTATCCTAAAAATTCTATTATTTTTTGATTCTATTAAAGACTATGCATGCACATCTTGATTTTAAGATTTCTTGATTTTCTGATTTTAAGAAATTATTGATTTTTGTTACAAGTTCAAGTGATTCTATCAGTCCATTTTTTGTGTTTTGAGTTTTTCCATTTCGTTCCTTTTCTTTTGCACTGATAGTGTATCAGCTAATAGCCAAGTAGGGGTATGATTAAGTGTGGGACTTGTCCCTATTTGTTAGTAATAAATTAGAAAGGAATGCGGCATTTAATCATTGAAGATAGTAGAATTGTTCTAACATCATAAGCAGATGACTATATATCCTGTTATAGAAACAAATGTGACATTTCTCCTAGCATTCAAAGTGTCAGACTATGTTTAAGGTTGCATGGAGTTTGCAATGAGAATTGAGGTCATTATTGGCATTAAACTCAAATTCTTTGACTGTGTTTCAGGTTGCATGGAGTTTGAAATGAGAATTAAGGTAATTATTGGCATTAAACACAAAATCTTTGACCACTGCTATCCATCTTATTAAAGCTCAAGTAGTTTATAATCTGAGTTTACACTATTGGATGCAGGTTGGAGAGGCTCGCACACAAGGTCCTCTGTTGTCATGTAAGTTAAACTATAAACTGATTGCCTAGATGTTGCTATTGCTATAATTCTGATTCTGATAAAAAAGCCATTACTACATGCATGCCATAGATGTATGTAAAGAATTTACGCCTCTATGTTCTTGCTCACTCAACCAAGGTTTTTTTTTTAGTTTTTACTAAATGTTGCTATTGCTATAAAGAATGCAGTATTTTAATAGGTTCAAGTTGCTTCATTTTGAACCCTTTACTGGACTCTTCCTCATAATTGTATTGGTTAACTTGTGATATTGAAATCTTGTGAAGTTTAAGATTTTCTATTGATTGGTTCAAGTTGTTGCCTTGTAATTTGATTACTGCCTTTTCAAAAATAAAGCTTGGATACCTTATTATCTTTCAATTTGCTCTTAGCAGCAACATGTTTGCAGTGTTTGCTCTAATGTCATATATCATAGTTATCCACTTTGCTAGTTCGTTATGATATAGAATAAAATCTGTTTGCTTAAACATATAATTTAATAGATGCCAAAACAGTAAACAGTTTCACTGAAGCTGTATCAAAGAAATATGATAAGCCTATGTTAAACAATTTCACTAAACAATCTTTTAAATGTTCTTTTATAATGTAGAGCTGATAAGTCTTATTTTACTATGTTTTTAGCATTTGAATTAAATAAAAATTGTAGAATTTTAGTTTCACTTTGGAGCTATTTTACTACAAAATGTTGGTTTCTATTTTCAGGATCAAATAATGAAGGAATGGAAGAAATTCACGTGATTAAAGGCAAAGAATATAAGTTCAAGGACCAAGGAGCAAAATCATGCAAATGAAGCCAAGAATTAAGTGTTCACACACGGTCCGTGCCTACTACACGCATGGTCCGTGCTCACTGTTACAGAAAGTAGCTGAAAAGACTCAAGACACGCACGGTCCGTGCGCACCACAAGCATGGTCCGTGCGCACTGTACGTTGCAGAAGCTAGAGAGTTTGAAGACCACGCACGGTTCGTGCTCCCTACACGCATGGTCCGTGCTCCATGTGCTGAATCAGAATTTTAGAAGTTTTACGTAGCGCATGGTCCGTGCACCCCAGCAGCGTGGTCCGTGCACCTTTGTTTGAAGCTAAAAATGTTACAAAACTCTTCCAATTCTTTCATTATGGCTTGTAATTCGAATTTACTCCTTTGTCTACTGATCCTAGGCTATAAATAAGACCTCATTTCAGCTATAATGGTACCTGAGCATACTTGTAATCTCACTCCAAAGTTTAATCTAAGTTCTTGAAATTTTCTTAAGCTTTTGCTCTTTTATTTTCATGTTCTTTACTTTCTTGCAATTTTAATTTCTGTTCTTTACATTTCCAGCACTTTACATTTCAGTTCTTTATCGGTTTGTTTATATTCTTGTCATTTACATTCTGTTATTTATCTTTATGTCATTTTCTTTTATGTCATTCTCTTCTACTCCCTTGTCTACTATGATCATGTGTGAGTAGACTTCTTTAGTCTTGGGATTGTGGGACACAATCCAATGATGGGTCCCTAAACAAATCCAAGACTAAACTCTATCTTATTTAGAACTTGAATTTTAATCTAATTCCATAGAACTGAATTTTATAAAACAAATATCAAACGAAGTACCGAGAGGTGAAGTTTGATATTGGAACAAATGGAATTTGACAAGGCAAAGCAAAGCATGAGAATAGCATTGCTAGCCTTGGGACAATAAGGTTGTGCTTAATGGGTCTCTGCGATGATCAACCATGAGAATAGGTTTGATCATTGTTTCGAGACACATTCTTGCATTCCGAAAGGAAGCTTGAATTACACCAAAAGAATACCTTGTCCTTAAAACAATTTCAAAATAAGATAGAGAATAGTTAAAGGGTGATTTATTTCCATCATTGTGATCTAACAATGATCCCAATGCGTCTTTTATTCTGAATTTTACAAAACAAAAAATACTCTTTTTATTTAAATGATTCCTTTCAGCTAATCAACATCGAAAATTAGATTAGTAATCGCAAATTACTCCTTGTGGATCGATACTTTCTATTACGCGATAGAACCGTGCACTTGCGGCCTATCAAGAGCTGCTTCACTATGTTAAATATTTGTTTAAATTGAAAGATGAGAATTTTGTGCCTTGTGATGGAATGTTAAGAAGCCTTATGCAAAGCTTTTTTATTGTTTTGTTGCTATCAATATAAGTAAGTCCGACTTGCATGTACATTTCTATTTTTGGAGTTTATCATTTGCAAGCAGCAAGTACACCTGGATGTCAAGCACTTTCACACCTATGCTTACTCAAAGGGCGATATTTTATATTTTTATATGTTTTGCATTCGCTGCATAACCATGTGTTAGCTTGCATGTGCTCCATGGCCTGATCCATCCACATGGAAAGTATGTTCTGATTTGCAATTTACGCTCACTGGTATGCATGATTCAGCTTTGACACTCATTTTGTTCATTTCACACTCTAAAATTTGGCTTCTATGATTGTTTGTTTGCTATTTTTTAGCATCAACATTGATGGACATTAAGAACTCAATAAGGTAATGTCGTCCTTTGAATTTTTCTGCTATTGAGGTAAATGCAACATCTTTTCTATTTTGGGCAAAATACTGATTACCTGGACTGAACCCATTCACTCTAAACTTAGAAGTGTTCATCCTTTTCTCTTCTGCAAAACATAATATGTGTGATTATGAACTGCAAGAAATTCTGCCACTGCATTTCTTATTTAACCCGTGCCTTACTTTATCCATCGGTGCTTGTTATTGCTTGCGGTGTTTGTGTGTTTCCTGTGTTCAGGGTATGCTATGAGTATGAAAGGAAGGCTGGGAATTAGTCTTGCCGCCAGTGCAAAACTCAACACAAGTAGCAACAGAGGTAAAATAAGGATGAAATATGTTATACAATGAGAGCATCAGAAAAAAGCAAGAAGATCTTGATGTGCTTGAAGATATGAAGTTGCTTGAAGATCTTGATGTATCATATGATATGATATGAACTGAGTGAGAAAAAAATGCTAGGTTCTTATTTTAGTGGGAATATATCCTTGCGTACTGAGTATTTGTATTTTCTAGTTTGTATTTGTTAATCCATTAGTATTTAATGAGTAATGAAGTACGGAGTACGATAGTGTTATTTGGCAATAGAAGAGGGCTTATGTTATTTAGTGTTTTGATTTTGCTAATTACATTAAAAATGAGCAGGTTAGTCAAAATGTAGAAAATAAACAAATCACCAAAAAGTAGAATTTTTTTTTCAAAATATTACTCAACATAGCGGTGGTTGTAACCGCCACTAATAATAAAATAAATAACAAAAAGCGCATACTGGCGGTTCAAAACCGCCGCTAAAATCAAAGGCCATGAATCCATTACTTAGTGGCGATTCTAACCGACGTTAGTTGATTTTTCTGGCGGTTGTTCCAGCGGTTTGGCTGAACTGCCGCCAAGATGATTAGTGGCGCCAATTTCCCGTGTGTGTTGTAGTGTGATGAGAGTATGCCTGCTGAGTCGCAGTCATGTTCCCATTCGGTGGACACTGATGCATGCTCCCGATAGGATTATAGGAAGATGCTTGTTGAGGTCCAGCAAGAGTGGTATACGGTGGGGCCTGATGCGGTCCTCCTAGAGAAGAAGGCTGTCCTCCCTGTGATTGGCCAGAGACAACGTAGTTCATGGTGCTACTGGCCTGCCCAGTACGTCTCTGTTCCATTTCTTTGGCTTGTTGCACTTCATTGTGCACCATAGGTTTTACTATGTCAGCCAATTGGTGGGACAATTGATACATGATATCATGAATCCCCATGTCGATTTGCTACCGGATAAACGACGTGGTCATGACCACAGGCTCCTCACAATGTTGTGGGGGACCGTCGTTAGACTCAGCGCTAACTGTGAGGGGTGTTGCCTCCAAAACACTCGTTGGCTCAGTATTTCTCATTTTCGTGGCAGTTACCTTCTTCGATGCCGATGTTGGGTCCATACTTAGGTTTCTGCCGGAGCGCAAGTGCATATGCCAACTGTAATCCAGTCCAGGCAAATCAAACGGAAGCGTTTGCTCACCCTTTCCGGTCCCACTGGGCGTGCCAATTTTTTGTTGTCGTCAAACTCTTAGGTCCTAGCCGTGGGGTCGGCCAGAGGTTTGGACAGTCTTTGATTCCTTTTCTTCAAGCAATTGCGCCGAGAAGGGAACTCTGCTCCTCGACTATAGGTTTCCTGACTCCTCAAGAAAGGGTCAGGCAGGGTGAGAAGGGAAGCGAGTGTTGGATTACTACGGCTAATGCATTAAAATAAAGAAAAAGCAGGAAATGCGATAAAAAAAAAAGATAAATGAAATAAAGGTAGAGTTTGATTTGATTGGTGTGTCCTTTACAATTTACTCTAATGCTATATATATACACAGGCCCTGGTCGGCCACTAAGCTAGCCAATATTTGTCTGTCGTTGGATCAATCTAAGATCAACGGTTCTCATTGCTTCCTAGACCTTCTACACAGCGAAGTAACAGCCCACGATCCCCACTGGCACGGTTAGTGGGGTGAGTGCTCGTTGCCCCAGGTTTTCCGGCCTCGCTCTCCCGTTTGAACTTCAACCGTTCCCACGTTCTTCATTCGTGACGTATCCTGCCTTCCAAGTAACCCCCCATCCTGCCTCGGCCATATGGTGGCTCGGCTATCCTGACCTACCCTAGGTGACGGTCCACGCATCCGAGCCACCGAGGCCTTGGCACTCTATGAAATGGGGTGGTCACTCTCCCTCGGCTTAGCTTGTTGGTCCTCAAGCATAATCCTCCCTCGGGGGTTCCTTTCATTTAACACACCCCGAGGACCCTCTTAGGTTCACTCTTCATTGGCAAAATACCCTTTTTGCCCTTTGTCATATTGCTAGCCTACACGCCATACTCCCTTTCTTTCCTTTTGATCATCGGCCTACTACTTATTTATTTTTGGGTGTTAACACACCGTAAACCACTTACTCCTTATCCCACACAAATGAATTTGAAGCAACCGCCATTGTCATACGGCCACTGTCTTATAATCCATATGTCTATAAAGTAAACTAATTTTCATAGATTTTAGATATATCCCTATATGATTATAAAAAACAAACTAATTTTAATAGATTTTATATATATTCCTACATAATTATCATAATTTTTAACTAAATCAATACAATCACGGGGTTTGGTGGGTAAGTGGCTTTTAGGATGGATATTTTTGCGATTTACTATGGCGTAAACATGGATCTTGTTCTCCCTTCAACAAAGATCTGATCGGATATTTCAAATTTGCCCTAGATTTATATGACACAGCTGGTCTTTTAATTGATGCCCTTCAACTTGAAGGCATTGTAAAAATTTTCATATAAACGTAGAGACATCTTAAGAGCTGATGTGATGGGAGCATTTTATGACCGTCCTTACCCCTAAAACTAATTTGTAATCAACATTTTTCATTCTATCAAATTCCATATGCCACTGTTTCTCTTAGTTTAATTTTTTTTTTTTTTTGGGCTCCACCATGCTTCTCAACACAAATAGGAGAATTCTTTAGTACCCTTGAATTTTGTTAGATACTAGTATTTTGTAGGAAAATTAATTTAAAATATAAATTTATTTTAAAATAAATAAATATAAAAAAATGATATGTCACTAATTGATTGAATATTGGGTATCATATCCAACAAAATTATAAGGTAACGAATTTGTCACCAATAATATAAGATGATATAAGTAGTAAAAAGTAATATATTTGAAAATGATAAAAATACTACAAAAGTGTTTCCATAATTTTCTAACATGCTATCATTTGTAGCGTTACAACTCTCCATTTTAGATGTCATTTCTTTAATATGCCACAATGACATCCATAGTTTTGTTAACGAATTATCTGCTATAAAGATTTAGGGTCTGTTTGGGAGAGGGAGTTAGGAGGGGAAGGGAAGACCAATTGTCAACCCTCCCTTGTTTGGGAGTAATTAAAAAAGAGAGGAGGAGTTTGGCGTGTTTCGTAAACCCTCCGAAACCCTCGGCGGAAGTGATTTCCGTGTTCCCCCGATTGGGGGGTTTTAGAGGGTTTTATCGAGTAATTTATCAATTTGTCCTTATTCTTTTTTGAAAATTACATTTGTATCCAAAGTACAGAATTCTGATCTTCCTTGCTCTCGCGAACCCTAGTCTCTCTAGCGCGCTTCCGTGACGTATTTGCTCTCTCTCTCTCTCACTCTCTCAGATCTCTCAGTTTTGACCTTGATTTCTTCTTCCCTAGTTCATGATTTCTTCTTCCTTTTCTTCCATTTTTACTTCATTTCCGATGATATGGTGATGATATTCTCATTTATCTGCGATTTTCCAGATTTAGTTCATTTGGTCAAGGTGTAGTTGACATAACCCTAATTTCAACATTCAGACTAAGAATCTTGATTTCATTGCAATTACAGGTAACTTTGCTATGAATTTACCATTTTCTATCTATGCATTTAATTTTCTTTGAACCCCGCCAAATTCCGCATTCTAGTATTGATCTTTGATTCCTAGTATGCTAGTATTACCATTGTTCCAAGTGCTACTGATTGATAAACAAGTGTAAGTACCCGCAGGATGATATGTCTTCAGAGTTTCAAGGTATTGAAATGAAATGCACTTGCATTTGCATGTCCAATTAGCATGTTTCTGAGCATCTACTATTTAAGTTTTGGAACTCCTTATGTTTCTGAACAATGCATGTTTTTAAGTTATAGTGGTTAATTTGGGAATGAATGAACTATTGATATTTGAATAAATGTTTTTGAGTTATAGTCTTTGCATGAATGATTGGTTTGCTGGGAAGGTGACATATAACATTGGAAATTGCAGGCAGTTAAATCAAATTAACTTTTTTTGAGATATAGGCATAAATATCCAGATGAATACATTGGAATCAAATAAATCTGAGATTCAAATATTATTAATTCATTTGGTCATGATGCAATTTGTAACACACTGAAAAGAAAAAACATATCCAAGGCTGATGATAGCTTAATTTTGTGGGAAGCATTCAAAGCTCATCTTTAGGAGATGATGAAGGTCCTGTTGGATTGTTGGAGGAGTTTTTGATTGGACAGGATAGCTTAATTTGGCTTTTGGTTTTGATATATTTAATGCTATTGTCATTTGTGGTGTGTAATTTATGGTTGTAGACGGTTTATGAACTTACTAGTTTATCAATTTATTGGTTTATCAACTATAATTTATATCAAATGGATGATAAATGAAAATATTTGTGATGTTGTTTTTGATGTTGTACAGGAGAGGAATGAAATTAAAGGCTTTTTTACAAACTTCTTATTGACAATGTTGAGAAATATTTCAGAATATGGGAGCATATTCAAGCGTCCTCAGGGGTTTTACATTAGTTTAAAGAAAAGGGTAGAATAATTATTGTTATCATTGGTGGCTAGTGTTTACCTATTACTCCCTCCGTCTCATATTAAGTCAAGTCTTTATAGTTCTGTCACTTATGTGGAGAAGCTCTTGATATACTTATTTTATAGCAATTCAACTCAAGCCTTATCATGCTATCTAAAAAGTCAAATTTTGACATTTGGCAGATTATGAGTCACTTACTCACTAATGGTCTACTTATATTTAAATTTGATTAATTTTCCTAATTATGTACTTTTGATTCAGAAATGAAAAAGGGTGGTTATTTTTTGCAGTCGGAATCTATCAGAGTTGATGTCACATCATAAGCGGAGGCCCTTTTTGCAAGTGCTTTTTAACTGCAGCCGCCTCTTAAATTAAGAACTATGCTAGAGCATTTTATTGTACTAATAATGTACTAAAAGGTACGTGATGATCATCTTGAATTGTAGTTGTAGGATCAACTTCAATATGCTCTTTGAAGAGTGTTGTTGGAATGGAAGTCATTATTAGAATTAGGATGTAGAACATGCTTCTCTTCATAGTCATAGTTGTTGTAGGTTTGTTGAGATACAAGTAATGTGAATCTGTGGTATTTTTTAAAATGTTCATTCATGAGCTTTGTTGAGATATAATCATTTTCTGTCTATGCAGTTTGATACAATTGACTTAGTTCCAAATACATATATAGTTGTATCTTTGTGAGCATGCATGCATATAATTGATTTAGTTCTAAATACACAGTTTCTATCTTTGTTTGGTATGTAACATCTCCTTTTTTGTGCTAGCTAGGTCATTAACATTTGCTGGTTACACTTGTTGCTTTTGCTCTTTCATACACACACATATGAGCTGATTAAAGGCTGCTAATTGCTTTTGGTAGCATTTTGCATTTAGATAATTACCATTTTCACATGTATCCTAATAATGCTGGTTGACCTTATTTACTACTTTTTTGATGCAGGTTATAGGTTTTATTCGCAAACAAAGCAACTTTGTTACCACCTATATAGAACTACTTATTTGTATCTCTGCATCTCTTCAAAATATTTGTTTTATGTTAAACTCGACAGGTGTATGTAATAGCAAATTACGTTTAAATATCATTATATATTGGTTGTTAAGAATGCATTGGAATATTCGATACTTATTTTGTCATCGAGCGATGTTTTAATGAGCCTTTTTTTTTAAAATTTTTTAGGTATTGAATATATTTTTTTTGTCAAAAGAAGGGTATTAAATGGAATATTGTAAAATTAGTTGAATACAATGTTAGAAAATTTTAAATTCAGTAGAAGGTAACAATTAAATTTAGAAGGCTAATTTAGTAGAAAAATTGAATTTAAGGGGAAAATAGATAAATTAAAGTAAACTTAGATGGAAAAATAGATAAATTAAATTTGGAGGGAAAATTATATGTTTTTGAAATATTTAAATATTTGTGAAAAAATAAAATTAAAAAATATAAAAAAGATATAATTAGTCCAGCGGTAGTATAAAAGGATATTAAAAAGAGTATGTTTTTTTGTCATATAATAAAATTACTACTATTTTTTATTTTTTTTGACAGCATACTACTATTTTTTATGACAATAATAAAAGTACTACTATTAAAAGGGGAAAAATTAAAAAGAATAAGAATAAGGCTTAAATAGCTTTTACCCCTGCAAATATCACAAGAATCCATATACCTGCAAAAAAAAGTTTTAAAATGAACATTGCAAAATTCAAAACGTTTCTAGTTAGGTCCATGCTCTTAGTTTTTCTTAACAATGTTAACTTAAACTGAGCTGGATGTCCACCTTGGCATAACACATGGCTCATTAGGGCTTATACCTTCATCATCAACATCATTTGTTCATCTGAAACTCTTATTCTCACTGAAACTAGCCTCAATCATCAACATAATTATTGGCGAGTTTCAATGAGAATAAGAGTTTCAGAAAAACGAATGATGTTGATGATGATGGTATAAGCCCTAATGAGCCAAGCGTTATACCAAAGTGGACATCCAGCTCAGTTTAAGTTAATGTTGTTAAGAAAAACTAAGAGTAGGGACCTAACTAGAAACGTTTTGAATTTTGCAATGTTCATTTTAAAACTTTTTTTTTGCAGGGGGTATATAGATTCTTGTGATATTTGCAGGGGGTAAAAGTTATTTAAACCTAAGAATAAAAAAAAGATTTTGTCAAAAATATCGGTGCTAGTATTAAAAAAGGAGATAGAAAAAAGGAGTGTGGTTGTAAAAACCAAGTATAGAAATCACATGGAAGGGCAACTGTAATCCAGGACCTCGGGGCATAATTGATCATATTAATGAAATTCCAACTTTAAATTATAGACTAATATTTTCAACAGAATGTTGGTATTTAAAAAGGCCATTGTCAACGGCATGAAGCTTCGTACATCCTTCATCCTATCCTACCGGTAGAGAACATATTTTAAAATTAAAAATAAAAGTCACATGGAAGAAATTAAGCAATTAAACAATTAGGGTTACCAATTTTCTCCAAATCAGAAATTAAACAATTAGGGTTTTCAATTTTCCCCAAATCAAAAATTAAACAATTAAGGTTTTCAATCAAATAATCAAACAATCACTTCAGTAGAATAGACTAGAAAAGATAATAAATCTAACCTGTTTTAGTGTTATTGAGAGGTCAATGGAAAAGAGAAAGTTGCTGCTGTGAGAGAAGAACAGAGAAGCCGTGAGACTGAGTGAGAGAGAGAACAGAGAAGTCAGGTCCGTGAGAGAGACCACCACCCACTGTGAGAAGAGAGTTGAGTGAGAGAGCTCGTAGAGAACGTGAGAGTCTGATAGAAAAAAGGAGTGTGGTTGTAAAAAACAAGTATAGAAAAAGTTTTGCCATATAATGAAAGGGCAAAATTGTCTATTCCTATAATTAGTCTTCCATCTCCCTCCCCCTTTTCCCTCCAAACAGTGGCGGATCCAGGACCCCGGGGTCGGGTGTGTCAAATTTTTTAAATACACAATTTGCTAAAAATTTATCCATTTAATGACCTTGTTCAAACACACTATTAATACTAATTAGAATTAAACTAATACTAATTGGAGACTAATACACACTATTAACTTAATGTAACACCCCGATTTTCAAAGGTCACAAGTGAAGTTTTACCCTGCATTTTTTTTTTTGAAAACACATGGATCACCGCTTTCGGTTCCACCAAATTATACAAAATAGTTTTCTTTCAAAATCCTTTCCAACATTGCAAATTAGAGTAACTGCAGCATTAAGGACATAATGTATTAGCTACATAAAGGGTACTGATCCCCACTTAAATATATACATAACATGAACATCCCTCGCTATAATACAAGTACTACCAAGATGCAAAATACATGAACCTAAGCTGATCATTAGACTCTACATTGACAAAACACTAATGCACACGCCCATAGGCAACACATGCACTCGGAACAGTCTCTTACTCCTCATCACTGACCAAGCACTCCCTCATCAGCTGGTGGCGGCGATCAACCAAAAATAACAACAACAAGGGTCACCAACCAAAAAAAAGATGCATATGCATACAAAACAAATTCACATATGCATATAAATAAACAAAACACAATTAATCATTTAGTAATTCAGTATCACAATACATCACACAACTCCATACACCCTAATGCAATGACTACATGCCTGTGCAAATGATTCCGGAATATCACCTTCCCCGTAGGGGTTTGTGAGGTCCAATAAAGAACAACACCACCATTTGTGAGGTCCATTAAAGAACAACACCACCATTTGTGAGGTCCAATAAAGAACGTCACCACCATTTGTGATGTCCAATAAAGAACAACACCGCCTATGTATGCATGATTATTCAACAACACCTCATGCATAATTTCACCACACCAAACATTATTCAACCAACCATCACATGGATCAATAATAATGAATTAATACCAACACCAAATCACCTATATATCAAGTATACAACACCAAGGAATAATAACATGACAACTTCACCATATGACATATACATCAAGTCCACAACACCAACCACATAATTCCACAATATTTACAATCAATTATATAAATACTTTTAAAGAGTAGGAAGGTGGCCTTACCAGACATCAATAATCTACGAGTCCACGAACCATCAATACGAGCTAGTTCGCCACTGTCCTTACTAAGCTCCTCTACTCAAGTCCATCAGTCAATACAAAGCTACCAAAAGCTTGCCCTAGGCACCACCAACAACTTTCCTCTTGAAGCTTTCCTCAAAATCCCACTCTATCTTCCCTAATTTTCAACTTCTTTCTCCAGGTTTCTAAGAACCAACACTCCAAGGTTTTAAGAATGGAGGATAAAGAGTTTTAAAAGAAAATTTTATTGTATCACAAGTGAGAGAGAGACCGACGGGTAAGTTAAGGGAATGAGATATTTTCTCACTTAGTTGTTTTTTTTATTATCCTTCAACATAATCAACATCTAATATATTTTATTCTTACTCCATTTATTTATTTTAGTTTAATCTAATAAAGTAACTATATCACAAAAGTGTAATCATGACAAAGCCACAAAAGTCATGACAACCTTACATCAAAATAAGTACTTGTCATTTAACAGTTTAAAATTATACGACTACCTATTAGTAAAAATTAAACCGACAGTTTCACGCAATAATGACTTTTTTACATGCCGAGTAGTTATATTAATATTTGAATCAACAAGCTAAAATTTTCAACAAAAAATTTCTCAACACTTAATAACATCATTTTAACCACAACAACATCAACAGTTTTATTTCATTTCAAAACAAATAAAAAAAAACAGGTCAACTATAGAAAATTCTATAAAAGACGAAAGTATGGTTGGTAAAAAATAATATACTACCTGGGTCGTACACTTAACTATTTTTTACTTGAAAAGTTTTCTAAAACAAGCTAAAAAACTAAACAAAGAGCAAACCAGCTTGTTGTTCAAATATTGATCATATTAATGAAATTCCAGCTTTAAATTATATACTAATATTTTCAACAGAATGTTGGTATTTAAAAAGGTCATTGTAACACCCCCCTTTTACTATTACAACTAAATAGACAATTATCAGAGTCACCTCGAAGGGCGCTACATTTTTCACCATTTTAAAAAAAAAAACACCATTTATTCCAAAAAAAAATCTCCAAAATAATTTATATAAAAGAAATCACCAAGCAGCGGAAATATTAACCAGTTTAAACATCTCCAGAATTAACAATTAAAGACATCTCCAAAATAAATTAAAACAATTTCCAATAACTAAAATAATAGTTCAAAACGATAACTAACGACTCCCCGGTGCTACATATCAGAGCTGACACAGACCCAAACGAGAGAGGAAGCAAAACCTAGCAATTCCTCCACGAGCACTAGCGATCACCTGCAGCGTTGCCGCATGAGAGCAACATTCCAAGCAGAAGGGGTGAGTCTAACAGAGGTAATAAGCAGATGATAAAAACATGCTAGCATCAGGTAACTACAGCAACACAATACAATTACACCATATCACAGCACCAGATACCAAAGGAAAAATCCATTTGACAGTGAACCACCAAAATTATAACATTCATAGACAACGGGATGATATGCAACCCCTCCAGTGGGCATATGCATGCGGTACCGATCACCAAAATGAGCCACGACGGTCATATCACCAATAAACACCAGAGGCAGAGCCTATATCACCAAAACATGCATATGACAATGCGACACCATGATTATGCACCAACTCACCATAACAAGTATTTAAAATAAATACTATATCACCAGAATCAAAACAAATGATTTCACCAAAAATAGCACCAAGTTGTAGCATCACAGCTACCACTAAACTCTCCTGAGCATACCAGCACCGCAAGCACACCACGCACGCACACCACGCACAAGACTGGCGCACAGCGCCTAGGCACATCGCACCTACTTCAGCGAATTAATTAAAATAGCAAACGACATCGGATTTCAACAAATAAATACTTGTTGGAAAGCCCTATGGGTCTGGTTATCATCCCTAAGTTCAGTTTTTGAATAGGTACAGTTTTCGAAAAGCACACAGGCTAGTTGCAAAAGAGGACAGTTTCTGTCCTTCAAATTCAAGCAATTCCAAAGTGACCAAAACTCAATCAAATTGCATGAAACTTGTGCATAAACTGGGGAAAATTTTGTCTCTTTTTCAAAGAAATTGGATTCGTTCGAAAAGGAGTTCTTTTGAAAACGTGGTAACCAAAACACTGACCCTGTGTCCAGATTGTTTCCAGAATCTTACTCTAACTTGTGGAATTCATATCTCGAGCTACACAACTCTAAACGCAACCAAACCAGTGCCAAATTAACAAGCATCAAGTCTATTTTCCAGAAAAATGAACCACATAATTTTTCGGTCAATACAACGTTCCCAGACACCGAAATACCGAATCTATACCCAAATCGTTTCCAGAATTTTAACCTAACTTGTATCGCCTATAACTCGAGCTATACAACTCCGAATTTAACGAAACCAGTGCCAAAACGACCGGCGTTAAGTCTATTTTCAAAAACAATCAACCTCATAATTTTTGGATCAACCAAACAGCGCCAGTTTTAGAAAAACCGAACCTGTGTCCAGAATCGCTAAATTGCCAAACACCAAACCCTAACGGCAACGACACCGCAACCACCACAACAAAAACGACAATTCGACAACGCGACAACAACAATCAACCACGCACAGAAACAACAAAAACACGAACAATAACAACACCATCATCGTGATACAACAATCACGCAACAACAAATAACGAAACAAATCACAATAACGTGCAATAATCATCAAAGCACCAATCTCAACGAAAACACGATATGCAACAACACGAACAATTCAACAAAACCCTAGACTACCCACACATAATTATCATCAACCCATTATCAAGGTTAAGCCCACCCTTACCTCGAATAACGTAAGCTCCGGAACACGACGAACGAGACACGAACAAAACCACAGCAACACGAACGATCTCCTTTTGAAATTCTTCGCGAAACCCTCCTCTTCTCTCCCTCTTTGCACCGCGTGCTCTCTCTCTCACTCTCACTTTCGTTTTTCTTTTGCTTGCTGCGAATGAGGGTTTGGCTTAAACCCCCAGGGTTTAAGTTGAGGGCTCAGTAAACACTGGGCTCTCTATGTCACCACCTCCTTTACTCGTTTCACCTCCTACGCATATAAAATATTAACCTTTTAATTTATCTATATCCCGCCTCCAAATTATTTTAATAATTCAATCAACTATTTTAATTAAATTATTTTCGGGGTGTTACAGCCATTGTCAACGGCATGAAGCTTCGTATATCCTTCATCCTATCCTACCGGTAGAGAACATATTTTAAAATTAAAAATAAAAGTCACATGGAAGAAATTAAGCAATTAAACAATTAGGGTTACCAATTTTCCCCAAATCAGAAATTAAACAATTAGGGTTTTCAATTTTCCCCAAATCAAAAATTAAACAATTAAGGTTTTCAATCAAAGAATCAAACAATCACTTCAGTAGATTAGACTAGAAAAGATAAGAAATCTAACCTGTTTTAGTGTTTTTGAGAGGTCAATGGAAAAGAGAAAGTTGTTGCTGTGAGAGAAGAACAGAGAAGCCGTGAGACTGAGTGAGAGAGAGAGAGAACAGAGAAGTCAGGTCCGTGAGAGAGAGAGAACAGAGAAGCCACCACCCACTGTGAGAAGAGAGTTGAGTGAGAGAGCTCGTAGAGAACGTGAGAGTCTGAGAGAGCTCGTAGAGAACGTGAGAGTCAGAGAGAGAGTTGTGCGTGCGTGAAACAGTGACTGTGTTGTGTTTTGGGTAAATTAAATTTAGGTCTTTGGTGCAAATGGGTGCAAAATTTAGGCTATTAATGCAATTTAAAATATTTAATTAGGTGTGTCAAAAAAATATTTCTATAGGGTGGCAAGCCAAAAAAAAAATAGTTTGGGGGGTTCAACTGAACTCCCTCAAGAGTATGTGACTCCGCCACGGCCTCCAAAGCCCTCCCCTGCCCTCCCTTCTAAGCTCCCAAACAGACCCTTAGTGTTTCAATCGATTAATGAATAATGATGAATATGGATGAAATGAATAAACTAATAGCTTTAAGTTTGTATTATATGCATCAACCCAATAATCGCCAAATACATGTATACATCTATTGAATTAACATCAATAATAGAGAGAATAAAATGCAACACAGATTCACTTCATGTTAGAGGAATCACTCATTTGCTCTCAAACACTAAAGAACAAACTAAGACGAATGAGAGAGATAGAGGAGTCCGATGAGAGAACTAGATTATGTGATTCATTTAGAACATTTAATTTGTGTTCATGCAGTTTCATTTGAAAGTCAGTACACCAAACTACTTCATAATGTATTGAAATTTCTACATTTCAAAGTTCAATGTTGTTTCACTACGTACCACACGTACACAATTGGATGTTTCATGCTGATGCAGTTTGTTAATTTTCTTAGGTTTTGAATCTTATTACACTACAACAGATATTGAAAAAAAAGGCGCTAAAATAGGCAGCGTTTATGCTAGAAGCGCTGCTTTTGGCTAAAACACGGAGCAATGGGCAGCGCGTATGAAGCAAGCGCTGCTTTTGGGAAGGACACGCTGCGCAATAGGCAGCGCCTATGCAGCAAGCGCTGCCTTTTGGGTTAGACGCGCTGCGCAATAGGCAGCGCCTATGCAGCAAGCGCTGCTTTTTGGGTTAGATGCGCTGCGCAATAGGCAGCGCCTATGCAGCAAGCGCTGCTTTTTGGGTTAGATGCGCTGTGCAATAGCCAGCGCTTATTAGTGAAGCGCTGCCTATTGGTGTGTTTTTTTTTTTTTTTCATTTTTTCCCTCTCAACACATACATTTTTTCCCTCTCAACACATACATTTTCTCTCTCCTCAACACACTAACACTCTCTCAAGCTCTCTTCCTCCTCCTCCATTGGCCTCAAACGGACACACACTCCTCTCAAGCTCTCATCTTTGTCCTCTCAAGCTCTCATTTTCGTTCTCTCAAGCTCTCATTTTCGTGGCTCTCTCCCATTTTCGTTTTCCCAAAGGACATCTCTTCCACACTTCTCCATTTCTTCTCCATTTTCGTGTAAGGTGATTTCTTCCCCATTTTCGTTTCTCTTTCACAAAGTTTAGTATTACTACATGTTGCTCTAGTTATTTTAATGGCATTGGAACATTAGGTTAGATGATTTAAAGGTTATGGTTGATGATTGGTTCTTTAAAATGGTGTTTCTAAACTTTGGGGGAAATGTAGTCTTAGTGTTTGTTGAAATGCCCAAATGAAATGCTTGTTAATTTAATTTGATGTAGGCTTAGTGTTTGTTGAAATGCCCAAATGAAATGGTTGTAAATTTAATTTGATGTAGGCTTAGTGTTTGTTGAGATGTCCAATGCTTGTTAATTTAATGTTGCTTTCGGTTAAGGGATTTTATAAACTTGAATATTTAGGATTGCATGTTGTTTTATTAATTTTAATGGCATTGGAACTTTATGTTAGATGATCAAAGTTGATGCTTATTGATTGGTTTATTGAAAGGGCGAAGTGTTTGTCTTATTTTGTTAATGTCACAAAAATTGATTGTATTTTTGTCTTCCATATTTGTATGATGGTTCTTTAATTAGTAATTTAATTAATGAATTGTTTATAGAAATTGAAAATACTTCCTTCGAGTTCGTGTTGGTTCGTGAGTTCGTGTTTGTTCGCTTCATTTGCTAGTGCGTGGTTCGCATTCGTTGGAGTTCATCGTTGCTTCCACTTGTTCAGGTACTTTTGTTGTTTTCTTGTATTTATTATATGAAGAATGACAATATGGAAGACATCAAAGTCTTTGATTTCTTTAGTTTAAAATAGTTGAATGTATTAGCTTCAAAAAAATTGTTCGTTTTGTGTGTTTGTCACCTATAATAGGTTTTTAAGTTATCTTATCAGGAATTTATTATAAATAAATACTGGGAAATTATGGATAGAGAGTGGATGTCTGCCAATCGTCTGTCCAAGGAATATGTTGCTGGAGTGGATTATTTTGTGAAGTGTGCTGTTGAACGTTTAGGGACTTCTAGTAACATGAAGTGTCCTTGTTTGAGTTGTTGTTATGTAAAATCAGTTAATGCAAAGGAGTTGGCAGGACATTTAAAGGGTTACGGAATAGATCAAAGTTACACTTGTTGGACAATGCATGGTGAGGAAAGAGGTGAATCTTCAAATATGGGTAATAGTACTGAGAGATGTGCACCAGTTGACACCGAAAGACCTACATTTGAAGGGGGCGAATTTGAAGAGATGGCAAAGGCTGTTGAAGACGATCTTAATGATTGTCCTCAAATGTTTGAGAAATTGATAACGGATGCGGAGACACCGTTGTATTCAGGTTGTACTGAATTCACAAAACTAATGGCTGTGATAAAGTTGTATAACTTGAAAACTTGCCACGGATGGACGGATAAGAGCTTTACGGAATTACTCGCACTGTTGAAAGAAATGTTGCCGAAGGACAATGTGCTCCCTTCTCGGACGTATGATGCAAAACGAATGTTAGGGTCCATTGGGTTGAACTATGAGAAGATACATGCTTGTCCCAATGATTGCATTTTATTTCGGAATGAACATGCCTCGTTAAAGTCGTGTCCTAAATGTAATGCATCGCGATATAAAAAGAAAGAATCTGCTCCAGAAAAGGTGTTGTGGTATTTTCCCATAATTCCTCGATTTAGGCGCATGTACCATAGTTCAGAAGATGCAAAACACTTGACATGGCATGATGATGAAAGGATTAAAGATGGCATGCTACGACACCCGGCAGATTCTCCGCAATGGAAGAAAATTGATATTGATTATCCTGATTTCGGGTTGGATCCAAGAAACCTACGACCTGCATTGTCTGCTGATGGATTTAATCCGCACGGCATTCAGAGTAGCTCCCACAGTACATGGCCCGTGATTTTGGCGATCTATAACTTACCTCCATGGCTTTGCATGAAACGCAAATATATGATGTTGTCTTTGTTAATTTCTGGGACCAAGCAACCGGGAAATGATATTGATGTATACTTGGCTCCGTTAATTGAAGACTTGAAGCTAATGTGGGAGACTGGAGTAGAGGTGTATGATGGGTTCAGAGAAGAAACTTTCACCCTGAGGGCTATGATTTTTGGCACAATTAATGACTTTCCAGCATACGGCAATCTATCTGGGTACAGTAACAAAGGTCAGTGTGCGTGCCCTATATGTGAAGATAACACTGATTGGATGTGGTTGGAACATGGTAGGAAGAATATATACTGTGGTCATCGTAGGTTTTTGCCATCTACTCATTCGTATCGACTGTTGAAAAAGGCATTCAATGGGAATATCGAAACTCGTAAAGCTCCCACGGCTTTGACGGGTGAACAACTATTTGAAAAGGTGAGAGGTTTGAACATTAAATTTGGGAAGCCTTTTGCAGGAGAGCTTGCCAAACGGGGGTGGAAAAAAAAGTCAATTTTCTTTGAGTTGCCATACTGGAAGTCATTATATGTAAGGCACTACATTGATGTAATGCATGTTGAAAAAAATGTCTTTGAAAGTGTCATCGGTACCTTGCTCAATATGCCAGGAAAGACTAAAGATACCATCAACTCGAGGTTGGACTTGCTTAGTATGGGGTTGAGACCAGAATTGGATCCGATAAAGAAGGGTACACGTACATATTTACCTCCGGCAGCTCATACTTTATCTAAAAAGGAGAAGACCGTGTTTTGTAAGTTTCTTCATGGAGTTAAAGTTCCAGAGGGTTACTCTTCAAAGGTTATGAACCTTGTATCGATGAAAGACCTCAAGTTAAAGTCTTTAAAGTCTCATGATTGCCATGTTCTAATGGAGAATTTGCTACCCATTGGTATACGTTCCATTTTGCCTAAGAAAGTGCGCAAGACCCTAACCAAACTTAGTTTCTTCTTTAAGGCGATTTGTAGTAGAGTGATTGACCCTGGAAAGTTGCCATCATTGCAAAGAGAAATTACTGTCACTTTGTGTGAGCTTGAGATGTATTTCCCACCTTCGTTTTTTGACATAATGATTCATCTAATAGTTCATCTGATTAGAGAGACACAATTGTGTGGCCCATGTTACATGAGATGGATGTATCCGTTTGAGCGTTACATGAAGATATTAAAAGGTTATGTGAAAAATCGATCACGACCCGAGGGTTGTATTGTTGAGAGCTACATAGTTGAAGAAGCTATTGAGTTCTGTACCGGCTATCTATCTAGTCTTGAATATTCTGTGGGACTGCCAAGGTCTCGTCACTTAGGAAGCATTAGTAAAGGGATGTCAGGAACAAAAATATTGATGGTATCAAGGAAAGAACTAGATGACGCACACTTATATGTTTTGCACAATGATACTGAGGTTGATTCATATGTTTCCAAGCACATGGACATACTTAAGAGTGATCACCCATATAAGACTCAAGTTTGGTTAACAAAAGAACATAATCGGAGTTTCATAGTGTGGCTAAAAGAGCACATTGATTTCGAATTTGCTATGAATCCTTCCTCGATTTCAGAAAGATTGAGATGGTTAGCTAAAGGTCCAAATATGCAAGTTTTCTCTTACACCAGCTATCTAATGAATGGGTACACGTTCTATACAAAAAACCATGATGATCAAAGTAAAATGCAAAATAGCGGGGTGACTCTTGTAGCTCAAGCTTTGCATACATCAAGTGCCAAAGACAGAAATCCCATATATGCGAATATGTCATACTTCGGGGTCATTGAACACATATGGGAGTTGGATTACAACATGTTTCGGGAGCCTGTGTTCCAATGTAAGTGGGTTGACAATAATAGTGGTTTACAGATTGATGAGTCGAGGTTCTTGCGGGTGAATTTCAATAAGTTAGGATATAAAGATGAGCCTTTTATTTTGGCATCCCAAGCTCAACAAGTGTTTTATGTCACTGATCCAGTTGATACAAATTGGTCCATTGTTTTATTGACAAATAAAAAATTGGTGAATGACATTGAGGATCAAGCAACCGATGATGATGGTATTGAGGACGACCCTTTCATTGGGACATCACTACCAATTGTAGGTGAAAGTACTCCTATAGAGGATTTTGTGTATGTTAGAAACGATCATAGTGATGGGATTACGATTCGTCAAAAAAAAAATACTAAGACGCGAATTGCAAATACAATTATATCAAAGAAAAGGAAAAGGTAATTTAGACTTACATCATATGCTTTTTATCTATTTCCAAGTAGTTATTTTACATAGTTTTCATCTTCTTGTCTGTTTATTTATTTTGGATAGATAAATATAACAATAACAATGATTATGTTTTATTGCAGGTTAGATGGCGGATCATAGTGATCATCACAGTGATCATGACAGCGATCATCAGTGTGATGTTAAAAAGTATATCAGAAAGCAGGCTCCTCGTGGAATGACGGTCAAAAAAGATATCATCAATCGAGTAAATAAAGGAAAAGGAAAAGTACCAGTAAGTTACTAATTACTAATTACTAATTAACTTATTAATTCAACACTTAGTTTTAATTGTTTGTTAACTAATTTACTAATGACATAATGTAGGTGTTGTGGAATATTAAGGGCCAGCCAATTGGGGATAATCGCGCAGATTTGGTTACCTTCCTCGGTAGTAAGGTAAAACAAATGATACCAATTACAATCAGTACTTGGAGTGAGAAAAGTGCTGTTTTGAGGAAACACAAAGAGGAGTTTTGGTTAACAATACAGGTATATAATTTTACATCTCTTTAGTAATCTTATTTAATAAATTTGTAACCATATATATTTATATCATTTTCATTGAATATGTGTATGCAGAAATATTTTGATGTGGATGAGTCCCAAAAAGACTGGTGTATGAAGGAAGCTGGAAAGCTACATCGGAATTTCAGAGGTAGTCTAAAAAAAATGGTTGTTTGATAATAGTGGAAACCTCAGATGGAAGCCTCCAACGCCATATAGTGGATTTATTACGGAGGAGGATTGGGTTACATTTGTTAGGAGACGCACCGAAGATAAAGATTTCATGGTTAATACTATAATCTATTAAGTTATAACTTAAAATATAGTTGACAATTATATATTATACATTAATGTATATTTATGTCTCTAAATAGGAACTATGCCAAGCGAATCGAGAGAGAGCTTCTGGTTGTGAGTACCCTTATAGAGGCGGTGCTAGTGGATATCAAGTTTTTGAAGAGAGATTGGTAAGACACAATAAGCTTGATTTCTCTTTGTTTAATAAATCTTTTGATTTATAATTTCTTAACATTTGGTAAATTTAAATATAGTTGGAGGAGAGTGGGAAAGATCCTACTAAAGAAAGCATTGAGCGACATTTTTTGTGGGTAGCAGCCAGACAAAAGGATGGAGAGGTTGTGGATCCCAAAACTAAGGAGGTGACCGACAGAATTGTAAGTATTTCCAAAATTAGAATATTGTTTTGAAACTTTTATGATATTTAAAATGTATAATAATTTTATTTATTATACTTTTGTTTGTGAATCAGGAAACCATATCAGAGTCTGTGTCACAGGGAGAGATCACTGATTGCTCTGAAAAGGAAATCCTTACTCGTGCCTTGGAAAAGGAAGAATACACAGGTCGTACAAGGGGTTGTGGATTTGGCGTTAATCCATCCAACTACCTTGGATCAAAGAAGAGAACTTATGAGGAGCATCATGATTGTAAACACAGTAGAGAGTTGCGGGTATTGTATGAAGGTCTAAGGTCTGAACTTAGTCAAATCAAATTGCACTATGGGTTGGTTTCGCCTGCAGTACCATCCCCTGCCACAGATAGCGCACGAGATAGCTGCACCATTCCGTCAACTAAGGTATTAATTTTTTTTTGAGGATAAATAAGAAATTAATTATTAAACTCTCTTTCTTCTACGCAATGTATTTATTAATTTTTGTTTATAATTGATTTAGGACAACAATGAGTGTGAGTGTGAATTGTATATCTCAAACTCACACCAAATGGTTGCAATAGGCTTCACATGTGACCAATTGGGAACTTTGATGCACAATTTACCCATACCTCCAAATCATGTTAGAGTCAGAGTTGATTGTGCAATTGTGGGGGATTGCATTTTGCCTGCTCCAATACCCAGTATAGATTTACTAACTGTGCAAGATGCATTTGGTACATTTGTGGCATGGCCGGCACACCTTATTGTTGTAAGTGACAATATATTTGTAACTAACTAATTATTTTATTTTGTCATTTATTGTGTGCTAGCTAACGAATTATTTGATTTATATATAGGTACGCCAAAATGCAAAATCTAGGGGCAAAAGTGTTAGCAAGGCAATATCTACTAGCAAGAAAGTGTCTCAGTCCGGCCGTTCAACACAAGTTTCTCAGCCTGCCCCTCAAAAAGTGACTCGGCACTCTCCTCCTCCAACAGTGACTCAGCCCTCTCCTCCTCCAACAGTGACTCAGCCCGCCCCTCCTCGAAAAGTGACTCGGTCCACCCTTGCCCCAAAAGTGACTCAGCCCGCCCCTCCAAAAGTGACTCAGCCAGCCCCTCCTCCAATAGTGTGTCAGCCCTCCGCCTCTTCCATTGATGATTCTAGGATTATTTTGTATACCGAAATGCATGCACAATTCAAGATGGATGATGAAACCCCGCTTGTATTGGAGATGGATGACAACATTTTTGGAAATCCCGATCAACTATTGATAATCCCAAAACAGGATATTAATGATTTATGTCAGATGAATTGGGCAACCAGTGTTTGTATTAGAGCATATATCAGGTACGTATGTAATTTATTATTTAACATCATTGAGTTTATTTTATTATATCGTTAATTTAATTTATATATACATATACCTCTAATTGTAGGTGCTTGTATCATAACATTTTGGTCCCTTCGGAGCGGACACAGAGATATGTGTTCTTGTGTCCGGATAGTACACACCTCCGTAATGTCAGGGAGGATCTGTCTAATTATAACGACCTTGTGGAACAAAACAAGACAGATGTTACAAATTATATCACTCGACGCTTATCGGATGCTCAACATAGAGGCGTCGATACCATGTTTTTGGCACCGTGTCTCGTAGGGTGAGAGATTTAATCTATTCTTATATAACATGCATTTTTTAAATACTAGTCAATTACTTATTCAAAGTTTTATTTTGTAGGGATCATTGGATTTTGTTTGCAATAAATCCTAAGACAGATACGGTGTACTACATTGATTCTGTGCATGGTCATTTCAACACCCACCCAGACTTGGTTGTCATATTTAATAGGTGTGTGTATTTCGATCACTCTGCATATTTCTTTGTTTTAGTTGTTAACTATATGTATTTTTAATAATATAGTTATATCCAATTGTGTTCAGTTGTTTGAAGGAATATTGGGGATTGGAACAATCACAGACAAAATGGGTGCCAATAGTGGTAAGTTTGTAATCAATCTTCTCATATATTTATTTACATTATTGTTGTCAAAATAATGTATTAAATTAAATTTAACAATTAACTAATCTTTTGTTTTGTAGTGTCCGAAACAACCAAATAACAATGATTGTGGGTATTACGTAATGAGATTTATGAAGGAAATTACTACCCACAATCAAATGGTTATCCCCAGACAGGTATCTTTACAGAACTCTTTTTTATTTTGATTTAACCATATATTTCAATTCTAATTTTATTTAATTATATAATTTCAGTATTTTTCCGATTGTCGGTGGAAGACATACTCTACTGCACAGATTGATGAGCTTAGAGGAGAGTGGTGCCATTATGTCTCGCAATTCTTTTGATTTTAGATAGATTGTAATGTTGTAAATTGTTAGAGTTTTATTGATTGGATACATGCATATGAATTGGTTCATGCATATGTAAGTTGCTAACTTGTTTTAATTTAGATACATATTGTAAGTAGCTTGCTAATTTTGGATACATGCATATGAATTGGTTCATGCATATGTAAGTTGCTAACTTGTTTTAATTTAGATACATATTGTAAGTAGCTTGCTAATTTTGGATACATGCATATGAATTGGTTCATGCATATGTAAGTTGCTAACTTGTTTTAATTTAGATACATATTGTAAGTATCTTGCTAGTTTTGGATACATATTGTTAGAGAGTTTGATTTGGATACATATTAATTTGTTAATATTGTAAGTTGCTAAGTTTTGGATACATATAATAACTTGTTAGCTAGTTTGTTTTGGTTTGTGATCATATTGGTGCATTGGGATATATAACTAGTTATATATATATATATATATATATATATATATATATATATATATATATATATATATGTTGTTAGTATATAATGGATTGGATTGGTATTAATTGGCTGTATATGACTAGGAAATTATCAAATGTAAAAAGGAAAATACAAAAAAACAAGAAAAAAAGGAAAAAAAAAATTAAACAATGGGCAGCGCTTGGTGTGAGAAGCGCTGCCCATTCACCTAGTGCGTATAGCAATGGGCAGCGCTTGGTAAAGGGAAGCGCTGCCCATTGCTAAACGTGCTAGTTGAATGAGCAGCGCTTGGTGGGAGAAGCGCTGCTCATTCACCAGCAATGGGCAGCGCTTTCCTTTACTAAGCGTTGCCCATTGCTATACGCGCTAGGTGAATGGGCAGCGCTTCTCCCACAAGCGCTGCTCATTCACCTTGCGCGTTTAGAAATGGGCAGTGCTTCCCCTTACCAAATGCTGCCCATTGCTAAACGCGCTAGGTGAATGAGCAGCGCTTCTCCCTTCAAACGCTGCCTATGGCTATTAATGAGCAGCGCTTCTCAAACGCTGCCCATTTTTGGGGAGGAATCACCAGCGCCAAATTTAGCAGCGCCCAGAAACGCTGCCCATGGCTAAAAAAAAACGCTGCCCATCCCCAAATCTGTTGTAGTGTTAGTCACTGCTAGGGAAGTCTATAGCTCTGTTAGTGCACTATTCATGATTAGTATTAGTTAATTTTCACATAAGAACAAAGAATAGAGACAAGTAGTAATGCTTTTCAATAGTCAATTAAGTAGCGAATACAAACATGTAAAAGCTTTCGTTAATATTGCTTAACTTTGGTATCCTTCCTTTAAATTCAACCTATAAAGAAGACATTCAAATAATGTGCTTAAGTTATATGCATTTGTAACAAAGGGAAAACTTGAATATTGATATTGCACCTTTAATATAGTTATCCGTGTGAATTATATATACCCACCACGAGTTTCTTTCTTTCCTTTTTTTCCACTTCAAGAAAAATCACATGGTACATGCATACATGCCCTCCACAAACTCATTCATAACTAATTTCAAAAGGTGTGCCGTGTGCATTACCTTACTCTACCTGGTTTCCCACTAATCTAAAATTAAGACTATGCCACGTTTAGTTTTCTTTCTAAATTTTCATTCTTTATTTTCAGAATATATATATATATATATATATATATAGTCAAAATACTAGTATATTTGAAAATAATAAAAATACTACGAAATTGTTTTCATTGTTTCTTTAATCATGTAAACACTAGTATACATATCTTATTTAAAACAGTTAACTATATAAGAAGACCTCTATTTAATTGATTTTGCGTATAGAAAAGAAAAAACCTCTTTTCAGCAGTGGTAAGCAAGCATGGGACGGTGGAGAATGCCACAATGAGATGTAAAGGTAAGTTATTGATTAATCACATTTATTTATATTGTATAGTTTTATTTCTTTGAATCTTTGGTTGAGATGTAAAGGTAGGCAAAAGTGGACTCAAAAGACAATGGTATTATTGGTAGGGTCCACCAAAAGTAGCCTCAGATTGCCGACCACATCCACAAAGCCTTTGTCTTTTTCCTTTGTGCTTTTTTAGACTCTGCCTCCAAAGTTTTACTTACCATACAAAGGAAAAAAAATAAAATATCTTTTCCCTAACTCAGGCATTGCATATGGGTTCTTGTCTAATTATTATTTAAAATATTTAGCATGAGAAAATCATAATGCTGCCCCTGTCTTTATTTTTTGATAATAAAATATGCATTTTAACTATTTGAGCCCAATGTTTTTGAGAAAGATAATCTTTTTTGAGAAAAAATTTGTTAATAGCAGCTTCACCTTTTATATGATGTATAATTTGTTAAACAAGAGATGACAGTATTTAACTCATATCTTACTAATTTTTCACATCTTTTTTCTTGTACACATACTTTTCCTGTACACAAGAAAAAAAGAAAGTATCTATGGAGGGAATTTTGCAACATCTTAATATAATAATCAATTTTAAAGAATACATGCTGACTAATTAAAATTCTAATCAGAAAAAAAAAATTACATTCACCTAATAGCAGGTATTCTTGTGTTATCTAACTTCCTTTTTATTTTGTTGACAATAGATACTGAAAATAAGAGTAATTTCCTGCTGATAAGGAAATATCATTGAAATAAAAACTTCATTGTTAAGGAAAGAAAATGTTAAGGTAAATGTTTTGAAAATTGGACCGGACATCAAACCTGTGAGATCGGAGTCATGGTTCAATTACATTAAGCTGTTTGAAGTGACAAGAAACCTTGATCCAACCACTCAAATGACAGAACTACAGATAATGTCGATTCATAATTTAATTGGTTAAACCATTCATTAGTTCGATTTTTAAAACACTAGTTTAGATACACACAAAAAACATGATGCTAAGGACTGCAATTTATGAACTTTTCTCCATCAGAGAGTTATTGAGCTACTATCTACTAACTTCCAACTGCAGTTTTCTCAAATGAAAGATGTATAAATCCAACCCTACACAAACTAGTGACAGCAATATAATAATGAAATATCATTTATTTTGAGCTTTCCATCCATTGATCTATCTATTTGATAAATCAGCTATCATTTCTATAAACAGCTATCATTATAAAGTAATTGATTGGAGAGCTAAAACCATAATGTTATTCCTGAAATCTAATAGCTTTCCTCAGTAGAGCCAAATTCACATGATTAATCAAAAGTATGCAACAAAAAAAAAACAAGTACACACAATTTATGTACACCACGAAGGATTTTTCCGAGAGGCAATTGGATTTGGATCGCATCTTAAAACCTGAAGTTCGAGTTTTGGGTGTGGCAAAAATTTTGTTGGGAGGAGAGAATCACCTGACCGGCAAAACTGATATACACGTGACCAACCAAGTTCTCCAGCGTAAATTATTCAACGACGTAGCCAATTGATACCGCGCTTCAATAACATTATAAAAAACACAATTTATGTATCTCGTTCATACCTAATCACCTATTCAAGACACAAGGCTTTCCTTATCCAAAACCAAGATAGGGGCATTTTAGTCATTTACAAGAAATAAGTTTTTTTTTAAAATAAATAAACAAGAGATAAGTTAGGGGATCAAATCAAGAATAATTATATGCTTCTGAAATTTAAAAATAAGTCACACACAAGCCAATTAAGACTTCACATATTACAAAAAAATACTAATAATTCATGTTATATATAATCATGCTCAAGCATAAAGGTCCCCCTAAAGCAAAATCACCTATTAGTGCAAGTCAGCATCAAACACTCATTTCAACCATATTCAAATTCCATCATCTGCCAAACCACCTTTGATAATAAACAAAAAGAAAAAACCAAACCAAACCAAAGAGAGAAGAATCTCTCTAATTGATTTGAGTTTCAAGCTTTTCCAACTTTCCCTTCTTTTCTGAACTTCCTCATATGAAAACCAAGTTTTTCTTTTCTTCTTGTGCTTAAACTCCACAAAGCCAAGGAATAAGGAAAATCAGTTTATGATTCTTATTTTTCTTGCAACATGGTTCAAAGAAAAGTGGTGGAAAGCAAGGTTGGTATCCAAGGTGAACATGTTATTAAATCAGATAAACTTTTTGTTGCAAATATGAAGGTATCTTCTTCTAATCAAAACATAGATGGAAAAAATAGAGTTTCTGATATGAAGAAGAAGAAAATAAAGAAAATGAAATCAATCAAACTTTCTGATCTTGAAGTTCTTCAATCATCACCACCACCATCATCATCATCATCAAAGAAGGAGCATCCAAATTACATGAAGCCTACAAGCAGTTCACATGCTAAAAAAGAGCTTTTTCCTGTAAGCAATTCTGATTTTAAGAATGTTACTAGAAAATTTTCAAGTGATTCTTCAAAAGTTACAAGTGTTTCTCCTTCTTCTTCTAATAATAAGAAGTCAACAAAAACATTGACTAGAACATTGACAAAGACAACTAGTTTCAAGGCTTCTACTAGAGTTTGTTCTAGAAAATCTCCAAGTTTGAGTTCACAATCACATAGAGCTACTTGTTCTTCAACTTTGAAAGACTCAAAGTTTCCTGAATATCTTATGCTTAGTTCTGGTGGAACTGAATTAGAAGGAAAATCTGTCATAAAGGTTTGTCCATATACATATTGTTCTCTTAATGGTCATCATCATGCTGATTTTACTCCTTTGAAGAATTTCATATCTTCAAGAAGGCGCCAATTGAAGTCGCAGAAGCGCGCAAAGCTTGAAGCTATGAGTCCTCAAAGATTGAAGGTTCCAAGTAAAACAGAGAAAGAATTTGATGTAAAACCTGCATATGATGAAATTGGCATGGAAGATATATTTATTGACATCTATGCTAATGAAAAGGATGTAGAATCTATAGGATCAGAAGAAATGGGAAAAACAGATTTTCTCAAAGAGGTTGAGGATCAAGAAGTGAAGTCTACTATTGAAGATGATTGCATAGCAGCAGATGAAGATGGTGTGAATGTCATGCAAGCTATTCTAAGCATTACCGGTACACTTTCTCTCTCTATTTTTCCTCTGAATCACATACTTTTGAGATTAGGCGTGTACTGATGTCCGACACTGGTGCTATGCACGTGTCCGACAACTCAGATAAGTGTCCTAATTTTTTTTCTTTGCTTCGACAAATCTTGGACACTTCTACATAGTTACAGATGTGCCACCGTAATGATGATCAATGAAAGGGTTAAAAACATTAAATTTGACTACATCATTTTTAGCTTTTCAGTATACTAGATGGAGAGCGAATGTGAAAAACTATCATCTTCTGTTTAAGAACATTTTTGTTATGGAATAAATTATTCCATTTAGATCTTTTATAGATAAAATGTTCATATTTTATTTAATTATAATAAATAGTTATATATATCAGTGTCCTATACTTTTTGAAATAATCAGTGTCGATGTGTTCGTGTCGTGTCAGGTGTATGTGTCAGAGTCTGTGTTTCTTAGCCTATTTATCATATTGATCTTGAGGGGAATTTGGAAAAATCATTTGCTGATGTTGAAATTGATGCAGATGAAAACCACCAAACTAATTGCTCTGATGATCATGAAGAAATGAGTATGGGAAGCTACTGCAGTGATGAGGAACAAATGGAGGATATTGACAATGATATGGATGATTCTGCTTCTGATTCTGATTCCAAATCCAATGGTCTGAATTGGGAAGAGGAACAATTTTATGAATTTGATCATGAAAATGATGCTGATTCTTCTTCTGATGATGACTCAAAAGTTGAGTCCTTATCTGAAAGTTCTCATGATATGTCAGTTACATGGTTAGATGATATCCTTAGCAGTTATTATGAGGATATTCTAGTTGATCAAACACTCAAAGAATCCAAATTAGAAGAAAGCAACTATGTTGAAGAACAAGAACAATCTTATGATGGAAATTGTGGAGAAGAAAATGAAAAGAAAGTGGATGATGTGGCCAATTGTAGCATGAACAAGGCACTAGATGAGGAAATAAATGACAATATCCAATGTCAAAATATGAATGAAACATGCAAAGTTGATGAGACTATTGAAGATAGCCAAGAGAAAAAAGATGACAACATCAATAATGAGAATCAAATTGAATTTCTTGATGAGGCTGAAGAAAGCATCACAGATGTTAAAGATATTCTTGAAGTGGTTGAAAAAGATGAAGATAAAAGTAACAAGTTGAAAAGCAAAAGTTGCATATATGATGAAGAGCAAGAAACAAGTGAGGATTGGAAAGGTTTAATAAGGAGTAAGAGGGGTAATGATGATAATGATGAAGATGAAATGAAGAGTTTTAATCCAAGAGAACCAAATTTTCTTCCATTGGTACCTGAAGAAGAAGGAGAAAAAGTTGATTTGAAGCATCAAATGATGGATGAGAGAAAAAATGCAGATGAATGGATGATTGATTGTGCATTGAGACAAGTTGTCACAAAACTTGCTCCTGCTAGGAAGAAGAAAGTTGCATTGCTAGTTGAAGCCTTTGAATCAGTAATGCCTATACAGAAATTTGGATCCCATTTGAGAAATGATTCTGCTTTTGTTCATTCAAGACACATTCAAGCTTGTAACTGATAGATCACGGATGCTAATGAGGTACAAATTTCAACACCTATCGCTTTTTCATTCTGTTTTCTATGCATAATAATCATTAGAAACCAGACACAAGACACCACATTGACATGGACATGGACATGTAGACACCGATAATAATGGAGAAAATAAACATAATCGAACTGTCGGTGTCCAACACGATCGGACACATCTTCAATTTGAAGTGTCAATGTTACATAGATTGACATGGGAGCTTGTTAGAAGAATAAATTTATTAGCATATATTAAGTTATATTATGCCTAAAAATTTGATACGAAAAATTAAATTTATTAAAGGGCTATTCGAAAGGTGGCTTCTAGGGTGAGGGATCAACTAGGTTTCTCACCGGTATACCACTATTTTATATTATATTTGGCGAACAACTTGACTGATATATCAATGAGGGACTTAGTTCGCTCCTCACCCTAGAAGGCACCTATTTGAAAAAATTATAAAGATGGAGGATCAAATGAAAGATCATTATATTTTTTTTTGACAAAGAAAAATAATTATATTTTAAAAGATCAATAACATGTTTAATCCAAACTTATAATATAGTCAACCAATAATAAAGTTCCTCTTCTACTTTGTTTTTTTGTTTTGGTTGGTCTGTAGGAGAAGGTCAACCCAACGTGTTATCTTGCAGAGGAAGCATTGCCAATCTCCAGCAAGGAGTGATCATGATGCTTATTTCTGAAGAATGGAAGGAAGCAATCATGCTTGGAGAATTTAGAGACTTGTAATAATTGTAAAATTGAAATTGAAGCTCCAAAAATGGAATTTATGGTTCCAACTTAGTTATATATGAGTTTGCTTTACAAAATTGTTTAGTCTAAAACTTTAACTATGTGTTTATGTTTGTATCTGACTCACTAGTGCTTGATTGGTTTTAAGTGTTATGAATTGAAGGCTATCCACGCCTCTGGATTCTGTTAATCTTATTTGTACTGTTAATCTTATTTGTACTTTGTATAATATAATGCACAAGGAATGAAGAATACACCTATAGTTTTAGGAGTGTCGCGTATCGAACACTAACACTTATATGACACTCACACGATACGTGTCCGACACTTCACCTAAGTTTCTAATTAAAAATTTAATTTTTTTTTGTAGTGACACCTTTACGACACATAAAGGACCCACTTTTGATCTCTTTTCGAGTCAATGTCTCGCTCCCTCTTGATAGTATCTAGTCACGGTAACCATCTCCCTCTCGTTCATGTTTATGCTTCTTTCAAAATTGACGTCCATTCTCTGTTTTTCGCTTGAATCTATGCTTCATCCTTGATTATCAAGGGGGCGTATTTTTTTTTTTGCGGTCCACGTGTTTTAGAGAGAGCGAGTGTCCGCCTTCTCTCTAACATTTCGTGCCGTCATCCCCACCCAAAAATTAGGTTTTCGTGGTGGTTTCTCGCCCCAGCTTGCTGCATCTGCTCCCCTTTGGGGTTTTATTGCTCCTACTTCTGTAGGTTTTGCTAATGGCTCTGATGGAAAAACTAAAACGACCTGATTTCCCTGTTGAGGAGGGAGCTCTCCTTGTGGTCGAAGATGATGAAGGTGATGGTGGCGAAGTGATTCAACGCTCACTGGCTGGAAAGTTGTGGACGGAAAACCCGTTGAACACTCGCGCTTTCAAATCGACGATAGTGGATGCGTGGAGACTAAAGAAATCGGTGGAGGTTCAGGAATTAGGGAAGAATTTGTTCCTGTTCACCTTCTCCACCAAACGAGATTTGGAGAATGTGATGAACTCGGGCCCGTGGAATTTTGACAGACATGTCCTTGTTCTCAAACGCATCTCAGGCAACGAGCAACCTTCTGAGATGGCTTTGGATTCAACATCTCTCTGGGCTAGGATTTATGACCTACCTCTCAGGCTGCGAACAGTAAACATGGCAACAAGATTGGGTAACATGATGGGATCGTTTGAAGAAGTGGAAATTGTGACTGTAATAGGATAGGAAAATTCATGAGAGTAAAGGTTGCGCTGGATCTGAAGAACCCAGTTAGAAGAGGAACGGTGATTCGATTCCGAGGGAAAGATATTAAGGTCTACTTCAGGTATGAGCGACTCCCTGCGTTTTGTTTCATATGTGGTAAATTGGGTCACCAAATGAAAGAGTGTGATGAGGATGAGAATTCGAATCCTGATGAATTTGAGGATATGGAAGAGAAAGATCTGCCTTTTGGACCCTGGTTAAGAGCTTCCCCCCCCCCCCCCCCCCCCCCGCCCAAACAGAATTATGAAGCAAAGAAAGAGAGCCAAACTAGCTCTTGTAATAAGAGTCTCTTTGCTACGTCTAGTAGCAGCAAAGTGGAGGGTAGTGGGAAAACAAAAGAGGAGGTGGAGGTTGTTCAACCAACAAATGCTTCTGTAGCAAAGGAACCTACATTAGCACAACTTAAGGTGAAGAAAAACAAAGCTGTTGTAGATGTAGAGGAGGTGGCTGAATCATTGGGATGTATAGATATTACACCAAAAGGTCCTAAATTGAGATGCAATGTGGAAGGTGAGCCTACCAGTAAACCAACCAACACTTCTTCCAAGCCTAAGAGCAATCAAAGACCTTGGGTGATAGTCAACAAGAATGGATATTGATAGTCAACAAAATGAATCAGAGGGGGTGTTGGAGAGCCAACACCTCCTATCCCAATGAAAACTATTAGTTGGAATTGTAGAGGGTTGGGGAATCCCTATGCAATTCGAGCTTTGTTGAGGCTCACAAGACTTGAAAATCCCATGGTGTTGTTTCTAATGGAGACTAAATTAAAAGCTTCGGAGATGGAGGCTATCAGAATAAAATGTGGGTTTAATTGTGGTTTGGCTGTAGATTGCAATGGTTCTGGAAGAGATAGGGCTGGTGGCTTGGCTTTGTTTTGGGTGGATAATTTGGACGTCATTGTCATATCTTACTCTCTTGATCACATTCATGGTAAGTGCAAGGATGAGGAGAGTGACTCACATTGGTATCTTACTGGCATTTATGGTTTCCCTGTTGAGAACTATAAATGGAAAACTTGGCAAATTTTGAGGACTCTATTCTGAGGTTGAGGGTAAATGGGTCTGTTTTGGTGATTTTAATGACATTGTGGACAACAGGGACAAAATTGGGGGAAATGATAGGACTGATGTTCAACTTAGCTTGGGAAGAAACTGTATGGACCACTGCAATTTAATTGAAGTTGACTATGTTGGATACCCGTACACTTGGTCTAATGGCAGAAATGAGGAGGATAATATTCAATGCAGGATTGACAGAGTTTGTGCTCATTTTGAGTTCACTGCCAAATTCTCTCCAATTGAAGTTACTCACCTAGCTAGATTTGGGTCTGATCATGCGGCTATTTTGATTCATCTTGAGGTCCCCCTCTCATGAGAATAGGAGAAGGAAGCCTAGAATTTTTAGGTTTGAGGAAGCTTGGTCAAAGGATTCTAACTGTGAAAATAATATAAGGAGAAAATGGGCCAGAAACCAAAATTCTTGCATTGAGAAAATTGAAAATATGAAGAGCCTGGACTTGGATTTTGATGATTACAGATTAAGCAACATCAGGAAGGAGATTGGTAGGACTGAGAAAGCCTTGAAGGAGAGAAATATGTGGAATGGCAGCAGTGAGGAGATTAATAGATACAAAGAACTTGACAAACAACACCAAGAGCTTCTGAAGATTGAGGAAACTATGTGGAGACAGAGGAGTCATGCAATGTGGTTGAAAGATGGGGATAAAAACACCAAATTTTTCCACCACAAGGCAAGCCAAAGAAAGAAAGTCAATGCTATCAAGAAGGTTAGAGATGAGGATGAAGTGTGGTGGAGAGAGCCTAAGCATATCGAAAGAGTTTTTGTTAACTACTATGCTAATCTATTTGCATCTTTGGAGCCTGAGGAGATTGAGGAGACTTGTGAAGCTATTAGAAAGAAGCTTAGTGATGACATGAAGGCCAAATGTTCTTCTAATTTCTCTGTGGATGAAGTTCTTGAAGCAATTTACCAAATGCATCCTCTTAAGAGTCTAGGGCCTGATGGTCTCCCAGCTTTGTTCTTTCAGAAGTTTTGGGGTACAGTGGGTAGGGATATCACTGATCTTACTCTCAATATTCTCAACAATGAAAGATCACCTGAAGACATCAACAAAACTTTCATAGTCCTCACTCCCAAGTGTAAGAATCCTGTCACCCCAAGCCAATTTAGACCCATAAGTTTGTGTAATGTGGTAATGAAAATTGTTACCAAGGCAATTGCTAACAAAATGAAACAGTTTCTGCCTGATGTGATTGATGAGGAGCAAAGTGTGTTCATTGCTGGTAGATTGATTACTGATAATGCTCTAATTGCTATGGAGCGCTTCCACTGGTTGAAAAAGAAGAAGAAGGGGAAGAAGGGTACAATGGCTCTGAAGTTGGATATGTCTAAGGCCTATGACAGAATTGAGTGGAAGTTTGTTGAAGGTGTGCTCTCAAAAATGGTGTTCCCCCACAACATGGTTCAGCTCATTGGTAGATGTATGTCTACGGTGTCCTACCAAATCCTTATCAATGGCCAACCTAGCTGCAGCTTCAAGCCTGAAAGAGGGTTGAGGCAAGGTGATCCTCTATCACCATACCTTTTCATTCTTTGTGCAAATGTTCTTTCTGGTTTAATTCATAAACAAGTTAGGGAGGGTAACATTCATGGCATAAAAATTGCTAGAAATACACCACAAATATCGCACTTGCTTTTTGCAGATGACAGCCTTCTTTCACAAGAGCAAATTCTAATGAAGCCGACACTGTTTTGAGAATCCTTGCCACTTACTGAGAGCTTCTGGTCAGATAGTCAACATGGAGAAATCTGAGTCTTCCTTCAGTCAAAATGATCTTGAAAGAGACAAACAAATGATCTGTAACAGGATGGGAGTAACGACAGTGAAACTCATGGTAGATACCTTGGCCTACCAATTCCATTTGGAATGTATAAGAAGGTTATCTTCTCCTTTGTGCTTGACAGGATTTGGAAGAAGCTTAAGGGGTGGAAAGAGAAGTTCTTATCAAGAGCTAGTAAGAAAACTCTTATCAAAGCTGTGGCCCAAGCAATACCAAACTATGTGATGAACTGTTACAAAATTCCAGATGGTTGCTGTAAGGATATTGAATCTATGATTGCTAAGTTTTGGTGGGGTGATAGTGAAGGGGAAAGGAAAATTCATTGGCTAAGTTGGCAAAGAATGGCCAAGAACAAGACTCAAGGAGGCTTGGGATTCAGAGAATTCAAGGAATTCAACACTGCTCTCTTGGGGAAACACTGCTGGAGATTGTTAACCAGGGAAGGATCTTTAGTGGAGCAAATCTTCAAGGATAGATATTATCCTAGAACTTCCTTTATGGGGGCAGGCACAGGTTTCCAACCAAGCTATGCTTGGCGAAGTATTCTGAGTGCAAAGGAAGCTGTGATGAAGGGTGGTAGATCGGAAATTGGTAATGGGAGAAATGTGAAGATTTGGGGTGATAATTGGCTTCCAAAGCAATCTGGGTTTAAAGTCAGCAGCGCTGTTTCTGTGCTTGACGAGTTGGCTACTGTGGAGGCTTTGATTGATCCCATCTCCAAGCAGTGGAATAGACAGGTACTGTTCTCCTGCCTATCTGTATATGAGGCTAAACAAGTCCTAAATATTCTCTTGTCTGTTAGATTACCTGATGATAAATTCATTTGGCACTGGGAGAAAAATGGTGAATACTCTGTGAGGTCTGCCTATCGTGTCTTTTTATGAGGTAAAGATCAGAAATGTTGCAAGTCCATCTAGCCATATTGTGGAGAAGCTTTGGAAGGAAATTTGGAGAGCTAAGGTGCCTAATAATGTCAGGAACCATCTATGGCGATTGGCAAAAAATATCCTCCCAACTAGATGCAACCTTGCTAACAAAGGTATACAACTTGACTTGCTCTGCCACTACAACATTTTGACCCTACGGCAACGCCTAAAATTTCGGTGCTTAAAAAACCGTTGCCTTAGATAGCAATGGCAACGGTTTTTTGAGCCCGTTGTCGATTCATTTTTTTTTAAAATTTTTTTTTGGCAACGGCCAAAAACCGTCCCCTTAAGGTCAACAGCAACGGTTTTTCTTTGATCCTATAGCCAACGTTTTAAAACCGTTGTCATAGAGTGAACGATTAAAAAAAAATACTAGGCGCTAAAAAGGTGGCGCCTTTTCTAATTTTTGCCCAAAAATTAGGCGGTACCACCCCTTTTCCATTTCTAATTTTTACTAAAACACAATATCTGATAAAAAAACTCAACCTAATTTGATTGAAAAAACTCAAAACCTAATCTCGTTGAAAAAAACACAGAAACACAATTTCCACCAAAGCTCTCACAAGGTTCTTCCCAAGGCTCTCACGATTTCCACCAAGCAAGCGTTTCACCAAGCAAGGTTCTTCCCAAGGAATCACCATGACGTAGTAGGTTTGCTCGCTGAACTACGTAAGTAGGTTTCCTAGTTCCACCATTCACGATCTTCCCCATTCACACTCGCTGAACTACGTACGGTTGATTTCAACCAAGGTTCTCACGATTTCCACCAAGGATCTCACGATTTCCACTCAAAACCCAGAGTTCAGCGAAAACCCTAACCAAGGCTCTCACGATTTCGGACTTCGTAGGTAGCCGATCTCATTCATGCACGTGTTCCTTCTTTGAAGGTAGTAAGGTATTTCCTTCAACTACTTCTTTTCCGTATTTCTGAGTTTGGGGATTCATCTTCTTTGCAAAGGGTAAAATTTCCAATTTTTGTTTTTATTATTAGTGAAGTAGTTGGATTGTTGTAATGGAATGAGTGTCACGTCGTTATTTAATTATGTGAAAAGTGAGTTGAGTTGGTTTTATGAAATAGTAGCTCAGAAATCTTTATTTTAGACTCTGCTGCACAGGTGTTTGATAAATTGCCACTTGTTTCAAAGCCTATTTATTGGTGATAGTTATAGTTGTTGTTTGGATATTGATTGTTTCCTCGTTTACTCTTTCTTTGATATTGTGTTTTGGAATGAACTATGTAGTTTAATGCTCTGAAATCTCTTTTCTTTTTTCTGATAATGCTTAGTGCTTAGTGCTATGATTATGGCATGTCGATTTTATTCAGAAGAGCTCCCAACACTAAGTTGTGATAATGCTTAGTGCTATGATTATGGCATGTCGATTTTATTCTGCTAATGCTTCTAAGAAAATACTCCTTTATGGCACTTCCTAATATTGTGAAGTAAAACTTTATTTAGTCTCTAAACAACTCCACCATTCTAATGCCCAATAAAATGAGACCTCCTTAGATTAGCTTTAGCTTTAGATTCATTGCTGCAGGCTTATGGAGAGGTACCTGGAGTGCCTATGGTTCCATCCACTTTCGCCGCTGTGATTCTTAAACACTTAACAGAAATTATTTTTTGTTGATTGGAAGTGCTGATGTTATGGGTTTTAAGGAAAAAGATTGAGAAGAGGAAGAATAAAGGCTTTTGAAGTATGAATGTTAGATGATAGAAGCGTTATGCTAGTTGCATCTGCTTGTTGGTCTGGGGAAAAGAGGTAACCAAATTTAGTGTGTGATATCTAAATTGTGTTGTGAATTTGTGTTCACTTTGAGTCTTTTAGTGCTGTTTTAGTTTATATCTTGTTACAATACTCCTGATATTACATTGTTATGGTGCACTTATGTTTTTGTTTCCCTCTTCCACATTTTTTGACATATACTAATTATAAAATAAACAGAACAACTCATTTCTTATAGTAGTCAAATAAAATTGGAAGTATAATACATAAATATTTTTCCTAGAAGTTATTATTATCATTTTGAGAGAGAGAGAAGAGAAGAAGGCTGTTTTGTGTTTGTTTTGTGAGTTGGAAGGAATTGGTTTATGTTATCATGTTTTATAGTTATTATCACTTACGTCCTCCTCATTGCTATCATGTTCTATAGCTTTAGCTTCTATTTTCTGAATTTGTTTTGAATATGTGTTATATTATAATTATAATTGTAGTGTTGATAGTTCTTTTCATTATGTATTTGTTAACAATTAGATATTCTTCAACCTTCCATTCATGTTACAAACTACAAAGGGTGTCGGAAATGGACAAGGACAATGATTTTGATCTTCAACAACTTAAAGCTAAATCAAGTGTGGACTTGATTTAAAAGTATAAAATCAAGGTGGAAAATGAGAAAGCTTCAAAAAGAAGAAAGGGAATCAATTCAAATCGAGGAAAAAATCAACAACATATTAGAAGCACTCCACAGCAACCTATTTGCCTCGTAAGAAGTTATTTCCAAGTTTTCTAAATCTATTGGAAACATTCTAACATAAGAAGAAAGCACGGAAAATGATAGTTTTTAAGATTTACAATGAATCAAATATACTTATATCCATCAAGATATACTTTTAATCATCTGGTAGTATGGAAAAATACTAAATGAGTATGATACCAGATTGCCTGTTAATATCAGTTTGTGTATGAGTATATACATAGTTAATATATAGTGAATCTGTCCTGTATAATGTATGAATGCATAGTGAGTGTATCCACTGTAATATATAGTGAATCTGTCCTATATAAGTTATTTACAATGAATGCATAGAACATTCTATTTACAATGAATTTGTCCTATATAATGTATGAATTTATGAATCTGTCCTATTTACAATGAAAGCATGCATTTGTATTAAGAAGCTCATAGTGCTCCACGTTCTTCGACATCAACACATGCCCCAAAAGCTCATAGGGTAAGAGTCACTTTATTGGTATCTCTTTTGTTTGTCTTTAAACTTTGATTGCTAAGTTTGTGTCTCTAGTGACTTGTATTAAGAAGCAAGTGTTCATTAACTTTGTCAATGAATTGATAATTCGACCATTTCTGTGTTGTATGCTTTACAACTTGGTCCTTATTATTCCATCAAAGCCTTATAGATGCTGACAGATCATTATAAAATCTGAACTTACACAGAAATTTATTGACAAGTAAATTGAAATGATTATTGCTCAATAAAAATATAAAAAATATTCATTTGAAGGCTGAAGTTTTAACTAATAGAGTATTGTATATTACTTTTTCATGTCAAAGTAAAGAGTTCATGCATTTATCAATTGAGATGAACTAATAGAGTATTGTATATTGCATTAATCGAGTTTTGTTACTTTTGTAGGAAAATAATGAAGGTATAGATCAAGATCTTGATGGCTTGGATGATGGAGAGTTTAAAGACATGTGTTGAAGATTGAAGTTTTATTCTTGGAGTGCTTTGTGTACTTTTGCTGTGTGTTTTTGGATGATGGCTTGTTACTTTTGCTGAGTTTTTTTTGTACTTATTAAAGTAACAAATTATTTCGTTTAAGATACATTAATTATGTCCTTGAAGTAGTAAAAGGATCATTATGTCTTTTAAATTGTTTCATTTTAGTAACAAATTGTTTCGATTAAGAAGTTAGTGATGTGATTGAGATGCAAATGATATATAATAGGCTAGTTATTTGTGGTTGTCTGTAATAGCAACGGTTTTATAGCGTTGTTGTTGACATGGACAGTTAAAATAAATAGGGAACGGTTTTTTTGTGTTGCCAATAGCAGCAACGGTTTTTACTTTATCAATGAAAACGGTTTGAGTGTTGCCAGTTCTGGCAACGGTTTTTTATTTTAATATTTAAGGCAACGGTTTTTAAATGTTGCCATACCTGGCAACGGTTTTTAAATGTTGCCATAACTGAAAACGCTTTTTGACCGTTGCCATAGCATAGAAACCAAAACCGTTGCGTTTGAACAGTCAATGGCAACGGTTTTGTGTTTGTGTTGCCTTAGGGTGCAAAAAATCGTTGCCTTTAGTTTAGGCAACGCCCGCAAGAACAACGGTTTCAAAACCGTTGCCAAAGGTTATGGCAACGGTTTTTTGGCTTTAGGAGACGGTTTTCGACCGTTGTCATTGCGTAAAAATGTTGTAGTGGCCCTGTGTAATGTCTGCAGAGAATCATCTGATCATTTGTTGATGAAGTGTCAGTTTATGAAAATGTGCTTGTTTGCCTCACCAATGGGAACTCTCATCGCCCAAGATAGTCACTACCATGCTTGGATGCTTCATTGGTTAACTGGTCCTGAACCTTTTGGTGCCCAGTTATTTGCTGTGTTGTTGTGGAAAACATGGTATGCCAGGAACCAGCTTGTTTTTAAAAACGTGTGGCCTGATCCTGCCCAAGTAGCTACTTCTGCTGTGACGTTTGTCCATGAATTTAATGAAGTTAACAACAGCTCTCGGGTTGCCTTTGGAAATGCTGCTGTCCCTATGCAGGTTGTTAACCTGAGAGGGAGCAATTTTATACATGTGGATGATGGTTCTTTTAATGCTGATAAAACAGGGTGGGGAATGACAGTCAGGACTAGATTTGGGGTTCTCAGTATGGCTGCCACCAAGATTGAACACATCTCACTTGAGCCTCTTGCTGCTGAGTTACTGGGAATCAGATGGAGCTTGACAAAGATCAAAGATTTGGGCCTGCAGGAACCAGTCTTCTTAACAGATTCTGAACTTGCTGTGAAGTGCATAAGGGGAAAGTACAACAATGCTGATGTTGAACCAATTGTTTAGGATTGTAGATTCATTTTATCTAGCTTGGAAGGAGGCTTTATCCATCATATTAGGCGCAATCTTAATTTAGATGCTCACTTGTTAGCTGGCTTGTCTAGATTAGTAGGAGACCGTGTGTGGTCATCTGAAGTTGAGTTAGCTTATTTTACTTCCACGTTTAATGTTTCACTAGTATGTAATGACTCTTCTCTTTATCAATGAAATTGAAGTTTGACATAAAAAAAAAAGGACCCACTTTTGATCTCTTTTCGAGTCGATGTCTCGCTCCCTCTTGATAGTATCTAGTCACGGTAACCATCTCCCTCTCGTTCATGTTTATGCTTCCTTCACAATTGACGTCCATTCTCTGTTTTTCGCTTGAATCTATGCTTCATCCTTGATTATCAAGGGGGCGTATCTAAGCGAGAATGGTTTTCTTATGTGAGTGAGATGAGCAAATCTAGGCCATACAAACCATATATGGATTGTCAACATTAAAAATCTGCTAATAGTTTAAAAAGTTACATGCCAAATTAAAAAAAGTCACATGACTTTTTGTTTTAATCTTGATCATTCATGTTTAGATCTAATGGGTATGATTTACTCCTCTCACTTGATGTGTTCCCGTGTCTACTTAGTGCCATGTGTCCATGTCCTATTCGCCTACTTGGAGTCTATGTATAATGTGCTTCAAAGACAAGGACAACCAATTATTATTACTTTTATATAATTTTCATTTTTTATAATCAAGAATTATAAAAGAATGCAATTATTGATGATATATATAGTAGTTTTGTGCATTTGTCAAATCAAAAAAAGGAGGTTCTGTAATCAAAAGAAGATTATACGTAAAACATATAACACTTTCATTTTACATTTAACATTTTAGTATAGACTGTATAGTAGTAGTAGCCTACTATTATATTAACCAATTCCTGGAGTTCTAGTGACCTTATTAGCTTCATCAACATACAATCGAACACGATTAGTATTGAAATCCATAGTTACAAAGTAGCCAGGTGGAACCACTTGAATTTCAATACCAGTAACTTCCTCTTTTATCTTCTTCTCTGCTTCTTCTGCAGTGACACCAACCAGCTCAGGCCAACTTGTTTTTGCAGGGTTATTATTTGTCCCCAGAAGCTGGTTGTAAGACCCTCTAACACCAAATATATTTTGGATTAACCTGTGAAAAAAAAACAAGAAATATTAACATAATCTGTTAAGATTTTAAAATTGGCACTCACTTGGCAAGGGTTCATTTGGTTGCTCCAGAGGAGGATTAGTTCCTTCCTGTCCTTGTTTTTCTTCTGCCATTAATACTAATCAACTAAGAACTTCTAAAAGGGGTCCTTTGCTGATTTGTAAGAAGATGAAGGTTATGCATGTCAAGCGTGAATTTTGAAGTATTTATAAGACAAAGAGGTTGATTCTAAAACGGCACCTCTTTTGGACATTAGGATAATGAGACAATTTAGCTGGTTTTTCCAATGCCATTTGCCTTGATTTGGTTGTTTCACTTAATCTAACTTTGGACTATATCTTTGAGACACCGTCAAATAATAATGTGAACACCTCTCAGGAATATTCGAACATGAATTCATTATGTTCCCAAAGACTAAATGCGTGTTTGAATCAGCTTATTTGGACTTATCTACTGGTATATAAGTGTTTATGAAACTGTTTGAAAAAACTTATAAAAGTTGTTTCAAGCTAATTTCCATAAATTCACCGACTTATGACTTATAGAAAAATGTAATATTATCTTATCATTTATTATATGCATCTGTTTGGTTGGGCGGTGGGGTTCTCACGGTACCTCAAACTTACGGTAGATTTTCCACGTTTACATAGAAGTTTCATATTCCAGCTTCTTTTTCACGGTGGATGGCTCTCTTGACGTACGTTTCACTTTTGAAACATGTAGCCAAACATGCAAATAAATAGTTTATGCATAAGCACTTAATTAAGCTGTTTATCCAAACGGGCCTTAACTCCCACCAGGTATAAGTTCTAATCCCATTAGTGGTATATGCAAATAGTTTATTAGTCATGAAGAATGAACATATGGGTACTCTCAACAAAAAGACGTTTTATGCTTTTAACATTTCGATTAATTGTATTTGAATATTTCCTCTTCCGAAAAAAAAGAAGTCCTTTCATTATTATTCATTGTTAATGGCTTTGAGGAAAATAAATCAAGATAATATTTGTACAGGCCGGTGTCCCTTGTGAGAAAGTCGGCAAAAATTATATGCTTTAATTAAAAAATATTTGATATTTACTTTGCAATTTAAGGCCTCTAATATAAGAAAGTTCCCAGTACTACTATAGTGGTTCATCCTATGGTAACTGCTTTCCATGTCTCGATTAAGGAGTAAATAACATTCTCTACCAGTCGGCTATTTTGGCATTTCGATTTCTCGTTAATGTCAATTCGAGTGGTTTAAACCAATCGAAGTAAACTACATTATTTTATAGTAATGTAAACGAAGTAACAATTACAATCCGGCAAACAGAGCAAAGTTTCCTTAAGAAAATCATGATAAATAGTCTAAACCATTTTATACTAAAGGTAGAACACTATCTACTTGGGTTCAGGAATTTGAATGTCTAATGCAGGAGATTCCTTAATCAGAGATTCAAGTTGCCCAATATAATTTCCTAGATGAGAGCTATAAGAAGTTTGATCCTGCAAATCTGCTACTTTGGGACTAACCTCTACATGTTCAGAATGCTCCAAAGCTTCTCTTGCCTTGATGTCATCATTGAACATTCTCAGAGCATCTATCGTTGACAGAGAATGCACTGATTCATACAAACCTTGGAATTCTTTTCTCTTCTCTGGTGTTTCAACTAGCTTCTCCTTTAACTTTAACTGATCTGGAAGAGAACTAAATGCACTTCACAGGGTGCAAAAATCAAAAACCAAATAAGAGAATAACAATAACTATCATTTGCAGTACTAAATGTAAATATAATGCATAAGTCTCAACCTCTGTAGCATGGACACGTTAGGTTGAAGACGTGTCGGACACCGACACTGACACTCCAATTAAAATCAGTGTTGTCAGTGTCGTATCCGGTGTCCGTGTCGGTGCTTCATAGGTCTCAACTCATATAATTCTTTTCAGAATACCTGGTTACACCCCTCACAAGACCCCAACGGTAACCATGAAGGACTGATTGTTTGAAACCAATATTGAACCCTTCTTGTGCAGCAGCTTCCTTTCCTTTTATGAGACCATCTCGATACCCCATCTAAAATACGGCGCAGAATGAAAACAATGATAAGTTGATAACTAATCATATATAAAAGAAATTTGAAGCTTCTTTCTTTTATCCCAGAAACTAGAAAACAAATTAGGAAGATAAATTCTAAATTACTGTATGAAATTGTTCATGCCTCCTCTGCCACTCCCTATCCAAATCTGATGCTTTATAAAAAATTTCATCAGAATCGTCCCAGATAGAATCATCAAGGTTCACGCGACCATGATTGCAATCTAAAATTATAAAATAAAATTAGATCCCTGAAAATAAGACCCAAGAAAACAAGACCTTATACAATTACAAACTACAAAGTACCTGTTTTTCCAAGGTTACATAAAATTAAGTTTTACAGACGGATTACAATGTCCCAAATTAAATCTTTACATTGATAGCCAGAGGTTCATTTAGTAACTGGGTACTCCTAATACATGGAAACAAAAGTCGGCTCAATTCTAAACCAAATTTGAGAACACTGCTTTGATCTATCTCTATAGTCAAGGATTTCCTATAACACTCAGTCAACAAAGCCATGATTCACCAGAATCATTTAAAAAAAGAAAGCTTTTTGTGTAAGTGCAAAGGCAGAAATCGGTGTCTGCGACATTTACGAAAGCAAAAGATAGCTTAGAATATGCATAACATGCAGCATCAATGCACAAAAAATAAAGCAAACATATTTAGGGTGGGGTGAGCTCAAAAGAGCTAAATTGCTAAAGAGGTATCCTCTCACAAGTTTATGCCAAAACTGAACTCCTGGAGTTAACACCTATTTTGACCCACAAATTGCATAAGGTCCATGCATCATTCCCTTAATATGATCCTCAAGGTTTTAAATTATGACTACAGTCAAGGTCACAATCGTGTTGCAATAATTGATATCGCAAGTAATTGCGGTTGACGTGGCCTCAATCACAATCGTGTTGCGGTCGCAAAGACAAAAAAAACCATGATGTTCTGGCTCAGATCAAGTCACAAACCTTCTTTTAAAACCGTGATGGTCCTACTCATCATTTAGTCTGATCTTTATTAATACTAGGGGAAAGACGGGCCCGAAGACGGGCCCTTCAGGCCCGTCTTTCATGTGTTGGTGGGTTGATGGGTGGTTATAGAAGTAATAGATAAATAATATATAAATAATAAATAATAATATAGTGAAATAGTGTTAGTGGGTAGTTATAAGGGTATTTTGGTCAGAAAAATCTGACACCAAAAAAATGAATTGCCAAGACTGAATTGCCATTTATATATATATATATAGGTATAGATGAGACTGAATTGCCAAGAAAACACAATTAGGCAAAGCATACCCAAAAACAAAACATATATGCCCAATGAATTTATACACAGTTTCTAGTAATTACTTATCCAAATTCTAGAGAGTCTTACCATTTAAATTATCTTCATGATCATTAGCAATAATGTGCTTTACTTCTATTTTTGAGAGTAGTGAACTTTCACCATAAATCTCATCTGCAAACCTTCCCTCCATCTGTAACAGTAAAAAAATCAGCAGAAAATCAACTCAAACATGAATTCCAGTTAGCAAATTTAATTAGGCTTATTCACAGTTTAGCTCAAAATCATAATAAACTGAAACAAGACCAAAACAAACAAGTTAGATTTCATCACAATTTTAAAACTGAACTAACCAATTCTTAAGTTCTCCTTTTTTCAGTTCTGAACGATGAACTAAAGGCCGGAACCTATAACCTAGCCATTTCAAAGATTCTTCGAAAAAATTAAACACTTCAATGGAAGTTTCAACGAAAAATCGCAAACGTATGAAGGAAATTCACAATCATGAACAAAGAAAAGGGTTAGGAAGGGGAATGAGAGACGGCTTACAGACTCGGTCAAATGGTGAGAGCGATATGCCTCTCACTGGACTGGTCGGTAGTGATACCGGAGGTTCTGGCTTCTCTGCTTCGGGCGGAAGCGATGCGAGAGGCGGCGAGGAGGGTTGAAATCGACGACGACGAAGAGGTGGTCGCGGGCCTTCTTCTTGGGCCGGGTTATTACGCCTCTGGGCCTCGTTTGTATGATGTTTTAAAAGGTTGTTATTAAGAACACCCCTCACAATATCGAGGACACCCCCAATGCATGTAAAGACTCAAATACTTTTGAGCACTATTAAAATTAATAGTAGTTCGTGACTAAAAGTATTGACAGAAGAAAATTAAGAACTACAAATGGGTGGATTTTTTTATAGAAACTAAAACAAATTTCACAAACTTTTTAGGGACTAAAAACATATATACTCAAAAATTAATTTATTTTTGTAGATTTCAGAATCTATCATAAAGTAGGTAAGTTCGTGCATGTAATTTTAACTTTCTTTTGTAAATTAATTAAACAACTTATGTATGGCTACGGGTCGTGGGCATTTTTCACATTCTTCGTCATCGAGCCTGACCCACTGATAAAAGCCTGACCTCGACCCCCAAATTTGTCGGGCTTGAAATAAGTAGCACCATCCTTGCTCCTAATGTGGTCGGTTTCCTCGACCCTCCCCGCTCTTATGTTGAGTAAAAACCCAAATTTCTATCTTTAGAGGGAAAAAACCTGACTCCCAAACCAGATTTCATTAAAAACCAAAATCCTTAAGCGGAAGGGAAACAAATACGTGATTTCAAAACCAATTATAAGTGTTCAATGAACATAGTAAAAAATGTTGAAAGGAACCAAACAACCAAATCGTTTTTAAATTATTGTAACATCCCAAAAATAGCTAAGTTTAATTTTTATAACTTAGCCCAAAGTGTAGTCCTAATTGTTTTAGATTAGCAAGTGATTTTAATTAATTATAGCTAGTTGAGTTGATTGAGTACGTTAATTTGAATAGATGATTTATAATTATAATTGCCTAAATGTATGACTTGTATGCATTTTGTGATTGTTGAGTGCTTAAAAAGGGGCTTAAGGGTGAATAGCATTAGTAAGGGTAAAATAGGAATCCACATTTATTTCCCTTAAACCCTTAGCGGAAACAAAATTCAGAATAGAACATCACACACTTTCATTCTTGTCACGTTCACTAAATTTGAGACAACAAACACAACATTGAGAAAGAGAGGGAGAGTCGTGAGAGGGAGAGAAGAGGAGAAGGAGAGAACAACATTCAAAACCACTCTTCTCAATCACCCAATCTGAAATTCCATACCCTTCTCACTTCATTGCTTTTGAGTTTTCACACTTTGAAGTCAAATACAATACAAGAGTTCAGCCATACCATCTTCTTTGAGTTGCCATTGCATGCGAGCTTTGGGGTTGGGATAAGCAAAAATTTCTGGATGCATGTTGATTCTAGAGACTAAACAACAACTACATTGTGACTTAGAACTATCAAGAAGGGGATTTGTGAGCTGAGGGTCAAATATAAGCTTGTTGGTGCCTTTAGGATTCGAATTTGGGGGTGTTTGGGAGCTTGGATTGTGATTTTAAGTTCATCTCTTGCTTGCTAGTTGTTATTTAATCCGTTCGAGGTAAGTTCTTACTCCGTTCTAGGTTTTATTCATGAAATTCGTGTTGCTTGTTACTGATTTTGTGTGGTTAGCATTATCGTATCTTGATTTCGTTTAAAAATCGTTAAATTTGACATTGTTGACAAATTTTGGTATGGAGTGGCATAACTTGTTTTACTCACATGATTGGTTGCATATTTGGTTGCTTGAACATGTTTTTGTATTGTTGCTGTATGTGGTTAGGTTAGTAATTAAGTGGAACGAGTATTGGAATCAACGGAATCGCGAAACTTTGCGAAAACAGAAATTTTTCAATGCAGATGGGGACGCCTGACTCGTACGCCTATTGATAACTCTCATTTATGAGAGTTATTAAGGTACTCCTAAGCTTAAATTGTTGCTAAGGAGAAATTATAGAAATAGCTTTCATCCGTTTTTATACCAAACACCTCAAATTACCAAACAAAAAACACCATTGCTGAGATCATTGCTGCAGCAATCACAGAAGCTGATTTTACTTGGAAGATTCTACTTTGAGAAGCTGATTTTGTACCTCCACGACTCATACCTTGGAGCTCACCTTCGGTTCTCCCCTCTTACTATAATTTCTTACCTTGTAATTTTAGTATGACTTTAGCATTTATGTTTAAGTTAGCTTTCTTGTGTTGTTCGCTCAATATGAGCTAAATGCTCATAGTTGGGATGCTTAATCTGATGTGATGAAGTTATAATGTAATTAATGAAGTATGTTTGATGTTTAGCATTTTATCTTGTGTATTATAATATTTCCATCTTAGATTAGGAATAGTCAACTAATCTCAAGTAGCATTTATGAATTAAGAAATGGTTTGTAAATTTAACTCACAAGATAATATGAATCGTGTTCATTCAAAGACATATAATTGTTCCTTGCTTAAACCCTAGACATAGGAGGGCAAAACTATTCTATATATCATCCATAATTTATTTTTTAAAAAATATTTACTTTTATTTTATTAAATAATTATTTTAAATAATTAAATTATTTTTATATTTTAAAAAATATAAAACTATTTCATTATTTCAAATAAATAAATTATTTCATATTTTATATTTTAAAATATAATTTAAAATAACTAAACTCTTTTTATATTTTATACCTTCAAAAATAGAAAATAAGTTAGTTATTTTAAATAATTAAATTATTTTTATATTTTATATTTTAAAATATAAAAATAATATAATTATTTAAAATATATTTAATATAATAAATGAGGTAGTCCCTATTTTAATATTTTAATTTATGTTTTAAAGTATAAACTATAACAGTAGTTTATTTAATTATTTAAATAATTTAATTGTTTTCTACTTTTAATTAAATATAAAATACAAAAATAATTTATTTATACAAAAATTATTTGGAAAATAGGGGGACCAAAATTGCACAAAAATAAATTGAGGGCTCAAAATTGCACATTTAGTAAAATAGGGGGACCAAAGTTGCCCAAAATAAAATTGGGAGATCAAAATTGCACATTTATTAAAATAAGGGGACCAAAATCCACTTGAGCCTAATTTATATATCGTACCTGCATTGAGCCGTCTCCTAATAGTTCGATATAATCTATGTATCACTATACTATGACCGATTTAGATTAATACAACAATGATCATTCCGTGTCATTAATACAAAAAATGTGTACTCCCAAAAATGCCATGAAATTCGTTTAGTTTACCCAAAAATGTGTACTCTCGCGTGTACTAAATCGGTTTTTCGAAACATTTATACCTTCAAAACATTTCATTCAAATTCATCCTGAATATGTTCAAAACATTTCATTTAAATTCATCCTGAATAGGTTCGGGATCAATCGAAGTAGATTAAAACACATTTCGAAACACAAAACAACAAGGGGCGCATAATTTATAACAACCAATACCAGTCCAAATATATCAACCAATCAATCAAAATAACACATAATTGTTTTCGAAATCTCAAAACACGAAATTGTCCAAAATACCGTATTTCGACTCAAAATCTTTCGAAACGAAATGCATAAAAGACTTGAAATTGATGAAATCAGTGGCAATATCCAAAAACAAATAAAACCCTATCGTGAGTAAAACTCACCCGGAATGTCAAGTTCACCAAATACTCGGATCTTCACACAACGAACGAAACCAAAAACTACTCGAACTTTCCCCGTAATCGTTCCTCTTGCTCCAAAGCTACCTCAACACTCCAAATTTGAGCTCCAATGCCTCGAGCTACTGAATACCCGTCAAATACATTTCAATCCACTTTGCAAACTCACCTCTACTCCAATCAAATTCCTATTTAGACATGCAATGCTCCAATATGCTCCAAAACTCCATTTTTATCAAGGTTGAGCTTGAAGTGTGATAATGGTGAATTGAAAAGAAGGATGAGATAAATGTTGATATTGGTATCAAAGTGTAGAGGAGGAGACATTTAGGAGAATGGTGGTGAAATATCTCACATGGATCAAAGGGTGAAAAATTAGCTCTCCATTCTTCTTTCTCTCTCACTCTCACTCTCGCCAGCTCCCTCTCTCTCACAAGCTCTTTCTCCTCTTTTTCTTTCTTTCTTGTTTTCTGAATTTTTGCTGAACAAAGGAGTGTGTGTGTTTGTTTTAGTTGTGTGGTGTGGGTTTTAATAGATGTTTTGAGCTGAAGGTAAAAGTAATGAGGGAATGATCAGTCCCTTATACTCAAATTCCCATTTAACCACAATTTAAATCAAACAATCAAATAACAATTCATACAATTCAATCAATAATGGATTTAAATCGTAAAACTTAGCAATTATATATTGCTTTTGCGACATTCTCATATCCTCGACTAGCTTTATTATTTAACCGAATAATAAATCACTAGTTAATTTCATAAATCGAAATTAACAAAACTAGGGATGTTACAAAAACTCATCCAATTATCCCTTTAAACCATCACAAGATCTAAAAGGTTTACTCAACAACCAAAAACCGAAGGTTCAAAGTCATTATACACCTATTGTTCAATATCTCAACTAGAATCTAATAAACGATACACAACTTTGATACACAGTCTAAGTTATTATAATATCAAAGGTACATCATAATCTAGGGAAAGCTAAGAAAAGAAGTCATCGGGTCTCAATGATCCCTCAAGTCTCAGAAACTCAGACAACTGCTACTCTTTCTTCTTTTCTTTTGCCTTTCCCTACTTATCTGAAAACACCACAAACATCAACAGTGAGATAATAATCTCAATGAGTTCTTTCGTGACCCCTCACAACCTCGACTCTCGGTGTTTTATTAATCTTTTACTCGTAGCCCAAATCTAGTAGCTACATTTATCTTGGCTTAGCACAACACCAGACAATCACTGCATAGTTCCCCCGGTGAACCCCCTCAGTAATATCTGATTAACGATCAAACTTGAAACGGGCCTAGGTTCTGAGCTCATGACTTCCCTCCCCTAGTATGCTATAACTCGAGGTCGTCACCCCATATATTTCATCTTTAATTCGGACAGCAAATCCATTACTTGATACAAGATCATTCATCTTTAACTTGGACACGAAGTCCTTTTCTTGATACAATATTATGTTCTCTCTCGATGCAAAACTAATCTGATTATAAATATAAACAATGATTATAACTCAAGAGTCATCCAAATTGTATCTCAAACATAGATGTAATTGGGGTATTATTGTTCTATTGTCATAGGGGAAGTTTGAGGAAGAGATTTGGGAAGGTTCGAAATCAAAAAGGAATTGCTTTAGGAAGATTTTAAAAATTGGGACAGAAGCATAGGCTCGGGTCGGGCTCATAGGTTATTTAAATTCACAATCGTGAACAAAGAAAACGTTCATTGTAGAAACGGATGCCTCAAATTCAAGACTTGGAGTGTTATTACAGGAACATAAACCCCTCGCATTTTGGAGCAAAGCACTCTCAGAAAGGGGTCAACTCGAATCAGTATATGAAATGGAACTCATGGCTGTTGTGTTGGTATTGAAGAAATGGAGACATTGCCTTCTAGGGGGCGTTTTATCATAAAGACAAAGGCTGTTAAGTGAGGATCAATTCAAATGGGCCACCAAACTCATTGGATACGATTTAACATACAGTTTAGACCCGGGAAGGAGAACATAGTGGCTGATGTGTTCCCTCGACAATTTTCATTCCCTCCCAAACTTCCTCGCTTCACTCCTCTAGGCTTCTTCTCTTTACTTGACCTTTAACCGCTCCCATGTTCTGTCCACGTGCCTTTTTTCCTTGCCTTCCAAGCAAGTCTTCCTTACCTTGGCCATATGGTTCCTCTGATGATCCTCATCCTCCGCCTACAACCATCGTACTTAGGCAACCGAGCCACTATTGTCGTGGCACTTTATAGTTTAAGACTTGCTTTGCCTCGGCCTCGTACATTGTTCCTCGAGCTTAACCCCCTCCTCTAGGCGTTCACATCGTTTCTTGCCATAAGGAGAGCGCCTTTTGTATATCTGTCACACAACAAGACAAAAGACACGTCTGCCTGGTAACTATAATTGATTATATGACATTGCTGATAGCGCCTAGGAACAAATTCCTTTCTCCTTTTTCCAACCCTTTGTTCCCCGAACGCTTCAGTTACATATTAATTTGACTCCCTTTAAATTACTTATTGTTCGTTTTTGTTTGAAGAATTAGCGTTTCTTATTTACATGGATTTGATTACATGTGATCCTATAAATATGTGCTCAAAATATCTGACATATTTTTTTATGAGTAAAAGTTGCCTTGTCGTTTGTAGATTTTTATACTTTTCAAGATTTCATTTAAGATCTTAATAAGGTAGGGGCTGCTGTTTATTAGAAATTTATGGTCTTTTGGATATTTTGTACTAACTAGAAGCTGGATAATTTGTTTCTAGCTTACAGTACAACTCTAGGAGATGAACATAATGGCATGTCATTGAAGGAGTATTGGCCTTGCAGCATATAACTGTGGAGAAAAACAATGTTGCTAACATTATCATTCCTGCCAAATTGTTGTCAAATATTTGGTTGAAAACGATGCTGCTAACATTATAGTATATGGATTTGTTGAAGAAGTTCAACAAATCCATATACTTCAACAAATCCATATACTATAATACGAAATAGAGAAACTAAATTGCACAGTAAATTGCTATAACTACACAATATGGTGAAAGTTCAATGAGGAAATAGTCCAACCATAGTCGATTCTTGGTTTTGAGGAAATAGAGTGTCAAGGCGCAGGTGCCAACACAGGAACCGAAATTACTATAATACGAAATAGATAAAGTAAATTGCATCCACAGTAGCAATGGTTTTGTCCCAGTAGCAATGGTTTTGTGCCTTTGAACAAATCCCTCTCTCCTCAATATCAACCAATTTCCCAATCTGAACAACTCTCCTTTCAAATTTATATGATAGCTGGTTGTCTGTCGTGGTGTCGAGGGACTTGCCGATTGGCTATATTGCTACCTCCCGGTATAGCAGAGCCGTTGCGGAGTATTACTACCCTATCATTGTCTGCTGTCAGTTCGGCCTCCTGCAACACATTCCCCTACCTTACCAAGTTCTGGCTGATCATGCCTGTCGCGAGGGTCTGTCTGAGCCCCAGGTATGTAAGATGATTGATGACAACCACCACAAGCTTACGGAGGGTGTCTGGGCGCAATACGTGGTATGCTTGGGAGACACTAACGCTTTTACCAATCGGTGGCCTAGCGTTAAGGAGTTCGCCTTCCCCAAGGAATCGAGGATTGTCTATTCCGGTATCTTAGTCGCCCACGATCCACTCCTTCTAAAGCCCTCGCGAGCACCAGTGCTGCTCCTTCCAAGACGCCTGCCACAACGACATCTGCTCGTCGGCTTGCACCTCAATTCTTCATCTTGCTTCGTTCATGTTTCAAAACTGCTCTTAATTCCCCAATTCTTCAAATTCTACTGTCGAGGAGGGGGATGACAGTCCACCAAAGACTCCTGCAGCCAATAGGGCTGTTGTAACAACAGGAGGAATTTCTCCCCATGCGAAAAGGCATAAGGTATGGTACCGTTACTCTGTTTCCAGCCCATTCGTTGATTTTTTGTCTCCCTCACAATCGCGTTTTATTGCAAGCCTCCACTTCTACTCGGTGCTCTTCTCCTCCTTCAACTCCTAATTTAATTATTGATGGTGAAGTGGCCCAGTTTTTCGCCTCTCGGAGCAAATCTCAGGCGTCCCCCCTTTCGGAGACGGAGCTGCAAAGATTGGAGGATGCTCTTCAAGGGGAAATCATCACTGACCCTTCCCAACTGATGGACCTGCGATCCCTTGCCTTTCGTTTAGCTTCCGCAGAGGTTTTGCCGGAGTCCAGGCGAAGGGCGCTGAAGGATATATGCTATAGGCTTTCGGAGGTCTCTCGGACTTATACGGTGGCCAAGGCTGTTAGGGATGCTGCGCAACAAGCAATGGATCACTTGAGTGCCTTGCAGACTGAACAGTGAATTGCCTTGCAGCTTATGATGAGAAAGAGGCGGAATGCCGATCTGTGATAGAAGAAAACGAGATGGTTGAGCGTCGGATTGAAATAATTGAAGGCGTGATGTCAGACCTCCAACGAGAGCTGCAAGTCCGGCTTCCTCAAAGGGAAGAGGCGGCCGGCAGGCTTGCCAAGATTTTGGAAGAACAATTACTTTTGTACAATCAAGCCAAGCCCCAGGGTTGCCAGATCAAAGATCTAGAGTCCCAAAAGGAGGGCTTCCTCTATGATTTGGAGCTTGTCAGAGCAATCTACAGTCTACCGTCTCTTCCTGTGAGAGAATATACTATAAAAAGGCACTTTAACCTAGAAAGGGTACACAATTCCATCTGCCCACAGTACACACATCAGCCTCCACCATTCCCTAGGTCAGAGAGTACTGTTCCATTCCTTCCATCACTGTACTTCATCTTCTCCAAATCCATTTCTACCATTTTCGGTGCTGAAGCTCCATTACTAAAGCTGGAAACGTAGTATTTGCAGCACAGAGACTCTGTAGTAGATTTACAGCATTTAAAGCTTGCTTTGAGCTTCATTTCAGTTGTATTCTCTGTATTTATCTGTACACTCTGTTTTAGTGTTGTTCCTGTTTTAATGGTTCAATTTACGGTAGTTAAGTTCCATTTTGTCCTGTTTAAGCTCACTATGAGCTAAACTCCTTTTATAGTCAAGACTATGGTGATGTAATTATGATATGTTTATGTTTAAATGTGATTAATGCTTGATGCTTCATTAATTTGTATGAATTAACGTTATACATCCTTTTTAAACTTGATCAATTTAATTAGGGTAGCGTGCTTCTATTTTTGGAAAGAAATTGAAGTGCTGATTTCGCAAATTAATATAGTTTGAAAGGTAATAGGAATATTATCTTTTCTTAGTGAATGATAAGAATATGAAGCTAGGGCTATAGTGTGATCTGAATTGTGCTTTTCACCCTACGGAATGAACCTTAATGGGAGCTTAGGAATAAGGAAACCTTAACGACATTCTATTTTTGGATAGGAATATTCACATTCATTCTGCGAACTGAATGCTATCACAGCACTGATCATAGCATTATATCAATATCGATTAATTACGGATGCTTATCTTGGCTATACTCATCTCTCTTATTTTACCCTCACTTTTTACTGTTTTATTGCCACTCAACCTTTATTTTAACTGTTGCACAACAATGAATTTTTACCATGCTTTTATTTTTACTTTTTACACATTAATCTAAGTGCTAGCAAGTAGAGTTAGCTATTAGCTTATCTAAAAAAAAGTAGAGTTAGCTATTAAATCTCAATCCTCGTGGGAACGATTTTTCTTATCACTTTATTACTTGTTAGACTGTGTATACTTGCACACATTTTTTCACAACAAGTTTTAGCGCCGTTGCCGGGGATTGATTGATTTAATTCTTAAGTCTAAGTTAGTACTTGTTTTAGTGAGTTTTTGCTTCGTACCTTTGTGTTGTGAGTTTCAGTTTTGAGATATTTGTATGCACAGACATCAAGAACCTGAATATCCATTGAATCTTGAAATTGAAAGAACAGCAAGGAGGTTGAGAAGAGAGGCTAGAGAGAGACTTGAAGCAGAAAGAGCTGTTCAAATGGCAGAACCAGAAGGAGAAATACCACCAGTTGCAAGCCCCATTCCTTTGATTCAAGTGGATCTTGAAGGACGTGCAATTGTGGTACATGCTCCCAACAACATTGAAATGGCTGATGACAAGGAGAGGCCAATGAGGGATTATGCTGTGTTTGATTCCACTACTATGGATACTGGTATTGTGACACCTGCTATTAATGCTGCCCATTTTGAGTTCAAACCTATGATGTGGAGCTGCTTAAGGATCTCCATGAATTTCCCAAATTGTTTATCTTGATTGGCCTTCTTCAACCTTTGAGGAAAAGGTGGAGGAGGTCTCTAACGAATGAACTTTTGAGGAACATTTACTGCTGGAATAGCAGTATCTGCTGTAGCATCAGAATCTACTTCAACAGGTTCTGCGGCAGTGTTGGCAGCACTAGGAACAACACCTACATCAGTAGTTTTGGGCAAGGCAGCAGTTTCCTTACCGCTTCTGAGTGTGATGGCCTTAACTTGCTCATTACCAGGTGGATTTGCAGGCTCAGTAGTGCTTGGCAGAGTTCCACTTGGTCTAGTTGAAATTGCAGTTGCAATTTGACCAAATTGATTTTCTAGATTTTTGATGACAGCTCCTTGGCTTTGGTTTCATTCATGAATGGTTTGAGTGCCTTAGCCAAAGAGTTGTCAGTACTGGGCTTGAGAGTAGGTTGTGCTGAGAATCCTGGTGGTGTAGCAGGTTTAGCTTGAGCAGGTGCTGCAACAATTTCTCCCTTGTCTCTCCATGAGAAATTTTTGTGCACTCTTCTGCAATGTCATATAGTTGCCATGTGGCAAGCCGTGGGGTAGTATCTGTGGTATAGTTCGCCCTGTTTGTTTTCCGATTTTTTGGAGGAATCAGAGTTCTATCCCCTGTAGGACGGGGAGGTTGATTGGTGGGATTGCTCATTCTTCTAAGATGATCTGTTTGGATGTGCTAAGTTGTCAGAGGGTACCTCGGACGGAGGAAGAGTTAGACCTCCCACTATGGTCACCATTGTACAGAAGTCGGACCAGAGATATAGCCAATTTCATGCCGATGTGCCCTGTGAGTTGCGCCCCCACTGGGGTAGACTGACATGGGTGGGGTACCTGCACACACTCTGACGCTCATGTTACTAGAGGGAAGTTTGTGTGATGTATGGATTATGAGAGTGTACCTCTCATCGAGGTATTTATGATGCTCTCATGCTGTCCTACACTGTTAGATTGGGTCGGACGATCCTGGCCCTTGATGTTGGTGTCGCTCGTATCGCGGTTCGTGTTTTAGGTGGTAGATCGCTTCCTAGCGTCTCCTGGTTGCCCAAGTTTCATCATCCTGCCGAGGTCGCGCCAGGTTTCTGAATTGTTTTGGTTAAGTCAGGATGAGCCTCAGCTCGATCCGGAACATTACTTTTGTAGAATAAATGACTACCAATTTCTAGGCAATGAGCCGCTTCTCCCTACATTCGATCTGTAATGTTATTTTTTTTGTTACCATGTCATTGGTGCGTAGTTTCCACCGGCTTTGCGGGTGACTAATCTACGCCGAGGAACCTGGCAGGCCATGAGTACCCAGCTTTGCCGACCCGTGTGGTTCTCCCCTCCCAACAGAATTTTTGCCACACCCAAGATTTCAAATTCAAGACCTTGGAGTGGGATCCAAGTCCAGTGACCACTTGGACCAACCCATGTTGGTATCTGTCATGTGATTTATATTCACATATGCAATCCTTAATTAAAAATAAAAAATTGTGATTTAAAGATCGATTCACCATAATATTCTTCATTATTTTGGGAATTTACTTCTTATTTAGATTTATTAATATTTAACCCTTCAAATGATCATTCATAAACAAACCTTTTTAACCTTAAAGTGGGTTAAAGGGTTAAAATGACCCATTAATGTTTTAATGCGACATAAAATAAACATTTAGTATTAGAAAAAGGTAACTTTGTTTACACTATAAAGTAACCTTACCATTTGTGGTTGATTAGCAATAGGCGTGGAAAAGAATGGCTAAATGTCTCAAGTTTATTTCTGCACTATTTCTATTCTTTTTTTTATTTGTTCATTTAACTAATGGATATTGCTTATCAAAAAACAAATCGATTTGGGAAGACGAAGATGAAGGTGAAGTAGGAGATAATGTTTGGGGAGGAGCAGGTGAAGATTTGGAGATTAGAGTGGGAGGGAGAAGGGGTAGCAGTAATAGTCAAGGGAAACCAATAGAAAAGAAGCTTCACGGTGGTAAGCTTACTTTCAATCATTCTTTGTTTACCTTTTCATAATATATTTATTCTATTTGAATAACATTAATAATTTCTTATTTTTACATTACATGTCAGTTTTATATACTATAATTCCATGTAAAGTGCATGAGGAGTGCTTCGATCCTTGCAATAAAAAACGCTATAAAAAGTATAAGTGTAAAGTTACTTGCCAATGCCGCAACTATCAGCCTAGATAATGGTATTGAGTTGAGTTATAACTTACTTGTCATGCAAATCATACCATGTCTCTAATTATTATTCCTCTAATATTTCACTTTTTGTAACAGCTTCAAATGAATATTAGGCTGTTGTATGCTATTAGAACATGGTTTGAACGTCACCGCAAGTTATGGAGAAACAATAATAATGTTTGAAGATTTCTACCAAACTTCATCCAAGAAGAAAATAAATTTTATTATGTAATAAATAGCACTACCAACTCTGCAATATGCACATGGTAAGAATAATAATACTATATATCGTATAGATTTGCGATTTCAAAATAAATGCTTCATAATGACAACTTTATGTAAATTTTTTGAATGGAAAAATATTTATATATATATATGTATATATATAGATGGTATGAATAATACTATATATCATATAGATTTGCGATTTCAAAATAAATGCACCATAATGACAACTTTATGTAAATTTTTTGAATGGAAAAATCTTTATATATATATATATATATATATATATATAGAGAGAGAGAGAGAGAGAGAGAGAGAGAGAGAGAGAGAGAGAGAGAGAGCCCAAAACTGAACCACGACCATTTGCTTATAAAAAAGGGCTATACATACATGTTTTTTTAACTTACTTCACATAGTCAAATAAATACTTATTCACTTAGGGATTCATTTGTCTAGTTTCAATACAATGAATAAAATTATAACTTGTATGAAAACAACAAATCCCAAGTGTTTACCAACAAATTTTGCTTTTAAACAAATTATTTTGAAAGATTTTAATAAAGAGGACTCGAATTAAATCCTTGGGATGTCAAATTGACAAGTTTAAAGCTCAAGTTTGATTAAACCAGTTTCAGAGTGTTAAATAGAGATTTTTCGAGAAGACTCTCAAGCGTGTTGTGAATCGAACCAAGAACTCGACTCAAGATCAATAATGCAAGTAGAATTCGAGGATTAAACAAATAAGAAGTGACATCAAAGAACACCATCATGAAACTTTAAGTATCAAAACAAACAAAAAATAAATTAAAAACTCTAAGTAAAGGCAAAGTAAGACAGGAGTGAAACACTCGATAATTAAAGGCAATGGATCATTAAAACAAGAATTTCAAAATACAAACGAACAACGAGAACATATATTTTTCACCACAAACTGCCAGTGATCTTGTGTAGTCGAATGTGCTAGACTTGTTAAGGTTACTGAATGTTATGAATTCTGCCCCTAGAACTATTTACAAACAACAATATGTAGAGTTTACAAAGTGATAACTAAGGACTTGCATGGAGGACACATGTCCAATTGAAACGAACTAATGATCAATGATAAAATTGCCACCCATTATGCTTGTCTTTATAGATAGTTTCCATATATCGCAATGCTCGAACAACCTTTGGAAACCAGCGAGTAGCTACTTATAACTGTTGTGACCCTTTAGCCATTATTTCTAGAATGAGAAATCTTGAATCTGTCTAATGTCTCGAACCTTCATTCCTTTCGAAACATTGTATTTTGGTGACCTGTCCACTTAATCAATTAAGAACTTTAATATCACTATAATAGATGCCCCCCAAATTTTTTATCCCTAGAGATGTAGAGAGCCAAAGTCATAGAAACGCGCCTTAGTTATGCGCGAATAGCATTCCTACCTAGGCGCCACTTCCTAAGATCACCTTCATGGCTAACAACCTTGAAACAACCATCTAAACAGGCTCCAATGTCTACAAATGTTTTAGAAAATAAATATGATACTTTTACAATAGTTGGCACTTTGCTACTTGATCTTTTCGGAACTTTCATCCAACACGCAAAACTTCAAGAACATGAATATTGATGGCATCTCTTGAACCATCACATAGCCTCTAGCTGGCAATTTCTTCCAGAACTCCCCGTGAAACTCTCCTTGACAAACCTCAAATTCTCCAAAGGTAACCAGAGAGTGCCCTCCATCTGAGTTGTGCTCAGAGGTGAGTTTCATCACTCTTCCCATTTTCGCCTATCAATGTTCTCAATATCATCTAATTTCCTATTTATTATCCTCTTTCAGAAACAATCATTTAAATAAGTGTCTGCTATATCTTTCTTTGCCTCTCCCAAGTAACATGAAATGAGTATTCTCGTCAGGTCATAATTGTGGTCCCTTCTTCTGATTTAGTAACCAATGACCATATCACAAATTTGATAAAGTTAATGCTCTTTTCTCCAACTCCAACTGAAGCCCTAGGGTTGAAGCAACAGGTTCCAAACATGGTTGGTGAGATTTTTAAATATGATGATAACCTAGATGTTGGGGAGAACTAAGAACTTCAAGATCTTGCCCCATTACTCGGGAAAATCTTAAGGTCTCACACTAAGCTCGAGGGGAAGTCTGCTATGGAGGAAGGATGTGGTAGATTTTAATCTCCACCAAGTTTAACGAACATTTCGATAACACCATTGCCAATCTCAACAAAGAAGTCCAACGACTCACTTTGCAAACAATTGAGTTTAATGCTTGAAATAAGTAGATTCAAAATTTGGTTCCTCAAATCCTCGAAGTGAAAAATCAACTCTCCCCTCAACTTGAAGATATCAAAATTCGCAGTGCCAATATCAACACTCAAAAGGTTGGAAATATTATATAATTGTTATTGTAATTATAATTATAGGTCTGACCCATTTATTAGGCCCGCTAGGGTTAGTCTCAGAATAGTCTATTAATACCCTTTAGCACTTGTATTCTAAACAAAATTGAAATAATATTCAGAATTATTTTTGTAATGGTATCACGAGCTCTCATTTTTGGAAGTCTCACTTCAGCACAAAATCCCCTAGCCACCATTTGTGACACCCTTTACCCTAGAAATAATTATAAAAGAAAGAGTACGTAAAATGAGTAAATATGTTTTTCAAATAAAACTTCCAATTCATATTCTGAAATACTTTTCGCAAGTAAAAGATTTCGTCCAACTACTTAAATCATATAAACATGATCTATAATCATATTAAAGACTAAAGCGATAAAAAATTTCTTTTAATACAGTAACAAAATTGATTTGAAATATAATATTGAAAATACAACCCAAATCCTGATGTCATATAATAAGAGCAAGTTACCTCTAATTGAATTAAATCAAAAGAGAGTAATATCAATGCATAGCGTCATACTACAAGTTACTGGGTGATCCGTAAGGACCACGATCGTACAAGGCCACTCCAATGTGTCAAAGTCATATAAGGAACATAAGGTTGAGAATAAAACAGCAAAGACAACCACAATCCATCAAGTCAATATCAAACTGTCACTCTCAAAAGAATGACAAACTGCTGTCGTAAAAGGTGTGCAAGTATACACAGTCTAAAACAATAATACAATGATAAGAAGAGTTCGCACCCACAGGGATTGGATTAATTTTTGAGAGTTTAAAGTGGTAGCAATACTAGTGATAATGGAAATAAAAATAAAATGAAAAATTGGTTTGATTGTGTGTGTAGACAGAATGTAAATTAAAGCAAGAAAAAAAATGTGTTGTGAATCAATTGAGAGAATTGGTTGGAATGCTCTTTTCAAAGTCATTTTACTTTGAAAGTATTATGTCATACATGATGCTCCTGCAATCTGATAGGACGCAAGTGCACAGTTCTATCGCGTAGTAAAAAAATATCGATCCCACAGAGACTTTATAATTGCCGATTTTGTTTTCGATTGTGATTAGCTAAAAGGAACGATTTTTGGTAAAAGGAATATTTGTTGGTTTTCAATTTAGAATTATAAAGGCATCCTAGGATTGTGGTTTTATCTCAATGATAGAACATTCACAATCCCTCATCCATTCTCTATTTTATGTTAAGTTCTTTTCTAAAGACAAGGTATTTAATGGTAACTCTTGTTTCCTCTCAGAATACAAGAGTGTGCCTCAAAACAATAATCAAAACCTATTCTCATGGTTGATTATTGCCAAGACCCCTTAAGTACAAACCTTATTGTCCCAAAACTCTCAAAACTATTCTCATGTTTTGATCATTTTGTTTAACCTCATAGTTCTAATATCAAACTTCACCTCTTGGTACTTCGTTTGATATTTGAATTATAGTTTTAAAATCAATTAGGTTAAATTAGAAATAAAACTTTAACAAAATAGAGCTTAGACTTGAGATCGTTTATGGGTCTATCATTGGATTAGTCCCACAATCCCAAGACTAAAAGGAGTCTACTCACTCATGATCATAGTAGACAAAAACTTAGAAAAATAAGAAGAAGACATGAAAGATAAATGACAAGAAAGATAAATGACAGAAATTTAAATTGCAGAATTGTAAATGACTTGGAATGTAAATGACAAAAAGTAAAGTGCAGAAAATAAAGGTGCTGAAAAATAAAGAACAGAAAGTAAAGTTGCAAGAATGTAAAGTGCAAGAATTATAAAGAAGAAGAACTTAAAATAGAGAAAGTAAATTGCATAAAATCTTAGAGGTAAACTTTGAGTAGTGTTTGCAATAGCATAACATGGTCCTAAGCACTCAGAAATTCTTGTTTTGTATAGGCTAAGAGAAGAGATAAGTGAATTAAGTCTCATTACAAGCAATGAAGATGGAATTGGAACAGCTTTTGGAATCTGATGCATCATTACGACCCGTAACGAATTAACACTAGCCGTAATGAAATCCTGGTATTCTTCAACTACTTTTCCGTTGACTTCCAACACTGGCCGTAATGAAATTCTGTATTTCTTCAACTATTTTTCCTTTGATGCTCTTTGTTCCATTTTGCATTCTTTGGTCTTGAGACTTTATCATTATACTCTTGAAGCTCCAATTCTTCTCTTTTGCTCATGATTTGTCCTATAAAATAAAAATGAAATAAAGGTAGTAAAATAGCCCTAAAAGAGAACTAAATTACTAAATAAACTACACCTTTGCTTGTCCTCAAGCAAGATCAATCAAAACAAGCAAGCACAAGTTAATAACTGCATTCTCAGAAAGATCAACCAACAAAGTTAGCGAAAGGAAGGACCAAAAACAGAAGCATATGACAGACAAAAGTATTACAAATAAGGTGCCAGATGGTTGCTCAATTAGAGGCTTATGATCTGAAAAGTACAACTCTGTGAACATGGGCACTCGCTCACAATCTCTGAGTGTTTTAGGGACTTGGGAAATATTGCGCTCAAGTTTCAACAAATGGTCATTGCCATAGGTTTGTAAGTTGACCAACATCTCTACTAAAAAATTTACAAGCATGCGAAAGATGGGGTTCCATTTGGTTGTAACGGGGCCTTGGAGTATTAGCGTTAGGTAGGGAATAAGAAAGAAGGGAAAAAGAAAGGGCTAAAACTAAAATCAATGATAGCAACCTTTGAAAAAAATGGAGCTTCTACCAATTTTGCAATTTTTGCCCAAGACTCCAAATTTGCTTCCAATTCCATTCTTCTTGTTTCTTTCACTTGAGCCCACTCTTTTTGACTTGATTTTTGTTTTTTTCTTTTGAGATATTTGAATGGACTATTTCCTTTTGATTTCCCTTGATTTTGCCCTTCTCCTCCTTTTGCTTTCTTTTTTTCTTTTCTTTTTCACTTTTATATTTTTTCTTTGTTTTTATTTCTTTTTTCCTTTGAGGAAAAAGGGCAATACAACCAGCTTATGTCCATGAGATATATGATTTGAGATGTAGGACAAAAGCCTGCAAATTCAATAGTTTCTCCAATCCAATTCAAAGTTTACCAAAAATAAAAAAATTCATTTATGGGTGCCAAAGGAATAAAAAATATAGGCTCAAAGGGGCAACTAGAGGGAAACTTTTTAGCAAACACTAACTTTGAGGTCTGAAGAATTTCCTAAATCCCCGGAATCTTTCACATGCTGTAAATCATTTTTCACTTCAAAACGATCAACAAACAAATTCTAGAATGAACAATTTGAGAAACATACACTCAGCAAAGAAAAGGGGTACAAAATATATATAATTTCACTAACATCCCCTTGTGAAGGCTCTATATCTCACATTTTAGAAGCTTGTTCACATAGAGTACAATTCAGACATCTAATTCTCAGCTTTTAATCATGACAGCCTCACATTTACATTCAGCACAAGTCTATCATACAATTCAGTTTTTGTGGTCCCAGAAAGACTAAACTCTATTTTTTTCTTTTTCAATGCAACTATTAATAAGTGCTGGAAATTTTTACATTCAACTTGCAGAAAAAACAGCAGCACCTCAAGATATGGGAGAATACTCACTAAGCATGCGACAATGTATTGCAATAATAAACACATGAAAGGGGTAAGAAAGCTCACATTGACTAGAATTTCTAGCTTTTCTTCTTATTCCAGTAAAACAAAACATATGAAAACCCGTCGGTTGCCTCCCACGCAGTGCTCTTTTAACGTCATTAACTTGACCTTTGTCCTTTATAGACTTATTCCTGGGTCCCATTCCTTGAAGCATAAAGACCAAGTGACACATGAAGAATGAAAGCATATTCCTAGATCTCATGGCTTGTAAAAAGGAAGTTGTGTAAGCAATAAGATCCTATTTTGAATTCCTCCTAGATCAAATGTTATTTTCACCAAGGATGGTGAAAAGTAAGATAGAGGGCACAAGATTATGACATCCACACATGAATTTAAACCATTATACTTATCCATGGAAGAAATTTTGGTTTCCCATATGCTCTCCATTTCATGGCATGCATATCTCTTTTGAATCATCTTGCACTACCACATTACCATTATTATGATCTATCTCAACAACAATATTTTTCTCAATTTCTATTTCATGTTGTTTTTTGAAAATTCCTTGTAAGCAAGGTGGTGGTGGTCGCAAAAATGCCTCAAAAGATTCTCATTCCTCCTTTGAGATTGTAATTTCATTTTTGTATATCCCTTGCAAACAAGGTGGATGTGGTAGTAAAGATAACTGAAAGAATTCCCAGTCCTCCTCGGAGAATGTAAATTGACTCTTAATCATAATAAAAAGAAAAAAAAACATTTAGTCTAACCTATACCGAAAAATCAATCAATATCACAAAGTCCCCTGCAACGGCGCCAAAAACTTGATAGGCTGCAAGTGCACAGTTCTATCGCGTAGCAAAAAAAATATCGATCCCACAGAGACTTTGTAATTGCTGATTTTGTTTTCGATGGTGATTAGCTAAAAGATATGATTTTTGGTAAAAGGAATATTTGTTGGTTTTAAATTTAGAATTATAAAGGCGTCCTAGGATTGTGGTTTTATCTCAACGATAGAACATTTACAATCTCTCATCCATTCTCTATTTTATGTTAAGTTCTTTTCTAAGGACAATGTATTCAATGGTAACTCTTGTTTCCTCTCAGAACACAAGAGTGTCCCTCGAAACAATAATCAAAACCTATTCTCATGGTTGATTATTGCCAAGACCCCTTAAGTACAAACCTTATTGTCCCAAAACTCTCAAAACTATTCTCATGTTTTGATCATTTTTTTTAACCTCATAGTTCTAATATCAAACTTCACCTCTTGGTACTTCGTTTGATATTTGAATTATAGCTTTAAAATCAATGAGGTTAAATTAGAAATAAAACTTTAATAAAATAGAGTTTATAAGTCTTGGGATCGTTTATGGGTCTATCATTGGATTAGTCCCACAATCCCAAGACTAAAAGGAGTCTACACTCATGATCATAGTAGACAAAAACTTAGAAAAATAAGAAGAAGACATGAAAGATAAATGACAAGAAAGATAAATGACGGAAATGAAAATTGCAGAATTGTAAATGACTTGGAATGTAAATGACAAAAAGTAAAGTGCAGAAAATAAAGGTGCTGAAAAATAAAGAACAGAAAATAAAGTTGCAAGAATGTAAAGTGCAAGAAATATAAAGAACAAGAACTTAAAATAGAGAAAGTAAATTGCATAAAATGTTAGAGGTAAACTTTGAGTAGTGTTTGCAATAGCATAACATGGTCCTAAGCACTCAGAAATTCGTGTTTTGTATAGGCTAAGAGAAGAGACAAGTGAATTAGTACAACCGGTCTCGGGGAATTGAATTGTAATAAAAATTATCAGTTACAAATCAAACGGTTTAATAGAAAAATAGCTATTGATATTAAAACGGAATCAAAACCAATTACGACATTAATCAGTAATAAATTGTGTACTAATATATCAGTTACAAAATAAAAATAATTTTTCAAATAGCTTAAAATAGGTATATCCGGATACGCTTATAAAAGACTAAAAATAATATATGATTAAGTAAAAATGAGCTTTACTTCCATTTTTGAGAGTAGTGAATTTTCACCATATACTATGGCTCATCTAAAGGAGAGTTGTTCAGATTGAGAAATTGGTTGATATTGAAGGAGGTTAAGCTGTTGCTAGTTTTGAGTGGAGAGATGCGATGCTCTATGTTTATGGTAGCTAGGAGTTGATCAAGGTTGTGGGAGATTACACGTGAGAGAGTGGGATTTGGTGATGGTTTTGTTGGAGGTGCAATTTCTATAGGGAGTGGTTGAGGTGAGAAAGGTGGGACAGAAAAGGGTAGAGTTGAGATAGGCGAGAAAGTTGGAAGAGTTGGCACTCTTCTGCAAACCTTCCCTCCATCTGTAACAGTAAAAAAATCAGCAGAAAATCAACTCAGCCATGAATTCTAGTTGGCAAATTTAATTAGGCTTATTCACAGTTTAGCTCAAAATCATAATAAACTGAAACAAGACCAAAAAATACAAGTTAGATATCATCAAAATTTTAAAACTGAACTAACCAATTCTTAAGTTCTCCTTTTTTCAGTTCTGAACGATGAACTAAAGGCCGAAACCTATAACCTAGCCATTTCAAAGATTCTACGAAAAAATCAAACACTTCAATGGAAGTTTCAACGAAAAATCGCAAACGTATGCAGGAAATTCACAATCGTGAACAAAGAAAAGGGTTAGGAAGGGGAATGAACCAGAACATATTATCAATCTGCAAAAACTCTTTGAATGTCTACGGAAGTTCAAACTCAGATTTAAACCCTGCCAAATGCACTTTCGGTGTAAGATCAGGAAAGTTGTTGGGGTTCATAGTCAGTCAAAGGGGAATAAAAGTAGTCTCGGCTTGGGGGGAAACTCTTATGGACTAGGCCACGAGACCACATGTAGGGATTAGACAACTATTAACCAATATATGTCACAAATGTTTAACATGTTAGCTTAAGACAACTAATAAAACTAATGTGTTACACAATATATGAACACCACATGGTAAACGTCACTTGCCAAACTATTAACCAACAATGATTAACAGATTTTTTTGGTTATCGTGTTTTTGGTGTGCAGTTTCCACCTGCTTTGCCGGTGACTAATCTACGCCGAAGAATCTGGCAGACCCCGTGTAAAACCAGCTCTGCAAGTCTGTGTAATTCTCTCCTCCCAATAGAATTTTTGCCACACCCAAGATTCAAATCTGAGACCTTGGTTTGGTTCCGAGATTAGTTACTAGAACCAACCCTTGTTGGTAACGATAATTAACGGATGCTACTGCGTTCCATTTGGATTTTGAGAGTTGAATTTTTATTTTCACAAGAGAAAAGTTGTATAATGGCGAAAATAATGTGTTGTGCTACCTATCGGTAAAATAAAATAACAGATCTTTATTTTCACAAGAGAAACAAGGGTAGCACAAGACATTACTTTCATTTCGTCCCATAAGTGCCATAACACATTATTCATTTCGTCAATATAAAATAATAGTTTTATATATATAAATATATATTCATTTCGTCCCATAAGTGCCAAAACAGGTATAAAAAGGCGCCTTGGAAATACAGCGAGGGCACACTCTTCCATGGTTGGAAAGAGGAGAAAGGAATTTGTTCCTAGGGGCTACTGCATCCATAGTAATTCGTTGGAAATAAACATTACTCTTCACCTCAGATTACAGACTAGATTTCTCTTTTCTCTCTTATCAACTCTGCACCATTACCTTTATTTATGTGTATAAATAAAAATACATGACAGCAAACGGTTGTGAAGCTGAACTAATACCATTTCAAATCTTGCCATAAGAAAGGCGTTCACATCATTGAGATAGCCCAACGGCTTGGTTCTAGAGCCATTGAACCTCACCAGGTCGGACCCATTGTATTCAGACAGGTCATCCTCCGAGATTTTTAATTTTAGGAGCAACTCCCTGAATAGGATGTCCACTGAGCTTCCTTGGTCCACCAAGATCCTCTTTACATCGACCCCAGCTAGGACGGCAGAGATGACCAGTGGAATTTCCTCATTGGACTTGTCTTTGAGGAGGTCGATCGGTGTCGGTAAACGACAACGGCGGTGGTCGAACCAGGCGCGATACTTGTCGGTAGGGTTAGCCCAACCCCTAGTCTCGGTCACCCTGGCATTCACGGTGAACCAATCCTAGGAGATAGGAAGGCCACTGGATGAACCAAAGATATGCTTGAAAGCGTCAAAACTCTCAAGAACTTGGGACGTTACAGGTTGAATGGTCACGCCTCCCCCAGTAGCAACCAAGACATCTCGCGAAGAAGGATTAACTCCATTAAATTTGAATGTTGATGCCACTGAAGAACCATCACAAGACGTGGCAATTGAAGAAGGATAGCTTGTTGAACCAATGCAAGCCACTGAAAAAGCTGAGAAAGAGCAAAAAGATGCAGAGAAGGTTGAGTCTGCAAAGAGGAGAAAGGAATTTGTTCCTAGGCGCTACCTGCGCCTTAACACTACAAGTTTGAACCATTTTACACTAGTTAATTCATCCTAGTTCGTTCGATTTCATATGTGTTCTTAGGCGCTTTTTTTATATCTGTCACCGCAGGACTTGAAGCGTTTCCACACGCTCCACGGGCAGGTTGGGGGTGACAGCGAGGGCACACCCTAGGACCTTGACGGAGTCCGTAGATAAATCAGGGGCAAAGGTAGTGAAATGAAGTTTCGCCCAAAGTTGTAGAAACTAAAAGGGACCTTCGGCTTTGGAGTAGGAGAGCATGGACTTTACCTAAGAGACCCAACGCAGAAAATGCTGAAACGATCATTTGTTGAACCATTTCAGGTGTCAACGTTGGCACAGAATTAGGGTCAAAACTGTGATCCCTTCTTCTTGAGTATTCTCATTTATATAGTGTTATTACAATCCGTGATTGCTATTTACAGGTAAGCTATTTAATTTACATAATCGTAACAGCTAAGCTATTTAATTGCTATAACTACACAATCAGAATTGTACAAATAATTTTGAATCTGCTGGTTTTAATAGCCAACAAATCTGCACTAATAAATAGTAATATTCTGCCATTAATTCTATTGACATGCCCTACAGTTTTCTTTTCTCTTGCTCTAGCCGTCTGAATATTACCCTTAATTTATGCATTAAAACATAGTTCCATCATGAAGTATCTCAACTTATTGTCTAATGTGTGGTACAGGATTAGTCATTCTTTAAAAGCACCACTTATTTGTTTCAATGTATACATTGTTTTAACTTTTTATATCAGTAGAAAATGACTGTCTGTTTTGTTCCTTCAAGTGTCGACGTAACCTGTGATAGGAGAGGCTCGAGGCAAGAACAAGACAAAACAAATCTTAAACGATGAGACCCGGCTCGAGGAACAATCAAATATAATCCGTTCAGGTTGAGGGCACGTCTGCCTGGGCGTCACATATCGTTGCCTTATGCCTATTGCAGTGCGATAGGAATTTCTAGGGCGAATGATGACTTCTCGTGAGCATTGTTGCCTCGCGGTTGGTTGAAAATTGAGTCCTTGGTAGGGTGTGCCATGATAGATGGTGGTCGAGTTAGCACGGGACCCATCATGTGCATGCCCCCCAAAATATGGGCTCTATAACCCACACGCGTCTTTTTGATGCTCATGACGAGACCTCAGGTCAGGCGGGGCTACTTGCTGAATTTAAGCATATCAATAAGCGGAGGATAAGAAACTAACAAGGATTCCCTTAGTAACGGCGAGCGAATCGGGAAGAGCCCACCATGAGAATCGGCCGCCCTCGGCGTTCGAATTGTAGTCTGGAGAAGCATCCTCAGCGGCGGACCGGGCCTAAGTCCCCTGGAAGGGGGCGCTGGAGAGGGTGAGAGCCCCGTTGTGCCCGGACCCTGTCGCACCACGAGGCGCTGTCAGCGAGTCCGGTTGTTTGGGAATGCAGCCCCAATCGGGCGGTAAATTCCGTCCAAGGCTAAATACAGGTGAGAGACCGATAGCGAACAAGTACCGCGAGGGTTAGGACTAAAAGAATGCAATTTTGATGATATATAGAATAGTTTTGTGCATTTGTCAAATTCTAAAAAAGAAGAGGTTCTGTAATCAAATGAAGATTGTACATATAACAAACACATATAACACTTTCATTTTACAATTTTAGTATAGTAGTAGTAGTAGCCTACTATATTAACCAATTCCTGGAGTCCTAATGACTTTATTAGCTTCATCAACATACAATCGAACTCTGTTAGTTCTGAAATCTGCAGTTACAAAATAGCCAGGTGGCACCACTTGAATTTCAATACCAGTAACTTCCTCTTTTATTTTCTTCTCTGCTTCTTCTGCAGTCACACCAACTAGCTCAGGCCAACTTGTTTTTGTAGTGTTATTGTTTGTCCTCAGAAGCTGGTTGTAAGACCCTGCAACACCAAACATATTTTCATGGTGTTATGACCTTAGTATGGATTAATAACTTATTAAAAACTAAAGATATATTCAGATACCTGATAAGAATTTAATTACTATATAGTTTATACAAGGTCTAATTATATCTTACTATATATACTCCAAGGGTTGGCCTAATGGGCATAACAGAATTTGCATCTAGGAGGTCCCGGCCAGGTTCAAATCTTCGTTAGTTTTTCTGGGGTAAGGTAAATGTAATTCCATTTGTAAGTACTCAAAGAGTCCAAAGGTTTGCCCTACCTTGGACGGGAGCGTCATCCTCTCACCCTAATTTTTTGACACCAAAAAATATCTAACTTTTTAATTTTTTTTGTAAAATATCATAAAAAGTGAAGTGATATACACTCGAGTTACTTATTGAGACAACACCACTAATATCTGTGAAAAACCTGCCACACGTGTAGCGAGGGCAGATATGGATACCAATTCTATTCAATGGGACGGGTAGCGAGGGCTACTGCCCAAACCCACTCCGCCTGATTTACATCCTATTTTCATCTCAATCTTTTCATAAACTCTATTAGTTATTTTTAAAGAACTATAATAATCTTAGAAAGATTTTGTGAGTAACCCTAAACTTCATATTAGCTAAGAAGCTCAAAAAAAACCAAAATCTATTTGAGAAAGATACTAAATCTTGGAGAACCAATTTGGCTATGCAGACACTTGAGCCTTGAGGTGCTAGCTCAGTGGTAAGAGCTAGCATTGTATCCTCAAGGTGCTGAGTTCAAATCCCTTCATACACAGTTGTAAAATGACCATTAGTGTCACTTTGATTAATAAAAAAAAATTGGTTATGCACCAATAATTAAAGTAAAATTTGGCACTCACTTGGCAATGGTTCATTTGGTTGCTCCAGAGGAGGATTAGTTTCTTGTTGTCCTTGTTTTTCTTCTGCCATGAATACTAATCAACTGAGAACTTCTAAAAGGGTCCTTTGCCGATTTGTAAGAAGATGAAGGTTATGTATGTCAAGCGTGATTTTTGAAGTATTTATAACAGAAAGAAGTTGAGTCTAAAACGGCACCTCTTTTGGACATTAGGCTAATGAGACAATTCAGCAGGTTTTTCCAATGCCATTTGCCTTGATTTGGTGGTTTCACGTAATTTAACTTTGGACTATATGTTTGGTGTATATAGAGGTGGCAAATTCTTTTAGTCCGCAATAAACTTAAGGATTCATTTGAGACTAAGGGTGTTCGCGGTGCGGTTTAGTTCGGTTTTGAGACAAAAAGTGAACCGAACCGCAAGGTAAAATTACATGCGGTTTGGTTTGGTTTGGTTCGGTTGGCTTCCTAAAATAAAACCAAACCAAACCAAAACGGTTTGGATTGGTTCGGTTGGTTCCAATACAAAACATAATTCAGAACGAAGTTAAAATTAACTAACATAAAAAATGGCTAATATAAATCTTTAAGAAAAAATCTATTCAAATATATGTAGTATATAAATTACTCTCTTTTAATTCTTTTAAAATAGATAAGACAATGTTTAAAAGAACTTGAATTAAATATTTTATTGTAATTTTTAAATATAGCATAACAATATGGATTGTTTGCAAGTGAGTCAAAGAATTAATTGGATTTGGGCTAGTAAGTGAGTGAGAGTTAGGTTTTAGTTGCATTTGGGCTACTAAGTTTGTAAGGAAGGTTGTAATTCAACAAGCCTTAGTGTTACTTGCGGTTTGATTTGGTTTGGTTCGGTTTCTGAAATGAAAACTGCAAACCGAACCGAACCGCGCGGTGCAATGAAAAAAACCCGAACAAAACCGATTATAAGCGGTTTTTCCGGTTTTTGGTTTGGTTTGGTTCGGTTTGCGATTTTCTATTGGTTTGGTTCAGTTTTGAACACCCCTATTTGAGACACTATCGAATAATAATGTGAACACCTCTCTTAGAAAAATTTGAATTTCAATTCACTATGATCTTGAAGACCAACTCTTTCCGCTTGATCTAAGTTCTAACCTTATTAGTGGTATATGCAAATAGTTTACTAGTTTTTTTTTTTTATAAATCTGGTATCATCCGCACACAACTGCAGAGACTAATCCCTCGAGCCGAGTAGAATCACAATGGACGGAAAAGCTCTCCCTCAAGAGATTTAACACTCCTGCATGCAGTGGCGGATTCAAAGGGTGTTCCTAGTGTTCCCATGAACACCCAAACATCCTGCCTTGTGGTAATACACCCCAAATTTTGTACAAAAGGGGCTGGGTTCGAATCCAGGGGAACACCGTTATTTAATCAGAGTCATCGGCGACGCCTTCCCCTCCGCTTCTCCTGCATGCAAAAGTCAAACTTGTCGGCGGCGCTTCCTCTTCAATCGATTTTCGATAGCAATGTTTGATTCGATTTCGTTTTTTGTTCAATTCGGTTTTATTTTTGTTGTTTAATCGATTTTCGTTTTTGTTGTTCAATTGGAGATGATACATTTTGTTTGAATCCTGAATTGTATGTTTCGTTGTTTGTTTCGTTTTTGAATCCTAAATTTCGTTTGTGGAACATTACTGTATCGTTTTTTTTGTAATATCGTACAGTTGTTAAATCATTGAAGGAATACCCTATTTTTTAATCCTGGATCTGCTCCTGGTTGCATGCCCAAGGCTGGATTCGAACCCAAGACCTTGAGAATATGTGATTTTCAGAAAAATAAATCAAGATAATATCTGTACAGGCCGGTGTTCCGTGTGAGAATGTCAGCAAAAATTATAGGCTTTAATTAAAAAATATATTTGATATTCATTTTGCAATTGCTAGGACCCCAAAATTAAATAAATGTATGGTAAGGAATGAATGAGTGGGGTGTAGGGAAGCATAGCTAAGGGAGGGAGTTGGGGAGAATTCTTTTGTAATCAATTGCTGCCACTTCAGCAATTGCGAGGGAAAATATGAGTCTCAGAGTAGTTTAAAGGACCCGTAATTGGAAGGGAGGTTGGAATTAGAATTGGAACTTGGGAAAGAATTGGCACTCTTAAGTAGGTTTTTTTTTTATACAAGTAGGGTTGTTTAAATGAACTAAACTGTTACAAACGGAACCTATAGTAATAGTTTGGCACTGAACTGCCTTTGTTAAAAACAGTTCACTAATTGAACTACTAAACCCAGTTCAGTTGCGAACTGACTGAATTGTTTCGAACTGTTAAGTTTAAGCATCTGATATTTTCAAATCACATCCCCATCCCTGCCCCTATCTCTAGCGGGGTCCGGTTTTGCATCCCTCATCCCCGTGCCAAATGGGGACAGGTTTCCTGCGGGTACCCGTTTCCCCCACTAAGTTATAGAAAAATAAATAAAAAATTACATTTATGATAATTAATAATATAAAATTATAATTATAATTATAAATATTAAACAATGAAAAAGTAAAATTAAAGTATTAAAATAGAATTTTCTATTGAAAATAGATCAAAGTTAAAAATAAACAAAATTTACGAAATAAAATGAATGAGTATATACCCATAAAATAAAATAAAATAAATAAAATAAATAATTAATATATTTTTGAGCAGGTTCTGGGCGGGTATCAATATCCCCGAACCCATTCCTTCCCTTGGTCCAAGTGGTTTTCCCTGTCAAACTGGGTCGGGATTGGGTGGTACCCGCAGATTCAATTTTCGTTGTCATGCCTACATACAAGCTTCCTCACAAAGTAAGCTAATGACTAAGGAAAGTCTTGTAGCATTTCTTTTTAAATTTGGTTCATATTTTCATTTTACATATGAAATAATTTTCGTTTTGCAGAAATATGCTCTCAACATCATGTTGGAAAATCTTGTAGCGTTTCTAGCTTATTTAAACAAGCATGAAACATGCAATTTCAAGATCAGGTTTACAGCTTATTTACTATTAACAACATTATTCCATCTTAAAATTACATGTTTCATGCTTGTATGTAAACTGTGAGAACTAGCAAACTGTAGTTCTTTGGTTATATAATGGATGTGCAACTTAACTCCTTTATGATAGTTCAGTTTGGTTCAGTTGAACTGCTAAGACAGTTTGGTTCGGTCAAACTGTTTGAACAGTTCGGTGCGGTTCTCCTTAAGAACTGAACCATGAACAACCCTACTCTCAAATTGTCAATACTGGTTATCGTTTGTGTTATTTTTTCGGGTCTATAATTACTTGATTCATCCCTTAATTCCATTCATACACAATTTCAGTTTGTGTTTATTGGAAGATGAATTCCTGTACCTATCAGCAATTCAAGGCCCCAAATAGAAGAAAGTTTCCAGTACTACTATAATAGTTACACCTATGGTAACTTCTTACTGCACATGTTGCTCTAGATATGTACATGTTTTTCTAGGCATACCTTTCACAATTGGTATGCTCCTTTCTAAGCATGTCGGATCCAACTTCTAAATAAAAAGATATTGTATACCAAGTATGTCATAACTATGACTTTTTGAATTTAATTGTGTTTTGTATACAAATGTAGTACCAAACGTTTGTTAAACATTTTAGTACATATCAAATTATTTTGTTCACTACATTAATGTCATATTAGGATATATTAACAAAAATTATTACATATCAAACGAAATAACTCTTTAACGAATTTCTTCTTGTGCACTGCACAGATCCTCAAAACTAGTATCTGTAGAAGCCGGTGTTCCTCTTGAGAAAGTCAGGAAAAATTATATGCTTTAATTAAAAAATGTTTTATATTCATTTTGCAATTTAGGGCCTCAAATAGAAGAAAGTTCCCATTACTAGTACTACTATAGTAAATAGCATTGTTTACCATTCAGTAATTTTGGCAATTCAATCTCTGGTTAATTCCAATTTGAGTGGTTTAAAGCAATTGAACTATGACTCAAAGTAAACTGCATTATTTTTTAGTAATTAAACGAAGTAACAAACTTTACAATCCAGAAGACATAGTCTAAACCATTTTTTTCTAAAGGTAGAACACAATCATCTACTTGGGTTCAGGAATTTGAATGTCTGATGAAGAAGATTTCTTAATAAAAGATTCAAGTTGTTCAATACAACTTTCTATACGAGAGCTACAAGAATTTTGATCCTGCAAATCTGCTACTTTGGGGCCAACGTCTACTTGTTCAGAATGCTCCGAAGCTTCTATTGCCTTGATTTTAACATAGAATATTCTCAGAGCATCTAGGAAGACGTTGTAATCCCCTGCAATACCAAACATATTTTCATTTCGATTTCACCTTAGTTTGGATTCACTTGTAGAAAAATAAAAGAAATTCTAACATAATCTGATAAGATCTTAATTACTATATATACTTGCCGTATAAAGTAGTGTATAAACTTTTATGTGAATATCTTAAAAAGTGATATACAAATTGACATAAAAATGAAAGAGTTTGATTGGTATGTATGGTTGGTGTAAGAGTTTACATTTTCAAGTTCAACCAATCAAAAACTATGATGATGATTGACTTTTAAAGTAATTGAGATGGAATCAAAAACATTTATAATAATGTGTCATTATTGGTTCATTGGTAGTGTAAAAAATTCTAAAAAATGCCATAGAACGTGAATTCAAATCTGGAATGCTCCATCTTCCTCTTCTCGTCCTCCGAGCCCCAACCGTTTGTACACAAAAAAATCTCAATCTTTTGACAAACTCTACTTAATTATCTGTAAAAATCTATTAGAAAGATTTTTGTGAGGAACCATAAACTTCATGTTAGCTATGAAGCTCCAATAAAGCAGAAGCTATTTCATACAACACCTAAAAGTGTCCAATAAAAAAAAGTACTACATCTTTGTGAACCAATACTTGGGAAGAGTAAAATTGGCACTCACTTGGCAGGGTTTATTCGGTTGCTCCAGAGGAGAGTTAGTTCCTTCTTGTCCTTGTTTTTCTTCTGCCATGAATACTAATCAACTGAGAACTTCAAAAAGTGTCCTTTGCTGATTTGTAAGAAGATGAAGGTTATGTATGTCAAGAATGAATTTTGAAGTATTTATAACACAAAGAAGTTGATTCTAAAACGGCACCTCATTTGGACATTAGGCTAATGAGACTATTCAGCTGGTTTTCCAATGCCATATGCATCGATTTAGTGGTTTCACGTAATCCAATTTTGGACTATATGTTTGGTGTATATAGAGGTGGTATATGCAAATCCTTTTTTAAGGTTTCACACACTGGAGATAATCTTGATTGAGACGCTGTCAAAAAATAAAATAGGAGAATCTGGTGGAGTAAATAGCATTGTCCACCATTCGGTTATTTTGGTAGTTCGATCTCCGGTTAATATCAATTTGTGTGGTTTAAAGCAATCTAACTATGACTCGAAATAAACTGCATTATTTTTTAGTAATGTAACCGAAGTAGCAAACATTACAATCTGGCAGACAAAGCAAATTTTTCTTAAGAAAAGATGATGAATCTAGTCTAAACCGTTTTATACTAAAGGTAGAACACCATCTACTTGGGTTCAGGAATTTGAATGTCTAATGCAGGAAATTCCTTAATCAGAGATTCAAGTTGTCCAATATAACTTCCTAGATGGGAACCAGATGAAGTTTGATCTTGCAAATCTGCTACTTTGGGACTAACCTCTATATATTCAGAATGCTCCAGAGCTTCTCTTGCCTTGATGTCATTATTGAATATGCACCGATTCATACAACCCTTGAAATTCTTTTCTCTTCTCTGGTGTTTCAACTAGCTTCTCCTTTAACTCATCTGGAAGAGAACTAAATGCACTTCACAAGGTGCAAAAATCACAAAAGAATTTCGTTTTAAATAAAACTATAAAGAGAAGAACAGTAAGAATGCCATTTGCAGTATTTAAATGTAAATATAGTGTATAAGTTTCAACTCATAAGTTCCCTTTCAGCATACCTGGTTACTCCCCTCACAAGACCCCAACGGTAACCATGAAGGACTGATTGTTTGAAACCAATATTGAACTCTTCTTGTGCAGCAGCTTCCTTTCCTTTGATGAGACCATCTCGATACCCAATCTAAAATATGATGCAGAATGAAAACAATGATATCTAATGATATATAAAAGAAAATTGAAGCTTCATTCTTTTATTCCAGAAACTTGATAACAAACTAGGAAGATTAATTCTAAATTACTGTATGAAATTGTTCATGCCTCCACTGCCACTCCCTATCCAAATCTGATGCTTTATCAAACATTTCATCAGAATCGTCCCACACAGAATCATCAAGATTCGCATGACCATGATCGCGATCTAAAATAATAAAATAAAATTAGATCCCTGAGAATAAGAGCCTAGAAAACAATACCTTATCCAAAGTTACATAAAATCAACTTTTACACAGAATACAAACTTTCAAATTAAATTTTTACATCTAAAGCCAAAGGTTCATCTAGTAACTGGGTAATAGGTAATGAACCCAAAGATTAATAAGTCAGTCAGGATAAATGAGGAAAATGAAGAAATGATGTTGGGGAGGGGACAAAGGGCGCGAATGTGCAATACTAGGTTAGGAGGTTATGTGGTGAACTATAAGTAGTGTGTGGAGAGGTCATGAATATAGTGTGATGTATTTTCCCTCTCTCCTCTAACTGTAATATCTCTCCACTCTGATTTCTTCTTCATTCTTTTGAATATTCCCTCACCCAAATTCAATGTACTTATCATTGTCCTTGAATAACAAATTCAATAGAACAGTGCACTTGCCATATTTTTGTGTCTGTATTTGTTTGTACTGTTCCATAATACTAGTACATGGAAATAAAAGTAGGTTCAATGCTAAACCAATTTTGAGAACACTGCTTTGGTCTATCTCTACATTCAAGGGTTTCATATAACACTCAGTCGACAAAGCCATGGTTCACCAGAATCATTTAAAAAGAGAGTTTTTTGTGCATGTGCAAAGGCAGAAATTGGTGTCTGTTACATTTACAAAAGCACAAGGTAGCTTTGAATAAGAATAGGCATAACATGTAGCATCAGTGCACAAAAATAAAGCAGACATGTTTTGGGGTAGGGTGAGCACAAAAGAGCCAAGATGCTAAAATCCGCACACAAGCTTATGTGAAAACTGCACTCGTGGAGTTACCAGTTAACACCACATTTTGACTCACAAATCACACTAGGTCCATGCATCATTACCCTTAATATGAATCCTCAAGGTTGTGGTCGTGTTGCAATCATTGATATTGCGAGTAGTTGCAGTTAATACAACCTCAATCACAATCATGTTGCGATCAAGAAGACGGAAAAAAAACCATGATATTGAGTCTCAAATCACGATCGTGAACCTCTTTTTATAACCTAGATGGTCCCACACAATTTCTCGCAACCATTACTCTAGCCTTTTCACTGATCAAACTAAACCATTTAACATTTAGCAACAGGTTTTCAACATCGACTTATCCAAATACTAAGAGTCTTACCATTTAAATTATCTTCATGAACTTCAGCACTAACGGATTTTACTTCTATTTTTGAGAGTAGTGAACTTTCATCATAAATCTCTTCTGCAAACCTTCCCTCCATCTGTAACAGTAAAAAAATCAGCAGAAAATCAACTCAGCCATGAATTCTAGTTAGCAAATTTAATTAGGCTTATTCACAGTTTGGCTCAAAACCATAATAAACTGAAACGAAGACCAAAACAAACAAGTTAGATTTCATCAAAATTTCAAAACTGAACTAACCGATTCTTAAGTTCTCCGTTTCCAGTTTTGAACTATGAACTAGTTTCTACAAGGAAGACGGAACTGCCGGAGCCTATGACCTAGCAACGCAAAGATTATACGAAAAAATAAACACTTCAATGAAAGTTTCAACGAAAAATCGCAATCGTGAACAAAGAAAATGGTTAGGAAGGGGAATGAGACGGCTTACAGACTCGGTCAAATTGCGAGAGCGATATGCCTCTCACTGAACTGGTCGGTAGTGATACCGGAGGTTCTGGCTTCTCTGCTCCGGGAAGAAGCGATGCGGGCGGCGTCGAGGAGGATCGAAATCGACGACGACAAAGAGGTGGATGTGTCTCCGGTAGTGATACGGGGGCGGGCCTTCTTCTTGGGCCGAGTTATTAGGCCTCTGGGCCTCGTTTGTATGATGTTTCTACTGTAATCCTTTGACCGAAAAAAGAGTTGTTATTAAAAACACCTCACAATATCGAGGACACCCCCAATGCATGTAAAGACTCAAATACTTTTTTTTTTTTATTTACCAAACAAAAATACTCAAATGCTTCTGAGCACTATTAAAATTAAAAATAATTTGTGACTAAAAGTATTGACTGAGAAAAATTAAGAATTAAAAATGGGTGAAATTTTTTATAGAAACTAAAAACAAATTTCGCAAACTTTTTTGGGACTAAAAACATATATACCCAAAAATTAATTCATTTTTGTAGATTTCAGAATCTATCATAAATTAGGTAAGTTTGTGCATGTAATTTTAACTGTCTTTTGTAAATTAATTAAACAACTTATGTATGGCTATGGGTGGGTCGTGGGCATTTTTCACATTCCCCGTCATTGAGCCTGACGCAGTGATAAAAAGCCTAACCTCGACCCCGAAATCCGTCGGGCCTAAAATAAGTAGCACCAACCTTGCTCCTAATGTGGTTGGTTTCCTCGAAATTCCCTGCTCTTATGTTGAGTAAAAACCCAATTCTCTATCTTTAGAGAGAAAAAAACTCAATTCCCAAACCTGATTTCATTAAAAACCAAAATCCTTAAGCGGAAGGGAACCAAATACCTGATTTCAAAACCAATTATAAGTGTTCAATAAACATAGTAAAAAATGTTGAAAGGAACCAAACAACCAAATCGTTTTTTAAATTATCAAAGCAACCAACAGTATAGACCGCCAAGTAAAAACTAGGGTTAAAATTAGCATCTTCACCGAGCATCTTCAACAATTAGAAACCAATTATGGGTGAAATGGGATGTCACAGAGCCAACAATTTCACTTGTAGTATTATTATGAAAATATGAAAGTTAAAATATAAACATTACCTTTTATAGAATTTATATATAATTTTTTTTCCTTTTGAATTGAATTTATATATAATTTACAATGTATAATTTTTACATGATAGAAAGGATGAACTTAATTAACAATGTATAATTTTTTGTTACCGAAAAAAAGCAATGTATAATTTCATGATTATTTTAGAATATTAATGATATGTGAGACTACATTAATAGGATGAATACCAAGGGTTAGTATAAGCAATACACTAAAAAAAACGCAGGATAGGCGACGGATATTCGCGAGGGGACACCAATCCGTCGTTAAATTTGAATTTGCGACACATATTAGTCCGTCACTAAAAGAAGGCGCTTTTTTTTTTGAAAAAACTAAAATCCGTTGCTATTTACATTAACCGTCGCTATAGCTAACGTGACCGTCGGCAGACATTGGATTCCCTATGCCAGTCGCTAAAGCCAAATCCATCGCTAATGGTCTGTCGCTATAGCTGACGCGACCATTGTTCAGTACCTCGTTCAGCGTGACCATTGGATCCATCCCCAAGATTTTGAGTTGAAGTCTTGAGTATGACAACAACTCTGTGGGGAAGAGGGGACCACACGAACATGCAGAGGCAGATAACATTCTCTAGTATAGATTATTCATTAGTAAAGTTGGTGGAAACTGCACACTAAATAAAATGCTAATGAAAAGTTACTAAAATGAGTATTTATTTACTCAATATTTTACCCTAGTATTCTTGTTCCCTTATGCATTTTTAATTTTTCTTGACAAGATATTTTTCATTTCATATAAGAAAATAATATTATTAAGGGGAGTACTAGCGGTACTCCAACTCGTACATTAAACTTTGGGTCACATTAAAAACCTCCCTGAGCCAAAAACCCATGGGAAAAAACCAAATGAGAAAAAGAGTACTCGAAGGAGAGCGAGGCGACAAAGCTGAATGCACAATGATACAAAATATAATACATAAAAAATAATCTAGCCAAACAGCAAAACTACTGTATATCGAGGACAACATAACAGTAGACCAACAAACAACCAAGATAGCACCTCTGTATAAAAGCACACAGCAGTTTGACAGAACCGTGATAGCATGCCAACAAAGAACGCTTCCAACACACAACGACAATAAAACCTCAACCAACAAGAAGCAAATCAGTTTGTTTGCAATGACTTTATGGGATTTAACCACCACTCAGCAACCAGAAGATTTAGATTTCGTCTAATATTACAAATTAACCAACACTACAGTTTTGGCCCTGTTTAAAAATGTGGAATAAACAAAATACTTTCATTGAACAGTGCATTATTCTAACAATAGACACCACAAACCTGCCAACCATATAATATTGTTCACACAAATAAATTTGTTGTCCTTAAGAAGATCAGCAAAATAGTTATAGTGAGCCACTCCTTCTAATGTGGGCACCTCTTGAACCTCCATCCACCCACCTAAGTCTTTCCACATAGTAATAGCTACCTTACACTTAAAAAAAAAAATATGAGAAATAGATTCCTTCTAGCTGAAACAAAGCAGACAAGTCGTCTCATGACCACCAACAATGACACCTCTAGTAAGTAACACGTCTCTAGTAGGAAGCATACAAATAAGAATGCGCCACCCAAAATTACAAACCTTAGATGGAACCAAAAAAAATAATTGTTCTTAGTTAGTTTCCCTTTAAAAAAATAGATATCTTCAGTTAATGCTAATCAAGTGAGATATTTAGGCTATGTTTGGTAAAAAGTAGCGGATAACCTAGCAGATAGCAGATATCGGATGAGCTAGCTTATAACAAATTATGTGTTTGTTAAAACCAGTAGTTAAACTAGCTGATAAATTTAAAATGATATAAAAGAACATATTTAATTCATGATTAAATTATTTAATCATGACAAAATATTTAGTTATGATATAGAGGGAATATAAGAAAATTAATAAGAGTAAAAATGAGAAGAAGAAAAAAGTGAGACCCTATATGCTTTTATTTTTGACAATTGAGACCCTACATGCTATCCGCTAGCGTTTGGAAAAAATTACTTAAAGTAGTGTCTTTTTGGTAAAACTTAAAGTAGTGTTTGAAAAAATGTTAAACACTACCAAAAAACATTAACCGCTAGTACTTATCAAACACGCGTACTCGTCATTCATTAGCAGGGCCGTCTAACAACAAGTGCAAGACGTTCCTCCGCACAGGGCCCAACCTCAAAAAAAGTAAATGAGGGCCCCCAAAAATAAAAACTAAAACATAACCCATAATTATTGGCAGTTTAAAATAGTCTGAATTTTAATATCTTTATAATTATTGATGACCACTCAATACAATATGAGACTAGGTTGATGAATTTGCTTCACAAACTGCTAGAAAGATGGCTTTTTTAAGTAACTAGAAGGTTGATATTATTTTGAAGTTGTATAAAAATGTTATTTACAATTTAAATAAAGTAGTTTATAGTTTATGGTGATTTATTTGATATTTTTTAATTTGGGGCCCATATTTTAAGATTTGCACAGGGCCCCCAATTTGTTTAAGACGGCCCTGTTCATTAGTCAAATCCGCTACCCATTAGCGAATGGACTTGTTAAATGGAGCCTTATAAATTATCGTTAAAACAATCACCTGTATTAATTGATTTCTTTGACTTTAATGTTTCAAATGTTTACTATTTTACCAGTAATAAATTCTCTTAATTTTTTTGACCAAAACCAGTAATAAATACTCTATTAATTATATTTTATCGTACTTTTCGGTGGGACTCATCAAATTTTCATTAGTGGGATCATCATTAAAATAATTCTCTACATTAATTGATCAGTTTTGACTATTTCTTTAAAATTAAAATGTTCAACATTTATATTTTAACCATGAATATGATGCTCTATTAATTAAATCAAAAAATATATTTTAAAATGTAGTTGTATTTTTTTTATAAGCAATGAGAGTGGAGGAATGTTAGTTTTCAGGGATTGAACCCTGACCTCCTTCTTGCAACTCCTTTATGTCCCTTAGCTCGCCAATTGAGCTACCCTCCTAGCTAGGACAAATGTAGTTGTATTTAACATTACTTCTTTAACACATTTTCTTATTTCTTCTCTAAATATTTGTACTAGAAAAAAAAATATATTGACAAAAAATTTGCTTTACTTGATATAAAATTTGTTCTCACCAAAAAAAATATAAAGTTTGTTTTAATTCTTCTCTTTATTTTTTTTCCCTTGTCAATTATCAATTATTGTATATATGTTCTTTCCTTTTTTTGCTTCAAATTGGGCCCATTTACCCAACATTTCTAAAACAATGTAATTGACCAAAAAAAAAAAGAACATATATGTTGCCACATCGTAATGGCATGATAGCAATATCAACATATTCAATAACAAAATATATTCCTATACAGTTTTCTTCATACCAACCAATTAGACAGCTTTCCATGATAGTACCATCGATCTTCCTTATGTCTATTTCAGATATAAATAAAGCTATAGAATAAGAATTAAAAAAGAATTAAGAATACGAACATACACTGTACAACAAGGCAAAAATCAATGAGTTGTTCTCTAGTGAGGTGTTACTCATGTGTTGCATGTGAAAGATAACTAGAGAATACAGTACAGATCAACATCACTAATTTAATGAGAGAAAAAAAATGATACCCCTAAATCTTAGATAGCCTAATCATACCAAACCACCCTATTCAAGTCAATAAAAACCTTTACCTTTTTCTATTAAGATACCTTGTATACAATTTTTTAAGGTACAAAACAAATTTGGTATAACATCAAATTAAATGACCCAATATTAAAATATATTAAATACATTATTTTTTTAAGCAATTGAATACCTTATTTTTTTTTTTGACAATAATGAACTTACTTCATTTCATTAAGCAGAATAGATTCAATACAGGATGGAATGAAATGGAAAACATGGGAGCGAGCATATGATCTTGCAGCCCTTGCAAGGGTATGAGCAGCAAGATTAGCTTGTCTCCGGATAAAGCTAACCTGAAAGCTTAAACAACTAGATAAAAAATTCTTACAATTGGAAACTAAGGCACCAAATTCATTATTAGGAACCGAGGATGCCTTTAAGCCATTCACAACTGGTAAACAATCCAGCTCTATGGTCACCAAGTGCAATCCCATCTCCCTAATCCAAAGTAGAGCATTCCATAGTCCAATCGCCTCCGCCTCTTGTGGTGTTGGGGTACCATTGAAACACATAGTTCTTCCTCTCACAAAGTTGCCCGTTGAGGATCTAATACACATGCCAATGCCATATTGATTTTCCGAAGGAAATAAGGCCGCATCAACATTACATTTGAACCTTCCTGGTTGCGGTTTCTCCCACCGAATGTCACTAGGCTGCTGCTGTTGCGAGACTGCACGGCCAGCAGCAACATGATTGTCCCGCGCCCAGCACCATTCGTGTAAATAATCCAGCGCACTACAAACTGCTTGTTCAACCGGCTGCACATTACCGTTCCAAACTTTGTCATTTCGTCGCCGCCAAAGAACCCACAACATCGATGTAAATTTGCGCACCTTATCCTCACAATGATTCTGCAGAAAATTAAATAAACCAGATCGGAGACTATCAGCATCAGCCATTGCGTTTTCAACATCAGTCAATAATGCGCAAGCCTCCCATACCTTCTTTGCTTCTGCACAATGGTAAAAAACATGCCATTCAGATTCTTCATGGTTGTCGCAAAAAGAACAATTATTTTCACACTCCACATGCCTCCGAGTAAGGTTATTACGAGTTGGAAGACACCCCCGAGCAAGTCTCCAAAGAAGCAATTTAATTTTCGGTGGATTGAATACCTTATTATTATTGCCTTAATTACACTGATTTTATTTTTATCTTGACTGAATTAAATTGCCTTTATTAAAATCGTCTTTTTCCATATATTGATACTAAAAAAAAATCAATTTTTTTTTACCAATTTTGGTCAACTATTTCAAAATAAATACACCTTCAGAATGCAGAAACAAACATTCACATTCCTGTGACAGAGAGAGTGAGATGGGTTTTGAAATGAGGGTATATGCTTGTATTGCAGTGACCCTTTTTTGGGTTATTTTTCCATCTTCAATATTGAGTTGTAACTTATATGAAGGGAGTTGGGTTTTTGATAATTCATATCCTCTTTATGATTCTTCAACTTGCCCTCATATTCGTATTGAGTTTGATTGCTTGAAATATGGAAGACCTGATAAACAGTATCTCAAATATAGGTGGCAACCCAGCAATTGTGCTTTACCAAGGTACTAGTTTAATTAGTTTAATTATATGTTCTTCATTTTCTCTTAATTTTCAATGTGTTTGTTATTGAGTTGTATGCGTTTGGATTAATCTCTATGATTTTTTTGAGTGGTTTTCCTGCATTTGCATTTTTATGGTTGGTTTATGTTTATTTGATTATTGCCTTATCGTTATGAGTATCGAATTTGATACGCAAGGATTTTTTCTTTTTTGGTCTTTTGATATGACATGGATTTTTGGATAGATAAAAAGAATATTGAATATTTTTTGGGTCTTTTTTGGTCTTTCTCGAAACTACCCTTATCCTCTATTTCTCGTAAATCCACCTGCTTCAAAACGAGTAGAAATGATGTCCGAATTCACCCATAAAAGTGGTCATCACATTATCTATTTTTTTAAGAGAAGTTATCTTTCCCATTGATAGTTTTGGAAGACGTGAAGATAAAAAAAATAGAAAATTAATGCTTGCCAGCGCATTAGAATATCAGGAATTGATAGATTGCGAGGTTAGGGTTTTTACTAGTAAACTAAGGTGGGAAATTTGGGAGATGGTGGTGGTGATGGTGAAAGGGAAGACGGTCAATTTAGGTTTTAATAGGGGTGGGGTATTAATCTCATCTTACAAAGTGAAATAGGGGAGAGGTTTTAACATTTTCCTAAAATAACTTAAGCCCATGAGCTCGACACCTATAACCCGCACAAAATCAATGGCTAGCCCCTTGAACACACAAAAGGGAATGATTTCTACCACCATGTATCTGTCAATAACACCTATCACTCCACTTTTCTCAAAATACTCCTCCTTCTCTCTTTACCCTTCCTCTAATTAGCGCCCCTAAACCCCATCCTCAGCCAAAACCCCCGCTTTCCCCCTTTTTTTTAAACATTCTAGCAACAAGATGTGGAGAGCCATTTTTTGCATATTTTGATTAATGTTGCATGTAACCACAAAAGGCTTATGCCATCTTGTTACTGGAATGTTAAAAAAATTGAAGAAAAAAATGTGAGGGGAAGGGGACTCAAGGTGGGATTTGAGGTTATAGGCGCGGACAAGAGGAGGGGAAACAAGTGTTGAGAGATTGTAGTAGTGGGGAGGAGGGAATAGGGGTATGGGAACGAAAATGGAGGGGGATAGAAGGGGTTGGAGGCTGCCAAAGTGAGAAATGGGGATAAATAGATGATATACAAGTATTTAGGGGGAAAAGGAGTTTGCGACGGTGCTATCGACAAATACTAGGGTATTAGAAACTACTCCACATCAAAAGTATCAAAAGTTTGTAGGTTGCCTATCTAAAGTGATGTAAATGTAACCCGTTTTATAACAAAGAAATTGTAAATTCTTTTGATACTGTCCTTTTTCCTTTTTGCACTATCCCCGCACACTCACCATTATATATCGATCGTGTGAGGGTAGTAGGAAAAACAGGAAAGAGGAGTGTCAAAAGAAAAATTCATATTTTACTATCGGTTTGAAATATTTCTATAACAATAAAATGATTTGAAATATTTCTATAACAATAAAATGACAATTTCTTTGAAAAGTGAACATGGGTTTTGGCCACCATTAGTTATTACCACTCTAATCCAAAATGTCTGTGTGTTTGCTAGTGGTTTGAACCAACTGCATGTGATACCTTGTTTGTTTCAACTTTTTAAGGATGGATGTATGTAAATATCGCATGTGATTGCCTTTAAAAAAAGTGGCAACATAAACTCTTATACTTTAAGATATTTTACACTATACTATATATCAGCCCGTGAGCCTAGATGAATGCGTTTGCATCTAATTAGTCAAATTAGGCATGGGATTAAGTCTATGATTTTAGTTTTTAATAGAATTCTTTTATGTCTTCATTCAAAATCACTTCTCCCTAGGACAACTGTCCCACCCTTCGAGGTCTCCAATCCAGTGAAGGGATTAGTCACTGATCTCAGGAAGAAAAAAAAGTATGTGTAATGTCTTTTATGTTGGAATTAGTTCTTGTATGACTCGTATAGTAGGAACTAAGATTAATACGGTCCACGTGTTACAAGGACCAGAACAACATGAACAAATATTATAGAGACTAAATCAAAACAATAGGCACCAATTTTTTTTCTAAAGAACTAAAAATAAATAAAAATTTTATGAAGGCTAAAAAGAAAAAATATATTTGCCAAGGACAAAAATATAGTGAAAAAAACCCACTCTCGAAGAATATAAATTTCTTCCATTTTGATTATTACTTATCTTAATTTACAGAAACTTATATTTAAAAAAAAGTGATATTTATTAGTATAGTTGTGGATGAGAGGACTAATCCACCTTAAGGACTCAATTCTTCCCAACTATTGTTTTTAAAATCAGGATCGGAGACCAAACCAGCGATACCTCTAGGTCATGGTGCAATTGGTTCATGTGGTTCTACCATGGTTGAGTCGAATTATTAATAAAAAAAATTTAATTTTGGGGAAAAGTAAATAAAAAAATCGAAAAATACATTTCGGTTGGTTCAACTCGAGTAAAGGGTTCAATCGCGGTTCAATTTGGTTCTGGGCGGTTTAACCAAACTGCGGGCCAAATAATGGACGATTCTCAGTTCAACTAGTTGAACCATCTGGCTCGATTCGGTTTTGACAACACTGCCATCAACACAGTTTTTTTTATTTTGGTAATAAAAAATGTTGCTATTTGCAGATTTGATGGGAAAGCTTTCTTGACAAAATTCAAGGGTAAAAAACTCATGTTTGTTGGAGATTCAGTGAGTTTGGATCAATGGAATTCATTTATATGCTTGCTTCATTCTTCTGTACCTCAAACTACAGTAATACAGAGTGGAACTGATCCCATCATCAACTACACTTTCCAGGTCAGTAAGCTAAAAATATGATTATTAACTGATGTATTCTCTCCAGACTCGTATATAAGCAACAAATCACTTTTTCGATTCATTGAATAATTAATATATTTGGTCTATAATATAGTACGAATGAACCTAAAAAATGTCTTGTTGTTATAGTATTTACTATCTTTCATAATTACTGTAAAAATATTAAGGAAATTTAAAGCAATTACAATAATTGTGCAGGATTATGGAGTTCAAGTGATTGTCTTCCATTCTGTATATTTAGTGGACATTGAGCAAGAAAAAATTGGCAGAGTCCTTAAACTTAATTCCATTAAGAATGGAGAATTATGGAAAGACATGGATGTTTTGATTTTCAACACATGGCTATGGTGGTACCGCGAAGGACCCAGAAAACAGTAAGAATTCAACATAAACTTATCTCAATTTTAATTTTAAATTATTATATCTAAATAAAAGTTTGAATATTTCAAAATAGTTTTTTTGACGCAAATAGTTACTAATAACTTGGTCATTTTAATTTTTTTATTGCAGATGGGATTATATTCAATTAGGTCACAATATAACGAAAGACATGGATCGTATGCAAGCTTTTAGATATGGTTTGACAACTTGGGCTAATTGGGTAGATACAGTTGTGGATACAAACAAAACTAAAGTTCTTTTCCAAGGAATTTCTCCTCAACATTACCAGTAAGTTTTTCAAATAATTGCACTTTTTTTCTTTTTCATCTATATCAGTGTTTTTAATTTTTTTACTGGGAATTTTTTTAACAATAAAATCAAACTTTTTTTAATTCGGTTTTTTGTGTTTGAAATTCTATTTATTTTTTTTAGAAATTACATATATAAAAATATCATATTCCATCTGAAAAAAAAATCTTCAACTTTTTCCCCCTTTTGAACTTTTTACAAAATTATTGAAGTTTTACTATATTTGCATCAAAATTTTGCTTTGAAATCATTTTCTTTTTTAAATATATACTAATCTCTTAATTATTTACTAAAAATGTTTTGAGAGAACTTAAATTTTTACATTCGAAATAAAAATAGATGGATTAAAATTTTAAACAAAAACTAATTGAGGGACTAAATTTTCTCATTAATCACAACATAGGAATATATGGTGCAATTAAACTAAACATCATCTTGTCACAAACACAAATTTCAAGCATGTCCGAACAAAATATTTTTCAGCGAGTGAGGTCTGAAACAAATTTATAGTCGAGACTTTTTTTATAAAATGAGAAGTTTTAAGTTTGTCTTTATAATAAAAACTACCGACAAAATTCTTTTGTTAGTGGGCCTAAAGCTAAGACTTTAGTAACCTTACCCTCAGTCAAATTAACATTTAAAACTGTTAATGGGTTTTAATTTATTTCTTTTTTATATGTGCATATAAAATAGTGGGGAAGATTGGCATGAACCAGGAGTAACAAATTGTGCAAAGGAAACACTTCCATTAAATGGATCAACATACCCAGCTGGATTACCAAGACCATCATATGTATTGCAAGAAGTGTTGCAGAAAATAAAAAAGCCTGTTACTTTGCTCAACATCACAACTTTATCACAATTGAGAAAAGATGGACATCCAAGTTCTCATAATGGCTTCCATGGCATGGATTGTACTCATTGGTGTGTAGCAGGGGTTGTAGATACTTGGAATCTGTTGTTGTACGCTGAAATCATGAGTTAGACTTAGAATTAATACAAGTAGATCACATATACAAAATTATAGTTTTATCAAAACTTATAATAATTTAATAAAATGAGAAGCTTTTCACAGCATTTGATTATACATCCCTTTTTTTGTTATTCCACAATTTGGGATTTGGGAGGGAAAGACTTTCTCTCAATCGGCACCACACAAGGCTCAATCGGCTTATGACTATCTAACAACACGTGTAGCGACTAATAAAATAAACGACTATACAATCCAATCCAATTGATTTTGAGGCTCTAAAGTCCTCTTTTCAAGAGCCGACAAAATACTACAAACAAATTCGAACTTAGTATTGTTCGTACAAGCTTTGAATCAGAACCCTCATCAATTGTTACATCATTCCTCCTTGTTACTTCACTTTCATTAGCAACTCCTCGAGTTCAAGTTCTGGCTTCCTATCCCTATTATTTCTCTCTTCCATGGTTTCAATATCCATACAATTATTTTCTTTGTTGTCGAGGTTGGCAAACATGGAGGGACTTGAAAACAGTTTCGTTGAAAAAGACACGTTTGACAAACTCCTACTCGACGACACATAACCATCGTGAGTGGAAGAATCTTCCTTCTCCTGCTCCACTATTCCCTGATTCATGGGTAAAATACTACAAACAAATACTAAGTTCGACGGTCACTCTCTATTAATCTTCCTTCTCCTGCTCCACTATTCCCTGATTCATGGGTATACTAAGTTCGACGGTCACTCTCTATTACACTTCCTTCTCCTGCTCCATTATTCCCTGATTCATGGGTAAAATTAAACACCACTATTCATTCCATCATCTTCTCTTCTTAATTCTGTTTCAATTAGATTGGAATCAACGGTAATTTAATCTCCTTTCTTCCATCTATATGCTCATCTTTTCCCCTCACTATTTTAGTTTCATTACTTACTGCTTTCACGTAGTAGTCAACAGAGAGGATGGAGTAGTTATGTTGACAGTGAGGTTCAGTGGTTCAACATTCGAACTGGTTCGGACGACCGTGCTCCGAACCACCGTAGGATCACAATATTCATTAATGGCATTTTGGTCTTTTCACACGTGTTGGAGGTGTCTACTGAGTAGCTAGGGAGTTGGACGAAGTATGGGCCAAAGAGAGAGGGTAGGGATAGAAAAAGGAGGTGCCAGAAACCACCACCTATCCAATGACCCTAGTTTTTGGTCCTCACTTTGTAACTACTAAATAAAACTTGTTTCCTAATAATTCTGAATACATGTTATATGTTATAATTATTATAATTAAGGTACTATATTGATGTCCATTTCTCTATAATTAAGATGAGAGAGAAGCTCTTGCTTCTCTCTAGGTTTCCTATTTCTCCTCCCAACCCTAGGGTTAGTGGAGGTTTGCTCCTCCTTCATGGAGGTTTTCTCCACCGTAATGGTGGCCTGCCCCTCCCTCGTGGAGGTATCTTCTCTTCACCGCCCGTTGTTCCTAAATGCTCCCTCCTCCGCCATATCCATACACTCATCGCAGCCCATCCCTACCAAACTTTCAGACCCTTTTCACCTCCTTCCATCCCTCACCCGCCACCAAACCTCCCAAACCACCTGCTTCTGGCAGATTCCCCCCACCGCCGCAGCCTACCTTAGCTAGATCCCTTCCCCCAAACCCTCCGCGCTGCCACCAAGTTTCTGCTCCCTACCCTATCGCCACCCACCTATGATTCGATTGGCTCAGAGTTCAACTTCCTGCTGGGAGCCCACGCCATAGCTGAAGCACCGTGTCATCCTCCTCGGCTTCCCTTTCTGCCGGTGGCTCTACGTCCTCCCCCCAAGCCTCCTCCACTACAAGAAATTTGACATATACCAACGGAAGCCTTTAGTGATGGTAAATAAAATCGTAGGTATAGTTGTTATATACCAACGAATGTTCAAAAACTGTGGGTATAGGTTACTTATACCTATGGAAATCTAGGTTGCCGGTATACGCAGTAGGGACAAACTAAATACCATGGGTATAGACCTATTTTTATTTTCCCCATCTAAATGGATTCCTGCGTGAGCTAATTAGTTCCCTCTCCTTTTTTATCTTTTTTCGCGGCTTCTATTTTGCTTACATGAAGAAAACAGAGAGACGCCAAGAAGAAGGGAGAAACGCAGAAGACAGAGAGAGCAAACGAAGCTGAGAGAGGGAGAAACAGAAACGGCAAGAAGAAGGGTGCCGCCACCTGAGCCATCGCACGACGTTCTTCAATCTCAGTTAGGGTTTCATTTTCGCGAGTCTTCTCTACTCTTCCTTCTTTAATCTCAGTTAGGGTTTCTTAAATTTCTGTTTTGGTTTTAATTTATGTGCAATTCCCCTTTCTTAAATTTCTTTAATCTCAGTCAGGTTCATCATTTGTGTGATTCCCCTTTGTTAAATTTCTTAAATTTCTGTTTTGATTTGTGAGATTCCCCTTTCTATTTTGTGTGATTCCCCTTTGTTATCTCTTTTTTCATATGTTATCACTTTCCCCCTTTCTCCATTTTTGTGATTCAAGAAAACTCTCAGCCATTGAATATCAGCTATTCTCTTTTGTCTTCAAGAAACCTCTATTTCTTTTCTTGAGATTTTTTATTTATTTTCCAATTCTTAAGATATCTGAAATTATGATTTATCTCTTTGTTGTTTTGATTTGGATGATAAGATTAGTTTCCCCCTTATGATTTATCTCCATTGAATATCAGCCATTGAATTATGATTTACTACTTTACGAATTTGTGGGCTAGAATCAATTTTTGTTGTGCTCATGGATGATAAGATCATGCTAGGGACTAAGTTTATTGAGTTGATTATAGAGTCATTGCATTTCTGTTCACTTACAAAGCTTACTGTTGATGTTAATGTTGTTATCAAATGGTGATTATCCATTGAGTAAATTACTCAAATTGGAATACCAAACATGCCTATGATGATAAGGGTGTCTTTCCTATGATTTTGACATTAATTTGGTTTCTCGTAATGTGAAACAAGCCTTAATTTAGGTATCTGATTGATGTCTACAAAAATATATAGACAAACTAAGTTTGTGGCTTTGTGCTTGAGGGATCAAATTGACACTTATATGTTTAATGGATCAAAAGGATCAACTTGATGTCCTCTAAAGGATGAAAGGACTAATTTGAGCATTTATTTATACTTAAACAGCAAACATCCAGGGTCTATTATGATCTAACCTGATTGACTAGGATTGCATATTGGGGCAGTGGCTTTTGTATCAACCAATATGAGTGTGATTGATATTTTCTTGAATTAGCCAATGTGAATAACCATTTTAAAATAATAATAACTTCTGGTATAAGTTGAAATTAGTTTTGGCATCTAAAATTGGTTGAAATTCTGATCGTCTCCACTCTCTTGGTTCTATGTGTTTGTCTTTTAGTTTATATCATGAATCTTTGATATCAAATCATATCTAGGTTACATTGATGAGTGTAAATCTATTAAGGTAAGACTTTGTTCTCTTTAACTGTTGCCTTCAAGTAGTTGATTGATTCTCTTTAACTGTCAAAAATAGATTCTACTGCTGTATCAATGTAGGTTGCCTGATGTACTTCAATTTTCTTAAAAACCATTTTATTTGTGCAACACAGCGACCTTAGTGAGCAACTACGATTTGTTGCTAATTTTTAATTGCCATGTATAACTCTTTATAAACAATGCATTGTATATGCTTTTCTACTTAAATTTTATCATAATGTGGCCTTCTCTGATTTTTAACTGTCATCAATCACCACCAGCACTTTTTTTGCCAAACTAATTGACGTTGTTTGGCTAATATCTGTCTAATATTTGTGATGTTATAGGAAGAATTAAACAAACACAATTGTGAGGTTGGAACATCTCAAGTAACCCAAAAGTCACATGCCATGGAAGGATGACATATATGAAAAAGTACAAGGACTTGACAAGAGAGGACGTGCGCGTTGTGTAGGCAAGATTCCTAAAGCTAAAAAGTCGAAAAAAGTTGTTTTGTCTGAAAATCAAGAGTTACACAATAGAGTTAAGCACACGGAGAACATTTTACTAAATGTTATGAGATTGATTGAAAATCGGTTTTCTAGAGAAGATGTGAATGACATTTTGCAGGTTGCAAGACAGGTATATTATCTTTTACTCCTAGAGTTTTTATGAATTATGTAAGAAAAATTTTGAGTTGAATATATGAGTTATATTCTTTTATTTTCAACAGGCTACTGATGCTTCTAGTGTCCCGGGCGAAATGAATTCTCAAAGTCCAGACAATGGTGAAGATAATGACACTAATGAAGACTAAAAGCTAATTTTCTGTTGAGGGAGTAGGCTTAGAAGTTTAAGTGAATGGAATTCCTTTTATTTGTAATTTTGGTATTATTATAAGCTTTTTAAATGCCAATATGGTACTCTTATATTGACATTTTTAACTATTTTTTATTTGATGTGCTTGTAAGACTTATGTTAATTTTCAATATGATTAGAGTTTTACTTTATTTTTGTTTTATATTTAGTTTTTAATTGGTTTAATATTTAATAAGAATTATAAAATTATCATAAGTGTTAATTAATGTTAATAAAAATTGCAGATATTGCAAATTATTTTTTTTACTAAATCTATAGTGATGGAGGTTCAGCTGTGGGTATAGCATAACTAACAGGTGATTTTAAGACTTATTCCAACAAAATATAGGCGTCGGTGTACCAAAAATAACAGGTGTTGTCAAGGCCAATACCAATGGAAAAGCAACCGTAGGTATAACACCATGGTTTTTTCCAACGGCTGAAAGTACCGTCGCTATAGCCTATAGCGACAGTAAAATTTCGTAGTTCTAGGCCGAAATCGACCACGGTAACAAATGTCCGTTGGAATAGGTTTTACGGCCTATACCTACGCTTTTTGAGCCTTTACCCATGGATTTTTGATGTCACTATAGGTCAAATTTCTTGTAGTGCTCCACTGAAGCAATTTAACACCTTGGTAAGTCTTCCTTCTCCAAAGGTTTTTGCTGTCCGTTGGGTGAGTCCCCCTGCTCGAAGTTTGATTCCGATCCGGCCTTCACCTAAGCCACCTTGGCTCCTGCGCCTCTCGTGTGATTTTCTGGTATGGGCTAATGTTTATGGAGCTTCTATGGGTTCGTGGCTTCAAGTTTTGGGTCTTTGTTGTTCGTGGCCTAAGTATGCACAACAGGTGTTTGATGAAATTCCCCATAGAGCTCTCGGTTCCCTCAGCACTTGTCTGTGGATGTTGTTGCAGTACATGGTGGTTGTTAAAACCTTTGGAGATGACACATTTGTCGATGACCACACGAGTTTCCAGGCTGCTTTCCTGTCTCATGATAAGTGGGTTAATCTTGAGACCATTTTTAGTCGAAATGAGCGTACACAAGTCAAAGATATCATCCGTAACTGGATTGGGAGAAAGACTGCAGAGTCTCTGTCACTGATTACCACCTCTATTTGGGAGTTAAGGCTTCTGTTACTCTGGCTGTTTCGTTGTTGTGTTAGGGTTGCTTATGTCCTTATGGACCTTAAACATTCTAAATGTATTGGCTTGAATGTCCATAGGTCATGAGTAGTAGCTTCCTTTGTAGCTGTTGCTCTTAGTCTTTGGTTTGGAAATGTCCAACCTCACCTTCTTCATGTAATCTTTTTGATGCTTTTGACTTCATTTGAATGAATGAAGTATGTTGACATCAAAAAAATAAAAAGGTACCACTACATTGCGTAACTCTGAGGAATAAAAATGATGTCAACTAACCCAATCTTTCCAGAACCAACAAGTGATTTACTTTAAAAGATGAATTGGTATACTACAGAATATGATTCTATTAAAAACTCACCTAACAAAATAAAACTTAATTTCCACCAACACATGAATCTGATCATCAGGAAACAAAATAGAAACAAATCTAAGGCACTGATCAAAGAGCATATATTATATTAAATACAATGTATAAATATATGGAATTTGTTTAGCAGCAGTAGCATGGTGCAAAATACCTAATTCTAATCAGCAAAATAAAAGCCATTTACATGAATAGTTCAATCATCTGCAACATTCAGATTGTACTTTCGTGCCAAAGTTTGGGCAGTTCTGTCAGCCATAATGCCATCTATCGTCCTAAATTTCTTGTAATGCTCTTTCAGCTTTTCTGCCTGCTGGCTCGCTAGCTTCTCTTCTTCTTTAATTAGCATCTAAAAAAAAAGCACACAAACACATGTTAGAATAACACAATCTCTCATAGCATACATCAAACAAACATAACTTTCAATGATTTAAGTCAGTTTTCAGCATTGTTTTGACACAAGACAGTGTATTAGATGTTTATTCCTTACAAATAAAATAAGTGTCTAAGCTACTAGGAATAACTAGAAGTGAAGATTAGAGTCAAATAGTATCACTTAAACAAAAAAGGAAAAGGAAAGGGAGTTCTTTAGCCACAAGAAAAATGATATACTTTCTTTTGGTTTTTGCATATATCTATCTTTGTGTCATCTGTGTCCTTTCTTTAAGAGAAGACTTCACAGAATTGAGCTTGTTTCTTTAGGGAGCGAGAACGGGTGTCTTAAATATGGGCATCGGGCCTTACTCATCTCTACAAAACTAGCATGTAAGGTAAGGAATGAGGACTACCCAAACCTTATAAGGACTAGTTATATCATATCTATTGTCAAAGTGAGACTTTAACACCCCCACTTAGGACTCGACATCTGAAGCTAGAACTGATACAGTGGAATATCAGAAATCTCAACGGAGTGTAATCCAATCCACCCTTGATTTAATTTAAAGTAAATCATAATATTATCTCACTAGAAATTTAGTAGTGTTCATTTTGACGAAGTTTTGTTTCTACTTCTAGACTCTCCCGTAAATACATTTCGAATGCAAGTGTTTCCTTCTAGTAATTTTCTCTAATTTGGGCAATGCCAAACCCTGGGGTAGGGATTATAAAGAGCAAATTGGCATCACATTACACTCTCCCACACTTGAAAGTAATAAATTATCCCAATAAACTCAGAGATCAAAGCAACTAAGGTAATACACTAAACAACATAAAGTCAACCAAAGCTGCATACAACTTTTTGGATTCTAACTTATCTTAGAATTTGAAATCCAAATGTTATAAAAAGTTTAGTCTAAAAAAAAAAACTATTCCTTCCATCTCGACATTTTCCCGTTTGTAATTCTGTACCTCATGTTTTCTTATATTATATATCAATTTCACCCTGACTTCCCTTATAACCAATATAAGTGATAAAGCTTATAACACCATTCCTATTGGCAACTCCCAGAAACCTACTAGTAATTTACATACTTATAAAAATGTTTAAAGTGACTGCTAACTGCTCCTCAATTAAAGAAAAATATTGAAATACATACATTTATTTAGGAATTGATATTGATATTTTTAACATCTATTCTTAGAGGTTCACTTTGAAAATTCAAGAAATTGGAACAGTAATAGCAATAAGAGCTATGAAAAATTAATTGATTACTAGGAAGTAGGAATAAACTTACTCTGTGCATAGTGTCTATTTCAGCAGCATGTTTACGCGTAAGATTCTTTAATTGCCTAGCCACCTCAAAATCAGGGTCAGTTGGCTCCAACCAACAACACTTTATTTTTCTTTGAGGCTTTATTGGCCGATCATCAAACATTTCCATTACAGCTGGACGAGCCCTCACAGGTCGTGGCATCCCAGACATCATGAAAGAATACTGAGCTATCATTGATGTAACCTCCTTCACCTTCTTAGCAGAGTCCAATTCTACCAATGCACATTGTGGCAGATTACTTGGACCCATGTAATTGGGGATAAACCTCACATTCTTAACAGCTGCAAACTGGTCAAGAGCCGTTCGTATGACAGATTCAGTAATCTGTGGTGATAGATTGTCAAAGTAGATTGTCCTTTGAACCTTCTCCTCAAATGCAGCATACTCTTCCACTGATGTTGCCATGTGTGAGAAGAATGAAACCTAAGAATAAAAAAATTTCCAACTTAGGGTAATCGATATTTGTTTATATATTTTTTAAAAGAGAAAAGAAGACTGAAGACATACAAATAAAAGACACATAAATAGAAGAATAACAGTAACATATTCAGACATCAGTATGGTTTCCTTAGAATCCTATAAACAAGCTATTAATTAGCATTAGAAGTGGCATCAAGAAACAATATAATGTCTCTAAAGTACAGAACACAGTAACTTATTTATCTTAGACAAAAAATAATAAATATCAATTTCTTCAAAATTTATGAGCTAATGTAGAATTAATTGAATCACACTAAATGCAGAGAAACGACCTTAATGTTGACAAGATCTGGTGATGATTGCAAATAGTTGCTATGAAATTTATAAATATAAATAGAAGAAGAAAAAAAGAACAGATTCAGACATCAGTATGATTTCCTTATAATAATCCCACAACCAAGGTATTAATTAGTATTGTAAGTGGCATCAAAAAACAATATAATGTCTCTAAAATACAGAACACAGTCGTTGATTTATCTTAGACAGAAAAAGATCTCTTGCAGTACTCACGCAGCACACTAAAGAGAAATAGATTAAGACCAAAGCATAACTGTATAAACTATATGCGAGAAAAAGCTATCTATTGGCTAAAAATTATATTCAAAAGTGGGATTGCATCAAACTCATTATAAGCCAAGAAAGAAAACTGAAATCTGGACAATCCACTAAAAGTGAGCAACATTCCAATTGGACAATACACAAAGCAATCAAAAATTAAACCTGATCTTGGAATTTCAGATTATAATACTATATTAGAGTAAAGCATTGAAATTTAGAAAAATAAACATGTTTAGATTTATTGTATCTCAAGTCTCAACCATAGTTAAAAACATGTTTGTGTAAGTAAAAATAGTTACCTCTTGAAATTGAAGGTAGATATTACAAACTGATACAAGATTAAACTTGGCAGATACAATCAATGCAGCACCTTCTCGTTCCTGCATGATGGAGCCAAATGTCCTTTACTTCGTATGTTAAAAATCAATAAAGCCACTCATAGAGACTTTAAAAATTGATCTACTATAATGAGTAACAATTTGGATAGAAATTCAGATAATAGACAAGCAAGATCCAATTAAAATACGTGGAATCATATCATTGCTTGAAGTTGAACAAATCAGAGCTTGTAGGTTCTTTTATGGACGAAAAAATGGTTCTCCCAAGTCACACTTGGACTTGGACTTGACAATGTAAATCAAGTAGTAAATGCACAAGTCTGTTGTGCTCTATATTGCATACTTGTTAAGTTAAAGACAATCAAATGTTGTTATATGGGTTTTAATTTTATGAAGCAAGGGCTATCAATTCAGCAACAAGCAAGATGAAGGCTGACTTGCAAAGATTAAAGCTACAAAGCAATGGATATTGAAAAGGATGAGAGCTATAAATTCAGCAATATACTAGCAACCAAAACACATAAAATGAGTAGCAAAACATTTTGGTTTGAGTCCTATAGATACCAATATTGCAACTTCCACAGACAAGCAACACAACATTGCAATGAGAATTAATTGAAAGAACACCTAGTTAAAGTACTACACATGTAGTATATTCATCATAGGATTTGAGTAATGTTTATCAAACAAGCTTCATGAAGAAGTTGAACTGTTTACAAATACAACAGTGACTGTCACTGTCCCACATCTCAATTCTACAGTATGTAATTGACGCAATTGCTTGCTATAACACGGGTACTTGCAGATGGTTAGGGCCACTTTCAGACAGTTTGAGTTCAACAAATAGAATGCTTTTAAGGACATTATAATAAATGCTATATAACAAAAAAATGAATTTGAACAGGAACAGTACTCTGTATTATAAAAAATAAAATTCTGAAAGCATAGTCAATAAGATTGTTTGCACGAGGAACAGTCGAAAGTTGATATTGAGTTTTGAAATGCTCTTAAAACAACAATTCCAGAATAAGCATATAACTTGGGGCTCTTAAGCTTCAAAGTCTTAGTTAAAAGGGGTTATCGAATTGGTCCCTAAAGTCTAGAAGTTGTGTTGACAGAGATGCATTGTAAAATATGGAAATTATAGAAATTATTTATTCTAGATGTAGAGTTTAGTGATCATTTCGGTCACAAATAACATGACAAACAAAAGTTTCAGCAGGCCATTATGTTCTGTGACAAAATAAGTATTACATGAAGTATTACATACTTCAATACAATATGATGGCTTGAGATTTATGGCACAAATTTTGAGAGACAAGGCTTCTTAATTAAGAGAGAAAGTTGATTATTTCTTGGATTGCCAGAAGTAATGCAAAAGGGGAAATCTTTCTTGCCTTCACATTAGGAAGATAATTCATCTCAATTGTGTTATTTACACTTATGGTAGGACTTGTCAAAAGTTCATTTATGAGTTATGTATCATTCTATTTGTTCTCTTTCTTTGTCAAGCATATGTTCAGCAACTAGAGTCAAGTAGGATTAGGCTTAACTAGCTGCAACAAGAGAGCTGCGGCGCAGTATAGTGTTCTTTCAATGACACTAAGGCAGGATGTATCACCGCCAATGTAGGATGTTTGAGGTGTAGTGTTCCCGGGAACACGGGGAACACCTCCTGAATCTGCCTCTTCTGCGGCGTGCTTGAGCTCAAGTGAAAAAGAAGAAAACCTTTTCTTTTGGGCACCCACAAATGCCACAATGCAATAACTAGGCATACATTTACAAGTTTAAAAACCAGTAATTATTTCACAATTTAATAAGAAATATCCTCCTTCAACATCATCTCACTCATCGATTGAAAACACTTTTCAATCAATAAACACTTAAACAAATCAGAATACCAATTTAAACACTACATACATTGAACCCATACAGCTAAATAGCCATCAATTTGGGAGAGAAAGGAATAAGAACATGCATGAAAAATCTACATACAAGAAAGGGAAAGATTGAATACCTCTTTTCTTGATGAGCAAACGAGCAATCAAAGCGTGACAATGAGGGCAAAGATTCACGAAACCGACAACGATGAATTAGGGAGAAAATGGAAGGGTTAAAGCTTGTAATCTGGTCGTACAGAGAATACCATTTAAATGTTTTTTTCTTTTTAATTTTATTTATTTATTTTACTTGTAACCAAAAAAATTATTTATTTTACTGCATATTTGTGACTTTTTACTAATTTAGACTAAAGGCAGAAATTGGTTCATAACAATTTCATCAGAAAAATAAATGGGTCTTTGACAATATTTTAGGGACGCATTATTCTTTAAGTAGGATAAGTTAGTTCCTCCGTCCATTAAAGTTAAACACGTTAGCAAATATTTTTTAAGTGACACATTATCTTTCAACATGTCATCTTAAGTGACACATAATGTAATTTTTCGCTCCAAATTAGTCTCCTATTTAAGTTTTTTTTTTGAAATTTTTTAAAAAATGGACATATTTGTCTCTACACTTTTAGGACATATTAGCCCCTAACTCCCTATTTAACAACAAATATGGTTTTTGGTTTTGGGAAGACTTCAAAAGTGGTGGAAGAAAGAGAGAAGAAGGGGAAATGCAAGGAAAATAAGAATGAATAAAGGAAAATTACCGTGAAGACAGAACAATAACGTAGAAACAACAACACAAGTTGATTTTACATGCCTTAGAGTAAGGCATTAATGCATTTTCTCCCATTTGAAAAGCTTGAGATCTGTGGCTGTTCATTCTTGTAAAACAGAAACACCAAACAACAATGAACATACAGAAATAAAAAAAATGCAAATAGAAATCACACACAAACATGGATCCAAACGAAGAAATGAGGTTGGCATCTCCTTCTATTGGTGTGTTCCTTCTCATTTTGTGTTTGATACTGATTTTTTGGTTTCTAGAAACCACACATTTGAAGAAGATGATAAATAGGGGCTAATGTGTCCTTGGATATCCATGCTTTTGGAAATAAATTATTCTGTACCTTGTTGTCTTTTCGGGTCGACCCGAGACTACAGTTGGTAGTGCTCCTGTAGAGAATTGTGGAGTATGCAGGCTCGGGGGTGATGTGCGTACCTTTTGTGGCTATCGAGTCAATATTTATAGAGATCCTTGCTAGCTCTGAGCCATTGGATTGTTTGGGTGAATCTGAGTCATCGAGACTTAACGGATCGGGCATTTGATGTGGATCAAAGCGAATGGACTGGCCTATGTCTTATTAGGCGCACAGACCTCGTGGAAACCAACACAAGACACTCATTTTTTCCGAATTACTACCCACCAACAAAAAACAATGGCCACCAAGTTCTTTCTCTTACTAATACTAGTTTCAATGCCCGTCCGATGGACGGGGGCCCTAGCATTGACTCAATTACATGAGTTTAAGATAGTTGAAAATATAGGATGTTGTGTAGATGGAGAGTAAGTCCAGAAATAACACAGTAAAATATAAAAAAGTTTTGTTGTGATACATAGAGAAAATTATGATGAAGGGCTTTACTTCAATTAATTAATTAAGAAACAAAATATTGTCTTTGATTTGGTTTGATTGGAACCCACTAATCTACACATTTATCAAGCATTATATGAAGATATTGATAAAAACATTAGAGAAAGCAAAGTACAATAGGATAACAAAACCAAAGCTACAGGTTTTGTACAAAAGCATTACGACACCCAGTTATGTTAAAAAGGGAAAACTACAACCTAGAGCAAAGTAAACACCACACATTAAACCCTAACAACATCAACAAACATATTAAGTGGAGAGCCCCCAATCCGCATCTTAAGGATGTCGCCCACCTTCAAATGCTGCTCTTTCACAAAAGCCAACCATTCCTTCCCAGCTAAATATTTTTCTTCCCTTGAAGGTGGAGCAGTACGAATAGAGCAGTCATAAGTCTTCTTAGTTGCATTGTCATGGAGAGTGATTGATTCCATTGAATCCGGTATATGCCTCCCAATGCTTTTGGGGAAGTGTTGGTGTAACACCATTATCCAAGCTAAATTAAGTAAGAAGGCTTACAAAAATGAAAAGTTAAATGAGCAAAATAAGAAACTAACCATGACACCAGATTTGTTACACACGTGGTTAGAAACTTTCCGGTCCCAGGTTAAAGGATCAACTTCGGCCAAGATAGCAGCTGTGCGAGGAGAGTCAGGACCATCAGACTCAGAAGAGGAAGAGGAGGAAGAGGAAGAAGAGGAGATCTGATGAACCTATCGTCTAGGAGCAGATCTGTTAAAAGAGAGTGCAGAAAGCAAAATAGTAAATAAAACATAGTATACAACCAAAAGACATGAAGGTCAGTAACAAAAAGGATGGAGTGTGATCAAATAAGAGAGAGAAACGCAGAAGAAAAACCTCTTTGTAGAGAGGTATGCAGCAATGGCCCTCTGCATAGGTGAAAGGCGTTGTTTCCTCTATGTATGTATCACACATGGTTTCTTACCCCTGGAAGATGACATGGTAACCAAGCTCTGGATGGTGATCGTTGAATACCACGATGGAATGAAAGGAAACCAGTATTTAAAGGGGAAAAGAAGCCTAGGAAAAGAGGAAGTTAATAGAGCCAATTGGAGATTGGAGATAAAACAACTCCCAACCATTACATTTATGGTGAAGTAATAACAATGAGTTTATGAAAAGATACCCAATCAGAGATGTACTTTGTTATCAGTGTAAGAGTAAAGTGAATGGATTTGATATTAATGTGACTGACAAACTCATAGAGAATAAAGAATAAAGAAACAGATGGAAGGAAAGCAAATAGAAGAAGTGAGTGTAGCAGAAGCAAAGCAAAACGTGGTTGACATGCAAGGACAAGGAAGTATAGTATGCACATTTATCAACGGTGCATGGTTGGATAAGAATTGTTTGAAGATACATGTGTCGAGCATGCAAGGAGAAAGGAAGAGAATGTAAGAAAGAAGAAGAGAAAGGGATTGGATGAGTGTGAAGTATGGGAAAACAAATGAAGAAAATGTGCATTTATTATAAGTAAATGAAGCAGAGAAAAGAAAAAAAAAGCACTTGGCAAGGAGAGAACAAAGAAGCAGGGAAAGCAAGGAACGACATGGCAAGCATGCAACAATGAAGCAGGAAAAAGGATTGGGAGATGAATTATAACAAAGAAACCAAATGGCAAGCACGAAAACATTAAAGAAAAACTCATGGAATGTAATAATAGAATCCTTCAAATGCTCAATCAATAGAAGAGTTACAAACCCAAATTAAAGTTCAAGAATTCCAAGAGACCATACCAATGATGTAACACCCCCCTTTTTCTATTACAACTAGATAGACAATTATCAGAGTCACCTCGAAGGGCGCTACATTTTTCACCATTTTAAAAAAAAACACCATTTATTCCAAAAAAAAATCTCCAAAATAATTTATATAAAAGAAATCACCAAGCAGCGGAAATATTAACCAGTTTAAACATCTCCAGAATTAACAATTAAAGACATCTCCAAAATTAATTAAAACAATTTCCAATAACTAAAATAACAGTTCAAAACGATAACTAACGACTCCCCGGTGCTACATATCAGAGTTGACACAGACCCAAACGAGAGAGGAAGCAAAACCTAACAATTCCTCCACGAGCACTAGCGATCACCTGCAGCGTTGCCGCATGAGAGCAACATTCCAAGCAGAAGGGGTGAGTCTAACAGAGGTAATAAGCAGATGATAAAAATATGCTAGCATCAGGTAACTACAGCAACACAATCCAATTACACCATATCACAGCACCAGATACCAAAGGAAAAGTCCATTTGACAGTGAACCACCAAAATTATAACATTCATAGACAATGGGATGATATGCAACCCCTCCAGTGGGCATATGCATGCGGTACCGATCACCAAAATGAGCCACGACGGGCATATCACCAATAAACACCAGAGGCAGAGCCTATATCACCAAAACATGCATATGACAATGCGACACCATGATTATGCACCAACTCACCATAACAAGTATTTAAAATAAATACTATATCACCAGAATCAAAACAAATGATTTCACCAAAAATAGCACCAAGTTGTAGCATCACAGCTACCACTAAACTCTCCTGAGCATACCAGCACCGCACCTGAAATATTAACACCAGACGGCTCCACAACGCGGACATAACGCACGCACACCACGCACAAGACTGGCGCACAGCGCCTAGGCACATCGCACCTACTTCCGCGAATTAATTAAAATAGCAAACGACATCGGATTTCAACAAATAAATACTTGTTGGAAAGCCCTATGGGTCTGGTTATCATCCCTAAGTTCAGTTTTTGAAGGAGAGTGTCCAATAGGTACAGTTTTCGAAAAGCACACAGGCTAGTTGCAAAAGAGGACAGTTTCTGTCCTTCAAATTCAAGCAATTCCAAAGTGACCAAAACTCAATCAAATTGCATGAAACTTGTGCATAAACTGGGGAAAATTTTGTCTAGTTTTCAAAGAAATTGGATTCGTTCGAAAAGGAGTTCTTTTGAAAATGTGGTAACCAAAACACTGACCCTGTGTCCAGATTGTTTCCAGAATCTTACTCTAACTTGTGGAATTCATATCTCGAGCTACACAACTCTAAACGCAACCAAACCAGTGCCAAATTAACAAGCATTAAGTCTATTTTCCAGAAAAATAAACCACATAATTTTTCGGTCAATACAACGTTCCCAGTCACCGAAATACCGAATCTATACCCAAATCGTTTCCAGAATTTTAACCTAACTTGTATCGCCTATAACTCGAGCTATACAACTCCGAATTTGACGAAACCAGTGCCAAAACGACCGGCGTTAAGTCTATTTTCAAAAACAATCAACCTCATAATTTTTGGATCAACCAAACAGCGCCAGTTTTAGAAAAACCGAACCTGTGTCCAGAATCGCTAAATTGCCAAACACCAAACCCTAACGGCAACGACACCGCAACCACCACAACAAAAACGACAATTCGACAACGCGACAACAACAATCAACCACGCACAGCAACAACAAAAACACGAACAATAACAACACCATCATCGTGATACAACAATCACGCACAACAAATAACGAAACAAATCACAATAACGTGCAATAATCATCAAAGCACCAATCTCAACGAAAACACGATATGCAACAACACGAACAATTCAACAAAACCCTAGACTACCCACACATAATTATCATCAACCCATTATCAAGGTTAAGCCCACCCTTACCTCGAATAACGTAAGCTCCGGAACACGACGAACGAGACACGAACAAAACCACAGCAACACGAACGATCTCCTTTTGAAATTCTTCGCGAAACCCTCCTCTTCTCTCCCTCTTTGCGCCGCGTGCTCTCTCTCTCACTCTCACTTTCGTTTTTCTTTTGCTTGCTGCGAATGAGGGTTTGGCTTAAACCCCCAGGGTTTAAGTTGAGGGCTCAGTAAACACTGGGCTCTCTACGTCACCACCTCCTTTACTCGTTTCACCTCCTACGCATATAAAATATTAACCTTTTAATTTATCTATATCCCGCCTCCAAATTATTTTAATAATTCAATCAACTATTTTAATTAAATTATTTCCGGGGTGTTACAAATGACACCAGATGCATCACCTCCATCAATTTCATACTGTCTTTGACTTTCCATCAACATGAACCCTTAGACAGTCAAAACAAACTGTAAAGCCAATTTATATCATCCAACTCCATATTCCAAAAAACCAACAAATAATAGAATAAATTATTTTAATCTAATGATAGTTTATCTAAATGGCACACATAGCATATGAAAGTAAAAGACTATGGACATAAAATATAGATAACTTAATAGAATTGTGCATCACAACAAACCAAAGTAGAAAGATCTAAATATGTCTTAAGAAGTTTTACAAATACAAACAGAAATATTTAAAGAACATCTAGTCAAGAACAACAGGATTATCTTCAAGAAGTCCAACGAAATCATGTTGAGGATTCTGGACTTGTAGAGGTTCTGGGTGATTACGCATTAACCTAGGCCTTAGACGATTTACAGTCATTGGAATATGAATCCTAAAACATCCTCGTGAAGTATAGGTCAATTCGACCAACCTACGGACAGGGCCACCCTATAAGCAACATTACCAATTCTCTCAGTGATCTGATACGGTCCAATGAAACGAGGAGTCAACTTCTTTGTCTTCAATGCACGCCCAACACCAGCCATAGGCGTGACTCTCAAAAACACATGATCACCAGCTTGGAATTCTAAATCCTTCCTTCTCTTATCATGATAGCTCTTCTGTCTACTCTGCGACGCTTTCATTTTCTCACGGATCAATTTCACCTTTTCAGTAGTCTCTCGAACAACCTCGGGTCCAAGAACAATACTCTCCCCAGATTCATGCCAACACAACGGAGTCCTTCATCTCCGACCATACAATGCCTCGAACGGTGCCATCCCGATGCTAGAATGGTAACTATTGTTGTAAGTAAACTCGATCAACGGAAGGTGAGTATCCCACGCACCTCCCTGCTCAAGAACACAAGATCTCAACAAGTCTTCCAACGACTGAATGGTCCTCTCTGTCTGCCCATCAGTTTGAGGATGATAAGCTGAACTCAACCTCAATTTAGAACCCAACGCTTCTTGCAAACTCTTCCAGAAATCAGAAGTGAACCTAGGATCTCTGTCAGACACAATGCACAAAGGAACACCATGCAACTTCACAATCACCTGAATATAAATCTCTGCCAATCTCGACACCGGATACGTGATATTGATAGGAATAAAATGAGCAGACTTCGTCAATCTATCCACAATCACCCAAATCGAATCGTGCCCCCTCACAGTATTAGGTAACCCTATCACGAAATCCATAGAAATACTATCCCACTTCCATTCCGGAATCTCCAACGGTTGCATCAACCCAGCAGGCTTCTGATGCTCAACCTTCGATTTCTGACAAGTCAAGCAGGAATACACAAACTGCGCCACATCACGCTTCATACCAGGCCACCAAAACATCTTCTTCAGATCCTGATACATCTTTGTAGCTCCCGGATGGATACTCAACTTACTCCTATGACCTTCTTCTAAAATTGCTCTTTTCATCTCCTCATCATCAGGAATGCAGATTCTTCCACGGTACTTCAATACATTCTGCGCATCCAACTCAAAGTCTTTATTCTCGGATTGATCAATCCCAACCATCAGGTCAACTAATTTAACATCTAACTTCTGAGCTTCTCGAATGCTAGCCATGAATTCATTATCAATCTTCAACATCCCCAATCTGACACTCTGAGGCGTCACTTCACAAACCAAACTCATATCCCTGAACTGCTCAATTAATTCGAGTTCTCTAACCATCATTGCTGACATATGCAACGTCTTTCGACTTAAAGCGTCAGCTACCACATTAGCCTTTCCCGGATGATAGTTCAAGCTAAAGTCATAGTCTTTCAGCAACTCCAACCATCTGCGCTGTCTCATATTCAACTCTTTCTGATCAAACAGATACTGCAAACCCTTATGATCACTGAACACCTCAAACCTCGAACCATACAGATAATGTCTCCAAATTTTCAACGCGAACACAACTGCAGCAAGTTCTAAATCATGGGTAGGGTAGTTCTTCTCATGAGTCCTCAACTGTCTCGACGCATAGGCAACTACCTTACCATTCTGCATAAGCACACCTCCCAACCCCATCTTGGAAGCATCACAATACACCACAAACGACTCTTCCGGATTAGGCAACGTCAGAACAGGAGACGTCGTCAACCTCTTCTTCAATTCTTTGAAGCTCTCTTCACAACAGTCATCCCAGATGAAAGCTTTACCCTTGCAAGTCAACTGAGTCAACGGAAGTGCCAACTTCGAAAATCCTTCTATAAACCTCCTATAGTAACCTGCCAGACCCAGAAAACTTCTAATCTCAGTAACTGACTTCGGAGACTCCCATTGCAACACGGCATCAACCTTAGACGGATCCACGGCAATTCCATTCCCCGAAATAACATGACCCAGAAAGCTAACCTCTTTCAACCAAAACTCACACTTAGACAGCTTCGCATATAATTTCCTGTCCCTCAGAATTTCCAATACCAATCTCAGATGTTCTGCATGCTCCTCTTCTGACTTAGAATAAATTAGGATGTCGTCAATGAATACCACCACAAACCGATCCAGATACTCACGAAAGATACGATTCATGTACTCCATGAACACTCCCGGCGCATTAGTCACACCGAAAGGCATCACGGAATACTCATAATGCCCATAACGGGTTCTGAAAGCTGTCTTCTGAATGTCTTCGTCTTTCACCTTGATCTGATGATAACCCGATCTCAAATCTATTTTACTGAACACCTGAGCACCCACCAACTGATCCATTAAGTCATCAATCCTCGGAAGCGGATACTTGTTCTTAATAGTCACCTTATTCAGCTGCCGATAGTCTACGCACAACCTCATACTACCATCTTTCTTTTTCACCAACAACACTGGAGCTCCCCACGGCGACACACTTGGCCTCACAAATTTCTTTTCAAGCAGATCCTCGAGTTGCTTCTTCAGTTCTGACAATTCAGATGCAGACATTCTATACGGTGCCATAGACACAGGTTTAGTATCAGGTACCAGATCAATAGCAAACTCAACCTCTCTCTCTGGTGGTACATCCGGAATCTCGTCGGGAAAAACCTCAGAAAACTCTCGCACCACCTGCAACTCATCAACCTTCGCTTGGCTCTCAGCAGACAACGACGCCATTAATGAAAACAACTGGACGTCTTCCCTCATTACCCTATGCAACTGACCAGCAGACAACAAACCAGACTCTTCCTCTTCAGGAGAAAAGAAACTCACAGACCTTTCATGACAGTTGATATGAACATGGTTATCAACTAACCAGTCCATACCTAGAATAACATCCATTCCGCTCAGCGGCAAACAAATCAAGTCAACGAGAAAATCATTACCGAATATCGATAAAGGGCATTTAGCACAAACAACCGAGGTAGTCACTGAACCCTTAGCCGGAGTATCGATAACCATCTCCCTCAACATAGAAGATAAAACAAGATCTAATTTCTCAACACATGCAGTAGCAATAAAACAATGGGTAGCACCAGTATCAATAATAGCAATAAGAGGAGAATTATTAATATAGCATGTACCTCTGATCTCATTCACTGCATCTGACCCCGCCAGAGCGAACACCTTCCCAACGGACCTTTCTTTCTTCGGTTTAGGACACTGAGTGCTGATATGACCACCCTCACCACAGTTGTAGCATAACACAGCCTTTCGATCACAGCTAGACGCCATATGACCCTCTTTACCACACTTGTAGCACTTCTTCACATCACCTGGACAGTCAGGACGCTTATGACCGGGTTTACCACACTTGTAACATACCACACTAGCAGCAACATCTCCCCCACTAGGTCTCTTACCCACAGCAGTTCTCTGATTGCCCTTACCAGCTGGAACCTCATACGGCTTCCCACGACTCGAGAAATTCTTCTGCCTATCCCTCATGACTCTAGAATGAGAATTACTGTCTTCCTCGAAGATTTTGCAGCTGTCAATCAACTCCGAGAACACCCGAATTTTCTGATACCCTATCGCCTTCTTGATATCAGCCCGCAACCCATTTTCAAACTTGATGCATTTGGAGAATTCAGCACCAGCTTCACCATAATGTGGATAGAACTTCGCCAATTCAATGAACTTGGCAGCATACTCAGTCACCGACATATTACTCTGCTTCAGCTCCAGAAACTCAATCTCTTTCTTCCCACGGACATCTTCAGGATAATACTTTCTCAGAAATTCTCTGCTGAACACAGCCCAAGTGACCTCTTCATTCACAGTCGCCAACCTCTGCCTCACCTCCAACCACCAGTCATCAGCCTCCTCTGCCAGCATATGAGTACCATACCTGACTTTCTGCGCCTCAGAGCAATCCATAACACGAAAGATTCTCTCCATCTCTTTCAGCCACGCCAAAGCACCATCAGGGTTATACTTGCCCTTAAAGGTAGGAGGATTCTCCCTCTGAAACGTAGCCAAACTGCGCGACCCAGCATCACCAGCAGCACCTGGGTTATTCCCCACAGCTTGAGCCACAGCCTGCAAAGCAGCAGCGAGTGCAGCATCGTTCCGTCCTGCCATCTCAACCTAACACTGCAACAGAAACTATAATCAGAAACGAGTAACAATTACCCAAGTGTTACTCGACTCGACGACTCGACAACTTGGCCGGACAGACCGAACTGCTCTGATACCACTAATGTAACACCCCCCTTTTTCTATTACAACTAGATAGACAATTATCAGAGTCACCTCGAAGGGCGCTACATTTTTCACCATTTTAAAAAAAACACCATTTATTCCAAAAAAAAATCTCCAAAATAATTTATATAAAAGAAATCACCAAGCAGCGGAAATATTAACCAGTTTAAACATCTCCAGAATTAACAATTAAAGACATCTCCAAAATTAATTAAAACAATTTCCAATAACTAAAATAACAGTTCAAAACGATAACTAACGACTCCCCGGTGCTACATATCAGAGCTGACACAGACCCAAACGAGAGAGGAAGCAAAACCTAGCAATTCCTCCACGAGCACTAGTGATCACCTGCAGCGTTGCCGCATGAGAGCAACATTCCAAGCAGAAGGGGTGAGTCTAACAGAGGTAATAAGCAGATGATAAAAATATGCTAGCATCAGGTAACTACAGCAACACAATCCAATTACACCATATCACAGCACCAGATACCAAAGGAAAAGTCCATTTGACAGTGAACCACCAAAATTATAACATTCATAGACAATGGGATGATATGCAACCCCTCCAGTGGGCATATGCATGCGGTACCGATCACCAAAATGAGCCACGACGGGCATATCACCAATAAACACCAGAGGCAGAGCCTATATCACCAAAACATGCATATGACAATGCGACACCATGATTATGCACCAACTCACCATAACAAGTATTTAAAATAAATACTATATCACCAGAATCAAAACAAATGATTTCACCAAAAATAGCACCAAGTTGTAGCATCACAGCTACCACTAAACTCTCCTGAGCATACCAGCACCGCACCTGAAATATTAACACCAGACGACTCCACAACGCGGACATAACGCACGCACACCACGCACAAGACTGGCGCACAGCGCCTAGGCACATCGCACCTACTTCCGCGAATTAATTAAAATAGCAAACGACATCGGATTTCAACAAATAAATACTTGTTGGAAAGCCCTATGGGTCTGGTTATCATCCCTAAGTTCAGTTTTTGAAGGAGAGTGTCCAATAGGTACAGTTTTCGAAAAGCACACAGGCTAGTTGCAAAAGAGGACAGTTTCTGTCCTTCAAATTCAAGCAATTCCAAAGTGACCAAAACTCAATCAAATTGCATGAAACTTGTGCATAAACTGGGGCTAATTTTGTCTAGTTTTCAAAGAAATTGGATTCGTTCGAAAAGGAGTTCTTTTGAAAACGTGGTAACCAAAACACTGACCCTGTGTCCAGATTGTTTCCAGAATCTTACTCTAACTTGTGGAATTCATATCTCGAGCTACACAACTCTAAACGCAACCAAACCAGTGCCAAATTAACAAGCATTAAGTCTATTTTCCAGAAAAATAAACCACATAATTTTTCGGTCAATACAACGTTCCCAGGCACCGAAATACCGAATCTATACCCAAATCGTTTCCAGAATTTTAACCTAACTTGTATCGCCTATAACTCGAGCTATACAACTCCGAATTTGACGAAACCAGTGCCAAAACGACCGGCGTTAAGTCTATTTTCAAAAACAATCAACCTCATAATTTTTGGATCAACCAAACAGCGCAAGTTTTAGAAAAACCGAACCTGTGTCCAGAATCGCTAAATTGCCAAACACCAAACCCTAACGGCAACGACACCGCAACCACCACAACAAAAACGACAATTCGACAACGCGACAACAACAATCAACCACGCACAGCAACAACAAAAACACGAACAATAACAACACCATCATCGTGATACAACAATCACGCACAACAAATAACGAAACAAATCACAATAACGTGCAATAATCATCAAAGCACCAATCTCAACGAAAACACGATATGCAACAACACGAACAATTCAACAAAACCCTAGACTACCCACACATAATTATCATCAACCCATTATCAAGGTTAAGCCCACCCTTACCTCGAATAACGTAAGCTCCGGAACACGACGAACGAGACACGAACAAAACCACAGCAACACGAACGATCTCCTTTTGAAATTCTTCGCGAAACCCTCCTCTTCTCTCCCTCTTTGCGCCGCGTGCTCTCTCTCTCACTCTCACTTTCGTTTTTCTTTTGCTTGCTGCGAATGAGGGTTTGGCTTAAACCCCCAGGGTTTAAGTTGAGGGCTCAGTAAACACTGGGCTCTCTACGTCACCACCTCCTTTACTTGTTTCACCTCCTACGCATATAAAATATTAACCTTTTAATTTATCTATATCCCGCCTCCAAATTATTTTAATAATTCAATCAACTATTTTAATTAAATTATTTCCGGGGTGTTACAAATGACACCAGATGCATCACCTCCATCAATTTCATACTGTCTTTGACTTTCCATCAACATGAACCCTTAGACAGTCAAAACAAACTGTAAAGCCAATTTATATCATCCAACTCCATATTCCAAAAAACCAACAAATAATAGAATAAATTATTTTAATCTAATGATAGTTTATCTAAATGGCACACATAGCATATGAAAGTAAAAGACTATGGACATAAAATATAGATAACTTAATAGAATTGTGCATCACAACAAACCAAAGTAGAAAGATCTAAATATGTCTTAAGAAGTTTTACAAATACAAACAGAAATATTTAAAGAACATCTAGTCAAGAACAACAGGATTATCTTCAAGAAGTCCAACGAAATCATGTTGAGGATTCTGGACTTGTAGAGGTTCTGGTTGATTACGCATTAACCTAGGCCTTAGACGATTTACAGTCATTGGAATATGAATCCTAAAACATCCTCGTGAAGTATAGGTCAATTCGACCAACCTACGGACAGGGGCGCCAAAGAGACCATTAACTCCAAAAAGTTCCATTATAGCAAGAGTTTCAGTATCTATGCAAGGATACCCTGTAGAATCAACACAAAGAGAAGCAGGGAAATTGGTTCCAGTGGCAGTTTCCACAGTCAGTTTTGCAGGCAAGATATCATGGTAAGCATCATAAAAGGCTGTATTAACCCTCATCAATCTCTGGAATAAACAAAAAAGAATCCAATAGTTATTTATAGACTGCGTAAGCTAAATCATGAAAGCTAACTAAATTGATAGAAGGAAATTACCGAATGCAAGGAAATGATGGAAGTAAAAGTCTTGGACACCATGGTATTGTTCAGCAACCTACATCAATGTATTTCATTACGAACAACCACAAAGAACAGTATAAACATAAAAAGAAGTAATAAAGTAAAGTAACACTAAAACCCAACTTATTGTGGAAATAAACTCTGCATATGAAGTTTTGCAATACACTCAAATTACATGAAAACAAAAAAATGCAATGCTAATTAACAGATTCTGTATAAGGCACTACTGAGTAAGACTCATTATTTGTCAAAAATTTGGAATGAACTAACAGAAGTATACCCATTGTAACAATAAACCCTAATCTGACAAATAAACAAAGATAAGGTACAAATTTTGCTTCAAACACCAGAGATCAGCAGCCACCCTAATTTTTAACAATAGAAATTGAAATTAATTGAAATGCGGTAAGATTAAAATGAATAAAAAGAACGGTACCTGGTGATTGGCAAGCCGCACAGTCGAAGGCAACAAAGAGAAATCGAAGCAACATGTACATGGAAACAAAGAAGCATTAGGTTAGTTAATGTAACGAAATGAAAGCAGATGAACCTGATGATGAATTAAAGGAGAAAACAATGAAAGAAAACGAAAGAAGAGAAGATGTGAGAAAGGGAAAGAGTGAGGAAACAGAAGACAACACACCTGAGAAGAGAGGATCGTGTAGGCCTGAAAAGAAAGATAGATGAGAAGAAAAAGGATAGAAAAGGGTTAGTAATAGGGCAAAGATGGGCCGAAAGTGGACCCATAATTAGAAGTGGTTCAAAATAGACCAAAAACAAAAAGAGAAAAAAAAGATGTACATACCTAACTTAAATTCTGAAAAACCTCTTTATAAACAACATTAGATGTTTTATTTATGTATTGTCCATCACCATCAGTAATAAGCAATTTCAACCCTTGTCTAGAGGTCACTCTTGAAACACCAACATACAATTGACCATGGGAAAACACAGGCTTAGGAAGATAAAGACCAACATGTTTCAAAGATTGACCTTGACTTTTATTGATAGTCATTGCAAAAGAAAGTGCTAAAGGGAATTGTGTCCGCTCAAACTTAAAAGGAATCCTAGGATCAGAAGGTGTAAGTGACAACCTTGGAATATAAACCTTATCACCAATATTATTCCCTGAGATAACTTTACCTTCAAGAACAAACTCACCCATTCTGGTAATTATCAAACGCGTTCCATTACAGAGACCCAATGACTGATCCATATTTCTTAACAACATAACAGGAACACCAACCTTGAGCTTCAGAGCATGATTAGGCAAACCAGATGCAACAATAGTATTTAAAAATTTCGGAGTATGAATATTGTCAGGAGAATCCATCCCAGAATTTGATGAACATGGGGTGTCAAAGCTTAGGTAAGTGTTCTCATTCCTTGGTAACTGGTCAACTAAATCATTGGTGGGAGCTAGTATAGCTCGATCCTTGAAGAACAATGGATCACTAATATTCGAAACAAAATTTGGATAAACAACGTCAACTATAGTTTGGAGAGGATTAGTAGTAGGACGAATAAGGAGATCTTCGGGAATATTAACAATTGCATCATCAATTCCATTAGACTCACCAATGTCACCATTACCTATGTGCAATACCCAATCAGAGAAAGACCGCAAATCCTCAACATGAAGAGGCGAGCAACCATTCAAAAGGCGCATATTCGTTGTGAGGTTAAGGACTTCACAAAATTTCCAAAGATAAGAAGAGTTGATGCAGGAATGAACAATTTCTTGTCTAGTACCTTTAGGGATAACGGGTAGAATTTGGCAAAAATCACCACCCAAGACAACAACTTTCCCACCAAAAGGAATATCTAGGCGGCCATTATTGACAAATCTAAGTATATCTCTAAGTGTTCTGTCAAGCGCCTCAAAAGCATGTCTATGAGTCATTGGAGCCTCATCCCAAATAATGAGTTTACATCTCACAATAAGTTCAGCAAGAGGACTACCTTGGTGTATGTTGCAAGTAGAATCCTCAGTTACATTAAGAGGAATAGCAAAACAAAAATGTGCTGTACGACCACCAGGAATTAGAAGAGCAGCAATACCGCTTGAAGCAACTGTGAGAACAATCTTCCCCTTTGAGCGCAAAGCCGCAGACAAAGCTCTCCAAACATAGGTTTTACCAGTGCCTCCATACCCATAAACAAAGAAAAGGCCTGCCATACCATCGAGGATTCTTTTCATGATAGTATCATACACCACACGCTGTTCAGGATTCATTGAAGACAATAGTTGAATATGTTCAGCAGCCAATTGAGTCCTATCATAATTTAACTCATCATGTATAAGGCAATTTTGATTAGCTTGAACCAAGCTCTCATCAACCTGTGGCATGTCAGCAAAATCAGCAAGGCTTCTATTGTTGCTTTGAAGAAACCTATGTATTTCAACCAAGGTAAAAGTTTGCAACTCTTCTGGAGACAAATAAAGACCTGACAAAGGAAATGGTTAAATCGTCAAATGTTGAAAAGGTATAGTGGAAAAATATTTTATGAGAAGTAAGATTTACCTGGAAATCGAAGAAGAGCTCGCTGTCGATGTAAGATATCATCAGTCAAATATATCCAAGTTTCATCCCAAACATGCCGAGGTTTGGTTAACTGGTTGGAAAGTAATAAGCAAGCAAAAAGACACCTCAAATAATAACCCGTACCCCAAAAACTTGCTTCTTTAATACCATCAATATACTCCTTGTCATCACCCAACAACCGTAAATGATAACAGGTGCTTTTGAAAGTATCATGAACAACGTTATTAACAGTTCTAATATCTTTATAGGAAGTCGGGCCCTTTAAATAACCAATAAGAATTCTTAAATAATAAAGCTCACCAGAACCAGGAGGAACATAGTGAAGTCTTCCAATTGAAAAGCCACTCTTCCGTGGACGCCATTTATGCTCAGTATCTTTCCAAACAAACTTTAATGGAAATTCAGAGTACGTAAGATTTTTGGCTTCTGCATATGTCTTATTAGCATCCATCCACGCCAAAAACTTGGTGTTATGAATATTTTTCCTATTTAAAATATCCTCAATGTTACTGTTAGAAGAAGACACAACCAATTGTTCATTAGGAAGATGGAAAGTAAGACGCTCAACAGAAGGTTCCCGATGATGAATATCAAAACTGAAAATACGCCACGCAGCTTCACATGCAGACAAATACCTACAATCATAATACATTTTGATCTCATCGTGGCAGTCAGAATCACCATCTCCAGTTGATCTACCGTAAAAGCTAGCGGTAACACGGTCATGGCCTTTGTTAATGTACTTGAACAAATATTTGACAGCTCTTGATTGATTACACCATTCAACATTGATATGAGCATTATATTTAAGAAGCAAAGTTTTGTTGTAAGGAACAACAAAACTATTGTCAACAAAAGTATTACCTTTCTGAACAAACACCCCATTTTCACGCCTTCGATAAATTGGGTAACCATCTGCATCAATTGTTGTATAATCAACAAATTTCTTAGGAAAGTACTTGGTGCACTTATTGTTCTGTAAACAGGGCGAACTCGGATTATCAGGACCACATGGTCCATGAATCATGCAAGAGCTAACAACTTTAAACAAATCAGGTTCAGCATTTTTATCAGGAATTTCAGCTGATATAAAACGATCTATATCCTCTGCATTTTGATACTTAGACTCTGGAGAAAGGAAGATTAAAATATGAGCATGAGGCAATCCCCTTTTTTGGAACTCAATTGTGTAGATGACTACAAAATAAGATAAATAGTATTAATAACCAAAAAAACAATAAAGAAGCTAAATGGTCAAATAAAAAGTAAAGATAATCACCTGATATAACTTTGCCAAATACATCACCTTTTTTGATATCCTTTATCAATTGGCAAAGCTTTATCTTAAAAAGGCGGCAAACCATATCAGGCCTATCTTGCGAAGCAAATCCATAAGTAGCAAAATAAGAAGATAACTCAGGCCATTTATGGTTGCAAGTAAAGGTAATGAAAAGATCATGAACAAATTGCCATAGCATCTTGGTAATTTTGAAGCATATAGCGTGCACCTCCTACAATAGTGGAAGGGAGTATTATACGTTTGCCAATGGAAGCAGTGTCAGTTTCCCCCCTTAAAATTGCATCGGCTAAGCCACTGTAAAGATGAGCTCTAATATCCTTTTGATGAAACCTAACCCATTGCAATCTGGTTGCCTCAATCATGCTGTAGCCATCAACTAAAAACTGTTGAAGTAATCGTCTTCCATACAGTAAGAGTGATTTTTCAGAAAGTCAATGTTGTATTCTATAAACAAACCATTCCCTAAGCGTCACATTTCCTCGTTTGATCTTTTGAGCATGAGAAGAAGAGCTAAATTGAATATTTTCAACAAAACCATCTTCACCCCGAGGGAAAAGAATTGGATATTGCATCGGCAAATAGGAAGCACTCAAAAAGGGAACACGTTGCAACAAACCTGTCTGTGTCTGAACAACAATATCCCTATCATCACCAGTAGTGTCAAAATCACCAACAATAAGAGTAGCAACTTTAGATGCAGTAGGTAGATTATAACGGCAACCATCGCGACTTCTTTTACCAAGGATACGTAATTTGACATCAGGCAATGGGACAGCAGATAAATGTAGTTGCAACATCCGAAAGTTCTTTGCAAAAGGATTACATTCATCAAGAATTTGTTTAATAGCCATTACCAAATCTGATCTGATAGAAGAAGTATCATCTTGCATACTACAAAAAAAAGAGAAGGTAAGAAACAAAGCAAATTAAAATGCTAACAATTATCAATTGTAAAATAAGAGTTGAAGGAACTCACCTGACAACATACATTCGATTACGAATCTCATTATTAGTATCATAGATATATAATTGAGCAAATTTAGGTATTTCGCCAGGAAAAGGAAGTAATCCACCAATTTGATGGTAGTTCTCACCATTGAGAACAAATATAGGAGGAGCACGACCATTATTCATTGTTCGATCAACTTTTCCACCCATGGATGTAAACGCAAACATACTGTTAAAAGACCTAATGTCATCAAGGAAAAACTTGCTCCTAGGATCCTTGTTATGAAATAGGTTATCAAATAACTCGGGAGGATCTTCATATGGAGGAACAACAATTCGCCCTCGCGAACAACACAAAGAAAACTTTGGGGAACGTGCTCTAAAATGTTTATCAAGTCGTTCCTCAAACCACATAAGGGCACCACAACAATCGCAAGTACATGATGGTTCTCCAATATTCCAATAAGTTGAAGGAGGCCCTGGGGAAATTGGAAGAAAATAAAAGAGAAGAATAAGAATCAACAAAGGAAAGGAAAAAGTTATTTATAGTACCTATATGAGAATCAAAAAGGGTATGGAGAATAAACAAATTTACCTATATCAGAATCAACAAAGGTAACGTGGGTGGAAGATTCATCGTGAGCTAAAGACTCTATTTCATCCAAAGACTCATTGGGTGGAACTATTTAGGAAAAATAAAAAAGAATGTGAATAAATATATATGCAAGTATAACTACAGCAAATGACAGGAAAATGATGAAGGGAAAAACTTTTACCAAGAGGAGGAACAACCAAATCAACATTGGAAGAAAAAGACTCATCGTGGGAAACATGAGAGTGTAAAACATTATTTTCTTCCAAAGTGGCCTGAGGTTGAACTGTTGAGAGAAAAGGGAAAAAGGAAATTTATTTAGGAAAACAAAGAAGAAAACATGCAAGAACGACCATAGCAAATGACAGGGAAATATGCATAAGGATAGAAGTTTTACCAAGAGGAGGAGCAACTAAATCAACATTGCAAGAAGAAGATTCATGGTGAGATACATCAGGGGACAAAACATCATTTGTTTGCAAAGTTGCATGAGGTGGGCCTGTTTAAGCCGAAAGGGAAAAGAAAATTACGTTAGACAAAACGAAGGCATAAAACCAAAGCAGTAAAGCAACAGTCAAAATCACATACATGTTAGAGTAGATGATGATCTAAGAATGTGTTTTCCGGAACAAAGTCGCTTGGCAAAAAGAGGAGGAGGAGGAGGAGGAGGAGGAGGAGGAGGAGGCGAAAAGGCAGCACACTTAGCTGCATGAAAAAGATTAAAGAAGATAGTAAAAGTTTATAACCATGCATGCATTCATAAATAAACATGGAGAAAAGAAGAAGGCAATAAGGCAAAAAGAGAAAGAGAAGAATATGAATATGTATTAGAAAGAGGAAGCTAATGAAAGTTGAAGGCGAATAAATAATAGAAGTAGTATATAATGAATAGATACATACATGGTTGATTTGGTATATAGTTAAGAACATGTTTCCCAGAACGAAGCCTTGACTTCAATGGAGAACAACAAATGTCAGCAGTAGAAGTGGCAGCAAAGGGTTGGAAACCTGTAGATGAATGAAAGGTAAAGATATATGAATTGAAGGAAAGAAAATAGCAAGTATGTATGAAAGTGAAAATAGTACCATCAGGATTGATATGAGAACCACTGGGCACATTCCCTGCCAAAGTAAACCTTTTTGAAGCCATCCTACTTAGTAAGGAAACAGACACATGATAAATAGAGTTAAATAGTGTGAAGTGTAAGTCTGGAAAGATATATGGAAGAAAGAAATGAAGAGCCAAGTGGTAGGCAAAGCACTATGTGGGAAAGACTACAATTGGAATAAAGAGGTAAATACAGCATAAATGGAAAAATGAATGATGAAAATATTAGGTTAAGGCAAAGAAATGCCACGAACATAGAAGTTTAAATAAGCAAGGGATGGAACAAATGGTAGCATGCATAGTTGAACATTACTAAGCTCCATAAATGCCAAATTAAAAATAAGTAAGAGAAGTTAAGGATGGAATAGTGGCAGAGATAAAAGGTCTGATTTGCATGGGCTAAATTCCGCATGCATACGAAGAAAGTAAAACATTAGAACATGATTGTAAATGTAGAGTCAAATAATGGAGTATAAGGCAGTTTATTATTGTTATTCATGTTGTATTATTGAAGGAGGTAAATATGATGGACAAAATGGTAGCAATAAAAAGGTTCCAGTGTAGGGAGGAAAAGAGATCGAGAGCAGTGAAAGAGAGAGTGGAGGGAAGGAAAAGAGGGAGGAGGATGCGCAATAAATTACGTTGCAAGGAAATAAGAAAGTGATTTATGAGAAAGAATAAATTGCATGGGATGCATGTGCAAAGACAAACGAAAACAAAGTACGTAGATCCATAAACATAGTACATTAAACACATTACATAGGTATATATTACATAAACTGAGATGAAACTCAGGCCCACATAAAGTCACCAAACAAAGGCCGTATTCAATACAACATAACAAAGGGGGAGCTAACAGGTGGCCTAAACCCAATCTTAAAAGCAAACACGAGAAACAAAGGACATGTGCAATGAGTAGAAGACAGGTGTAAGGCATTTCTAATTTGGACAACCATTCTTCGCCGGAACCGTAGCACTTCCAGCATCTGTGAGGTCCACGACATCATCAACAGAAGGAACAGAAGGGCCACCATCAGCAGAGACAGGTGCATCCTCAGTAGTAACAGTGTCCAAAAGAGAATCAGTCTGGGAATCAGGAATCACCCCAATGTCTTGAGAAGCAGATGCGGCGACAATCTTCTTGTCAAAAGGCAAGAAAGCAGATACCTCAGAGTCGGGGACAAATATAGGATACTGATTAGAAGAACCACCAGAAGGACCACCCTCAATAGGTGCAGTTGACACACGAATCCTTGAAGGAGGACCATCTTGGCTGCCAACGTCCAAAGCACGCTTGCAAGCGGGAACTGTGTTAGAAGGCCCCTCACCAACGGTGGAAGCATCTTTGCTAGTTGGGGTAAGGTGAGCATCAGAAGCAGAACCATAATGGGTATTCATGACAGAGCCAACATGTTCAGAAGAAGCCTAGGTGAAATGACAAAAGAAACGTGAGCATTCTAATGCTGCAAAGAAGCCTAGAAAAATAAATAAGTAGAAAACACACCAAAGGACTTGCAGGAGCATAAGCAAAAGCATTATCAGAAAAGTCCAAATCCTCTTCAGCATTGCTTGAACCACCCTTTAGGAAAAACATAGTGAAAGGTTAAAATCATACAAAAAAACATACAGAGGCAGATCAAATTGAAGATGACGATGAATTTATAGGAAAATACAGACCAAATCCTTATACTTTGCCAGAAAAGGAGCGATGATAGTCTCGTCAGAAAAGATACGCTTAACAGCAAAATGCTGCCAATGCTGTGTCACGTTCCCCTCCACAACTTCAACCTTAAAAAGTAAGTTCTTATTCAAGAAGTCCTGAAAATCAGGTGGCAACTCAGCACAGTTGTTTGGAGGCTCCAGAAGTTGCTGGGGAGTCCTACCCAAAAATTGTGTGACAACACGATAAAAAAGGATGAAGTTTGTTGAGTCGGTCGAATCCATCACCTTAGCTTCCAACTTGAATCTAGGGTAACAGAAAAAATAAACAAAGCAAAACAAACGATGACAAAAGTAAGGCAAAGTAAAGCATGTACCAAAGTATAAATTAGGATAAAGCAGAAAAGGAAATATAGTAACCTAGGAACGGCAGTAACAACTCTGTTACATTTCCTGCAAAAATGTCTGTTTCCCTGTTTGCGAACTTTCCTAAGACACTTGTTCCATGAGTTATAGTACCAACCGTACTCAGTATCAATCTCAATAACTTGTGCAAGAACAGCAGCTAGGCATACCTAAAGGGAAAAGGCAAAAGAAAGAAAGAAGGTGATGGCATATGGAAGATATGAATGAACAAATTAGTGCATGGTCATACAAAGGCACTAAAGGAAAAGGTAAATACATCAGATGCTTCCAAAAGGTCAGATATAGTCATCTTAGGAGTCTGAAGGAAATCTTCAAGCAAGGTCAAAGGAGCAGGTGCAGCCACTTGAGTAATAGTCTGGGTTTGCATGGTGGAAGAATTTGCCATACAAAGGAATAAAAGCAGTTGATGAAAGATACGTAAGAATTAAAACGAACATTAGTGAAAAGAAACATGGACAAATTAAAAGAAGAGTTAAATACTCTGATTTGTAAGCAAGTATCTCAGGGATCTCAGTCTCAAAGAACACGCGTGTTCCATGAAAAGTGTTAGACACACCAGTGACACCTAAAGAGAAGAATAAATGAAAAATAAAGGTAAGACAGGCTAAGCAAAAAAGGCATAAAAGACAACAAAGCATAAAGGCAGAGAGAATAACAAAAGATCAATACCTTGAAATTTTTTCAACCTACAAAACTGCAGAATCACAACAGGGGGAGTTGAAGTGCCATAGGCCTCCAATTTGTCGTGCATTGTCTCAGTATAGTGGCCCCAAAAAGTACATTGAACAATATCAAGTCTATACGCATTGACATGAGAGGAAAAATGAAAGCAACAAATTATGAAAAGTATGGCAAGTAGAAGACAAAAGACAGAACAAAAAAATTACAAAATTATAAGTTACTTAAGATCCTGCAGGGTAAATCGCAGCATGCTAGTTGTAGTCCCGTTACGTTCATATTCATTGAGAGTATCCTTTTGGATAACATGGCCAATAACATCTAAAAGGAACGTGGACACCATTTAGATATACATGTAATACATAGGCAAAAAACTAATTAAAAAAAGAAAGAAAAATGAAGCACGTACCAATAAGGACATCCTCCTTTTCAGTCAAAGCAATTTCAGAGAAAGGCATGAATTCAAAGTGGTTGGCAGGTATGAAAGGCGCATCGACATGCATACATGTTGTAATTCCCATAAAATTAAGCTTATACTTATGGTTAGTAGTTGGATATTTAGCATCATTTGCAGCAACCAAAACCTTATCGATAATATAAGTAGAGCCCTCCTCAAGTATAGGTTCAAAAGTCTTCATCAAACCCCGTTTAACAGTTGCATGGATCTTCCCTAGCTGCATAGTTTTGAAAGAAAAAGGTTTATAAACAAATGACTTAGGAAGTTAATCTTTTTAAAAAATCAGAACAATGTAAAACCTTCTTATCAAGAAGTATCATTTCAAGGGTATTTGGCGAATCACACGAACAGCTAAGGACCAATCAATCTTCCCAGGGACAATTTCTACAATGGAAGGCATCTTGATGAAGGAAAACAATTGAAGGAGTGAAAGAGGAAAACAAAACAACTTTGGCTACAGTTGAAAGCTGATAGGACATAGGGTTTTATAGAGGCTAAATAGCATGGTAGGAGGAAAGAAGCATTTAATTGTAGCCGTTAAGATGAATCCAAAGGTGATAGGCCACATCTGAAGATTACGTGAGACAACTAGAAAAAAGGATCCAAATGGTAAGCATGCAACATCAATGGCAGAGAGTGTAAGTTGAGATGACCAATAAAAGGCAATAGGAAGAGAAAGGTAGAAGCAGGTGTCAACCATGCAAAAACAAAAGAAGAGTATTTGGGGTAGATGGAGGTTAACAAAGAAAATAAAGACAAGTGTCAAACATGCGAAAAGGAAGTCAGAGAAAGCATAAGGATTAACCAATGAAAGCATAGGACAGGGTACAAACAAAGAACAACAATCAATATGGCAACCATGCATCTATATGTCAGGGGAATGGAAGAGAATGGAAGCTTAGGTGACCAATGGGAAACCAATGGAATAGAAGGATAGAACCATGTGGCAACCATGCAAAGACAAAAGAAGAGTAGTTGGATATATGCACGTTAAGCAATGGGATGTTAAGAAAGTGTCAAGCATGCGATGAGAAGGACATATAAGCTATAAGGCCTAACCAAAGAAATGCACACCAGATGGCAAAGGCAAAGAAACGAATAGCACATGGCAAGTATTGAACTACATTGCAGGAAGCACAGTTTGGATCATAATAAAGGAAGCAAGTGGCAAACATGCACACCAGGGAGCAGAGAAACGAAATATAAGTTTTGAAAGTAAGGTTAAAGAATTAATCGCTACCTGGATAAAATTAATGAGAAAGATATAGAGGAGCATTAACATTGCATAATAATATAGTCTCAAAGAAAAAGTATTTGCCAACCACACCTATTGAATTCTATAACTCAAGATCAAGAACGTTGTAAATAGATGAGTGGGTTTACTCACATTAGCTTGGTTCATGAATACAACTTCATAGATTAGTTTACAAAGAAAGGCATGCAAACCATATAGGAAGGAGCGTTTACTATTAATTTGAGGACCATTACACTAGCAAAGAAATATCTGGGCAGAACACCGAATTCCAGCAGATTAATCAATAACTTTGAAGGTATAATTAGGGGAAACATATGAGAGGTACACTAAATAAGTCGAATAATAAAAAGATAGAAAAGATTTAAATTAAGTAGAAAATAGCGATTGCGTTATAAGATAAAAAAAGAGCAGTTAGCTAAGAATATATTATTTCATTAAAGAAGGACAACTCGAATACAAACTACAGCAGGAAAGAACAAAGTTCCTGATAGTGAGAAGCACACAGGAATGTACTAAAAACGTAAAAGATTACGTTGATTAAAAGGAGAAACAAACTCCTAAGACAAAACTAAGCCTTATTCAGAAACAAAAACTTGGTATTTTGCTCAATGGGAACTTCAAGTTTCAGAGAAAGGCCCTCAGCATAATCATTTGCTTGGCTGCATAGAGGCCATCCACGAAGACGAACTTCAGAAGAGCTAGGACCCCTTGGAAAGATAAGATGACAGGGCCAAGATTTACCCATCTCATCAACCAGTATAAGGTCACAGTCATTCCTTGCAAGCACCATCTCACAAAACTGAATAGGAAGATGTTGCAACAATAAGACACAAACATAAGACACATAGGGCACCAATGAATAAACCCAAAAAAATAACAAAAAGAAACAAACCAAGAACAATGTGGTCATATCAGCAGCAGCAAGTGTCTTGTACAAAGTAAACACCAAGGAAGGAACCCTACCAACATACATTGATTGATCCATAGAATTAGAAATAAGATCCTCATCTTGAACCAAAACAGGTTCCTGAACAAGCCTAATAAATTTGGGAGGTCCAACAGTGTAAGGATAGCCTAAACCTATCACGACCCTCAATAAAAAAGCGATCAAAGCGAACATACATCAGTCGAAACCACCCACCAAGATGCAAACCATAAAATCTTCCCACCTGACGCCAACCTTGTGTGAAAAACACTTCAGAATCTCGCTTAACAACAACAACCTCAAACTGGTTACCAATGGAATCAAAAAGAATCACACGGTGTGGCACTTGTTGAATATGTTCAGAAGAAAAAAGATAAGGAAGTTTAGCCTCAACCTATCAAGAACAGAACATCAAAAGTTAGTAAACATGGGAGCAGTTTTTATAAAATGAGGGATAAAGTAAGGAGTCACTCACATGAGATGGAACGTATTCAAGTTCATAAATCTCAAACTTGATATTCAAACCCATGTTTTGACCCCTATTGACAGCATGCAACATTCTATGATTCATCTATACATGGAGAACACAATGTGTGAGAAAACAAACCACACAACGTAAAGAGTAAGCAAGAAGCATGGAAGAATAAATGAAACTCACCTTGGAATCCAAGTGATATTTTGGGAGTGAAATTGGAAGAGAGAGTATATATTTATAAAAGAATCTAAAATAAGTAATGGAGGAAGGTGCAGGGAAAACCTGAGAGGCACAAAACGAAGCAAACATGTAGCAAAGGAATAGAGTGCCACTTGTAGTTTATGGAAAGAAGCATGCAATAAAAGCTATGTTTGGCAGCAGTTAAAAGAAGGAAGTAACCGTAACTGCAGTAAAAAGCTAATGCGTCGTATGAAAAGAAATAAAGGAAGATGTAATGCTAAAAGTGAAAAAATTAAAGCCAATACGTGGATTACCACTAAACAAAGAAACATTAAAGCTAGGCCCAAGTCCCTAAACAACCACCAACTACTACAAGCAGAGAAGTTTTAATACCTGCTAAGAAAGCTACAAATACAGAATACGTAATTACAGAAGGTTCAATAGCAACTTGGCTAAGGCCACATTACATAACAGACATAAAAACGAAACCAAAAAGCCAAGAAAGATAAAAATATAGATTACATCATTAGATAACCTAAATAGCAACATCAATACTACCCAGCCTTGACGCACAAGCCACCACCATAGAAGGACGAAGGAAACGCGAACTTAATTTTTGCCAAACCAACTTAAGCTGAGGTAGAACACATTGGGATGGTCTTTAGAAAGGCTAAGCCTTATATCCTGCCCCTCCTTTAGACACCTAGTTTTGCATAAGCTGTACCACTCCCCACGTAGGTAACAACCCTTTGAAACTTGGGCAAGGTGACACGCTAGAGTAGGTGAAGGAAACCACTCAAGAGGGGAAGTCCAAGAACGGTTCCACTCATCAACAACAATGACCTTGTTAGTAGATTGAGGTATTGCAGTGAGAAAAAATGACTCAGGGACACGCTGCATGAATATAAGAAAAACAAACAAACATACATAAAAAACATAAAGGAAAAACCCATATCATCACAAACTGAAAAGCAGAAATCTCACCAGTGAGATAAGGTCAAGGAAACTGAGAGTAGTACAGTAAGCTGTTGGAGTGCAAGTGAGGTCATAATGTTTAAATTTTTCAAGAGAAAAATCATCAGGATCAATAACAATAGGCTCACCAAAATTTCCAATAGAATAAAACATAGAAGCTCTTGGACACGGAACTTTTAAGAAAGAACGATCCCTCACATCAATCTTGAAAACGAAATCATCAGAATAAGTCATTATCACCCAACCACCAAACCTTAGCTTATAATGTAAACCTATGTTATTCCACCTTTCACATAAGTGAAGCAAGCCAGACTTCCACTTAACAGCCACCTCAAAACGTGTACCAACACGATCGATAAGGGTCACAAAATAAGGAAGGCTACGCTCCAAAAGTGTTGACATAAACAGCAGCACAGCAAAAGCCTGTACCCAAAAAACAAAACAAATAAAAACACAACTTAAACAAAGAAAAAATGACGATCACAAACGAAGAAGAAATGGATTAGTGAAGCATGCAGGACCAAAGAAGGATCAAAGAAGCAAAACAAAGTCCTTATGCTGCCCTCGATCTCTTTGAGAACAGCATGATCCAAAGGGGTAAAGTAAGATGTAGAACCCTGTAAGTAAGATGATGAAAACGTCAGTGGAACACAATGCAATGGAAAGCCAAAAAGAAAAGCAAAGGCAAAGGAAAAACACCATACACGTGCTATGAGTTACTGAGTGGACATGGTACGAGCAAAAAGGAAGTGAATGGAAAGCAAAGCAAAGAAATAGTGAGGAAGGTAATGTAGCAGATGGTGTGAAAGGTAGTTGTGTAAACAATTTAAAGAAAAGGTAGAAAAGAAGGCCGGTGATGCATTGAAGGAGTGAGTTAAGGCAAATAAGATTTGATATCTAAAACAATGATTAGTTTTGTTGGAAAATGAAAATGGGCAGCAGCCAAGCGCTCATGGATTGGGGAGAATTTAAATGGAACCAATAGAAGGGAAGAAGAAGTGAGTATATGTAAGAATGAAGCGTGAAGAATCAGAAAAGATAGTTGAAGGAGAAGAGAAGTGCAAGAGTAGCGGGTGTGGGAGGGAGCCGAAGTAATGGTGCAATTAATGAACCTCTGATACGCACTACACGTGCTGTGAATTATCAGAGCAACACCATGCAAAGAAGATGCACACGGAGGAAGCTGCACCACAACTTGGCACTGACAGAACGATGACAGGACCATTAAAATGGATCCAAATACGCGGAGAAGAAGGCAGGGCATTGCCATGTAGATTGCGCGTTTTCTCAAGAGGCAAACAAAGCTAGCATAGAGGGCCGCATTGGATTTGGCGCCCTAATGCAAAGGCAGTTATAGAAGCTGGATGGGAGCCAGCATGTAAGCAAACCGAAGCGGCTAGCCTCGCTTACAATTATTAGGTTCCCCTCTCATACTACATTTTATCTCTCAAAAATTTGCCACCCAGAAGACGAAAAACTCCTTCTCCAAATCAAGAAAGAATTCAACAACCCAAAACTTCTCTCTTCATGGAAACCACACACTGATTGATTGTTGCAACTTCAATTGGTACGGCGTAGGTTGTTCTTCTTTAATAAACAACCGTGTCGGCTATCTTAGTATCAATAACGACACCAACCTTAGTTCTCAATTTCCACCTTCTATTGGTAACTTACCTTACTTAGAGGCCCTATTTATCTCTAGCTTAACTAATCTCACTAGTCCATTACCCCAATCCACAACCAAGCTCACAAAACTCAAAGGGTTTTTTTTTGTACCCCCACCATCTTCCCATATACCCCCACAAGACTTTTTTTTGACGAAAATACCCCTAAAAAAATTAATAATAATCGTATATATGTCACAATATATATATATATATATATATATATATATATATATATATATATATATATATACGACTTTTAAACTCTCAAATCGTATATACGTAAAAAAAATTAAATACCTTTAGATTTTAAAAAACAAATCGTATATACCCCCACCCATAGGTATATACGATTTGTATTAATTTTTTAAAAAGGTTATAAAAACACTACTAAATATCCGTTAAAGAGTCAAAACTAATCACAAAATTATAAAAACACCACTAAAAATCTAATAAAACCAAAAATCTATGAAAAATTGAAAAAATTAATAAAAAATAGTAAATGATGGAATTTGGGATTTTGAGCCGTTGTGTCCTAAAAGAAGTCTCTTCTAAAAGAGTATTGATCCTTGATTTTTTTCGGATTTAATGGCTATGGTTTCATTACACTCGGAGTAGGTTTGCCCGAAAACCGATTTTTTAGCCTATATTATTCGCTCGACGTATAACATCGTCACGTGTTAACAGTCGATATTCATATTATTCATATCTAATTTATTTTTCTAAAAAAAATATAATTTTAATTTTTTAAATGATTTATTTATTTATTTATTATTTGGGCTACAAAATCGTATATACCTAGGTGTGGGGGTACATACGATTTTGTAATTTAACAAATCGTATATACCCCCACCTTAGATATATACGATTTTAAATTTTTAGGGGAAAATCGTATATACCTATATACAATTTTAATTTTTTTAAATTTTTAGGGGAAATTCAGACATACCTATATTCGATTTCCAATTTTTTTTATTTTTTTAGCTGGGGATATGTTGGGGTTTTTTAAATTTTGTGAAGGGTATTTTGGTCTTTTCACAGGAGACGTGGGGGTATATGGGAAGATGGCGGGGGTACAAAAAATAAAACCCAAACTCAAATATCTTTCAATAAGTGGAACCGGTATATCATGCCCAATACCTAATTTCGATTCCAAATGGCCCATACTTCGTACAACCCCGAGGCTACTTAGTAGACACCCCATAAAGGGGTGAAAAGACCAATTTGCACTTAATGAAATCTGTGAATTCTATTTTTTTTTTAAAAATTTATTACGGTTCGGCGAACACTTGGCCGAACCGGTTCGGATTTTCCTGCACCGAGTATGTTAAATTTCCATCAGACACCCCCTATCATTTTTTACATGGTTCGGCGCACGCTGCACCGAACTCGTTCGGCCAGCCGTTTGCCGAACTGGTCCTTTGACTGACAGAAATTTGAAAATTGCGCCCCCATTGGAAATCAACGGATAATAATAAAGTTGGAAATTGTGCCCCATTGGAAATCAACGGATAATAATAACATTGGAAATTGTGCCCAACGGTTATCATTTTAACGGTTCCGATCGTTTTAAATCAACGGCTCACGCTTGATCACACCTATTATAAATAGGCTGTCACTCTTCACTGATATTCACACAACCCATTTCTGATTCATCTTCTTTGCTTCTTCACAAACACTCTAACCCGAACCTGCTAAAATGGAAGATCTTAATGAATGGCAGTTGTGCCCAACACAGAGATCTGAAGACAAATTTCTAACTGTCCTCCATCGCCCTGGAACAGTCGAGAACAGGGCTGATGGTGTTTTTTTAAGTCTTGCGACAACTACTTCTGTCGGTTGGACAAAAATATTACGTTCAGCCAGTTGAAGGAAACGGCGGAGAGGAAGGTTCGCCAAGAGGGAGAGTGGCGCAAAGACATATCTCCTATACGTTACAGCAAGTGCATATGCCTACAAGACGACACTCTCCGGCATGAAGCTATCGATATCCGGAGCGACGACGATGTTCGCGCAATGATGGTACATCATCGTAACACCCCATTGAGACGTCAGCTCATTGAGCTGTTTGTCGAGACGATGCGGACTCCGGAAGAGATTATCTATATTATGGAGTCCACCATCCCCAAGTAGTTTCGTTTCATTTTAATATGTCATTTCTTATCGTGTATTTCGAGTATTTATTGTAGTATTTCTATTTTTAAATAATAAAATTGTCGAGAAATTTAAATAGTACTCAATTTTGTGTTCATTACTAATTTTCTTTTCATTAATAAATATGATTACAATTAGTGGTTATTGATAATAAAAAAACTACTAGTCAGTCACAACAGAGTCGGAGGATCCAACGTCATCGTGATCAGTGGAGTCGGAGGATCTAGCGTCGCTCCCATCGTGATCAGAGTCATTGCCATCGTGCTCGACCAAAAAAAGCCAATAATCGGGATCATTTGAGTCACTGTCAGGATCATCAGTGGACTCACTGGAGAGCATATCAGTAGGGGAGTCCGACGTCTGGACGACAATGAAGCGCCCCTCCTGAGTGTACTGAATGTTCACCGTGACATTCTCGTGGGCCCCGTACGCGTCGCAGAAGTGACCGGTATCAGTAGCGATGTGGTCATCGCCAACGACACCGGCCAACACAACGCCCACCTCCAAGTAGAAGAGTACATGTGGAGGCAACGGTAAGATTCGCATGTAGTTGGGGAGGTCAATAAACCCATCATATCGTAAAACAGTGGTTTGGAAGTGGTCCATATCTGCAAAAACAAACAGAGAGGTTTCAGGACGGTTCGGCCTTGGGGTGATCCGAACTGGGTTCGGCGCACGGCTGATCGAACTGGTTCGGCCTCTACAACGCCGAACCTGTTCGTCCTCTGTTACGCCGACCAGTTGAAAACAGTGAAAAAAATAGAATTTAACGAAAAAGAGAGAAGGGGAGAGGGAGAGTTACCTTATGAGAGGGAGAGGGGGAGCTGCGACGCGGAGGAGGACGAGAAAATAGAGGGAGGGGGGGTGTGTGAGAGGAGAGTAGAGGGTGTGTGTGAAGGGGGGGGGGGGGGGGGGGGGTGTGTGGGAGGTGTTTATAAAAAAAACAAATTGGACAGTAGGGGTAAAATGGGAATAATAGACGGTAGGGGGTGTCCATCGAGTAGGGAGGGGGTTGTACGAAGTATGGCCCTTCCAAATTTAAAAACCTCGTTAACAAGAAAAAAAACAAGAATAAGTGGGGATAGGAACCAAAAGTCCAGAACACATGGGGATAGGAACCATGTGGGGTCCTTTTTAACAACAATGAGGTAACCGGTTCGATTCCCGATTCTTACGGTTACTTCAATAGCACCGATTTAGCTGCTTTTCTTCTCTCTCATAATAAACTTACGGGGAGAATCCCGTTTTCGTTGTCAAGGTTGAACTCGACGTCTATTATTGACTTGTCTCATAATAGATTTGAGGTTTTTTTTTGTACCCCCACCATATTCCAAAATACCCCCACAAGAATTTTTTGGATGAAAATACCCCCTAAAATAAATTGACCAAAAATCATATGTATCTCACCTAGATACATACGACTTTATAAATACAAATTGTATATATGTTAAAAAAATTTAAAAACGATTGGATTTTTTAAAAACAAGTCGTATACACCCCCACACCTATGTATATACGATTTGTTAAAATACAAATCGTATATACCTAGGTGTGGGGGTATATATGACTTGTTTTTATTTTTTTATTTTGTAATATGATTTGTATTAATTTTTTAAAAAAGGTTATAAAAAGGCTACTAAAAATCTGTTAAAGAGTCGAAACTAATCAAAAAATTATAAAAACACCACTAAAAATCTAATAAAACCAAAATAAGGCTATGCAATTTTTTTTAGATTTTTTGGAGACTATGAAAAATTAAACAAATTAAAAAAAAATAGTAAACGATGGAATTTGGGATTTTGAGCCCCACAATTCCTTAAGAAATTCCTTCTAAGGAAGTCTTGGTCCTTGATTTTGTTCGGATTTAATGGCTGTGAATTCATTACAATCGGAGTAGGTTTACCCGAAAACCGATTTGTTAGCCTACATTATTCGCTCGACGTATAACATCGTCACGTGTTAACGAACTACACACTAAACAGAACCAAAAGACGGTCAATATTCATATCTAATTTATTTTTCTAAAAAAATATATTTTTAGTTTTTTAAATAATTTATTTATTTTTTATTTGGGTTACAAAATCGTATATACGTACCTGTGGGGGTACATACGATTTTGTAATTTAATAAATCGTATATACCCCCACCTTATGTATATACGATTTTCCCCTAAAATAAAATCGTATATACATAAGGTGGGGGGTATATACGATTTTAATTTTTTTTAAAATTTTAGGGAAAATCGTATATACCCCCACCTTATGGTATATACGATTTTTATTTTTTTTTATTTTTTTTTTGAGTTGGGGATATGTTGGGGTTTTTAAAATTTTGTGAAGGGTATTTTGGTCTTTTCGCAGGGGGCGTGGGGTATATGAGAAAGTGGTGGGGTGCAAAAAAAACCCTAGATTTGAAGGTGATGCTTCTATGCTTTTTGGTTCTACTAAAGGGGCATTGGTGATAGACATTTCATGGAATCAATTTGCTTTTGATTTTGGGAAAGCTGTACTGTCTCTAAGAGTTTAACAACGTTGGATGTGAGTCATAATAAAATTTATGGAAACTTCCCTGCCCCAACCCCGTCCCCTCGGTGAAATCAATTTATTAAATAAAAAAATAGTTTTTACTTGTCCCAAATCCTAACCAGCCCCAAACCCACAAATTATCCCACACCTGAACCCACCCCCAAACCCACCCCAAACCCAAAATTTAACATAACAATATAAAACTAATGCAAGACAACATATAGCCAAAATATCAATGTTCTAAATTAACCGATAATCTAAATTATTAAAACAACAACATAACCAAGTACAAATTACATCATTGTTCATTGAAAATTTAAAATTTGTAAAATAAGTAGCGGCATCAATGTTGTCTTCTTTATTTCTCTAAATGCTATTGACATCTTCACTCTTCAAAGTGGGAAGTAACACCACTAGTCAATATTTCACCTACAAAATAAAAAATACAAGTTAAATATAAATATTAAAGTTAATTTCATACATTCGGGCGGGTTCGAGGACGGGTTCGGGGCGGGGACCTATGTCCCCATTCCCCACCCCGTCCCCATATTTTGATTTCGGGGAAAACGCAAACCCAAACTCAGTCAAAGCGGGGAAAACCCATCAAATCGGGGCGGGTTTGGGCGGGTGTAAAGGAGACTTGCACTCCTTTTTTAGTTAAAACTCCAAGTTGCAATTGCTAGCTTTAAAATAGATTAATATGCAAAATAAATAGTCATTAGTTTCTTCAATATGGAATGACTTTTGATATTACCATTCATATTCAATTGAGTAGGTTAAAAGAAAACTTAAATTTCATTCATATTACTTTTACAACAATTTTTGACTTCAAAATATATATATATATATATATATAAATCACACATTATATACCAACTCAACATTTAATCCAACTTCAATGAAAGGAGATAGAAACATTGTTATTGATGGAAATTTTTATTAAAGTTAGTCGGTTACATTTTTTAATTAAGTGATTTGTTTTAGCTGCTTTTTTAATTTCGGTTGCTAAATAAAATTGAAAACAAAACCTTTGAGCTGTCCCAATATATAATCACAAACCAAAAACCACGTTCCTACTCACTAGCTATTATATCACTATTAATATTAATAATCACTAACTATAGGATTCTAAAAGCCACACTCCTACTCACTATATAAACTCTATCCATTCACACCCTATCTACTCACTCTTAGTTTTATTCCTTAATTCCCTTTTATGTTGAGTTAGTGTTGTTTGATTAATGGGTTTGTTTTCGTTAGTCTCTATGTTTGATTCACTTCATTCTTCCATTTCTTTGCAAGTTGGGAGGGTCATTATTCTCAATTTGTGATTCTTGGATACGGTTATTTGTTTGTGTGGTGCTTCTCATGAAGAGTTAATTGTAGGTGATCAAATTAGTTGCAGGATTGATCTTCTTCTTCTTCAATATGTGATTGTTGTATATTGTTCTTAATGAAATATTTCTCATGGAGACTTCTATTGTAGGTGATTAAAACTATAGCCTTTTATAAGTTGTTTCTGTGGGTTACAAAAGTTCTTTGGGTTTTAGATTTTCATGTGATTTTGGAAAAATGAAGTTAGATCCATAGAAAAATTGTAATAAGGAGTTCCATAGATAAATTGATCTTTTTGTAGTTATGTTTACATGGACTTCTAAATCTATTATCATTATAAGGATAAAAAAATAAGACTACAAATTCTAATTATTGCATTCTTTTGTTTTGTTTATTTGTAATCAGCAAGTGATTTTGTTAAGCCGATGGGATGTCAACTAACTTTTCAGTGAAAACTTTAAGTTCCAATTGTAAAATTTAAAATAAGTTATTATGAAAAATAATTAGTCATTACTTACTTTAATTAACTTTAATATGGAATGACTCTCCATATTCATGTTGAATTGAATAGTACTACCATTTAAATAATATAATATTATTAAATTTTAAAGAGTCGTTACTAATTTTACCCTTGCATTCTTCTCATCATTTGCTTGGTTTTTAATGCCACAGTGGTTAATGCGTAGCTTGACTAAAAAACTCAGGTGGGCCAACAAATGGCAGATCTAGGAATTTTCGACGGTGGGGACAAATAATAATCAAATGCTTTTTAGGAAAAAAAATATTTTAAACATTTACAAAATACATATTTTCAGGATAAAAACGGTAGATAGCCAACTTAATACAAAAAACAGTGAGTTATTTGGTTAGTAATAAAAAGAAAGTACCAATTTGGGGATTTGCACTTTTTGATACAACTGTACAGAAGAGTTTAGTTGTATTTTAAACATAAACTACAATTAAAATTAAGATGTCTTTCCAATTACCCCATATTATATAACTGAATATTAGAAGAGATATTCTTAACACATCGCTTAATGCACTCCTAATACTTTTTCATTGGTTACAACGCAATTCTAATATAATATTTTATTGTTGGATTGCCAATTATTGTTGTTTTTCAAATAATGAAAATATTAAATAATAGTGATATCTATTCATGCTATTTGGAACATAAACTCCTATATATTAAAGATTAATTAATATGTTTGCTTAATTACCCCCAAATTACTTTTTTTTTTACAATATTACAATCGATATATCCTCATGGAGTTTATAAATCAAGAAGAGATATATCTTATAAAAAATTATATATATAGTGTATACTAAAATAATGCTACTCATTAAGAAAAAGAAGTGTATTTAAAACAATTCATCTCTCTTTTTTGTTAAAGGTGGATTACAAGTCACTTGAATATCAAATAGAGTCCACGGTCAACCTTTTGTAAAAAAAGAAAACTTAATATCAAACTAAAAAGTAAGTAGTGGTTTTTTTTAGATAAACAATACTTTCATTGAAGGGAGCACAAGGGGTGCCCAGCCCTTATAATGGGAATAAAGGAAAGGGGGAGGGCCTCCTCAAAACCTCCCTAAGCCAAAACCCAATGGGAAAAAGACTCAGGGAGGAAAAAGAGTACCTCGTACCACCTGCACTACAGTGAGGATAAGCAACCTAACTCACTGTTTCTCCCCCTAAAGACTACAAATTGTTTAAGCATTGTAGTGGATTAGACCACCACAGTGAAATGGAAAAGGAGGAATTACAATTCAATCTATAAATACACCAACACCAAGAAAGACTTTTAATACGATTCACCACCATCTCGATATTAGGCTCCTCATTATTGAAAATAGCTCCATTCCTCGCAGCCATATGCTCCAACAAGTAGTTAACCAAACCACGTGCTTCGTGCGTTTTGCTTTCTTCCCCTTACACAAGCAGCAACACTGGTGGACAAGACCAACAACATCCAAAGACAAATCAAGAGCAACACCAATCCAAGATGTAACACACTTCCAAACCGAATTCGCGAACCCGCAATGGAGGAACAAATGATTCACGGACTCATGCTGAACGTGACAGAATGAGCAACGAGCATCGTCTTCCAAGTGGAGAACATTCCTGCGCAATAGTTGCTCGCGCACCGGCAACGCATCCAACAGCAACCGCCAGCCAAAAACCAACACTTTCGAATGCACTATTGATTTCCATAAACCTGCAAAAAAATTCTGCTGCACCGAGACATTAGAGGATAAATCACCACGGACCAGCTGAATATAAAAGGTTTTAACCGAATAATTCTTCGATTTATCGAGCGGCCAAATCCAAGAATCCATCTTCATTCTCGTTGGAGCCACGGGCTGGAGAATATCTCGCAGAATATCTGCCTCAGCTGTTCGGATAGCATCATTACCGAGATGCCAAGGTTCCAACCAACGCCAAGAATCATTATGCCAGACACCGGATTCAGCCACCGTTAAATTCTGCTGTCCAACACCATTATACAGGAGAGGAAAGACCTTAAACAAAAGGTCAATCCCAAGCCATTAGTCTTTCCAGAAATTAATTGAAGCACCATCACCCAAACCTCTTCTAACACACCAAGCAAACCTTCTTTGTTCCTCTACATTAACATCCAAGTTAATGTATTACTAAATATTTAAGTGGAAAAGTTAATCAATAAAATACCAAATGGTATAATTTACCAAAGAAAATCCAAATGGTATTGGTTCAATAAACATCCATAGCCACTAATGTCTAATAATTCTTCAATATATCATCATGTATGTTCCGTTATTATAATTTAATAATGCTCTTTATCCTTTTGAAACAAATCAAAATAGACCATTAAATAAAAAGCTAATAAATCCTCAAAATAAAAAAAAGCTAATAAAAGAATCAATTATACTATACTAGGAGGAAAGACGGGCCCCTTCGGGCCCGTCTTTCATGTGTTGGTGAGTTGATGGATAAATAATAAATAATAATATAATGAAATAGTGTTAGTGGGTAGTTATAAGGGTATTTTGGTTAGAAAAATCTGACACCAAAAAATTGAATTCCCTTTATATATAGGTATAGATTGATAGTAATGAGCCTAACTCACCTAATTTTTTTATAACAAAAAAATATTAATAGCAATTAATAGTGATTCTTCATATTCAAAACAACATATTGACATAATTATAATAATAAATTTAGCCTCCTCATATTGTCAAAAAAAAAAACTAGCCTCCTCATGTTTGTTTTTTTTTGACAAAAATCTCTCTGTTTGTAACAATATATTTCCCAATTAATATATATTATGTAATGAAATAGTCATGAAGCTTTTATTTATTTCTTCGTTTTTAGTTTCGAAAACATATATTCTGTTAAATCTCAATAGGTTATTTTAAATTATATTTGTTAAGTGTCAAATTATATTATTATTATTAAAGTTTCTAAACATTTAAATATTTAGTGACCTTTGAAATTCTTTCAAATCACAGTTATGCAAGCATTTTCCTTTTTAATCACACTTAACCTAAGTTATTTTTAAAATAATCAATAATTAGTGACCTTTGAAATTCTTTTTGATGTTATAGTTATGGATTGAAAACAAAGAGTTTCCCATTAATATGGATTGTTCTTTGAGGTAGAGTTTTATAATTTTATAATTGCAAAGACAAATAATTTAAATTTCAATATCTAGACAATTTGGAATCATAACATAATTGCATAATAATTCATTCATATAGAAGGTTTACTAAATACACTAAAAAAAGTTTGTAATATGCTACTATGTGACTAACATAGATTTACCCACTAAATGATTAAAGAGGATAGTAATATTCAATTACAAAAATCATAAAATATTATTAGCCAAAACAAAGAATAATTGACTTTCATATCATCTTCAAATGTCTCCTCATAATAATTATCACTCTCCTAAACTTTCACATGACGAGGTATGCATATCTATATTCTAATCTAAATCTTATCTATATGTAAAGAAAGTTTGGGTTATACCTCCAAATTGCTCCCTGGTTTTTTTAATCTATAATTACAATTATTAAGTTTTGATTTATTAATTTTATCGAAAAGAAAAGTTTTCATTTATTATTTTCTTTTAGTTATGTAAGAGGAGCTTGAGCTTTGTTTGGATGACACTTCTAGGGAATGCATATCTATATTCTAATTTAAATCTTGTCTATATGTAAAGAAAGCTTTGGGTTATACCTCCAGATTGCTCCCTGCTTTTTTTGATCTATAATTACAATTACTAAGTTTTGATTTATTAATTTTATCAAAAAAAATAAAAATTCATTTATTATTTTCTTTTATTAGTTATGTAAGAGGAGTTTGAGCTTTGCTTGGATGGCACTTCTAGGGAGCTTCTCCTCATTATCACAAAAAGAAAAAAAAATCAAGAAAAACACCATTTCAAATCTTATATTTATGTAATTTAATTATATTTGTAAGTTATTTCTAGGGATGTATAACCAACACCACATTTATATAATACTATGTTTTTAATATAAGTAGTTTATATTAGCAACTTATATATTTTTATGGATAAACTCCATAAAATTCAACAAAAAATTAACATTATAACAATCCTTGCAACGCACGGGCTTAATGCTAGTAAGATTAAAAAAGGGGGGAGGTATCGTAAAGAGAAGAGAGAAAAGGGAAAGTAGAAAAAAAAAAGTGAATGAAAGAAGAAAGAGGGAGAGAGAACCGTAGGAGAAAAAGAAGAAGAAAGAAGAAGAGGAAGAAGCATAACAAAGGGAGGGGTGCAATGGAGAAGGAGATAGAAGTAAGGCTTTCCAATCTTAGAGAATTGCATGGAAGAAGAATAGGAGAAGGAAGAGGAAAAAGATAGGGTTCCATCAAGAAGAAAAGAAAACCAAGGTCAAGCTCCTATGGTTCTACATCTTCTCCAAATTCTTTCAAGGTAACATAGAATCCCCTTCTAAAACCTCTCATAGTTTGTGCTTAGGGATTTAATTGGTTTTTCATGTTTGGGTAATTGGAAGTTCCTACATGGTTCTTAGGGTAAAAGAATGATATGTATGTATGCAAGATGTTTGATTTATTTACTGTGAGAGGGTTTAAGTTTTGAAATTTGATTGAAGTGATTGTGCTTGTGGTAATGAGTATGTTTATGTTATTATTGTTTTTAGAAAGAAGAAAGGTCATATTTATATGTTTAAAATTGGGGTTAGTAATGTTTAAGATGAAATTGAATGTTATTCATGTCAATCTTGATATATATGAGTGTTTTCCTTGAGAAAATGAATTGTTCTTGGTAGGATTTTGCTAGAAACTCTTTCAATATTGTTTAGTTGGTTGGAATTAAGTGTCATATATTGAATTTGATTGTTTGTTAATAGTGTGATTCCCGTTTTGCCATGACGAAGAGATAATACGGCGTGTGATTACCGTTTTGTCGTGACGAAGAGATAATACGGTGTATGACTACCTTTTTGCCGTGACGAAGGCTTATGATTACCGTTCGCCACGACGAAGAGATAATGTGGTCTATGTGCACATAGTATAATAAGTTGTCTTGTTTATGATTTCGTGATGTACGCGCATGAAATTTTACTATGAACTTTTTATGCAAAGTGATTATTGTCCAATGTTGTTGTACTTCTTTCGTTATTATATAAGAATTGTATTTAAAAAAAAATACTAACACTCGATCTGTTTTCTATGTTGTAGAGAAGATTTTTCCATATCTCGCACACAGATATGGCTGGGAACATCAATAAAAAATTTGTTTTATTTATATATTCTATGTTAGTGAGTTGTAAAACTCATTATGTTTGAGGTGATGTTTCCAGGTAAACAAATAGCATTGGAAAGCTGAGGAGTATATCCGGATTGCTCGTCAGCAGTCTAATGAGTGTTGGTAGCCGGATCACAATCAGAGTCCTAGATTTAAGGAATTGGATTATTGACTAAGGTAGTTATGCAAAGCTAGATTATTTTACATGTACAATTTGAAAAAAATTAATTTTTTTCCGTATGAATCCTCAAAAGCTCTTGTGCTATGTTGAATACGTGGTGGTTATGTTTTGTGAAATTTAGGGTGTTACACAATTATTCCCAATTTCTAACCAACACATAAAGTCAAATACTATAGAATGATAAACTATTTTTATACATATTTTTTAAATATGCTTTAATTTAATGCACATAAGAATCAAAGACTATACATCCTATGGGTGTCTCCAGGTAAGCAATGCAGCAGTTCCTGGCGCCAAAACCCCCCAATTCCCTCCATTTTTCCGGCCGCTCACTCTCCGCCATGTGGTCCGTGTTGGCTGCCACCTGTAAGTCATCGCCAACTAGGCTTCAGTCAAGGAAGGAAGTGGAAGGCAGTATGGTTGTTGTCAGTCGCGGTATTGTGTTGCCAGGGAAGGAAAAGAGGTGAAGACGTTTGTTGTCGTCAGCAAAGGAATGGAAATGGTGTCAAAAGATTTTGTTTCAGATCTCTGTCACCACGTGGGTTTCTACTTCTGGTTCCTCTTGCTAATTTTTTTTCAACATTGCCACCTCTTCATTGTGCCCCCCTCTGGTTTCCCCACGTGGCTCAATTTCTCTTATTCTCTGGCATTCATACTTTCATTTCACTCTCTACGTCTCTGCATCTGAAACCACCTCCACTTCCCCATGCTCTTTAGTTTACTTCATCAAGCAAACCTTCTCCAAGCCAATTATTTATAATCAAGATTCACCCCTTCCCATCAATTCCATCATTGTGCTTGATGTCTCTCGGCAGTGTAAATGGTTTTGGTTGGTTTTATATAAATCACAATAGTTCCATGCTTCTTCTCACCGATTTTGGAATTCTTATGGGTTTGCTTCAATGGCTTTCCATTCATACAGTTCCCGTACTTTTACAGGTTTTTAAACATTTCCTTTTCATTATCTGCATGTTTAAGCATTTCTCCCTTGATGATGTCTTCCAATTTTCAATCTGGTCACCATGTGTTTGATTATATGCATGTTTAAAAAATTCTCTCAAAAATATTTCCTTCTTCAATCTGATCACCATCTGTTTGATTAAATGTGTGTTTAAGCAATTTTCCCTTAATGTTGTCTTTCCTTTTTCAATATGATCATCATGTGTTTGTATTAAGTTTTATTATTTCTTCTTTACTTTGTACATTTTATTCCATTGTGAGTTTTTCTAAATTGATTACCTTTTGTTTTCCTAAATTTTTCAGCATTTTTTAAAATTTGCTTTCATTTTTTCCTGCTGCTCTTGCTAAAATCCATGATGTTTGTTGGCTGTTGCATATCATTCTTTGCTCTTTGGTGCTCTTACAACAGATACAAAATGAGCCAGTGGCTTTTGAAGATAATTAAATAACCTTGGCAATCGTATGAACTCTGTTTTTCTTAAGATTTCTTTTTTTTTTTCTTGCTCTTTGAAGATAGTCTAATGTGGTTTTTGTATCTGATATGTGTTTGGAGTACCTATAATAGTTTGAAGTGGTTATTTGAAGTGGTTATTACATTGACATGGTATGACACAAATCTAAGTATTAGCAACTTGACATGGATATAACTTTTCCGTGTATTAATTAAAATCTCTTTAATGTTAGGATGAATATTGAATTACAGATACTAAATATGCGAAAATCTCTATAAATAATCTGTAATTTGTCTTGGTGTAATCATTTTCCTTCTGTGTTTGAGGTTGGCTATATGTTCATTGAGTACATTTGGAGTCAAGTAAGTTATATGGTTTTGTATCTGTAGGAAGATAAAAATAACATTCTCTCTTATGGGTTGTTTGAAGTAGCTATGATTTGCTCATGTCTTACATTGGTTGGCTTGCCAAAGATCAAAGGATTAGCACTTTATGATAACATCTATTTACTTCTTTCCATAAGTTTCTTAAAAAATCTTTAATGTTAGGATAAATATTGTGTCACAGATGCTAAATATGAAAAAACCTGTATAAATAATGTGTAGTTTGTTTCGTGCATCACGTTCATTGCTATTTTAAATATTGTCCATTTTTTTTTTTTTTACAGACATCGTATCCTTAAATTTCTTATCTTTCTTTTTCCACAGACCAAACAACGGCTACCAGTTCTGTTTAATGTTGATTTTTATGATAACTTGCCAAGTGGCAACTACTATTCGTTTGGTGGACCCTGTTGGGAATGTTTTTGCCATTAGGATAAAGAAGCGTACGTAGAAGTAGACTCTTCCTTCATCAAGGATCCACACGGATTGGTGATATATAGAAGCTCTTTCATGGTGGGTGGATAACTATGACATGCCTCCATGGTTTTACATATGTCATGCAAGTCACACATAGATTTGGGAATGTGGTTAATTATCCATCACCTGCTGGGCAATATGGTGTTGGAGAGCAACACATACCAATGAGTGATTTTGATAGAGTCTTATCATTTCTCTTTTGTTGATTCCCTACATTTTCCCTTGCTTATACCAAAAATCTATCCACTGAGAATGTTACTACTCCGTTCTTGGTCAAAGCCAAATTTTAAAATAATTACTATTTACAATACATTCAATTTACTTCTTATTTATTAACATTAATTGTTTTTCTGTATTTTGGAAGGGTTGGTGTCTCTAAATTGTGGATGCTGTTGTGGTTCAGTATATCATCTGTGAACAAGTTTCTCTTGCCGCGGTTTTGTATATGGCTGTAGTTGGTCATCGTTGACATGTTGATAGGCTTGCTACCAGATGTATTTAAGCATAGTTTGTTATTTAGAGATCTTTATTTGCTTTTACAAATTAACCTCTTTATTTGTTCCTTTCCTTTAATTTCTAGACTTTTTAATCAACTAAGCACATTTTAATTTCTAGACTTCTCTTTTAATTTCTAAAGTTTAATTTTGTGGTTTGTTTGGTTGTTTTTAATCTACTAACCTAATTTTAATACATGCAACAATTATGTAGTTCCTAAAACTTTGACCCCGAGCAACGCACGGGTCATCACGCTAGTTTTCTTTAAGCTAGGCAATAAAGAGCCACCAAAATCTTATTAAAAAGGAAAAAAAAAAAAGAATAAAAAACATGGGGATAGGAACCAAAACACATGCAAAAACAAAACAAAAGCAAAAAATAATAAAATAAAAGAAATCAAGTATATTTAAAATTGTGTTTTCTGTTCTGCCTTAGTTTATGCTTCTGAACTCTAGTTTTGACCATTTTGAATTCGGAATCAACCTTGTTAGGAGTATCAACGATCTTCAGGTTATTCTTCTTTAGCTTTTGATATTTATGATATGCCGCCCAATATTTTTGCAAAATCTTTAGACATCTTTTGAAGAGATAACATCCATTATTGTAGGAGATTCTTCACTCTCTTGATGAACCACTTCAAAAGCATTCACAACAATCTGTGAATTCTCATTGTTTTTTTGCAACTCTTCTGCATGCAAAATTGCATCCCTTAGATCCACTATAGCTTCATCCCGAATAGCAAGAGTCTCAACATTTTCTACTTCCACCGTTGACTTTAAAGACCGGCCGAGATCCTTCTAAGCTAATCCTTTATAAACACTTTTGATGAATTACCATTGTTATGGTTGAATGTCAAAGTAGTATCTGTAGAGAACCAACCTTCATATCTATTATTTTTCCTCTATCTTGATTCACCTTAGGGATATACTTAGAAACAATTTTAGGCTTAACAACCTGCTCTTAAACCTGTTGCCTCTAAGTGCATTTCGCACCATACTACATCTTATTCTTACAACTACTTGAATGACCAATATTCTGACAGTTCACACAAAAATTAGGCAAATTTTGATACTCAATACCCACAATGAATGCATAACTGGATCTTTCAACTAGAATTTGATTTCAAAGCTTTGATGTCAATAATGCACATAAGAATTAATCTAAGAAAAAACAAAAAATCTAACGATTCTACTTATCGTAAGAATTTGGCAAAAATGCACTTTTGGTCCTTATGTTTTACAAAAATTTCAGTTTGGTCTTTTATGTTTTTTTCTCACTTTGATTCTTTATGTTTCAAATCTATGTCAAAGTAGTCTTTTTTTTTAACTTTCTATCCACTAATATCAACGAATACCATGCTGGCCATCAATAGGCGACTTGGCTTGCTTAGTTGGCATTAGTGACTGGAAAAAAATCACAAAGGACCAAACTGAAATTTTGGTGAAATATAAACGACCGAAGTTCACTTTTGCCAAAAAAAAAAATTCATCCCCAAACCCCACCACCATCACCACCACCACCCACTCATTCTCTCTCCACCACACGACCACAACCACTACAACTTCTCTCTCTCTCTCTCTCTCTCTCTCTCTCTCTCTCTCCTCACTATCCATCTCTCTCTATTTGCCCTCTCTCCCCTCCCTCGGTCCCTCTCATGTTTTCTCTTCCTCCCCATCATCATCATTCCCAAATTGAAAAATTAGGGTTTGGAGCCCACACAATTTTCGTTCTAGCTTTGCATTAATTAGTTTACACTTTAATTTTGGGGATGAATATGAAGAGGAAGAAGAGAAAAGAGGAGTGGGGTCGAGGGAGGAGAGAGGGCGAATGGAGAGATATGGATAGTGAGGAGAGAGAGGTTGCAGTGGTAGTGATGGTGACACGGTGGACAAAGAGTGAGAGGGTGGTGGTGGTGGAAGGTGATGGTGGGGTTTGGGGATGAAGATGAAGTTTTTTTTTAGCAAAAAGTGCACATTCGTCCTTTATATTTCATTAAAATTTCAATTTATTCTTTTATGTTTTTGTTTCTCAGTCACTAATGTCAACTATGGAAGCCTTATAACTTGTTAATGGTCAGTGTGGCATCTGTTAAAAATAGTTGACGAAAAGTTAGAAAAAAGACTAGTTTGACACATATTTGAAACATAAAGGACCAAAATGAGGAAAAAATATAAAGGACAAAACTGAAATTTTAGTGAAACTTAAGGACGAAAAATGCATTTTTGCATAATTCTATTTTGAATCAAATCCAATGATTGTCTTGGGGGTTGTTCATTATCAAAGCTGGGAAACTCTTAGACCTTTGTATTTTATAGATCGATGGAGCAACCCACTTCCGCATCTTTAAAGTGTGTAATTAGCTTGCTCTTTTGTATTGGGTTGGAGCCCCAAATACCAGTGTTCTAAAAATCAGACTGAACCAGACGGTTCAATAAGTTGACCCGGGAACCGACCAACCTAGCGTCTGGTTCAACCCCAAGATTGAACTGCTTTAAACCATCTTTTTGTCCCGGGTTGAACCACCCGAAATGTATTTTTTATTTAATTTTTCTTCAAAAATTTATAGTTTATATATTTATTTATTAATCATCCAGTTCAACCATGGTTGAACCATGACCCGGAGGTCTCGCCGGTTTAATCTCCAATCCGATTTTAAAAATGTTGCCAAATACTCCTTTCTAATCCAAAAAGTCCACGTCAGCATTCAACCAACTAATAGTTTACACGTCAACAGCAAAAAAATATCCAACGGTTGTCTTTCAACACAGTTTATACGTAGAACACATCAACGGATGAGGTTTGATAAAATTTCGGCTAAGTTTTAGACGGCCATGATTGCAGCGATTTTCGGCTGGTCAAAAATCAACGACTACCATGTGTTGACTTACAAGGAAAGGATGCCTATCATTAAATCAAATGAATGACAATTAATAAAATCCCTAAAAAAACTGGATCAAAATTGTTTTTAAAACTATTCCAATGATAATTCAAATTTGTTTTAGATATGATTTTTAAAATCATGTGTTGCTCTACAACACCAACGGCTAAGTTTTAGATAGCACAAGACATGTATTGAAGCATAAATCAGTCTTCATACATTGCAATCCTTCCCATGATTATCGCACCTTTTGCAAATCCGACCTATTTACAATAATAGGCTTGATAGAAACAGAAATAAAAGTAACCCATATTTATTAAAACAAATCAATTTGAATTCCAATAATAATTATTAATTGGAATCAAGTAAGCATAGATGGAATTACATAAAATTAGAGGCAATCACGTAAAATCTTTGACAGCTTTTTTACAACACATTTTGCGAACATAAGAAGTGCTCCAACAATATTAGGACGTTTCAGTTATGACCCCTAGGTTAAATTTCGAATAGGAGAAGCCAGCAAAGAAGATAAACCTGCAAGGTTGAATGAAAATCGACATCTGAATCGAAAAGGTAGTGTAACTTTCTTTGTCTGGTGGGCCTGCTCTGATGAAGCGATTCTCCATTGCTTGGGCTTTGGTAAGTCATTGTCGGTGATTGTTGGAGTTAGAGTACTCATGTGATGTTTGTGTGAGTGGTTAATTCTTGTGTGACATGCTAAACAAGACACACACACGAAGGAAACATCTTTATTCTCATTAGCATAAATTATTTCAATTAAAGAATTTGAGAGTGCAACACTGACCTTGACTTGGGGGATTCATCTTTATACTCAACTATAAATTATTTAATTATTTACACTAAAATCTCTTGACTTTTAGATGTTTTTTGTTTTAGTTTGTTTTGGGTTTTTGGCTTCTCAACCATGTAACAGGTTTCTGGCATGAGAAGCAGAGATCTTGCTCTGTTAATGATGGAACAAATTTGGTCAGGTGCATATATCTCTCTCATATTCTCTTTACTGCTTTTATTTTGCATCTTTATACTGAATTGGTTTTCATGAGCATATGAGTCCCAAACTATATGATCTAATGTATCATCTAAAGAACAATTATGTTTTATAACTCCAGCCTCCAGGGCACCTCCTGATTTGATGATTGATGACAGAGAGTTGGTGGAACAATTTAAGATGCAACGTGGTAATTGCCAAAGTTTAGGTGATGATGTTAAGGTTTGTTATATCCGATGCTATATTATAATGAAGTTATAACTAAAAATACATTGCAATTGTTCTACTCAAATACTTAATTATTAATTTGGTTCAAGTGATTTTATATATGTTTTTTCACTTTAGGTATCTACTTAAGGCTGTAACTCTAATATGTTTTTTTGTTTGTTTACAATGATAGTAATGTTCGCCTTCAATTTTTTGAGGACTTATATGAAGTTTTGCTGCAAGGCTGCCATGAAGCTGGTAGAACTGTCATTGTTGCAAGCCAAGATGGTGATTACTTGAGGTATTATTTGTCTTACAGATCAATCATTGTGGCTGTTAGTGTTTGGTTTTACTCAAAATGTACCCTTTTGGATTAGATTGTTAGAAAAGAGCAAACGAAACCGATGCAATGATGTGATTTTCTTTTACCTTTCTCAATGGAAAGGTAATTGTGATTTTCTAATGTTTGGATTTCATTTTTTCATGGGAAATTTCCTTTACTACAAGTGAAAATACTGATAATATAGTCTCTTTTAAAAACTAGATAAGGAAATAAGGGAAAGACACTTTATCTTAGTGAATGATATATGGATTGACAAGGCATTTGCAATGTTTGACTTTTTTTCTTCTTTACTTAGTGAGCCTATTTCTTCAACTTAAGTTTCAGATTAAGGAAATTTTACTAGATCCTTTGAGAAATCCTCATTCGCAATTTTTTGCCACTCCAATATTTGGGTTTGCTATTGCGAAAACCTGATTCTCCATTAGGTTTAACTCCTAAGTTATGTTGGCACTAGATTTGTGAATATCAAAGAGGTAAGCTAATGGTCTTATGTATGTGATTCATTTTTTCCGTCACGGATGGTATATGCATGTCTTATGTATTATATTTCTTATGATTTTGTGTGATTCATTTTTCCCATCACAGATGGTATATGCATGTGTATGTCTTATGTATTATATGTCCATGAGAGTCAAGATTCAAAGACCAATGAACACCTATTCCTTAAATGCCATTGGACTAGGGATGTGTGGTGTGGATCCTAAATATCCTGAACCAATTTGAGACATATTGTGCCAAGAGACACTAGAAGTAGGAGACAAAGCAATATTTGTAATAGTACCTTTTAGTTAGTTATAATTGATTTCTTCTGATAGTGTGTGATTTCTATTTTTGCCTTTAAATATACACATGTTTGTAGCGGTTTAAACGAATTTCTTTTTATGCCTATTGAAGACATTTTTTTTTTGTCTTTAGCTCTTCCAAGACATGTATCTTATTTCGTAATTGGTTGTTGTTTAGTATTTGTGGCATCGATTTTGATTATATTAGAGTCGATGTTTTTTCTTTCATTCTTTTGACCTTTTTTTTTCAATGCCTTCACTTTTTATTGTCTTCATTTTAAGAGCTTGCAACACTACTTCTAGGGAGAAAAACAAATAATGCAAAAAAAGGTGATAAAAGTCATAGTACTTTTCTTAAATATACCGGTTGTTTTAATTAAGAAGAGGGATTAAATATACTTCTCTTAAACTTTTTATTTTCTTAATTTTTAACTAATGAAGAAGGGGATAAAAGTTATAGTACTTTTTTAGACAACCTAAAAGTTAAAGTATTTATACTTCTTATATACGAAAATTTTGATTAAAGTTATATATATATATATATATATATATATATATATATATATGTTACATGTTGATGTAATTTTGTGTCAATACAATATGCTTTATTATTTACACGACGGAGCACAAGTAATATTATTTACTTGATATACACATTTAATATTAGAGTACTCAAGTAATGTAACAAAAAAACATTAAAAATAATAAGACTTAAGTTGTTTAGAGGATAACAAATTAAAGTCTCCTTGCCACACTGCTTATAGAAAAAATCTCCCTGCCACTTTTTTGGTTTCTTCCTTGATGATATTTTTCCAAACTAACAATCCTAACCATCATAAACATACAATTTTGGTTGATTTGTTTTTCATTTCATAAGTAAAAGTATATAACCCCCCCAATTTAATGAACGATGGTTTTTGCACTTGATGTCTTAACAAAATCTTTGCGCGATTCCAAACCAAGTTAACAAAAAAATTAAGCAATAGTAGCATCTTATGCATATTCAGCAAAGATTCAACTCACAATGTTGACAATTTTTACAAGCAAACGACATTGAAGTGTTTCTCGAGTATTTCAAATGAATACTTCCCTGTCTAATCCCCACGAAATCTGTAAAGTTCCATCATCCTTTGAGAAATGCCCACTGAATTTACTAAACTAATGATTCATGTATTATATATCCACTATTAGAAATCTCGGTATTACCTGCGGAATTTCCTGCGGAAATTTTCCGCAGGTAATTTCTGAGAATTTTCCTACCAAAATTGTAAATATACAGAATATTTGATGCGCTTTCAAGTTGGCAGGTAAGTTGACACGTAATATTTTATTTTCCTGCGAAATTTTCTAAGAACCTTTTTTCGCTGGAAATTTCTTTATTATTATTTTGGAAAACTTTAAAAAATCTAATTTTTTTTAAAAGTTTTTTTTACTTTTTTTTATTTCAGATTTTTTAGTTTTTAAAATTAAATTAAATTAAATAATAATAAAAGAACTAATCACTCTCACTCTCACTCTCAGATTCCAATTACCCTCACCCTCACCCATCGTCAAGCTCAAGCTCTCACTCTCACTCTCACTCATCGCCATCTTCTTCGATCGTTCCTTGTTTTCGTTTCGTTAACCTAGAAATCAATCATGTGAACCAATCGTTCCTCGTTTCCGTTTCGTTAACCTAGAAATCAACAATCTAACAAATCGTTCCTCGTTTCCGTTAATTTGTTCCATTAATCTGTGAAGCCGCGCTCGAAATCAACAGATCCTCTTCTTCAACAGATCGAAATCAACAATATGAAGTCGCACTCGTGTTCTCTGATCGTCACCGCTCGTGTTCTCTGATCGTCACCGCTCGTCACCGTTTGGGTTCACCATTCCTTCATTATCTGTAAGTTCATTTTTCCTCTATCTATCTATAATCATTTTCGTGTTTGCTAAATCGCTTTGTTGTTAGTGATTCTGCTTCATGATTCTGTTTGTTTTAAGGCTTCTTGGTATAACCTAACTGTTGATTGTTGTTAGTTTCCTGGAAATAATTTGAATTAATTAGAGTCACTGTTTTTGGAGTTACTGTTTTTGCTTTATTGGAGTCAGTATACTGCAATTTCAGATCCAAATGTTTATGGAAATCCAAATGTTGTTAAACCTAGTTTAAGATCAAAGATGCTAGAGAAACTAATAGTGAAACTATTAGATTCTGAAAATTTCAGACCGAACCAAATAGTCTTGTTTTTGAGATGTGCAATTTTCTTTTGTTCAAATTAGTCTTATGGGTTCTTTTAGCATCTGTTCAAATTTAATGCAACAGTCATGAGAAAAGTTTCTGGTATTCAAGGTTATTCTTGGAATATAATTTAACTCTTAAAGTACAAAGTAAATGTTGGTTTGAAGCTATAATTCTGTTCAAATTTAGCATCTGTTCAAATTTAACTCTTAAAGCTAATGACATAAAGCTAAGTCAGCTCAACTAATTGACTATCCTATTCCAATTTTTCATTTGAGTTTTAATGTTCAAATTTGTTGGTTTGAAGACTATAATTCTGTTTCAAATATATAGTACTCTATATTTCAAATATATAGTAAATGGTTGACTGGTTTAACTATATAAAAATGTCAGGAAGAAGGTTTAACTATAGCCAATCTTATAGTGGTACAAATTTAAGTGCTTCTGAGGTACCAGAATTGGATATAAGTGCCTAAATGTGTCTACTTTGATTTACATGGTTCATTTTGCAGATTACTTCTATTGGTGTTCTATAGCAGGACTATTATTTGATCATCTAATTTTATCATTTTGCAGAAATTGTGTTCACTTGGTGGTGTTTTTTCGCGTGATTATGTATTTTAGTTAGCTCAGGTGAGTGGTTGTTTCCTGCTGATTTAGTCGCTTGGAGGTGTTTATGAAATTATATTTTGAACTTACAAAACTATTTCATGTCATGATTTAGTGTTTTCCTGTGAATTTAATTAGAATGAATGTAATTTTTTTAATAAATTCAATGCCTATTGCTTGCTGTGTAAAGCAGAAGTAGTGGAGTGCTAGGATTAGGTGTGAATGGGTTATGGTTTTGTTTGCATTCACTGCTTTGTAATAGTAAGTGCTGAGGCTGTTGTTTTTGAGGTTGTAGCTTCAGCTATGAGCTGATTTATTCTTTCTTTCTGTCTGTGAGTATTTATAAAATTACTAGGGATGACACGAGCTTGTTTATATTTTATAAAAATTTTAGTAAAATAATTGAAAACTCTATTTAAAGCTAGTAAATTTTTATAATTGAAATCTTTATTATTTATAGAGCTTTAAAAAAAAAGTATAGAGCTTTATAAAACAATACAACATTCCCCCCAACTTGTTTGTATATCTGCCTAATTTGAAACTGAAACCCAGACATGGTTTGGCAGAATCCGAAAATGGAATATTCAGTGCCATCCTAAAAGGCCACATTGATTTTTCGAGCGATCCATGGCCTCGCATTTCACCTGCAGCAAAAGATCTAGTTACGAGAATGTTGTGTTCAGATCCCAAGCAAAGGATGACAGCACATGAAGTTCTAAGTAAGTCTATACATTGACTTCCTTTCTATGTACTTCCTGAATAGAATTATGATTACAGGGTTTTACATATATTGGTTTAATGCAATTCTAACAAAGCAATTGTGCGAAAAATAGATCATCCATGGATCAAGGAAGACGGCGAAGCGCCAGATACACCTCTTGACAATGCAGTATTGAATAGGCTCAAACAGTTCAAGGCAATGAACCAATTCAAGAAAGTTCCTCTAAAGGTAGGGCTATTTTGGCTTAATTTTTCTATTGGCCTACATACATACATGACCAATGAAATTGTATAAATTAAGCAGTATGATAAAATTTAAATATGGGTAGGTCATTGCTAGCTGTCTGTCAGAGGAAGAAATCATGGGATTGAAGCAGATGTTCAAGGGAATGGATTCTGATAACAGTGGAACCATTACAATTGAAGAGCTCAAGCAAGGTCTTGCAAAACAAGGAACTAAGCTGTCAGAACAAGAAGTTTTGTATGATTTGTAGAGGGAAGGAGAGAGACTTCTAGCACTCAACATAGATGATGAATCACAAAAAAATTAGCAGCAGTAGCAACTAAGTGAACTTGTTATTTTAAACTTAGTTTTAGGGTCTTTGGCTTGTAACCATCACACTATATGGCCTGTTGATATATCCTGTTGCTGATTTCTAGTTTTGTACAAGACAATTTCATATTGAGTAATTGGATATATATAGCTGGTGTTTGCTGTTTATGTAGCTTAATCTAAATTGTTTGCTGTTTATTTATTTTAGTAGCTTGTGAAGCTTAATCTAAATTGTCTGAATTAACCCAAGAAGGAATATTTGTGGGGGCTGGATCTTATAAATTGTCTGTTTTAGCTTTCCTGCGGAATTTCCTGTGGAACTTCCTTTCCTGCGGAATTTCATGCGGAATATTTGAATTTCCTGCGGAATTTCCTGCGGGATTCCTGCGGAACTTCCTGTGGATATTTTCATGCGGAATTTTCTGCGGACTTCCTGCGGAATTTCCTGAGGAATTTCCTGCGGAAATTTCCTGCCGATTTATAAATCCGCAGGAAACAATTATCCACGAACAAAATAACTGGGAACCATAATCCGCTGAAAATTCCGCAGGAAATCTGTTTCCTGCGAATTTTTAGTCAATTTCCGCAGAAAATTCCGCAGGAAATGACGAAAATTCTAGTAGTGATCTCAAAAAGCCATTATAGTTTAGACAATCCCCATTTTAGCCTCGATTTGAACCTTTCAAAGTCTAATATATACCCGTGCATCGCACGGGTCAAACACACTAGTTAACACAAAAGCTATAATTAAATGAATGAAAGGCCAGAATTTTTTTACCAAATTACTTTTGTTAACCATTATAATAATTGCATAATGGAATACAAAGACTAGCGGGCAGTACAAATTTTTAATTTGTTGTAAAAATGGAAACGAAAATAATCAAATATAACATTGAAACATAAAAGAAAAAAGACGCTTATTTCAAGACTTTTTTTTTAAATTCTAAAACAACAAATATTCAGGAATGGAGAGAGGGAGTATGATTTTTCATTTATGAAATTCCATAACACCCAAAGCTGAAAAAGCACAACAAACAACTTGAAAATTAGAAAATCCAGAGCCTTTGCATAAATTCTCAAACTCTTTCTTAGTTCTTTCACTTCCACCATCTAAGAACATTAGGTTGTCAAAGCTAGTCACCATTTTATCTCTTTCTGTTGACTCAATTGCTTCAGACAATAAGAAGTCAACAACTATCACTTTCCCATTTTGTGATAATGCTTTGTGACAATTTTCCAAAATTTTCAAACAATTGTCATCAGACCAGTTGTGCAAGACAGCCTACAAGGACAAACAAAAAAGCAGGGAAATTAATAATTGTGACCCTACATGATAGGAAAAATACAATCATTATTTAAGTGGATATAATTGACTGACCTTCAATATTATGGCATCTCCATTTGGAACACTTTCAAACATGTCACCTCCAACATGCTCTATCCCTAAACATATTTTGAAAATTAACTTATTATTAGCAAAAGAACAAACCTATTTAAATCAAATATCTATAATACTCCTATAACATTCTATCCATAAGACTTTTTTTTATAGTGCAAACTTTTTCTTTTCCTTTATATAAATTATTCGGGTGGAAAGATGAAAAAAGTGGTGTTGTGGGTTAAGGGTCACTAGTTGAACAGCCTGACTCAGTCACTCTTGAAAAATAATGTCATTTCGCTGTAGGAAATAAAAAAAATTCTTGAACTCATCGGGTCACTGGTCCAACCTCTAGTCCGAGCGATTGGGTCATCGATTCGACCACTAAAGCAGTAGGGTCATATTGGGTCACATGCATATCCAATTCAGTTACCCACTAGAATTGGTTTTACCGGAAATCACCGGTTGGATTGGTTGGACCAGTCGATCTGGTCTTACCATCAATGTCCAGTCGGATCAGTCAAATCGCTCGGTCCAGTCTAGATTTAATAACACTAGCTCAATTATGCTTCTTGGTGTCTACATAATATTTATTTGTGTTTTACTACTAAGGTGTGTCATTGACATTTTTATTGTCCATGATTATTAAATTATAATATTAATTATGTATTTAGTTTGTACAACTTCACTACTACAGTCCTCAACTGTTGGTTGTCTTGGCAATTTCATCGACATGGGGACGTCGACTCTCGAGTTCGAACCCGAGTGTGAACAGTGGTAGTGTGTATACGTGGTGTTTATTTATCATTTCATCTAGTAGGAAAAAAAACCTTCACTACTACAAATAACCATAAATTATATATTCATTTCCTATAATATTCCAAAAGGTACCTGGAAATGCTGGAGCAGTTTGGATAACTGGTGGCAGATCAAAATTAATACCCTTTATGGAAGGATACTTGGAGACTATCATATTTAAATTTTGGCCAACACCACCACCAACATCAACCAACAATGATATGTCTTTGAATCCAGTATATATTTCAAGGATCTTGTTCATTTCAAGTGTGCACATATTTGCCATTGTCTTGTTAAAAATATTGCTCAATGCTGAATCTGATTGTATTCCTTCATAAACGGACTTTCCATGAACTTTTTTGAATAAGCCAGTATCACAATCCAGAAGTACCTGCTTCATATTGAGGCTATAGCAAAAAAAACAGAATAACATTAAAAAGTGAAGATATCAAAATATGAGCATCCAACTTTAAATGTATTGGTTTAATTGATCTATAGGTCCTCAACTTTTGGGAAATTTCTAATTAAATAGGACCCTAAACTCAGGCTCATTCATCTATAAGCTTGTGTAGGTTGAGCTACTGAACAGAGCCTCAGCTCAATACCATTATTTTAGGGTAAAAAAAAATAGTATTCATTGAGTTTTTTTGTGATTTACTTGATAAAAGTATAATTAGGGGCCCAATTTTCAAGATTTGAACGGTAGTGCCTAAACTAACAAAATTGAAATTAGATCTGTGAACTTCATAACATTTTGTAAGGGTCATTATAAGTTAAAATTTTTAAACAACTTATAATTAGGTCCGTCAACTTAAATAATCTATAATTAAGTCCCTATATTTAGAGACTCAATTATAAATTATTTGAAGTTTAGGGACCTAAATACAAATTATTTAAAAATTTATGAACGCAATTACAAATTTAGTGTAGAGAGCTATCAAAAAAAATTCTGAAATAGTTTATAGGGATTGAAAGTAATTAAACCAATTTTAATTTGAACCCACTTGTAGATTTATAATAAAATTGAAGTATAAAGTGAATCTAGAAACAATACTTACAAAGCATCAACAACTGGTCTCTGAGTCAAAAATGTTGAGAACAAAGCAACAGAACCATTCTTCTCATCATTAACAAAGTATTTACCAGCCAATGATAGCTCATAAACTCTTTCATTCACACCTTCTTTATTTGTATTCATAGAACAAATAAGAAGAGAGTGACTTGCAAGCAAACACAGCATCCGATCAAGCCTTCTAGGCAATTCTATGTGCTGCTGAGCTGAAATTTGTGAAGCAATCTGAGAAGCTGAGAAACCAGGTGAGGTTGCCTTAGCTATGATCTCAAATAGATTGAGTTCAATCGCAGCATTCAATACTGCACTATAAACCATTGGTCCACAACATAGCTCTAGAGCTGAAAGACATGCATCATTGTCATTTGCATTTTGATGATGAAGTGAACCATTAGTGTTGGAACCCATTTTTTATCCTAAATAATTAGTTTGGGTTTTGCTTTGCTTTGTATGTTACCTTGCATTGGATATATATATATATATATATATATATATATATATATATATATATATATATATATATATCTGTGTGTGGTGTGTGTTACTTTTGCTTTAGATTTTATGGGAGAAAGTTCCACACTACATAAGCATTATTGGTGGCGGGCTGGCGGCTATGTCATGTTTTTAGGGGTCCATATGAATTAAACCTAGGGGCTAGGATGCTATTTGTGTTGATGAGATGAATGAGATTGCGGGTCAAATTTCATTTGTGTAATTTTGAAAATGATAGGTACCTTTACTAAGTAGGTATTATGAGCCACTTGGTTTGAATATCTTGTCGATTAGAGCTTAGTGATTTTGAATATTCATCGGTATGTGGAATAGTGAGAGATTTTTGGTTAATTGGATATGAAGGTTAAAAAATATATTAAGTAGGTGATTTGGCTAGTATATATTTGTTGATTGATGTTGATCATAGAAGAAAATTCTATCTAGGTACTATTTTGGCATCAAATATAAAGATATTAGAAATGATACTTTGTCACACAAAAGGTAAAAAAAGCAACAACAAATAGTTGATTAGTGCACGTAGTTAAACATCTATGCAATTAATTAACTATGAATTTGAACGCTTATAAAAAAAATATATGAACTTTTTGGTGTATAGGCTAGTTTCTTGTGTTGGTGTATTTGAGAAGGCATCTATGCTTCTCTCCATTGTACCTCTACTATCATGAACTTGGTGTATCTTGCTTCCACTAGTTTTGAGCACATGATTGGACACCTCCTCAAACCCTTCCTAGAAGGTGGGGGGAGTTTTGTGTCAATGATGCTTAACTATGTGGTTTTCAATAATTTTATTATCTCTACTTATCGAAAGAAAAAAAATATATGAATTTAAGGCATAAGTTAACTGAGTTAAATTGCCAGCGCAAAAAGGCCAATCTCTAAAACTACGAAGGCATCAAACCATATCAGATAGTTGTCTATGATGCTAAAGATGACGTTGTTGACTTTGTTAATTTCATGCGGATTTTCCTGTTGTTTCTTTATTAAAAGAAATTTCTGTAATGCAAACCCTATGGCTCTGCCAAGGCCTTAGAGGAATCCATTAGGACACACATGTTTCGTTTTGGTATCAATATCAATAAAATGTACTTTGAATTTATCTACCATTCCTTTCTTTATTTTTTTTTTATCAGTTTTTTTTTGTATTTTTTCAGCTTGCTCACCTCTCATTGTTTTCTTCAATTTCCTCTTGTGAATTTTGAGCTATGCAGATCAAAATATTATCTTTGAAAATAACAATGTCGGTAACCCATAATATAACTTCGACTATCCCATTAATCATGCTAAAGAAGATAATGAATACAGTTAAGAACATCACCTTGGACTGACAAAATTGGTGATTCAGCCTCGTAAGAGATCAACAAAGGTAACTTACATAAGCACATTGTGTATCGTCACCGTATAATCAAAGAGAAACGAGTAAGTAGAAGTGTTCTGGACTGGGCCAGTTGTCAGGCCCAATCCATAAGTGGTCATCCAGACCAACAGCAGAATGATCAGCCCAACTGTCTATTGGGCCCTCAGCGCAACTGGGCTATCCAGTATCAACGATCCAGACTAACCACTATAAATAAGATCAATCACCAGGTGTCAAGTACGCGATACATTCGAATATTCACTAGATACTGTTGTAGCTCGACCTAGTTGACTTGGGCGTCAAAGTGTTCTTGCAGGTACACCCACCCGCGCGTTCAGGTCGACCACCCTCATCAGCATCAGGTCGACCACACTCAACAACATCAGACGACCTGTCCCTTGACCAGCTCTACAGACGATCTCAAGGTACAGATCATTGGCGACCACAGTGGGAGTAGACTATCCCACCAACCTTCCCACTGCCTCCAAAGGCAACTTGAGGCAGACCGCGGTCGACCCGCTTGCAAAGTGTGGCTGAAATACCAGTTCAGCCACCCCCAGCACTAGAAGGAACAACGCCCAACGCTGAGGTCGTTGCCCCTGGTGCCCACCCAGGCGCGATCCAGCAGGTTGACGTCACCCTTCCGGCGAACCTGGTTCAAGAGCTTCGTGATCTACTTCGAAACCGGGACCAGCAAATCGCCCGGCAAAACGACCTCCTCACCCATCTCGAAGATCAGGTAGCGTCCAGACGGGCGAACACAGCACTCGAACCACGCCGTCGCAACAACAGGTCACCATGTCCACGGGCCAACCTGTCTAGGAGACATTGTTTGCCTCCCAGAAGACAGCTCGTCCATAGATCTCCACCCCGCAGAAGGGGACGAGGAGGAGGACTAACCCCGTCTAGGATCACTCCCTCCACTTCAGACTACACTTACTGGCTGGAAGAGTCTTCGCAATAGGAATCCTCATATGATTCGTCTGGCTCACACGGCTCGATCGCGTAGCAGGTCTTACGAAAGGTATCCATGCATCCATCCAAGAGACAATTCTGAAGAAGAACGACATGGTCATGGAGGGGTACACTTCGAGGACCGACCACCTCGTAGGGGTAGAGTTGACATGAGCTTGGGGCCATTCACCAGAGAAATCAACGAGTTTCGCATTCCACGTTCGTTACAGAAACCCCCCTCCGACCTAAAAATGTACAATGGCGTGAAAGATACTGACACCCATCTGAAGCACTTCGACCTTATGATGAAGTATAGGCGGGCACCCGGGCCTGTGAAGTGCAAAATTTTACCTTTGACCTTAGAAGGATCAGCCTTGGAGTGGTTCACTGAGTTACGGCCTAACACTATCTCTTCATGGGAGCAGATGGCCAGGGTGTTTTTGAAGTCAATGAGTGTCACAAGGAAGGGGGGTTGGAATTGTGACCCTTTTAAAAATTAAACTGAAACAATATAAACAGCTTCACAAGTATTGTTAGACAATGTGTGTGAAAATGCAAAGTTGAGAAGGGTGAGTGAAAACAGTCTTCTCAACTATGATAGTGAGTAGAGAAGGGTGATATGAATCTGTCTTCTCAACAATGTTTCTGAGTTGAAAAGGGTTAGTTGAAACAGTTTTCTCAACTGTGATAGTGAGCAGAGAAGAGTGACATGAAACTGTCTTCTCAACTATGTTTCTGAGTTGAGAAGGGTCAGTTAGTTCTTTCTTCTCAAAACAACTATCAATAAAGAGAATGAGATGATTTTCAAAATAGCTTTTCTAAGGTAAGAGATAGTGTTTAAAAATCTTATCTTAAGTGTGAAGTACTTAAGAATAGTGTTTTAAGTTTACCACTTTGAAAACTCTGAGAAGGGTTGTAAAAACAATGTTTTAGAAAAACTGTGTGTAGCTGAGAAGGGTCAGCAAAAGCTGTTTTATCAGTTTTCCAAAATCCTTCTCCAGATGGAGAGTTTTAAGCATAGTGTAAAACAACTTAGAAAAGCAGTAAATAACACAATAGTGTATAGTGGTTCACCCAAAACCCCGGGCTACATCCACTCCTCATACCCCGTGAGTGTTTCCACTATTTTCTAAATAGTTACAACTTTACAACCAACCTAGGCTTAAAGTTCTCATGGTAGTTTTCTTAACACAGCTCTACCTACTATTTCTCACACCTAATTAGATCCTTCTGATCTATTAGGTAGCTGCTAACACAGAAGCAACTCACTTCTCAAGAATTAGAGTCGTTGGTGAAGAAACTAGCCCTTTATAGCCGTTTGAAATTGATGTCTGCACAAACAGCTGTGTTTCTGCTTTTCTGCAGAAAACAATTGTTTCCAGCTGTTACGACCCTTCTCACAGTGACTCTTCTCAGGTATCTTTTCTGTTGAAGATGATGCTTCTCAAGTTGATGCTTCTTAGAATAGCTCATGATATGACTCTTCTCGACATGACTCTTCTCACCATGACCCTTCTCATGGTCATGACTATTCTCATCATGACCCTTCTGATCTTGACCCTTCTTGTCATGATGCTTCTCAACTTGATTGTGAATCTTCTCATGTTGACTTGTTTCATGATGACTCTTCTCATGTGAACTCTTTTCATGATGATTCTTCTCATGATGATTCTTCTTATGATGACTTTTCTCATGATGAATGTTCTCATCACGACTCTTCTAATGTTGAGTCTTCTTATCCATATTGACTCTTCTCGTGATGATTCTTGTCATGATGAATCTTCTCATCACAACTCTTCTCATGTTGAGTCTTCTTTTCCATATTGACTCTTCTCATGATGAGTCTTCTCATCATGACTCTTCTCATATTCACTCTTTTCATGTTAACCCTTCTTAACTAATGACCTTTCTCTTCTATTCCAAGGGTGTTTTTCTTTGTTGTTTCTATCAACATTCTTATGGCTTCTTTTTCTTGTCATTGCTTTAAGTCTTTTCAACACTTATGCTTCTTAAAAGCAGATTACCTTTTTGAGGGTAGCTAACATATCCTGTTCTTAAATTTCACTCAAGAAGAAACATTAGCAACATATGAAATCAGATAACTTAGGCTTCTCACATTTGAAGTTTGTTAACCATCAAAACTTAATTGGGATTTTGCCTCAACAATCTCCCCCTTTTTGATATGTTTGACAAACTCTTGAGAGATGGATTAAGTTTTCTGATTGTTTTAAAATTTTCTAAGGCATTAACAATTAACTCCCCCTAAGAATGTGCATGTATGATTGATAATTAATTTAAGACATTTCAGATACCAAATAAGAACACGTATTTCATTCAGCTCATAGAAAAAAAAATCATTGACATGATTACCAGAATTATGTTCTTATTATAAGCCTAGAAAATAAAAACAAAAGAGAAGCATATACTTCTCAACAAAGTAGTGTCTAGGAACACGGATTTGTCTAAGCATAAAGCATACAGAAATAGTGTCTATGAACACAGATTTGTCTAAGCATAAAGCACACAAATTTGTTTTTAAGCCCCTAGACTTAATCTACCCTTAATCTACTATTCTCCCACTTTTGGCACACATCAAAAAGGGTGAGGGAGTTAGAGACATGAAGCTGCAGAAATGCTTTGGAATATCTGGAAACAGAGGAAAGGGACCAAATTCTAGAGTTGAAAGAGTTGTAGCAAGTGTGGTCATACCTTGTTGCAGAATCCAGTTCTGATACTACTCATTTCAAGCAGCTTGGGTTTTTTGACGTTTGTTGAAGAATTGCTTGACCTATTATTAGCTCATTCCTCAACAATGTTTTCATCCTTCTCCTCATCTTTTCCATTTTGGACATGCAAGATATAAGAGTCTTCAGTTTCAGTTGGGCTCTTATCCTTTGGTTCCTCAATAACCTTCTTATGAGCTACACCAGAAGGTTGACACATATTATAGTAGGAGGAATCAAGAGACCCAAACATAGATGGCATGTCAGATTGGTGAGATTTGGTGTTATGAAAAGGTATTTGTGGCTGAGAGGAATCACTTATTGGGGACAGGTTCAGGTTAATATACTGGTTTATATTGAAAGAGGTGATGGTGTATCCAGTTTTGAGTGGTGAGGAAATTTCATGCTCCAGGTTCATTGCGGCTAAGAGATGCTCTAAGTTATAGGAAGTGGTGCTAGACACAATTGGGATAGGTGATAGATCTTGTGCAGGTGCTGAGGCTAATGGTAGCATCTGTAGTGAGAAGGATGGAGCTGAAAAGGGTAGTGTTATGATTGGAGAGAAGGGTAGAAGAGAGGTGATTTCTTCATTGAACAGATATGAAAGTGGGGTTTGAACAAGTGGTGAGGGATTAGTTTCTTGGTAAAACTCCCCCTGAGGTGATGCTGGGATGGTTTGGGTTATTGATTCAGATATGACATCATCACCATGCTCTTCTTTAGCAGAAGCATCCTTCTCTGCAACTGCTTGAACCTTCTTTGGTTCTTCTTCATTCTTCTCTTCTTCAGCTTCTTGAATGGGTTCTTTTGTGGCTTCATTACCAATTCCTTCACAAGGAATGTCCAATGGTGTAATTTTTGGAAGCACCTTAGTTTTATCAGAACCATTCTCACCAGAAGAAATTGAGGTGGAGTTCCTCAGTCTTCTTTCCTGTTCCTTCTTCACCAGCAACTTTCTCTGGTGTTTTGAATCCTTCTTCCTTAACAATTGCATTAGGAGATTTTTTCAACTATTTGCACTAGATTGCTAGTGGCTTCTTGATCATTTATTTTCCAAATTCTCCTTTCTTTGTTCCTTATGAAACCCTCAAAGGTACTGCTTTCATGAATTTGGAGGATATGGAGGAGGTTCTAGAGCTTTATTGTTTTTTAGTTAGGGTTTTTCCATCATCAAAATCTTTTGATTTGATGCAACTTTCTCTATAGAGAGACCCTTCTCTTGAGATATCCTTTCTTCCTTCGAAGCACTCTTCTCTACAGAGGCATATTTCTCAACACTTTCTTCTTTGTTCTGAACCTTCTCAAGACCATGCTCTTGTTCTTCTTGACCCTTCTCAGGGTCAATGTCCATCTGATGACCTTTCTTTAGTTCATCATCCTTCCCTTGAACCTTCTGTGGGTCATTTCTCCTCTTGCTTTTCTTCTCCCTTCTTGCTCAGCAAGCTTTTCTTCAACATTTCCTTCCCGAGACACATTAGACAACCTTCTTGTCATCTATTACTTCTTCTTCTTTCCTTTCTTTTCCTCTGCTGGTGTGGAAATTTCTATTCCCATGAGTTTGAGGTTCTTCACTATGAGTGTCTTCTTTTCTATAAATCTTTCAACAAGTGGAATGGAAGCTTTGAAGTGGTTGAAGACTCTAGACAATGTCATTCCATATGGCAGTGAAGTGGAATCTCTACTGGCCCTAATAGCATTTATAATGGATCATGAGGAATGGAAGTCTAATGGGAATGCTATTGAAGAGATGGTATAGCATAATAGAATAACCTGTTGTGATTTTCTCAAATGAACCTACTCTAGGAAAAAGGTTATGAGTACAGATGTGGTGCAGGATTCTAGTGAGTTCTTTGAGGTTTGGTAAGTTCACAGGATGATAGGTTCCTTGAAAAGGGTGGTCTTGTATTCTTCTACTGTGGTACCAACTTTCTTCACTCTTTCATCTTGTAGATTGAGAGCCTTCCCAAGAGTTTATGAGGAGACCTCAATGTCAACATTATGGACAGAGGTTGTTATCCTTAAAGGCTCATGCTTGATGGTGGCATTTTCATAGAACTCTCTTACTCTGTTGAGTGATGAACACAACCCATTTCTGTTGAGTGAGATAGGGTGTGACATTCCATCCACATTTCTCAATGTCATCAAGATAGTAGATGGTTCCAGACACAATGGGTATTGACACCCATTTTGATCTTTGTAGTTCCTTACACTTTCTACTAGCTTGACCCTTCTTAATGTCCTTTCTATGAGAAATGTCAACCTTCTTGCTCTTTTCATCAACCACTTTCTTCTTTTTCGTTTCACGCTTGAGCTCTGTTTTTGGCCGTGTAGATGGGAATTCCTTTTCTAAGTCAATTGTACTTTTCTTTGCATTGAAAATTCAGTGGTGGTGGTCTTAGATGAAGTATCATACTGCACTCTCATTGAAAATCTAGGATTACCACTGGGAGCATGCTTAATCTTTGCAGGTCATGACTTTAGAGGCAAAACAGAGGTGGGAACTTAAGCAGGAGATGATGAAGATATTACAGAGTTTGGGGAAGCCATTTCTGGTTCCGAAGGTTGTGAATGAGGTTTTGGTTCAGTAGGAGGAGGATCAAGATTCTTTGTTCTTGCTATTGAATGTTTGGAGATTTTGAAGTGAGATTGAGAGGGAATGAGAGAGTGATGTTTTAATCACTTTGAAATGGTTATTGACCAACAGATGGATGTTTTATACTCTATGTTGTAACCGTTGGTTGAAGTGATTGATTTGGATGAGAGAGGGAACGAAAGAAGAGAGCCGTTGGGCAATGGCTAGGTGCCTATTTGTTTTTTTTAAAGCTAACTACAAAAGCAATAAACAAACAATAAAACTTATGAAAAAATATCAACTAAGACATGTTTTTGATTTTTATGGTCATATGCATCTAATGACCCTTCTCAAGGTTGAGAAGGTGAGGGTTATGACCCTTCTCATCACTGAGAAGGTTGTTGGTCACGACCCTTCTCATCTGAAGGGGTTTCAATGATATGCAGCATGCTTTTATGATGAGACCCTAATTGCCTTAAGCATGTGGAAAGAAACGTATAAAGATATCAGTATTTCATTGACTACAAGACTTAATGGCTTATGCCAATTTTGAATCCAAGCAGCTATCTTGCATTATCATTGGCTGGAGAATTCCTCTCAACTCATGCAACTAAGGTCTACACGTAGAAAAGTTGAAGGAAAATCTCGTGAAGAGTATATTAGTACAATATCATAAAGAATAAATTAGTGCAATTTATTTCCATTTTTAGTACGTTATTTTAGGATTAGAATCAATGGCTTTAATGCCAATTAGTTATTTCCATTAAAATTAGGATTTGATATTTATTAGTGTATTTTAATTTCTAGGGTTTTATTAAGTCAATTGGGCCTGAGGTTCTTTTGGGCCAATAGGGCCTGAGGTTCTCTATATTTTGTAGTGCATTTTATGAAATAAACAAGTTGAATTTTGAGTAAAAATTTAGAGACGTGTCTCTATGGTTCTCTGAGCCGTTCTTGGAGCTTGTCGGCATACCGTGGCGCTCAACCCCGACTTATCAACCGGAACCTCCATAACCGGTTGTGGCGTCTCCTCGACTTATCGATCGGTCTTCCATCCCCGATCGTGGTGTCTCCATCACTTCCACCTTCATGACTCCGAAAATAGTCACCGACGGCTCCGAGGTTGCCATCATTTTAATAAAACTAAACATTCCTCTAAGAGGAGTTTAGTAAAAATATCAGCTAGTTGATGTTTAGTATGAAAAAAAACAAGTTCAATATCTTTCTTTTGCACATGATTCCTAATGAGATGAAGCTTGATATCAATGTGCTTTTATCTAGAACGATGTATAGGATTTTTAGACAGATTTATAGCACTTGTATTATCACAAAATATTGGAATACCTGAGTAACTTAAAGAGAAGTCTTCAAGTTAGTTCTTGAACAACAACTATCAGCAGAGAGATACTTAGCTTCTGTTGTTGTGAGGGAAATTGTGCTTTGCTTTCTGCATGACTATGAGATGAATGATTCCCCAAGTGGTCGATATGAACAGCTTTGTGCTTTTACTTTCCAATTTGTCTCCATCATAGTCAGCATCACAATACCCTATAAGCTCAATATGTATTTTCTTTTTGTACGTACCAAAGACAATGGTTAGGTGTTCCAATAAGATATCTAAAAATCCTTTTGACAACTGTAAGGTGAGACTCTTTTGGAGCAGTTTGGAATCTAGCACATAGTCCTACAGGGAAGACTATGTCTGGTCTACTTGCAGTGAGGTATAATAGGGAACCTATCATGCATCTATACTCCTTTTCAAAAACAGACTTACCCTTCTCATCTTTTTCAATACTTGCAGAAGGGTGCATTGGAGTGGCTATAGATTTGGCATCACTCATCTTATACTTCTTAAGAAGGTCTTTTATATACTTCTCTTGAGATATGAAAATACCCTTCTTAAGTTGCTTAATTTGCAAACCAAGGAAATACCTTAGTTCACCCATGAGACTTATTTCAAACTCATTTTTCATAAATTTTCCAAAGTCATTGAAAGCTTTTCATTGGTTGCATCAAAGATGATGTCATCAACATAAATTTGAACAATTAATAATTCATCATTGAGGGTTTTTCTAAAAAGTGTAACATCTATGTTTTCTCTTGAAAAAAAACATTTTTGATCAAAAAAAGTACTAAGTGTAACACCCCAATTCTACCCAATAATACTATAAATCAGAGTGCGGAATTTTCAACACAAATATTGGAGTGCTACACTTACTTCCCAACACAAACAATATAATTCATTCATGGTAAATTCAATTTGATGCAATCTTAACAATCCTTGTCCATTTGACAACTCAAAATCAACAATTTGCTTAATAGAAATAACTTCGAGTTCAACAAATATTGCAACCTAAATGATGAAGGAAAAAAAAACAGCGTTCAATCCCCCGAGTGTTACGTATCAGAGTGACGACACCGACTCAACTAAGGAAGGATCACCGCCTTCATTCGCGACTACCTGCACGTTACCACATAGGGGTAACATTCAAACCGAAGGGGTGAGATATCGAACTATATAAGAGCATGTATGAAGAACAATATGATAGGTCAGGTACTATAGAATTACACATATCATCAATAAAATCCTCAATAGAGTCATCAATAGAATCATCGAAGTGCAATGCGGAATGCGACTCAACTGTGCATATGCATGTGGTACCATTGGAGCAAAACTCCCGTCGTAAAAATCGTCGTTGCCAGTAAATAGTGGCTCACAGGGCATAGCCCTCATCGTTCACGTCGTAAAGCAAATGCAAAGGTATGCGACACAATGTGAATGTACAAGTAACGCTAATCACAGTCACGCAATCGCACGACAACAACACCAAAACGTCATGGCGGCCATAGGCCTACAATTTACTATCTTTGCCAATAAATAGAGGCAAATCAACTTTTACAACTTCACCTGCAATTTACCACATTTTCGACAAGGTGTTCAACGCAACAATTAACCACAACAGCAACTGTGGCAACAATATTGACAAAGCAGCAACATCAACAGCGCAAAACAGCAAGAATAGCAACAACACAGCAGCAAAACGTAACAGCAATGACAACAATAACAGCAAAACCGCAACAGCTTTAACAGCAAAACATCAACAGCATTAACAGCAAAACAGCAACAGCATTATCAGCAAAACAGCAACAGCAAAACAGCAACAGCATTACATCAAAACAGTAACAACATTAACGTAACCATCAATTCAATTACGAAAATTATTTATAATTCTTACTAACGAGTTATCTATATTCCTATCATTTTTTTTATTATAATAGTGAAAACCTTAATCCAACAAAATTACAATTCGATTTAATTAGAACTAACGACATAGGAATTCAAGCACACACGGTCAATTCATCAAACATTTCTCATACGATATATATATATATATATATATATATATATATATATATATATATATAACTACGCAACATACACAGAGGCAATCTATAATAAACCCCAAACCCAGCATACGATCCCTCATATACGCTATTATAGAATTCGAACCCACCCTTACCTCAACTATGGTGGCGCAAACTCCCTCCTAGCCTCGTTCCTCGATTCTCCGAATACGGCGACTCCCCTGCGATAGTAACGACGCGTGACGATCACGAACGTAGAGAATTGCAATGAAAATCAACCCTCCCAATCCAATCCTAGGCTAGAGCTCTTGAACATTGAGGCTTTTGTGTAACTTAGAAGTGAGAGGAAGAAGGAGAAGAAGGGAAAAGAGGGCGGCTGCGCAAAAAGACCAGCCCTAGCGCATATTTGCGTTATATTTATAAGGAGGAGTGGCGCACAAGCGCCTTCCTGCGCAAGCTGCGCACTGGACACGCTGCTAGGGTTGCGTGAGCGCTGCGCACTCGCGGTGCTAAGCCCAATGCTATTTTTAACTGGCCCACGACACGTGATTATCATATAACTCATTTTCAACATAGCTACTACGCCCATAATTTCAATTCTTACAATTATCCTACGGCAACACCATAGAGAGCTTTAGTCAATTTGAAAATGTGATTATAATATTTTTGATCAATAAAATCAGGAGGTTGGTGTATATCTACCTCCTCATTTAGAAATCCATTTAGAAAAGCACTTTTGACATTCATTTTAAAGAGTTTGAAATCTTTATGAGCAGTATAAGCAAGAAGTATTTTAATGGTTTCTAACCTGGCAACAGGAACAAATGTTTCATCATAGTCAATACATTCCTGTTGATTATGACCTTGAGCAACTAGCCTTGTCTTGTTTCTGATAACCTTACCATTCTCATCCATCTTGTTTCTAAAGACCCATTTTGTGCCAATAACAGATTGGTGCTTTGGAGATGGAGCTAAGTTTCATACCTCATTCTTCTCAAACTGAGCAAGATCCTCTTGCATTGCTTCTACCCATGATTCATCAACAATTGCTTCATTTATATTCATTGGTTCTATTGCTGACATCAGAGCACTGTGAGAATCTTCTCTTCTGAATGAACTTCTGGTTCTAACTGGTTCAAAAGTTTCTCCAATTGCTTTCTCTTGAGGATGGTTAGTCACCATTCTCCAACTCCTTAGTAGCTTGGAGGCTTGAGTTTCATTACCCTTCTCATCTGTCTTATCTGCATCTATCTCATCATATTCATTTCTATCTGTTGAACTGTTAGTTTCAATAAACATAACATGCATGCTTTCTTCAACATCCTTAGTCCTAAGATTATAAACTCTATATGCTTTAGATGTGAGAGAATATCCTAAGAATACTGCATGATCTGATTTAGCATCAAACTTTCCCAAACTGTCCTTGTTATTTAAAACAACAATCACAACCAAATACATGGAAATAAGATATAGTGGGCTTGTTTCCTTTCCAGACTTCATATGGGGTTTTGTTCAAAATCTTTCTAATGGTTGCTCTGTTCAAAATATAGCAAGTAGTGTTTACTGCTTCTACCCAAAAGTATTTTTCAATTTTTGAATCATTGAGCAATGTTCTAGGCATCTCTTGCAATGTTTTATTTTTTCTTACACCGTTTTGTTGAGGAGCTCTTGGACAAGAGAAGTTGTGAGACACACCATTCTCTTCAAGAAGTATTTTCAAATTTTCCTCCATGGTCACTTGTAATTGCAACAATGTTAGAACCTTTCTCATTTTGAACTTTTCATAAAAATTGTTTTGAAGTTTTCAAAGCCTCATCTTTATGTTTCAGAAAAATAACCCATGTGAGTCTTGAGTAATCATCAATAATAACAAAGCCATATCTCGTTCCACTAAGGCTAACATGCTTGGTAGGACCACATAGATCTATATGCAGAAGTTTCAAAGGTTTCTGAGTGGAAATCATGTTAATAGGTTTAAAAGATAATTTGTTATGATTTTCAAGAATGCATGCTTCACACGATTTATCACTCTCATACTTAATCTTTGGAAGCCCTCTGACTAAATCATGTTTGGACAATTTTGAAAGGGCTTTCATGCTAACATGACCAAATCTCCTATGCCACATCCACTCCTCACACCCCGTGAGTATTTCCACTATTTTCCAAATAGTTACAACTTTACAACCAACCTAGGCTTAAAGTTCTCATGGTAGTTTTCTTAACACAGCTCTACCTACTATTTCTCACACCTAATCAGATCCTTCTGATCTATTAGGTAGCTGCTAACACAGAAGCAACTCACTTCTCAAGCCCTACAGCAACACATGCTACTTGAGAAGGTTCCGTATTAGGTATCTGTTTGATTGATAGGGTTTGTGGGATTTCTAGAGCTTGGTTGATACAAATGGAGTGTTCAATGATTACAACAACACAAGACTTAAAACATACTCGGAGATTGGATGAATCCCTTCTGGTTTGGAGCTGCTGAGTATGGAAGAGAGGAAAACTGTGATGCTTGAGAAGGGTGATACCTCAGATTTTAATTCACTCTCTTAAGGATCAATGACGACCAAGAGCGTTATTTTATAGATCAAATCTTGTGTATTAACTGCTGGTTCAAGAATTAGAGTCGTTGGTGAAGAAACTAGCCGTTTGAAATTGATGTCTGCACAAACAACTATGTTTCTGCTTTTCAGCAGAAAACAACTGTTACCAGCTGTCACGACCCTTCTCACAGTGACTCTTCTCACTGTGACTCTTCTCAGGTATCTTTTCTGGTGAAGATGATGCTTCTCAAGTTGATGCTTCTTAGAATAGCTCATGATATGACTCTTCTCAACATGACTCTTCTCACCATGACCCTTCTCATGGTCATGACTCTTCTCATCATGACCCTTCTGATCTTGACCCTTCTTGTCATGATGCTTCTCAACTTGATTGTGAATCTTCTCATGTTGACTTGTTTCATGATGACTCTTCTCACGACTCTTCTCATGTTGACTCTTTTCATGATGACTCTTCTCATGATGATTCTTCTTATGATGACTTTTCTCATGATGAATGTTCTCATCACGACTCGTCTAATGTTGAGTATTCTTATCCTTATTGACTCTTTTCATGATGACTCTTCTTGTGATGATTCTTGTCATGATGAATCTTCCATCACAACTCTTCTCATGTTGAGTCTTCTTATCCATATTGACTCTTCTCATGTTGAGTCTTCTTATCCATATTGACTCTTCTCATGATGAGTCTTCTCATCATGACTTTTCTCATATTCACTCTTTTCATGATGATGCATGTTAACCCTTCTTAACTAATGACCTTTCTCTTCTATTCCAAGGGTTTTTTTCTTTGTTGTTTCTATCAACATTCTTATGGCTTCTTTGTCTTGTCATTGCTTCAAGTCTTTTCAACACTTATGCTTCTTAAAAGCAGATTATCTTCTTGAGAGAAGCTAACATATCCTGTTCTTAAATTTCACTCAAGAAGAAACATTAGTATCATATGAAATCAGATAACTTAAGCTTCTCACATTTGAAGTTTGTTAACCATAAAAACTTAATTGGGATTTTGCCTCAACAGTTTTCCGCCCGTTTCACAACTTCAAGGGTAAAGCCTAAGTTTCAGGATGTCTTGATTGCGATCAGACAAGGACCCAATGAGTCCCTTAGAAGCTATGTGGAGCGGTTCAATCGGGAGGCTGACCAGGTGAGAAATCTGGATGATAACCAAAGATTGTGGTTCCTGAGGACCGGACTCCTCCGAGGGAGTAGATTTGAAGTCGAAGTTGGCCTACACTTGCCAAGAGATTTAGAAACCTTCCTCTGCAGATCTCAGAGATTCATGAACTATGAAGAAAGGACAATGGCCATTGAACTCGATGAGGCAGGAATGAATCGACAACCTCGTGAAGAACACGACCAAAAACCAAGAAGGGATCAGGGTGGACCGCCAATAGACTCTAAGATCAAGAAGTTTACGAACCGAACGAAACTGAATACCTCATAGGCACAAATCCTATCACAGTGTACGAACGCAGAGTTCAGAGATATGAGAAGACCGGACCCTCTCGTCATCAAGGAAAGGCAGCGCCCAACCAAGAGGTACTGCCATTACCATAAGAGCAACGGGCACGATACCAACAACTGCATGGCCCTCAAAGACGACATCAGAGAGCTGATCAGAAAAGGGAAACTGACCCAATATGTAAAGAAGGACCAAGCCGACTGGAGGGATGACAGGAAGGAGGTGCGATCACCTAGAAAGGGAAAGGCACCGACCGACGAAGTGGCCAAAGTCAGAGAAGAAGAGGAGGATGTGGACGTTGATGTCCCGGATACCAGAAGATCAAGGGGAAGGCAAGTTGCCATGGTAATCACTGGAGGCATCCCCACTGATGCCTCAACTAACAAGTCAATGAAAAGAAGATGGGACCAGATCATGAGCGTCGCGTCAACGTCTGCCCCAAGGGTCCTCTCGAAGAGACCGCCCATTTTGTTCGGGGACGAGGACCTCATTGACGGGACACCCAACAATGAAGTGCCACTTGTGGTGGTTGCTGTCATGGCCAACATGGAGGTCAGACTAATACTGATCGACCAAGGTAGCTCCGCAGACATCATTTTTGAAGATCTTCTAGACGTTCTGAAGATATCGAAAGAAGACCTAAGGCCGTATAAGGGAACAGTTTTGGCTGGTTTCAATGGAGCATCCACCACACCGATCAGACGAATTGAGTTGATGGTCACCTTTGGAGACGACACTGTGGAGAAACCTCTGCCGAACGGTCAGAACAGATTTTTTTAGTGTTGTTGTGCAAATCGATCTACCAGTACATTATCGGGCGACCAACTCTGGCACGGTTAGAGGTCGTTCCCTCCACAGTTCACCTAAAAATGAAGTTCTACACCAAGGATGGGGAGATTGCCACTGTTCAAGTTGACCTGTTATCAGCAAAACGAGCATTCCTTTTAAGTTTGAAAGACAAAGGCAAGAAAGCCTTGTAAGAACTGATTGTATGTCATGAATGAAAAGACGGGCGGAACACTCTTTTTCCCATAGGGTTTTTTATCGAGGTCCGCCCGACCGTTAAATAAGACAAGGCATTTTCTTTTATATATGTGTTCATATGTCTCTTTAATTACGAACGGCCAATCGAGAACGAAGCTCAAAGGTTCGACCTACCGTGCGAGTTAAGTTCGAACCGTGTTCGATAAACTGCGTGGTCAGGATACAACACTTAAACGAATTTAAGTACAAACGAAGCGGCCTAAGATTGGTTGTACCCCTGAGGACGAGTTAAATCCGGGTAGAAGCTCGGTAAACTGTCGAAAGGCACTAAAACAAATTTAAGTACAAACGAAGTGGCCTACGATTGGTCGCACCCCCGAGGGCGAGCTAAATCCGAGTAGAAACTTGGTAAGCTGCCTAAGGGGTAGGGTCGAGGCCCAACCGGTTAAAAACGATTAAACTAATAAAGACGACCACTCCGTGTGGAATGATCGGCAAGGCGAGCGCCCATCCTTTGGGAGCATCAACTCGCAAAGGGGCGCCCATGCTCTTCGACCCCTGCTGGTCGTCCAAGATTGGGGCGCCCGCAACACGAAGACCGGCACCTGGCACCATGAAGGGCTGTCTAGTATAGAGCTCATAACTTCGTCGATGTTTATCCGATGGGGGAGCGTGAGCATGAGTTGGAAAGCTGAGAAGCAGAGCTACAATTCTTATGTTGAGCTCAAAATCCAATTCGGACGTCCTCGACATCTTCTGGTCGCCCAAGTTTGGTGCCCCCACTTCTTGGTCGCCCGCGTGCAATCTTGGAGGGCTGGCTAGTATAAAGCCCATAACTTAGTCCATGTTTATCCGATGGGGGCGTGTGAGCATGCGTTGGAAAGCTGAGAAACAGAGATACAATTCTAATGTTGAGCTCAAAATCCAATGCTAACGTCCTCGACCCCTGCTGGTCGCCCAAGATTGGGATGCCCACTTCTTGGTCGTCCGCGTGCAACCTTGGAGGGCTGTCTAGTATGGAGACCATACCTTCGTCCATGTTTATGCGATCGGGGCGTGTGAGCATGCGTTGGAAATCTTAGAAGCAGAGCTACAATTCTTATGTTGAGCTCAAAATCTAATTCGGGCGTCTTCAACCCCTGCTGGTCGTCCAAGATTGAGGCGCCCACTACACGAAAATGGGCAATCGGCACCATGGAGGGCTGTCTAGTCTGACAACCTTGGAGGCATGGGCAACCCAAAGATACTGAGCATCGATCGTGCAAAGATGAAAGAGCAGATGTACTTAAAGCAGAAGAAAATCAAGCGTGCAACAAAGTATCAAAAGCACAAACGATCAAACTCTGGATTACTACAAAAGTCAGACCAAATGCAAATTTGGATCCTCCGGAGTAGCATGGGAGCTGTCGTTTGGATTCCGTGAGCTAGAAGGAGGAGCAGAGGTCGAACCCTCCGCAAGTCCTTTCCCAACCCGTGAAAGCATCCGAGCGAAGGACGAACCTTCACCCACGATCTTATCTGCAAAAGAAGAAGAGAAAAACATTAGTCACAAAGAAAAGATGTTAAGCAAAATAAAGATCATGGGCAACCCAAAGAGTATGGGCGACCATTCTCGCGAGGCGACCCAAAGATTGTGGGCAACGATACAAGAACCAAGTCATAAGATAAAGAAGACAACAAACCTAAAGCCTTAACCAACTCATCAGGAGATCTAGCCAGATTTAGATCGTCCAAATCTAGATCGTCCATATCTAGATTGTCCAAATCTAGATATCTAGATCGCCCACCTTCAAAGATCTCCCCGTCAAAGTCTCCTCGCTCGCCAAAATCAAAGATGGCTTGTGAGATCACTCCTAGCTCACCCGTGACTGAAGAGGACCTCGGTCTCCACTGGTGGTCGCTCTTACCTCGCACATGAGAAGCTCTTTGGTCGCCGCCAGGTGAGAGGTCGCCCGAGAAGACTGGTCGCCCAAGAAGAGTCCTTGTCCTAGAGGAGTGGTTGTCCGAGAGGAGTGGTCGCCCAAGAGGGGTGGTCATCCAAAGAGGGTGGTCGCCCAAGAAGGGTAGCTCATCCAAAGAAGGCTGGTCACCCAAGATGAGGCCCCAGTAGTGGTCGTCCCATACATGAAGTGATCATCCAAAGAAAGAAAGGAAGTGATCGTCCAGAGAAAGAAAGGAAGTGAGCGTCCCAGATAGGAAGTGATCGTCCAGAGAAAGAAAGGAAGTGATCGTCCCAGACATGAAGTGATCATTCACTATGGCTCACGAAGTGGTCGTCCATCACAAAGGGAGCAGATCTTGCTCACCCTATGGATCACAAAGTGGTCGTCTGTCACTAAGGGAGCAGATCTGGCTCACCCCTATGGCTCACAAAGAGAGCAGGACGCTCACGAAGTGATCGCCCCACTTGTGGTCGTCTTTAGTGGTCGCTCCAGAGGGAAACATGATCGCTTCAGGGGAAATTCTTGAGAAGTGATGACACAAATAATATTAAAAATATTCGAAACGTACACCGAAGCCGAAACGACGTAATGGCTCATAGCACGTTAAATGCGTCTCTTGGGTATCAACGATCGACCTTGGCTTGGGGACAACAGTTATGGACTGGGCCAGTCCAAGCCCAATCCATTAGTCTTCGTCCAGCCCAACAGGGGGATGATCAGTCCAACTAATTATTGGGCCCCTAGTACCGTTGTACTATCCAGCATCCGCGATCTAGATAACCCACTGAAGATAAAAACAAGACCATGATCAGGCTCACAGGAGGACAACAGAGTGAAGAGTTACAATTAAGAGCACACAGGCAACAATCTTGACAAGTTAATAACAACAAAATCAAGGTAGCATACCTTGAGCTAGATCAAACCACTAGATCACAGAGAGAGAAGGTCACGATGAAACCTTGAAAATCAAAAGCCAAATCACTAAGTTATTCAGATCCTACCAGGCTCACCACGCAAGCAAAAGAATAATACAAGAACAAGAGGAAAGATCTCCTATGGGTGTGCGTGAGTAGATCAAAAGTTGTGAATGAGATCGCCCCCGTGAGAACGCTAGAAATCTGGATCTCGCGTGGATGGCTCACCTCAAGGAAGATCATCGCCGGAGGAAGATGATCGCGTTCGAGTCACGTGGTCCCCCGTCTCTGTCCTTCCAGATCGCTCTCGCGTGTGAGTGTGAGGTGGTCGCCGCCAAAATAAGGGTGCCGAAGAGGGCTGGTTGCCGTAGACAGGTGATCAGCCAAAAAGAGTTGGTCGCCCACAAGAAGGCGTTCGCCGTGAGGAGTTGGTCGCCCAAAGGAGTTCCCCACCAAAAGGAGGTACTCGCCCAAGAGGTCACTGCCGTGCAGTTTGGTCGCCCAAAAGAATTGCTCACTGTATGGAGGTGGTCTCCCTAGAGGGTGTCCGTCCTCGAGTGAGTTGTCCCCCCAGTGGGCTGAGTGATCTCCCAGAGGAAAGTTTTTGAAGAAAAAATGAAGTTTTTGACGACCACCCCTCAGTTATCGAATGATCCATTACGATCCCGATCACCGAAAAATATTCACAAGTAGTAAACTGGGGGCACGACCATCAGAACTGATAATCAAGCCTACGCCCGCACAGTGATCCAGCCCAATAGCAGAATGATCAGCCCAACAGCAGAATGATCAGCCCAACTGTCTATTGGGCCCTCAACGCAACTGGGCTATCCAGTATCAACGATCCAGACTAACCACTATAAATAAGATCAGTCACTAGGTGTCAGGTACGCGATACATTCGAATATTCACTAGATACTGTTGTAGCTCGACCTAGCTGACTTGGGCGTCAGAGTGTTCTTGCAGGTACACCCACCTGCTCGTTCAGGTCGACCACCGTCATCAGCATAAGGTCAACCACCCTTATCAGCATCAGGTCGACCACACTCATCAGCATCAGGTCGACCACACTCAACAACATCAGACGACCTGTCCCTTGACCAGCTCTACAGACGACCTCAAGGTACAGATCAAGAAGCAACAAGCTGAAACGATCAAGGATGTTGTTTGGAAAAGGGTTGTGGCTTTTAAAATTGGCACAAAGTGTTGCATTTCGCCTTGCACCATAGCCGCGACTCGTACGTCAATAGGGGAAACCCTATCTCCTGTGGTGTTCATCAAGGTCGAGAGTCCCTCGTTAAGAGTGCTACAAAAATGAAAGAATAAATAGGGCCCAGATTGTACCACAGAAAGTTATATCAACAAAGGACGAAGAGAGCTTAAGAGAAGAAAGTTCATACTCGAGAATTTCAAGAAGACTTAGTACTCAAGAAAATCATGCCCATCCAAAAAGATTTCCGTGGGAAATAGCGATTGCAAAAATTAGGGTTAGGAAGTTGGACAATGAACAAATATCAGGTGGTTCAAACAAAAAACTCAACTGGGGAGAGTTTGCACAAATTTAGGGAAACTATTATTTGTTCATTGGGGAACCTAGCAAATGAATGGAATGTATGCACAAATTTGGGTTTTTACTTAAAAGACAAACTATTAAAAGATCTGCATAGTTTTTTTCCTTCATTTTTTCCTTTTTTATTTTCCATCTTTTCAATCAAGCTTTAAGTGTAATCTCATCCACCATATTCCATTCATTTTCCCAGTAAATATAAACCATTGCATGCACATACATTTCATCCATACATACACATTGCATCTTTTGTCTCGATGCACCGTCAAATGTATGTCGCTCTTTTTCTTATATCGTCATGTCAGCACTAAGTCTGACATCGATCCTTCAGATGAAATTGTCCTTCAGTTTAGTTCGGATGAACGCGTTAAGCATTGACTCCGAATGAGACCTTCAGATCACTATGCCACGACTAAGTCTGACATTTATCCTTCAGATCAAGTCGGTCCTTCAGTTTAGTTCGGATCAACGTGTTAGGCATTGACTCTTGATGAGACCTCCAGATCACAGGTATGGCATCGATCCTTTAGACCAAAACGGTCCTTCAGTTTAGTCCGGATCAACACGTTAAGCGTCGACTCCGAATGAGACCTTCAGAATACTACGTCACGACTAAGTCTGACATTGATCCTTCAGACCAAATCTGTCCTCCAGTTTAAGTTCGGATCAACGCGTTAAGCGTCGACTCCGAATGAGACCTTCTGATCACTACGTCAGAACTTAGATCCATAGTGATCCTTCCTTACCGCCTTTTTAGTCATACGTGTTTACCATTTTTCATGAATTCCCCAAATAAAATATTTCATAGTTTAGCACAAAATTAGTGTTCTTTGATTTTTATTACTATTTTACTATGGAAAATTTAAAACCATTTCGAATTTTCTAGCAAAACATAAATAAAGAGGGGCAACTGTTATACACTAATTTTGTCCTGCTAATTAAAAAATTTCTCATGAAAAGTAGAAATTTTTTTGCATCTTTGATTTTTGTTTTTATGCCTTCTTTCAAGCTTTTTGTTATCATTTCAAAAATAGATAAATCAAATCAAGAATAGAAAAAACTCAAACAAAGTATTTTTATTTTTTCCTTTATGTTATAAATCATTAAATAAAAATACAAGTAAATAAAAAAGGAATACAAAAATAGAAATTAAGATTAATAATTAAAATTAAAAAGAAAATTAAAGTAAAGTGGCATAGGATGCCATGTTTATTATGTTTTTTTTTTTTGGGTTTAAAGCCAAAATGCGTTTGTACATGTTCCAGCCAGGATGACCCCGCTAGCACAACCGCTCGGTCCTTGAAGGGCTTTGCCTAGAGAGCAACCGGCCAGCCCCCAAAGTCAAGCCTCGTCCTCCCCAAAAAGGAATGAGGCGCAATCAGAGGGGAAATATCTCTGATTTCCCTCCCCGGTCTGTAACGGTCAACTCGGTCATAATTACATATTAATTAGCATTTATGTACAGTGTAATATATAAACTGCCCACTAAGGCCAATAAACAGATCCAACCTCCATTTTCTCAATTCAAACTCTTACACACACACAGACACACGTTCGGTCCTTTCTCATCCCGAGAAACCGACCCTAACATTGGCGCCCACCGTGGAGCACGGTGAAACTCCCCCACGCCGCACCTAAAAAGAAAAAACCCGTCCTCACCTAAGGGACAATGGTGGTAACCACCATAAACGGATCTGTGGACCCTGGCGCTTCTCAGGGATCGCAACCTCCGCCTGACCCCCGCATCCAGGAACTGATGAATGCGGTGCAGTTCCTCCAAACCCAAAACCAGGATCAGCAGCGCAGAAATGAAGAGCAATAGGCAAGGTCTCAGGCTCTAGAGGCGCGGGAGGCAGAGTTGCAGCGGCAACTAGCGGACATGCAGCGATTCACGCAAGTCCTGGAGGCTACCAGAGCTCCCCTACGTGCGCTCCAGTCATTCACTAACGCAATACAAGCAGTGGAGATTCCCCCAGATTCCGGGAACGGGCGATCGGGACATACAATGGCTCGAGCGACCCCCAAGCCATGTTGACGCATTTCAAACACAGATGTTCTCGGACCTCTATCTTGAATTGGATCTTCATCCTACTTCGGGTCACTTATGAACGACCTCGGGCTTCTCTCGCTCGAGCGAATTTCTCTGCAGGTCTCTTCTGTCTGGCCTCGAATTTCCATCTTGCTCAGTTGGATCCTTTGCAAATAGCCCGCAACGGCTCCATCAACTCTCTGATCTCCGAGCTCGCAGCTCCATCAGAGAGTCCGACCTTCCCTCTGATCTCCGAGCTGACGAGCTCCATCAGAGGCCGAAGGGATCCCAATTTCGCTCGTGCGATCCAACCTCCCTCTGATCTCCGAGCTGACGAGCTCCATTAGAGGCCGAGGGTTTCCCAATTTCGCCCTGTGCGAGCATGCAGCACCTTTGATCTCTGAGCTTCGTGCCTCATCAGAGGCTGAAGGGTGGGGGTCCACCGCGACCTCCGTTGGAGGAATCATTGGAGAGAGGAGCCCGCAGCGGCTTTCTCATCTATGAAGACCGAGGCCCACAGCGGCTCTCTCATGCTACACTGTTACGGAGAGGGGGGCCCGCAGCGGCCTTCCTATCTATGGAGCTCGGGGGCCCACGACAGCTTTCCCATCAATCTCTTATTTAATTGCAGGAATTTCGCAGGTTTTCGGACTTCTACTATCTACGTCGGGATCCTACGATTTTGACTACTACAGAACCTGGTTGTTACGGTCGCGAATTTTGTCATTTGATCTTGACACCGGATTTCTACTCTTTATAACAAGCACTCAATCAAGACATACTAGGAATTCAAGATAAACAGAATCAAAATTGACAAAGTGCAGGAGTTATTAAAGCCGGAAAAGGGATAGTGCCCAATGTAATTTACAAAAGTGGGTTGGCCCCGGACATGCCCGAGACCAACCACAAAGTTAATCAGAAAGAATACAAAAAATTATTCAGCCTTCTCGGCATCCCGGTCCTCCTCAAGCTCGGCGCTCTGATCAGCATTGGTCGGATTAGCCTCGTCTTCAACCCCTGAAGAAGTCACTAAAGCCGGGTTGTAGATCACTTAGCCCTGGTAGACAATCTTCCCGTTCTCAGCTTAATATTTAGCATCGAGCAAGTCGGTATTTAGCGTGGGCTCCAGGATCACGGCCATATTGAGGCAGGGGTCAAAATCGGTCATGGCTACCCTCGCCATCTTCACGGTAAAGTCGGCCTTGTCCTTCTTTAGCTGCTCAATTAGCTCCACGTTCTTCTTCTTCTCGGCCTCGACGCCGTTCAGCCTATCCTGAAGGGTCTGGAGGTCGGCTTTCAAGGTCGGAATTTCAGCAACGCTCTTGGCTTACTCGCCGACCTTAGCATTTGCCTCCTCGAGCTGCTTTTGTACTCCTATCAGCTTTTCAAGCTAGGCCTTTAGGCTCCGGTTGTTTTCAGAATAAGCTACCAAATTATGATCTCGGTAAGTTTTCAGTTCGCGACAAATACGAATTAACTCTCTGTCTAAGTATCTATTTTCAGCTTCAAAGGCAGAGATCTTACCTCGGAGGCAGTCAGTCATTTTCCCGGCTATCAGCTCCTGCAGCTCTCTGAAGGCTTCAACACCCGTCTGACCAACCCGGGCGCAAGACTCAAAGTTGGCCATGGTAGCCTTTGCTTTCCCCTCTATATCTTCCTTTCTTCCTACCATTATTTTTGTTTTTTAGGACGAAAGCTTCCACATCAACGACCTCAACATGGTCTCTTTTCTGAGTCTCCTTGTTGACCGGCTTCGTACTCGGCTTCAAGGAGGAGGAGGGCTTGCCAGCTGGAGATTTTAATTGTTGTGACTTTTGTTTTTCGGAGGCAGGCTTGCCCCCAGTAGAGTGGGACTTGCTGCCACCTTTTCCGAGACAGGGCTGGTCCCCAATCCCGATCCTGAATTCTTCTTTTCTGTACCCTTCTTCTTGACAGGCATCTTCTCGACGCGGACAAAAGTGTCGATCTCGGCCTCTGCAAAGATATCATCTAGTTCCTTGTCGCCCATCTTGTCTGCGAAAGAAAGGAAAACGGTCACAATCAACAACTATATATAGCCGAGGCCGAGTTGAATCAAATGAAAGATAAGTACAAGAAGCAAAGTATCTATCTAGCTTGGCCTCAGACTCGGCCACGACCTCAATCATAGAGCCATAGTGAAACTTCAAACCAGCCTTGGCCATTGCTTTCCCCCATTGGTTAATCAACTTGTATGACTCCGCGTCATCCCCCTTGAGCAAGTTTGGCTTCACCATGTAGGATTTGTTTTCGATCTCCACTCCGTCCCGGACGAAATGCTCTCGACTCCACGACCACGGGAAGTGCGCCGTCGTCAATTTCCCACCTTCATAGTCCTTAATGGTAAGTTTGGCACTGCCATTTGAAGAACCCCACTCCATTGTGTTCAGTGCACGCCGGTAGGGCCTCAACCGCCATCAGCCTCCACCTTTGGTCAGCAGGAGCAACGATGTATTACTCGTAGAAGGATAAGGGTGTGTCTGACCTCAGCTTTGCAGTAGTATTGCATATCTTTATGGAGACCCAATCATATAAGTCCTCGGCCGCCACTTCCACTTCCTCTGCTGCGGCCCCAGGTCCCTGAGCTCGCGAGCCAACCTCGGCATGTTCCCCCTCAGCATTCTCCTCAATCGTGCACTCCGAGGTCTGCCTGACAAATTCTTTAGTCAAAGCGCCCGACGCTGCAGGAGAACTTGCATATGCCAAAGACATCAGGGACGGAGCGCCCCTGGGGGCCCACATTAGTTCTCCAGTAGCCGACCTCCTCAAGATCGGTTTACCAGGTGGTGGGTTGGATGGTGGTCTGTCCTCGCTCTTGGTTCGCACCATTGTCTGCAAGGGGAGGACTACACCATCACTGTCTAAATTCTATCTATCCCGGGCTATTTATCTAAAGCTTAAAACGGTATTGGTCCCGGCCTTGGCAACCCTAAGGCCGGACTATCTCCTCCCCCTGGGGCGAGCAGTGACAGTCACCAAAGTGGCGACGTCAGCGGCGGTAAAAAAAATATACTGACTAAAGTATTTAAATTTTGCAGGAAAGGAAAGTAAACTCTCTGCAGGTATTTTCGGATGTCGGCTTGAATTTTGATCTCAACACGTACAAGAATCTAGAAGCCTCTCTGCAGAGTTCAATATCTCAGGTGATGCAAACGTAAACAAATGCATCCTCAACTCGCCATATATAAGGGTAGGAGGCGAAGCGTCACAACGTTTCGATGTGCGTCTCTTCGACTCTGCACGACAAGGATCTCGAGCTCGCCAAACGTCACATCTATGATCCACCATTCAGAAATCAACACGGGGCTCAAACAATCATTTCCTCAAAGCCACAGTTGAAGTACAAGCCGAGGCCGACCCCATGTTGCCGCCGTCCTCGACTTGGGGGGCCACTGTTCCGGACTGGGCCAAACCTTCAAGAGCTTGGGCCTGGCCCACTCCCGTATTGCAGGACATCCATACTCACGCTCAACCCGTATCCAACGATCAGCATTCGCCCGCCGCATCCAATGACTCAGGTACGGCACGCTGTTTATAAATAGAGGTTCTGCCCTCCAGCTCCAGGTATCTGATAACATTTCTCTATGATCTAATACATTCCCCTAATTCCTTTTCTCTCATCTCTCTCTTCTCTTACTGACTTGAGCGTCGGAGTGTCTTGTAGGTACCCCCACCCGACGTGGACAGAGGATTACCTCAGTTCATCCGAGCTCCAGCTCCAGTATCCCAAAATCAATCTCCATTCTTTAAAAGCATGTTAACTGGAAGCACACCAATATAACCTAGTACTCCGGGCTCGGCTACGCATGGAGTCCAGGCACCGAACAAATACCTTCAACTCTTAGCTTAGGAATACTCTTTGAGTAGCTGTATATTGCAAACTCTTGATTTTAATGCTTGTTATTAATTAGAATCACCTAAGGAATTAGGCCTTTTAGTTATCAACAAAGGATTAGTTGCCTAAGGAATTAGGAATTAGTTAATGTTGTGGGTTTGATAGCAAAGTTAAAGAGAGAGTATCTTTCAATATAAATCAGTTGCAATAGTGTGAAATCAATAGGAGTTCGTCCCTAACATCTTTTACCAAATTATCTTCTCAAAGCGTTCTTCGGTTTCTATTATCAAAAATACAAAAACATTTATTGTGTTCATTTTATAGTCCGGTTACTCGACTTTATCAATCAACCCCTAGTTTATTTTTGTTCATTTAGTTGTTGTTAGCGTTTATTGGTAATTTCATTCGATCCTTGAGGACGATATTCGGTTCTTACTGATTTATTACTTGCGACGATTTGGTACACTTGCCGAAATCATAACATATTGCTGCAGCAATTACAGGAGTTAAACATACTTGAAGAATTGCTATCTTTGGGAGCTGCTTCATATCTCCATGCCTCTAATCTTGGAGTTTACCTTCGGTTCCCTTCTATTAGTATAATTTCTGTCTTGTATTTTTTAGTTATGACTTTAGCATTTATGTTTAAGTTGTATTTCTTGTATTGTTCGCTCATTATAAGCTAATCACTCTCAGTTGGGATGCTCATGTCTATGTAATGAAGTTTTAGTGCATTTAATGAAGTGCGTGTTATGTTTAAACATTTTATCTTTTGAGAGTTAATATTTCCCTCTTAAATTAGGAACACCCAACTAATTTTAAGTAGCACTTATGAATTCTAAAAAGGTTTATGAATAGATCTCAAAAGATAATATGGATTCTGAGTATTGAAGGACACTTTAATACTCCTTGCTTAAACCCTAGACATAGGAGGGAAAATTCCATAAGGTGAGCATTGTGGGTGCGTAGTAGCCTAAGGTAAACTTATTTATGGCTTAGACATAAGCTCTTGTAACGAAACCCTAGTGAAAAGTATTTGAAAGAATACAGACTGATGCGACAGCACCTAATGTTGCAACATCAGACACAACATTAATGCACTTTAATAGATTTACATAGTAAAAGCATCCCAACTTGCTCTCAACTATGATTTTCACATCTCTTTACTTCTATTTGTTAATTGATGGTCTCAGAAACTTGTGTGTCTATTTTATTTTGCCTCACTAATTTGTTAGCCAATTTAAGCATTTATAAACTTCCAATCCCGTGGGAACGAGCATTACATATCATCTTACTACTTGTTGACTGTGTATACTTGCACATCATTTTGCACAGCAGTCAATATAAACGTACAATTCTCAGAGTTGCTTCCACCTTCTTTAGTGGTATCTACTAGCTTTGCAATCCCATGAATCATTTGAGTCTTAGTTCCATCAATTTTCTTCAAATCTTCACTTAGCTTACGATCTGCCCATGATTGGAGGAGGGTATTTGCAGCTGCAAAAATTTTCAACATGTGAATGTAAAACACCATATTATTATTGTTAATGGAATACATCATAAACAACATGCTGTGACTGCAGCACGACTAAACATTTTTAAAGATTGATTCTGGAACATCACATTTAGAACCTATTACAGCAAATTTTGGATTCAAATTTAGCTATAAGTACACGTCAGCATATTGTTAAAAGCGAATTCGAAAATTATCAAACGGAATAATACTCGAAGGCAAGGTGGATCGAAAATCCATATACACCCTCGAGAAGACTTCGGAAGCCAACCCTGAAGGTTGACAGAGAGACACATGCGAAAGGCTACACTTTCGAAAGATACTTGGGAAGTTTTCGAATGGCTCAAAGGCAAGTTTCGAAGGTTAAAGAAAAGCGCAAGAACAATTGAGGCAATTGCTTCGGATAGGACTAAATGTGCGAAGACAAGACAGAAGAACTCGAGGCGATTTCATAATATTCAGTAAGCCATTACGCCAAACACATACGAATACACAGGATCTCTGGCTACAGTGGTGAGAATGTATGTTTGAGCCAAATCCTTTTGTATTTTCAAACTATTTCAATTCAATGCAATTTCTTTTCGACAATTGAGTGCTTCACTCTTGTCTCCTTTTTATCGTTTTATCTTTACTCTTTTTTATCTCTGCGCTTGGGGAACTCGTGATGTTCTCTCCCTCTTGAGATTGATTTCTGTGAGTTGCTTGAGTTTGTTTAACTTTATTTTACACTTCGAAAATCGTTTGTGCAAAGTAACCGAAGGATTCATGATGTTGTACCTTCTTTGGGCGTAATTCCCGGGTTTTGTTCATCTGCTTGGTGCTCAGGGGCGGCTGCTCTTTATGCCTTGGGGTAGTCCTTGCTACCCCAAAATAAAAAGAAATATACAATGACCCATGTATTTACTCTACAATTTTGGGAAAAGGTGTCGTGTCACCAAACTAAGACATAAAATACTTTCAAAAAATATCTACTTTCACTTGTGTTTATAAAACGACAAGCTTTAGAAGATATATTATTATTATTATTATTATTATTATTATTATTATTATAACTCAAATATTAAGCTTTCAAAGATATAACAATTTTTTTTTGAGTTGTGCCACAAAATAGTATAAAAAGGAAAGCCAAAATTATTACTTAATTGAAAGATTGATTCGTCTTGTTTTGAAGTATAAAAAGGAAAGCCAAAATTATTACTCAATTGAAAGATTGATTTGTCTTGTTTTGATACTTTCAGTGTCTTTAGGACAACTATTGGTAAATCTTTTTCAACAATAAAAATAGTCAAAGACAAGACTTTGAAACAAAATGAATGACGGGTTTCTTGCAATTAGTTTAGTTGTTTATTACATTAAGAAAGACATGGTTAGTCTGTTTAGTACAAAGACAATTATTGTTGAATTCGAATTCTTGTATTAATATCATGGAGTCCATATTGATTCTTCTTTATGAAGTTCATATTGCAAAGACAGAAAGTACTCTTTATATTTGGCAGCACTTCCCTACTCTCATTTTCATCAACCAACAACAACTTATATTTACCAAATTTCAAATCAACTAACCAATTGCAAATCAAATTTCAAACTAGCCAATTGAAAATCAAATTCCAACTAACAAACTTATAAATTCATCTAATATATATATATATATATATATATATATATATATATATATATATATATCAACAAAATACCAACAAAAATTACATAAATCATTAACCGAATTCTAAATGTCAACATAAACAACAAAAATGATATGACATCCAATGTGAGGAAAAAACAAGCTAACCAAAATTACATGAATTTCAATTTTCATTAATCAAACAAGCAACATGATGACACCACTCTCCTTTGATCTCAGTAAGTTGATCATCAGAAAATAGAGCTCCAACCGCATGTTCTGGAAAATACTACAAAAATAATATAAAATAAAATAAACTTAGAACTAAGTGGTTAAACGCTAGATATGAAATTACTTATCAAAAAACAAACTATATAAATTACATACATTTTGGGGAATTTCCATTTGATTGTAAGTGATTATGTCCCTCATAAACTTCATAACATAATATCCGCAATCATCATTGTTTGGTTGTCTCAGACACTACAAATCAAAATAACAATTAATTATTAAAATGCGAGCAAAATTTACATGGATAAGAATATTGATTATAAACTTACCTTTATTACTATCCATTTTGTTTTATTGTTCCCACCTCTAGTCTTGACCTCATTCGATGCCCAATAAGTTGCCAAACAACTGAAACATCATACATATAAATATATTAATTAATCGAAATATATACATAATTTATATGATGAAATATGCGACCAATGACACTTTCCTGGTATCTTTAGTCTTCCCTGGCATATTGAGTAAGGTACCAATGACACTTTTGAATACATTTTTTTCAACATGCATCACATCAATGAAATGTCTTACGTGTAATGACTTCCAGTATGGCAACTCAAAGAAAATCGATTTTTTCTTCCACCCTCGTTTGGCATGCTCCACTACAAAAGGCTTCCCAAACTTAATGTCCAAATCTTTCACCTTTTCAAATAGTTGTTCACCGGTCAAAGGCGGAGGAGCTTTACAAGTTTCTGAATTCCCATTGAATGTCTTTCTCCACACCCAATAGTGATGAGTTGGAGGCAAAATTCTCCGATGGCCAAGATATATATATTCTTCTTACCATGTTCCAACCACAACCAATCTGTATTATCTTCACATATAGGACATGCACATTGACCTTTATTACTCTACCCAAATAGATTGCCGTATGCTGGAAAGTTATTAATGGTGTCAAAAATCATAGCCTTCAGAATGAAACTTTCTTCTCTGAACCCATCATACACCTCTACCCCAATCTCCCACATTTGCTTCAAGTCTTCTATTAAAGGAGCAAAGTATACGTCAATATCATTTCCTGGTTGTTTGGGGCCAGAAATTAACAAAGACAACATCATATACTTGCGTTTCATGCAAAGCCATGGAGGTAAGTTATAAATCGCCAAAATCACAAGCCATGTATTGTGGGATCTACTCTGGAAACCGTGCGGGTTAAATCCATCGGCAGACAATGCAAGTCGTAGGTTTCTTGGGTCATGCCCAAAATTGGGATAATCAATATCAATCTTTTTCCACTGCGGAGAATCCGTCGGGTGTCGTAGCATATCATCTTTAGTCCTTTCATCGTCATGCCAAGTCAACTGTTTTGCGTCTTCCGAACTACGGTACATACGCCTAAATCGAGGACATATGGGAAAATTCTGGAGCTGATTCTTTCTTCTTATACCGCGATGCATTACATTTAGGGCACGACTTTAACAATGCATGTTCATTTCGAAATAAAATGCAATCATTCGGACAAGCATGTATCTTCTCATAGTTCAAACCAATGGTGCCTAACATTTGTTTTGCATCATACGTCCGAGAAGGGAGCACATTGTCTTCCGACAACATATCTTTCAATAGTGCGAGTAATTCCGTAAAGCTCTTATCTGTCCATCCGTGGCAAGTTTTCAAGTTATACAGCTTTATCACAGCCAATAACTTTGTGAATTCAGTACAACCCACATACAACGGTGTCTCCGCATCAGTTATCAACTTCTCCAACATTTGAAGACAGTCATTAAGATCGTCTTCAACCGCCTTTGCCATCTCTTCAAATTGGTCACCATCAAATGTATGTGTTTCAGGATAATCAACCGGATCACATCTCTGAGTACTATTATCCATATTTGAAGGTTCACTTCTTTCCTCACCATGCATTGTCCAACAAATATAACTTTGATCGATTCCGTTGGCCTTTAAATGTCTTTCCAACTCAAATGCAGTAACTCGATTGGCGTAACATCTTAAACAAGGACACTTGAAATTACTAGAAGTTCCTTAACGTTGAACGACAAAGTTCACAAAATATTCCACTCCATCGACATATTCTTTCGACAGACGATTGGCAGACATCCACTTTCTATCCATATTAGACCCAAATTTACCATAAATTCCTGATAAGAGAACTTAAACATATTAAACGTGACAAACACACAAGGTACAACTTTTTGAAACTAAGACATCGGACTTTGTTCTTTTATATTTTAACTTAAACACTTTGTTATATAACAAATACGAGAGAACAACAAAAATACCTGAACAAGTAGAAGCGGCAATGAACTCGAACGAACACGAAACAGATGTGAACTCAGATCAAACCAGATTGAAAGCCAGATGTGAACTAGAACCAGAACGATCTCCAGCGTATGCGAACCAAATACGAACTCGAAGCTTCGGAAACTCACAGAGAGCGCAAAGCTCCGATGAAACGAACGTGAACCAGAACCAGACCTAGTATCAAGAACCAAAGAGAGCGCAGAGAGATGAACCAGAGAGAGCGCACGAGAGAGATGAACCAGAGAGAGCGCACGAGAGAGATGAACCAGAGCCTGTGCCAATAAATAACTTTCTTAGTTGTTCTCACTTTTCCAATTCATTGTTGCTTTGAAACACCCATAAATAACTTCATGGTGCTTTGAAACACTGGGCACCAAACATACAACTATGTGTCAACCAGAATTTTATAAGCTAAAAAAACAAGCACATGAATATATGATATCCACATTAGTAGTGACAGTACTATAATCTTTTACTGAGTAAAACACTATGGCTCAAGAACAGATCGTTATGTCCTTTACCAAACAAATCTCACCACAAAATGATTATATTTAGCAATGGCAAATTACGCTAAAAAAGTAAGGTTCCGATAACTTCAAGGAGACTACTATTTCAAGGAGTTTCAATTTATTCTTTATTTCAATGATTCAATATCAATTGATATTCATTCACAATCCCCTTATCTCATTTTCTTGCTTTCATTCACCAATAAAACTAACTCACTTTCTTGTCAACAAAAACCATGTAGTATGTGAAATAAAAGCTTAAAATGAACATGGAACAGAGATTACTAAGCGAGTGATACATTTCCATTTGAACAAGGAATGTCAGAGAAGATCCAGATCCAAACATTCTGAATAAAAAATCAGATCACCTCACATTCACAAACATCATCATACCATAAAATGAGAACTAGAAACAAGAATTAGAAAAATTGAGGATCAGAATAATGGAATATGAAACAAGACATAAAGTACTCAACAATAAAGGAACTACAAGTTAATATAATCTCAAACATTTATATAGGATCGTTGGTAACTACTAAAAGGCAAATTGTAGTAAAATATAAAATGTAGCTGCATAGTCAAACATAACCATAATTGCAAATCCAAGTAGTGTAACATAAATATAATTTCAGTGTAGTAGCATCATTCTTCTAATGATTAGAAATAGCATTATCCTGTATAGGCTGATCCTCCAAGAAATATATATGCTTATTTCCTAAAAGGCTAAACTGACAAGAAAATGGCTTCTGCACTTCACTTATTAATTATACAATTCCTCTATAACTAAATTCACCAAACTCCTTCAATTCAGATGCTAAATACAGATGGCAGTGTAGAGATCCATAATTACAGAACAACACATTCACTCATTTATGGTTCAAATTGTTATAGACATGTACTATCACATTATTTGATTGTCAAACTCAAACATGAGACATTTGCATTTTTACAAAGAAAATGAACAAACAAACACAAAAATAAAACATAAAAGCCTAGAATAAAGAGCATATACTCTGTCAAAAAAATAAACCATAAAAGCCATAAACAAAGAGCATACTCTGTCAAAAAAATAAATCATAAAAGCCAAGAATAAAGAGCATACTCTGTAACCCCGATGATTTCCTTGACAACTAAGGAACTATCTCTTGAACAAAACTCTGGCAGCTGGAATAAAAATAACAAGAGAAAAATCTAATCAAACCATATATTAAAACATATAGACACAGTGACAAATAATAGACATTAGCCTTTTGCCAAAAAGAATAAGCATCCAAAAATTTCAGAGCAGCAAGCAACTACATCATTTAATGTTAAAGGTTAATATATGCTCAAGAGTTAATCTGCACTAGTAAATTTGCCTTTTTGAAACATAATACAACTATAATTTGATTGTAGATATATTAAACTAACAAACTGGGGATTATAATGTAAAGAACATGTAAAACATGGCAGACACCAAATATTACAATGGAATATTTTGTATGCTGAGTAGAAGGATACAAACTAAACTTTATGTCAAAGCCAACATAAGTTATTTAACTTTTTTTTGTTGCTAAAAACAGTTATTTCTTATCCAAAGTATCTCTGAACAAGGAAATGTGCAGACACACACAATGTTGACATAACCCAATCAAAAAAGCATTATCTTGGCTTAACAAAAGCCTAAAGTAATCTTGCTCATTTCAGATTCAAATTACAAGCTAGACATTACGGTTTAAGTAGAAAATAGAAGCTCATAACAGACAAGATAGCCTTGTACTTTCAGATTGCCATAAGGTCACCATAATTTCTCATTAGTAATCATCCTTGCTTCCTTGGGCTTCTACTGGATACCAGCACCCCCAAAAAAAATGAAGCTTCGATGCCACAAATTGCTCAAACAACAATTCGAGAGAGATTAATTCAAAGACAATATTTTGTTGGTCAGTGGCTGTACTTTTTATGTGTCTCCCTCAATCCATAGTTATAATCTTACTCAGACTAAAAACAGTGTAAGAGAACATATATATTGTTATGATAGATTCAATGTAAAAAAGGCAATACATTTCATCGCATCGTATCACTTCCAACTGTTTTGCACATTGCATCTCTACTCTTAGTCCTAGTCTACTTGATGTTTTGATCATTTTAAAAGGCAGCAATTAGAATTAATGGGTTGAGTTGTGACATGTGTGTGTTAGAAAATAAGTCCACGTTTGGTTTCACATTTGAAAAGTCTCAAATCATGGTTTGAACAAAATATTGTCTCTGAAAAACAACAATTTCAGCTCCAATGGCAAACCCTTCTTCATGGAAGGAAGAAAGAAGCTTAAATGGGTAAAGGGCAAGTGAAAATTAAGGTTCACGCTCAAATGAGGGTTCTGAGTGAAAATTAGGGTTATGAGTTAGAGAGATTAAAACTCAAAACCCTAAAGAAAGAGAGAATTCGAGAGAGAATTAGAGAGAGAGAGAGAGGGAGAAGACGAACCTGATTGAGAGTTCCAGAGAAAGAGACAGAGCGAATGCTGAGAAGAGTGAGAGAACGTTGAGGGAGAGTGAGAACGCTGAGAAGAGAACGTTGAGGGAGTGAGAGACTGAATTGATGATATTAGAATATTAGGCATCAGGGGCGCTTTTAAAAAAGCGCCTCCAAAGGCCCTCCGTGTTTTGGGCATCAGTAGCGCTTTTTATAAAGCGCCCCTAAAGGCCCTCCATGTTTTAGGCATCAGGGGAGCTTTTTAAAAAGCGTCCCTAAAGGCCCTCCGTATTTTGGGCTTCAGGGGGACTTCTTAAGAAGCGCCCCTAATGGGTGTTCCATTTTTTAACAATTCTGTTGTAGTGTTTAGCCCCCCGCATGATAAATAGGCTAGAATTCAATCACCTAGAATTCAATCAAATAATCACCTAGAATCTCTGATTCGTTTGGTTGTGGGAATGAATTCACCCTCCTTACCATTACCCATCTCGGAAAGCACACAAATCGAGGCTTGCATTGTAAACCTGTCAACTGGTGAACTTAATATCTAATTCGAGCCCTTCTCTTAGACACCTCGAATTTATTTGTTTGACAGAGATCCTTAACGAAAAATACTAGAAAACAGAATAAAAACTATCTTTTCTAGTAATCTCATAAATGCCCTTTTGGTTCCATGAATCAGTGATGTTAGAAACATGAGATGTATTTAGAAATAAAAACAATTTAATTTTTATTTTAGAAAATTAAATTTGTTTCAAATCTAGAAATCAGACACGCATCCCTCTGAGCGAAGAACCTTGACCCCGCCTCAGTCGGTTAGTTGCTACGTCGAATATAGGACTTGAATAAAATTAGGGTGCTTAAGTGAACAAAATAATTTCTTCGTCATAAAAAAAGTTTGGCAAAACTACACCAGAGGACCTTTAAGTTTTTTGTAACAAGTTGGCCCTTTAAGTGATTAGTGCATTGTGCCCACTATTTTGTGTAATAGTGATTAGTGCATTGTGCCCACTAAAATGTTTATTTTTACTATATATATATATATATATATATATATATATATATATATTCATTTATGAAATTCCATCGCTCCCATAGCAGAAAAAGTACAACAAACAACGTCAAAATTAGAAAATCACAGAGCTTTTGCATAAATTCTCGAATTCTTTCTCTGTTCTTTCACTTCCACCACCCAAAAACATGAGGTTGTCATAGCTAGTTGCCAACTTATCTCTTTCCATTGATTGAATTGCTTCTGGCATAATTAAATCCACAACAATCACTTTTCCATTTTGTGGTAATACTTTGTAACAATTTTGTAAAACTTTTAAACAATTTTCATTAGACCAATTGTGCAAAACGGCCTACAAATGCAATTAATGGAAATAGTTAATTAATGTACATATATATGATATGATTAGAAATGCATAATCACTTTGGTCAAAAAAAAAATGCATAATCACAATTAAAAATGAGATTACATATGACGGTGTTTTGACTAACCTTCAATATTATAGCATCACCTTTTGGAATATTTTCAAACATGTCACCTCCAATATGTTGTATCCCTTCAAAGAATTTGAAAATTAACCAACAATGATCAATAGTTTTTCAACACGAACGATTGATAATTATTCCTCATCACCCAAGACAAAATTAGAAATAATTAATACAGTCAAATATTTAACATAGATTTAATTGTATTTTTGGTATACGAATTTTCTCAATTTGACGACTTTTGACAACAATTTTCTCAATATATTGAAACCTTGCCTAAAAGGCGATGTTCTTGCTATTAAAATCTCCGAAGATGAATATCAGGATAGTATTGCTGATTGCGTAAATATTTCATATGGAAGAATTATTTTGTTTAAAGGGGATAAGCCTTATCAGATTAAGGAACTGAAGGATAAAATCTCTAATATGTGGAGTATTTCTTCTGATTGGTCCCTGGTTTCTCTGGGTAATGGATTTTTTCAGTTTTCATTTTCCTCCTCAGATGATCTGAGACGTGTTTGGTCGGTTAGTTCTTGTAATTTGAATCCAGGTGTTGTGCGTCTGTTTGCTTGGAAGCCCGACTTTGACCCTTTTTCTACAAAACAAACCAATGCTCAATGTTGGGTCCGACTTCATGGCCTTTCCCGTGAATATTGGAGGCCAAAGATTCTTTGAGATAAATGGGAGCCTAGCGATCCCTATTGCTTTGAATGAAGCCACTATGAAGAGGACTTTTGGTCACTTTGCTAGAATTCTTGTTGATGTCGATTTAACTACCAAGTTGCATGATCAATTGCTGGTAGAAAGAGAGGGGTACTCTTTTCTTATCGGGGTAGAATATGAACTCCTACCTGTGTTTTGCAAGCTTTTTCAATATATTGGGCACACTCACTACAAAACTGTAAGCATTGCAGTGAGCCTCAGCAGTTTGCGGAGAGAAATAAAGGAAATAAGGAGGAGCCCAAAAAGGTGAATCAATTGCCTTCTACGTCTACTACCCAGTATGTTCCAAAGAAATACAAGCGGAAGTCCTTTGTCATGGAGGGAAATGTTGAGCACATGTTGGCTGGAAACTCATCAAAGAGCCATCAACGCAGAGCCCAGCTTGGTAATGGAGAGATTATATCAATAGAGGATGATAATGATCCTAATCATTTTAAAGGTATAAATAATATTGTCTTAACCCATGAGGAGGTGGCAGAATCCCCAAACCCCCTTCTTAGCGTAGCTACTATCTAAAAAGATATTCAAAAGGCAACCCCTTTTCCAGGTGAAGCAAAAAACAGTTTCGCTATGAATACCCACTCTTTAGGGGAGGTAGTGGTCCCTTCTTCTTCAAACAAATCTTCAAATCAGAATTTGCAGGATGTGGATTTATCCTCCACACAATCTCCCGACAAGGCTTGATTCGCTAAATGTCTCAACGTCAGACGCTACTTCTATCCCGGGGGTTGCCCCTGACATGAGAATATTAGGGAAGGTTTGGGAGGATGTTTCAGATGATGATGTTGTCGCTGATTCTCAAGCAGTGACGGGTGTGCCCAAGACCAAAGTTTGCTTACTGCCTCAGAGTCTGTTGCTATTTCCAACCCAGTAGTAGCTTCTGACATGAGGATATTAGGAAAACTTTGGGGTGCGATGTTAGATGATGTTGGTTCCCCGGTGGCTACTGATACGCAGGGAACAATTGATCAGCATGAGTATTTTAAACCGGTTGCGTTCAAGTCCCAAAAGAAGAAATTGAAGAAAAAAAAGAAATTGGTCGTTGGATACAATACTCGTTCGAAGGCAAACTCTGCCTCTGTCTCCTTTTGATTCAATTTTGTATTTAAGCTCTTTAAACTGTCTTTTTTTTTTTGTGCGACTCTTTAAACTGTCTTTACTTTTTCGTTAGGATGTCTTGTTATAGGGGGTCTCTTACTTAGAGCTCCTTATTATTGATTTGTTTTTACTTTATTTCCTTGTCAAGAGTAGTGGCCTAGTCCCCCTTGGCCCCTCTTTTGTCTCCTCTTTTTTCCTTTTTTTTAAAAATAAATTCAGGGGGAAATACTCTTTTTCCTTCTTGATGTTTTTTAACATCAAAAGGTTTTGATGAGGCTTCTTTCCTTCTTTTACCATTAAAAAAATTATACTTTTTGCCCGTCAAAATCATGGATTTTTTTTGCTTTTTTTGATACCTTAAAATTAGAGTTGTCAACTTTGGCCCAGTCCAACTGGCCGACCCGAAGGTCTGGAATTTTGAATTCGTCAATGCTAGAAAATAGAGGCCTAGAAAGAATCAAACCATTTTGACCCAGTCCAATTGGCCCATGGGCCAAACTAGGCCTATATTTTTATACTTTTTTGAGTACTTTTTGTATTTTTATTTGTTCAAATGTGAACTAGGCCAGGACAGCCCGCTAGACTCAATGTTTTGGGCTGGGCTCCAAAATGCAGCCCAATAGCTAACTAGGCTGGCCCAACCCACTTTTAAACTTTAGCCCATTAGACTGGGCCGAACAACCCCATTAGACAGCTTTACCTAAAATCTTGGATTTTTTGGAAAGCGATAAACCAATAGTGCACAATCCATAATTTTTAGGAGACCAATAGTGCAAGTAAAAATACACGAGCAAAATAGTAAATTGAGGGACTAAAGTCGCAAAAAATAAAATAGAGTGACCAAAATTGTCTAACGAAAAAGTTTCGGTTAAAAAATGTAATTAAACTTATGTTAAATATATTATTTTGGGGGACTAAAAGTGAAAAAGAAAAAAAAGTAAGTGACTAGGATCAACTAATTAGTAAGTTCAAAATGACATGAAAAAGTTGTCCTTACTTTAATCTCAATAGTAAGGTCAACTAATTACATATTGTCTAATGACATGAAAAAACATTGATCTCATCAAATAATTCACAACCATATATATATATATATATAGAGAGAGAGAGAGAGAGTATATTTTATATTTCTTTCCTATTTTATTCCAACACAAGTAGACAAATATATACCTGGATAATCTGGATCATTTTGTATCACAGTTGGAAGATCAAAATTAATTCCCTTTATGGAAGGATATTTGGAGATAATCATATTCAAATTTTGGCCAAAACCACCACTAACATCAACAAGCAATGATATGTCTTCAAATTTGCTATATATTTCAAGTATCTTGTTCATCTCAAGTGTGCACATACTTGCCATTGTTTTGTTAAAAACATTATTCATTGATGCATCTGATTGTATGGTCTCATAAATTTGCACTCCATGAACTTTTTTGAATAAGTCACTATCACAATCCAGAAGTACTTCCTTAATATTGAGTCTAGATAAAAAAAAAACATAACAACATGAAAAATATTTATCGAAAGAAAAAAAAGATATTCGGGAAATATTTGAGAAACATAAAGGAGTGTTAGAACTTATATAGAAACATCACTTACAAAGCATCAACTATTGTTCTATGACTCAGAAACATTGAGTGTGAAGCAACAGAGCCCTTAATCTCATCTTTGACAAAGTATTTACCAGCAAGTGAAAGCAAGTAAAGTCTTTAAATGGCACCGACTTTATTTGTTTGTGAAGAACAAATGAGAAGGGAGTGACTTGCTAGCAAGCACAAAATGCGATCAAGCCTTAGAGGCAATTGAGGATGTTGTGTTTGTAATTTAGAAGCAACATCAGAAGCTGAAACACCAGGTGAAGTTGCCTTAGATATGATCTCAAATAAGTTTAGTTCAATAGCAGCTTTCAATGCTGAAGTAAAAATCAATGGACCAAATGAAAGATGCAGAGCATTGAGACATGCTTCATTATCATTTGTGTCTTAATGTTACCTTGTGTGTTACTTTGGTTTTATATAGGTGCATTTTTTTCTAAAACGTATGCATTATTAATTTGAGTGGGGGTGTTATTTGATGTTTATGTGTATGATACTATGATGCATTTTGGTGATTTCAAAAGTTGAGAAGAGATAGCGGGTCAAATACAACACTTCTATTATTCAATCACATGAACATGGTTTTGGAAGATTATTTTGAATAATTTGGATAGTTGACTGTTTTATAATTACAGAAATGCTATTCAATACGAATGGCATTTGTTTTTATCAACTGAATTGGTTTATATTAAATTAGCAAGGCCACAAAACCAATACAACTAGAAACAAACCGGGTGTCGGGCCACATGAGATCAGCCCAATGTAATGAAGGTGACCAATAGCAGTGACACGCTGGAGTCAAGGAATGAGGCGCGAGACACGTCAGCAAGGCGCATCAGCCTAGAGTGCGTGTGCCTAGTGTCAAGTTGAGAGGATATTCGGTTAAATAGAATTTGGGTGTGAGGGTCACGTTTTGTTGATTGATTTGGTGATGATTGTATTTCTCTCTTCTCTAACTGATTTTATTCCCTCTTCTCTCTGATAGCCATTGACTCTTCTTATCATACTTGAAGTGTACTGTGCATGAACCTCCTTTTTCAATACAACAGTACCATTTTATCACCATTGTCGCTTGCATTTTACTAGTATTGTACTTTTGTTTGGCATTCATTTCACCCAAACACCAAACACAACAAACAAGCAGAACGAAAATACAAGACAATACAATAGCCCAACATAGAGGTCCGGCCCAACGCTAAACTAAAACTACCCGCAAACTACACGCGGGTTTTAAGTCAACCATCAATAGTAACCCTAATTGAGAAAGAATTCCGTCAATACTGTAATCAATCATTCAACTACCATTCCTATCAGCATCAATTAGAGCAGCTAATGATCTCGTAGGGGAAGACACCCAGTTCAGAGGGAGATCCTGTTTCGAAGCCAACTTCGCAATTAGATCCGCAACCACATTCCCAGATTGAGGCGTCCACAATAATCCTATCCAGGTAAATTTGATCTTTAAATCATGGATGTCCTTTAGAATATTATCAATTTCTCTTCTCCCTACGCTTCCTCTACATGCATCAATGAGGTCTTTGCAATCAGACTCCACAACAATCGAGGGTAGACAATACCATAGATACTGGTTGTTCTGGTTTAGACACAAACACCTTTTTTTAAAATAGAAAATAATAAAAATTCACTTGTAACCCTACAATTGTCAAATGGTTAGTGGAAGTTTTCTTACTTTTTCTTTGAAGTACACACCACCATTACCTATGGTATTGTATATAAGTTTTTTCATTTTAAAATTGTCAGAAAGTAACTGTTTAAAGTTGGGCTCAATAACAATACACCAAACATGTGCTTGATGAAAATGAAATTTGCACTACATGTATTTTTCGTCTTGTACTTAAAAGCTTTATCCTTAACTTCAATTCATTATGGTGGGTTATATTGGATATCCACACCAAAAAAAAAAATGTTTGGATGAGACAACTTGAGTCTCTTCCAATTTAATGAGGTGTCTTGAGTTCAAATCTAATCTCGAGAATGTAACACCGTTAAAATTCTTAAAAGAAAGTTTTGTTGCTCATTGTGCCCTTATTTTGTTCGAGAGACATATCTATGCAGTTGTGTACCAAGAATATCTGATTTACACCCTTAAACTTTTTTGAAAGACAAAATGGTTAGTAGTTAGTGTGTTAGTTGTTAAAAGGGAGGGAGGAGAGGGGTTCCAACCCCATATGCTGACGTTTTTCTACCGACAATATCCCTTTCACTCAACCATGTGAGCTACTCTTTTAGGACTTAATATCCCTCCAAAAAGACTTATAAATTTTGGCAAGTATGGAAATTAACAATAATTAAGTAGAGTTCGAATATATGCAATTATTTACTGTTTTTTAGCATGCTGCAATTGGGAACAATTGAGCATGTTTTAGTGACAAACTCGGTGTTGATCAATGCGAAACTTACTCTTAAACACGATGCAGATTGTTCTTTCGTTAAAAGCATTTAAATACTCTATGAGTAGCCAACAACGGCCTAAATAAAAAATAAACAGAAAAATAAACAGCTAAATTTCTTGATTCTTAATGTGCTGAACTAGTCAAATTCACATGCTCATATAATTATCACTATAAAATCACTGCTGGATTTGTTCAACCCGATCAGGTTGAAATTTATGCACCTAGTTACCATCATCTTAGAAGTTAGTTAGTAGCTTGTCATCATCAAAAGAACCGTGGTCCTATCCCACGTGGAACTAGAAACAAACAAGACATGGAAACAAATACATTTGATGTGGAAAAAAAAAATTAACCACAAAAAGTATAAATAATACAAAATAGTAATCCAACTGGTAGATAGGCTTGGGGCCATATCAAACAGTTTAAAGGTCCTGCTTAAATTTTAAAAATTGGGGTCCTTAATTATAATTTTTCCAAATAACTCACAAAAAATTTAAACTACTTTATTTAAATTGTAAATAACATCTCAATACAACTTCAGATTTAGTATAATAGTTTTCAAATAATGAATAAATATTATATTTTGCTTGATCATAAAAAATGGTATTGGCTTTGGTAAAAAAATGATATTGGACTAAAGCACTCTGCAGCAACCCATCTTGCACATGCTTTATAGACGGGTCTGATAGGCTCTTACTAGATCATTTCCATAGGGCGATACTTCGTACAATCCCCTCTCTATTTCCTTGACACCTCCCACCGTCCAAACTTCCCAAAATACCCTTACCATCCAAAAAAAATTATTTTAAAAACTCTCCTCTCACACACCCCTCCTCCACTCTCCTCTCACACACCACCTCTCTCCTCTCCTCCGTTCGTCGCCACCGATTTTCCCTCTCCCTCTCCGAAGGTAAACTCCCTCTCCCTCTCTCCCTCTTTCTGTTTCTTTAAAAAAAATTTCAATGGTTTAGCACAGTTCGGTGCTGCAGAGGCCGAACCGGTTCGGGGCAGCGTGCGCCGAACCCACTGCTGAGCTCGGTCAGCCGTGCGCCGAACCAACGTAAGTTTGGATCACGCAGTTCCGAACCGTACTGATTCCTCTATGTTTATTTCTTGCAGGTATGGCACCATTCAAGATCATCATTGAACGAGATGCTGGGAGTATTTTAATCCCAGACAATATTCGCAGGCAAGGGTTGTCGATAGATTTATTTTTTTTCTTGGATATTGGCATTAAGATTACAGGTGTCAACAAAAATAACGATGGCAACATCGTTATTGATACGCAGGCCATCAGCCAGGCGTATAGAGGTGCTCAGCGTGTGAGAGCTGAGGTGACATACATTGGAGACGGGCGCTTCAATGTTAGAAGCTGGTTGATTACCGGGCTTTTTTGGTCGGCTACAATGGGAGTGACGACGACAGTGATACGGCGAGTACAGTTGGATCCTCCTCTGTTGTGACTCAATCATAGTTTTTAAATTATGTATAACATCTAATTGTAATGGAATTAATGAATAAAAATTGAGTACTATTTAAATTTCTCGACAATTTTATTATTCAAAATGTGTAACCGTACATAAAACTAGAAATAAACGACAACATAAGTAAAATAAACGACACTACCACTGATTTTTGGGGAACGTGCTCTCCATAATATAAATGATCTCTTCCGGAGTGCGCATAGTTTCGACAAATAGCTCAATGATTTGACGTCCCAAAGGAACATTACAATGATGTACCATCATTGCGCGAACATCGTCGTCGCTCCGGATATCCATAGCTTCATAGCGGAGAGTGTCGTCTTGTAGACAAACGCACTTGCGGTAACGTATACGAGAGATGTCTTTACGCCACTCTCCGTCTTGGCGAACCTTCCTCTCCGCCTTTTCCTTCAACTCGCTGAATGTGATATTTTTGTCGAGCCTACAGAAGTAGTTGTTGCGAGACTTAAAGAAAACACCATCAGCCCTGTTCTCGACTGTTCCAGGGGGATGAATGACAGTTAGAAATTTGTCTGAGGATCTCTGGGTTGGGTACAACTGCCATTCCATTAGATCTTCCATTTTAGCAGGTGGGTTAGGGTGTTTGTGAAGAAGCAAAGAAGATGAATCAGAAATGAGTTGTGTGAAGAGTGACAACCTATTTATAATAGGTGTGATCAAGCGTGAGCCGTTGATTTAAAACGATCTGTCGTAACCGTTAAAATTATAACCGTTGGGCACAATTTCCAATTTTAATATCAGCCATTGATTTCCAATGGGCACAATTTCCAATCTTAATATTATCCGTTGATTTCCAATGGGAGCACAATTTCCAATTTCTGACAGTCAAAGGGCCAGTTCGGCGCACGACTGGCCGAACGGGTTCGGTGCAGCGTGCGCCGAACCATGTAAAAAACTTATAGGGGTGTCTAATGAAAATTTAACATACTCGGTGCAGTCAAATCCGAGCCGATTAGGCCAAACGTACGCCGAATCGTAATAAATGTTAAAAAAATAGAATTCACAGATTTCATTAAGGACATATTGGTCTTTTCACCCTTTTATGGGAGTGTCTACTGAATTGCCCCTCGCTCTCCTAAGCCCTCGCTCTACGTGGCAAACCACTGGGTAGTTGTCTGATTAACTATTCCTTATGGTAGCGTAGGCAATGATATCTCTACCTCTGGGAGTTCTTTCAGCAAGTTGATAAACGTAACACTCCAAATTTCTTATTAATATTTATATGAATATGTTTATTTTGATAAGTGTTGTGACTAGTTTTTCTAATACGGGTGTTTGCTCAGGTGTGATAATATTCTATGTACTTGTTTTAGTAAATAATAACGTAAATTATAATGTTGTCAAAAAAAATGTAAATTATAAGATTATATCTAATTAGCTTGTTTTATTTTTTTGAAAAAATAATAATATTACTACTAGAATATGAGTGTTTTAATTAGGAATGATACTTTTTGGGTGTAGAATTGTTACTTTAGTTTAAAAAGGGCGATACTTCTTACAACCCTCTTCCTACTTATTAGACTCCCTTAAACCATACGAAAAGACGAAAATGCTATTAATGAAACGTTCTTCCTCCGAGATTACGAAGGTTTTGAACTAAACTTTCGAAACCAAGCAGATACCCCCATTTGCAAGTTTTTTGACAGACTCGAAACTAAACTTCTGAACCTGTTAAAAATCAGTGTGGTGTATTTGGAAACGCATTTCACGTGAGGGTATTTTGAGAATATTTGAAAATCTGGGGTGTCCACATAGTAGAAGGGAGTTGTTCAAAGTATGAGCCTTGAAAAAAGGAAAAAACAAATAAAAAACAACAAGCCCATAACACAAGAAATTTTCAAAATTTACTTCCTCCACCTCTGCAAATTGCTTCTTCAACCCTCTTGCACACATAAAGATTCCACCTCCTCTTGCACAACAACCTAAAAGGCTGAGTGAAGCACATTTTCTCCACCTCATTTTTTTCACACATCTTCCTTGATTGAAGCACATTTTCTCCACCTCTTCCATTTGCAAGGAGAATCATGGCCAAAAGCTATCTGAACTTTTTCGCCATCTAAAAATCGCACCACTACCTTCAAGCCAAATTTCCAACCGTTGCTATGGTGGTTTGGACCATCAAAGACTATTTTCGTGAACCCTATAGGCCTAGGCGAGAGTTTTTACATTCACCTTCCAAATCATCCTTACGTCAAAGTTGTTGATGGACCCACCATCACCGCCACCCGGGCAAGACATTTTCTGATCAAGGAGGGATCTAGAATTTTAAATTCGTGGGGGCAAAGTCATTGCATTTTTCATTCATTTGCTACGCATCGCCTTGTTTTCCTACCATCGCACATATGCTATTTGGATAAACAATCATTTTAGTTCCTAAATGTGTGAACCGTTGCTATCGTAGTCCTTGAATATATCGAATTCACAAGCATATCCCCAACCCAAGTGTCTCTTTAGTTAGTAAGTCATTTTAGTCCTAAAATGTGTTTTTTGTTAGTCGTTTTGATCCTCAAATGTATTTTTTTGTCAGTCAATTTAGTCCCTAAAACTACTAAAAAGGAGACATTGAAGGACGTGTTTGTAATTTTGATACATTCAATAACTATAATGACAACAAATCACACATTCAGAGACCAAAATGATTGTTTACCCTATGAAAGGGAAATGGAAATAGCGTTATTTCCATTTCCCTTTCATTTTTTTTAAAGAGAGAAAATGTCTTTTTTTAAAAAATGAAAAGCAATTTAGAGTTATATATAAAGTACTGAGCATGATTGTTTCCAACATGTATAAAGCACTCTAACATAGATATTTAATAATATATATCATGTCAACTATATTATTATTATTATTATTAATTATTAAAAACTTTTAGTAACTAGGCCATATTCAGTGAGAGACTTGCAATTAGGTTTGTTAGTGTGCTATGTGGGGGCAAACCAAATATTTCATCTGGGGGCAAAGTAATAGCATATCAATTTTTTAGTTAAAAACTAATTAAAGGAGTGAGGGCAAGTGCCCCCAATATGGAACACCAAAATCCGTCCCTCTTTTCGATAGTAAATGAGAAATTTAATTAAAATAATAAAAGTGAAAAAACAAAAGAAATATACAACATTATAAACTATAAACTCAAATACTATTTCAATAGTGTATGTAAAAATGTTATACACCGGTGAAAAATTGTTACAAACTAATAGTACCAAACACTTGCTTCAAAGTTATCCATTATAAGATATCTGCCAAACTAGTTGTTTGTTCTTGCCAAACAAAACTTTATTCTTACCAAACATACAAGTTTGAGGTTAAGATACATAGTTCCTTACATAATGAGTAGCCTTACACTTGTTTATTTATTTATTTATAAAATTCCATCACTCCTAAAGCAGAGAAAGCACGACAAACAATGTGAAAACTAGTAAAGCCAGAGCATTTACATAAACTTTCAAATTCTTTCTCTGTTCTTTCAACCCCACCATCTAGAAACATGAGGTTGTCAAAACTAGTAATCATCTTATCTGCTTCTGTACACTGAATTGCTTCAGGCATTATGAAATCCACAACAATCACTTTTCATTTTTGTGGTAAAGTTTTGTAACAATTACTTAGAACTTTCAAACAATTTTCTTCAGACCAATTATGCAATACGCCCTACAATGATTAATTAACCAAATGGAATATATGATTAGATGAATTTAATCATAATTAATATCATGTAACATTGCTAAGTGGGGTATCACATAATCTAGACTAACCTTCAATAGTATGACATCGCCTTTAGGAACACTTTTAAACATGTCTCCTTCGATATGCTCAATACCTTCATGGAAATGATAATTCATATTTTAGCAAAATATATAGTATGATTAGATAATGACAAATCCACCAACAAGATTGGTCCGGCGGTAATTGGGTGGGTTCGTATCTCATCCTAAGGTCTCTAGTTCGAATCTTAGGTGTGACAAAAATTCTGTTGGGAGGGGAGAACCACACAAGTCAGCAAAGTCGGGTACTCATGGCTAGTCAAGTTCGCCGACGTAGATTAATCATCGTCAAAGTTGAAGGATACTGCGCATCAATAAGATGGTAACCCAAAAAAAAGATAATGACTAGTTCCTTATGGGTTTTTCTTTCCCCCCTCTCTTCACACTTTCCACCTCTACGTCCCACTTAAAATACCAAAAATACCCCTATCTAGAAATATCTCTTCATCTCCCTTTACACGCTCGGTATTAGGATACTGAAACCTCTCAGTATCAAGGTACTGAGTAATAAGGATAATAATTAATAGATAAAATGATATTAAGCTAAAAGAGAAACATTTTAATATTTCTCATAGTTACTTTAGCACAAATTGAGTATCCTCTGTCACAAACCCACAACTGAATAATCCTTCAAACCGACTAAGACTATAAGGGAAGAAAAACTCTTTCTAAAGAGTTTTAACGCCGTTGCATTCTCAATAATACTAAAAATTAAATTCAAGACAATTAGCTAAGTTGCAAGAGCTCACCCGTATCACTTTTGGTATATTAGTCATGTTTTCATTAAAAAGAAGATATACATGAAAAAGGGACAAACAGTTTCCATCCCCAAATGCATATATATAAGAGATATACCTGGATAAGTTGGAGCTTGTTGTATTACTTGGGGCAAATCAAAATTAATGCCCATAATTGAAGGATATTTGGAGATTATCATATTCAAACTTTGTCCAACTCCACCTCCCACATCAACGAGCAATGATATTCCTTCAAATCCTCTGTATTTTTCTAATTCATCTCAATTTTGCAAATATTAGCCAGTGCTATGTTAAAAGTTTTATTCCATACCGGATCAGATTGTATACCTTGATAAACAGGCATTCCATGAACTTTCTTGTACAAGCCATTATCACAGTCCAATAGTACCTCCTTAAAATTAAGACTAGCAAACATGAAACATAACAACTTAATTAGTCAGATTAATCCATCATCTTGAAATTGATAAGCCGAAAATAATGGTCAACCATTAGACATAGATTCCTTAGGATCCATTAAGAGTTAAATATGTTTTTAGTCCTTATAAAATATAAAGTTTTCATTTTTAGTCTGCAAAAAATTTTCCTTCAACTTTTAGTCCATACTATTATCTCCATTTCTAATTTTGTTCATCAATTATCTATCCCTTTGGACTTTTTGCTAGTGAATTGTCATGCTAGCACCTCCCACATCATATTTTAATGAGTAAGAGATATCAAATTACTTGACGTGGTAGGTGATTTGACATTCTACTCATTAAAGAGTATGATGTGGCAGGTGTTAATATGACAGACCAATAACATTAAAGAGTATGATGTGGCAGATGTTAACGTTAAAGAAACAAACCTTAGCAAAAGACAGTTGATTTGACATTTCAATCATTAAAAAGTGTGACGTGACAAGTGTCAGCATGACAGTTTGTTAGTTAGCTGAACATCAATTTAATGCAGGAACCAAAAGTGTAAACAACGATATAAGTGAGGATCAAAATTTTTTTTAAAAATTATTGGGGACTAAAAGAAAACCAGTATTTTGTAGGACTAAAAATATATTTAACCCTCTTTATAACAATATGTGAGAAATCTTTCAAGGAACAATACTTACAATGCATCAATGAGGGTTCGGTGAATCAAAAATGTTGAGAATAAAGCCACAGAGCCATTCTTCTCATCATTGACAAAGTATTTACCAGCCATTGACAGTTCATAAACTCTTTCATTCACACCTGCTTCATTTGTATTCATTGAACAAATAAGAAGAGAGTGACTTGCAAGTAAACACAGCATACGATCAAGCCTTCTAGGCAATTCTATGTGTTGCTGTGTTGAAATTTGTGAAGCAATCTGAGAAGCTGAGAAACCAGGTGATGTTCCCTTAGCTATGATCTCAAACAAGTTGAGTTCAATTGCTGCATTCAATACTGCACTATAAATCATTGGACCACAACATAGCTGTAGAGCAGAAAGATATGCATCATTGTTATCTTCTTGAAGAGATGAACATTTTTGAAAAACATGAATCTCTTCATTGATAGAACCCATGGTTGGTTTCTTTTAGCTTTTGTCTTTCCTTTGCATGTTGATAACATGGTTCTTTATAGTCTACCATATATTATATATGTATTGCACTTACTTGGCTACGTGTTTTTTGCTGAGGTTTGTTTCTTTAACGTTTCCTACACTTCAACAGCAAATGACAAAGATATGTATGTATATTTATTGGTAAATGGGGATTTTGGTTAGCTGCAACAAATGCTATAGAAGATTATTTTTTTTTGGTGAAGTGCTATATAAGGTTATTTATGAATGATTCTTATGTCTTTTGCTTTTGGCACTATATATAGTACGTTTCTTTCCAAGTATATATGAGTTGACCTCGAAACTTTTTATACAAAATGATCATTTTTGATTGCTTCGGCCGGCTTGTTAAAAAACAGAGAAATATGTTTGATTTACACCCAAATCTTATACATTTAGAATAAATACAGTTATTACCAATGGACCACGACACCGTAAGCAAAAGTCTAGATATCGACGGATATGGCCATCGATAATGAGCGAAGGAAATTCAAATTTATAATCGAGGGAGTTACCGACGGATTTGGCCATTGGTAGTGAGCGAGGGAAATGCAAATTCATACTGAGGAGTTATCGACGAATTTGGCCGTCGGTATTTGAAAATTGTAATAGTTGCACCGATAAGAGAATCTATCGGTAATAAAGTGTGTTTCTGACACAATTAATTACCGACAACTTTACCGACGAATTTGCCTTTTAGTTAACCCCCAAATCCGCGAACAAAACCCCATATTCATAAGTCATTTCTATACAACTTTGTTTTTTTATTAATCTCCCTCCCTCCCTCCCCACACTAAAGCTGAATGTATTTTATATGGTGTAGGTGTAAGTTGTAAAATTTGGTTGTCAAAAAATACTACTCTAAATAAACGGTGCAATATAATTACCATAAATACTAGAGAGATTTAAAATACCTCATATTTAAAGGGTGGAATATTTATTCTAAATAATGATAAATATAAATATTTAATTGTAATATTTTGGTGTAAATATATCTACCTATTGATGTTCAATGTCAACAAATTTGGTTTCTAAATTTTTTTTCTAAACACGGTCTCTAATGAAATGATGTTTAATTTCAACATGTTTTGCTCTAGAATGCATTATAGGATTCTTAGGCAAATGAAGAGAAGATAAAATCTCTGAGCTCTTGTTTTGTGGAGCAACTGGCAGAATCCCAATCTGCTACTGCATTTGAATTCCAGCATAGTTTAATTCTAGAAGGGTATCTCTGAGCTCTTGTTTTGTGTGGCTGAGAATTCTGGGAGTTCCGTTGCATATTTGGGAAGAACAATTTTTTAATAGCCTAGCTCTCAGATTTGGGAGGTGTGAAGAGATTGATGAAGCTACGAAGGATGGATCCCTTTTTGATGTGGGTAGAGTAAGAGTTTTGACTGGGTACCTTGTACCAATTTAGCAAACAGTGACTGTGTATGTAGGAGGAGTAGCCTTTCCGATGGCGGTAATGGAGGAGCGGTTCGGGAACATTGACCGTGGTGTGACGCTACCGCCACAACACTCAGCTCCGGCGTATTCTTTCGGCTCCGACGAGTGCAGTTCAGGGATGGGTTTCAGTTATAGTAACTCCGGTGAAGGTCTGCGGATGGACGATGTTGATGGTGATCACCGGGGAGAGTCAGATGGTAGGTGTGGAGATAGACTTTCCCCTTTGGTGACACTGCTTTCTGAGCAGGAAAAGGGTGTCAGGGGTGTACCTTCTGGGGATATTTTTGCTGGTTTTGGTGAATCTGTACGGCAATTTTCCCTTGCCTCGGGGGTGGGTGGTGAAGAATTGGAATATGTCAGGGATTCACTAGGCTCGATGATGGAGATGGTTGAAGCAGGGTCGGCGGCGAAGGGGGAGAAGATGCGTGAGTTTGACAAAAAGGAGCGTAGGGTTGATGATGATAATGACGTGGATAACCTTATTCAAAAAGGGGTGGGCCAGCATTTGGGAAGTGGTCTTAAATTACTATTTGCACCTCATCTTGAAAATTCGGTGGACCCCCACCCTGTTGTCCACGCGGGTCAAGGTTTTTCTTTGGGGCAGATTGATGTTGGGTCCAGCTCTATTTCGATCCAATCTCAAAATGGACTTGGACTTGGTGTGGACTGCTCCCATTTGCTTGGGCCAGCTAGTAATGGACTTCCTGGCGCAGGAATTAATGGGTCTTCATCTAAAAATGATTTTTGTGTGGAGCTCTCGGGTACAAACCATGAACCGCAATCACATGAGATTCCTGCCGGTGGGGGCGCCATCAGCCGTGGACGGTGGTACTCGTTCGTCCCGCCGTGGTGGACATGGTGGTCGGAATGGGCGTGGTAGGGGGACTAAGCATCAGGGTGTTCTTCCTATTCCTTCCTCTAGAAAATTAATGCAATTGACGCTTGGTATGGGTAAACGTGGAAAGTCGTCCTCTGTGGTTGGTAATTCTCAATTGGGTGATCAAGGGGTTCAGCTCCATGTGGAACTTCCTAACCTTAATGATGTTGTGGTTGGGGGGAGCCCTTTAATTGGTTCACATGGTGACTTGGGGGGAGGGTTACCGAAGCTGGTTCCGCCAACAGGTAACAATTTGCTTCAACATTCTGCTGCTGGCCATTTATTATCTATTGGTAGGAGTATTGGGGTCACTTTCAGGTGTGGGGAGGAAACTATGATTGAGAAGCTTGCTCAATTGGTGGCTAGGGATCAAAAGAGGAAGGAGGAGAGGGTTGTGAGGGAAGACATTAATCAATGATTGTGTGCTCATTAAACATAAGAGGTATGGGGGAGGGGGTGAAGAGGAGGAAGGTGACGAAGGTGAGGACTTTGATAAGGGAAAACCGAGTGGATTTTATGGCCATTCAAGAAACCAAATTGAAAATGATTGATGATAGGTTCTGTAGGTCGCTTTGGGGTAACGATGCTTTTGGTTGGTGTTTTGTTCCTTCGGTTGGGAGAAGTGGGGGTATCCTCTCTCTATGGGATAGCTCAATGGGAAGAACTATTTTTACCTTTACTGGTTTTGGCTTTGCAGGTGTGTGTCTTGAGTGGGAAGCCCAGGCGACCAGATGTTATATAGTAAATGTGTATGGTGGAAGCTCTATAGCAGATAAGCGGAGGCTATGGGGTGAAGTGCTTATGTCAAAGAGGGGTTTTGGTGGGGATGTATGGTGCTTGTTAGGTGATTTTAATGCGGTTAGTTCTCCGTCTGAGAGGAGGGGAGTTGGTGGGATTCAGCTGGTGGGGGATGGTGCGGAGTGTTGTGAATTTAGGGGTTTTATCGAGGATTTGCAGCTGGTTGACCTTCCACTCATAGGGAGGAAATTCACATGGTTTCAACCCAACGGGCCGGCTATGAGTCGTTTGGACCGTATTATGGTCTCCGAGGGTTGGATTTCAGTTTGGGGGGACCCATCACAATGGGCTCTTGCCAGGGATGTCTCTGACCATTGCCCGATAATTCTAAGGTATTCTAATTTGCTTTGGGGCCCAAAACCCTTCCGGTTTAATAATCATTGGTTGAAACAAAGGAGTGCAAGGATCTAGTGCTTTCTTCTTGGACTTCGGGCTCTTTCTCCGGTTGGATGGGTTATGTTCTTAAAGAAAAGCTAAAAGTGCTGAAAGGGGAGTTGAAGAGGTGGGATAAGGAGACGTTTGGGGATGTAAATGTGAAGATTCAAATTCTTGTTGACGAGATCTCGGTAGCGAATCTTAAGGGAGAGGCGGTTGGTCTTTCTAGGGAGGAAGAGGTTGGTCGGAAAGAGAAGTTCTCTTCTCTTTGGGGCTTGCTAAGAAGTAAGGATAGTATTATGTTCCAAAGATCGCGTTCGAAGTGGTTGAAGGAGGGAGATGTCAATTCGGGTTATTTCCATTCTTGTGTTAAGGAGATGGGGGCTAGAAACCGTATCTCGGCTATCAGGGTGGATGGTGTGTGGGTGGAGGATGTTGTGGGGATTAGGAGTGTCGTTTCTTCATTCTTCTCAAACCAATTTTCCGAAGAAGTGTGGTATAGGCCACTACTAGATGGGATTGCTTTTCCTTCATTATCTTCGGCTCAGGTAGTTGGCCTTTCTCGGAGCTTTTCGTTAAAGGAGATCGAGCATGTGGTCCTCGGTTGTGATGGGAACAAAAGTTCGGGGCCCGATGGTTTTAATTTTGCATTCATTAAATCCTTTTGGCCCTTGATGAAGGTGGAGGTGGGTAAGATGTTTGAGGAGTTTTATGCTAACGATACGCTTCCTAAGTCTTTTTCTTCTTACTTTTTGGCGTTAATCCCTAAGGTTGATTCCCCTTTTGCCTTGGGTGATTATCGCCCTATTTCTCTCCTTGGTTGCTTGTACAAGATGTTGGCGAAGGTTTTGGCGGCAAGATTAGGGGATGTAATGGATTCCTTGATCTCAAAAAACCAATCGGCTTTTATTAGAGGTAGAATGCTTATGGATGGGGTGGTTGTTTTGAATGAAGTGGTTGATCTTGCGAGGCGTTCTAAGAAGGAATGTCTCATTCTCAAAGTTGATTTTGAGAAAGCATATGACTCGGTGAGTTGGGGTTTCCTTGACTATATGATGCGTAGGTTTGGTTTTGATACTAGGTGGAGGAGATGGATGCGGGCGTGTGTGTTCATGCATGGGGAATCTATCGGTATTGGCTAATGGATGCCCAACAGAGGAGATTCAAATTAGGAGAGGTCTGAAGCAGGGAGATCCACTGGCTCCTTTTCTTTTCTTGTTGGTTGCGGAGGGGCTTGGTGGGCTGGTTAGGCAGGCAGCGCAGGTGGATTTGTTTAGGGGTTTTGAGGTTCGGAATTCGGGTTTGATGGTAACACACTTGCAGTATGCTGATGATACTATCCTAGTAGGTGAACCTACAGTTGATAACTTATGGGCATTGAAGGCTATTCTTCAGTTCTTTGAGCTTGCTTCAGGTTTGAAGGTAAACTTCTCCAAAAGTAGTGTCTTAGGGGTGAATGTGAATCCTCTCTTTCTCGCCTTGGCGGAAGGATTCCTTCATTGTAAGTCTGTTGTGGTTCCCTTCAAGTATCTGGGGCTTCCGGTGGGGGCTAACCCCCGCAGGCTAGCTACTTGGGACCCTTTGGTTATTTCTCTTCGGCGTAGGGTCCGTTCATGGAGAAATAGATTTATATCTTTTGGGGGTCGAATTGTTCTCCTCAATTCGATTGTTAACGGTATTCCTATTTTCTTCCTATCTTATATGAAGATGCCAACTGGGATTTGGAGGAAGTTGGTGGCTATCCAGCGGGATTTCTTGTGGGGTGGTAGTTCCATGAGGAGGCAGATTTCTTGGGTGTGGTGGTCGGAGGTGTGCAAACCTAAGTTGGGGGGAGGTCTCGGGGTTAAGGATATTAGTGCCTTTAATTGTGCTTTGCTTGGGAAATGGCGTTGGCGGTTATTGTCAAGGAATGATTTGCTTTGGAGGGATCTTTTGGTGGCTAAGTATGCGGAAGCGATTGTAAGATCTCCTAGGTTATCGGATTTGGATACTCCTGCTCTAGCATCTACGTGGTGGAAAGATCTTTGTCTCACAGGCTCCACTATGTATGAGGTAGGTGATTGGTTTGGGGATAGATTTGTGCGGCAGGTTGGAAATGGTACCTCTATTTCCTTTTGGAGGGATACTTGGGTGGGCCTTCGACCTTTGAGTTTGGTTTTCCAGAGGCTTTTCCTAGTCTCGATGTCGAGGGATGGTCGGCTGAGCGACTTTGGAGATTGGGTTGATGGGGTCTGGTCTTGGAGGCTCCAGTGGAGGCGGAATCTATTTGTTTGGGAGGAGTCTCTTTTGCAGGAGTTGTTGGATTTGATACAGCCTGTGGTTCCTAATCTTGAACTTGATGCTTGGTCTTGGCTTGGGGATGCCTCTGGAGTTTACTCGATAAAGTCAGCATATGTGGGGTTGGTGGAGGACTCTTCTTTGGCTGTTGGGCTGTCACATGATCAGGTGGTATCTATGGGTAGGCTGTGGAGGAGTTTGGCTCCTCCGAAGGTCATCGCGTTTTCTTGGTAGCTTCTTTTGGATAGGATTTCTACTCGGGGGAACCTTCTTCGTCGTAGAGTCATTCCTAATCCAGGCCAGGCTTTATGCGCCATCTGTGGAGCTTCGGAGGAATCTTCACTCCATCTTTTCCTACATTGCCCCTTCGCTGTGGATGTGTGGTATGGTGTTTTTCGTTGGTTGGGGTGGCAGCTACCCTTGCCCCCTGATCTGTTCTTGTTGTTCGCTGCTTTTTGTGCTTTTGGCAGGGGCTCTAGGATGAAGCGAGGGTTGAATTTGATTTGGCATTCAGTGCTTTGGGTTATTTGGGAGGTGCGCAATGGTTGGTTCTTTTCCGCCACTCACTTAGATTGTGGGCAAGCGTTGGCAAGGATCCAATCTCTTTCTTGGAGCTGGTTTTTAGCTAGGTCCAAATGGCCCTACCTGTTTATATTATGAATGTCATGTTGCCCCTTTGATTTGTATTAGCCGGAACTAATGGCGAACTAGTGTGTTTTGTGTTGTGGGTGGCCACCGATTGTGTCCATTTCCATTATTTTATATATATATATATATATATATATATATATAAATATATATATATGATCTTTTGCTTCTAAAAAAAGTATTTTCACAGAATATAGGAATGGTACTATTTGATCTTATAATCTATAAGTTGATACGTCATCCACAGAAGTTGAAAGCTACATCTTGAAGCTAAAATGTATTATGCTTCTACTGGTGGAGAGAGCAATAGTCCTTTGTCTTTTACTTGACCACAAATTAGGTTTTCTCCAAGGAATTAATAGTCACCACTAGTGCTTTTCCTTCTAAATCTATCCTCGGCATAGCACTACAACAGATATTGAAAAAAAAGGCGCTAAAATGGGCAGCGTTTATGCTAGAAGCGCTGCTTTTGGCTAAAACACGGAGCAATGGGCAGCGCGTATGAAGCAAACGCTGCTTTTGGGAAGGACGCATTGCGCAATAAGCAGCGCCTATGGAGCAAGCGCTACCTTTTGGGTTAGACGCGCTGCTCAATAGGCAGTGCCTATGCAGCAAGCGCTACCTTTTGGGTAGACGGGTTCTCAATGGCCAGCGCTTATTAGTGAAGCGTTGCCTATTGGTGTGTTTTTTATTTTTTCATTTTTTTCCCTCTCAACACATACATTTTCGTTCTAGTCCTCTCCTCAACACACTAACACTCTCTCAAGCTCTCTTCCTCCTCCTCCTCCATTGGCCTCAAACGGACACACACTCCTCTCAAGCTCTCATCTTTGTCCTCTCAAGCTCTCATTTTCGTTTTCTCAAGCTCTCATTTTCATGGCTCTCTCCCATTTTCGTTTTCCCAAAGGACATCTCTTCCACACTTCTCCATTTCTTCTCCATTTTCGTGTAAGGTGATTTCTTCCTCATTTTCGTTTCTCTTTCACAAAGTTTAGTATTACTACATGTTGCTCTAGTTATTTTAATGGCATTGGAACATTAGGTTAGATGATTTAAAGGTTATGGTTGATGATTGGTTCTTTAAAATGGTGTTTCTAAACTTTGGGGGAAATGTAGTTGTAGTGTTTGTTGAAATGTCCAAATGAAATGCTTGTTAATTTAATTTGATGTAGGCTTAGTGTTTGTTGAGATGTCCAATGCTTGTTAATTTAATGTTGCTTTCGGTTAAGGAATTTTATAAACTTGAATATTTAGGATTGCATGTTGTTTTATTAATTTTAATGGCATTGGAACTTTATGTTAGATGATCAAAGTTGATGCTTATTGATTGGTTTATTGAAAGGGCGAAGTGTTTGTCTTATTTTGTTAATGTCACAAAAATTGATTGTATTTTTGTCTTCCATATTTTTATGATGGTTCTTTAATTAGTAATTTAATTAATAAATTGTTTATAGGAATTGAAAATACTTCCTTCGAGTTCGTGTTGGTTAGTGAGTTTGAGCTCGAGTTCGTGTTTGTTCGCTTCATTTGCTAGTGCGTGGTTCGCATTCGTTGGAGTTCATCGTTGCTTCCACTTGTTCAGGTACTTTTGTTGTTTTCTTGTATTTATTATATGAAGAATGACAATATGGAAGACATCAAAGTCTTTGATTTCTTTAGTTTAAAATAGTTGAATGTATTAGCTTCAAAAAAATTGTTTTCTTTAGTTTGATTTCTTTTGTTTGTTTTGAACCAAGATGATTTATTTCTTCATAGATATTGCATTGATATGTAGGCTTTGTTTTCTTGATACCTATCAAATATAAGTTATGCAAACTTGTATATGTGTGGTGAATGAAACTAGCAAAGTAAAATCGAATATGCCTAAATATGCGAATAGTGCGTGATTATGTTTTATTGCAAATCAGATGGCGGATCATAGTGATCATGACAGTGATCATGACAGCGATCATGAGTGTGATGTTGAAAAGTATATCAGAAAGCAGGCTCCTCGGGGAATGACGGTAAAAAAATATATCATCAATCGAGTAAATAAAGGAAAAGGAAAAGTACCAGTAAGTTACTGATTACTAATTAACTTATTAATTCAACACTTAGTTTTAATTGTTTGTTAACTAATTTACTAATGACATAATGTAGGTGGTGTGGAATATTAAGGGTCAGCCAATTGGGGATAATCGCGCAGATTTGGTTACCTTCCTCGGTAGTAAGGTAAAACAAATGATACCAATTACACAATCAGTACTTAGAGTGAGAAAAGTGCTGTTTTGAGGAAACACAAAGAGGAGTTTTGGTTAACAATACAGGTATATAATTTTACATCTCTTTTGTAATCTTATGTAATAAATTTGTAATCATATATATTTATATCATTTTCATTGAATATGTGTGTGCAGAAATATTTTGATGTGGATGAGTCCCGAAAAGACTGGTGTATGAAGGAAGCTGGAAAGCTATATCGGAATATCAGGGGTAGTCTAAAAAAAAATGGTTGTTTGATAATAGTGGAAACCTCAGATGGAAGCCTCCAACGCCATATAGTGGATTTATTACGGAGGAGGATTGGGTTACATTTGTTAAGAGACGCACCGAAGATGAAGATTTCATGGTTAGTACTATAATATATTAAGTTATAACTTAAAATATAGTTGACAATTATATATTATACATTAATGTATACTTATGTCTCTAAATAGAAACTTTGCCAAGCGAATCGAGAGAGAGCTTCTGGTTGTGAATACCCTTATAGAGGCGGTGCTAGTGGATATCAAGTTTTTGAAGAGAGATTGGTAAGACACAATAAGCTTGATTTCTCTTTGTTTAATAAATCTTTTGATTTATAATTTCTTAACATTTGGTAAATTTAAATATAGTTGGAGGAGAGTGGGAAAGATCCTACTAAAGAAAGCATTGAGCGACATTTTTTGTGGGTAGCAGCCAGACAAAAGGATGGGGAGGTTGTGGATCCCAAAACTAAGGAGGTGACCGACAGAATTGTAAGTATTTCTAAAATTCGAATATTGTTTTGAAACTTTTATGATCTATAAAATGTATAATAATTTTATTTATTATACTTTTGTTTGTGAATCAGGAAACCCTTTATTTATTATACATTTTGTTTGTCAATAAGAGAAGCATTTTGATAGCATTGTCTCCCTACTGTTGATGGATAATCACATATCATGATAGATTCTGCTCTCTTACATTCCCTGGGTGAAGGAAGGCGTTGCCACAATTCTTCCGTGACAAAAGGCATAAAAGGATGAAGCAGTCGCAGGCAATTGTCTAGACAAAACCATAAAGTATCTTGTGCAAAGCATCTTTTGAATCCCGCCTTCTATTTCTCCCTCGTTTTGTAAGATGGCCCGAAGATGATTAAACTGTGTGACTCACAGTATGTTATGGCCCCTAGTCACTGATTCTTGTTTTGTCGAAGAGGGGCAGCCCAAGTGGTAGGTTGAGGACATTGTAGGAGTTGGCTAACAAGGAGGATGGGGGTTCAAACCCCACTCTCCCACTAACAAGGAGATGTACACTACAGAAGGGCACAGGGACAGTTTGTGGCCGAGAGAAGGGCGTGAACAGGGGCACTACAGAAACTGGTGCGGCGGTTACCAAGGCTGGCTCCAAAATTAGTAGAATTAGACCTAGTTTGGACTATCTTCTAGGTTATGAAAGTTTGTTATTCAAAATAAATTTATTATTCTTCACTTAAGAAAAACTTTTATGAACATGTAGGTGTTATGAAGTTTTTTTTTTTTTGACAAGAAGGTGTTATGAAGTTAAATGAGTGAACTTCTGTCCCAATATTTTAATAAACTGTCTCATTTAACTTCTCTATAAACACCTATAAACATCAGGCTTCTTAATTTCGACCTACAAGGCTATGGTGGTCCAATGCTTCAAGTTGTTTATGATGGTCAAACACTTATGGGCGGTTGAGTCAGCCGTTGTTGAAGTTTTGAGCAACTTTCAAGCATTTACTACCAAAAAACCATTTAAAGTATTGACCACCCTCGCCATATCCACGAGAAGCTATTATTGAGAAACTCAGTTATTGTAAGATTCTTTTAGTCTTTCTTTTTTTGAAAGTGTTTCTTGAAAATTTTAACCAAACTGACTCTTAGAATTCCATTAGAAATAGCACATTGCCTCATGAATGTTACCGTCGATTTTTCTTCAAATTGGCACTAATGCTTGTTCTAATTACCAGTGACTTTGTTGATCATTGTCAAATAATGACTGAGTTTGTTTGTTAGAGTTTCTAGTTCTCTCCTCGTGCATTACTTTTTGCATATTCTATCTCTACTGCTGCAGCTCACAGCTTGCATCTTAATCTTCTAGTTCTAATATATAATTCATCATCCCACTTCCATATTTTTCTTGTATTACATTCTTGTTTGTTTAGTAAGCATTCTTTTTTAATATACGACGTTCATTATTGTCGACGTCGGTTGATTGTGCATTAGAGCTGAAAACATTGCCATATACTTAGAAATAGTTACTACTCAATATTGTCAATTATGTTGTATTTTGAGTGTTGTTTTTAAAGACTTTAAAAAAATGTGGGTCTCACATGTTCCACATCAATTTAATTCAAGGTTGTCCTGCATTTGTGCATGTCTTTCTTAGAATCATGATGATAAGAAGTCTTCATATATATATATATATATATATATATATATATACCTATATATAAAGGGAATTCATTTTTTTGGTGTCAGATTTTTCTGACCAAAATACCCTTATAACTACCCACTAACACTATTTCATTATATTATTATTTATTATTTATCCATCAACTACCTATATATAAAGGGAATTCATTTTTTTGATGTCAGATTTTTCTGACCAAAATACCCTTATAACTACCCACTAACACTATTTCATTATATTATTATTTATTATTTATCCATCAACTCACCAACCCATGAAAGACGGGCCCGAAGGGCCCGTCTTTCCCCCTAGTATATATATATAAGGATTTTCAATATAACCCAAACAACTGAACGTGAAGGATATTTGTGATTAGTACTTACCATTCGCCAACATTAATGCTTAACACAATAATACTGTGCTTGTTTTCTTGGTCAAAAGATAAAAGTCGCTAGTCATTCAGACATCTAGTTGATTTTTCATAAGATTTTATTATACCTGAGAAAAAATTGATGAAGAAGTTGCAACAACTAAGGTTCTTTTAATAGTGTAAAGTTTCCATTGGTAAAGGGTAAGCCCCACGGGCACAACTACTTGTACTACTCTATAGGGTGCACTTGCACACCTTGAAAAATAAAAACTAAAAACTGTTTTATAGATTCAGATATAAGACCCTGGAAAATTAACTCTTGCTTTTTGTATTGAGAGTCAGACCAAAATTACAATCCCCAAAGTGCAGTACAAAATATAAATTGAGTACAACCATGAATTGCTGGTTCAACTGTGAACATTATCGTTGTTGTAACAGCATAAACAAAATTGCTCTTAATCTCAGCAAAATTGTTCGACACCAGCAAAGCGAACAATGCATTTTGTAAGCAACTATACAGGTTGGTAAAGCCATTGCCTGAGCTAATAACATAAAAACACGTTGATAAAGCAATTGCCTAAGCTAATAAGATAAAAGAATGAATAAAACTGGTTAAGGAACCAAATCGTGGCCCTGTACTTTTTCTTTTTCCTCCACAGTGTGAAAAAAGGACCAAAGATGCCATATAAACCAATTGTAACCCTAAGAAAACTAAACGTATGAACACAATTGGAAAGAAAATTAGAGTCCATATTACACAAAAAAACACAGATAAGGTAAGCACACTATAAGCCATTAAATTGTAGGAGGGAACTAATGTAGCTCTCATTAAACAAAGTGAAGATAGGGTTGATTAAGCCCTATTAAATACAACTTTTCAACTTCAATGCTAAGTGCTAACTACATATAATAGTATTAAACAACAGCAAGTTAAGGTGAACCTACACCAAGTAGCAAGGTAAAATCATGCTATCCTTGATTATGGACTCAGTTCCAGCTTTGTCAGCTGCAGAAGCAACAACTCCAATCAGTAGAGAAATCACAAAACATTAAAAAAAATTATTAAGGATTCACAATGATATTTCCCATTTTTATCTTGTTTCACACAATGAATCTTGTAAATTAGTAATAACTTACAACTTTCATAAGTTGCCAAATTTAAATATCAGCAAAATTTGACCCCAAGCATGTTCCATCCAGCCCTCAGTTCCACAAACAAAATAAGAATGAAAATAATAAGATTACCCTTTTAAAACAGAACATGCTCAAAAATAAATCATTAAATCATCAAGAAATTGATATATCTTAATTGATCAATTGTAGACACATTCAATCTTAATTCATAGTATAAACTCATCATTTAAAAACTTGCCTGGAAAAGAAAGAAACAAAACCCAGTTTCAACTTGTGCAAGCAAACCAAACTCTAACATGACATGAGGTTAATGAGGAAATGAAAAACTGATATATAACGAGTGAAATGACTCATTCATCAGTGCTTAATATTAACTGCAACACAATTCATCTAAGTTGATTAGTACAAAACATGAAAACTTAAGATTTTAAGATTGATAATATTTTAAGCATCGGGATTTGGAAGTTTGAAAAACATATTAATAACTATAATAATAGTAAATTCATCAGTGTTATTTATTTAGTATAATAGAATCAATGGGAAAGAGGAGATTGATAGTACCTTAAGAGGAAGCAAGACGTCAAGGTCGGAATCGTAAGTTCTTCGGATTTTCTCCGTAATGCTTCGTTTTAGCTTCTTCCTGTCATGAAAGGATGCAAACAGGGAAAAACAAAAAAAAAGGAGAAAAAATACATTAATATTTCACATATGGAAGCCAGAAGAGAGACTAAGGAGCAAACACCACAAAAAAACTTCTCTTTCATCATATTTTTAGAGGAATAGCAAAATTATGGCATGGATAACCATAAAAAACTATGGCATGATTAACCATAAAATCAACAATATCAGTAGCAAAATTCCAAGTGTCATGATCATTCCAATTTAGTAATGACTTAGAACTTCAACTACTCAGGTATGATCAGCACCTTTAGGAGGCAAAATTTCAAATCCTTGCAGCAAATGGGGTTGATTTCAACAGAAAAAATGTGATTATAATTGTAGTGGTTACTCTTTAAGTCAATGGAAACAAGTTGCTTATCAAGTCTTGTCACTGATGCCACTTCCTTTAGAAAAGCCACAAACTTTTCCACACGACTTTGATAAGAGAAAAAGAAGACAATACCTTGATCCATTATAGTGATTCCCTCAGCACTATCTGCAGCAACATGCTATATCACCAAAAAAAAAATCTGCAGCAATATGCTTCCTAGGAATTAATGCTTCTTCAATGAGAACAGAATCATGGTCATTCAAAATTAGCTCAGCCTCTGCTTCAAAATTCAGATGGAACTCACTAGATACTACATGTTTCACATAGGTAATCTAGGAGAAAGGTTATCATCCTTATGTTTGAGACTTTATTCATTAGTAGGAGCTGAAATTATATTTACAAAAGAGCAGGTTGCACACCAACACAAAAACACATGCTACCAAAATATCACTTGGCCCATCAAATGGCAAATGTTGTTTCTATAACACCCTCGAGGAAGGCCTTACATTGTTAACAAAATCAACACATTACATAACATGTAATTTCATATATAATCATCATGTTTATATACACCAGTATCAGAATGCGCAATATAAATTTTTGCAAATTCCTCTTACACCAATAGGTCATGATCAAATCATATGGAAGGCTACCAATTATGTATGAATATTGCCCTTCCTACACCCACACCTACTGTGTCATCTAATTCAACTTATGCATGGCAAAAAATATGGGATTTAAATATTCCTCCAACTTTCAAGTGGGTGGCAAAAACCACTTCAGGGCTTCATAAAATGCAATGTTGACTATGCTATGTTCACAGATGTGTCCCGAGCTAGATTTGGATTCTGCTTCCGTGACTCAAATGAGTCCTTCATCACAGCACAAACAAATTGGTCTTCATCCTATGCCACTATCACTAAAGGGCAGGCTATGGCTCTATTACAATCATTAAAGTTCGCTGAAAGTGTATGGGCTTCCACAATGTCATTTTTGAGTCTGATTGCCAAACTATAGTAAAAGCTGTCCTCAATCACAGTATTATAGCTTCTTAGTTAGGCAATTTTTTAGACCAAATAAATGTTCTATTTTAATCTCATGTTGATTCTACATTAGCTTTTGTAAGGTGGCAAGCAAATAAGGTTGATCACTCTTTAGCTAGAGCATCCTTGGCTTATCCTTGTCCCCATATATTCAATTTAGCACGATCTTGTATTCACGATTTGATTCATGAAGACATGAAATGAGTATGCTTTTCATACAAAAAAAAGATCAAAATAATCACCAAAAATGAGCTTGGGCCTAATCTTCTGTCGGAGCTGTTTTTTTTGCACATACCGAGGAATTTGCCCTCAACTATAAACAACTTAAAAAGATTTAGCCTCGCCAGAGAGAGACTCTTTTTAGTGAGATTTAAAATCAAACTAATAAAAGTAACGAAAAATCTAATAGGTTTGCAAATCAGTCCAGTTATGCAAGAAATATTGCTATACTTTCTTACATTGTTTTCTCCAATTCAGTGGTTATATGTATCTTTCATACTGTAATTTAATTCATAAGAAATAGTTCCCGCCATTGGTCAGAAAATTTACCGGGTTGGAATTTAAAGAAATTCAATTTGTCAAAAGGCTGCATCTGTGCTCAAATTGAATATTCTCAAAACAACGACATCACAATAGTATGATAGAGTAATGTAAGAACAATGTTTGAGGTGTATGCAAGTTAACTGCAAGGTATACTATCATAAAAGCTTGAAATGTTCTATATCAATTGTTACATCATACAGAGACCAGGCCAAATTCATAAACGATGCAAAGCTTAATTAAAGATGCATCAGCTTTTAATCATTCGAAATTCCATAATGATTTCAAGTAGCATACCTTCATATGTTTCTTGATGCATCCGAATTGCATTCGTTTCAAAACCAACATCCTCATTAACTTCCATCCCACCACTTCTATCAACTGATTGAAATTCCATGTATCATAACAAAGTATGGTATCAGTACACCGCGAAAAAAAAATGTAGACTAGCTATATAGATCCTGTCCAGAAGTAACAGATTAATATAAAAATTAAACTCATAATTTTGCTTTGATATAAGAGAATAGTTTTTTGTAGATACTCATATGTGAATAGATTTAGACCGTCTAATTTTAAAAAACATACATTATGAAAATGACAACACACAGTTCAAAGAGAAAAGAATTTTTGAACATCAAAATTTGGGACACCATATAATGACCCTTCGTTTTTTTGTGTGTGTATTTTTGAAATCTATATAAGTTGTATAAAATGAAAAAGTAAGTGAGAGATAGAGATAAAGGTATGCGGCGTCACATACAATGTCTAAAATTCGATGTTCAAATAACACAACTGCAGTTCAAATTAGTCGGTTAAATTCTTCCAGAATAACGAGATAATCATTACAATTTTCAAATACAATTCTAAAGCATCAACAAGCTTCCAAAAACCATTTTGAAACATCTGTTACAATAAAGACATGAATCCATAGAAAAGCTTCTCACTGTCCATTTTCATTCTACCTACATTTTGCAATCACATTCAGATACAAACTATCAGATTCTTACATTAGTCACCCAAAATCAGCTCCAACCTTATCATAGTTTGACAAAGAAAAATAATCATCAAATTATAATAATTACTCAACTATGCTACCCATGGCTTAAGAATATGCAAAAAACACAAAATTACACAAAACTAAGTACAATATTTCTACTAAAAAACAAACCATGACTCGAAACCTAAACAAAATAAAATGAAACCCAACACCAGAAAAACGATAAAAACTAATTTATCATCAAAATATCTAAGAAACAAGAAGCAAAAAAAAAACTGGCATAATTATTTTTGAATGTTTTTAAGGAAACTAGAACTAAATGGGTTTGGAAAGAAAAGCAATAAGTTATGATGGATGGAAGCAATTTGAGTGAAATAACGAACCAATTCAGAGAAACAACTAGCGTGAGTGTGGGTGCTCTTCGCTGCTCTTCGGCTTTGAGTTTCAATTTCAATTTCAATTTCAATTTCAATTTCGATTCCCTAAAAACGCTTACTTTGTTGCGTTGAGGGATTTTGGCTTACTGTTTGTTTTCACAAAACGTGATTCGCACATGGCCACAGAGTCACGGAGTAGTAGGGATCCTCGTTAACAAGTAGTGAATTATTATTTCCAATTTCCAATAACATATTTCTAATTATTTTGGATTTGGATTAAATATATCTGATGCCAAAAATGCACCGTGGTTCTTTATGTTATTTATTCTAACGAATTAGTTTTTTAAGTTTTTTTGGTATCACTTAGGTATTGTAAGTTAGATAAGTTTGCTATATTGATCCTTTTTTCATTTTTTGTTTCAAAATATGTGTTACGCTTCGCTAGGGTTTTCCTCAAATGCTTGCATAACTGGCCATCTCCCCTCCTCCATGGAGGAGGATCGACGAAGTGTTAAGAAATTCAAACACCAGGAGAACCATGGTACTAAGTACGACATCGACAATTTGGAAGCAATTCTGAGGAATATATGCATGTCGTGATCAGAAGCATGTTGCCTTTAATGAGCCTCTCACTAATGCTTTTGGGGATGAGAGCGAAAAAGACGATGGTTGGGGATGTCGTATTGACGGGGATCTACCGGATAATAAGTGGTACAAGGAGGATGAGAATGGATCCAACGTTGTAGCGACCCAAAAATCCGGGAAAGGATTCCTCAAATGTTCAAAAAGTGAAGTCGCCACCAAAGTTTAGTTTAATAGCAAACGTTTGATAAATCCCTTTGAAATGGATAAGGGTCCTTGAGAGGTTTCGGGGGTCGGTTATGCATGGGGAAGGTATTAGCACCTCACAATATCCTTCCTAAGGAAGGTTGCCCAAGTAACTTTTTTTTTTAAATAAGTAACTAATGATTAGTAATTTGTATAATTTGAATATTAAATTTTAAACTATTGAAATTATGTATTGATTTATTATCTTTATGCATAAACTACATCATCTTCTAGTGGTTATGATTCTCCACCGAAATTTTTCTACTCAACGGTGACGACATAATGAGTATACCACAATTGTTTCATGTCATGTAGAAGTTATATATATTTGACCTAGAAAAGAAACAATGTGTGTTTAAAGACTCGTATTTTATGTTAAAATATTATATTATTAATTGTTGGAGCAAGAAATCGGAATGATGAAGATGAAGATCTCACACGCACACACTCACTGAAAGTTAGTTACAACAGAATTTTGCAAATGAAACAGTATCACTTTATTTCACATGGGTAAAGGTATTTATATGAGTTACATACACTGACTCAAAAACAAACTGAAGTGAAAATACTCTGCTATATCAGCAATGCAGAAGTATTACTAACATATACTACTAACTCAACTTCTACTTTTATTTTTGGACTCAAGCTAGATTACAATATTCACCTAACACACCCCCTTAATCTAGCTTGCCACTGTCAACGACATTAAGATCTTTTCTCTGCTTCTTAAAAGCTTCAGTCTTCAATGATTTTGTAAAGATGTCAGCTAACTGCTCACTTGACTTGCAGTAGCTGAGTTTCAAAATCCCTTTTGTTACTTGGTCTCTTAGGAAATGAAATCGTGTTTCAATGTGCTTGCACCTGCCATGTGCCACAGGGTGTTTTGCTAGGTTTATTGCTGACTTATTATCCACAAACAGTTCTACAGCACCCTCCTTTTTGATCTTCAGTTCCTGCATTAGTTTATCAAGCCATATAGCTTGACATGCTCCCATTGAAGCAGCTATATACTCTGCTTCACAGGATGATAGTGCAACCACAGCTTCTTTCTTAGAGCTCCACGATACAGGTGCTGTTCCCATCAAAAATACAAACCCAACAGTGCTCTTCCTATCATTTTTATCACCACACCAATCTGCATCAGTGAATCCACACAAATCCTTTCCACTGTCACTGCACTTACTGGGCAACAGAATTCCATAGTTAATTGTTCCTTTTACATATCTCAATATCCTCTTTGCTGCATTGAGATGTGGCACTCTAGGCCTGTCCATAACTCTGCTTATCAGACCAACACTAAATGCAAGATCTGGTCTGGTGTTACAGAGATATCTCAGTGCCCCAACAATCTGTCTAAACTCAGTAGCATCCACTTCTTGCTCTTCTCCATCTCTGTCAAGACTAAGTCCTGCTTCTGCAGGTGTTTCAGCAGCATTACAGTGCTGCATTTCAAATCTGATAAGTATATCAGATGCATACTTTTGCTGTGTAAGTATGATTCCTTCACTTGTTCTTTTGAACTCAATTCCTAGGAAGTAAGACAACTCTCCTAGGTCTGTCATTTCAAATTCCTTCATCATATTTCTCTTGAATTCAATGATTTTTGATTCATTATTCCCTGTGACCAATAGGTCATCCACATAGAGGCATACAAGTATTATATCACCACCCCCTGACTTCACATACACACCATGTTCTGAACTACACTTCTCATACCCCATGTTCACCAAACTCTTGTCTATCTTCTTATTCCAAGCTCGCGGAGCTTGTTTTAGGCCATATAGTGCCTTTTTCAGTTTGAGCACTTTATTCTCACTTCCTTGCTTTACAAATCCTAGTGGTTGCTCAATGTAAACTTCCTCCTCCAATTCTCCATTGAGAAAGGCAGATTTTACATCAAGTTGATGTAATTTCCATCCTTGCAAACTTGCATAAGCTACAACAACTCTCACAGTTTCCAGCCTTGCTACTGGTGCAAAAACTTCTTCATAGTCAACTCCCTTCCTTTGAAGAAATCCTCTAGCCACCAATCTTGCCTTATACTTTACCACTTCACCTTTTGGATTCACCTTTACTTTGTACACCCATTTCACACTTATGGGCTTCTTCTCCTTGGGAAGTGTCACTAGTTCCCAAGTCTGGTTCTTTTCTATTGATTTTATCTCTTCTTTCATAGCCTCAAGCCACTTAGCACTCTTGATTGCCTCTTCAAAGTTCACTGGTTCTGTTTCAGCAAGTAATGCAAAATGTACTATGTCACCTTCTGAATTCATTGAGCCATTGGTCATCATCTCATAGTCAGCAAATCTCTGTGGAACTTGCCTTCTTCTTAGTGATCTTCTTGGCATCTCAACTACGCCAGTTTCAGGCTCTTCTTCCTGCACAATATCAGTATTATCAACAATATCATCCACAGTTTCATCTTCAGGCAGTTCTAGCAAGTTTTGTTTCTCAGTTTCTAAAGCATCGGTCCACTTCCATTCATTCTTCTCATCCACTACTACATCCCTGCTGATCACTATTTTGTTGTTCACAGGATTTAACAGCTTATATCCACCTGTTGAGTGATATCCTAACAAGATCATCATTTCACCTTTATCATCTAACTTTGTTCTCAGTTGATCAGGCACATGTCTATAACAAATGGAGCCAAATACTCTCAAATGAGACACACAGGGCTTGACACCAGTCCAAGCTTCCTCAGGAGTCATGTTCTCTACTTTCTTAGTTGGGCTTCTATTCAAAACGTACGCTGCAGTATTCACAGCTTCTCCCCACAGATACTTGGGCAAACTCTTACTCTTCAACATGCTCCTCACCATATTTAACAAGGTTCTATTCTTCCTCTCAGAAATTCCATTGTGCTGGGGTGTATAAGGAGGTGTAATCTCATGATTAATCCCTTCAGTTTCACAAAACTTATTGAATTCAGCAGACACATATTCACCACCACCATCAGTTCTCAATATCTGGATATTCTGTCCACTCTCCTTTTCTACTAAAACTTTGAATTTTTTGAATACCTCAAACACATCACTCTTCCTCCTAATCAAATAAATCCACAGTTTTCTAGTTAATTCATCAATGAATGTAACAAAATACTTGTTACCTCCAAGTGTTTCCTGCTGGATTGGACCACACACATCTGAGAACACCACTTGCAACTTTCTCCTTGCTCTAGTAGGCAGATTCTGGTTAAATGCTTGTCTAGGCATCTTGCTTTCAATACATTCAGCACACACATCACTTTGCACATGGATATGAGGGAGACCTTTTACCATCTCCTTGCTCTGCAATTTATTCAAATCACCAAAATTCAGGTGACCATACCTGAAGTGCCACAGCCACTCATCCCTGTGAACTGTAGTAGCCAAACATTGCTGAACTACAACATCTAACTCAACTTTGAAAGTTCTGTTTTTAGAGAGGACTGCCTTCATCAACAACCTGTCTTCACAGTCATATACCTTCATTGCATTATCCTCCAACACCATCCTATATTTCTTCTCTAGAAGTTGACCAATGCTCAACAAATTGCTCTTCATACCTGGTACATATAGTACTCCAGAAATGAAGCAAACTGAACCATCTTTCTTCTTGATTCTCACTTTGCCTACACCTTTCACCTTCATTGTTCTATCATCAGCAAATCTTACTCTACTTTTGATAGAGTAATCCAATTCAATAAACCAATCCTTCCTCCCTGTCATGTGTGTAGAACAACCAGTGTCAAGGAACCACTCCTCACCATGGTCACTTTCATCTTTAATAGTTACCATGTACACAGTTTCTTCATCAATTGTCTCCTCTTCTTCTTCACTAACTCTTTCTTCTACAGCCATTAAGAGCACTTCCTCCTTCTCATCCTCTTCATGAGCCAATTTGGCATCATTTCCATTAGAATTACTGTAGCACTCATCAGCAAAGTGTCCATAACCATCACAATTATAACATTGAATATTACTTTTATCAAATTGCCTTCTACCTCCTCTTCCACGCACTCCTCTACCACCTCTTCCTCTATAATTCTCATTATTATTGTTCTTTTGATCAGTGTTATTGTTATTACTAAAACCTCCTCTATTAGAGTTTGAGTTATAGTAATTACCTATACCTCTGTAGTTATTTCTGCCTCTTCCTCCTCTATAACTGTTTCTGCCTCTGCCTCGTCCTCTCTGATTATCACCAGTTTTGTTACCAGTTTCTGCCACCAGTGCTTGCTCAGTGCTAGGTTTTACAGATTTCCTCTCATTCATTCTCTGCTCATGTGCCTCCAGAGATCCTTGAAGTTCTTCAAGTCTTATCGTTGACAAATCCTTCGATTCTTCAATCGCCACAGTGATGTGATCGAATCGTGATGCAACTGATCGCAAGATCTTCTCCACAATCTTCTCATCTGGTAATGTTTCTCCGCACGATTGCATCTGATTCGTCATGGATTGAACTCTGGTGAAATACGCAGCGATCGTCTCACTTTCTTCCATTCCTAGCAATTCGTATTGTCGCCGTAGAGTTTGAAGTCGCACCTTCTTCAATTTCTGATCACCGGCGTAGGAGCTCGCGAGAACGTCCCACGCTGCTTTGCTCGTTTCCGATCTCGCAATTTTCTCAAAAATTGCTTGATTCACGCACTGGTGTAGAATGCACAGTCCTTTACAGTCTTTCTTCTTCGCATCTCTATACGCTATTTGTTGCGCAGCAGTTGGATTCGCCGGCAACGGATCGAGTCCGTTCACCACCAAATCCCACACATCCTGATAGCCAAGGATCGCCTTCATCTTCATGCACCACTGATCATAATTCCTTCCATCGAGAACTGGAAAGTTCGCCGGAAAATGTCCATTCGTAGTCGCCATTGCAAGATTTCTCACTTTCACTCGTGTTTGGGCTTGATTTCCAGGTTTCTCACTCGCTCACCGATTCACTCGCAAAGTGTAGGTTTCACTCACCTCACATTCACTCACACGATCTTCGTCAAGCTCCAACAATTGCTCTGATAACCATTTTGTTGGAGCAAGAAATCGGAATGATGAAGATGAAGATCTCACACGCACACACTCACTGAAAGTTAGTTACAACAGAATTTTGCAAATGAAACAGTATCACTTTATTTCACATGGGTAAAGGTATTTATATGAGTTACATACACTGACTCAAAAACAAACTGAAGTGAAAATACTCTGCTATATCAGCAATGCAGAAGTATTACTAACATATACTACTAACTCAACTTCTACTTTTATTTTTGGACTCAAGCTAGATTACAATATTCACCTAACATTAATTTCAATATGCATTTATAGTCATTTATTTATTTGTGTTTTTTTCTTGTGAAAAAGTCATTCTCCTTATAACATATTTTTACTCAAAATTTAAATACAAATAGGTTTTTATTTAGATATGATATACTTTCATGCAACTTGTGAAAAAATATGTGTTCATACAAAATTATGATTAATTTGTGGTAATTTTTCATGTGTTCTATCGTTTGTTGATGCAACTCGTGAATAATATATTTATTTAAGAAAGAAATAATATAATTGTTTTTACAAAGGGTTATGAAAAATTAGTTTTTTTTTAATATTACTCAAGCTACATGCAGACATTAATATATTGAATGCCACTGAAATATTAACAAATAATTGTTTAATAAATTACTTAGGTGAGAATATATTGAACTATATTGGAAAATAAAAATGATTTGTCTAAAAGTCTTAACAATCTAAAATTAATGTAGTTGACAAATACTAAAAGTAATTGGAGAATCGAAGCATACAAAAAATTTCCTTAATTAAAAAGGTAACTGAATGTCAAATAAATATTAAAATTCACGACACTCAATAATCTTAAACTATTCTTTTTTAAAATAATATTAAGCTATATAAATATTGAACTATCAATAATATCCAAACATAGTGATGGTAATTTAGACACAAATGTTTCTTTATGCCAAATGTTTAGTCTCGTAATAATAGATTTTTACCAAATAATTTAGATTTTAATAGATTTTCTTACAAATATGTTTATACATAATGTTCATTCCCCGTCGGCAAAGCCAAAAACATGTGTCCAATTAGATTTCTCGACGTATGTGCACCAATATGAATAGTGTGTTATTTTAAAATTGTTGTTTTGAGCTTTTGATTCGGTGGTATATACTCATTTGTTAATGAAGTTGTAAATTGAAGACTTTGGACATTAGCAAAGTGCATCTACTCTCCAGTTTAAGAGTGTTGATAAAAAATCATGTAGAAGATACATCTAAATACGCACAGAGTCTTGCACATGTACGAGGCGCGACCACGCCACCCTACGCCATTTGGTTTTCACCAAACAGAATATTCCCAAGTTCGGCGAAGCGAACCCGGAGGCTGAATCTATTGCCGACGAGGTATCTGTCGTCATCGATTGCAATAGATAACGTGAAATAGGGTTGATGGAGATCAAATCCCCATCGCTGCCAATATTGATTCAGTGAGCGTCAATATTGAAGATGAAGTTTGGGCCAAATTTTTTTGAAACCATCTAAATTGCATACTTGCATTAGATAGAGAAACCGAAATGAAAACATCAGCCATGTCATTCATGATGCATTCGCTATGCTTATACTCTCGAAATATAGAATTTTCCTAATTTGTAATCTATACTAATAAAAATTGAGAATGAATCTCATTTAATTCTTTTACACGTGTCATTCTCACAATGATTTCAAATTAATTACAATATTAGGCGTACCATAATTGATATGCAATGTGAAATGTAAGCACTGTTAGGCAAATCAAGAATGAACATCATTTAGCAAGTAAATATGAAAATAAATTAAAGACTCATGATTGCAATGGAGAGATATTATCCCTTATGCCATTTCCAAAAATTTAGTATTCAAATTATTTCCTACCTTTCAAAATATATATAAGTAGACAACTTTTGGGTAACAACCATAACTTATCATTTGACTTATTTTTATTCTAGACTCATTTTTCAAAATAATTGAAGATAATGCGAGGACCATCAAAACATTTGCAACACCGCCAATGTTATTAAAGAACTACAATTAACTAATATATAGAAATTATTTACATTCCAAATAGTTATTGATTTTAAGTGTCTTATTAAGTTTTATATCCAATTCCATGTAATGTTCATTTTTCAAGGATATAATGTTACCCAATATCTATTAAAGTTGTTTTCAATTATACTTAATTCCGTGTAACTAAAAGTAATTTTAATTTATTGGTAAAATTAATTGAAACAAACTGATATTGTCAATGAGTCTTTTATTAAGATCAAGAAAATTTCAGTTCAAATAACACATTTATTAATATATGTTGATTATTAAAGATTCTTTAATTTTATTATTGAGAATTGACATAATATAGCATATTTGAGAACATTTCCTAAATTTATAAATATACGTATTGATCACTGTTTATTTTTTTTGATATTATAAATCTATATCTATATCTATATAATTAACAATTGAGAATAAATCTTAATAAATGTGATTACACATGTCATTTCATTATAATTATCAGTTTCTATCACTATACTTCAGAAAATATGAACAAAAGCATGGTGGGTGGGAGAGAGAGAGAGAGAGAGTACGTCATTTTACCGGTGAAGAACAAACATGGTGGGTGGGAAAGTTGTAGCGTGGTAGCTCTTTATCCTTTGCGGCGTGTGTTCCTTCATGTCTTGCTTCCCTTTATTCTTTGTGAAGAACAACACATGGTGGTGGAGCGCTGCTCGTTTTGGTTTTGAGGAACCCTGAATTGCTTAAGAGTGTGGTAGTCGTGGTTTACTTTAGTAAGATTATACACTACACAACATTTTGGCTTTGGTGCATCTTTTCCTCTATCTTTATGTTCATTTAATTTTCAGAATTTGAATTTCTGTTTGAAAACGAATCCTACATATTGTCAAGGATTTCTATGATTGGAGGTGATGTAAGACTTCTATGATACTCACTGAGTTTTGTTTAGTACGATACCCTCTAGGCAAAATTAGCACAATAATTTTAAAATACTTAAATATAAAAAAATTACATGTCATTGAGTGATTGGAGGTTGAGTCATATCCAACAAAACTCAATGGATATCGAAGCGTTTACCTAAAATTTGTAGTTGTCAAACTATGTTCCTTTTATTATAGTGTGATACATATAAAATGATAACCATAATCAATATTTTATTAAAAAATAATAACAAGTCCACGAATTGGAGAAAAACAAGTAATAGATAGATCTAAAATTTGGAACTAAAATATCTTAAACAAAAGGGAGCAATTACAGTTAAAACAATTTTGTTTGAATAGATTAAGTAAATATTTAAACGCCTCAATAAAAATTAGGTGTAGCCCCATTCATTTTTTAAAAAATTGTCGTCATGGAGCAACCCTTATTTTTTAATAGGGGAAAACAAGAATTTACTAAGTCAATTTGTTGACCAATGGTGTAAAACATTTTAGATCAAAAGTACAAACTAACTAATCTCAAAAATCTACTATTTTGTCAAAACAATTTTTTTGAATATATAAACGAGAATTTCATGACATATATAAACGAGAATTAATCTCACATCATCATAAGATTTCCATGACATACATAATCGAGAGTTTTATGACATATATAACGATTAATCTCATCTCCTCATATGATTTTCATGACATAAACGAGAATTCAATGATATGCATTTGGTATCGATATTCATTAAGTATTCATGATAATATATTATTTAAACATTCGGTTAGTTGTTTTGTAAGAAAATAACCTTCGGTCATTACATTTGTTCAAATACACTTATTTTTTCTTTTATTCACCTAAATATATTATATTATTGACCTTTTAGAAATCCACCGAAACAATTATCCACAAACGAAATAACTGGGAACCTTGATCCGCTGAAAATTTCGCAGAAGGTTTTCTCACGAATTCGAGCCAAGAATTAGGGAAGCAATAAACGCTTCTTTAGGGATTCTAGCTTCTCCTCATTCTTGGCTCGAATTTGTGATGAAACCTTCTCTTCATAACCTGGAGCATTCACAATATTCTCTAATCTTTCTATTTGCCTGCAAGTTGTGTTGAAAGCACACAAAAATTCTAAGCATAAAATGAGTAAGTTTATTAAAATGTTTTACAACGATACGAGTATATAAATGCAAGATTAAAATTAACATACCTTCAACTCATCTATATTTATTTTCATTTAATTTTCAGAATTTGAATTTGAATTTCTGTTTGAAAATGAATCCTGCATTATAGTCAAGGATTTGATATTTGGTATTTAAAAAGTTACAATATTGAGTGTATAAATAATTTGAAATCTGAAATGTTTTGATGAAAACCTAACAAAGTAATTGTGGATTAATTGCAGGATTTGCTCTTTTGTGGGAAGGTTATTCCTTTTTTACATTAATTATTTTTGATCAATATTTTTTACAGATTTGTCTTTTAATGGGAAAGTTATCAATTAATGGGAAAGTTATTCTATTTTTTAACATTAATGGGGAAGTTATTCTATTTTGAAATTGTATTTTGTGGTAAGACATGTGTACAGTTGTTGATTACGTGACATGTAAGTTATTTAGGTGGACGAATTATGTGGTGACATTTGTGAGTTTCTTATTTTAGATTTAGATTATTCTTGGTTGTATCTATTCTATAACAATATATAAAGGGCCTTCCAAAAAAAACTGTCTCCATTTGGTGTCATATTTTTTTTTCCTTATTGCCCTTAACACTCAGCCTACCATTACAATAACCCCCTCAGTAAACTGCACTTCTTCAAAAAACCGGCAACCACACTACAATTTGAATTTAAAATTAATTGTGCAGTTGAGTTTTTTTTTGTGTGTGTGCAGTTACTGGATCCCACGTTCTCAGCAAAATGTTCCCCTATTTCAATAATTAGTAACTCAAGAGATGGGATGAAAATAAACTAACAAAATTGATACAAATACCAAAAGCTTCTCTATGAGGAAAACCAGAACCTATCCGTACCGTAATACACTAATCCTTTCTCATCATGACTTTCTTCAATTAATCCGTCAACTTTATTACTTCTACAGGTATTACAGTATTACATATATCTTAAGATTCAATTGAATATGTTTATTTTGATCGTTTGCCATTAGCAATAGGTTCTACAAGTGTGCAATATTTTGTCTTGGATGAAAACTCTCATTGGAGACAATCTCATTCCCCGTCATCACAGGCATCAAGGATTGAGCAGTTACACAGCCGTATTTATCATCATTTTTTTAATAAATAATTTCTTAACATGTTTATTGTGTATGCATGCTTACAGAGAGGTCTCTAGAAATAAAATGCTTTATGCTATTTGTTTCAAGCAACAGAATCAAATTTAAATTACCCTTTTTTATATCTCCTTATATTTTAATTAACTTCACCCACCGTAAGTATAGGTTATCCATGGCCTTTTATAGTTATGGTTCACTTTTGTATACTCTCCTTATATATGTTAATATATTAATATATGTTATTGATGTTTGACTTAAAATGCTTCATTACTAACATCAGAAACTGTATGACAAAGAATCAAGTGTCATCAACACAAGATGAAGATGAAGAACTCAAGAGAGTTGCGGAGATAACAGAACCTTCATCACGTGGAAACGGCAAGAAGTCAAGAACAAAAGAAAGCATGGAGGTCAGGTTCAAAACACAAGATGGAAGAGGTCATGAATATGATGGTAATTCTGCAAGTGGTCGTGTGAGGATTAGTTTGGTAGTGAGTAGTGACAAAGGGAGAGTTGAAAAAAGGCGATGAGCAATAAGAATTTTGAAAATCAACATTCGTTGTTGGTGCAGTCGTAAAAAGAGATGAAGTCGAAAGAAAAAATGTGCCTAAAATTAAAGACACGATGAGACCTTGAATTCTTTTGATAGAAAAAATGTGCCTAAAATTAAAGAAAAAATGTGCCTAAAATTAGTTTAATGGCTCCTGTATATCTGTAAATAGAAACATTTTTTTTCCTGCTGATCTGTGCCTTAGATGTCCTTGCTTGCTGTTTTCCAGGTCTTAGATCTTTGTATGCCTTGGTCGTTCAGCTAGCTCTGCTCCAGCGGGCGGGTGTACCTGCGATAACACTCCGACGCCCAAGTCAGGAAAGGACGAGCAAAAATGTAGGTATTGATGAACAGTGTGTACCTGACAACTGACGCAATGAATGCTTAAATAGTGAGCGTGAGTCGTGCTCGGCCGTTGGATGGACGTACGGACAGATCAGGGCCGTTGATGCGGTTCCTTGCTTTGTGTCCCCGTGGTTGGGCCGATCTAGCGCCAGAGCACTGGATAGTGGGCTTCGGCCCACTCCAGAACAGTTGCCCCCCAAGCCAAGGCCGCTCGTGTGGCGGGCGTAGGCTTGTTTTATGATCATTTCTATGCCCGCGTCTCCGAGCGTGAGACTGGTCTGATGATCGTTTCTGATTCGCGGTGGGCTTCGCTTACGCTCGCATGATACGTGGCTCCTGTCAGGAAGTGACGTTTCGATTTTCCCTAGGGGTCATTAATGGTGCCTCGAATTCTGAAAAAGGTGGCGCTTTGTCATGATGGCGGTCTGGTTTTCAAGGCGTGTGCAAGTGAGGGGTCGTGTCGTTTGGCTTGCTTGCTTTCCAATCTTTATAAATATGTTGCCCCCTCTCCTTCTCAGTTTCCACTTTTATTGTCGGAGCTCAAAAAACGGTCACAAACTCTTAGACCGATCAAAAAGCTTGCTTCTTTATTCTGGCCAGGTGTCTACCCGTGCATGAGTTTCAGCTTAGGCGGTCTTATTCTTCTGGTCGATTGATTTTATTCATCAAGGAGTATACTACCCTTAGACCGAACTTCTCTCCCACGCCAGGTATGCCCTTTTCGTCTTGTTTATTTTGGCTAATTTTGCTTGCATAGGGCGAGGAGGGGGCGTCAGGCTCGGGGTCGACCTTGTCGCCCCCTTCGGCAACTCATCGTTTAGGGTGAGCCTGACTTTCCTTCTCCTCACAGGTCAACGCAGTGGCGCGAACAAAGAAAACTGCGAGAATTTCTGGTCGTCAACCTGCGAGTATGGCTGAGCATGCTCACTCCGGAGATGTCGGCACGAGCGGGTTCCCATCTGAGACATTTTCTTCTACCGATTTTTCTTCTTCATCGTCCTCCGGACGCTCGTCAAACACGGTTGATACCGTCCAGTCTCCCCGAATGAATCCTTCGCCCCCTCCGGTTCCAGTCAACGAGGTACTGCCCGAAGAGCACGATTGGAGGGGTAGGGTTGATGTCGACCGCTCCTGGATATCCTCCGCTATAATCAACGAACGCTCTGTCTTCCCACCTGGTGATGAGGTGTTGCCTCTCTTCACCAAGTTAATAGGTTACGGTGATCAGGAATGGCGAGCGGAGGGCGTAAGACCTGACGAGCATGCTGCCGTAATCCCGAATTCTTTAAAATTTATCATGTATTCCAACGTCCTCCGCGATTTGAGGGTGCGACCTCCCTTTACATTTTTCCAGAGGCGTGTCTTAAGGACTCTTGGTGTCGCCCCTTCTCAACTTCACTTTAATGCTTGGGCGCTGGTTAAGTCGTTCGAGGTAATAATGGCCGCTCTTGATCGGGAGGTAAATTGCCGTCTTTTCTTCTCATTGTTTGACGTTAGTCGCACAGTGGAGATGAGGAGCGAACCCAGGCGATGGGAGCAAGTTTCCTTGAAGGGACGGAAGAACACGATCAGGCTCTTTAAGCCATTTTGCGAATCGGTAAAAACTTGGAGGCACGCTTTCCTCTGGGTCGTTGCTGTTAATGATCGTGCTAAGGCAATGGTGGGAACCGTGGATGACGAAGGTCGCGTTTCCTCAATGAAGTTTCCTCTAGGTTGGTCGCACTCACACTATGATCGCGACACAATCCATTATCGGCATCAAAGGAGGCTGAGCGACTATGATCTTGAGAGTATTCAGATGTTAGAGACCTTGGTTACTTGGCTGCCAGAAGGAGTCATCCCCTGCAATAAATTCGCTTGTCTCCGGACATCCGAGCAAGCCGAAAACAAACTTGGTGTGCCTTTATTTTCGTTTTTACTTTAAACGTGCTTTATTTGCCCTGCCTCCTAATTCATCTTTTTGCTTTTTCAGCTGAAATGACGGGCATCGGTTTTGAAGCTCTTTTGGCGAAGACAAAGTCAAGGAAGCAGAAGAAGGTGTCCTTTGCCTCTTCGTCCCAACCATCTCGCGCTGAAGGCGATCATAGACCTACTGGGGGCGATCAAGGAACAAACTTATCTTCCAAAAAGAGAGATCGGGCTCAAGGTCCTCTGGACGCTATTCCGATCGACCTTGATCCTCCTCAAAAAAGAAGAGAGGTATCAAGGAGGTCGTCTTTAGATTTGGACGATCTCAAGGATGTGGATTTTGAACGTTTGAAGGCCGATCCCCTCCTCTTCGTAGCCGAAATTGCCCAAGAAGCTTCTCAAAAGCTTGCTCGTTACAAATCTGAAGAGGCTGGCCGCCAAGCAGGTATGCGCTTACTTCACAGAAACTTGTGGTTGGAGGGTGATCTTTTGGATAAAACTGACAAGTATAAGTCCGCTCTTGGACATATTACAGATTTGCGAGCAGAGCTCGAGAGCACCAAAAAGAAACTAGAGGATGTTGAGGTCGCCCTCCAACCCACGAAGGACGCACTTGGCGCAGTTACTGCCGAGCGTGATGCGGTCATGACAGCCAAGGTAGATGCTGAGGTCAAACTTGCCACCGCTACTGCTGGTTTGGCCGAGCAGTCTACCAAGGTTATACAGCTGGAGGAGCGGGTGGTCGGTCTTGAGGAGAGTCTGAAGGCCGTCGAAGGCGAGCGTGATCAGGCGAGGGGCGACCTGGAGGCCCTGGAAGACATGACCATCTCTATTGCTAGCGGGCGTTTCGAAGAGGCCGTAGCTCAGATTCGGTATTGTTACCCATCGCTGGAGATTAATACAGAGATAGTAAACAACGACCACTTCCTGAAAAACGGGCAAATCGTTCGCCTCGCGGAGAAAGACGATGATGGGAACGTTATCCAAGAGGAGACGATCGTCTATCGTCGCCCTGAATGAGCTACTCCCTTTGTACTCGTCCGTTTGGACTTTGATTATCTTTGTCTTCCTTTTCACGAATGTATCGTTGTTGCTTTGGGGGTCTCGTGGCCGTCCTTTACTTGTAATCACCTAATAGCCCGGTTTTCTCCGGGTAACTTTTAATGTTAAAACTTCTTTGTCATAATCGTTTATTTAGATTTTTGCTTTATCTAACTATTGAATTCTTCATGTTCGTATGGGTCGGTCTAAGTTCGCGAAGCTACCTGCAAACAGCTTACCAAGTTTCTACTTTAGATTTAGCTCGTTTGCAAGCGAATTCAGACTTAAGGTCGCTTAAGATCGACCCTTGGCAGTTTATCAAACTCGGTTTGAACTTAACTCGCCTTCGGGTTTGTTCGTTATTGGATGGATCAATCACCACAATCAAGAATTTAAGAAATTTCTCGTCGTTCTATCGACGGACGAGCGGGCCTCAATAAAAAACCCCGTAGGGAAAAAGAGTGTCCCGCCCGTTTTGATTTTTATTCATCATTTAACTGGAAACATGACATTCTTTCATATATTACATGGCATCAAGTGAAATATCTTCTAAGGTTTGTTGCATTCCAAGTGTTTGCAATCATCCCTCCACTCATGGTCTTTAAGATATATGCTCCTTTGCCCGTCTTGGCAGCTACTCTGTAGGGTCCTTCCCAAGTTGCGGCTAGCTTGCCCTGGCCAGCATTCTTCTGACCGATATCTGCCTTTCTTAGGACGAGCTGTCCCACTTCAAATGACCTAGGAACGACCTTGGCGTTGTGTCTTGTGGCCATGTTCTGTTTGACCAACGCCTCTTTGAGTGCTGCTTTGTGCCGCAGTTCTTCCACTAGGTCAAGCTCTTCTCTCGTTGCCTGCTCGTTTTCGGATGGCTGTAGAGGATTAGCCGTTCTCCAAGTCAATTCTCCCATTTCCACAGGGATCAGTGCGTCCGTTCCATAGACCATCCTGAAGGGGGGCTCTCCCGTGGTTGAGTGTGGCGTGGTTCTATACGCCCATAGCACAGAGGGAAGCTCTTCTGCCCACCTTCCCTTGGCTTCATCCAGTCTTCTCTTTAGCCCCCTAAGGATGACTCTGTTGGCCGCCTCCGCCTGCCCGTTTGTTTGCGGGTGTTCGACCGACGTAAAACGCTGTTTTACGCCTAGTTCGACTAGAGTTTCTTGGAAATGTCGGTCCGTGAATTGTGTGCCGTTGTCTGACACGATCACTTCGGGAATCCCAAACCGTACCAAGATGTTTCTTTTGACGAACTTTAGGCAATTCTTCGAAGTGATTTTGGCTAAGGGCTCGGCCTCGATCCATTTTGTGAAGTAGTCCACTGCGACGATCAGAAATTTAAACTGACCAGGGGCGAGGGAAAAGGGTCCTAACAGGTCGATTCCCCACCATGAAAACGGCCATGGAGAAGTCGAACAGTTGAGCTCGGTTGGAGGTGCAACGTGGGTATCTGCGTGCCTCTGGCACTTGTCACATTTCTTGACTAGGTCTTTCGCATCTGCCTCCATCGTGGGCCAGAAGTAGCCCGCTCTTAAAGCCTTCTTTGCCAAAGCTCGTGAACCCAAGTGGTTCCCGCAGATTCCTTCATGAATCTCCTTTAACACATAGGCCGCTTCTGCTGGGAGGAGGCACTTGAGCAGGGGCATGGTGAATCCTCTTCTGTAGAGTTGCTCGTTAATTATTGAGTACGACGATGCTTGCCTGCGAACGAGAGCAGCTTCTTTTGGGTCGCTGGATTCCTCCCCGTTCTTTATGTAGTTAAAGATGGGGTCGATCCAGGACGGCGTTGATTCGATCGTACATATCTCTGCTCCTAAGGCCGTATCTAACCTCACACTTGGTTGAGATAGGACTTTTTGTATTACGCTTCTATGGTTACCATTTTTCTTGGTGCTCGCTAGTTTGGACAAGATGTCCGCCCTAGCGTTTTCCGACCTTGGGACGTGCTTGACTTCAGCATGCTCGAATTTCTTCATCAACTCTTTGACCTTCGCCAAATATTTCTGGAGTATCTCGTCTTTGGCTAAAAAGACGTCTTTGATCTGGGAGACCGCTAGAAGTGAGTCTGATCGAAGCTCCACCCTTTTGACTTGCATCTCTAAAGCGAGCAACAGCCCAGCGATGCAGGCCTCGTATTCGGCCTGATTGTTAGAAGTTGGGAACGAGAAGGCCAAGGAGACTTCAATGGTCGTCCCTTCCTCATTTTCAAGAATTAAGCCCGCTCCGCTGCCTTTACCATTGGACGATCCGTCAACGTGCAAAGTCCATGAGTTCTGAACTGGGTTTTCTGACCCTGGGGTTAATTCTGCGATAAAATCGGCTAAGACTTGTGCTTTTGCAGACGATCTAGGCTCATACTTTATTCCGAATTCTGATAATTCTACAGCCCATTTGATCATTCTGCCCGCTAGATCTGGGCTATGCAAGATTTGCCTGATGGGTTGGTCGGTGCGTAAGGTGATCTGGTGGGCCACAAAGTATGGTCTCAACCTTCGGGCTGAGACAATCAATGCCAGAGCCAACTTCTCAATCCTCTGATATCTTAGCTCGGGTCCTTGCATAACTTTGCTGACAAAGTAGATTGGATTCTGTTTCGTCCCTTCTTCTCGTACCAAAACGGCAGCCAAAGCCTCGTCCGTGATGGACAAGTACAAATAAAGAGTTTCCCCGGGTTCGGGATCGTCAAAATTGGAGGTTCTGCCAGAGATGTCTTCAATTGTTCGAGGGCCTGGTCGCACTCGGGCGTCCACTCAAATGTGGTCTCTTTTTTCAACAATTTAAACAAGGGCAAAGACTTGTTTGCTGCCTTTGAGATGAAACGAGAGAGAGCGGCCACCATACCATTGAGTTTCTGTATTTCTTTTTTGGTCGTTGGTGGTCTCATTTCAGTCACTGCTCTACATTTGTCTGGGTTGGCTTCAATTCCCCTTTCTGTGAGATGGAAACCAAGGAATTTGCCCGCTCTAACCCCAAAAGTGCATTTTTCTGGATTGAACCTTAACGAATTCTTTCTGGCTTCTTTGAATACTTCTTTCAAGTCGTTTACATGGGTTTGGTCCTGCTTGGTTTTGACAATCATATCGTCCAAATACACTTCCACCGTTTTCCCTATCTGATCCTGAAAGACATGGTTCATCATGCGCTGGTAGGTCGCTCCAGCGTTCTTCAATCCAAATGGCATGACCGTGTAACAGAAATTTCCCTTGTCCGTCATGAATGCGGTCTTCTCTTGATCTGGTGGGTGCATGGCAATCTGATTGTACCCGAAATAGGCGTCCAAGAAAGACAGGATCTTGTATCAACTTGCATTATCGACAAGACGATTGACACTTGGGACGGGAAAAGCATCCTTCGGGCATGCTCGGTTGAGATCGGTGTAGTCCACGCACATCCTCCACTTTCCATTCGCCTTCCTGACCAAGACGACATTGGATAACCACGTGGTGTATTTTATTTCTTTAATGAACCCTGCTTCGAGCAGGTCTTCAACGGCTTTGCATGCTGCTCGAGCTTTTTCTTCCTTCTGAACTCTTCTTTTTTGAGCCACCCATTTTACTCCCGGATCCACAGCTAAGTGGTGGCAGGCTACTTGGGGTGGGATACCGGGCATGTCGGCCGTACTCCAAGCGAACAGGTCCGCATGATCCTTCAGACATTGAACGAGCTCATCCCGAACCTCAGGGGGAAGGTTTTTCCTTATTTTGATCGTTTTCTCCGGGTCGTCACCTAGCATGATGCGATAGAATTCCCCGTCTGGTTCAGGTCGCTTGATTCGTTTCTTTAGCTCTTTAGTCAGAAGATCGTCCCCTTCTTCTTCTTCGCTATCAGGGTCATAGCGGGCATCTAGGTCGGCCAGGTTAATTTGCCCGCCGCTTTTCATTTCTTTCTCTATTTCTATCGCTACGCTTTTCCCTTTTTCTTTAAGCCCCAAAAGGAACACTCGCTTGGCGGACAATAAGTCTGCCTGGATGGTGGAAACTTCCCCAGCTTTGGTGTAGAATTTCATTTTCAAGTGGACGGTGGAGGGCACTGCTTCCAAACGGGCAAGGGTTGGTCTACCAATGATACATTGATACACGGACTTACATGGTAACACAATGAAATCCGTCCTGACGGTCCTACAGAGGGGATTCTCTATCGTGTCGTCCCCAAAAGTTACCATCAGCTCTATCCGTCCTATAGGAGTTGTCGAGGCTCCATTAAACCCGGTCAAGACCGTTCCTCTATACGGCCTCAGATCATCCTTTGAAAATTTTAGGACGTCCAAAAGGTCTTCAAATATTATGTCTGCCGAACTCCCTTGGTCCACCAATATTCTCCTAACCTCCGTGTTTGCCATTACTGCTACTATGACTAAGGGAACCTCGTAGTTGGGGGTTCCATCAATGAGATCCTCGTCTCCAAAGGAGATGGGTGGTCGCCCACTAAGTGGTCGTGGAGCCAAGGTCGAGGCAACGCTCATGATTTCGTCCCATCTCCTTTTGATCGATCTGTTGGTCGAGGCGTTGGTGGGGACTCCTCCCGAGATTACCATGGCGACTGGCCTCCCTCTTGACTTTCTCGTGTCTACTGGGTCTTCATCATCGTCGCCTTCTTCTACGACTTTGATCGTTTCATTTGCCTCTGCTTTCCCCTCCTAGGTGAACGTGCCACTTGCCTTTCTCGCGTTTCACCGTTATCTCTTTTCACATATTGAGTCAATTTTCCTCTTCTGATTAGGGCCTCCACATCATCTTTAAGAGCCATGCAATTGTTGGTGTCATGCCCGTTGCTCTTGTGGTATCTACAGTATTTTTTTGATGGGCGCTGCCCGTCTTTAAGCACGAGAGGTTCTGGTGGTTTAATATCCCTGAATTCAGTGTTCGCACATTCCGCCAATATGTTCGCGTACGAAGTGTTCAACTTGGTGCGCTCAGCGAACCTTTTGGCCTTATTTTCCTTGCTCGTGCGACTGCCGTTATACTCTTCCCTAATCCTTTGATCTTTTTCTGGTCGCGGGCGCTGACTCATGCCCGCCTCGGCGGCTTCTATGGCGGTCGTTCTTTCCTCGTAATTCATGAATCTTTGAGATCGCCTGAGGAACGTCTCCAGGTCTCTGGGAACGTGGAGTCCCACTTCTACTTCAAAACGAGTTCCTCTTAAGAGTCCTGTCCTTAGGAAGAACAACCTCTGGTTGTCGTCTAAGTTCCTGACTTGGTCGGCTTCTCGGTTGAACCTTTCCACATAACTCCTCAAAGACTCCTCCGGACCCTGTCTGATGGCGATCAGAACATCTTGGGACTTTGGTTTGACTCTAGAAGTTGTAAACCGAGCGGTGAACACCCTTGCCATCTGTTCCCAGGATGAAATGGTATTGGGTTTAAGCTCGGTGAACCAATCCAACGCTGACCCCTCTAAAGTAAGGGGAAAGATCTTGCATTTGACCGGCCCGGGCGCTCCACGACACTTCATCATAATATCAAAGTGCTTTAAATGAGCGTCCAGATCTTTCATGCCGTTGTACATCTTAAGGTCGGTTGGAGGCTTCTGCAAAGAGCGCGGGATGCGGAATTCGTCTATCTCTCTAGTATACGGTCCAAGTCCGGCGTCCCGTCTATCTTGACCGTAGTGTTTGGCGTAAGCTTTCGATCGATACGAGCATCGTTCGATAGATCGGCTTCGAGAACGGGCGGGCGAAACGGTCGAACCGTGGGAGGAACCTTCGTGCGACGATTCTTCGGGCCAGTAAGTATAATCAGTCGTGGACGGGTTCTTTCTTGGTGGGGTGGTCGCTCCTCCTCGTCCCCTCCTCTGGGGTGGAGATCGATGGACCAGCTGCCTTCGCGGAGGCGATCGATGGGCCCATGAAGGGCGCGCCCGCACGGTTGAAGCTCCCTCATGGTGAGGTCGCTGCTCTGGTGCAGTGTACGCTCTCCTTGAGGCGATCTGATCTTCTAGGTATGTGAGGCGGTCATCATTGCGATTCAGAGCCTGATTACGGTCGCGCAGTAGTTCTCGGAGTTCTTGGACCAGGTCGGCAGGGAGTTCCACGGTAACCTGTTGTGCGGGGGTGGCGCTGATGCCTTCAACACCTGCCGGAGGTGGTCGAGTGGGGATTTCAGCCACACTTTGTAGACGAGCGGTGGCCCTTGGTCGGCCCCGAGCTGCCTTTGGTGGCATCCGTACGAATGGTGGAAAGCGCGCGGGCTCCCACTGAGGTCGCCAATTGATCTGTGCCTTAGATGTCCTTGCTTGCTGTTTTCCAGGTCTTAGATCTTTGTATGCCTTGGTCGTTCAGCTAGCTCTGCTCCAGCGGGCGGGTGTACTTGCGATAACACTCCGACGCCCAAGTCAGGAAAGGACGAGCAAAAATGTAGGTATTGATGAACAGTGTGTACCTGACAACTGACGCAATGAATGCTTAAATAGTGAGCGTGAGTCGTGCTCAGCCGTTGGATGGACGTACGGACAGATCAGGGCCGTTGATGCGGTTCCTTGCTTTGTGTCCCCGTGGTTGGGCCGATCTAGCGCCAGAGCACTGGATAGTGGGCTTCGGCCCACTCCAGAACACCTGCAAAATTGTTATTGATACATGTGTAAATAACTACATGTTACTATGATAGCTTCTTTTGATACTTCTATATCTGGACCCAAAATTAGCTTAAGGCCATATTTTGCTTTTGATCTAAACCACTACTACATATAAATTTAGAACTCAAAATAAACCACTACTATATATATATATATATATATATATATATATATATATATATATAGTGGTTATTGTTATTATGTACATCCGGTCTAAGTGAACCCAGTCCGGATTTTGAAACTCACAATAAACCACTATTACATAATAAGTATCTACTGTAAAGCGTGGAAAACAGGCCCGAAGGGCCCGTCTTCCCCCTAGTAATTAATAGAATAGATTTAAAAAGAAAGAAGAAAGGCTAAAAAATAGGTTTTTTTATTTTTTTGTGCTTAACATGAGTGGCCTCCTGCTCCTACGTATCTCAAGGTGCGATGGAGAAATAAAAGGTTTGGTTGGTTTGTGTATTTTATTTTAGGGGTTCTGAGACCAATGAAATAGGGGCAAGGGCCCACTCCTGTCTCCCAAAGAAGTTGACTAATTCAACTTTGAATTCTCCCAATAAACTTCTTAAGGTCATAAAAAAACAAAAAATAGAAACACATCTATTTCCTCAAAACAAAACAAAAATTCAAAAAATAGGGGATTACAAATTATCTGCTTCAAATAGGAATTTCAGGACCTAATCCGTAACAGTTTATTTGTGGCCCTAAGAAGTTGACTAACCCGACAGTACAGTCGACTTAATCCCCCATTTTTGAAATTATTTATTTAAATATATTATAGGATTTTTTGGAAAAGGATTTTTTTTTGAATATAAAAAGAAATGGATAAAATGAAGAGGGGTGTGAAGTAGTAGAAATGGGGGTGCAAAGAGCATCATGGGGTTGCATTTTTAAAAAGGTGGTGTGAACAACAGGGCCCAGTTCATTTTTGAACGGGCCTATGTGAATACAAAAAAAGGCTTTTAATAGGGGGCGTATAAAGCAATTGGCGGCGTGTAAAAAAGCATTCTAAAATTTAGGATATATAATTCAATTCAGCATCTCCATGCATGATTAAGAAATTATTACCTAGTCGATCTCACATTAATGTGTATATATCCATAAAATAACAACACAGACTATAAATAATCTCATTAATAATAATAATTCCAGTCGATAACATCCGCTGCTGTTTTAAAAAAAAAAACTGCAATTTCCTGCGGAGATTTACTGCTGAGGAATTTCCTGCGGAGATTTACCGCGGAATTCCTGGAAATCCACATAAACTATTATCCACAAACGAGAGCCTTGATCCGCTGAAAATTTCGCAGGAAATGTCAAAACTTCTAGTGGTGGCTGTTTCCTCGAGCAATAAACGCTCCTTTAGGGATTCTAGTTTCTCCTCCTTTTTGGCTCGAATTTGTGACGAAACCTTCTCTTCATAACCTGGAGCATTCACAATCTTCTCTAATCTTTCTATTTGCCTACACAATAAAAACTCCGGTCTTTGAGCATCTCAAGTTGCGTTGAAAACACACAAAAATTCTAAAATTTATTAAAATGTTTTACAATGATACGAGTACATAAATGCAAGATTAAAATTAACATACTTCTTCAACTCATCTATCTTCTTCGCCTTTGCTAGCTCAGCTTCGGCAGAACTAATTCCCTGAAGCTCTAGATAAACAGAAAGGCTTTCATTTACGACAGCATCAGCATATCCAGATGGAACAGCTTCATTTTCAGTGATTACCTGTGAATCAGATAATTAGCAATTTCGCATTAAAGGTGAAAAAAATTTAAATCAAGTGAAATGAACATGGGATACATCATACATGATAAATGACAAAAACAAAACAAACAAAACACAAGGAATGCATGAGATGATAACACAGTACATCAACTTGTACGACTTACTGTCAAAGAGGATAGATTAGCTAGTGTTGCAATCTCCAGGTGATGTCTGTTAATAATCTCTGCAACCACCAGTGTTCGATAGAGAACAAAAGCTGGAACCCTATCAATGTGCATCATTTTTGGAATCAGCAAAGCAAATTAGATTGAATAACAGTCAAATTTGTAAAGAAACTAATACTCAACATAAATATGCACTCTCAAGATTTGTGCTGATTTTAAGACCCTGCAGTTGATTGTAATTGAGGGGGCCGTGGTCTAAATTAAATATGCACTCTCAAGATTTCATACATTTTTGTTAGACATAATACACTGCACATATCGTCAAGCGAGGTCGGCAAAAGTTAAATTCAATATGACCTCTACCAAATTTAGCAAATTGGTCCGCACCGAAATTATTTTCTCGAAAACTGTGATTGAACAAAGGCGTCCCCTCAAAAGTTTTGAATGTTTAATCATCATATCTAACATGTACATTTTGCTACAATTATTCGAAAAAGTCTTAAAACTTTTCAATTAATCATATCTAGCATGAGTTTTGTTTTATGCCCCACAAATTATTTTTATTTTTTGATTTTTCCCTTTTTTAATAAATTTTGTGAGTTACATTTTTCTTAAAAAAAGGAAAGAAAATTGCTACAATTATTCTTAGTTTATAAGATATATTAAACTTATTATTTTTGGTTTTTTCAGTTATTGTTGAGTTTTGAAAGTTCAAATTTATTTGGCATTTATCATATTGAATGTGAACTAGGAAGAGAGAAATAGCAAAAATAGGTACACTACTAATACTACTAGTCTTCATGTTCACAATGTGCAATGGCAAAATAACATTTTAAGGTAAAGTTTTATCCAGCCAAAGTAGTAGGCTAACTATGCAATAATTGACCTGACATAATAGCATTTTAAGGTAGAATTTTATCCCGCCAACTTGATTTCAACGTTGTTTCTAGTGTCGAGGAAAGAAAAGGCAAAAGTGTTGGGAGATGTTGGCAGGAAATTGTTGAGTTTAATAATTTCATTAATGATATGGACCTTATTGATGTAATTGTATCTAGGAAGAAATTTTCTTGGTATTGCTCTGACGACGTGTTTATGAGTCGTTTAGACCGGTTCCTTCTATCGGAAGGGCTTATTTCGTTTTTGAATGTCTCGGGGCAATGGATTGGAGACCGAGACATATCAGATCATTGTCCAATTTGGCTTATTCGTAGTATCAAGGAATGGGGACCTAAACCATTTCGTTTCATTAGTGGTTGACTGGAGAATTCTGAGTTTCGTCAGTTTGTAAACTCTTATTGGGCTGAGTTTGCTATTAATAGTAATAAGGCTTATGTATTGAAGGAGAAGTTGAAGTTGTGCAAAGTCAAATTGAGAAGGTGGAACAAGGAGGTGTTTGGTGTGCTTGATTTGACTATTGAGAGTTGGTCAAGGATCATAATGGGCTAGATATCTTACTTGAGGAATCTTTTGATAATGAGGTGGTTTAGCAAAGGAAAGAAGTTGCTAATACGTTTTGGAAGTGGATGAGGTAAAGTTTAGAGTTAAAAGTCACTTCGAGAATTGTTTTGAGGAACCACTCAAAGGTCGCCAATTCTTGGAGGGTTAGAATTCAAACAAAGTTCTAGTGACGCCAATGGTCTTTTGTTGACGCCTTTCACGGAACAGGAGATTAAGGGAGCAGTTTGGGATTATGATGGTGATAAAAGTCCGGGGCGGGGCAGATTCAGTTTGAAGTTCATAAAAGATAGTTGAGGCTTATTGCGTGGGGATAAGTGGCTTTCTTTAATGAATTCCACGTGAAGGCATCCCTCCCAAATGCTTTTTCGACTTCTTTTATTGCTTTAATCCCAAGAAAGACAAATTTAGGCCTATATGTTTGATTGGGAGCATGTACAAAATCTTGGCAAAGTTGTTAGCTAGCAGATTGAAGAAGGCACTCTCCAGTGTTGTACCTAAATGTCAATCAGCTTTTTTGGGAGGTCGAAACATTTTAGATGGTGTATTGATGGTGAATGAAATCATTGACATGGCAAAATGAGACAAGGAAGATTGTTTGCCTTTCGAGGTTGATTTTGAAAAGGCCCATGACTTTATTTCTTCGAAGTCCTTGGTATTCATGATGGAGAGATGGGTTTTAGTTCAGAGTGATTAGATGGATGAATTCTTGAGTTTTTTCTAGCTCTATGTCGGTGTTGGTCAACGGTAGTCCTACTAAGGATTTTCAAGTTAGAAGAGGCCTCAGGCAATGCGACTTTCTTTTGCCATTCCTTTTCTTGATTGTTGCTGAGGGTTTGTCGGCTATGATGGCTAAGGCGGTGGATATAGGCTCTTTTGTTGATTATAAGGTTCATGATAATCTCCATTTTCTACGTTGCAATTTGCCGATGATACTATTATGTTGGGGAAAGCTAATCGGGGAAACCTTTGGAGCATCAAATTGATTCTTAGATGCTTTGAGCTTGCATCGGGGTTGAAGGTCAATTTTCACAAAAGTGAACTTATAGGGATTAATGTCTCGGAGGATTTCTTAAATTCAGCTTCTACTTTTCTTCATTGTCATACATAATCTATTCCCTTCAAGTTTTTGGGCATACCCATGGGAACAAACCCAAGACGTTGCTCAACTTAAACCGATGATTGTTAAACATTGAAAGAGATTATCTTTGTGGCAAGGGCACTATCTCTCGATGAGTGGTCGGGTAACTCTTATTAAGTCTGCGTTAAATAGTATTCATCTTTACTTTTTATCGTTTTATAAGGCGCCAAAGATGGTGTTGAACAGATTGATTAAGATACAATGAGATTTTCTTTGGGGTATTAAAGGCGTCCGGGGAACGTATTGGGTGGCCTGAGAGAAGGTGTGTAAGTCTAAGGAGGAAGGTGGCCTAGGTGTTAAAAATAATGAGTTGATCAATATATCTCTTTTGGCGAAATGGAAGTGGCGTTTTTTGATGGATGATGAGGCTTTTGGAGGGGGTATTCTTTCTTTTAGATATGGTGATTTTAGTTCTATTCTATTCAATGGTTCAACATCATCGGATAGAAGAAAATATTCTTTGTGGTACCGTGATCTTCAGAATGTGGGTAATGATAGATTTTTGGAGGGGTGGTTTGAGGCGATTATCAGAAGGGGCTTGGGTGGTGGTCGGGGCGTGGATGTTTGGCACCACCGTTGGATTGGACAACGCCCTTTTGATAACTCTATTTTATATAGAGTTATTTATGCATCTAAACCTAAATGATTACTTAGTTCTAAGTAAGAATAAATAGTAAAAATAACTAAATAAATAAAATTACAACATTCAAAGTTTTAAGAAGGGTTATGTTTATGTTTAAGCAGTTTGCATATATTTTGGTATTTTGATGTGTTTGTTCAGTGCACCTGCATGTGATGCCCCTGCACCAGAAAGCAACAATGCACCTGCATTAGATGCATCTGCACCGGAAACAGACTACAATGCTTGAAGAATTTCTAGACTATCAAAATGCACCAACACTCAATTGACATCATGCTTAGTCATAAAGGCACATGCAACTTGCAAATTTCGGTGCCTACCATAAAAATATAGCTTTGAAGAGTCACTCACTTAGGGACACATGTTCATCCATTAATGGACCTCCCTTCTTGGTTGAGTGATGGATTTTAATTACTTTATGGGCTAGAATGATAAAGGCAACCCTAACTTCACCATCAAGCAAACTCTCACATGAATGAAAGCTCAATTTGAAGCCTATATAAAGACATTCACTCTTCATTTGTAATATACACTTCCATTCCATATCATAGCAGAAGATACACTAAGTCAGTTAGTTTAATTTTCATTTTTCATTCTCCTGTAAGAAGACAAGAAAGGAATTGGCAACTTCTTTCTTTACTTCAACAACAACCACATAGTGCTGGCTGAATGCAGAGAAGTTAATGCACCTGCATCATTTGGCAATTTCTTGTAAAGGAACTCCAACTGTGTAATCTTTACCTTGTTGTTTTCCTTTTGTGATTTCAGTTATATTAATATGACTTATTCAGTTTATATATGTTTTGTGATGTCTAGCATGAACTAAAACTCTTTTGGTTGAGATGTTTTAACCTTTTAATGATCTTTAAAATTAGTTATTGTGTTCATATGTGATGTGTGCATTTTAGTTCTTGTTTTATACTTCTTTCAACACTTATTTTGAGGTTGATCGCTTTCCAGTTTAGTTTAAGCGTGTAAATGAACATGTGTCATTTTTTGGTCCTTAGTTTTAATTTTCGACGCTAGATCTTGTAATTTTTAATTTTCTGTAATTTTAATGAATATGGCTATCGGTAAAGGTTATTGAAAAGCCACTAGGAACAGTTTCTCATTCCCATGCCTCACTCTCACTCATCTCCGATTCTCTCACTTTCCCCTTACTTCATCTCCCTCACATGTACATACAAATCTCTCATTTCCCACCTCCTCTCAAAATGTTCTCACCTCACTCATATCCTTTTTTTTGGCTCCTCCCTCTAAGAACGTCGTATCATCTCTCTCTCTTTTTGCTCCAGATTTCCTCATCAAAGTTTCAGATCTCCTCCTTACACCTTCAAATCGCTCCTCACAACTTCAGATTCGACATGCAATGACGCTATTTCAACCTATAATTTTTTCAGTTCAATTTCAGCGTGTAGATGAACATGTACCCTTTTTTGCTCCTCACTTTTATTTTTTTGTGCTAGATCTTGTAATTTTAAAATTTCTGTAATTTTAATGAATAGAGCTACTCGTAAAGGTTATTGGAAAGTAATTGGGAATGGTTTCATTTTGAAATAATGATTTTTTTAAATGATTTCATTTATTGATTTTTTTGAAATGTACATGCAAATATCTCATCTCCCACCTCCTCTCAAAATGTTCTCACCTCACTCATATCCTCTTCTTTTTTCTCCTCCCTCTAAGAATGTCGTATCATCTCTCTCTTTTTGCTCCACATTTCCTCATCTAAGTTTCAGACTATCGGTAAAGGTTATTGGAAAGCCATTGGGAACAATTTCTCATTCCCATGCCTCACTCTTCCTCATCTCTAATTCTCTCACCTTCTCCTTAATTCATCTCCCTCACATGTACATACAAACCTCTCATCTCCCACCTCCTCTCAAAATGTTCTCACCTGACTCATATCCTCTTATTTTTGCTCCTCCCTCTAAGAACGTCGTATCATCTCTCTCTCTTTTTGCCCCAGATTTCCTCATCAAAATTTTAGAGGGAACGTCGTATCCATACTGTTCTGCTTGTTGGATGTTCTAGGATAGGAAATGACTTAATTACAGTTTTGGTCCCCCTATTTTCACCAACTCACGATTTTAGTCCCCCAAGAATTTTTTTCACGAATTTGTCCCTCTATTTTCACTAACTCACGATTTTAGTCCCCCTATTTTCCCTATTTGTGAAATCAAAGTCCCCCACCCCCTATAATTTGGTCAAATTTGGCGCTGAGTTGTCAGATACTTCACTTATCGTGGCAGACACACTGGCTTCCTTTGTTGAAATTAAACATAAAAATTATTATTATATTTTATTATTATTACAAAATTTGTTTTTTAATTATTATATCTAATAAATAAAAATTTCGTCTTCTTCATTCGACATTTCCTTTCCCTTCGTGAACCCATTTGATATTTAATAAATAAAAATGTCATGTTCACAAATTTCAATTGGTTTGCTTTTGAAGGAGCGATGCTGGGTTTGGGATTAGGGTTCGCAAAGGGAGAGGAAGTATCGAATGAATAAGAATATTGAATTTTTATTTATTAAATATAATAACTAAAAAATAATTTTGGTAATAAAAATCATAATTTTTATGTTTAAATTCTAACAAGGCAAACCAGTGTGTCAACCACGTAAGATAAGTGAAGTGACTGACAACTCAACGCCAATTTTGACCAAATTATAGGGGTGGGGGACTTTGATTTTATAAACTGAGAAAATAGGGGGACTAAATTCATCAAAAAATTCTAGAGGTACTAAAATCGTGAGTTTGTGAAAATAGGGGGACTAAATTCGTGAAAAAAATTATTGGAAGACTAAAATCGTGAGTTAATGAAAATAAGGGGACGAAAACTGTAATTAAGGCATACGAAATTTGGTTCGTAATTTTTTCTTCTTTTCAAGATAATAATTTGTAAATAAGCATTCCAATGTATAAATCTATAATCAATGTTTTTAAGATAATAAATCTATAGTCAATTTAAAAGCAAATAGTTGACATAAATATGATTTTTTTTACCAAAGACATAAATATGATTTTAATCACTAGAAATATGTTATATTTGGATTTGGTCACCTAAAAAAGTTTTGTAAACCTTTTGTTCCCTCGTGTTTAAAAAATTATGAACTATATAAAACAAGTCTACCAAATGAGCATTTTCATTTTCTCATCTTTAAAACAATTTTAAGAAATATGATTGCCAAACAGGTTATTCTTAATATTGTAAAAAAATATATTAATATGTACCGGGGGAGAGTAATATGCACCCCAACCCGAACTATACAGTAGGCAAAAAAGACTCCTTTGAAGCTAGAGACTCAGTCCAGCTGTTTCCTCAAGCAATAAACGCTCCTTTAGGGATTCAAGCTTCTCCTCATTCTTGGCTTGAATTTGTGATGAAACCTTCTCTTCATAACCTGGAGCATTCACAATCTTCTCTAATCTTTCTATTTGCCTGCACAATAAAAACTCCAGTCTTTGAGCATCTCAAGTTGTGTTGAAAGCACACAAAAATTCTAAGCATAAAATGAGTCAAGTTTATTAAAATGTTTTACAACAAGTACATAAATGCATGATTAAAATTAACATACTTCTTCAACTCATCTATCTTCTTCGCCTTTGCTAGCTCGACTTCCGCAGAACTAATTCCCTGAAGCTCTAGATAAATAGAAAGGCTTTCATTTACGACAGCATCAGCATATCCAGATGGAACAGCTTCATTTTCGGTGATTACCTGTGAATCAGATAATTAGCAAATTCGCATTAAAGGTGAAAAAAATTTAAATCAAGTGAAATGAACATGGGATACATCATACATGATAAATGACAAAAACAAAACAAAACACAAGGAATGCATGAGATGATAACACAGTACATCAACTTGTACGACTTACTGTCAAAGAGGATAGATTAGCTAGTGTTGCAATCTCCAGGTGATGTCTGTTAATAATCTCTGCAACCACCGGTGTTCGATAGAGAACAAAAGCTGAACGCCTATCAATGTGCATCATTTTTTGAATCAGCAAAGCAAATTAGATTAAATAACAGTCTAATTAGTAGAGATACTCAACATAAACAACTACGACGAAGTTCTATGGAGAGGTCATCGCCTCCCTAAATGTTTTGTTGCACTTGATTGACAGAAGAAAAGCCGAAACACGAAAGCAAATATTGCTTTTACATACCTGTCACGTCTCTCTTTTGCCAGTGACCTGACAGATTTTACAATAGATTCCAAAAGGTCCATCTCATTTTCTACCACTTCATTATTCCAGCTCTGAGAAAAAAATAACAAAATAAAATAAAAACACAACCAAACAAATAATTTTATATTATTTAATAGCAAATTCGTGCTAAAACCAATTTTCTATAAGCAAACATTGCTCAGTCATGCTTGACACTCTCAACAGACAAAGAGAGGGGGGCAATACCGCAATTCTATTACATCCATAGTCGTGAAGAAGATCAATTAATGAAGAGAAAATTAAAGTGAATGTACACAAAAGGCTATCTGAAAATAGACAATGATTTAATTTATATTATTAAGGGAAAACATTAAAACACACTTACCTCTATTGTTGATGGATAATCACATATCATGATAGATTCTGCCCTCTTACATTCCCTGGGTGAAGGAAGGCGTTGCCACAATTCTTCCGTGACAAAAGGCATAAAAGGATGAAGCAGCCGCAGGCCATTGTCTAGACAAAACCATAAAGTATCTTGTGCAAAGCGTCTTTCGGAAGCAAACTTCGGATCATTACCAGAAAAGTAAGGCTTAATCACTTCAATAAACACATCACACAACTGATACTGCCACCAAGAATACACAGCAGTGGCAGCCTGAGAGAACTCATATGATTCAAGAGACTTGATTGTTTTAGATATTGTTTTATTCAACACAGAAAGTATCCACTGGCAGCTAAATGGGAGAACATATGAAGCCAAATTTGCAGGAGGAATATAATCATCTCCGAGCTTGCTCATCGCAAATCGTACTGCATTCCATAATTTGTTACACCATTGGCGATACCCAACCACCCTTTGAATATCTAGGTTGATTTTGTCAGACTGAAATTAATGAATTGAAAACAGCAGTAGCGTTAATTAAACTAGTGGAAAAAATACCATGCAAACATTTGTAAGAGATTAATACCTGAGCTGTGTATGAGACCAGCGCAAAACGGAGAGCATCAGCACCACATTGATCAATACCATTTGGAAAGTCCTTCTTCTGACCCTCCATGGCAACGGCTAGCTCTTTGGACTCAAGGTTACCGCCTTCTAATCTCTTATGTAGACCTTCTAGTGATATCCCATTTATCACTTCAATAGGATCGATAACATTCCCTAAAGACTTAGACATCTTGCGACCATGTGCATCACGAATCATAGGGTGCAAATAAATCTGCATAGATGTGGAGGTACGTCTGTCAGAAGGCCATAGATAAAATTTTCTATGCATGAAAGAAAGATTGGTTAGCTTTGCTCCATTCGTGTTTTCACTTTATGCTTTTCTTCACCAAGGGTCTCTAATCCTCATCCTTTTTGAGTCTTAGTTTCTATCAAAATAATTTATTAATTTATGAAAAAGAAAACTTGGCCATGCATGACAAAAAATCAAAGTTCATATGTATACTACGTGAACAGACCACCTAAATATCACGCCAAATTCATTAAGCATTTACAATGATATAGCTATCCCCAAGTGATCAGCACAGATAGTAACCTCACCTTGCTAAACGGCAAGTCCTCACCCAACTTCATTCCTAACATTACCATACGAGCAACCCAGAAAAAGAGGATATCATGGCCAGTTTCCAAGACAGAAGTTGGATAGAATGTTTTCAGGTCTTCTGTGTCATCAGGCCATCCCAGAACAGTTAATGGGAACAGTCCAGAAGAAAACCATGTATCGAGAACGTCAGGATCCCGGCTTAAACGAAACTTCTTTCCATTAAACCTTTTGCTAGCCTCATCTTGGGCCTCCTCTTCATTTCTTGCCACTACCCAATGATCATCATAAGCACCCAATTCCTGCAGTTTGTCATCCTCTAAAGTGGCGTACCATGCAGGTATTTGGTGACCCCACCATAGTTGCCGTGAAATGCACCAATCACGTATGTTTTCCAGCCATCTGTAAAACTTGCACCTTGATTAATACATGATTAAATTCTACAATTATAGGCACGTGAGAAGATAATTAGATTTGAGAGCATGCCAAGTTCCCAAACCACAATATTTTTTTGTCATAAATATAAAACTAACACCACTAAAAATTCATTTACAATTTTTTACAATAATAGCAGCCTTCTGTGTTTACCCAGTACTTGGTTGAATATAAAAAAACAGAGATGTTGAAATCGTGAAATAGGTAGAGAAGGAAAAGAGAAAACAAACTTTGAATATTAAAAGGTAATATTGATATACGATGTGTAACAGGCTAACAATGTTACAAAATACAATTAGCTCTATCTATGCTAATAGTAGACTCCAAAGTATTTAAGGAAACCAAACACAAAATATAATAAAACATAAACCACAACTAAGAGATCATCTAAGATAGTCCAAAAATTTTATGATACAGTATTGATATTACAAGACATCTTCTATATCTTTAGACACAAGGAAAGAAGTGATAAATAATTGAATTGACTGTATTTATCAATACTTCTACGGCCTTAGTTTCAATCTTCAGCTGATCAGCTCTACAAGGTATAGTCAAACTCAATCTTAAAACATTTCTCCCTAAAAGTTACAAAATAATGCTATAATTTTACAGAATGTAGAGATGCTAAAATATAACTAAGGGGTGGAGCCCATGCATTATGGTTGAAAACTTGAAATCCTAGACCACGTTTCAGAGTGCTCCAAAAATAAGTTTTGCAACTGTTCATTATGAGAAATGAGAAATTACAAAAGGAAAACAATGAATAAATAAGCACCTCTTCCATTCAGCCAAATATTGTTTTGGAATAATCTCAAGCGTTCTGTTTTCCTCATCTGTGGCAGCATCAAGAGCTTGCTTTGCCATATCACTGCATTTGACATACCACTGTGGCTTTTTCATGGGCTCTATAACATCATTACTTCTTGAACATACTCCAAGGCGCATCTCATTGTTTTCAGAACCTCTATAGAGCCCCTACATGAAAGAAAGCAAATGAAATGTGAGATACCCAGAATTATGTGATTCATTACAAAGATGACTTCTCAAGATAGAGATCAATTGTAAAACGATGGCTAGTACCTCTAGCAGAAACATATGAGGAAGTAATAATTGATAACTAGGGTGCCAAAAGAAGAACATCAGATGTAGTCATGCAGCATTTTAAAGGTAAGGATAACTTAAATCATAACCCCCCCTTATGTCACCAGAAAAAGCAATCATTATTCAGATTTCACAAACGTACTTTCCAACAAAAGTTTTGCCACCTAACATGTTGGCTGCCTAAGCACCAAATGTTTCATGATTCATATGAAACAAACAGATAATCACGCGTTGTCTAAGCACCGGAGATTTCAAAAACAGATTTCTATAACAATACCTTCTTCTTTAATGCTTCTGTGATTGCTTCCCGGGCTTTAAATCGTGGCATGTTAAAAAATTCAGAGCCACCATCGGAATTTATTTTCCCATCATCGGTGAAAACACCGATGCATTCAAGGTTGTGACGTTTTCCACACTCAAAATCATTTGGATCATGGGCTGGTGAAATCTGCAAGAAATAAAAAAAGCATCATAATAAGTGCAACCATCACTTAAAATAGAACTTCAATGGAACTTTTAATCTTAAATATAGAGAATACCTTAACAGCACCTGTCCCGAAATTTGGATCAGCAATAGCATCACAAACTATAGGAAGTTTTCTTCCATTAAATGGGTGAATAGCATGTTTTCCACGAAATTGGGTGTATCTATCATCCTCAGGATTTACGGCAATAGCAGCGTCTCCAAGCATAGTTTCTATCCTAGTCGTGGCAACAACAATTTCACCTAGGTTCCCTTCCAAAGGGTAAGCAAATTTTGTCAAAACTCCAAATTCAACAGGTCTGTCATATCCTGGAACCTTTAGTAGGGTCCTTTCTTTTATATCAATATATTCCACCTGTGCAGGCAGAGGGGAATTGCATTACATATGGAGTACATCGGATGAAGCAACCAAGTACATCCAGCACATACCTCAATATCAGATATTGCAGTTCTCAGCACACAATCCCAATTCACTAACCGTAGGTCCCTGCAACAAGGACAGAATAAGTAATATATCTACTAAACAGACGCATAGAGGAGCACGACGGGCATATAAAATAATAGTTTTAATTACAAGGCATGATATAAGAAGTTGGGGACCTTGAGGGAGCACTCATAATTCCATATAGCCGAATTGAAACAAAGACAATAAAAAAGTAATATATCAGTAATAGAGTTATAAAACAGGCCTATTGAATAGTGAATTGAAACATAAATCATGATGTAAGGAGTCACGAACTTGAGAGCTCGCTCAGCTCAATAAACAGAATTACGTCAGCATCACATTTAATCTGACTTATCTACATAAATATATATGGGATGATTTTACCAGTCAGCATTTTTCCACATAAATGGATTCTGATATTTAGATTCTAACAATTCACCAAAGTATACATCACATCCTTTACACAAAAAACATAATATCATACAACAATCCTTATCTGACTAGGTGGGGTCAGCTATCAATACCATAACGATCTCTCTCTCTCTCTCTCTCTCTCTGATGCGATCCTTCCTATTCTCGTGTTGGCTTTTTACCACCCAACACTTTGTCCCATACAACATCGCCAGTCTTATAAAGGTACACAAAAACTTTGCTTCAGCTTGACAGGTACCTTTTTATCACATAAAACACCCAATGATCTCATCCATTTCAATCACCCAGCTTGAATCCCGCCTTTTATTTCTCCCTCGTTTTGTAAGATGGCCCGAAGATGATTAAACTGTGTGACTCACAGTATGTTATGGCCCCTAGTCACTGATTCTTGTTTTGTCGAAGAGGGGCAGCCCAAGTGGTAGGTTGAGGACATTGTAGGAGTTGGCTAACAAGGAGGATGGGGGTTCAAACCCCACTCTCCCACTAACAAGGAGATGTACACTACAGAAGGGCACAGGGACAGTTTGTGGCCGAGAGAAGGGCGTGAACAGGGGCACTACAGAAACTGGTGCGGCGGTTACCAAGGCTGGAATGACGGCAGTTACTACTTTAGGGAAGGGGACCATCATGCGTATGTCAATTCTGGGTAGAATGGTGACCGTGATTGGGATGACACTAAAACAGAAATTGGAGAAGAGGGGAAGAGGTCATCAGCAATCGAGACATCTGCTCCACCGCAGCCAACGGAACCACCGTCGCCTCTTAATGGTGATTTGGAGAGAGTCACTGTTGCATACGGGAAGCAGAAGAATGTTAGGATTAAACATCAAGGAAAGAAGCATGAGACCCGGTTAAAAACAAAGTCTCATAAATTAGGCCCGACAGGTAAGGCCTATTCCTTCTTTGATGTGGGCCTTCCTCAACGGTGGTTCAACAAAATTGTCAAGCTTACCAAATTGCAAGGAGTTGGTCACGAAAAATTCATCAAATCAAACATTATTGGATCTTTATTCTTCAAACAATGGGACCCGGGAAAATGGTTTGTAAGATGGTGACTTAATAATTCACCTTGAGGACAAGGTGAAAGTTTAGGATGGGAGTATTGTTAGATTATGCAGTTATTGTATTATTGCTATGATTATTATTAGTATATATTATTATTAATTGGGCAGTAGTTATGTATTAGACAACAGTTACTATTATTTCTGTAGAAATGCCGTAACTGTTAGTAACTGCCCAATGTAGCAGTTATGGGCAGTTTCACTGCCAGTCAGTTTGCTATTAGAATAAATAGGGAAAAAGGATCATTAAATGGATCATCTTGGACATTGTATGGGAATAGGGGCCTTCTAGGCATTGGGAGAGACTAGAGACTCTCATATGTTCTCTAGAATTGTATTGTAATCTTCAATTTATATTAAAATATCAGTTTCTATCACTATACTTCAGAAAATATGAACAAGAGCATCACATAAATACAGTACATACTGCCGTTGCTCACCTCACCTATAGACAAGGCCTTGCTTGTATAGCCTAACAAAAGCCTCTGTCACAGCCTTAGATCTTTTGTCATCCATTGTGAAGCACTGCAAAGCAAGAGTGAGACAGAATGCAGATGCATATGAAAATCAATTATGGCGATATGAGTATGTATGACAGTGAAATTGCATGAGAAATAGCAATGTAACTTCTACTGGACAAGCTTTTTTTTAGTTATCTAAGCTTCAGTGTAGAGATCTATGCTCAAGTGTCTTATAACATCCAACGAAACAGATAGTTCTTTTGAGATCATTTCTTTCCATCTTAATGGATTCTCTGCTTCCCACCAGAAAGAAAAGAAGAGATATATACCCGTAGCATAATCATTAGAGAGCTTTTTTTTGTTTGGTTGATTCATTAGCGAGATTACATATTTACCTCACGAGACCAATCCAGAGAGGCTCCTAATCTGCGCAATTGTTGTAATATTGTGCCCCCATACTTGTTTTTCCATTCCCAAACCTACTTTTACCAACATTGACGAAAGTGCGTCATAAGAATGGGAACAAAACAAACAAATAGAAGGTAACATCAAATTACGAAAATCATGGACTTCAAAGATTATTACAAAACATACCTCTGAGATAAACCTTTCACGGCCCAGGTCATGCCTGGTTAGTTGCTGTTCACGCATTACCTTTTTCTCCACAACTACCTGTGCATATTTTAATAATCACAACAACTTAAAGCCAGCTCATGCACAAATGATGTGCTAAAAACCGAAAATTAAGATAAACATATTTTTTGTGTAACCCTGACCCCAAAAATTGACACAAACTATGGGTAAATAAAGGCTTAATCTAAGATACATATGATGCCATAGGTTCCCTGACATTATAGTGAAAAATCAATCCAATTAGTTTCTAAACCAAATCAAATAATTTCTTCTCAATTTCAAAATAGAACCTGAGTTGCAATCCCAGCATGATCCATCCCAGGCACCCACAGAGTATTGTACCCAGACATTCTTCTCCAACGAATCATAGTATCCTGCAAGCAATAAATCACATTGGCATTAGCTGTTTTGAACAGCAAAACTGAAGTGTGAAGAAGGAGAAATACCTCTATTGCAGCTGTTAGAGCATGACCTATATGGAGAGCACCAGTCACGTTTGGTGGAGGCAGAACCTAAAATATGGCACAATTAGATTCTAAACACATAAAAAGGGAGTAAAATAAATCGTCAATTCTGCATATCATTTGAGTTGTGCAGCCACTTTGCATGTACCTCAAAAGCATGGAGAAAAAACATATAGCCTAAAATTTTTCAAGGTTACAGCAAGAACAGGACAGAGTATTTCATTAAAAATCCAATGAAGACGATGGTTGATCAGGAAGACAAATTGAGAATCTATTTGCAGCATTTCATCTGATGCCATCAAGCACTCATAGTAATACAATTGAATTCAGAGCTTAAACTCCTGGATAGAGCATCTTAAGAAATGGACTAATAGATTTTCATTTTTTTTTCTTTAAAAGGATCACTTCACACTCCACTAGTCAGTAGTCACATGTGAAGTTGTTGACAACTTTTGAATCTCCAATCAGACCAAATTGTTTTTTACTCTAGAGTAGCAAAACTGAAACAACATAAAGATCAGATATAAGCTCAAGAAGCTACTCACAATAACAAAAGGTGGTTTAGTGCTGCTAGCATCTGCCACAAAATACTTTGATTGCTCCCACCATTCATACCACCTAAATTGCATCAATTATAAAAAGTAAGCATTTCACAAGGGTGAAGGAAGGGTAAGAAGCAGAAAAAGTTAATTAGCACCCACGATTTCTCAACAGAAGTTGGATTATACTGTTTGGCCATTTGCTTAGACAATTGTTTCTTAACACCGAATGGAGTATCGGAATCAATATAATCTTGAGGATTTTCATCCTCTGCACCACGCTTCACAGTTTTCTTTTCCCTCTTTTTACATGCATTGGATGCTTGTTGCTGCTAAACATTATTTACAAGATGAAGTTGAAATTGATAACTGTAAAAAATAGAAAAGTGAAATATTGGAATAGGGGAATGAGGAATAATAGTGACCTGAGCTTGCTTCTGAAGAAACTTTTCTTTCTTCAATTGCTTCTCTCTTGCCTATGAGAAAGACATAAAATTGGCACATGATGATGAGATGAGGAAAACAATAGAATAATGGAATAGTAGAGGATGAAGAAGATGGAAAAACCTTTTCATCCTTTTTCTTTTTCTTCTCTTGATCTTCGGGTGCCGGTGGGAGATGATCTTTGGAGAACGCCATAGGTGAAGAGTGAGTGAGGATTGTGGAACCCTAGCAAATAACCGCTCTAGGATTGTGATCTCCGTTGATACTTGCGCGGCAAATCTCCTAAATAGGAGTCTTCTCTCTTTTCCCTAATTTATTCTCTTCTACTACATAGTTGGGTACCCATTGACGCAACCCGCAACTCAATCCAACTCAACCCAGAAAAAATGAGTTGGTTCGGGTAAATAGGTTGGGTTGGTTTTAAAATAGAAAGACCTAGAGTACGGGTTGGATAGCGGGTCTGAAAATTTAAAACCCAACCCAACCCATACCATTGTGATCTTACACATACAAATTTTTTTATCTTACATATACAAATTGATAACTGAATAAATTCTCAATTTCATTCAACCAAATTTCAGTTTTTAAATTAATTCTATTCTTCCTTGAAAACGTTTTAAAGAAAACTTACTTAAGTCTACCTTGAAAATAAATTCTGATGTAAAACTTAACCAAATTAAAGCATATTATTCTTTCTTTATTTGATTTTTTTTTTAAAATGATATTTTATTATTGAACCAATACCCAACCCATTTGAAATTAGGTTGGGTTGGTTTGGGTCACACGAAAATTTGGATCTAATTTTACCTAACTCAACCCATAAGTATTTGATTGGGTTGAGTGTTTAAACTCATCAAAACCCACTCAACCCACCAAACGCCCATCCCTATTACTAACCATATTCAAGAGTGGTCTATGTTAGAACCCAAGTAGTCACCAAAGACATAAATATGAATTTATTAATAGTTTGCTTGTATGGTGAGTGATCAATTAAAATATTGACATACCAATTAAACCGTGGCAACAAGGCCGTGTCAACATGCCACATCAATTAAATTGTTGACACATCTGTATCTGAGAAGTTGAGATTTAAATTTGGTCAATATTTCAGAATTTGTAAAATAGGGGAACCAAAAATGTGAGAAAAAATTAGGGAATCAAAAATGTAAATTGAGTTAAATAGGAGGAGCAAAACTGCATTTAAGCCAAAATAATAACCAAAAGCTTACAAAAACTGAGTTAAATAGGAGGACCAAAATTCATAACAACCATACTAAAACTCACAAAAACAAATTAAATAAGCAAAAATTGCATTAACAATAAATTTCAACCGTCCCAAATAACTTGAGAGGGGATAGGAACAAGTGTGATGGTATTGAATATTTCTTTTACCTAATATTACAAAAAAAATTGAATATTTCCTTAATTATGGGGGGGGGGGGGGGGGGGGGGGGGGGGGGGGTTATTACCCGTTTCTAGTTCCCACGAACCTGAAAACACTTCAACTTCTAATTTGAACTACACAATCACACTAAAATCGGAATGTGGCTTTTGGTTTCACTCTAATATTGGTTCTTGGACTTCAACAACTGAGTTTGGATGTTCAAAGGCGACATACAAGTCAAAACTTCACTCTTGGCCAAATTCGAGCTTCAAAAATCGAAAATGGCAAGTAGGAAAAGAGGATGAATTAGCTACTTAAAGTTGTATCATTGGAAAGAGGGTGGAAAATGGAGTATAATGTGATAAATAACTCTTACATGCATGAGAGTTTGGCGATGATCTTACTCCTCTTCTCTTCCTCTCTTTCTCGCACTCTCTCTTCTCTCTCTTTCTGACTTCATTCTTTTCTAATTTCTCAATTTCAGCAAGGTTTTTGAAAGTGAGAGAGTGAGCTTTTGTTCTTTTAATGACCCAAGGGTTACTTAAATAAGCAATTGACCAAAATACCCTTGGCTTACTAATTCCCTTTTAAACCCATTTTTGATCACCCAAACACAGTCAATCACACATAATTCACATAACTTAGTCATTTAAATGACATTCTTCTAACTCTAACATGTCTATGACTCGACTTATTATTTAAACGAATAATAAATCGCAGTTAATTTCATAAATCGAAATTAGTTGAACTAGGGATGTTACAGGAGTTTAGAGTCCAAAAAATGGTTGAAAAATTTTCAACATAACTTGGAAGGTATTTTGTTTCACAGTCCTCTTCTTAGTATTGTTTGACGCTATGTGCTTTTTCAGTTATCTTGGTGAATAATCTTCCAGCATTTACACTCATCTAAACTGAAACATTTTTTTTGGCTTAAATGAACTGAAACACTTGAAAGCGTGATAAATAGTATTTGATAATAGTTGTATTTTTTATGAGCCTACCAATCAAAAAGTGTGATATGAATGACATTTAAAGTAGTTATGATGAATTCAAACTTTGCAGTTGTTTCTTTTCTTCTCAACAAAATGAATCTAGGGTTCCAAATGGAACCACTAATTGGTTACTTTAAAACCCATCACATTTTTATTTTATATCTTATAATAATTACTTCTTTTTTAAACTATATACATTGGACTTCAATTTTTCTTCTTTCTTTTTTATTTTGCAATCATGTCATCTACATTGATCTGTACCTTATCGTTCTCGGGTGATCCGAGCTGGATAGTCGGTAGTGCGATCGTGTTGAAGTTGGGGTGCTGAGCCCAAGTTGGGTGGTACTAGCAAATAGTGAGGATTTTATTTGATTGATATTCTTTTTGGTGGATATTTTGAATTATTATTTGATTCTATGAATGTTGAGGCCAGATTTAATGATAGCTGCTAGCCGACGACGTTTACTACGGTCACCCCATCCTCGAATGTTTAAAGATAACAAATTCATGGAACCCCGTTGTTGTGCACCCTCTTACTGCACACCTCTCCATCTCTAGCCTCCCCTTCCTCAATCATATTAACATGTTGTTCATCAGGCAGCTTACCTTCAACACCAAGTTTTTTCGCAACCTCCCAAACCTTTTGAGCAACTAATTTACCTTGTAGGACCCAAAACTTATTATTACAACAAGCAATGTCACCGAAGGAAATAGACGCATCACATAAAAGAGTCCCCGCAGAGAAGATTGATGAAGAATTAGGCTTGTGCTGAGACAAAGTATGTTCTGTGCCTTCTAAGGTACCTTCAAGCCAAGTAGTGGAAACCGACTTAAGCTCACAGTTACTTTTTTCAGCTTCCCAGTTTTTGGATTACGCTTTGGGCCCACCCTCAAAAGTTTACGTTGTTTTCTAGCCTTGCTCGAATTAGGAATAGAGGGTGTGACTATGAGGGCTTGATTAGGATGTGAAGGGCATTCTGAATGAGGCTCCGTTGGGCTTAAAGATTGTTGGCCCAAAGACTCATTACATTTAGTCATCATAACAGTAGGGCCCGCAGAATTCTCAGCATCTCCAAGAGTTTGATTGGGCGAAAACTTAGACTCCTCCACAAATTGTTGGCGTCGTCCCTCTTGGCTGGGTCCCACCAATCATTTACCCATTATCACCATGAATATTAACATTTGAAAATTCCCATAAACGCTCCCCCTCAACATTAATCGTACCATTAAATCTCACATTATCTGCACAATTAAAACCAGAATTAGTGCTAGCTTTTGAAGACCCGTTAATTGCATCTTCTTCAAAGATAGCGTCTTCGTTGATCTCGCCGGTGCCGGAGAAGTATGAGTCAAAAAATTCGTCGTCAGAGCTAGAAGAGCTATCATCACACACAACTTAGATGGTAAAAGACACCTTATTAATGATCACTTGAAACACCTTGTTTATCGTTTTTGTGGCTTGAGTACGAACCATGATCCGAACCACATCGAACGACCTCTTCATAGTCGTATTATCATCAGAACAAATATAAGTTCCCACATTTGGTGAGAGTTTCAAGAAAAAAATCTACATTCCATGCATGCACGAGAATCCCATAACATCTGAGCCATGTTACCCTTTACGAATCGACATCACTTGGATTCCACTGGTGAATCCATTTAAACCATTGATACACTCACTTCCTAGCATCTTCAATAAAACCACTAAAATCCTCATCATCCCTGCCCCTTCCCAAATCGACTTCAATTTTTCTTCTTTTTCTTTATTTATTTTGCAATCATGTCATCTATATCGATCTGTAACTTATCGGTCTTAGGTGATCTGAGTTGGATAGTCGGTAGTGCGATCCTTCGAAAGTCGGGATGCTGAGCCCAAGTCGGGTGATACTTGCAAATAGTGAGGATTTTTCTCCCCTTTATTTTAGTCTTCTTGAACAGTATATGGCTTCATCATCATCGTATGCACTACAACTAACTCCTTTCATTGAAATTGCTCATTCCCTTCAAATGATGATTCAAGTGTTAGTAATCGTCTTTCTCATGCTTAAGATGAAACAATTAATTAACCCTAACAGTAGTTGGAGGCTTTACTCCGAATTACTGCCTTTATCTTCCCCTCTTCCACCGCACAATCAAATTAGGGGTTTTACTCCGATCCCAAAATCAACCTCTCACATCTCAATCAACCTCTGAGAAAATGAAGCTGCGAAGGAAAACGCGTGAAAAGGAAGAGAATGGAGACACGAAGAGAGAAAGGCATGATCACAACGAGCGTGAAAACGAGGAGAATGAAGGCGAAGACAGATTGAGTGATTTTCCAGATTCCATTCTTGTTCACATGCTCTCTTTCTTGGACACAAAAGAAGCAGTTCAAACTTGCATATTATCAACTAGATGGAAGCATCTCTGGAAGCATCTTCCCACACTTAAGTTAAGTTCCCATGATTTCAAAACTCTCAACCGTTTCTCGAAATTCGTCACTCGAATTTTATCTCTTCGCGAATCCGGTAGTGCATTGAAGTCACTCTATTTTCAACGACGAAATGGTAGCGTAGAGCCTAACCTATTCAAAAGGATTGTAAGATATGCTCTTTCACACAATGTCGATGAATTAGGTCTTTATTGTCGTTTCAAAGATATTCAACCTTCTTTATTTTCATCTCACACTTTGAAAAGCCTTAGTCTCGATGTGTATGGAAGCAGATTATCAAATGAAGTAGTAGTATTTCCGAATAATCTGAATTTACCAGCATTAACTACATTAAACTTATGGTCGTTAGCTTTTCGCGCTGACGAGAATGGTCGCGCCGACCCGTTCTCAGGATTTAATAGTTTGAATAGTTTGCTTATCAAATATTGTATGGTTCTGGATGGAACAACTCTCTGCATATCAAATACCATGCTGATTGATTTGTATCTATATCTGGTTAGTGAGGTTGATGGAGATCCGAACCCGGAAATTGACCTATATGCTCCAAAACTCTCTAGTTTTTCTTTTCATGGTACTCCTTTTCAGAATCTCCATGGGAGTAATCTTTCTTCACTTGAACATTTGAATATTGATTCATATTGGAATGATGACAATCATTTGATTCTACTCAACTGGCTAATTGAGCTTTCTCATATCAAATCATTGACAATATCACTAAGGACCCTTAAGGTAACTTAAATTGTCATATTTCGAGGCTTTTTTTTCTCTCATTTATTCTTAAGATGGTTACTTTTTATTTATCATTTACTTTTAAATTGTATTAAGAAACGTGTCTTGCATTATACTAGTCCTAACTTGTCCTCATGTGCCATGCAGCTTCTCTTCTCAGGTCCTCATAAATTGAAGGTTAAGTTACCCTCCTTGTGTAACCTGAAGATACTCAAAGTAGAAACAGATTACTGTGTACCGGATGAAATGGTGAAATTGTTGCTTCAAAATGCGCAGTTAGCAGTTGCTTCTAGAAAGAGGTGAGGTGCAGAGTTGAGGTGAAATGTGCATTCAACTTTTTAGAAAGTGATTCTTTGCTTTAGTTTTTGCCTTCTTCCCTGCCTCTGGTTTCATTTCCTTTTGTTTTATTGTTGGTTTCTTTGGTTATGAGTCTTATGACATGATCGTAATAACTCGTCTCAACTGAAGTGGATGTTTTATAAACAGGATTAAATTGTTTGTATTGAATGAAAGAAAGTTAATTGTAGTTTGGAGAAATAAGTATCTTTGTTTTGTGGTAAGGTAATAAAAGTCGTCGACAAGAAAGGCAGAAAGAACTATTTCTTAGATGTCGAAGAAAGTAGTAATGATGCTCAGTTTATGGTTTTTTTTTATCTGAAGTAAAATATGTTTACTCCAAAGTATTAGCTAAATATTCATCAGGATAGATAAACATTGCAACTAGACTATGTATCTATTGAAGAAGACAACAAATTGGTGCTCCGTTTATGGGCTTTTTTTTATTTCATGCTTTCTGGATGTCAATGGTTTTTTAAGAGGGTTGTCAAAAGTGGGAGGAAACTTCATTACTTTTCAAGTAATATTTCCACTTCAGAATCTGTGATTAACAGAAAAAGGCACCATCAAAATTCATAAGAATTTTATTTTCTCTAACTGATACATTTAAGTTAGGAATTGAGTTATTTGGCTAATGCTCAGTTCCCAATTACCGTGTCCTTATATTTCGTTTAACAGTACTTTGATGTGAAAGAAAGAACAGATTTTACATATTTCTCTGCAAATTACAATAAAACGAATCAAAATGTTGGATTTAAGTGGTCAGAACTTCATGCAGATATAAATTAATAAAAAATGTAGTGGCTGTGGAGTGAGGATGACACAATAACATTAAACTCTGAAACTGAATTTAGTTGAAACACAAATACATGAAGTGTTAGCCAAACAATGACACTAATTACACCTAATGTAACAGAAGTTGTTTCTGTCACATTTCTCATAAGATTTTGTACCAATTGCAAAGAATGCTGATTGCCAAGACACAATGAGGTGGAGTTAGCAATTACTCCCATTGTGTCAAACAACTTCTATCTGCTACTCTTAGTGTGAATTACACCGTGAAGCAATAGCTTTTAGGTTGAATTATGCTGCTCTTGCACTTTTTGGACTCATATGTTATTGGTTGAGTTAAATTCCAGCTGAATTTATCCTTTTTTAATTGTTTTCTTTGATATTATGTTTGAGTTAAGCTGATGTATTCTTTGGTTTCCATTTGTAGGACTACTATTTATTTGGGTTAATTCACAATGAGTCACAATGAGTCAAGAACTCAGTGTTATGGTGATTACTTTAACATCAATCTGCGGTCTATTTACTATGGGGTTTGATTAGTCCGGGAAGGGGCTAGAAAACCATCATGGTTGAATTTGTTTTTGTTAATGCTATTGAGCTCTTGAATAATGACTGCCCTAATAGTCACTCCATGGCTCACTTGGTGAAGTGTATTAAAAAAGTGATGTTAGAACCTGGTCGTGTGTAGTGGGAGCATATTAGGCGAAAGACACACATCCCAATAACAACTTTGCTAAGAAGAGTCTGAATAATGTAAATTCGTGTAATATTTTTGAGGTTCTTCCTCATTCTATTTTGAGGGTCTTACTTGATGATGATTTGTGTTTAATTCGCGTGCCTAGTCTCTAGTTTTTTTGTGGGGTTTTACCCTTTTGTATCCAACAACAAAAATCTAATCACACTTAAGACATAACATCAAAACGTAAAAATAATCCAATTAAAAAGTGTATAATACATTCACGCTTTAAAAAACTTTTCACCATTGACCAATAAAAAAATATAGTATGAATGACTTTTAAAGTAGTTAAGATAAAATCAAATTTTGGGGCTGACAAAATGAATCTAGGGTTCCAAATGGAACCATTGGTTACTTTAAAACCCATCACGTTTTTATTTTATCTTATAATAAATACTTCTTTTTAAAACTATATACATTGGACTTCAATTTTTCTTCTTTATTTTTTATTTAGCAATCAAGTCATCTACATAAACTTCTATCTCCTTATGATATTCACTTCTTGATTGGTTGACGTTGTAACTTTTTTGTACAATAATAATGTATATAAATTAATTCCAAAAATTAATCCTTTTTCTATCTAAGAAATGCAATTTGGGGGTGCTGATAAACAAAAACTAATCCTGGTTTGCTTGTTGATAAACAGAAAATGTGGGAGGATTTGAAGGGGATGAACCACAGGTTTGAAAGGGGCGAGTGGTGTGTAGTTGGGGGATTTCAACGTTGTTTCTAGTACTTTGGCTGGATAAAACTTTACCTTAAAATGTTATTATGTCAGGTCAAGTATTGCATAGTTAGCCTAGTATAATTGTAGCAAAATGAACATGTTAGATATGATGATTAAACATTCAAAACTTTTGAGTGGACACTTTCGTCCAATCACACTTTTCGAGAATATAATTTTGATGCGGACCAATTTGCTAAATTTGGTAGAGGTCATATTGAGTTTAACTTTTGCCGACCTCTGTTCACGATGTGTGCAGTGTATTACGTCTCACAAAAATGTGTGCAATGTTGAGAGTGCATATTTAATTTAGACCACGATCCCCTCAATTGCAATCGACTGTAGAGTCCTAAAATCAGTATAAATATGCTTAAGAGAGAGAACATTTAAAGAGAATATTTTTGTCTTTTCCTTACCTGAAATCTCTCTCAATATTCTCTCTCTTAAGCATATTTGTGCTGATTTTAGGACCTTGCAATTGAGGGGATTTGTGTGCAATGAACGAAGTCTTGATTTTTGGGTTGAGATTGATCAATAACTCTCTATCGGTGGCTTTTTGTTGAGGCGTCATATCATTCATACGGAGGAGGGGTCTATGTGTGCTTTCTGTAATACTTATAGGGAGGAGGCACAACACTTGTTCTTGGAGTGCAACATGTCTCAGAGGGTTTGGAGTGAGGTAGGTCGATGGCTAGACATCCAGTTACCGATATCTCATGATATTCCTCAACACTTCCTGTTTTTGGTGAATTTTGCAATGGCAAAAAGGCAAAGAAGGTAAAATACTTATTCTTGTTGGCGACTTGGTGCCTCTAGTTAGTTCGGAATGACGTTTGCTTTAGACAGGAATTTGCTAAGATTGAACCGATATATATATATATATATATATATATATAATGAGAAACGAAAAGATACTATTTGTTTAGTTCGTACCATCGCTGGCTACCAACGGAGTGTCCCAACGCTTTCAATGAAAAACTAATATCCGCTCGTACTTAGGATCAAGTTTTGCACTGACCAACACCTAATTTGTACACTGCGGAAATCGAACCATTGAGTCTCACCAAAAAAAAGATTAAGCCATTGGGCCAATCAAATTCCACTATTAATTCTGGCATATCACATTGTCAAAAAAATTCCACCATATCACAAACCAGTAAAATAATATATTTTCTAGTAAATAAATTGTATTTACTTCTCCATTTGCTGTCGAAATATTTATGGCCCAATTTTTTCATAAATTAAAATGAGATTTAAAATTTAAAATGAAAGTAAAAGATGAGATGAAACAATTAACCTCCAAATTCCCAAACTTCTTTCATAATTTAAGAAACGTTCCATTCTATTTACCCCTTTACCTTCATCTTTCCCTCTTCCACTAATTGAAGCGTAATTTAAGAAATGAAAAAATGCTATAAATTCCAGCATATCACAATCCACTATAAAATAAAAATAAAGAGCGTAATTGGAGGAGAGTTTCCCTCCAAATTCCCAAACTTCTCTCATAAGATAATAATAACCAGAGCGTTCCATTCTCTCTATTTACCCCTTACCTTAATCTTTCCCTCTTCCGAAAATCAACCTCTCACACCTCAATCAACCGCTTTCCCTGAGAAAATGAAGCGAAGAAGGCAAACGCATGAAAACGAAGAGAATGAAGACACGAAGAGAGAAAGGCACGATCACAACAAGCGTGAAAACGATGAGAATAAAGGTGAAGACATGCTGAGTGATTTTCCAGATTCCATTCTCCTTCACATCCTTTCGTTTTTGACCGCCAAAGAAGCAGTTCAAACTTGCATATTATCAACTAGATGGAAGCATCTCTGGAAGCATCTTCCCACACTTACCTTGACTTCCGATGACTTCAAGAAGAATCTCAAGGGTTACACAAAATTCGTTTCTCGAATTTTATCTCTTCGCTATTCCTCCATTGCATTGGAAGCTCTCACTTTCCATCGACGAGGTAGTGTAGAACCTAACCTACTCAAAAGGATTGTAAGATATGCTCTTTCACATCACACTTTGAAAAATCTTAGTCTCGATGTGTGTCCAAAGAAATTATCAATTCACACGGTAGCAGTATTTCCGAATAATCTGAATTTACCAACATTAACTACATTGAACTTACGTTTCTTAGCTTTTCGCGCTGATGAGAATGGTCGTGCCGACCCGTTTTCCGGGTTTAATAGGTTGAATAGTTTGGTTATCAACTATTGTATGGTTCTAGATGGAAAAACTCTCTGCATATCAAATACCATGCTGATTGATTTGTTTCTATATCCAATTAGTAAGCTTGATGGAGACTTTCTGAACCCGAAAGTTGACCTATATGCTCCAAAACTCTGTACTTTTACTTTTCTTGGTACTCCTTTTCAGAATCTCGATGGGAGTAATCTTTCTTCACTTGAACATTTGAATATTGATTCGGATTGGGGCGATGACAATCATTTGATGCTACTCAACTGGCTAACTGAGCTTGCTCATATCAAATCATTGACGGTATCTGTAAGGACCCTTCAGGTACCTTAAATTGTCATATTTTGAGGCTTTTTTTTCCTTTCATTTGTTCTTAAGATGGTTACTTTTTATTTATCATTTGCTTTTAAATTGTATTAAGAAATGTGCCTTGCATTATACTAGTCCTAACTTGTCCTCATGTGCCATTTGCTTAGGCTCTCTTCTCAGGTCCTCATAAATTGAAGATTAAGTTACCCTCATTGTGTAACCTGAAGATACTCAAAATAAAAATAAGACCGCTCTGGCATGTTCCGGATAAAATCATGGACTTGTTGCTTCAAAATGTGCCGTTAGCAAAGGTTTACTTCGAGAAAGCGTTGAGGTGAAATGTGCATTCAACTTTTTAGATATTGATTCTTTACTTTAGTTTAAACCTACTTCCCTGCCTTTGGTTTCATTTCCTTTTGTTTCTCTGGTTATATGTTACTAGCGGAAGACGGGCACTCCCGTGCCCGTCTTTGGCTTTTAATTACTGCGCTAATGTAGATACTTGTATAGTTGTAGTTCATTGTGTGTTTTGGACCGCTTTAGCACATTCCAAATTGGCTTCGCTACAAAGGCTCAATAAGCACATCGCAGCAAATCTCTTTAGACGCCCTTCTGATCCAACGGTCGAACTCGACTCGGCAAGGTCGAAAGGTGCATGGTAGCGTGCTTGGAGACGTGAGGTGTGATCTTGACCTTTCGACTTTGCCTATGCGAGCTTGACCGTTAGATGATGATGGTGTGTCAAGATGACAATATGGAGTGAAGTATTTAATATATGTAGCCCAAACCAAAAATAAAGAATGAACTAAAAAATAAAGGAAAGTGGTTTGGTAGTATGCAAGATTGCACATTTGCGATAATTGTGCTGTTTTTTCTCTGCTAAACGAATGGCAAAAAATTGTGAACTAAAAGCAATAAAAACGACACATAATATAATGATGAGTTTGGAATGTAATAAAAAATTTACATGAGTTTGTCAAAATTGTTTTATTCTTTACAGTACTCTTTTACTCACACTAAACATTATACAACTGTATCAAAATCAGTCATATGCTTGTTTTGATACTTAAAATGAAAAATGTCTAGAGAAACCTCTATTGCTTCAACGGTGTTGAACCCTATCTTGCTTTTGTAGCATACTTTTTCACTTAAACTATGGAAGATCTTGTGCAGTTCTGAGGGCAAAGTGGACTCTTTTACACCATTATCTTTTTCGTTTTGTATTTGTATTTGTATGACTACAGACTTCATAAACCTTACCTAGTACAATGTATTGCAATGAGTGTTAGAATACACTAATAACAAAAAGACAGAGCCAGAAACTTTTTAAAATTCCAATACACTCATAACAAATCATTAGTGCATGAATATTGCTTAGGCCTGGATTTACTTTAGCATGAATATTGATGTAAACATAATAATGCTTCAATCGTAAGGCACCAGAAAAAAGCACAGCAGTAGTAGATAAAGATTGCTATAAACAAATCTATTAAAGCAAATTCCTACCAGTTTAACATTTCAACAGTTAAGCATATCAGAATCTTTAAGATTAATAAAACAATGGACACACAGTCATTTTCAATAACAATGGCTCAGAAGATTTTTCTATGTAGTTTGTTAAGTTGATATTTAAGATTAAAATAACAAAGAACTAATTCCTAGATATCAAGGAACTGCATAAACTAGAATTTGTGGCACTTCCTGACAATTTGTAAGTGTGTTTCTTGAATAACTTTTGAGACAAGTTAGAAGCTTCGCAACTTATATAAACTTAACTCCTAGCTTATTTATGAGGAAATTGAAAGCAAAATGAGCCAAAGTGTCTTTTGTTCTCATTATGTATATATGTATATTCTTGTTCCCAAAATTCACTGGGGTAATTGAAATGACTTGCTTTTTTGACAAGTTTCAGATTTATTGTGTATACCTTTTCTTTTAACTTTGTATTTTTCACCTACATTGGAGAAATCCAAATCCAATTGGTCAGGATTTTCTGATTTTGTTTTCAACAATACAGTTGCCAGATTTCCTTTCTTTTTCTACATATTTCCTTTCTCTGCATCCTATCATATCAGGATGGAGAACTTCGAAAGTATCTGCAACACCATTATAATGATCTCTTTATATATTCTAAAAAATGTTCTTCAGTGAAATAAAGCTTCAATGTTATTTTTCCTGATGTTTTCCCTCTTTGATTGTTTTCCTCTAGATGTATAGTAGAACAACAAGAACAAAAAATAAAGGATCTACATCCATGCAATCTTCACACAAATCCAAATCCTCCTCTAAAATGCTAATTTCATACCTTAAACCATATTAGGATTACATATGATAACAGTAACTTAGTTTGAGCTTTATGCCATTTTGTAAAATTTAATAGATATCTAAAGAAAAATAGCTATAAATTTGACAAGCATTTGATGCTAGACAATGCTATCAAAATGCTTCTCTTAATAATGCCAATTAAAATGCCTAATGAAATATATCTGACATTCATATTGACAATAACTTCCTTTATGCTTCAGAGCTGTTAATATGATCCTAAGTTGGCTTTTGCTTGTGACTCCTCATTAGTAGTCAGTAGTAAACTATCCCAGAAAATTGTGGGATATTGCAATTCCAATAAGATGAACTCACATGATCCTGAATTGCTCATTTCTGCTCTCTTACATTAGGCATAATAATTGCTGTACCTTCTTCTACTCCTGCTGTACCTCCTTGTGAAATAATAAGATCATAATAATTTTATTTAAGAGAGCAGAATCTATCATGATATGATCCACCTAATGTTAATGTTGTCTCACCTTCTTCTACTCCTGCTGTACCTCCTTGTGAAATATGTGGTGTTGTTGGTCATACCGGTGTTGAATGTCAACTAGGAGTGTCTGCTAATGGTTCTGAGCAAGTAAATTATGCTCAAAAGGGGGATCCTTTTTCAAATACTTATAATTCTGGATGAAGGAATCATCCAAATTTTTCATATAAAAATCCTCCAGCCAATCCCTCTTTCCAACCAGCAGCAAGAACACCCCCTGGTTTTCAAAATAATCAAAGAGCTCCTCAAAAATCCAATTTGGAAACTTTATTAGAAAATTTTGTGATAACACAAACAAAGCAAAATGAAGAATTTAAAAGCCAAACTGGATTTTTGAATGACTCTCTCATAAAATTAACATCAAAAGTGGACTCTATTTCTATTCACAACAAAATGTTAGAAACTCAAATTTCCCAAGTAGATCAACAAGTTGCTTCATCCTCTAGGTCCTTTGGAATTTTTCCAGGGCAGCCTGAACCCAATCCTAAAGCCCAAGTAAATGCTGTCACCCTTAGGAGTGGAAAACAATTAGAGGAACCAAAGGAAACTAATGAGAAAAATGTGAGTGAGGAAGAAGAACCACAAAATGAGAGGGTAAAGGTTGAGGTAGAAAAAGAAAAAGAAACACTTTATGTACCACCACCACCATACAAGCCTAAAATACCATTCCCACAAAGGTTTGCCAAATCAAAGCTTGAAGAGCAGTTTAAAAAATTTGTTGATTTGTTGAAAAAGCTTTACATTAACATTCCTTTCACCGATGCACTGTCTCAAATGCCATCTTATGCAAAGTTTTTGAAAGAAATTTTATCTAAGAAAAGAAAGATAGATGACAATGAGACAGTAGCTTCAACTGAAGAATGTAGTGCTATTATTCAAAACAAACTGCCTCCAAAGCTTAAAGATCCTGGTAGCTTTTCCATCCCTTGTGTCATTGGAAGTGAGACTATTAAAAGAGCCATGTGTGATTTAGGAGCTAGTGTGAGCTTAATGCCCTTATCCCTTTTTGAGAGGTTAGGCATAGGAGAGTTGAAACCTACAAATATGACCTTAACATTGGCTGACCATTCCACTAAATATCCAGCTGGTATTCTTGAGGATATTCCTATTAAAGTAGGAGAAATTTTTATTCCAACAGATTTTGTTGTGATGGAAATGGAGGAGGACTCCCAAGTTCCAATTCTTTTGGGGAGACCTTTCCTTGCTACTGTAGGGGCCATAATTGATGTTAAGCATGGTAAGTTGGCATTCAATGTAGGTGAAGAAAAGATTGAGTTTGAACTTGCTAATTTGATGAAGAGTCCTTCAATTCAGGACTCTTGTTGCATGATTGATGTTGTTGACCATTGCGTGAAAGAGTTCTCTTTAGCACCATCTTCAAGCGATGGTTTGGAAGAATGTCTGATTAACAATGCAGGTAAAGAATTAACTGAAGATGCCCAAGTCTATGCACAATTGTTGGATGAGAATCCTCTTATAAAAGACTTGGATATTGAAGAACTGGTTGAGGAAAAATCTGATTCTCTTCCAATAGAAGCACCAAAGGTTGAATTGAAACCTCTTCCGTCATCTCCGAGGTACGAATTCATGGGTTTGAACTCTAAGCTTTTCATTACTAACAATACAAACTTGAGTAAGGTGGAAATTCTTGAACTAAAACCCAAACATAATGAATTGAAAGAGAACAAATCCCCACAAAAGATCAAGAGTAAAGTGGAAAAACGTGCTCGCCGAAAAGGTGTTTTCACAAAGCCCACATGGGTAGATGATGTTGAAAGAAAAATGTCACATATAGGGGGAAAGATGAAGAAGCCAAAAATCCTCATGGTCTGGAAAGTTAAAGGGACAAGCATCCCTAGGTTGGATCCAGGATAATGACCATACTCGTCAAGCTAGTGACGTTAAAAGAGCGCTGCGTGGGAGGCAACCCACGGGTTAACGTTGTTTGTCTTTTTGTAGGAAAAATAATCATCACAATGTCTCAAGAAATTCTGGGCCGCAACAGTACTTGTGAGCTTTCTTATCCCCTTTCATGTTGTTTTTATTGCAAATCATTGAGGACAATGCTTAGTCTAAGCATGGGGGGTATTTACCTTGTTTTCTTTCTTTTCCCTTTAAATTTTTATTTATTTTTCGTTTTTTCTGCTATATTTTGTTGTTTTTGCTGTTTTAAGATAGTGAGTCTTGATTTCTCCCATGTCTTGAGTTGTTGTTGTTGTTGTTTTCTTGCAAGTTGAATGTGAAAACTTTTTAGCACTTGTTAATAATTGCATTTAAAAAAGAAAAAAAAATATATAGAGCTTAGTCTTTTCTGGGACCACAAAACTGATTTGTATGATAGACTTGTGCTAAATGTAAATGTGAGGCTGTGATGATTGGAAGCTGAGAATTAGCATGTCTGAATTGTACTCTGTGTGAACCAGCTACTAAAATGTGAGATATAGAGCCTTCACAAGGGGATGTCATTGAAATTATATATTTTATCCCCTTTTCTTTGCTGAGTGTATGTTTCTCAAATTGTATCATTCCAAAATTTGTTTGTTGACCGTTTTGAAGCGAAAAATGATTTGCAACATGCGAAAGAATCAGGGGATTTTAGGAATTTTTCTTCAGGCCTCAGAATTAGTGTTTGCTAAAAATTTCCCTCTAGTTGCCCCTTTGTGCCTATATTTTTATTCCTTTAGCACCCAGAAATGAATTTCTTTTTGTTTTTGGTAAACGTTGGAATCGGATTGGAGCAACTATTGAATTTGCAGGCTTTTGTCCTACATGCCATATCATATAGCTCATGGACATAAGCTGATTGTATTGCCATTTTTCCTCAAAGAAAGAAAAGAAAAATCAATCAAGGAAAAAAAAAACATAGAAGTGAAAAAGAAAAGAAAGCGAAAGCAAAAAGGGGGAAAATTGCAAAATCAAGGGAAATCAAAAAGAAATGAGTTCACTCAAATCTCAAAGACAAAAATCAAGTCAAAAAGAGTGGGCTCAAGTGAATGAAATGAAGAAGAATGGAAGTGGAAGCAAACTAGGAGTCTTAGACAAAAAAGTGCAAAATTGGTAGAAGCTCCATTTTGATTTCAAAGTTTGCTATCATTGATTTTATTTTTTAGCCATTTGTTTTTTCTTCTTTCTTATTCCCTACCTAACGCTAATACCCCAAGGTCCCGTTACAACCAAATGGATCCCATCTTTCGCGTGTTTGTGAACTTTTTAGTAGAGATATTGGTCAACTTACAAACCTATGGCAGTGAACATTTGTTGAAACTTGAGCGAAATATTTCCCAAGTCCCTAAAACACTCAGAGATTGTGAGCGAGTGCCTATGTTCGCACAGTTGTACTTTTCAGGTCATAAGCCTCTAATTGGGCAAACATCTAGCATCTCACTTGTGATATTGTATTTTGTCTATCATATGCCTCTGATTTTTGGTCCCTCATTTGGCTAACTTTGTTGATTGAACTTTTTGAGAATGCAGTTACTAACATGTGCTTGCTAGTTTTGATTGTTCTTGCTTGAGGACAAGCAAAGGTTTAAGCATGGGGGAGTTTGATAAGTCCAAATTAGTTGTTATTTTAGTGTTTGTTTCAAGTAGTTATTTAGTATTTTTATTTCTCTTTTAGGACTATTTTACTGCTTTAATTTGAATTGTATTTTGTAGAGCAAATCAAGAGCAAAGGAAGTATTTCAAGCACTAAAAAGCATAGCATTGAAGTCCCAAGGATAAGAGATTCACAAAGGATCAAAACAGTTAGAATTTGCGTGAAAAATCACTCCGTGGCTGATGCTTACTCGGGCACCCGTGTTGCACCACATGGCCCGTGTTGCGTTGGAATGCTGAAAGTTTTCTCGTCAAACAGATTATACCACGGGCGCCCGTGTGGCTGACCACGGTCCGTGGCGCATCAGCAGACTCAGCAACTGTTACAAGCTTTTCCCATTCTCTGCATTATGGCTTGTAATTCGAATTTAAGTGTTTGTCTACTGATCCTAGGCTATAAATAGGACCTCAATTCAGTTGTAATCTCACCTTTGCATACTTGAAAATTACACTCAAAGTTATCTAAGTTTTTGCTCTCATTTTAGTTCTTGTTTACTTGCTTTCCTTTACTTTCTTGTTCTTTATTTTTCTGCCATTTATCTTCTAGCACTTTTATATTTCAGTTCTTTTATATTTCAGTTCTTTTACCTTCAGTACTTTACTTCTTTTCTTGTCATTTACATTCTGCCATTTTAATTCTATGTCATTTATCTTTATGTCATTCTCTTCTACCCCCTTGTCTACTATGATCATGAGTGAGTAGACTTCTTTAGTCTTGGGATTGTGGGACACAATCCAATGATGGGTCCCTAAACAAATCCAAGACTAAACTCTTTCTTATTTAAAACTTGATTTTAATCTAATTCCGTCAAACTAAATTTCTATAAAACAAATATCAAACGAAGTACCGAGAGGAGAAGTTTGATATTGGAACAAATGGAATTAGACAAGGGAAAGCAAAGCATGAGAATAGCATTGCTAGCCTTGGGACAATAAGGTTGTGCCTAATGGGTCTCTGCGATGATCAACCATGAGAATAGGTTTGATCATTGTTTCGAGACACATTCTTGCATTCCGAAAGGAAGCTTGAATTACACCAAAAGAATACCTTGTCCTTAAAAAAATTTCAAAATAAGATAGAGAATAGTTAAAGGGTTGTTTATTTCCATCATTGTGATCTAACCATGATCCCAAGGCGTCTTTTATTCTGAAATTTACACAACAAAAATACTCTCTCTATTTAAACGATTCCTTTCAGCTAATCAACATCAAAAAATTAGATTGGTAATCACAAAAACTCCCTGTGGATCGATACTTTTTATTACGCGATAGAACCGTGCACTTGCGGCCTATCATGATTGCCATGTGTTGAACAATAAGGATGATTTAGGAAAATTTGATGCAAAATCTGATCCTGCATTATTCTTAGGATATTCTCTCACATCAAAAGCATATAGGGTATTCAATCTTAGAACAAAAGATGTTGAAGAAAGCATGCATGTGATGTTCATGGAAACTAACAGTTCTAATAATATAAATGAAGAAGATGAGACTGATGCAGATAAGACAGGTGAGAAGGATGCTGAAATAAATGAGAAAGCTGAAACAGATCCAACAATTGACCCTTCTCAACCCTTGAATAATCAAAATGTACAACCTACTCAAGCTTCTGATCTCCCTAGAAGTTGGAGACTTGTTACTCACCATCCTCAAGAGCAAATAATTGGAGAAACCTCTGAACCAGTCAGAACTAGAAGTTCTTTTAGAAGAGAAGCTTCTCAGAGTGCTCTCATATCCCAAATAGAGCCCAAGAATATAAATGAAGCAATCATAGATGAATCTTGGGTAGAAGCAATGCAAGAAGAGCTTGCACAATTTGAGAAGAATGAGGTATGGAACCTAGTACCCTCTCCTTCACATCAATCTGTTATTGGTACTAAGTGGGTGTTCAGAAACAAAATGGATGAAGATGGTAAGGTGATCAGAAACAAAGCAAGGTTAGTTGCTCAAGGTTACAATCAACATGAAGGTATTGATTATGATGAAACTTTTGCTCCTGTTGCTAGACTAGAAGCTATTAGAATCCTTCTTGCTTATGCTGCTCACAAAGATTTCAAACTCTTCCAAATGGATGTTAAAAGTGCTTTTATAAATGGCTTTCTAAATGAGGAAGTGTATGTACACCAACCTCCTGGTTTTATTGATGAGAAGCATCCAAACCATGTTTTCAAACTAACCAAGGCACTCTATGGTCTTAAACAAGCTCCTAGAGCTTGGTATGAAAGACTGAGTACCTTTCTTCTCAAAAATGGTTTTTCAAGAGGAAAAATTGATGTCACTCTCTTTAGAAAATCAATTAAAGATGAATTATTAATAGTTTGAAATTTATGTTGATGACATCATCTTTGGAGCAACAAATGAAAAGCTATGCAGTGACTTTGGAAAACTTATGATGAGTGAGTTTGAAATGAGCCTAATGGGTGAACTAAGATACTGTCTTGGTTTGAAAATCAAGCAACTTAAGAAGGGTATTTTCATCTCTCAAGAAAAATATATAAAAGATCTTTTTAAGAAATACAAAATGAGTGATGCAAAAGCTATGGCAACTCCCATGCACCCTTCTGCAAGCATTGAGAAGGATGAGAAAGGTAAATCTATATCTGAGAAGGAATATAGAGGTATGATAGGATCTTTATTGTATCTCACTGCAAGTAGACCTGATATAGTCTTCTCAGTAGGGTTGTGTGCTAGATTTCAATCTGTTCCAAAAGAATCTCATCTTTGTGCTGTTAAAAGAATTTTTAGATATCTTGTTGGTACACCTAACCTTGGCTTGTGGTACAAGAAAAGAACCCATTTTGACCTAATTGGGTACTGTGATGCTGACTATGCTGGAGACAAAATTGAAAGAAAAAGCACAAGTGGTTCTTGCCAACTACTTGGAGAATCACTCATCTCATGGTCATGCAGAAAGTAAAACACAATTGCCTTGTCTACCACAGAAGCAGAATATGTCTCTGCAGCAGGATGTTGTTCTCAAATTCTTTGGATCAAAAACCAACTTGAGGACTACTCTCTAAGCTTCTCAGGTATTCCTATCTTCTGTGATAATACCAGTGCCATTAATTTGTCTAAAAATCCCACTCAACATTCTAGATCAAAGCACATTGATATTAAACATCATTTTATTAGAGATCATGTGCAAAAGAAAGATATTGAACTTGTTTTTGTGGATACTAAGCATCAATTAGCTGATATCTTCACTAAACCTCTGTTAGAAGAGAACTTTAGTTATATTAAAAGCATGTTGCATATCATTGAAACCCCCTCTGATGAGAAGGGTTATGACCACCAACATTCTCAAGACTGAGAAGGGTCATTACCCAACCTTCTCAAATCTGAGAAGGGTCATCAGTATCATATGGCCTTTAAAAAACATCAAAAAGATTTTATGTTTGTTTTAGTGTTTGTTTCAATGTTGATAATGCTTTAATTGTTGTTTTTCCTTTTATGGTTTATGTCTTAGTTTTTTTTTTTGTTAAAAATACCAAAAATAGGTCCCTAGCCGTTCAACGGTTCTTCTCATCTCTCTCCCGATCAATCTTGTCACTTAAGTCCCTTCAACAGTTACACACATCAGTCAATGATGTTGTAACCGCTAGGTAATAACTGATTCCAAGTTATTAAAATCACGCCATCTCTCTCTCTCTTCATTCATTCGCATAACCGTTGTAACCTCTCCCTCTTCATTCTTCCTTCTTTCTCTCATGGTGAGAACAAAGAATCCAGAACCCATATCATCTTACTCTGATTCCTCACGCGATTCCTCTCTTAGAATCCCAAACTTTGTTCTTGTTGGACCTCCACAATCTATTTGCGACGCGAAACCCCTAAAATCCAGACCAGCCAAAATGAAACATGCTCCAAGCGGAAACCCAAGAAGATCAACTAGAGTAATATGGAGAACCACTGCTAAAAACACCACTGGAACTGATCCAGATGCACCAACAAATCTGGAAGAGGAGAATGTTGCTTCTGAACAGGGAACAGAGCAACCACAAGCTTCTGAGAAGAGTGCTTCTTCTCCAAAATATCCTCCAAAGAAGGCTCTTAAAGACAAGAAAATAGAAAGGGAAGATGCTGAAATTAGGAAGAAAGTCATGGAGACTCTAGCCACTGCAAGCAAACAATCTAAGGGAACAAAGAAGAGAAAACAGCCTGACATGTCCAACTGGAACAAGAAGGCAATCGTTTCTAGAACTGTATACAACCTGGAAGAAATTGAGAAGAGTGGATGGAATGTCACTCCTCTCCTTACTCAACAAAAATGGGAAAGGTTTGTCTCTCTAGATGATTTGGTTTATAGAGAGAAAGTCAGAGAGTTCTATGCAAATGCTCAATACCAACTTGAGCCCCTTCAAATCACTTCATGGATTGGTGGTAGGGAGTTCAACATCTCTCAAATCTCTCTAGGACAGGTCTTCAATATCCCTCATGAAGGTGTGCAAATTTATGAAGAGAAATGGTATAACTCCTTAGGTATTTCTGCACAAGAACTCAAAACTATTCTACTCAAAGACACTTCTCTCCCCATCACAGCACCAAACCTCAAACCCTTAGTGAGAATCCTTCACCACATCAGTTCCCATACTCTCCTTCCTAGGGCTGGTTCCTTTGAGAAGGTAACCAATGGAGATTGCATTATTCTATACCATCTGGTAGAAAACAAGCCTCTTAGTCTCCCTTACCTTATCATGCATCATATGATAAATGCTATTAAGGCAGACAAACTCCAAACCTCTCTCCCTATGGAAAAGCCCTCAGAAAAGTGTTTAATCACTTTTTAATCAAGATATCTGTCAAAGAAGGAACCACCGAATCAAAGCCCTTCACCTCTAAGAATCTAAAACTCATGGGTCTAGATGTTGCTGCTAAGGAAGAGCAGAATGATGGAAAGAAAAAGATACAGAAGGTTTCTCATACAACATCTGTAGAAGAAGAAATGGCTGAAGCTCTTAGAAGAGAAACTAAGACAAAGAGAAGAAATGACCCTTCTCTCAGTCCTGAGAAGGGTGAAAATATCCCTGAGAAGGTTCAGGAGAAGGTTAAAAAGGCTGAGAAGGATCATTTTCATGAGAAAAAGAAAGCCATAGAGTCTGAGAAGACTGCTAGAAGCACTTCTGATGAAGAGAGAACCGTCTCTGATCATCAAAGTGATTCTGGTCATTCTACATCAGTTGGGAAGATGGCTCCCTTATCCAAAGTCTATTCAAGGGGTCCAAGAACAGTATGGAATGTCCCAACCAAAGGAGAAACAAGTGCTCTTGTAGAGAGCTTCAACAAAGCTGCTGTTGAAATTGGAATGATCACACCAGAGAAGGATGCTGGTGGTGAAAAATCAGAGGGAGGAACTGAAGTACTCCACCTTGACTTATCTGGAAGCAAGGGCTCTGATACAACCATGGTTTTAGAAGATACCATTCCATTCAATCTAAATGAGGGAATCACCTTTGAGCCACCACAACAAGGGCCAATTGCTGAAGGAATAGCAATTGAAGAAGAGAAACTTGTTGAGAAAGTTGTAAGTGAAGAAAAAGAAGAAGAGGCAGAAAAAGAAGAATGTTTAGAGGCTGAGAAGAGTGCTGAGCAGGGTGCTGAGAAGAGTGCAGAAATGGAAACAAATCAAGAGCAACCTTCTCATGATGGTATAACCCTCACTCAACCTAACCCTCCATCACCTCAGGGGGAGTTTATCAGAAACACCCCCTCTCCAAACATTCATACACCTCTTCCAACCATGTTTCCAGATCAAATGCCTACCTTACCACCCTTCTCACCATCCCTGAACCTTCCATTCACTCAAGCATTCCTTCATCCAGTTTCCACAGCTCCACCATCTGAACCTTCACCAATTCCCACCATCTCCAGAGTAACATCTCATAACCTAGAGTCCCTCATTGCTGCCATAAACCTTGAATACAACATCTCACCTCTCAAAACCTCCAACACCATCACCTCTTCAAACCTAAACCAGTTTCTGAACCTTAACCAAACTCCTCAAAATGACTCACCGCAACCAATATACCCTCCTTTCATTCCCCAAACCTTACCATCTGATATACCATCACACTTTGGCTCTCTTGATTCCACTTTTCTCAAAGATGCACTTGGAGAACCTTCTGGCACTGCACCTGAGAAAGGTGATGATATCTCCAATGAAACTTCTGCTGGTCCCTCTGCTAGTGTTGAAAAGAGGATGACAAAGATGGAAAAGATGATGAAGAGAATGAAAGGATTGCTGAAGAATGTGCTGCAAGGACAAGCCATTTTGCAACAAGCCCAAAGGGCTCAAGCTGCTCGTGATGAGCAATTCAGAAATTGGATTATGCAACAAGGAAACACCAACCCTGCTCCTAATGTCTTACCCCCAGAATTTGGTCCTATACTCCAGTTTCCAGATATTCCTAGGCCTGCTACTTCATCCTCATCTGATGGATCTTCCCCATCCAAGTAGCAACCTAATCTATTTCCTTCCTCCTCCACCTTTCTGATGTGTGACAAAAGGGGGAGAAGAGTTAGATTAAGTTATTAGGTCTTAGGCTATTTTGTGTGCTCTGTCATTAGCTAATATCTGTGCAATTAGGCACTGTTTGTTTGAGAAGTAATCTTCTCACTGTTTGTTTTATTTTCTGGGCAAGTTTAGCCACCAAGAACATGACTGCATTGTAATCATTCCAATGATCTTTTGATGATATAAATGAAGATGAATGTTCTTGCTTATGTTTTTTTGTGTGATTTTCTGAATTATGTCTAACTTGAATATAATTTACAAACTAAACTGTTAGCATATATTCAGGGGGAGTAAAAAGAAAAAATGCCTTAGAAAGTTTAAAACAAATATCAGAAAACTTAATCCATCTCAATTGAGTTTGTCAAACATCAAATTGGGGGAGATTGTTGAGGCAAAATCCCTAATTATGTTTTGATGTTCAACAAACCTCAAAGGTGAGAAGCTTAAGATTTCTGATTTTATATATTACTAATGCTTCTTGTTGAGTGCTTCATAAGGACAGATATTTCAATTAATCTCAACAAGATATTTGCTTATGAGAAGCATCAATCAAAGAGAAAACTTGGAAGAATAATTGTCCACATTATTCTGAAGAAAGGAAACTTCCCAAAACATAGATTGAGATCAAGAACCACAGTGTAATCTTGAGAAGAATCTGTTTGTGAAGTATCATCATGCATTGTGGCAATATAAGAAGGTTGAATAAGAAGAATCAAGGCAAGTGGAGTCATGACAATGAAGATGAGAAGCATTACTGGAGAAAAGTTAAGTTGAGAAGAGTCATGATCCTGAGAAGGGTCATGATAAGAAGAATCATGTTGAGAAGAGTCATGATCCTGAGAAGGGTCATGGAATAGAAGAATCATCATCCTAAGAAGCATCAACATGAAGTAGAATCAACTTAAATCTTATCATCTTCAAAAAAAGAAACCATATGAGAAGAATCACAGTGAGAAGGGTCACCGTGAGAAGGGTCATGACAGTAATGAACAGCCTGGCTTCTGCAGAAAAGTACACATAGCTGTATGCTGCAGAGGAGCGTATTTACAACGGCTATAAACGGCTAGTTTCTCAACCAACGGCTAAAATTCTTGATCCAACAGTTAATACACAATATTAACTCTATAAAACAACAGCCTTGGACGCCATTGCTCCTTAAGAGATTGAATCAAAATTCAGAGCTATCAACCTTCTCACCCATTCTAGTTCTTTCTCTTCCATACTCAGTTGTACTTAAACCAGAAGGGATTCATCCATTCTCTGAGTATGTGTTAAGTCTTGTGTTGTAGATATTATTGTATACTCCATTTGTATCAACCAAGCTCTAGAAATCCCAAAACCCTATAAACCAAACAGAACCTTTAATAGGGAACCTTCTCAAGTGGCATGTGTTGCCGTAGGACTTGAGAAGTGAGTGCTTCAGTGTTAGAAGCAGTCTAATAGCTTTGGTAAAGTCTATTATTGAAGTATACAGTAGGTAGAGCTGTGAGAAGAAAACTACCAAGAGAGTTCACCTTGGAGAGGTGTAAAAAGTGTAATCTATTTTGGAAAAATAGTGGAAATTCTCACTGGGTGTGAGGAGTGGATGTAGCCCTGGAGTGGGGTGAACCACTATAAATCACTGTGTCATTTATTGCTTTAATTTCCTCATAGGTTGCTTATTGTAGAAAAACTCTCCTTAGGGAGAAGGTTTGTGAAAACTGAGAAGAGTCATTTCTGATCCTTCTCTGACCAACACAGAATTATTCTTTCAATCTTATCAAACCTTCTCACCCTCATAACATGAACTCAAACTCTTGGTAAAATGGTTTAAAAACATATTTGAAATCCATAGCTTGAAACTACTTAAAACAATCATAGATATAAACTGTGAGAAGCATTGAAGGAAGAACTGACTGACCCTTCTCAACTTCACTATAGTTGAGAAGGCTGCTTAATCACCCTTCTCACCTCACCCTTCTTGGAAAGAAGATTGTTTTATTACTTCCACTATCTAACACTTATCACTTACTATCTTGAATCTAATTTATACTTGTGAAGCAAAGTTCATTTATTTCAGGAGAAGTTTAAAAGGGTCACAATTCCAACCCCCCTTCCTTGTGACATTGGTGACTTCACACCTTTGGTCAGCAGGACCAACGATGTATTACTCGTAGAAGGATAAGGGTCTGTCCGACCTCAGCTTTGCAGCAGTATTGCATATCTTTGTGGAGACCCAATCATATAAGTCCTCGGCCGCCACTTCCTCTGCTGCGGCCTCGGGTCCCTGAGCTCGCGAGCCAACCTCGTCATGTTCCCCCTCAACATTCTCCTCAATCGTGCACTCCGAGGTCTGCCTAACAAATTCCTTAGTCAAAGCCCCCGACGCTGCAGGAGAACTCGCATATGCCGAAGACATCAGGGACGGAGCGGCCCTGGGGGCCCGTATCAGTTCTCCAGTAGCCAACCTCCTCAAGATCGGTTTACCAGGTGGTGGGTTGGAAGGTGGTCTTTCCTCGCTCTTGGTTCGCACCATTATCTGCAAGGGGAGGACGACACCATCACTATCTAAATTCTATCTATCCCGGGCTATTTATCTAAAGCTTAAAACGGTATTGGTCCCGGCCTCGGCAACCCTAAGGCCGGACTATCTCCTCCCCCTGGGGCGAGAAGTGACGGTCACCAAAGCGGCGACGTCGGCCGCGGTAAAAAAAAATACTAACTAAAGTATATAAATTTTGCAGGAAAGGAAAGTAACCTCTTTACAGGTATTTTCGGATGTCGGCTTGAATTTTGATCTCAACAAGTACAAGAATCCATAAACCTCTCTGCAGAGCTCAATATCTCAGGTGATGCAAACGTAAACAAATGCATCCTCAACTCGCCATATATAAGGGCAGGAGGCGAAGCGTCACAACATTTCGATGCGCGTCTCTTCGACTCTGCGTGACAAGGATCTCGAGCTCGCCAAACGTCACATCTCTGATCCTCCATTCAGAAATCAACACGGGGCTCAAACAATCATTTCCGCAAAGCAACAGTTGAAGTACAAGCCGAGGCCGACCCCATGTTGCCGCCGTCCTCGACTTGGGGGGCCACTGTTCCGGACTAGGCCAAACCTTCAAGAGCTTGGGCCTGGCCCACTCCCGTATTGCAGGACATCCATACTCATGCTTAACCCGTATCCAACAATCAGGATCCGCCCGCCGCATCCAACGACTTAGGTACGGCACGCTGTTTATAAATAGAGGTTCCGCCCTCCAGTTCCAGGTATCTGATAACATTTCTCTATGATCTAATACATTCCCCAAATTCCTTTTCTCTCATCTCTCTCTTCTCTTACTGACTTGAGCGTCGGAGTGTCTTGCAGGTACCCCCACCCGACGTGGACAGAGGATTACCTCAGTTCATCCGAGCTCCAGCTCTAGTATCCGAAAATCAATCTCCATCCTTTAAAAGCATGTTAACTGGAAGCACACCAATATAACCTAGTACCCCGGGCTCGGCCACGCATGGAGGCCAGGCACCGAACAAATACCTTCAACTCTTAGCTTAGGAATACTCGTTGAGTAGCTGTATATTGCAAACTCTTGATTTTAATGCTTGTTATTAATTAGAATTACCTAAAGAATTAGGGCTTTTAGTTATCAACAAAGGAATAGTTGCCTAAGGAATTAAGAATTAGTTAATGTTGTGGGTTTGATAGCAAAGTTAAAGAGAGAGTATCTTTCAATATAAATCAGTTGCAATAGTGTGAAATCAATAGGAGTTCGTCCCTAACATCTTTTACCATCTTATCTTCTCAAAGCGTTCTTCGGTTTCTATTATCAAAAATACAAAAATATTTATTGTGTTCATTTTATAGTCCAGTTACTCGACTCTATCAATCAACCCCTAGTTTATTTTTGTTCATTTAGTTGTTGTTAGCGTTTATTGGTAATTGCATTCAATCCTTGAGGACGATATTCGGTTCTTACTGATTTATTACTTGCGACTATTTGGTACACTTGCCGAAATCATAACATATTGCTGCAGCAATTACACGAGTTAAACATACTTGAAGAATTGCTATCTTTGGGAGCTGCTTCATATCTCCATGCCTCTAATCTTGGAGTTTACCTTCGGTTCCCTTCTATTAGTATAATTTCTGTCTTGTATTTTTTAGTTATGATTTTAGCATTTATGTTTAAGTTGTATTTCTTGTATTGTTCGCTCATTATAAGCTAATCACTCTCAGTTGGGATGCTCATTGATAAGTCTTATTTTACTATGTTTTTAGCATTTGAATTAAATAAAAATTGTAGAATTTTAGTTTCACTTTGGAGCTATTTTACTACAAAATGTTGGTTTCTATTTTCAGGATCAAATAATGAAGGAATGGAAGAAATTCAAGTGATTAAAGGTTAAGAATAAAAGTTCAAGGACTAAGGAGCAAGATCAAGCAAATAGAGTCAAGAAATAAATGTTCACGCACGGTTCATGCTTTTTACACGGGAGTAAGAAAGAAATTGAGATTCTTGAGCTGAAGCAAGGGAACCTGTCAGTTACTGAATATGCTGCTAAGTTTGTGGAGTTGGCCAAATTTTATCCGCACTACAATGAAGCAACTGCTGAGTTTTCAAAATGCATCAAGTTTGAGAATGGGCTGCGGCCTGAGATCAAAAAGGCAATTGGGTATCAGAAGATCCGTGTTTTCTCCGATTTGATTGACAGTTGTAGGATCTATGAGGAGGACAACGATGCTCACTATAAGATCATTAATGAGAAGAGGAGCAAGCAGCAGACTCGTGGTAAGCCGTATGATGCTCCAGTTGGTAAAGGTAAGCAGAAAAGTTTTGATGGTAAGAGAACTAGTGGGGGAGACGCCCCTGCTGGTATTGTATGTTACAAATGTGGCAAACCTGGTCATAAGGGTAACGTGTGCAAGGTTCAGGTGAAGAGGTGCTTTCGTTGTGGTAAGACTGGGCACGAATCATCCGAGTGCAAGCACAAGGAACAGGTTTGTTTCAACTGTGGCGAAGAAGGGCATATTAGTAATCAATGTCAGAAGCCAAAGAAAGAAAGAGTTAGTGGAAGAGTGTTCGCTCTGGCAGGGACACAGACTACTGAGAATGACGGATTTATTGGAGGTACATGTTTCATTAATGGTGTTCCTCTAATAGCTATTATTGATACTGGTGCTACTCATTGTTTTATTGCTGCGGAATGTGTTAAAAGATTGGGTCTTGTGTTGTCTTCTATGAATAGGGAGATGGTTGTCGATACTCCAGCTAAGGGGTCGGTGACTACTTCTCTTGTGTGTTCTAAGTGCCCTTTGTCGATTTTCGACAGAGAATTTATTGTTGATCTGATTTGTCTGCCGTTAAGCGGATTGGATGTGATCCTAGGCATGGACTGGTTAGAATATAACTATGTTCATATTAATTGTTTTAGCAAGTCTGTGAGTTTCTCCACTCCCGAAGAGGAGGAGGCTGGTTTGTTGTCTGCTGGACAGTTGCGGAAGTTGATGCGGGAAGAAGTTCAGCTATTCTCGCTGATGGCGTCGCTATCTGTTAAGAATCAAGCCATAATTGATGAGTTGCAGGTGGTGCGCGAATTTCCTGAAGTTTTCCCTGATGAGATTCCAAGTGTACCACCAGAGAGGGAAGTTGAATTTGCTATTGATCTTGTACCTGGTACCAAACCTGTTTCTATGGCACCTTACAGGATGTCAGCATCTGAATTATCCGAATTGAAGAAGCAACTTGAGGATCTACTTGAAAAGAAGTTCGTGAGGCCGAGTGTATCACCGTGGGGAGCTCCAGTGTTGCTAGTGAAGAAGAAGGATGGAAGTATGAGGCTTTGTGTTGATTATAGACAGTTGAATAAAGTGACGATTAAGAACAAGTATCCACTCCCAAGAATAGACGATTTGATGGATCAATTGGTGGGTGCTCAAGTATTCAGTAAGATTGATTTGAGATCGGGCTACCATCAGATTAAAGTGAAAGATGAGGATATTCAGAAGACGACTTTTAGAACTCGGTACGGGCATTATGAGTATTCGGTGATGCCTTTCGGTGTTACTAACGCGCCGGGAGTATTCATGGAGTACATGAACCGTGTGTTTCATGCTTATTTGGATCGGTTTGTGGTAGTATTCATCGATGATATTTTGATTTACTCTAAGACAGAAGAAGAGCATGCAGAGCACTTGAGATTGGTATTGGAGGTCTTAAGGGACAAGAAGTTATATGCAAAGTTGTCTAAGTGCGAATTTTGGCTGAAGGAGGTGAGTTTTCTTGGTCACGTTATTTCTGGTAGCGGCATTGCGGTGGATCCATCTAAAGTCGATGCTGTATTGCAATGGGAGACTCCAAAGTCGGCTACCGAGATTAGAAGCTTTTTGGGATTAGCTGGCTACTATAGAAGGTTCATTGAAGGCTTTTCTAAGTTGGCACCTCCTTTAACTCAGCTGACCTGCAAAGGTAAAGCCTTTATATGGGACGCTCGTTGCGAAGAGAGTTTCACCGAATTGAAGAAGAGATTGACGACGTCTCCTATCTTGTCGTTGCCTAATCCGGGAGAGTCCTTTGTGGTGTACTTTGATGCTTCCAAGATGGGTTTAGGAGGTGTGCTTATGCAGAATGGTAAGGTAGTTGCTTATGCATCGAGGCAGTTGAGGACTCACGAGAAGAACTATCCTACGCACGATTTAGAACTTGCTGCAGTTGTTTTTACGCTGAAAATTTGGAGGCATTATCTTTATGGTTCTAGATATGTTGGGGATGTTGAAGATTAATAATGACTTTTTAGATAGCATCAGAGAAGCTCAGAAACTGGATGTTAAACTGGTAGATTCGACGGTAGGAATCGGGCAGTCTGAGAATAACGATTTTGAGTTGGATGCGCAAGGTGTGTTGAGATACCGTAATAGAATCTGCATTCCTGACGATGCGGAAATGAAGAAAGCAATTCTCGAAGAGAGTCATAGAAGTAAGTTGAGTATTCATCCAGGAGCTACGAAAATGTATCAAGACTTGAGAAGATGGTTCTGGTGGCCTGGGATGAAGCGCGATGTAGCGCAATTCGTGTATGCATGTTTAACTTGTCAGAAGTCAAAAGTTGAACATCAGAAGCCTGCGGGGTTGATGCAACCTTTAGAGATTCCGGAATGGAAATGGGATAGCATTTCAATGGACTTTGTGACGGGGCTGCCTAATACTGTGAGAGGGCATGATGCGATTTGGGTGATTGTTGACAGGCTGACGAAGTCGGCTCATTTTATACCTATTAATATCACGTATCCGGTACCGAAGTTGGCTGAGATTTACCTCCAAAAGATTGTAAAGTTGCATGGTGTTCCTATGTGTATCGTTTCGGAGAGAGATCCTAGGTTCACTTCTGATTTCTGGAAGAGTTTGCAAGAGGCGTTGGGTTCTAAGTTGAGATTGAGCTCAGCGTATCACCCTCAGACGGATGGTCAGACAGAGAGGACTATTCAATCATTGGAGGATTTGTTGAGAGCGTGTATTCTTGAGCAAGGAGGTTCGTGGGATACCCATCACTCGTTGATAGAGTTTACCTATAATAACAGTTATCATTCTAGTATTGGGATGGCACCTTTCGAAGCGTTGTATGGTCGAAGGTGTAGAACCCCTTTGTGTTGGTATGAATCTGGAGAGAGTATAGTGCTTGGACCTGAGATTGTTCGAGAAACAATTGAGAAGGTGAAGTTGACTCGTGAAAAGATGAAAGCTTCACAAAGTAGACAGAAGAGTTACCATGATAAACGAAGGAAGGATTTGGAATTTCAAGCTGGTGATCATGTGTTTTTGAGAGTCACCCCTGTGACCGGTGTCGGACATGCTTTGAAATCTAAGAAGCTTACTCCTCGATTCATTGGTCCGTATCAGATCAAGGAAAGAGTTGGGAATGTAGCTTACAGAGTGGCCTTACCGCCTAATCTTTCGAATTTGCATGATGTGTTCCGTGTGTCACAACTTCGGAAGTATATTCCAGATCCATCTCATGTAATTCATATGGATGATGTGCAAGTACGGGATAACCTCACTGTGGAGACGATGCCTGTACGAATCGCGGACCGTGAGACGAAGACTCTAAGGGGAAAAGAGATCGCCTTGGTGAAAGTAGTCTGGTTAGGAGCTGCCGGAGAAAGCATGACATGGGAGTTGGAAAGCAAGATGCGGGAGTCCTATCCCGAGTTGTTCGAATCAGGTAAATTTTCGAGGACGAAAATATTCTAAGTGGGGGAGAGTTGTAACGCCCTAAAATTTAATCAAATTACTTCGAAGTTGGATTGCCGTAGGATAATTGTAAGAATTGAAATTATGGGCGTAGTAGCTATGTTGAAAATGAGTTAGATGATAATCACGTGTTGTGGGCCAGTTAAAAATAGCATTGGGCTTAGCACCGCGAGTGCGCAGCGCTCACGCAACCCTAGCAGCGTGTCCAATGCGCAGCTTGCGCAGGAAGGCGCTTGTGCGCCACTCCTCCTTATAAATATATAGCGCAAATATGCGCTAGGGCTGGTCTTTTTGCGCAGCCGCCCTCTTTTCCCTTCTTCTCCTTTTTCCTCTCACTTCTAAGTTACACAAAAGCCTCAATTTTCAAGAGCTCTAGCCTAGGATTGGATTGGGAGGGTTGATTTTCATTGCAATTCTCTACGTTCGTGATCGTCACGCGTCGTTACTATCGCAGGGGAGTCGCCGTATTCGGAGAATCGAGGAACGAGGCTAGGAGGGAGTTTGCACCACCATAGTTGAGGTAAGGGTGGGTTCGAATTCTATAATAGCGTATATGAGGGATCGTATGCGGGGTTTGGGGTTTATTATAGATTGCCTCTGTGTATGTTGCGTAGTTATATATATATATATATATATATATATATATATCGTATGAGAAATGTTTGATGAATTGACCGTGTGTGCTTGAATTCCTATGTCGTTAGTTCTAATTAAATCGAATTGTAATTTTGTTGGATTAAGGTTTTCACTATTATAATAAAAAAAAAAAGACAGGAATATAGATAACTCGTTAGTAAGAATTATAAATAATTTTCGTAATTGAATTGATGGTTACGTTAATGCTGTTGCTGTTTTGCTGATAATGCTGTTGCTGTTATTGCTGTTGCTGTTGTGCTGATAATGCTGTTGCTGTTTTGCTGTTAATGCTGTTGATGTTTTGCTGTTAAAGCTGTTGCGGTTTTGCTGTTATTGTTGTCATTGCTGTTACGTTTTGCTGCTGTGTTGTTGCTATCCTTGCTGTTTTGCGCTGTTGATGTTGCTGCTTTGTCAATATTGTTGCCACAGTTGCTGTTGTGGTTAATTGTTGCGTTGAATACCTTGTCGAAAATGTGGTAAATTGCAGGTGAAGTTGTAAAAGTTGATTTGCCTCTATTTATTGGCAAAGATAGAAAATTGTAGGCCTATGGCCGCCATGACGTTTTGGTGTTGTTGTCGTGCGATTGCGTGACTGTGATTAGCGTTACTTGTACATTCACATTGTGTCGCATACCTTTGCATTTGCTTTACGACGTGAACGATGAGGGTTATGCCCTGTGAGCCACTATTTACTGGCAACGACGATTTTTACGACGGGAGTTTTGCTCCAATGGTACCACATGCATATGCATAGTTGAGTCGCATTCCGCATTGCACTTCGATGATTCTATTGATGACTCTATTGAGGACTTTATTGATGATATGTGTAATTCTATAGTACCTGACCTATCATATTGTTCTTCATACATGCTCTTATATAGTTCGATATCTCACCCCTTCTGTTTGAATGTTACCCCTATGTGGTAACGTGCAGGTAGTCGCGAATGAGGGCGGTGATCCTTCCTTAGTTGAGTCGTGTCGTCACTCTGATACGTAACACTCGGGGGGATTGAACGCTGTTTTTTTCCTTTATCATTTAGGTTGCAATATTTGTTGAACTCGAAGTTATTTCTATTAAGCAAATTGTTGATTTTGAGTTGTCAAATGGAAAAGGATTGTTAAGATTGCTTCAAATTGAACTTACCATGAATGAATTATATTGTTTGTGTTGGGAAGTAAGTGTAGCACTCCATTATTTATGTTGAAAATTCCGCACTCTGATTTATAGTATTATTGGGTAGAATTGGGGTGTTACACATGGTCCGTGCGTCCTGTACGTTTCAGAAGATGGAAAGTTTGAAGACCACGCACGGTCCGTGCGCCCCAGCAGCACGGTCAGTGCGCCCTGTTCCAGAAAAGCTGTTTTGAAGATTACACGTAGCGCACAATCCGTGCGCCCCAGCAGCACGGTCCGTGCCCCTTTGTCTGAAGTTCAAAATGTTACAAAACTCTTCTTCTTCTTTCATTATGGCTTGTAATTCGAATTTAATCCTTTGTCTACTGATCCTAGGCTATAAATAGGACCTCATTTCAGCTGTAATGGCACCTTTGCATACTTGAAATATACACTCAAAGTTTATCTAAGTTTTTGCTCTCATTTTAGTTCTTGTTTACTTGTTTTCTTTTACTTTCTTGTTCTTTATTTTTCTGCCATTTATCTTCTAGCACTTTTACATTTCAGTTCTCTATTGCTTTCTTTACATTCTTGTCATTTACATTCTGTTATTTATTTTTATGTCATTTTCTTTTATGTCATTCTCTTCTACTCCCTTGTCTACTATGATCATGTGTGAGTAGACTTCTTTAGTCTTGGGATTGTGGGACACAATCCAATGATGGGTCCCTAAACAAATCCAAGACTAAACTCTATCTTATTTAGAACTTGAATTTTAATCTAATTCCATAGAACTGAATTTTATAAAACAAATATCAAACGAAGTACCGAGAGGTGAAGTTTGATATTGGAACAAATGGAATTAGACAAGGCAAAGCAAAGCGTGAGAATAGCATTGCTAGCCTTGGGACAATAAGGTTGTGCTTAATGGGTCTCTGCGATGATCAACCATGAGAATAGGTTTGATCATTGTTTCGAGACACATTCTTGCATTCCGAAAGGAAGCTTGAATTACACCAAAAGAATACCTTGTCCTTAAAACAATTTCAAAATAAGATAGAGAATAGTTAAAGAGTTGTTTATTTCCATCATTGTGATCTAACCATGATCCCAAGGCGTCTTTTATTCTGAATTTTACAAAACAAAAATACTCTTTTTATTAAAATCATTCCTTTCAGCTAATCAACATCAAAAATTAGATTAGTAATCGCAAAATACTCCCTGTGGATCGATACTTTCTATTACGCGATAGAACCGTGCACTTGCGGCCTATCACTCATGTCTATGTTATGAAGTTTTAGTGCATTTAATGAAGTGCGTGTTATGTTTAAACATTTTATCTTTTGAGAGTTAATATTTCCATCTTAAATTAGGAACACCCAACTAATTTTAAGTAGCATTTATGAATTCTAAAAAGGTTTATGAATAGATCTCAAAAGATAATATGGATTCTGAGTATTGAAGGACACTTTAATACTCCTTGCTTAAACCCTAGACATAGGAGGGCAAATTCCATAAGGTGAGCATTGTCGGTGCGTAGTAGCCTAAGGTAAACTTATTTAGGGCTTAGACATATGCTGTTGTAACGAAACCCTAGTGAAAAGTATTTGAAAGAATACAGACTGATGTGACAGCACCTAATGTTGCAACATCAGACACAACATTAATGCACTTTAATAGATTTACATAGTAAAAGCATCCCAACTTGCTCTCAACTATTATTTTCACATCTCTTTACTTCTATTTGTTAATTGATGCTCTCAGAAACTTGTGTGTCTATTTTATTTTGCCTCACTAATTTGTTAGCCAATTTAAGCATTTATAAATTTCGAATCCCGTGGGAACGAGCATTACATATCATTTTACTACTTGTTGACTGTGTATACTTGCACATCATTTTGCACCGCAGTCAATATAAACGTACAATTCTCAGAGTTGCTTCCACCTTCTTTAGTGGTATCTACTAGCTTTGCAATCCCATGAATCATTTGAGTCTTAGTTCCATCAATTTTCTTCAAATCTTCACTTAGCTTACGATCTGCCCATGATTGGAGGAGGGTATTTGCAGCTGCAAAAATTTTCAACACGTGAATGTAAAACACCATATTATTCTTGTTAATGGAATACAGCATAAACAACATACTGTGACTGCAGCACGACTAAACATTTTTAAAGATTGATTCTGGAACATCACATTTAGAACTTGTTACAGCAAATTTCGGATTCAAATTTAGCTATAAGTACACGTCAACATATTGTTAAAAGCGAATTCGAAAATTATCAAAAGGAATAATACTCGAAGGCAAGGTGGATCGAAAATCCATATACACCCTCGAGAAGACTTCGGAAGCCAACCCTGAAGGTTGACAGAGAGACACATGCGACAGACTACACTTTCGAAAGATACTTGGGAAGTTTTTGAATGGCTCAAAGGCAAGTTTCGAAGGTTAAAGCAAAGCGCAAGAACAATTGAGGCAATTGCTTCGGATAGGACTAAATGTGCGAAGACAAGACAGAAGAACTCGAGGCAATTTCATAACATTCAGTAAGCCATTACGCCAAACACATACGAATACACAGGATCTCTGGCTACAGTGGTGAGAATGTATGTTTGAGCCAAATCCTTTTGTATTTTCAAACTATTTCAATTCAATGCAATTTCTTTTCGACAATTGAGTGCTTCACTCTTGTCTCCTTTTTATCGTTTTATCTTTACTCTTTTTTATCTCTGTACTTGGAGAACTCGTGATGTTCTCTCCCTCTTGGGATTGATTTCTGTGAGTTGCTTGAGTTTGTTTAACTTTATTTTACACTTTGAAAACCGTTTGTGCAAAGTAACTGAAGGATTCATGATGTTGTACCTTCTTTGGGCGTAATTCCCGGGTTTTGTTCATCTGCTTGGTGCCCAGGGGCGGCTGCTCTTTATGCCTTGGGGTAGTCCTTGCTACCCCAAAATAAAAAGAAATATACAATGACCCATGTATTTACTCTACAATTTTGGGAAAAGGTGTCGTGTCACCAAACCAAGACATAAAATACTTTCAAAAAATATCTACTTTCACTTGTGTTTATAAAACGACAAGCTTTAGAAGATATATTATTATTATTATTATTATTATTATTATTATTCAAATATTAAGCTTTCAAAGATATAACAATTTTTTTTTGAGTTGTGCCACAAAATAGTATAAAAAGGAAAGCCAAAATTATTACTTAATTGAAAGATTGATTCGTCTTGTTTTGAAGTATAAAAAGGAAAGCCAAAATTATTACTCAATTGAAAGATTGATTCGTCTTATTTTGATACTTTCAGTGTCTTTAGGACAACTATTGGTAAATCTTTTTCAACAATAAAAATAGTCAAAGACAAGACTTTGAAACAAAATGAATGACGGGTTTCTTGCAATTAGTTTAGTTGTTTATTGTTTATTGCATTAAGAAAGACATGGTTAGTCTGTTTAGTACAAAGACAATTATTGTTGAATTCGAATTCTTGTATTAATATCATGGAGTCCATATTGATTCTTCTTTATGAAGTTCATATTGCAAAGACAGAAAGTACTCTTTATATTTGGCAGCACTTCCCTACTCTCTTTTTCATCAACCAACAATAACTTATATTTACCAAATTTCAAATCAATTAACCAATTGCAAATCAAATTTCAAACTAGCCAATTGAAAATCAAATCCAACTAACAAACTTATAAATACATCTAACTGCATGTCCTGGAAAATACTGCAAAAATAAAATAAAATAAAATAAACTTAGAACTAAGTGGTTAAACGCTAGATATAGAATTACTTATCAAAAAATAAACTATATAAATTACATGCATTTTGGGGAGTTTCCATTTGATTGTAAGTGATTATGTCCCTCATAAACTTCATAACATAATATCCGCAATCATTATTGTTTGGTTGTCTCAGACACTACAAATCAAAATAACAATTAATTATTAAAATGCGAGCAAAATTTACGTGGATAAGAATATTGATTATAAACTTACCTTTATTACTATCCATTTTGTTTTATTGTTCCCACCTCTAGTCCTGACCTCATTCGATGCCCAATAAGTTGCCAAACAACTGAAACATCATACATATAAATATATTAATTAATCGAAATATATACATAATTTATATGATGAAATATGCGACCAATGACACTTTCCTGGTATCTTTAGTCTTCCCTAGCATATTGAGTAAGGTACCAATGACACTTTCGAATACATTTTTTTCAACATGCATCACATCAATGAAATGTCTTATGTGTAATGACTTCCAGTATGGCAACTCAAAGAAAATCGATTTTTTCTTCCACCCTCGTTTGGCAAGCTCTCCTGCAAAAGGCTTCCCAAACTTAATGTCCAAATCTTTCACCTTTTCAAATAGTTTTTCACCGGTCAAAGGCGGAGGAGCTTTACAAGTTTCTGAATTCCCCTTGAATGCCTTTCTCCACACCCGATAGTGATGAGTTGGAGGCAAAAATCTCCGATGGCCAAGATATGTATTCTTCTTACCATGTTCCAACCACATCCAATCTGTATTATCTTCACATATAGGACATGCACATTGACCTTTGTTACTGTACCCAGATAGATTGCCGTATGCTGGAAAGTCATTAATGGTGTCAAAAATCATAGCCTTCAGAATGAAACTTTCTTCTCTGAACCCATCATACACCTCTACCCCAATCTCCCACATTTGCTTCAAGTCTTCTATTAAAGGAGCAAAGTATAAGTCAATATCATTTCCTGGTTTTTGGGGCCAGAAATTAACAAAGACAACATCATATACTTGCGTTTCATGCAAAGCCATGGAGGTAAGTTATAAATCGCCAAAATCACAAGCCATGTATTGTGGGATCTACTCTGGAAACCGTGCGGGTTAAATCCATCGGCAGACAATGCAAGTCGTAGGTTTCTTGGGTCATGCCCAAAATTGGGATAATCAATATCAATCTTTTTCCACTGCGGAGAATCTGTCGGGTGTCGTAGCATACCATCTTTAGTCCTTTCATCGTCATGCCAAGTCAACTGTTTTGCGTCTTCCGAACTACGGTACATACGCCTAAATCGAGGACATATGGGAAAATTCTGGAGCTGATTCTTTCTTCTTATACCGCGATGCATTACATTTAGGGCACGACTTTAACAATGCATGTTCATTTCGAAATAAAATGCAATCATTCGGACAAGCATGTATCTTCTCATAGTTCAAACCAATGGTGCCTAACATTTGTTTTGCATCATACGTCCGAGAAGGGAGCACATTGTCTTCCAGCAACATATCTTTCAATAGTGCGAGTAATTCCGTAAATCTCTTATCTGTCCATCCGTGACAAGTTTTCAAGTTATACAGCTTTATCACAGCCAATAACTTTGTGAATTCAGTACAACCCGCATACAACGGTGTCTCCGCATCAGTTATCAACTTCTCAAACATTTGAGGACAGTCATTAAGATCGTCTTCAACCGCCTTTGCCATCTCTTCAAATTGGTCGCCATCAAATGTATGTGTTTCAGGATAATCAACCGGATCACATCTCTGAGTACTATTATCCATATTTGAAGGTTCACTTCTTTCCTCACCATGCATTGTCCAACAAATATAACTTTGATCGATTCCGTTGGCCTTTAAATGTCTTTCCATCTCAAATGCAGTAACTCGATTGGCGTAACAACATCTTAAACAAGGACACTTGAACTTACTAAAAGTTCCTAAACGTTGAACGACAAAGTTCACAAAATATTCCACTCCATCGACATATTCTTTCGACAGACGATTGGCAGACATCCACTTTCTATCCATATTGGACCCAAATTTACCATAAATTCCTGATAAGAGAACTTAAACATATTAAATGTGAAAAACACACAAGGTACAACTTTTTGAAACTAAGACATCAGACTTTGTTCTTTTATAATTTAACTTAAACACTTTGTTATATAACAAATACGAGAGAACAACAAAAATACCTGAACAAGTAGAAGCAGCAATGAACTCGAACGAACACGAAACAGATGTGAACTCGATCAAACCAGATTGAAAACCAGATGTGAACTAGAACCAGAACGATCTCCAGCGTACGCGAACCAAATACGAACTCGAAGCTCTGGCAACTTACAGAGAGCGCAAAGCTCCGATGAAACGAATGTGAACGAGAACCAGACCTAGTATCAAGAACCAAAGAGAGCGCAGAGAGATGAACTAGAGAGAGCGCACGAGAGAGATGAACGAGAGCCTGTGCCAATAAATAACTTTCTTAGTTGTTCTCACTTTTCCTATTCATTGTTGCTTTGAAACACCCATAAATAACTTCATGGTGCTTTGAAACACTGGGCACCAAACATACAACTATGTGTCAACCAGAATTTTATAAGCTAAAAAAACAAGCACATGAATATATGATATCCACATTAGTAGTGACAGTACTATAATCTTTTACTGAGTAAAACACTATGGCTCAAGAACAGATCGTTATGTCCTTTACCAAACAAATCTCACCACAAAATGATTATATTTAGCAATGGCAAATTACTCTAAAAAAGTAAGGTTCCGATAACTTCAAGGAGACTACTATTTCAATGAGTTTCAATTTATTCTTTATTTCAATGATTCAATATCAATTGATATTCATTCACAATCCCCTTATCTCATTTTCTTGCTTTCATTCACCAATAAAACTAACTCACTTTCTTGTCAACAAAAACCATGTAGTATGTGAAATAAAAGCTTAAAATGAACATGGAACAGAGATTACTAAGCGAGTGATACATTTCCAATTGAACAAGGAATGTCAGAGAAGATCCAGATCCAAACATTCTGAATAAAAAATCAGATCGCCTCACATTCACAAACATCATCATACCATAAAATGAGAACTAGAAACAAGAATTAGAAAAATTGAGGATCAGAATAAAGGAATATGAAACAAGACATAAAGTACTCAACAATAAAGGAACTACAAGTTAATATAATCTCAAACATTTATATAGGATCGTTGGTAACTACTAAAAGGCAAATTATAGTAAAATATAAAATGTAGCTGCATAGTCAAACATAACCATAATTGCAAATCCAAGTAGTGTAACAAATATAATTTCAGTGTAGTAGCATCATTCTTCTAATGATTAGAAATAGCATTATCCTGTAGAGGCTGATCCTCCAAGAAATATATATGCTTATTTCCTAATTAAAAGGCTAAAGTGACAAGAAAATAGCTTCTGCACTTCACTTATTAATTATACAATTCCTCTATAACTAAATTCACCAAACTCCTTCAATTCAGATGCTAAATACAGATGGCAGTGTAGAGATCCATAATTACAGAACAACACATTCACTCATTTATGGTTCAAATTGTTATAGACATGTACTATCACATTATTTGATTGTCAAACTCAAACATGAGACATTTGCATTTTTACAAAGAAAATGAACAAACAAACACAAAAATAAAACATAAAAGCCAAGAATAAAGAGCATATACTCTGTCAAAAAAATAAACCATAAAAGCCATAAACAAAGAGCATACTCTGTCAAAAAAATAAATCATAAAAGCCAAGAATAAAGAGCATACTCTGTAACCCCGATGATTTCCTTGACAACTAAGGAACTATCTCTTGAACAAAACTCCGGCAGCTGGAATAAAAATAACAAGAGAAAAATCTAATCAAACCATATATTAAAACATATAGACACAGTGACAAATAATAGACATTAGCCTTTTGCCAAAAAGAATAAGCATCCAAAAATTTCAGAGCAGCAAGCAATTACATCATTTAATGTTAAAGGTTAATATATGCTCAAGAGTTAATCTGCACTAGTAAATTGCCTTTTTGAAACATAATACAACTATAATTTGATTGTAGATATATTAAACTAACAAACTGGGGATTATAATGTAAAGAACATGTAAAACATGGCAGACACCAAATATTACAATGGAATATTTTGTATGCTGAGTAGAAGGATACAAACTAAACTTTATGTCAAAGCCAACATAGGTTATTCAACTTTTTTTTGTTGCTAAAAACAGTTATTTCTTATCCAAAGTATCTCTGAACAAGGAAATGTGCTGACACACACAAAGTTGACATAACCCAATCAAAAAAGCATTATCTTGGCTTAATAAAAGCCTAAAGTAATCTTGCTCATTTCAGATTCAAATTACAAGCTAAACATTACGGTTTAAGTAGAAAATAGAAGCTCATAACAGACAAGATAGCCTTGTACTTTCAGATTGCCATAAGGTCACCATAATTTCTCATTAGTAATCATCCTTGCTTCCTTGGGCTTCTACTGGATACCAGCACCCCCAAAAAAAAGGAAGCTTCGATGCCACAAATTGCTCAAACAAGATAATCAGAGGGAAACAAAAAGACTAGCACCTAGGATACAAATTCTAGGTTAAGAGAATAAAATAAAAGAAAGGTTTGTAAGACAAATAAGAAGATCCAACAAAACAAAACAACAATTCGAGAGAAATTAATTCAAAGACAATATTTTTGTTGGTCAGTGGCTGTACTTTTTATGTGTCTCCCTCAATCCATAGTTATAATCTTACTCAGACTAAAAACAGTGTAAGAGAACATATATATTATTATGATAGATTCAATGTAAAAAAGGCAAGACATTTCATCACATCGTATCACTTCCAACTGTTTTGCACATTGCATCTCTACTCTTTGTCCTAGTCTACTTGATGTTTTGATCATTTTAAAAGGCAGCAATTAGAATTAATGGGTTGAGTTGTGACATGTGTGTGTTAGAAAATAAGTCCACGTTTGGTTTCACATTTGAAAAATCTCAAATCATGGTTTGAACAAAATATTGTCTCTGAAAAACAACAATTTCAGCTCTAATGGCAAACCCTTCTTCATGGAAGGAAGAAAGAAGCTTAAATGGGTAAAGGGCAAGTGAAAATTAAGGTTCACGCTCAAATGAGGGTTCTGAGGAAAATTAGGGTTGAGTTAGAGAGATTAAAACTCAAAACCCTAAAAAAGAGAGAATTCGAGAGAGAATTATAGAGAGAGAGAGGAAGAAGGCGAACTTGATTGAGAGTTCCAGAGAAAGAGAGAGAGCGAATGCTGAGAAGAGTGAGAGAACGTTGAGGGAGAGTGAGAACGCTGAGAAGAGAACGTTGAGGGAGTGAGAGACTGAATTGATGATATTAGAATATTAGGCATCAGGGGCGCTTTTAAAAAAGCGCCTCCAAATGCCCTCCGTGTTTTGGGCATCAGCGGCTAAAGCCCTCCGTGTTTTGGGCATCAGGGGCGCTTTTTATAAAATGCCTCTAAAGGCCCTCCATGTTTTAGGCATCAGGGGCGCTTTTTAAAAAGCGCCCCTAAAGGCCCTCCGTATTTTGGGCTTCAGGGGGGGCTTCTTAAGAAGCGCCCCTAATGGGTGTGCCCTTTTTTAACAATTCTTTGTAGTGTTTAGCCCCCCGCATGATAAATAGGCGAGAATTCAATCACCTAGAATTCAATCAGATAATCACCTAGAATCTCTGATTCGTTTGGTTGTGGGAATGAATTCACCCTCCTTACCATTACCCATCTCGGAAAGCACACAAATCGAGACTTGCATTGTAAACCTGTCAACTGGTGAACTTAATATCTAATTCGACTCCTCTTCTCTTAAACATCTCGAATTTATTTGTTTGACAGAGATCCTTAACGAAAAATACTAGAAAACAGAATAAAAACTATCTTTTCTAGTAATCTCATAAATGCCCTTTTGGTTCCATGAATCAGTGATGTTAGAAACATGAGATGTATTTAGAAATAAAAACAATTTAATTTTTATTTTAGAAAATTAAATTTGTTTCAAATCTAAAAATCAGAGATGCATCCCTCTGAGCGAAGAACCTTGACCCCGCGTCAGTCGGTTAGTTGCTACGTCGAATATAGGACTTGAATAAAATTAGGGTGCTTAAGTGAACAAAATAATTTCTTTGTCATAAAAAAAGTTAGGCAAAATTACACCAGAGGATCTTTAAGTTATTTGTAACAAGTTGGCCCTTTAAGTATTTTGTAACAAATAAGCCCTTTTAGTGATTACTCTAGCTTATGTATTTTGACTCTAGCTTATATATAGTGATCACTCTAGCTTATGTATTTTGATGCAACCAAGCATATTTTGGTTTATTTTGATGTGATCAACGATATGATATTTTACCAAAAGGGCCAACGATGTCAACGTGTTTACCGTAGATTTTGGTAAACACCGCTGGTCTCCAGTTTGGTTAACTTGCAGGATCAACCAGTGAATCCTAAGATCATTTGTGTTTAGAGTTTTTACAGAATCGCTTGTGTTCTTGCTGTTTAAAAGTAAAAGAAGAAGATAACCGTCGATTTCTCCGCGAAACCGTCAAATTACTCCAAATGAGGGAGGATAAAACAAAGAGAAAATTTGCAGGGAACGTAAAGAAAAGGAAAATTAAAATTGCATTAAAATGAAAGAGAGTGGTACACAAGATCATACATTGTTCTCTGACTCTTTTTTCTCTTGAATGCGGAAGTTAGAGCGTGAGAAGTTTAAAATATGAAATTGTGACCCTTGTTTCTTCTCAGAAACTACTATTTATACAAAGGAAAAGAGGGGGAAAAACTGAACTAAGTAACTGCCTAGAAATTTGAAAATTAATAACTGCTACTTCTACTTTCGACAAGAACCGCTTCATCACGCTTCGACCAACTGCTAGTTCTTCAGCGCATAACTGCTCTGTTTTCTGTCTGTCGAACGCTTGTGTCCATTTTCCTCTTTCTTGCTTTTTCTTCCCCGGAAGCTTGTCGAATTTACCCTGCGCATGACCATTTTCTCTGTCGAAATACCTTGGTCTTTGTCAAAATATAAGTCAAGCCTTGTTGACCATTTTCAATGAAGCCTGTCGAAATTACAGGCTAACAAATTGCCCCCCAAAAATGTCTTTTTCGACTGAACTTGAGGTGGAAGAAGAGAAAGAACATTTTTGAATTCACCATCGAAATAGACTTTGCACTTGAGTAGAATAGCTGTATATCTGATGTCACCACTGTTAAGTGTTATTGACGTTACTCCTATATTGGTGTACCACGTGGCCTTCAACGTTCTGCTTATAATTCTGACAATGCTCATATGGCAATCACAACTTCTTTTGAATGCCACGTACTTACGCTTTCTTTATCTTTATTCTAGCGTTATTTTAACTTCTTGCAACGTTGGCTTATACTTTTTCAAGTATTTGCCATTTATACGCAAAATTCTTTCATCAGCGCCAATCTCTTTGACCTCATATGCGCCGTTTGAATAAACTTGTAAAATTTTAAATAGTCCTTCCCAACTTGGGGACCATTTACCTAGGACTCTATCTTTTCGATCCATAGGTAAAATGACTTTCCAAACTAAGTCTCCCACGTCGAAAGTCTTCAATTTGACTTTCTTATTGTACACCTTAGCTACTCTTTCCTTTTGTCTTGTGAGCACATCTAATGCATTTAACCTGTCCTCATCTAGATCAACCAATTCATTCAGCATCATACTCCAATAATGATCAGATGGGATTTCAAATATTCTTTGAATCCTAATTGATTGAAAACAAATTTCTGCTGGTAATACTGCATCATGCCCAAAAACAAGTTTAAAAGGAGTATTATTAATTGACTCTTTGGGAGATGTTCGACACGCCCATAAATTTTGGTTAAGTGTCGTATGCCAATTCTTGGGTTTTTTCCCAACATGTTTTTTAATCAAACTAATGATAATTTTATTGGCTGCTTCAACTTGACCATTTGCTTGAGCGTAGTATGGCGTCGAACTCAACAATTTATAACCATTTTCAGCAGCGAATACGACCATTTTCTGACCAATAAAAACCGAACCTTGGTCTGTGGTGATAGTTTCAGGCACACCGAATCTATATAATATATGGTCTTGAATAAAATTAATCACTGCTTCTTGATTAACATTGTTTAAAGGAACAGCTTCCACCCATTTAGTGAAATAATCTATTCCAACTAATATGAAACGATGGCCTTTCGACGAATTTGGTTTAATTTCACCAATTATATCCAAAGCCCATCCCCTAAATGGCCAAGGTTTTACAATAGAATGCAATTCATTTGCAGGTACATGTTGTATTCCTGCATGCTTTTGACATTCTTGGCATCCTTTAGCAAACTCTATGCAATCTTTTAACATAGTCGGCCAATAGACACCTTGTCGAAATAAGAGCCATTTCATTTTATGGCCTACTTGGTGAGCTCCACAAGTTCCACTGTGAGTATTAGATATTGCCAAGTATGCCTCATTTTCACTAAGGCACTTGAGTAAAACTCCTTCAGGGGTTTTCTTAAACAACTCATTGCCCATGATGACATAACTTAAGGCTCTATACTTGGTTTTTCTATCAGTTATCCCTGTTGGATTTTCCAAGTAGTTAACAATTTGTCTTCGCCAATCATCATTTGACAAATTGTTGATGGCAAAAACTTCGAACACGTTGTCACAATACCCTTTGTCAAAAACTTCAAAAGTTTCATTTCCATTAAAAATTTCATTTGGCTTAGGACTTGAGGCTAAAGAATCGGCCTCTGCCCCCTCAAGTTTTTGCCTTGACAAAGTTTCTAGTGATATGTCCGTCGAAATTAGTTTGTTTTTAATTTCGATTAGCTCCGTTAAGTTTTCTTTCGAAACTTTATAACCTGAAGCTAGCTGTGCCAGATCATTCGCCTCTTGATTTGCAATACGAGGCACATGCTCGATTTTAACGTGATCAAAACGTTTCAATAATGCATTGGCAGTAATAAAGTAAGTAATCAAATTTTCCCTTATGCACTTGTATTCTTTTGTTAATTGCTTGATTACTAATTCAGAATCACCCCTTATTTCAACCTGCTTTGCCCCCAAGTTTAACAGAATTTCGAGTCCTGTTATTAAGGCTTCGTATTCCGCCTCATTGTTGGAGCAACTTTCTTCGATTTTATACTTGTATTTGGTTGGTATTTCTGTTGGTGAAATGATTAACATTCCCACACCTGTACCATGTTTGTGGCTTGAGCCATCGAAATATAGCCTCCAAGGTCGAAGGTGAACACAATCAATTGCTAATTCGACCACTGAATGGTCTGCAATAAAATCTGCCACTACCTGGCCTTTAATAGCCTTTAGTGGTTGAAATGTTAATGAATACTCAGATAAAGCTAAAGCCCATTTGCCTACTCTACTATGTAGGATGGGTTTCGACAGCATATGTTTAATAATATCAAAGTGGGAATAAACATACACGTCAACAGGCTTAATATATTGCTTTAACTTAGTACAAGAGAAATATAAGCATAAACACAATTTTTCAATAGGGTGATATCAAGTTTCAGAATCATTCAAAACCCTACTGAGGTAATATATGGCCCTTTCTACACCATTTTCATCCTCTTGTGCTAACATACTACCCATTGACATTTCTGATGCAGCTATATACAATTTCATTGTTCTATTTCTAATTGGAGACAATAAAATTGGTGGTTTCATCAGGTAGGCTTTGATTTTGTTGAAAGCTTGTTGGTGGCATGGCTCCCACTTGAAAACATCTTCCTTCTTCAGTCGAAGTAATGGCGAAAATACTTGAGTCTTGCCACTTAGATTTGATATAAATCTTCTAAGGAAATTGACCTTTCCTAATAATGACTGTAATTCTTTCTTTGTTGAAGGAGGTTGTGTTTCCATGATAGCTTTCGTCTTGTTTTGATTTATTTCAATCCCTTTTTTGTGCACAACAAAGCCCAAGAAATCACCCGCACTTACACAAAAGGCACATTTGAGTGGATTCATTTTCAATCCATATTTTCTCATTCTTTCGAATGATAGTCGTAGATGATCTAAATGACCATTTTCTGATGAAGACTTAACAACTATGTCATCTATATAGACTTGCATAAATTTTTCTATAAAATCATGAAACATAGTGTTCATAGCTCTTTGGTACGTAGCACCAGCATTTTTTAAACCAAATGGCATCACTACCCATTCATAAACACCTAACGCCCCCGGGCATCGAAATGCAGTCTTTGAAACATCTTCCTCAGCAATAAAGATTTGGTTGTAGCCTGAATACCCATCAAGCATACTCAAATATTGGTGACCTGCTGCGGAATCAACTAACATTTCTGCCACTGGCATTGGATATTGATCTTTGGGAGTAGCATTATTTAGATCCCTAAAATCTATGCAAACTCTAAGTGTACCATTTTTCTTAATTACAGGAACTATATTAGCAAGCCAATCGACATACCTGGCAGTTCTGATGAACTTGCTCTTTAGTAACCTTTCGATCTCTGTTTTGATCTTTGACATGATTTCTGGTGCAAATCTCCTTGGGGTTTGTTTTACAGGCTTCTTATCTGGTCGAATAGGCAGCTTCAACTCAACCACTTCTCTTTTTAAACCTGGCATTTCATTGTAGTCCCAAGCAAAACAGTCTTTGTACTCTTTCAGCAATCTGACTATCTGCACCTTGAAGTCTTTATTGACTTTTGCACTGATATACGTTGGTCTTCTTACACTTCCATCTCCCAAATCTATTTCTTCTAAGGGATCTTGTGCTTGTATCTTCTTGGTCGAACCCATTGGATCTTTCTCAAATCCTAATGGTTCATCATCGTAGACACCATCTAGTCTAGGTGATTCGACCATAATTTCTTTGTTATTATCATTTGTGGTTAAAGCAACCATGTGATGCAACTCAGCTTCGAGAATTGCTTTTTCTTTATTTTCGGCCGCATAGGCCGTAATTCTTTCCCACGTACTGGGTTTTATCATCATCAATCATCCCAACCAGAAGGCTTAACAAAGCCTCTTGGTCCATTCTCCTCATCAATGATTTCCCTTTCCCAAATGAAACCATAATTTGGGTGAAGATTAACAGAGGAGAAGACATTGTCTTGCTCAATGAACCCAGCATTGGAAGAAGAGCATGGAGAGATATTTGCCAATTGCTTGTCGAAGGTCTTCTTGGTGATCGTATTCACTTCAGCCTTGAAATAACTTTGGTCACCTTCAATGTTTTCTACCAACCCATCTTCTCTCCAAATAATGAGCCTTTGGTGCACAGTAGAAGGGATTGCCCCCACTCCATGTATCCATTCTCTTCCAAGCAACAAGTTGTAGTTTGCCTTGGAGGGTATTACCAAAAACAAAGTTGGCCTTTTGATGCTACCTACTTCTAATACGACTTCAATGGCCCCAAGTGAATGGCCAGTTTTGCCTTCATAATTAGTGAGAACCACATTATGTGGCCTCAAATCAGTGTCACATTTGCCAATTCTTCTTAGCAAATGCTGAGGCATCAAATTCACAGCAGCACCACCATCAACAAGGACCTTGTTGATTCCTACATTGTTGACCTTGGCTTGAATGAACAATGGCTTGAGGTGATTCATCATGCCACAATCTGGCCTTTCAAAGACAGCATGTTGCTCTTCGATGCAGCCATTCTTCAACACATAGTAGCATATTGGCTGGTAAGCCATACCTTCGTCGAATTCTTCGTCGACCTCATTGACTTCAGACACCACATCATATTCAATTGGTAAAATTGAAACGACACCACATAGCACGTCGAAGTCATGCTCAGAATCAGCAAAAGAAGGGTTCAATTCCTCTTCCAACTTGAGATCTTCTTCTTTGAAGCCTTTCTTTATCTCAGCCAAAGAAGGGAAGATTCTTTCAGTGGCTGGTTTCCTAACCACTTCAGTTGAAGGTAACACTATTTCTTTACCTTTCTCGCTCTTAGGAATTGCTACTTTGCCTGTAGCAACAACATCAACTTTCTTTTGGCGTTGAAATCTTGGACATTGAGTCCTTGTCATAGGATTCTTTCCCTTGTAGTTGTTGTTGTAGGCATACTTCTTATTTCCAGTTGCCTTGTTTTGGTTAACATCACTTGTGTTACCTTCGACCAGTTTAGGTGGCCTAATTCGATGGATAGCATTGCCCCCAGTGTGGTATATGGCTTTGCCTCTTCCACCAGAATGTACCCACTTTTCAACAGGAGTACCAGAAGGAGGAACATAAGTACGCAGCTTTCCTCTTCCAGGAGTTTTGGTCGAAGTAACCATGTAGGGAATTCTCCTATCCGCAAAATCAAACTTGGGCCTTTTATCCACCCATTTACCTTTGCGCTTCATTTGAGGCTTGAACTCTTCAAGTTCTTTAGCAGCCTCCTTGTCAAAAACAGCACTGCACCTTGGGCACAGCATCACTTCTGAGTTGCTTAGCTTGCAACGATTGAGGAAATCAACCAATTCCTCTTCAGCTTTTGGGTACACTGGTTTGGCCTTGTCGTTTCCTTGGCCTTCTGCAGCCATTTCGACATCCATCTCTGAAATTGGTGAAGTTCTCTTAATGTGAGCCTTACTAGGCCCAGTTTCAGAAGCTTCGACCATATTGATGCTAACTTCAGTGTATAATGCCTCGACTTCAGGCAGGGGATTAGCATCAATCTTCATTGGCGCTTTTGATTTTTCACCAAATTTGAGCCTTCCTTCATTTAGCGCTTTCTGCACCAAATCCCTGAAAAGAACACAATGAGAGGTATTATGACCCAAAAAATTATGGTATTTGCAAAAACCTCTTTTTTGTCTTTGTTCTAATGGTGGTGTTTTTAGCCCTTTAGGAACTAGAATTTTACCATCCTTAACTAACAAGTCAAATATTTCGTCACATTTAGAAACATCAAATATATAAGTTTTTGCAACGAATTTGTCGTTTTTAGGTTCGACGGGATTTTTACCATTTGAAGGTTTCAGCAATTTACAAGTATATGGAGGTCCTGGCTTTAATTCGGCGACATTGACCTCCTCTTCGACTTCCTCGTAAGAGATGTCGTACTCTTGTTCCTCATTTTGAATTTCGACATAGGCAACTTTGTCTTTTTTATTGTTATGAAACCTACTAGTTCTAGATTTCTCAGCTTTTAGCCTTTCAACTTGCCTTACTCTATCGGCCAATTGGGCCATATCTCTTAAATGTTGAGTGTCTAGTTTTTTCCTAATAGAATAATCTAGACCACCAGCAGCCATTTCGACTAACTCATGTTCCGGCACTTGGGTAAAGCACCTTGCTTTGAGAAGTCTAAATCTGTTGAGATAGTAGAGATAGTCATCAACAGTTTCAGCCATTTTACGTCGAACACTGGCCAATTCTTTGAGACTAATTTTACATTGTCCCATGTAGAATTGCTCGTGAAAAGCTTTTTCTAACTGTTTCCAATTAAACATAGAATGAGGGGGTAGTGTAGTAAACCAAGTAAAAGCATTTTTTGTTAGAGAATTAGGGAAAAATTTCATTCTTAAATTCTCATTTTGGGCTAAATCCCCAGCCTCAGTTAAATAACGAGCAATGTGTTCAACGGTGGATTCACTAGTTTCTCCACCAAATTTAGTGAATTTAGGGACTTTCCAACCCCTTGGCAATTCACTTTGCAAAATATATTCTGATAATGGCGACACGAAATTTGGCCTGTGCATTCCTATATTAAGGCCATTCTGGGCAAAAATTGTTTCGACAAGATTAGCTATATTGTTCTGCGCTCCAAAATTGTTTTGTTGCACTTGCCTGACTACTTCATCAGCATTTTGATTTCTATTTACTAACACTATATCAGGCTTGTTTTCAACCATCCCCTGCAAGGGTTGTTCGACAACTTGTACTTGTGCCTGATTTCTAGGCAATTCAATGTTAGGCCTTTCTAAGGAGATTTCTACAGGCCTCAAAGGTTGTACTTGGGGTATTGGCTGATTCTGCATTCTTGGAGTGCCAAAGAAATCTGCAATTCGACCCATTTGAGTTGCCAATGCTTGGTAACTGTTATTGGTCTCACGTATCAAAGGGTTGAATACCGTACCAATTTGTTGGGTTAACATATTAACCATATCATGATTAGCATCATCTATTTGTTGCCTCAAAGCCAACAAAGATGCTGTGGTTAATGAGGGTTGGGCATTTCGACCATAAATGCCCTCTTGAGAGGCATGCATAGGGGAGAAACCAGCATTCATTATGTTATCTGCATACGTTGATGAATTGGTTTGCAAGCCTACCATCATGCCAGTTGGCATACCATAAGGGAGATGTCGACCAACTATAGGCATGCTAAATGGGATATGACCACTAGTCATATATGGGTTAGACGTTCCCATTGTTTGTGGCATAGAAGCCATTTCATTGGGCTGTGTGGTCACCGTGGTGGCCATTGTTGGTAAAGGGTTAAGCACAGGAGATGTAACTGGGATCATGCCTGTTGAAGGCATTGGAGCAGTTATTTCCATAGCGGTTACTGGATTAGCGTCATTGATAGACGCATTCTCAGGGCCACTCTGTGTATTTGAAGAACTTGCGCCAGAACGTGACATCTTTGACTAAGATTTACCACTCCTAAGGCGCATAAACAATTATATTTCAAGATTCTGTTAACTAACACTCTAATATTTCGACACAAATGTCCCACTGGGCGTGCCAATTTGTTTACCGTGGATTTTGGTAAACACCGCCGGTCTCCAATTTGGTTAACTTGCAGGATCAACCAGTGAATCCTAAGATCATTTGTGTTTAGAGTTTTTACAGAATCGCTTGTGTTCTTGCTGTTTAAAAGTAAAAGAAGAAGATAACCGTCGATTTCTCCGCGAAACCGTCAAATTACTCCAAATGAGGGAGGATAAAACAAAGAGAAAATTTGCAGGGAACGTAAAGAAAAGGAAAATTAAAATTGCATTAAAATGAAAGAGAGTGGTACACAAGATCATACATTGTTCTCTGACTCTTTTTTCTCTTGAATGCGGAAGTTAGAGCGTGAGAAGTTTAAAATATGAAATTGTGACCCTTGTTTCTTCTCAGAAACTACTATTTATACAAAGGAAAAGAGGGGGAAAAACTGAACTAAGTAACTGCCTAGAAATTTGAAAATTAATAACTGCTACTCCTACTTTCGACAAGAACCGCTTCATCACGCTTCGACCAACTGCTAGTTCTTCAGCGCATAACTGCTCTGTTTTCTGTCTGTCGAACGCTTGTGTCCATTTTCCTCTTTCTTGCTTTTTCTTCCCCGGAAGCTTGTCGAATTTATCCTGCGCATGACCATTTTCTCTGTCGAAATACCTTGGTCTTTGTCAAAATATAAGTCAAGCCTTGTTGACCATTTTCAATGAAGCCTGTCGAAATTACAGGCTAACACAACGTTAGGTAACTTAAAGGGCCTATTTGTTACAAAAAACTTAAAGAGCCAACTTGTTACAAATAAATAACTTAAAGGTCCTCTGGTGTAATTTTGCAAAAAAGTTAATATATGACTTGAATAAAGTTACTTGGTGATTACACTAATGAAAAGGAAAAATGACATCATACTGCTCGCTCAAATAAACTAAAATATTCCACCCAGAGCTCGGACTGAGATTTATGTCAGATGGACGCCTCCATTAGAGGGTTGGGTTCGGTTGAATTGTGATGGGGCTTCTAGAGGTAATCCGACTATTGCTGCTTGTCGGGGTGTTATGTGCAATGTTGTCGGTTCTTGGATTGTAGGATTTGCTCGCACTTTGGGTTTCGTTAATGCTCATGTAGCTGAACTTTGGAGTGTTTTTTTGGGTTTGCAATTGGCTTATGACAGATGCTTTAGGCGCGTTGACCTTAATCTGGACTCGGATTCTGTTGTCAAATGTATCACTGGTGATTCTGCTAGTAGTTTTGATGGGTGTAGTCTAGTTCGTCGTATCAGACAGTTGTTGGCTTTGGATTGGACGATTACTATCAAACATGCTTATAGGGAGGCTAATAGGGTGTGGCTGATGGTCTTACTGATCTTGGTTGTAGCTTGGTGGAGAATAATCTCTCTGTTTTATTTGATACTCCTCCTGATAGGGTTAAGCACTATGTTGAGGATGATGTTTCTGGAGTTTCTACTCCTCATATAATTATCGTGTAATCTCTTTTGGGCTTGTCGCCCCGTTTTCTTTCAAAAAAAAAACTAAAATATATGATATGTCATAGACACTTAATCTTAATGAGAGAAATGACATTGAAGAGTTGAATTTTTTTGTCTTGCAATGTATAATATACAATAGATTCGTGATGTTTCAAGAAATTCACGACAACTTTTTTCGGAACATATAACAATGCTGAAAACAAAATTGCACATTCCATTATTTTGTGTAATAGTGATTAGTGCATTGTGCCCACTAAAATGTTTATTTTTACTATATATATATATGTGTGTGTTTCATTTATGAAATTCCATCACTCCAATAGCAGAAATAGTACAACAAACAACGTCAAAATTAGAAAATCCAGAGCTTTTGCATAAATTCTCGAATTCTTTCTCTGTTCTTTCACTTCCACCACCCAAAAACATGAGGTTGTCATAGCTAGTTGCCAACTTATCTCTTTCCATTGATTGAATTGCTTCCGGCATAATTAAATCCACAACAATCACTTTTCCATTTTGTAGTAATACTTTGTAGCAATTTTGTAAAACTTTTAAACAATTTTCATTAGACCAATTGTGCAAAACGGCCTACAAATGCAATTAATGGAAATAGTTAATTAATGTAACATATATATGATATGATTAGAAATGCATAATCACTTTGGTCAAAAAAAAAAAGAAATGCATAATCACAATTAAAAATGAGATTACATATGACGGTGTTTTGACTAACCTTCAATATTATAGCATCACCTTTTGGAATATTTTCAAACATGTCACCTCCAATATGTTGTATCCCTTCAAAGAATTTGAAAATTAACCAACAATGATCAATAGTTTTTCAACACGAACGATTGATAATTATTCCTCATCACCCAAGACAAAATTAGAAATAATTAATACAGTCAAATATTTAACATAGATTTAATTGTATTTTTGGTATACGAATTTTCTCAATTTGACGACTTTTGACAACAATTTTCTCAATATATCGAAACCTTGCCTAAAAGGCGATGTTCTTGCTATTAAAATCTCCAAAGATGAATATCAGGATAGTATTGCTGATTGCGTAAATATTTCATATGGAAGAATTATTTTGTTTAAAGGGGATAAGCCTTATCAGATTAAGGAACTGAAGGATAAAATCTCTAATATGTGGAGTATTTCTTCTGATTGGTCCCTGGTTTCTCTGGGTAATGGATTTTTTGAGTTTTCATTTGCCTCCTCAGATGATCTGAGATGTGTTTGGTCGGTTAGTTCTTGTAATTTGAATCCAGGTGTTGTGCGTCTGTTTGCTTGGAAGCCCGACTTTGACCCTTTTTCTACAAAACAAACCAATGCTCAATGTTGGGTCCGACTTCATGGCCTTTCCCGTGAATATTGGAGGCCAAAGATTCTTTTTGAGATAAGTGGGAGCCTAGGGATCCCTATTGCTTTGAATGAAGCCACTATGAAGAGGACTTTTGGTCACTTTGCTAGAATTCTTGTTGATGTTGATTTAACTACCAAGTTGCATGATCAATTGCTGGTAGAAAGAGAGGGGTACTCTTTTCTTATCGGGGTAGAATATGAACTCCTACCTGTGTTTTGCAAGCTTTTTCAATATATTGGGCACTCACTACAAAACTGTAAGCATTGCAGTGAGCCTCAGCAGTTTGCGGAGAGAAATAAAGGAAATAAGGAGGAGCCCCGAAAGGTGAATCAATTGCCTTCTACGTCTACTACCCAGTATGTTCCCAAGAAATACAAGGGGAAGTCCTTTGTCATGGAGGGAAATGTTGAGCACATGTTGGCTGGAAACTCATCAAAGAGCCATCAACGCAGAGCCCAGCTTGGTAATGGTGAGATTATATCAATAGAGGCTGATAATGATTCTAATCATTTTAAGGGTATCAATAATATTGTCTTAACCCATGAGAAGGTGGCAGAATCCCCAAACCCCCTTCTTGGCGTAGCTACTATCTAAAAAGATATTCAAAAGGCAACCCCTTTTCCAAGTGAAGCAAAAAACAGTTTCGCTATGAATACCCACTCTTTAGGGGAGGTAGTGGTCCCTTCTTCTTCAAACAAATCTTCAAATCAGAATTTGCAGGGTGTGGATTTATCCTCCACACAATCTCCCGACAAGGCTTGATTCGCTAAATGTCTCAACGTCAGACGCTACTTCTATCCCGATGGTTGCCCCTGACATGAGAATATTAGGGAAGATTTGGGAGGATGTTTCAGATGATGATGTTGTCGCTGATTCTCAAGCAGTGACGGGTGTGCCTAAGACCAAAGTTTGCTTACTGCCTCAGAGTCTGTTGCTATTTCCAACCCAATAGTAGCTTCTGACATGAGGATATTAGGAAAACTTTGGGGTGCGATGTCAGATGATGTTGGTGCCCCGGTGGCTACTGATACGTAGGGAACAATTGATCAGCATGAGTATTTTAAACCGGTTGCGTTCAAGTCCCAAAAGATGAAATTGAAGAAAAAAAAGAAATTGGTCGTTGGATACAATACTCGTTCGAAGGCAAACTCTGCCTCTGTCTCCTTTTGATTCAATTTTGTATTTAAGCTCTTTAAACTGTCTTTTTTTTTGTGCGACTCTTTGTCTTGTTATAGGGGGTCTCTTACTTAGAGCTCCTTATTATTGATTTGTTTTTACTTTATTTCCTTGTCAAGAGTAGTGGCCTAGTCCCCCTTGGCCCCTCTTTTGTCTCCTCTTTTTTCCTTTTTTTTTTTAAAATAAATTCAGGGGGAAATATTCTTTTTCCTTCTTGATGTTTTTTAACATCAAAAGGTTTTGATGAGACTTCTTTCCTTCTTTTACCATAAAAAAAATTATACTTTTTGCCTGTCAAAATCTTGGATTTTTTTTGCTTTTTTTGATACCTTAAAATTAGAGTTGTCAACTTTGGCCCAGTCCAACTGGCCGACCCGAAGGTCTGGAATTTTGAATTCGTCTATGCTAGAAAATAGAGGCCTAGAAAGAATCAAACCATTTTGACCCAGTCCAATTGGCCCATGGGCCAAACTAGGCCTATATTTTTATACTTTTTTGAGTACTTTTTGTATTTTTATTTGTTCAAATGTGAACTAGGCCAGGACAGCCCGCTAGACCCAATGTTTTGGGCTGGGCTCCAAAAATGCAACCCAATAGCTAACTAGGCTGGCCCAACCCACTTTTAAACTTTAGCCCATTAGACTGGGCCGAACGACCCAATTAGACAGCTTTACCTAAAATCTTGGATTTTTTGGAAAGCGATAAACCAATAGTGCACAATCCATAATTTTTAGGAGACCAATAGTGCATGTAAAAATACACGAGCAAAATAGTAAATTGAGGGACTAAAGTCGCAAAAAATAAAATAGAGAGACCAAAATTGTCTAACGAAAAAGTTTAGGTTAAAAAATGTAATTAAACTTATGTTAAATATATTATTTTGGGGGACTAAAAGTGAAAAAGAAAAAAAAGTAAGTGACTAGGATCAACTAATTAATTAGTAAGTTCAAAATGACATGAAAAAGTTGTCCTTACTTTAATCTCAATAGTAAGGTCAACTAATTACATATTGCAGTCTAATGACATGAAAAAACATTGATCTCATCAAATAATTTACAACCATATATATATATATATATATATATATATATAGAGAGAGAGAGAGAGAGAGAGAGAGAGTATATTTTATATTTCTTTCCTATTTTATTCCAACACAAGTAGACAAATTAATATATACCTGGATAATCTGGAGCATTTTGTATCACAGTTGGAAGATCAAAATTAATTCCCTTTATGGAAGGATATTTGGAGATAATCATATTCAAATTTTGGCCAAAACCACCACTAACATCAACAAGCAATGATATGTCTTCAAATTTGCTATATATTTCAAGTATCTTGTTCATCTCAAGTGTGCACATACTTGCCATTGTTTTGTTAAAAACATTATTCATTGAAGCATCTGATTGTATGGTCTCATAAATTTGCACTCCATGAACTTTTTTGAATAAGTCACTATCACAATCCAGAAGTACTTCCTTAATATTGAGTCTAGATAAAAAAAAAACATAACAACATGAAAAATATTTATCGAAAGAAAAAAAAGATATTCGGGAAATATTTGAGAAATATAAAGGAGTGTTAGAACTTATATAGAAACATCACTTACAAAGCATCAACTATTGTTCTATGACTCAGAAACATTGAGTGTGAAGCAACAGAGCCCTTAATCTCATCTTTGACAAAGTATTTACCAGCAAGTGAAAGCAAGTAAAGTCTTTAAATGGCACCGACTTTATTTGTTTGTGAAGAACAAATGAGAAGGGAGTGACTTGCTAGCAAGCACAAAATGCGATCAAGCCTTAGAGGCAATTGAGGATGTTGTGTTTGTAATTTAGAAGCAACATCAGAAGCTGAAACACCAGGTGAAGTTGCCTTAGATATGATCTCAAATAAGTTGAGTTCAATAGCAGCTTTCAATGCTGAAGTAAAAATCAATGGACCAAATGAAAGATGCAGAGCATTGAGACATGCTTCATTATCATTTGTGTCTTAATGTTACCTTGTGTGTTACTTTGGTTTTATATAGGTGCATTTTTTTCTAAAACGTATGCATTATTAATTTGAGTGGGGGTGTTATTTGATGTTTATGTGTATGATACTATGATGCATTTTGGTGATTTCAAAAGTTGAGAAGAGATAGCGGGTCAAATACAACACTTCTATTATTCAATCACATGAACATGGTTTTGGAAGATTATTTTGAATAATTTGGATAGTTGACTGTTTTATAATTACAGAAATGCTATTCAATACGAATGGCATTTGTTTTTATCAACTGAATTGGTTTATATTAAATTAGCAAGGCCACAAAACCAATACAACTAGAAACAAACCGGGTGTCGGGCCACATGAGATCAGCCCAATGTAATGAAGGTGACCAATAGCAGTGACACGCTGGAGTCAAGGAATGAGGCGCGAGACACGTCAGCAAGGCGCATCAGCCTAGAGTGCGTGTGCCTAGTGTCAAGTTGAGAGGATATTCGGTTAAATAGAATTTGGGTGTGAGGGTCACGTTTTGTTGATTGATTTGGTGATGATTGTATTTCTCTCTTCTCTAACTGATTTTATTCCCTCTTCTCTCTGATAGCCATTGACTCTTCTTATCATACTTGAAGTGTACTGTGCATGAACCTCCTTTTTCAATACAACAGTACCATTTTATCACCATTGTCGCTTGCATTTTACTAGTATTGTACTTTTGTTTGGCATTCATTTCACCCAAACACCAAACACAACAAACAAGCAGAACGAAAATACAAGACAATACAATAGCCCAACATAGAGGTCCGGCCCAACGCTAAACTAAAACTACCCGCAAACTACACGCGGGTTTTAAGTCAACCATCAATAGTAACCCTAATTGAGAAAGAATTCCGTCAATACTGTAATCAATCATTCAACTACCATTCCTATCAGCATCAATTAGAGCAGCTAATGATCTCGTAGGGGAAGACACCCAGTTCAGAGGGAGATCCTGTTTCGAAGCCAACTTCGCAATTAGATCCGCAACCACATTCCCAGATTGAGGCGTCCACAATAATCCTATCCAGGTAAATTTGATCTTTAAATCATGGATGTCCTTTAGAATATTATCAATTTCTCTTCTCCCTACGCTTCCTCTACATGCATCAATGAGGTCTTTGCAATCAGACTCCACAACAATCGAGGGTAGACAATACCATAGATACTGGTTGTTCTGGTTTAGACACAAACACCTTTTTTTAAAATAGAAAATAATAAAAATTCACTTGTAACCCTACAATTGTCAAATGGTTAGTGGAAGTTTTCTTACTTTTTCTTTGAAGTACACACCACCATTACCTATGGTATTGTATATAAGTTTTTTCATTTTAAAATTGTCAGAAAGTAACTGTTTAAAGTTGGGCTCAATAACAATACACCAAACATGTGCTTGATGAAAATGAAATTTGCACTACATGTATTTTTCGTCTTGTACTTAAAAGCTTTATCCTTAACTTCAATTCATTATGGTGGGTTATATTGGATATCCACACCAAAAAAAAAAATGTTTGGATGAGACAACTTGAGTCTCTTCCAATTTAATGAGGTGTCTTGAGTTCAAATCTAATCTCGAGAATGTAACACCGTTAAAATTCTTAAAAGAAAGTTTTGTTGCTCATTGTGCCCTTATTTTGTTCGAGAGACATATCTATGCAGTTGTGTACCAAGAATATCTGATTTACACCCTTAAACTTTTTTGAAAGACAAAATGGTTAGTAGTTAGTGTGTTAGTTGTTAAAAGGGAGGGAGGAGAGGGGTTCCAACCCCATATGCTGACGTTTTTCTACCGACAATATCCCTTTCACTCAACCATGTGAGCTACTCTTTTAGGACTTAATATCCCTCCAAAAAGACTTATAAATTTTGGCAAGTATGGAAATTAACAATAATTAAGTAGAGTTCGAATATATGCAATTATTTACTGTTTTTTAGCATGCTGCAATTGGGAACAATTGAGCATGTTTTAGTGACAAACTCGGTGTTGATCAATGCGAAACTTACTCTTAAACACGATGCAGATTGTTCTTTCGTTAAAAGCATTTAAATACTCTATGAGTAGCCAACAACGGCCTAAATAAAAAATAAACAGAAAAATAAACAGCTAAATTTCTTGATTCTTAATGTGCTGAACTAGTCAAATTCACATGCTCATATAATTATCACTATAAAATCACTGCTGGATTTGTTCAACCCGATCAGGTTGAAATTTATGCACCTAGTTACCATCATCTTAGAAGTTAGTTAGTAGCTTGTCATCATCAAAAGAACCGTGGTCCTATCCCACGTGGAACTAGAAACAAACAAGACATGGAAACAAATACATTTGATGTGGAAAAAAAAAATTAACCACAAAAAGTATAAATAATACAAAATAGTAATCCAACTGGTAGATAGGCTTGGGGCCATATCAAACAGTTTAAAGGTCCTGCTTAAATTTTAAAAATTGGGGTCCTTAATTATAATTTTTCCAAATAACTCACAAAAAATTTAAACTACTTTATTTAAATTGTAAATAACATCTCAATACAACTTCAGATTTAGTATAATAGTTTTCAAATAATGAATAAATATTATATTTTGCTTGATCATAAAAAATGGTATTGGCTTTGGTAAAAAAATGATATTGGACTAAAGCACTCTGCAGCAACCCATCTTGCACATGCTTTATAGACGGGTCTGATAGGCTCTTACTAGATCATTTCCATAGGGCGATACTTCGTACAATCCCCTCTCTATTTCCTTGACACCTCCCACCGTCCAAACTTCCCAAAATACCCTTACCATCCAAAAAAAATTATTTTAAAAACTCTCCTCTCACACACCCCTCCTCCACTCTCCTCTCACACACCACCTCTCTCCTCTCCTCCGTTCGTCGCCACCGATTTTCCCTCTCCCTCTCCGAAGGTAAACTTCCTCTCCCTCTCTCCCTCTTTCTGTTTCTTTAAAAAAAATTTCAATGGTTTAGCACAGTTCGGTGCTGCAGAGGCCGAACCGGTTCGGGGCAGCGTGCGCCGAACCCACTGCTGAGCTCGGTCAGCCGTGCGCCGAACCAACGTAAGTTTGGATCACGCAGTTCCGAACCGTACTGATTCCTCTATGTTTATTTCTTGCAGGTATGGCACCATTCAAGATCATCATTGAACGAGATGCTGGGAGTATTTTAATCCCAGACAATATTCGCAGGCAAGGGTTGTCGAAAGATTTATTTTTTTTCTTGGATATTGGCATTAAGATTACAGGTGTCAACAAAAATAACGATGGCAACATCGTTATTGATACGCAGGCCATCAGCCAGGCGTATAGAGGTGCTCAGCGTGTGAGAGCTGAGGTGACATACATTGGAGACGGGCGCTTCAATGTTAGAAGCTGGTTGAGGCCTTTACCCTTTTTTGATACTGACTCCAGTGACTCCACTGAACCTGATTACCGGGCTTTTTTGGTCGGCTACAATGGGAGTGACGACGACAGTGATACGGCGAGTACAGTTGGATCCTCCTCTGTTGTGACTCAATCATAGTTTTTAAATTATGTATAACATCTAATTGTAATGGAATTAATGAATAAAAATTGAGTACTATTTAAATTTCTCGACAATTTTATTATTCAAAATGTGTAACCGTACATAAAACTAGAAATAAACGACAACATAAGTAAAATAAACGACACTACCACTGATTTTTGGGGAACGTGCTCTCCATAATATAAATGATCTCTTCCGGAGTGCGCATAGTTTCGACAAATAGCTCAATGATTTGACGTCCCAAAGGAACATTACAATGATGTACCATCATTGCGCGAACATCGTCGTCGCTCCGGATATCCATAGCTTCATAGCGGAGAGTGCCGTCTTGTAGACAAACGCACTTGCGGTAACGTATACGAGAGATGTCTTTACGCCACTCTCTGTCTTGGCGAACCTTCCTCTCCGCCTTTTCCTTCAACTCGCTGAATGTGATATTTTTGTCGAGCCTACAGAAGTAGTTGTTGCGAGACTTAAAGAAAACACCATCAGCCCTGTTCTCGACTGTTCCAGGGGGATGAATGACAGTTAGAAATTTGTCTGAGGATCTCTGGGTTGGGTACAACTGCCATTCCATTAGATCTTCCATTTTAGCAGGTGGGTTAGGGTGTTTGTGAAGAAGCAAAGAAGATGAATCAGAAATGAGTTGTGTGAAGAGTGACAACCTATTTATAATAGGTGTGATCAAGCGTGAGCCGTTGATTTAAAACGATCTGTCGTAACCGTTAAAATTATAACCGTTGGGCACAATTTCCAATTTTAATATCAGCCATTGATTTCCAATGGGCACAATTTCCAATCTTAATATTATCCGTTGATTTCCAATGGGAGCACAATTTCCAATTTCTGACAGTCAAAGGGCCAGTTCGGCGCACGACTGGCCGAACGGGTTCGGTGCAGCGTGCGCCGAACCATGTAAAAAACTTATAGGGGTGTCTAATGAAAATTTAACATACTCGGTGCAGTCAAATCCGAGCCGATTAGGCCAAACGTACGCCGAATCGTAATAAATGTTAAAAAAATAGAATTCACAGATTTCATTAAGGACATATTGGTCTTTTCACCCTTTTATGGGAGTGTCTACTGAATTGCCCCTCGCTCTCCTAAGCCCTCGCTCTACGTGGCAAACCACTGGGTAGTTGTCTGATTAACTATTCCTTATGGTAGCGTAGGCAATGATATCTCTACCTCTGGGAGTTCTTTCAGCAAGTTGATAAACGTAACACTCCAAATTTCTTATTAATATTTATATGAATATGTTTATTTTGATAAGTGTTGTGACTAGTTTTTCTAATACGGGTGTTTGCTCAGGTGTGATAATATTCTATGTACTTGTTTTAGTAAATAATAACGTAAATTATAATGTTGTCAAAAAAAATGTAAATTATAAGATTATATCTAATTAGCTTGTTTTATTTTTTTGAAAAAATAATAATATTACTACTAGAATATGAGTGTTTTAATTAGGAATGATACTTTTTGGGTGTAGAATTGTTACTTTAGTTTAAAAAGGGCGATACTTCTTACAACCCTCTTCCTACTTATTAGACTCCCTTAAACCATACGAAAAGACGAAAATGCTATTAATGAAACGTTCTTCCTCCGAGATTACGAAGGTTTTGAACTAAACTTTCGAAACCAAGCAGATACCCCCATTTGCAAGTTTTTTGACAGACTCGAAACTAAACTTCTGAACCTGTTAAAAATCAGTGTGGTGTATTTGGAAACGCATTTCACGTGAGGGTATTTTGAGAATATTTGAAAATCTGGGGTGTCCACATAGTAGAAGGGAGTTGTTCAAAGTATGAGCCTTGAAAAAAGGAAAAAACAAATAAAAAACAACAAGCCCATAACACAAGAAATTTTCAAAATTTACTTCCTCCACCTCTGCAAATTGCTTCTTCAACCCTCTTGCACACATAAAGATTCCACCTCCTCTTGCACAACAACCTAAAAGGCTGAGTGAAGCACATTTTCTCCACCTCATTTTTTTCACACATCTTCCTTGATTGAAGCACATTTTCTCCACCTCTTCCATTTGCAAGGAGAATCATGGCCAAAAGCTATCTGAACTTTTTCGCCATCTAAAAATCGCACCACTACCTTCAAGCCAAATTTCCAACCGTTGCTATGGTGGTTTGGACCATCAAAGACTATTTTCGTGAACCCTATAGGCCTAGGCGAGAGTTTTTACATTCACCTTCCAAATCATCCTTACGTCAAAGTTGTTGATGGACCCACCATCACCGCCACCCGGGCAAGACATTTTCTGATCAAGGAGGGATCTAGAATTTTAAATTCGTGGGGGCAAAGTCATTGCATTTTTCATTCATTTGCTACGCATCGCCTTGTTTTCCTACCATCGCACATATGCTATTTGGATAAACAATCATTTTAGTTCCTAAATGTGTGAACCGTTGCTATCGTAGTCCTTGAATATATCGAATTCACAAGCATATCCCCAACCCAAGTGTCTCTTTAGTTAGTAAGTCATTTTAGTCCTAAAATGTGTTTTTTGTTAGTCGTTTTGATCCTCAAATGTATTTTTTTGTCAGTCAATTTAGTCCCTAAAACTACTAAAAAGGAGACATTGAAGGACGTGTTTGTAATTTTGATACATTCAATAACTATAATGACAACAAATCACACATTCAGAGACCAAAATGATTGTTTACCCTATGAAAGGGAAATGGAAATAGCGTTATTTCCATTTCCCTTTCATTTTTTTTAAAGAGAGAAAATGTCTTTTTTTAAAAAATGAAAAGCAATTTAGAGTTATATATAAAGTACTGAGCATGATTGTTTCCAACATGTATAAAGCACTCTAACATAGATATTTAATAATATATATCATGTCAACTATATTATTATTATTATTATTAATTATTAAAAACTTTTAGTAACTAGGCCATATTCAGTGAGAGACTTGCAATTAGGTTTGTTAGTGTGCTATGTGGGGGCAAACCAAATATTTCATCTGGGGGCAAAGTAATAGCATATCAATTTTTTAGTTAAAAACTAATTAAAGGAGTGAGGGCAAGTGCCCCCAATATGGAACACCAAAATTCGTCCCTCTTTTCGATAGTAAATGAGAAATTTAATTAAAATAATAAAAGTGAAAAAACAAAAGAAATATACAACATTATAAACTATAAACTCAAATACTATTTCAATAGTGTATGTAAAAATGTTATACACCGGTGAAAAATTGTTACAAACTAATAGTACCAAACACTTGCTTCAAAGTTATCCATTATAAGATATCTGCCAAACTAGTTGTTTGTTCTTGCCAAACAAAACTTTATTCTTACCAAACATACAAGTTTGAGGTTAAGATACATAGTTCCTTACATAATGAGTAGCCTTACACTTGTTTATTTATTTATTTATAAAATTCCATCACTCCTAAAGCAGAGAAAGCACGACAAACAATGTGAAAACTAGTAAAGCCAGAGCATTTACATAAACTTTCAAATTCTTTCTCTGTTCTTTCAACCCCACCATCTAGAAACATGAGGTTGTCAAAACTAGTAATCATCTTATCTGCTTCTGTACACTGAATTGCTTCAGGCATTATGAAATCCACAACAATCACTTTTCATTTTTGTGGTAAAGTTTTGTAACAATTACTTAGAACTTTCAAACAATTTTCTTCAGACCAATTATGCAATACGCCCTACAATGATTAATTAACCAAATGGAATATATGATTAGATGAATTTAATCATAATTAATATCATGTAACATTGCTAAGTGGGGTATCACATAATCTAGACTAACCTTCAATAGTATGACATCGCCTTTAGGAACACTTTTAAACATGTCTCCTTCGATATGCTCAATACCTTCATGGAAATGATAATTCATATTTTAGCAAAATATATAGTATGATTAGATAATGACAAATCCACCAACAAGATTGGTCCGGCGGTAATTGGGTGGGTTCGTATCTCATCCTAAGGTCTCTAGTTCGAATCTTAGGTGTGACAAAAATTCTGTTGGGAGGGGAGAACCACACAAGTCAGCAAAGTCGGGTACTCATGGCTAGTCAAGTTCGCCGACGTAGATTAATCATCGTCAAAGTTGAAGGATACTGCGCATCAATAAGATGGTAACCCAAAAAAAGATAATGACTAGTTCCTTATGGGTTTTTCTTTCCCCCCTCTCTTCACACTTTCCACCTCTACGTCCCACTTAAAATACCAAAAATACCCCTATCTAGAAATATCTCTTCATCTCCCTTTACACGCTCGGTATTAGGATACTGAAACCTCTCAATATCAAGGTACTGAGTAATAAGGATAATAATTAATAGATAAAATGATATTAAGCTAAAAGAGAAACATTTTAATATTTCTCATAGTTACTTTAGCACAAATTGAGTATCCTCTGTCACAAACCCACAACTGAATAATCCTTCAAACCGACTAAGACTATAAGGGAAGAAAAACTCTTTCTAAAGAGTTTTAACGCCGTTGCATTCTCAATAATACTAAAAATTAAATTCAAGACAATTAGCTAAGTTGCAAGAGCTCACCCGTATCACTTTTGGTATATTAGTCATGTTTTCATTAAAAAGAAGATATACATGAAAAAGGGACAAACAGTTTCCATCCCCAAATGCATATATATAAGAGATATACCTGGATAAGTTGGAGCTTGTTGTATTACTTGGGGCAAATCAAAATTAATGCCCATAATTGAAGGATATTTGGAGATTATCATATTCAAACTTTGTCCAACTCCACCTCCCACATCAACGAGCAATGATATTCCTTCAAATCCTCTGTATTTTTCTAATTCATCTCAATTTTGCAAATATTAGCCAGTGCTATGTTAAAAGTTTTATTCCATACCGGATCAGATTGTATACCTTGATAAACAGGCATTCCATGAACTTTCTTGTACAAGCCATTATCACAGTCCAATAGTACCTCCTTAAAATTAAGACTAGCAAACATGAAACATAACAACTTAATTAGTCAGATTAATCCATCATCTTGAAATTGATAAGCCGAAAATAATGGTCAACCATTAGACATAGATTCCTTAGGATCCATTAAGAGTTAAATATGTTTTTAGTCCTTATAAAATATAAAGTTTTCATTTTTAGTCTGCAAAAAATTTTCCTTCAACTTTTAGTCCATACTATTATCTACATTTCTAATTTTGTTCATCAATTATCTATCCCTTTGGACTTTTTGCTAGCGAATTGACATGCTAGCACCTCCCACAACATATTTTAATGAGTAAGAGATATCAAATTACTTGACGTGGTAGGTGATTTGACATTCTACCCATTAAAGAGTATGATGTGGCAGGTGTTAACATGACAGACCAATAACATTAAAGAGTATGATGTGGCAGATGTTAACGTTAAAGAAACAAACCTTAGCAAAAGACAGTTGATTTGACATTTCAATCATTAAAAAATGTGACGTGACAAGTGTCAGCATGACAGTTTGTTAGTTAGCTGAACATCAACTTAATGCAGGAACCAAAAGTGTAAACAACGATATAAGTGAGGATCAAAAAATTTTTAAAAAATTATTGGGGACTAAAAGTAAACCAGTATTTTGTAGGACTAAAAATATATTTAACCCTCTTTATAACAATATGTGAGAAATCTTTCAAGGAACAATACTTACAATGCATCAATGAGGGTTCGGTGAATCAAAAATGTTGAGAATAAAGCCACAGAGCCATTCTTCTCATCATTGACAAAGTATTTACCAGCCATTGACAGTTCATAAACTCTTTCATTCACACCTGCTTCATTTGTATTCATTGAACAAATAAGAAGAGAGTGACTTGCAAGTAAACACAGCATACGATCAAGCCTTCTAGGCAATTCTATGTGTTGCTGTGTTGAAATTTGTGAAGCAATCTGAGAAGCTGAGAAACCAGGTGATGTTCCCTTAGCTATGATCTCAAACAAGTTGAGTTCAATTGCTGCATTCAATACTGCACTATAAATCATTGGACCACAACATAGCTGTAGAGCAGAAAGACATGCATCATTGTTATCTTCTTGAAGAGATGAACATTTTTGAAAAACATGAATCTCTTCATTGATAGAACCCATGGTTGGTTTCTTTTAGCTTTTGTCTTTCCTTTGCATGTTGATAACATGGTTCTTTATAGTCTACCATATATTATATATGTATTGCACTTACTTGGCTACGTGTTTTTTGCTGAGGTGAGGTTTGTTTCTTTAACGTTTCCTACACTTCAACAGCAAATGACAAAGATATGTATGTATATTTATTGGTAAATGGGGATTTTGGTTAGCTGCAAGAATGCTATAGAAGATTATTTTTTTTTGGTGAAGTGCTATATAAGGTTATTTATGAATGATTCTTATGTCTTTTGCTTTTGGCACTATATATAGTACGTTTCTTTCCAAGTATATATGAGTTGACCTCGAAACTTTTTATACAAAATGATCATTATTGATTGCTTCGGCCGGCTTGTTAAAAAACAGAGAAATATGTTTGATTTACACCCAAATCTTATACATTTAGAATAAATACAGTTATTACCAATGGACCACGACACCGTAAGCAAAAGTCTAGATATCGACGGATATGGCCGTCGATAATGAGCTAAGGAAATTCAAATTCATAATCGAGGGAGTTACCGACGGATTTGGCCATTGGTAGTGAGCGAGGGAAATGCAAATTCATACTGAGGAGTTATCGACGAATTTGGCCGTCGGTATTTGAAAATTGTAATAGTTGCACCGATAAGAGAATCTATCGGTAATAAAGTGCGTTTCTGACACAATTAATTACGACAACTTTACCGACGAATTTGCCTTTTAGTTAACCCCCAAATCCGCGAACAAAACCCCATATTCATAAGTCATTTCTATACAACTTTATTTTTTTATTAATCTCCCTCCCTCCCTCCCCACACTAAAGCTGAATGTATTTTATATGGTGTAGGTGTAAGTTGTAAAATTTGGTTGTCAAAAAATACTACTCTAAATAAACGGTGCAATATAATTACAATAAATACTAGAGAGATTTAAAATAGCTCATATTTAAAGGGTGGAATATTTATTCTAAATAATGATAAATATAAATATTTAATTGTAATATTTTGGTGTAAATATATCTACCTATTCATGTTCAATGTCAACAAATTTGGTTTCTAATTTTTTTTTCTAAACACAGTCTCTAATGAAATGATGTTTAATTTCAACATGTTTTGCTCTAGAATGCATTATAGGATTCTTAGGCAAATGAAGAGAAGATAAAATCTCTGAGCTCTTGTTTTGTGGAGCTACTGGCAGAATCCCAATCTGCTACTGCATTTGACTTCCAGCATAGTTTAATTCTAGAAGGGTATCTCTGAGCTCTTGTTTTGTGTGGCTGAGAATTCTGGGAGTTCCATTGCATATTTGGGAAGAACAATTTTTTAATAGCCTAGCTCTCAGATTTGGGAGGTGTGAAGAGATTGATGAAGCTACGAAGGATGGATCCCGTTTTGATGTGGGTAGAGTAAGAGTTTTGACTGGGTACCTTGTACCAATTGAGCAAACAGTGACTGTGTATGTAGGAGGAGTAGCCTTTCCGGTGGCGGTAATGGAGGAGCGGTTCGGGAACATTGACCGTGGTGTGACGCTACCGCCACAACACTCAGCTCCAGCGTATTCTTCCGGCTCCGACGAGTGCAGTTCAGGGATGGGTTTCAGTTATAGTAACTCCGGTGAAGGTCTGCGGATGGACGATATTGATGGTGATCACTGGGGAGAGTCAGATGGTAGGTGTGGAGATAGACTTTCCCCTTTGGTGACACTGCTTTCTGAGCAAGAAAAGGGTGTCAGGGGTGTACCTTCTGGGGATATTTTTGCTGGTTTTGGTGAATATGTACGGCAATTTTCCCTTGCCTCGGGGGTGGGTGGTGAAGAATTGGAATATGTCAGGGATTCACTAGGCTCGATGATGGAGATGGTTGAAGCAGGGTCGGTGGTGAAGGGGGAGAAGATGAGTGAGTTTGACGAAAAGGAGCGTAGGGTTGATGATGATAATGACGTGGATAACCTTATTCAAAAAGGGGTGGGCCAGCATTTGGGAAGTGGTCTTAAATTACTATTTGCACCTCATCTTGAAAATTCGGTGGATCCCCACCCTGTTGTCCACGCGGGTCAAGGTTTTTCTTTGGGCCAGATTGATGTTGGGTCCAGCTCTATTTCGATCCAATCTCAAAATGGACTTGGACTTGGTGTGGACTGCTCCCATTTGCTTGGGCCAGCTAGTAATGGACTTCCTGGCGCAGGAATTAATGGGTCTTCATCTAAAAATGATTTTTGTGTGGAGCTCTCGGGTACAAACCATGAACCACAATCACATGAGATTCCTGCCGGTGGGGTGCCGTCAGCTGTGGACGGTGGTACTCGTTCGTCCCGCCGTGGTGGACGTGGTGGTCCGAATGGGCGTGGTAGGGGGACTAAGCATCAGGGTGTTCTTCCTATTCCTTCCTCTAGAAAATTAATGCAATTGACGCTTGGTATGGGTAAACGTGGAAAGTCGTCCTCTGTGGTTGGTAATTCTCAATTGGGTGATCAAGGGGTTCAGCTCCATGTGGAACTTCCTAACCTTAATGATGTTGTGGTTGGGGGGGCCCTTTAATTGGTTCACATGGTGACTTGGGGGGAGGGTTACCGAAGCTGGTTCCGCCAGCAGGTAACTATTTGCTTCAACATTCTGCTGCTGGCCGTTTATTATCTATTGGTAGGAGTATTGGGGTCACTTTCAGGTGTGGGGAGGAAACTATGATTGAGAAGCTTGCTCAATTGGAGGCTAGGGATCAAAAGAGGAAGGAGGAGAGGGTTGTGAGGGAAGACATTAATCAATGATTGTGTGCTCATTAAACATAAGAGGTATGGGGGAGGGGGTGAAGAGGAGGAAGGTGAGGAAGGTGAGGACTTTGATAAGGGAAAACCGAGTGGATTTTATGGCCATTCAAGAAACCAAATTGAAAATGATTGATGATAGGTTTTGTAGGTCGCTTTGGGGTAACGATGCTTTTGGTTGGTGTTTTGTTCCTTCGGTTGGGAAAAGTGGGGGTATCCTCTCTCTATGGGATAGCTCAATGGGAAGAACTATTTTTACCTTTACTGGTTTTGGCTTTGCAGGTGTGTGTCTTGAGTGGGGAGCCCAGGCGACCAGATGTTATATAGTAAATGTGTATGGTGGAAGCTCTATAGCAGATAAGCGGAGGCTATGGGGTGAAGTGCTTATGTCAAAGAGGGGTTTTGGTGGGGATGTATGGTGCTTGTTAGGTGATTTTAATGCGGTTAGTTCTCCTTCCGAGAGGAGGGGAGTTGGTGGGATTCAGCTGGTGGGGGATGGTGCGGAGTGTCGTGAATTTAGGGGTTTTATCTAGGATTTGCAGCTGGTTGACCTTCCACTCCTAGGGAGGAAATTGACATGGTTTCAACCCAACGGACCGACTATGAGTCGTTTGGACCGTATTATGGTCTCCGAGGGTTGGATTTCAGTTTGGGGGGACCCATCACAATGGGCTCTTGCCAGGGATGTCTCTGACCATTGCCCGATAATTCTAAGGTATTCTAATTTGCTTTGGGGCCCAAAACCCTTCCGGTTTAATAATCATTGGTTGAAACAAAGGACTGCAAGGATCTAGTGCTTTCTTCTTGGACTTCGAGCTCTTTCTCCGGTTGGATGGGTTATGTTCTTAAAGAAAAGCTAAAAGTGCTGAAAGGGGAGTTGAAGAGGTGGGATAAGGAGACGTTTGGGGATGTAAATGTGAAGGAGGTGGGATAACGAGATCTCGGTAGCGGATCTTAAGGGAGAGGCGGTTGGTCTTTCTAGGGAGGAGGAGGTTGGTCGGAAAGAGAAGTTCTCTTCTCTTTGGGGCTTGCTAAGAAGTAAGGATAGTATTATGTTCCAAAGATCGCGTTCGAAGTGGTTGAAGGAGGGAGATGCCAATTCGGTTTATTTCCATTCTTGTGTTAAGGAGAGGGGGGGCTAGAAACCGTATCTCGGCTATCAGGGTGGATGGTGTGTGGGTGGAGGATGTTGTGGGGATTAGGAGTGTCGTTTCTTCATTCTTCTCAAACCAATTTTCCGAAGAAGTGTGGTATAGACCACTACTAGATGGGATTGCTTTTCCTTCATTATCTTCGGCTTAGGTAGTTGGCCTTTCTCGGAGCTTTTCGTTAGAGGAGATCGAGCATGTGGTCCTCGGTTGTGATGGGAACAAAAGTCTGGGGCCTGATGGTTTTAATTTTGCATTCATTAAATCCTTTTGGCCCTTGATGAAGGTGGAGGTGGGTAAGATGTTTGAGGAGTTTTATGCTAACGGTACGCTTCCTAAGTCTTTTTCTTCTTACTTTTTGGCGTTAATCCCTAAGGTTGATTCCCCTTTTGCCTTGGGTGATTATCGCCCTATTTCTCTCCTTGGTTGCTTGTACAAGATGTTGGCGAAGGTTTTGGCGACAAGATTAGGGGATGTAATGGATTCCTTGATCTCAAAAAACCAATCGACTTTTATTAGAGGTAGAATGCTTATGGATGGGGTGGTTGTTTTGAATGAAGTGGTTGATCTTGCGAGGCGTTCTAAGAAGGAATGTCTCATTCTCAAAGTTGATTTTGAGAAAGCAAATGACTCGTTGAGTTGGGGTTTCCTTGACTATATGATGCGTAGGTTTGGTTTTGATACTAGGTGGAGGAGATGGATGCGGGCGTGTGTGTTCATGGGGAATCTATTGGTATTGGCTAATGGATGCCCAACAGAGGAGATTCAAATTAGGAGAGGTCTGAAGCAGGGAGATTCACTGGCTCCTTTTCTTTTCTTGTTGGTTGCGGAGGGGCTTGGTGGGCTGGTTAGGCATGCAGCGCAGGTGGATTTGTTTAGGGGTTTTGAGGTCCGGAATTTGGGTTTGATGGTAACACACTTGCAGTATGCTGATGATACTATCCTAGTAGGTGAACCTACAGTTGATAACTTATGGGCATTGAAGGCTATTCTTCGGTTCTTTGAGCTTGCTTCAGGTTTGAAGGTGAACTTCTCCAAAAGTAGTGCCTTAGGGGTGAATGTGAATCCTCTCTTTCTCGCCTTGGCGGAAGGATTCCTTCATTGTAAGTCTGCTGTGGTTCCCTTCAAGTATCTGAGGCTTCCGGTGGGGGCTAACCCCCGCAGGCTAGCTACTTGGGACCCTTTGGTTATTTCTCTTCGGCGTAGGGTCCGTTCATGGAGAAATAGGTTTATATCTTTTGGGGGTCGAATTGTTCTCCTCAATTCGATTCTTAACAGTATTCCTATTTTCTTCCTATCTTATATGAAGATGCCAACTAGGATTTGGAGGAAGTTGGTGGCTATCCAGCGGGATTTCTTGTGGGGTGGTAGTTCCATGAGGAGGCAGATTTCTTGGGTGCGGTGGTCGGAGGTGTGCAAACCTAAGTTGGGGGGAGGTCTCGGGGTTAAGGATATTAGGGCCTTTAATTGTGCTTTGCTTGGGAAATGGCGTTGGCGGTTATTGTCACGGAATGATTCGCTTTGGAGGGATCTTTTGGTGGCTAAGTATGAGGAAGCGATTGTAAGATCTCCGAGGTTATCGGATTTGGATACTCCTGCTCTAGCATCTACATGGTGGAAAGATCTTTGTCTCACAGGCTCCACTATGTCTGAGGTAGGTGATTGGTTTGGGGATAGATTTGTGCGGCAGGTTGGAAATGGTACCTCTATTTCCTTTTGGAGGGATACTTGGGTGGGCCTTCGACCTTTGAGTTTGGTTTTCCCGAGGCTTTTCCTAGTCTCGATGTCGAGGGATGGTCGGCTGAGCGACTTTGGAGATTGGGTTGATGGGGTCTGGTCTTGGAGGCTCCAGTGGAGGCGGAATCTATTTGTTTGGGAGGAGTCTCCTTTGCAGGAGTTGTTGGATTTGATACAGCCTGTGGTTCCTAATCTTGAACTTGATGCTTGGTCTTGGCTTGGGGATGCCTCTGGAGTTTACTCGGTAAAGTCAGCATATGCGGGGTTGGTGGAGGACTCTTCTTTGGCTGTTGGGCTGTCACATGATCAAGTGGTATCTATGGGTAGGCTGTGGCGGAGTTTGGATCCTCTGAAGGTCATCACGTTTTCTTGGCAGCTTCTTTTGGATAGGATTGCTACTCGGGGGAACCTTCTTCGTCGTAGAGTCATTCCTAATCCAGGCCAGGCTTTATGCGCCATCTGTGGAGCTTCGGAGGAATCTTCACTCCATCTTTTCCTACATTGCCCCTTCGTTGTGGATGTGTGGTATGGTGTTTTTCGTTGGTTGGGGTGGCAGCTACCCTTGCCCCCTGATCTAATCTTGTTGTTCGCTGCTTTTTGTGCTTTTGGCAGGGGTTCTAGGATGAAGCGGGGGTTGAATTTGATTTGGCATTCAGTGCTTTGGGTTATTTGGGAGGTGCGCAATGGTTGGTTCTTTTCCGCCACTCACTCAGATTGTGGGCAAGCGTTGGCAAGGATCCAATCTCTTTCTTGGAGCTGGTTTTTAGCTAGGTCCAAAGGCCCTACCTGTTTATATTATGAATGGCATGTTGCCCCTTTGATTTGTATTAGCCGGAATTAATGGCGAACTAGTGTGTTTTGTGTTGTGGGTGGCCACCGATTGTGTCCATTTCCATTATTTTATATATATATGATCTTTTGCTTCTCAAAAAAAAAGTATTTTCACAGAATATAGGAATGGTACTATTTGATCTTATAATCTATAAGTTGATACGTCATCCACAGAAGTTGAAAGCTACATCTTGAAGCTAAAATGTATTATGCTTCTACTGGTGGAGAGAGCAATAGTCCTTTGTCTTTTACTTGACCACAAATTAGGTTTTCTCCAAGGAATTAATAGTCACCACTAGTGCTTTTCCTTCCAAATCTATCCTCGGCATAGCACTACAACAGATATTGAAAAAAAAGGCGCTAAAATGGGCAGCGTTTATGCTAGAAGCGCTACTTTTGGCTAAAACACGGAGCAATGGGCAGCGCGTATGAAGCAAGCGCTGCTTTTGGGCAGGATGCATTGCGCAATAAGCAGCGCCTATGGAGCAAGCGCTACCTTTTGGGTTAGACGCGCTGCGCAATAGGCAGCGCCTATGCAGCGAGCGCTACCTTTTGGGTAGCGGGTTCTCAATGGCCAGCGCTTATTAGTGAAGTGCTGCCTATTGGTGTGTTTTTTATTTTTTCTTTTTTTTCCCTCTCAACACATACATTTTCGTTCTAGTCCTCTCCTCAACACACTAACACTCTCTCAAGCTCTCTTCCTCCTCCTCCTCCATTGGCCTCAAACGGACACACACTCCTCTCAAGCTCTCATCTTTGTCCTCTCAAGCTCTCATTTTCGTTCTCTCAAGCTCTCATTTTCGTGGCTCTCTCCCATTTTCGTTTTCCCAAAGGACATCTCTTCCACACTTCTCCATTTCTTCTCCATTTTCGTGTAAGGTGATTTCTTCCTCATTTTCGTTTCTCTTTCACAAAGTTTAGTATTACTACATGTTGCTCTAGTTATTTTAATGGCGTTAGATGATTTAAAGGTTATGGTTGATGATTGGTTCTTTAAAATGGTGTTTCTAAACTTTGGGGGAAATGTAGTTGTAGTGTTTGTTGAAATGTCCAAATGAAATGCTTGTTAATTTAATTTGATGTAGGCTTAGTGTTTGTTGAGATGTCCAATGCTTGTTAATTTAATGTTGCTTTCGGTTAAGGGATTTTATAAACTTGAATATTTAGGATTGCATGTTGTTTTATTAATTTTAATGGCATTGGAACTTTATGTTAGATGATCAACGTTGATGCTTATTGATTGGTTTATTGAAAGGGCGGAGTGTTTGTCTTATTTTGTTAATGTCACAAAAATTGATTGTATTTTTGTCTTCCATATTTTTATGATGGTTCTTTAATTAGTAATTTAATTAATGAATTGTTTATAGGAATTGAAAATACTTCCTTCGAGTTCGTGTTGGTTCGTGAGTTCGAGCTCGAGTTCGTGTTTGTTCGCTTCATTTGCTAGTGCGTGGTTCGCATTCGTTGGAGTTCATCGTTGCTTCCACTTGTTCAGGTACTTTTGTTGTTTTCTTGTATTTATTATATGAAGAATGACAATATGGAAGACATCAAAGTCTTTGATTTCTTTAGTTTAAAATAGTTGAATGTATTAGCTTCAAAAAAATTGTTTTCTTTAGTTTGATTTCTTTGATTTCTTTTGTTTGTTTTGAACCATGATGATTTATTTCTTCATAGATATTGCATTGATATGTAGGCTTTGTTTTCTTGATACCTATCAAATATAAGTTATGCAAACTTGTATATGTGTGGTGAATGAAACTAGCAAAGTAAAATCGAATATGCCTAAATATGCGAATAGTGCGTGATTATGTTTTATTGCAGGTCAGATGGCGGATCATAGTGATCATGACAGTGATCATGACAGCGATCATGAGTGTGATGTTGAAAAGTATATCAGAAAGGATGGAGAGGTTGTGGATCCCAAAACTAAGGAGGTGACCGACAGAATTGTAAGTGTTTCCAAAATTCGAATATTGTTTTGAAACTTTTATGATCTATAAAATGTATAATAATTTTATTTATTATACTTTTGTTTGTGAATCAGGAAACCATATCAGAGTCTGTGTCACAGGGAGAGATCATTGATTGCTTTGAAAAGGAAATCCTTACTCGTGCCTTGGAAAAGGAAGAATACACAGGTCGTACAAGGGGTTGTGGATTTGGCGTTAATCCATCCAACTACCTTGGATCAAAGAAGAGAACTTATGATGAGCATCATAATTGTAAACAAAGTAGAGAGTTGCGGGTATTGTATGAAGGTCTAAGGTCTGAACTTAGTCAAATCAAATTGCACTATGGGTTGGTTTCGCCTGCAGTACCATCCCCTGCCACAGATAGCGCACGAGATAGCTGCACCATTCCGTCAACTAAGGTATTAATTATTTTTTTGACAATAAATAAGAAATTAATTATTAAACTCTCTTTCTTCTACGCAATGTATTTATTAATTTTTGTTTATAATTGATTTAGGACAACAATGAGTGTGAGTGTGAATTGTATATCTCAAACTCACACCAAATGGTTGCAATAGGCTTCACATGTGACCAATTGGGAACTTTGATGCACAATTTACCCATACCTCCAGATCATGTTAGAGTTAGAGTTGACTGTGCAATTGTGGGGGATGCACCATTGCCTGCTCCAATACCTACTATAGAGTTACTAACTGTGCAAGATGCAGTTGGTACATTTGTGGCATGGCCAGCACACCTTATTGTTGTAAGTGACAATATATTTGTAACTAACTAATTCTTTTATTTTGTCATTTATTGTGTGCTAGCTAACGAATTATTTTATTTATATATAGGTACGCCAAAATGCAAAATCTAGGGGCAAAAGTGTTAGCAAGGCAATATCTACTAGCAAGAAAGTGTCTCGGTCCGGCCCTTCAACACAAGTTTCTTTGCCTGCCCCTCAAAAAGTGACTCGGCCCTCTCCTCCTCCAACATTGACTCAGCCCTCTCCTCCTCCAACAGTGACTCAGCCAGCCCCTCCTCGAAAAGTGACTCGGTCCTCCGTTGCTCCAAAAGTGACTTAGCCCGCCCCTCCTCCAAAAGTGGCTCGGCCCGCCCCTCCAAAAGTGACTCGACCCGCCCCTCCAAAAGTGACTCAGCCCGCCCCTCCTTCAATAGTGTGTCAGCCCTCCGCCTCTTCCATTGATGATTCTAGGATTTTTTTGTATACCGAAATGCATGCGCAATTCAAGATGGATGATGGAACCCCGCTTATATTACAGATGGATGACAACATTTTTGGAAATCCCGATCAACTATTGACAATCCCAAAACAGGATATTAATGATTTATGTCAGATGAATTAGGCAACTAGTGTTTGTATTAAAGCATATATCAGGTACGTATGTAATTTATTATTTAACATCATTAAGTTTATTTTATTATATCGTTAATTTAATTTGTATATATATACCTCTAATTGTAGGTGCTTGTATCATAACATTTTGGTCCCTTCGGAGCAGACACAGAGATATGTGTTCTTGTGTCCAGATAGTACACACCTCCATAATGTCAGGGAGGATCTGTCTAATTATAACGACCTTGTGAAACAAAACAAGACAGATGTTACAAATTATATCACTCGACGCTTATTGGATGCTCAACATACAGGCGTCGATACCATGTTTTTGGCACCATGTCTTGTAAGGTGAGAGATTTAATCTATTCTTATATAACATGCATTTTTTAAATACTAGTCAATTACTTATTCAAAGTTTTATTTTGTAGGGATCATTGGATTTTGCTTGCAATAAATCCTAAGACAGATACGGTGTACTACATTGATTCTGTGCATGGTCATTTCAACACCCACCCAGACATGGTTGTGATATTTAATAGGTGTGTGTATTTCGATCACTCTGCATATTTCTTTGTTTTAGTTGTTAACTATATGTATTTTTAATAATATAGTTATATCCAATTGTGTTCAGTTGTTTGAAGGAATATTGGGGATTGGAACAATCACAGACAAAATGGGTGCCAATAGAGGTAAGTTTGTAATCAATCTTATCATATATTTATTTACATTATTGTTGTCAAAAAAATGTATTAAATTAAATTTAACAATTAACTAATCTTTTGTTTTGTAGTGTCCGAAACAACCAAATAACAATGATTGTGGGTATTGCGTAATGAGATTTATGAAGGAAATTATTACCCACAACCAAATGGTTATCCCCAGACAGGTATCTTTACAAAACTCTTTTTTATTTTGATTTAACCATATATTTCAATTCTAATTTTATTTAATTATATAATTTCAGTATTTTCCCGATTGTCGGTGGAAGACATACTCTACTGCACAGATTGATGAGCTTAGAGGAGAGTGGTGCCATTATGTCTCGCAATTCTTTTGATTTTAGATAGATTGTAATTTTGTAAATTGTTAGAGTTTTATTTGGATACATGCATATGAATTGGTTCATGCATATGTAAGTTGCTAACTTGTTTTAATTTAGATACATATTGTAAGTAGCTTGCTAGTTTTGGATACATATTGTTAGAGAGTTTGATTTGGATACATATTAATTTGTTAATATTGTAAGTTGCTAAGTTTTGGATACATATAATAACTTGTTAGCTAGTTTGTTTTGGTTTGTGATCATATTGGTGCATTTGGATATATAACTAGTTTATATATACATATGTTGTTAGTATATAATGGATTGGATTGGTATTAATTGGCTGTATATGACCAGGAAATTATCGTATGTAAAAAGGGAAATACAAAAAAAACAAAAAAAAAGGAAAAAAAATTAAACAATGGGCAGCGCTTGGTGGGAGAAGCGCTGCTCATTCACCTAGTGCGTATAGTAATGGGCAGCGCTTGGTAAAGGGAAGCGCGGCCCATTGCTAAACATGCTAGGTGAATGAGCAGCGCTTGGTGGGAGAAGCGCTGCCCATTGCTGTACGCGCTAGGTGAATGAGCAACGCTTCTCCCACCAAGCGCTGCTCATTCACCTAGCGCGTTTAGCAATCGGCAGCGCTTCCCCTTACCAAACGTTGCCCATTGCTAAACGCTCTAGGTAAATGAGCAGCGCTTCTCCCTTCAAACGTTGCCTATGGCTATTAATGAGCAGCGCTTCTCAAACGCTACCCATTTTTGGGGAGGAATCACCAGCGCCAAATTTAGCAGCGCTCAGAAACGCTGCCCATGGCTAAAAAAAAACGCTGCCCATCCCCAAATCTGTTGTAGTGTAGTTAGCATCACAAAACCCTACTAATTACAAAATACCTATTAGAATTACTTATGGATACTGAACCCAAGTTGGCGACATTAACTGCATATACTTATAAGCAAGTGTTCCAGACACCTGAAAGGTTCCCTCTCCAAGAGACCAAAACCATGTCATTCCCTTGCAAGAAGGTTTCAAACCTATAAAACTTGAGCCTTATAAATATTCTCATTGTTAGAATGAGGAAAAGAAGAAGATGGTTCAAAATGCTTGAGCAAAGCATCTTTAGATAACAGTATTTTCTCTTCTCCTATTATACTTGTGAAAAGTTGATCCCTTTAATATTTCCACTTTTTACATGTTGGTCCTATTTTTGTTTTAGTCCCTATAATTTACATGTTTCATTTATTATTTTTAGTGCCTTTTATATTTGGTCATATTCCATTAGTCCCTACACGATTGAGACTAAAACAAAATAAAAGTGTTATAAAGAATAAAATGGAGAAAAAAAGTATATTATCAGGACCAAATTGAATATAAAAATGTATATTAAAGGGAAGAACAAAAATGAAAATTTATTATGTGCTGAAATTGGGGGGGAAAATTAAAAGGACCAAAAAAATATTTAAACTATTTTTTATGTTGTATTTTACATAAAAGTTATATTAAAAGGCAATTGTTACAACACATACTATGCTGAAAGAAAGAGCAATATACTTAATTTTAAAAAATAGGATGAAAATTGCTTAAACATAAACTAAATATTGTAAACTACATTTGGTGCATATAGTTTAAAATGCATTTATATAAAAGTATGGTACAAAATACCTAGCTCTCACTTCTACCAAACAAATCACGGGGAAAGAAAAGAACAATATTTTTGATAAAGTCTTCAAGTGTTTCTGACTTCTGAGAGCTTGTATTATTTTGCTGAATATATACAGAGTTAATAAATTTCCAAAAATATACCTTATTTTCCTAATTGCATGCATGTTAAAAATTTTGTAAGGTATAAGAATTTTACATAATGATGATAAGTTAGTTGGGTATACAACTTCTCAAGAAATTATAACTTTTGTCATATCTGAATGGTAAGCTGTAACAAAATCAACTAATTGATAAGATGTATATGTCATTGAAGTATTGTCTCTTATGACAAATCTGCTAAACCTATCAAATTTTTATAAGTTCTAAAGGTTAACTTAAAAATCTATTTACTGAATAATGTTTTCAACTTGCTGGTAACTTGAATCTTTTGTGAGCCTATAAATTAGTGCTAGCCAATTTCCACCAACATAACAGAAAATCTTACAACTATGGCTTCATTTCTCAGTTTCCTCATTGCCTTGAATCTCATTGTTATCTTGTCATCAACTTCCTTAACCTCAAGCTCAACCACTGCAATATTTCCATCCACAAAACACAATGAAAAAATCACCAAACTCCATTTTTATTGGCATGATACCTTAACTGGTAAAAATCCATCAGCAATAAATCTTGTTGCACCTCCAAAAGGATCCATTAATGGTTTTGGAGCCATTAACATGTTTGATGACCCATTAACTGTAGGACCAAGTCCAAGTTCAAAGCTTATTGGAAGATCTCAAGGGTTATATGCTGTGGCTTCTACACATAACTTTGAATTGCTTGTGGCAATGAATTTTGTATTCACAGAAGGTGTGTATAATGGTAGCAGCATCAGCATTCTTGGGAGGAATCCTATATTTGAGAAAGTTAGAGAAATGCCTATTGTTGGAGGTAGTGGTGTCTTCAGATTTTCTAGGGGTTTTGCTTTGGTTAAGAATTATTATCTTAATACTACTTCTGGTATTGCAATTGTTGAATACAATGTGTCTGTCCTGCATCTTTAAGTATGATATATATATATATATATATATATATATATATATATATATATATGTGCTGAAGCAGTTACAGTCTTGCTTTGTTTATGGATGGTACTGATACTATAGTACTTCATATGTTGATGTAGTACAGCTTGACTGAGAGTAATAAAATAAATGTTTCCTTGCTACATGTGTAATGTGATTAGAGCTTTTTATGTTGACATAAAAGTTATATTAAAGGCAAATGTTACAACAAATAATATGTTAAATCAAAGAGCATTATACTTAACTGAGCGGGTATGTATGCCTTTAGGTACAGTGTCTTACTAAAGCTTGACTGAGAATAACAAAAAATAAATGTTTCCTTGATATGTGTGTAGTGTGATGGTATGAATTAGATTGAAAAAGTCAAGCTTCATAATCAATGCAAGTAATAAGTGTTTGAAAGTAATAATCTATTTGCTTTGCTTAGACACAAATACAGACATCGGACACAACACTAATATTGGCACGTACACATCGAAATATAATATGATAAAATGAAATTGATTGAATGTAACTACAAGTTGTAAACCAAAATGTCAACCAGAATTTTTGCCCTAGGCCCTTCGTACAACAAAATTTCAGCATATTCACCTATCAATTTGCGCTAAGGTACCAAAAGAAGATATAAACCAAGTTGTAAATTCAAAGCTAGGGCAGAGAAATTTAAGTAAACCAAGATGTAAATTGAAATCTTGGGCAGAGAAACTAGGGGAAATAATCTACATCAGGGCAAAGAAATTGTGGCAAAGCACCTGAACAGAGGCAGGTAGCGTCGGGGGTGGTGAGGTGGTCGTAGAATGAGGCCACACGCTGGTCGGAAAAGAAAGCGAGAGAAAAGCAGAGAGGCTGACGAGCTGAGGGAGGCGACCACATTGTTGCTCTGAAAAGTTTTCCCGCCTATTTTTTTTTTTTTGGGTGGGAACAAGGGGCTACGCCCCAAGAACAAAAGCACTAAAAACCTCTGGGAACCAAGTCCCGCAACAGTCAGCCTTAATGACCTCTGGGAACCAATTTACTGCAAGCTTGAAGGGACAAACGAAATTTAGCAAAGGAATCCACCACTTGATTTGCTTCCCTGAGAGAGTGGGTGATAGTACCATCCGCAACCACGCGGAGAAGCCGCATGATCAGATTAAACAGAGAAGAAAGTGGACGTTGCGAAGAATACACAGACAAAATTAATTTGACAGTGGTCATTAAGTCGGACTCAACGAGAATATTCCTGTAACCATTAAGTTGCGCTATTTGAAGACCCATAAGAATAGCCTTTAACTCAGCCATGACAACAGAACCCCCCCCCCCCCCCCCCCCCCCCCCCCCACATTTGAAGCTAAACCAAAGAGAAAGTTCCCAACATCATCTCTCACACACCCACCAGCCGCAGAATTAGCTCTTCTACCAGACACCGCACCATCACAGTTAAGCTTCAACTTCCGTTCATTAGGAGGCTTTCACTTCGCAGAAGTAGTTTCAGCAATCCGCACCTGACTCATTGGACCACGACCAAACTCAATCTAGCCCCTAGAAATCGAATCAGCACAACTCACAATACCTCTAATCAGCTCCGAACTGTTATGCACCTTATTCTGAAAAATAACTTCATTACGATTCAACCAAATGAGCCTAAGAGCCATACCAAATATCGTGTGCCAATTACCTCTCTCCCTAGAAGAAGCAGGGGAAATATTAGATATAAGCCATGTATTGATATAATCAGTCCAAGAATCCACCATAACACGGTTACTAGTAAGTAAATACCAAACATCGCAGACCTGCATGCACTCCCGTAAGAGGTGGCTGATAGACTCAGCCTCATTATTCCTGCCTATTTTTCAATCTAAAGGATTTATGTTGTGGTACTTTTACAATGTGTTTGTATTGAGAGAAGTGGGGAAGAGGGAGGGAGAGAAATAAGAAAGAGAGAAAGTGAGGTGAAACAATTAACTAATTATATATTTACACTTACTTAACTCACCATAATTTCTTATTTAGCTAATTAAATTAGTTCGGTAAAAGAAAGCTAATTAAAATAAATATATAGTGAGTTAAATATATAGCTAATTGAATTAAATTGTTAAAATAAATTTTTAGCTATGTAAAATAAAACACCTAGCTCGCAGTTCCACCAAACAAATCACGGGCAAAGAAAAGAAAAATACTTTTGATAAAGTGGTCAAGTGTATCTGACTTCTGAGAGCTTGTAATATTATGCTGAATATATACAGAGTTATTAAATTCCCAAAAATATACCTCATTTTCCTAATCGCATGCATGTTAAAATTTTTGTAAGATATATTAATTTTACATAATGCAGATAAGTTAGTTGGGTGTATAGTTTCTCAAGAAATTATGTTTTTTAGTCATATCTGAATGGTGAGCTGTAACAAAATCAACTATCTACTCTATCTATCTATCTATCTACTTTACTATAATAAATCTACTTCTATCTATCTATCTATCTATTATGATAAAACTCAATGCTAGCAAAATGACATCCATAGACATCTTAAAATTTTGCCACTTGGCAAAAAATAAGGGTAAATTTGTGAATTCACCTCTAAATGACAAAAATAAATAGCTTCTTGCAGGTTTTTTTCAAAAAAAAAGTGTTCTGGCGCTGACATGCTGTCAGCTGTCATGCTGACGTGCTGTCAACTGACACACTAACGCGTATCAGTGTCAGTTTTTTTTTATTATTTATAAAAACTGTTTTACTTTTTAAAAAAAAAACTGTTTTTCTTTTAAAAAACTGTTTTTTTAAACTGTTTTTTAAATAACAAAATATTTTATTCATAATTTTTTTTGTCAAAAAAATTAAAATTTTTACCCCCTTTTTTACTAAAAATACTTACTCACTATTTTTATAATTTAGTCAAACTACCAAAATTAATTATTTTTTACAACGGTTAAATTAATGATTTTAACCACTATCCATTGTCAAGGGAGTGCCAACGTGGGTGCATATTTTTAAAAAAACTTATTTTCTTTTTTCTTCATTTTTACTCCATCTAAAATTTATTATTTACTATAATCTCTATTAAAACTATTAAGATCAATCAATTTAACCACTAAGAATTGTAAAAAAAAAAACAACTTTAGCCACTACCAAATTTTACAAAATAACTTACTTATAATTAAATGAATATGATGTAATTAATGTTAATTCATATAGAAAAATATGAGTTAACATGTGGCAACGGGAGCGACAACGAGAGAGTGGCAATGGGAGCTGCAACGGGAGTGGCAACAGGAGAGACAACGGGAGTGGCAACGAGAGAGGTAACAAGAGCCAACGGGAGTGCCTACGAGAGGGCCAACGAGGATGCAAACGGGAGGGCCAACGGGGATGCATATTTTACCTCTAATGTCCAAATACATTATTATGGATCAATGTAATTTTGATTGTCAATCTCATTTAATTTCTTCGACTCAATATAATTTGCATTTGTATGTTATATGACATAATACCTATCTCTTTCTACTTTGAATTTCAAATTATACATTTTGGACATTGTTCACAACTTATGAATATCTTCCAAATTACTATTATGACTTCATAACAATACACCGACCATACAGTATCACCCGTGCGTATGCACGGGTAAAATACTAGTTTACTTAATAATCTCTTCAACGTGATGGTAACTTAAATCTTTTGAGAGCCTATAAATTAGTGCTTGTTACCACTACCATTAGCCAAATATATCAGAAAATTTTACCACTATGGCTTCACTTCTCAGTTTCCAATTTGCTTTGTATCTCATTGTTATCTTTTCATCAACTTCCTTAACCTCAAGCTCAACCACTGAAGTGTTCTCAAAGCATAATCCTGAAATATTTCCATCAACAAAACACAATGAAAAAATCACCAAATTCCACTTCTATTGGCATGATACATTAACTGGTAAAAACCCAACAGCAATGCAAATTGTTGGACCTCCTAAAGGATCCATTAACTTTTTTGGTGTCATTAACATGTTTGATGACCCAATAACTGAAGGCCCAAGTCCAAATTCAAAGCTCATTGGAAGATCTCAAGGGTTATATGCTGTGGCTTCTAAGCATAATTTTGAATTACTTATGGCCATGAATTTTGTCTTTACTGAGGATATGTATAATGGCAGCAGCATCAGCTTTATTGGTAGGAATCCTATATTTGAGAAAGTTAGAGAAATGCCTATTGTTGGAGGTAGTGGTGTCTTCAGATATGCAAGGGGTTTTGCTTTGGTGAATAATTATTATCTTAATATTAGTTCCGGTATTGCAATTGTTGAATACAATGTGTCTGTCCTGCATCCTTAAGTATTATACACACACACACACACACACACATATATATATATATATATGCTGAAGCTGTTACAGTCATGCTTTGTTTTATAGAAGGTACTGATACTAGTATAGTACTTCTTATGTTGATGTTGTAAAGCTTGACTGAGAGTAATAAAAATAAATGTTTCCTTTGCTATATGTGAAATGTGATGGTATGAATTTGATTGAAAATGTACAGCAATAGAAGCAATGCAATGCAAGTAATAAGTATTTGAAAGTAAACTCAATAAAAACTGCTCTGCCAATCATTAGTAAATCTATCCTACCCCATATGAGTTTAACAGTATCCCAATTACATTTGGCTAGTAAAATTAATCCAAGCACCTAAAAGATTGAGTCAAAAGTACATAAGAAAATTAATGCTAAAAAGATAAGCACAGAAACAACAAAGGATGAGTAAAAGCGAAGAGGACTTCCTTGAATAGCTTGGCACTTGGGAAGGTGTCTTTGCACGAGCTTGAAGTGAAAATTGCAAACTATCCTTGAAACAGTCGAGAACATGAGAACAATTCACCAAAATAAAACAAGACAAACAAAACCAAAACTAAATCAAACATAATAAATAAACAAACACATGTGCCTCCTGCGAAGAGTTTGTTTAACATCTCAAGCCCGACAGTAGCCTAAAAATCAAAGGGGTTCTCTAATGAAGAACTTTTCCTTTGGAGAATTAACCCTCGTCAATTTCCTAGCATTTCGGTTTTTCTTCTTCTCCTATAAATCAATGAATTTATCTTTTTATTATAAACTATAAAAATAGGAATGTGGTTAAACAACTTAGTGAATTTTTTTAGGTGGAGATGGAAATCAAAGGCTACATAGTCTTTGGGTAGAAAATTTTGTCGGTTGTTAGCTTGTATTACTTGAATGTTTTTTAAAACTAAAAGTACTCATACTAACGAAAGAGGAAAACCTAGAGTGGTCGACGCTAACGTTTTAATGTTTTATTTTTTAATAATTATTTTTTCAAAAATCTATCACTTAAAAATCATAGTAGTATTTTCTAAGCTAGCAACAACTATTAATAATAGTGAATATAATAAAATATCTAACATTATAAGTAAAAGACTAGAGTAAAACAAAAAAAGTATTACTGGGAACAAATTGAAAAGAAAAATGTATATTAGAAGGAAGAACAAATTGGGAATTTGGTCAAAAAAAAAACCAACTGGGAAAACTATTTCAACCATCTTTTATGTTGTATCTTACATAAAAGTTATACTAAAAGGCAAATGTTACAACAAATAATATGTTAATTCAAAGAACAATATACTTAATTTAAAAATTGGATGAAAATTGCTTAAACATAAGGGTATAAAGAGCATCTGGTGCATATAGTTTAAAATGCATTTAAACCTATGGTGCAAAACACCTAGCTCTTAGCTCTCAGTCCTACCAAACAAATTCACGGGCAAAGAAAAGAACAATTTTTGATTAAGTGTTCAAGTGTTTCTGAGAGCTTGTATTATTATACTGATGCAGACCTTATTTACCTATTATTGCAGATATATAAAAAATAGGAAAATAATTTTATGTAATGCAGATAAGTTAGTAGGGTATATAATTTCTCAAGAAATTACAACTTTTGTCATATATAGGTGAGCTGTAACAAAATATATATCATCCAATTGATAAAATTACTGGGCATAAGTAATGAATGAATAAATAACCATTTAGGAAAATAAGGGGGAATATATATATATATATATATATATATATATATATATATGTACTTGAATTATTGGCTCTTGAATTATTGGCTCTTATGACAAATCTGCTAAACTTATCAAAATTTTAAAGGTTCTAAAATGAAACTTAAACATCTATTTACTTAATATTTGATGGTAACTTGAATCTTTTGTACGAGCCTATAGGGAATTTCCACCAACAACATAACATAAAATCTTACCACTATGGCTTCACTTCTCAGTTTTCCCTTTGCCTTTTTCTCATTGTATCTTGTCATCAACAACATCCCTAACTTTAAGCTCAACCACTGAAGTGTTCGCAAAATAGTATCCTACAAAATTTCCATTCACAAAACTCATTGAAAAAATCACCAAACTCCACTTCTTTTTTTGAAAGGCAAACGTAGAGATATATTAAATATAGATGAGCACAATGGGTACTCGCCCGTATACAATCGAAAACAACCGAGAAAAGACACACGGTTCAAAAGGAAAAACACGAAAACCAGAAACTATCTCCTAGAAATGCAGTCAATAGGGTCAACATACCACTCATAAAGTAAACAAGAGGGAGAATTACCCCTAGCCTGGAACCATTGCTAAAAGAGGGAAAGAATCCTATCAATGCATATCTCCAAATCAGGTACACCTCCAGAAAAAATACATTTGTCGCTCCAAAGCTAGTATAATTCTGAATCAACACAAATATACTTTGGATTTACTCCAAGACTTGTTAGCTACTAAACATGTCAATACTCCTAGTGATCCATCGATAAAATTGAGAAATGCAGGTTCTCCTCCTTATGCAGATGAGTGTTCACATAGAAGGCTCATTGGGCGCCTGCTATATCTCACAACTACACGTCCGGATATCACTTATGCAGTACAACAACTTAGTCAATAGGTGGCAAAGCCACTGCAATCTCACTTCACTACTACAACCAGAGTTTTGAGATACCTCAAAACAGCTCCTGCTCAAGGTTTATTCTTTTCAGCTGCAAATTGTTGTGGGGAAAAAGAGTATGTGCAAGTATACACAGTCGCAACAAGTAATAAAGAGTAAGTAAAGATCGTTCCCACGAGGATTGTTGAGTTTACTTCTATATTTAAATTAGTAGTTAAGCTAGTCAGAAAAACAAGTAAAAATAAACAGGTTGTCAACAAGTATTGTGAATAACATAAATGTAAATAAGTAAGTAAAGATAGATGATAAGTATAAATTCAAAATGAGAGTAGTTGGAAGGCCTTTCACTATGTAAATTCATAAGAACAATTTAATGTTCTGTTTGACGCTATAACATTGGGTGCTGTAGCGTTTGATGTGTGCCTTTCAGTCACTATCGTCAGGGTTTCGTTACAAGACTCTTATGTCTAAGTTCTAAATAAGTTCACCCCTGTATATTAAGCTCTCACAGTATTCACCCTATGAGCTATGCTTTCCTATGTCTAGGTTTAAGCATGGGTTGCTCTAAGTGTCCTTAAAACAACCACTTACCCACATTAATCCTTGAGTTCGATTTATAGACCATGTCTGAACCTATAAATGTACTTATATTTAGCTGATCAATTCTGAAATAAGTATTGGAAGAAGTTTCATGCAAGGGTTAAAATCCTAACATCAAACATTACATTAAAACTATTAAAATAACATTACTGAACTACAAGCATCCAACTACAAGCGATTCAGCTCATGATGAGCAACAAACACAAGAAATAAAGCTTAAAGTTGATACCTAAAGCCATAAAACCGAAATCACAAAGAGAAGGAAAATACTCCAAATGATGACAACCTCCGTGATGCCACAACATCGCTTCACAGAATCATCTGGTGCTACAGCATCGCTGACAACACTGCAGAATTTCTACTTTTATTATAAAAACAGAGCTTGAACGAAAATGGAGTGTAAGAGAGTTATTTCTAACTCTCCTCTCTTCAGACCAGCAACTCCATGATGAAGAAGAAGAAGAATGTTGAGGCTTCTATATAAAGAAAATATTTCCCAAAATGGTTGACAAGCCATCCCACCAACTCTTTTCATCCTCCATTACGAAATAGACAAGTGTCCGAATAAAGTAAAAGGTGGGTGGCTGCTGCAGGAAAAGTTCTGCAGTGATTTGACGCGCTGCAGAAACTGCTTTTTGGTTTTCTCTCTCATCAGTTGCAGAATGCAACGCTATAGCGTCTGATGCGGCAGCATACTGAACAAACATGTTAAAACACAAGATGGGGCACCAAAGTGCCAAATAATCACTTAATCAGTTCCTATATCCTCTTTTACATTAAACAACATATATTTACTTAATTAAGCAACAATATTACTTAAGAACTTGCATTAATTTAAGTAATAAGAGCATAAATAACTCAAATAAATATGAGTTATCACAAATCCTCTTCAACTATATTTCAGGTTTGGCTGATTCTGATTGGGAATGTTGCCACTACTAGGCGCTCTATTACTGGTTACTGTGCATCTTCTTTTATTTCATGGAAATCTAAGAAGAAAAACACCGTATCCAGATCTTCCTCTGAAGCTTAATACAGAGGCTTGGCCAGTCTGGCGTGCAAAATTCAGTGGTTCCATTACTTACTCACTGATATGTAGTTCACCATCACCAGCCCTACTGCAGTATATTGTGACAACAAGTCTGCAATTTATCTTGCTCATAATCCTACATTCCATGAACGCGCAAAACATATTGAGATCGATTGCCATGTGGTTCGTGAGAAAATTTTGCAAGGGATTCTTCATTTACTTCTAGTTACTTCCACTGCTCAACTAGTAGATGTATTTACCAAACCGCTGTCAGCCCCTGCCTTTTCATCCTTCATTACCAAGTTAGGCGTTGTTGACTTGCACAGCCCAACTTGAGAGGGGATATTAGGAATATATCACTGTATATACCATTGTATTTATCTACCCATCATTTAACTGTACTTAGTTACTGTTATGATAAATGACATCTCACTAGCTCAACCAAATGATGGTGAACCCAATAGCTTGGTGGAAGTGCCTCAAGGAAGAGCCAAGAGGAACAAAGAGAAACCCAAGTGGCACAAGGACTATGAGGTGGTCTACAAATTATGTGTCTATTGTATGGAAGGATCTAGATGATATATTCCCATTGTAATTTGTCTTTTTATTTTCCTAGATATTTCTGTTTTAGGGCTGAGTCACTCTTTTAGGGTACACTACAGCTGTCCTAGTACTATTTCCAGCTACCTAGTAGCACTATATTAGTAGTATTGAATGAAGGGATTGTCATCATGAAATTATGAATGAAAGAACTTTTTTCCTTTTGAGTTATTCTGAGCATTTTCTCTCTTTGAGCAAATTACCTACTTGCATTCCATTCTCTGAAATCCACACCTGATATTGGTGCTTTCATCGATTTGACTCCCTCTCATTTTTTTCATTACCCATTTGCACGCTAGCCTCGCCTTTTTTTCCGGTCACCATGGCCAGATGCCCTCACCGCCCCACCACCACCACCAGATGCCCTCACCGCCCTTCTCCAACAGCTTCTGCAGAGCCAACAAAGTCTCGAAACCAATTTCTCCCTCCTTACCCAAACCCTTTCCACCGAGTTCCAAAACCTTCTCACTCGTTTACCACCCCCTGGTTTTCACGCTACTTGTGCTGATCCTCAAACCCAACACTATCGTACTGCTCAAATCAAACTTGAGCTTCCTCGTTTCGACGGCAACGATGCACTGGGGTGGATCTTCAAGATCAACCAGTTCTTCGACTTTCACCAGACGCCGGAACATCAGCGACTCCGATTGGCTTCATTCTACATGGATGGTGAAGCTCTCACTTGGTTTCAATGGATGCACGCGAATGGTCAGTTACAGTCCTGGGCAACGTTCGTGCAAGCCGTTTTGCTTCGTTTCGCTCCATCTCAATACGATGACCCTAAAGGTGCGTTATTTAAACTTTGCCAAACTGGATCTGTCAATGAATACCAAGCTGCTTTTGAAACATTAGCTAATCGTATTACTGGGTTGGGACCTCAATTCTTGCTGAGTCGCTTTGTTTCTGGGTTAAAGCCTGAAATCCGTAGAGAAATACAGGCCTTTCAACCAATTTCCCTCACTCATGCTATCAGCTTAGCTAAACTTCATGAGGATAAGTTCAATGACAAAAACCTTGGACCCAAACACCACGCCCCTTTCACCCAACACCCAAAATTTCAATAGACAAGCCTTTAAACCCACTGTGACATCCAAACCACAAACACCAGCCACCACCGTTACCAAATCCACCCCCATCAAACGCCTAACACCAGCTGAACTTCAAACCCGTCGTGAAAAGGGCCTATGCTACAACTGTGATGAAACCTTTGTACTCGGTCACAAGTGTAAACGCTATTTTCATCTCTTAATAGCTCTGATGAGCCTGACCCTGCCCCAGATGCAATAAAACAGTTACTCACAGAAGCCTCCCCTCCTACCAACACAGAAAACTCTCCACCACTACAAACAGCCTTACCTCAAATTAGTTTCCACGCCCTCATGGGTCACCCAGTTCCACAAACACCTAGACTCACTGGCCGTATCAAAAAGACCTCTGTGACCATCCTTGTTGACTCAGGTAGCACTCATAACTTCATCCAAGAAAGGGTAGCTAAAAAACTTGGCCTTGTTTTTAAACCTGCAACTGCCTTCCAAGTTATTGTGGGCAATGGTGATGAATTGGCATGTGTTCACATATGTCCAAATGTAACTATTATTCTGGGGTCTCATGTTTTCCAAGTGAACTTATATGTGTTGCCCATTAGTGGAACAGAGATGGTCTTAGGTGTGGAATGGTTAAAAACTCTGGGACCTGTTTTGATGGATTATAACAACCTTACACTCAAGTTTGTTCAAGCTGGAAACCTCATCCAACTAGCTGCTGATACACCACCTTCCTCTGAAATTGCATCCCTCCACCAACATAGAAGAATGGTTGACACTGACTCTGTTGATACCTATTACCAATGCCATATCATTCCTACAACTACCCAAACACTACAAGAAATTCGTGCATTACTGGCTGAACATTTCTGGCGGAATCAGTCCGCCAGTAAGTTTTCTGGCGAAATTTGTCTATTTCTGGCCGATTTAGTCTGCCAGTACGTTTCTAGCGGATCCAATAACATTTCTGGCGGATCCTATAGCCCTCGTATTCCGTGTTTGACCTGAATTTAAAATTCAGCCAGTAACTGCTGTTACTGGCGGATATATTCCGCCACTAATATTTTCGGCCAATAATTCGGCCAGTAGTAAAAGGTAATCTCGTTATGCCCGTTTGACCAAAGGAATTCCGCCAGTAATGACATTTTCTGGCGGAAGTGCAGATCCGCCAGTAATGTCATCGAATCCGTCAGTAAAGTCTAAATTCCGCCAGTAAGCACTTAGATCCGCCAGTAACGTAAATAACCACGTGATCCGCCAGTAACCATTCGCCAGTAATGGCCTATTCCGCCAGTATTCTACGTTTCTGGCGGATTTTGAATTATAGCCGTTTACTTCTCAGCTACTTATAACTTCTCTTCTCCTTCACCTTCACCTTCGAAAACCTTCTCCATTTTTTTTCTAAAACTTTTCTTCTCTTCTCTCAGTTTTCTCTACCGTTCTCTTCTCATATTCTGTCTCCAATAATTTTTTGAAGGTATGTATTAATTATAATGTTCTTGTTCTAGTAAATATTTTGGTTAAGAATATGAGTAATAGTTAGTTAATATGTTATTTTTTGTTTATTTAGCAATTGATTGAGCAGTTTGGTTGAAAGTTTTGTTGGAGAAGTCTGAAATTTGCTTCAAGCCAGAGCCTTCTCTGCACTACCGGTTAGTTATCAAGTTATTTGTTTATTGTTGTATGTTTTTTAAATTTGTTAATTAAATATGAATTATTGTAATATATTAAAAAATAAGATATTGTTAAAAAGGAATTATCTGTGTATATACTATTATTATAATATACTGTTATTATTTTCTTTAGGCTATTTTAAAATTAAAATTATTATTTACTGATTATTATAAAAATTATGATAAACGAATTATTATTTTAAAATCTGTTTATAAAAATTAAAAATATCAAAACGAGTTTATTATAAAATCTGTTTATAATAGTCTTTTATTATGACCGAAAAATATATAAATCTGTTATTATTATTTTTGATTAATATACTTTTTTTTAATATACTTACTATTATTATAGTTTTTTTAATTAATATACTGTTTAGTAAAATAAAATAAATTTGAATTATTAAAATAAATTTGTTGAAAAAGTAAAATGATATAAAATGTTATTATCTAAAAGTACGAATTAAATTAAAATAATGTGTTATTTAAATAATATTAATATATTGTAATTATATTTGAATCATAGTTAATTGTTTAGTATATTATAAATTGTGTTGTGTTGTACTTATGAAAATAAAATCGGTGTTATATTTACTATTATTAATTATATTTTGTTTATTTTAATAGTTAGAATCACTATTGATTAATAAATAATAGTTTGTAGTTATTATAATTTGTATATGAACGTGTATTGTTCTAATACACATATTACTATGTTGTAGTATATATTAAGAACACCGATCCACAAAAAAATGGATCGTAGTTGGATGTATGATCGAATGTATCCTGGTAGAGCTGGGTTGAAGAGACGTTTTGTTGAAGGAGTCGAAGAGTTTGTTCTTTTTGCTAAGGGTCAAAAAGAATTTGAGGAACAAGGTGGAATTAGATGTCCTTGCTCCAAATGTATATTTCGATCTATAAAAAATGAAGGTGAGGTTCGACTTGATTTGTACAATAATGGTTTTAAGCCAAATTATTGGATATGGAGCCGTCATGGCGAAGTAGCAGTTGGAGTTCCTGTTCCTGCGGTTGATAATGTTCCTGTCCAAGTAGAAGGTGGTACTTCAAGTCCAATCGTAGTAGCTGCCACATCTATTAGTAATCCAACGACTACAGGATATGAGTTGCTTGATGTTGTTCAGGGAATGATATCTGATGCTGTCGGTGTAAATTTGGATTTCGAAGAACCAGAATATGATCCTGAAGAAGTTCCAAACGAGGAAGCTCAAAGGTTTTATATGTATTTGAATGAGACAAATAAACCATTATTTGAAGGATCTAAAGACTCTAAATTATCAATGTGTGTTCGGTTGTTGGGTCTTAAGTGTCAATTTAATGTTGCGGAATTGTGCATGGAATATAAGACTAAAATGATGTTAGATGCAACCCCAATTAGAGGATTTTTGCCGTAGAGTTATTATGATGCTAAAAGATTGGTATCGAAACTTGGTTTAAAATACTTAAGAATTGATTGTTGTGTTTCTGGTTGCATGATCTATTATAACAATGAGTTTGGCATAAATGATGGAGAGTTGTTGGAATGCAAGTTTTGTCAAGAGCCACGGTATCGTGTCAGCAGAAAAGGGACAAGCAAAGGCAAACAAGTGCCAAGGAAAGCGATGTTCTATCTGTCGATTATACCAAGGCTGAAGAGGATGTTTACTTCAATGGAAACTGCGGGTAAAATGACGTGGCACTATGAAAATGGAAATAATTCTGGTGAATTACGTCATCCATCTGATGGTGAAGCTTGGAAGCATTTTGATCGTGCACATCCAGATTTTGCCAATGATCCACGCAATGTTCGGCTTGGTTTGTGCTCTGATGGTTTCACTCCATATATTCAAGCGTCGGCAACACCGTATTCTTGTTGGCCAGTTATTGTTACCCCATACAACCTTCCTCCAGAAATGTGTATGTCTAAACCATACATGTTTTTAAATTCTATTATTCCAGGGCCAAGTAGTCCAACAGCTGGTATTGACATATATTTGCAACCTTTGATTGATGACCTCAAAAGATTGTGGAATGGTGTTTTAACTTATGATGCAACACGTAAACAAAATTTCATGATGAGGGCGGCTTTAATGTGGACCATTAATGACTTTCCTGCTTATGGAATGTTGTCTGGATGGGGGACACATGGTAAGCTAGCGTGTCCGATTTGCATGGTTGACACAAAGGCTTTTACTCTTAAATATGGAGGAAAAACCTCATGGTTTGACTCGCACCGTAGGTTTTTACCTAGTGATCATCCTTTTAGAAAGTCAAAATATGGATTCATCAAGGGGAATGTTGAAACAGCTGAACCTCCTCGTAGGTTGACATCAGAAGAAGTTTGGAATAGTGTCATGGATATCCCTCCTGTGGAAGTTGTTGCAGGTGTTGTTTCTCGACCAGATGGTTATGGAGTATGGCATAATTGGACGAAAAAAGCTATTTTTTGGGAACTTCCATATTGGAAAGATAATCTATTGAGACACAATCTCGATGTAATGCATATTGAAAAGAATTTCTTTGATAATATATTTAACACTGTTATGAACGTGAAAGGTAAAACGAAAGACAATGAGAAGGCAAGGAAAGACGTAGATCATTACTGCAGGCGAAAGGATTTGTTGTTGGTTGAGCAAGCTAACGGTAGGACACTGAAACCCAAAGCCAATTATACTTTATCTACAGAGCATGCAAAAGCAGTTTATCAGTGGATTTCTGAGTTGAAAATGCCAGATGGTTATTCTTCCAATTTAGCAAGATGTTCTGATGTGGATAATTGGAGGTTACATGGGATGAAGAGCCATGATTGTCATGTATTCATGGAGTGCTTACTTCCTATTGCCTTTAGTTCGTTGCCAACACATGTTTTGAATCCGCTTATTGAAATAAGTCAATACTTTAAGAATTTGTGTTCTGCAACGCTAAAAATGAATGATCTTACAAAAATGGAACAAGACATCCCACTTATCTTATGCAAGTTGGAGAGAATATTTCCGCCTGGTTTCTTTGATTCTATGGAGCATCTTTCTGTTCATCTTGCACATGAAGCTAAACTTGGCGGTCCTGTCCAATACAGATGGATGTATCCATTTGAAAGGTCTGTTAATATATATATATATATATATATATATATATATATATATATATATATATGTGAAAGAATATATATATGAAAATTCGATTAGATGGATTATTAACATATAATTTTCTCTATCTAGGTTCATGGGTGATTCAAAAAGATCAGTTAAAAATAAAGCTAAAGTTGAAGGATCGATATGTTCTTCTTACTTACATCGTGAAACAACTCATTTTTGTTCTTATTACTTCAAGAACGAATTTGCTTATAGAGGTAGTCGAAATGAAACAGAAATTGAATGTCCAAGACATCATTTAGCTTTGTCTGTCTTTTGTCTACCCGGCCGTCAGTCTGGAAAGGAATCAACTCACTGGCTAACAGAAGAAGAGTTAAACTCAGCCCATGTTCATATATTGATAAACTGTACTGAGGTCCAACCATTCATTGAGTATGTATTTCTCAACCTATATATATAGTTATCTTAATTAGTTAGTTAATAAATTAAAGTAAACGCGGTTGTGTAACAATTAATAATGTGTTATTGTAGGGAGTTTTTGTCATCACATGAAGTAAATGAAGAGCAATCTTCTGCTCATATTCATGCACATTTTCCAATGTGGTTTAAGCAACGTTTGTATTACCTCCCGCCAACTCCTACCAATCAACACTTGAGGAACTTATCTGACGGTCCTCGAAGATGTGTTAAAGAATGGCACACATACTTTGTCAACGGATACAAATTTCACACCAAGGAATGGACAGAGGGTAGAGAAACAGTCAATAGTGGAGTTTGCATGAAGGGTGACACTGGGAGAGGCGAAGATGATTTCTATGGTGTGGTTGAACACATATATGAACTTGCGTACCCTTATCTAGATTATAATCAAAAGGTAGTGGTTTTTTATTGTAAATGGTTTGACCCGTCCGCTCGAGGAACAAAGTTTAATCCAAAGACAAATACAGTGGACATTAAAACGACTAGTAGATATCGACCGTATGATCCGTTCGTCATTGCACAAAATGTGAGACAAGTCTATTATGTCTCTTATCCATCAACACGGGCTGATCGGCGTGGTTGGTGTGTCGCAATTAAGACAAAACCAAGAGGTCGCATTGAGACAAATGATGACACAGTGGAAGATGTGCCATTTCAAATGGATGAAATGTCCAATGTAAATGAAATGATTGGAGTTGAACCCATTACCCGTTTATGTGATGAGCCAAACACGGGTGACGAAGTTAATGATGATGAAGAAGATACAGATGAAGATGCTGCTAATCATGTCGGTGTATCAAGAATTCACTCATCTGATGATGATGGTGATTTTGAAAAAGAATGGGATTCTAATTAGATGATCTTATTTGTAATTAGATAATATTACTAAGGCGTCCTGTATGAAATAATATTTATTCTTCATGTATGTTATTCATCATTTATGTTATTCATCATTATATTATTCATTATTTATTTTATTCATTATATTATTTATATATATATATATATATACATACAGTCATGGCATCATCAGGATCAGAAGGTAATGATGACCCACCTCATGATGAGATTGTACCACCGAATGATAAAGGGAAAAAGGTTTCTACTTCTTTACGCGGGCGTCGTCGTCGTGTGACTTATGTTTTTGTTGATGGCCCTTTCGTACCTCCACCTCATACGGAGGATGGTAGTGGTCCTAGTACTATGGATCGCCCATTTGTGCCTCCCCCGGTACTGTGGAGCCCCCGGCTGATGAGAATGGGATACGCAGGTATAATATTAATAGGGAGGTGGTTGAGGTTACACGCGATGGTCGTATCGTTGTGAAGGTTATTGGCGAGCAGTAAGTATTTATTAATTTATTAACGTTATTTGGTTGATTTATTAATTATAAATTATTATCGTTTTAATTTATCTTTTTTATGTACAGATTTGATTATGGGAGGATTGTATCGAGCACCATCACCGACATCATCAAGGCTAATTACACTAAAGCCTGGCTTAATTGGTCGGAGGTCAAAAAAGATGCGACATCAAAAATGTGGAATCAGTTCAGAGTAAGTTTTTTTACAATTACGGTGGATTTTCAATTTTTTAATTTTGTTCAATTGTTTAATTTGTTTTTACTAACAAGTTAATTAAATTTGTTTAAATAGGCAAAAATGGCATGGCTCCCAGAGGAGTCGAGGGATGTTGAGAGAGCATTCAACACAAGAGCTTCTCACCGCTTATCTTCAATGCTTCAGCAGCACCGTAATAGTCGTATTAAGCCGACGTGGATCGGTGATCCTCATTGGGCTGCGCTCCAAAAGAAATGGGACGACCCTAAGTATGTTGAAATGTGAGAAAGTTAAAAAGAATCGTGCTTCAGAGAAAGGTGGCTGCATAAACACGGCTGGTTCTATCAATGCTGTTGAACACTTCAAATGCTTGGTAAATTTTTTAATTGACTAAATTTATATTTATATATACATACATATTTTATATTTTATTAAATACTAATATATTAAATAATATTAACTATGTATATAGGAGGCCATCCTTGGTCGACCACCTACTTTGGTTGAGTTACACCGTCAGATTCATATGCGAGAGGAGACGGGTGAGTATCCTGATGATCGACATAGGAATATTCAGGTAAATTAACGTTTATTATTTATATATTGTTTTTATTATATTATATTATATATTATATTCTATGTCTACATACTAATGGGGTAATTATTCATTTCTTGGTTGTTCCTATCAGGAAAACTTCCAGGAATGGCTGGCTGATCGAGCGCCATCACAGCAGAGTAGTGGCATCACTGATATTGATCCTGCTTGTAACACCCCCCTTTTACTATTACAACTAAATAGACAATTATCAGAGTCACCTCGAAGGGCGCTACATTTTTCACCATTTTAAAAAAAAACACCTTTTATTCCAAAAAAAAATCTCCAAAATAATTTATATAAAAGAAATCAACAAGCAGCGGAAATATTAACCAGTTTAAACATCTCCAGAATTAACAATTAGAGACATCTCCAAAATTAATTAAAACAATTTCCAATAACTAAAATAATAGTTCAAAACGATAACTAACGACTCCCCGGTGCTACATATCAGAGCTGACACAGACCCAAACGAGAGAGGAAGCAAAACCTAGCAATTCCTCCACGAGCACTAGCGATCACCTGCAGCGTTGCCGCATGAGAGCAACATTCCAAGCAGAAGGGGTGAGTCTAACAGAGGTAATAAGCAGATGATAAAAATATGCTAGCATCAGGTAACTACAGCAACACAATACAATTACACCATATCACAACACCAGATACCAAAGGAAAAGTCCATTTGACAGTGAACAACAAAGTTATAACATTCATAGACAATGGGATGATATGCAACCCCTCCAGTGGGCATATGCATGCGGTACCGATCACCAAAATGAGCCACGACGGGCATATCACCAATAAACACCAGAGGCAGAGCCTATATCACCAAAACATGCATATGACAATGCGACACCATGATTATGCACCAACTCACCATAACAAGTATTTAAAATAAATACTATATCACCAGAATCAAAACAAATGATTTCACCAAAAATAGCACCAAGTTGTAGCATCACAGCTACCACTAAACTCTCCTGAGCATACCAGCACCGCACCTGAAATATTAACACCAGACGGCTCCACAACACGGACATAACGCACGCACACCACACACAAGACTGGCGCACAGCGCCTAGGCACATCGCACCTACTTCAGCGAATTAATTAAAATAGCAAACGACATCGGATTTCAACAAATAAATACTTGTTGGAAAGCCCTATGGGTCTGGTTATCATCCCTAAGTTCAGTTTTTGAAGGAGAGTGTCCAATAGGTACAGTTTTCGAAAAGCACACAGGCTAGTTGCAAAAGAGGACAGTTTCTGTCCTTCAAATTCAAGCAATTCCAAAGTGACCAAAACTCAATCAAATTGCATGAAACTTGTGCATAAACTGGGGAAAATTTTGTCTAGTTTTCAAAGAAATTGGATTCGTTCGAAAAGGAGTTCTTTTGAAAACGTGGTAACCAAAACACTGACCCTGTGTCCAGATTGTTTCCAGAATCTTACTCTAACTTGTGGAATTCATATCTCGAGCTACACAACTCTAAACGCAACCAAACCAGTGCCAAATTAACAAGCATTAAGTCTATTTTCCAGAAAAATACACCACATAATTTTTCGGTCAATACAACGTTCCCAGTCACCGAAATACCGAATCTATACCCAAATCGTTTCCAGAATTTTAACCTAACTTGTATCGCCTATAACTCGAGCTATACAACTCCGAATTTGACGAAACCAGTGCCAAAACGACCGGCGTTAAGTCTATTTTCAAAATCAATCAACCTCATAATTTTTGGATCAACCAAACAGCGCCAGTTTTAGAAAAACCGAACCTGTGTCCAGAATCGCTAAATTGCCAAACACCAAACCCTAACGGCAACGACACCGCAACCACCACAACAAAAACGACAATTCGACAACGCGACAACAACAATCAACCACGCACAGCAACAACAAAAACACGAACAATAACAACACCATCATCGTGATACAACAATCACGCAACAACAAATAACGAAACAAATCACAATAACGTGCAATAATCATCAAAGCATCAATCTCAACGAAAACACGATATGCAACAACACGAACAATTCAACAAAACCCTAGACTACCCACACATAATTATCATCAACCCATTATCAAGGTTAAGCCCACCCTTACCTCGAATAACGTAAGCTCCGGAACACGACCAACGAGACACGAACAAAACCACAGCAACACGAACGATCTCCTTTTGAAATTCTTCGCGAAACCCTCCTCTTCTCTCCCTCTTTGCGCCGCGTGCTCTCTCTCTCACTCTCACTTTCGTTTTTCTTTTGCTTGCTGCGAATGAGGGTTTGGCTTAAACCCCCAGGGTTTAAGTTGAGGGCTCAGTAAACACTGGGCTCTCTACGTCACCACCTCCTTTACTCGTTTCACCTCCTACGCATATAAAATATTAACCTTTTAATTTATCTATATCCCGCCTCCAAATTATTTTAATAATTCCATCAACTATTTTAATTAAATTATTTCCGGGGTGTTACACTGCTGAGGAGAGTCGAGCGGCTTTTAATGCTTGGCAGGAATCTGTTGGTCCAACCAAAGGTAGCCGGTTAGTAGGTGCTGGTGGTATTGGTCAGGCTGCTTTCCAAAACTCCATTATTCCGAATCTGAGGCCAACATCTTCTTCAGAAAGAAGTACTGGTCGCTCTTATGTTCCTACTCCTTCAGAATTAGACGCTGTTCAGCTATTAACACAAAAATTGAGCGAGACACAGCGTGAGATGCAAGAGCGACAAGACAAATATGATCAGGAAATGCAGCAGATGCGGGAGCAGCAGAGGTTGAATGATGAGCGCTAGAATCAATTAATGGCTACTATGTCTCAATACCCTAGGCCATCTATGCCATCGTCATCATCATTTTCCCCACCTCAACAGATGCAGCCTTATGCAGGTGTTTTTAGCCGTACTCGGGTGTTTTCCAGCCGTACTCTCAGCCGTACTCTCAGCAGCCTCAGCAACCGTACTCTCAGCAACCTCAGCAGCCGTACTCTCAGCAGCCGTACTCTCAGGAACCTCAGCAGCCATACTCTCAGCAGCTTCAACAGCCTCCCCGACAGCAGCAGCCTCAACAGCTTCCCAACCAACAGTTAAACAACAATGAAACTTATTTTAATTGGCTTGCAGACGACGAGGACGACAACAACAACAACAACAACAACTCTGGAGACTACTATGGAGATAACTAGTAGTTTTATTAGATATTTTAATTTGCATTTGTAATGAATATTTCAATTTATATTTTGTTATGGATATTTAAATTAGTACTTTGTTTAATGGAATTTACTAGTAGCTTTATTTTTTGAATTAAATAAACGAATTCAAATATTTAAATAATATTAATTTCTTAAATAAACTAATTTTAAAATAAATGTTTTAATAAAAATGACGCATTTTAATTTTTTATTTTTATTTTTTGAATTAAATAAATGAATTAAAAAATAGTTTTTAAAAAAAACGAATTAAAATATTTAAATAATATTTATAAACGAATTTTAAAATAATTTTTTTAAAATATATATATATTTTTAAAAAAATGCATTACTGGCTTATTGGAGTTGCTTACTGGCGGATTTTCCGCCAGTAAAAAAATACATTACTGGCGGATTGGAGTCTCTTACTGGCGGATTTTCAGCCAGTAATTACTGGCTGATTTACTGACGGATTTTCAGCCAGTAATTACTGGCTGATTTACTGACAGAATATCCGCCAGTAATTACTAGCCGAAATTCCACCAGTAAATCCGCCAGTAATTACTGGCTGAAATTCCGCCAGTAACTGTTACCTGCGGCTGATTTTCTGGCGGATTAAATCCGCCAGTAATGTGCTATTTCTGGCCGATTTTAACCATTCCTGGGGGATTGTGTCAGCCAGTAATGCACGAATTTCTTGAAGTGAAAGTAACCAGCCAGACAGTGTACCACCTGACGTACAAGCCATCCTCGAAAAATTTCATGAACTCTTTGCCACACCAACTACTCTACCACCCTCCAGAACCTTAAACCACTCTATCACTCTTACCAAAGATTCAAACCCAGTTAATACCAGGCCATACAGATACCCTCAGTTCCAAAAACAAGAGATTGAAATGCAAATTCGTGATATGCTCAAACAAGGAATTATTCATAATAGCTCAAGTTCTTTCTCATCTCCAGTCCTTTTAGTCAAAGAGAAAGATGGTAATTGGCATTTTTGTGGTGATTATAGAGCACTTAATGTTATTACCATAAAAGATCGCTTTCCTATTCCTTCAATTGATGAACTTTTAGATGAATTGTATGGCACAACCTGTTTTTCCAAACTGGACTTAAGGTCAGGCTACCACCAAATTCGTATGAACCCAGATGATGTCCATAAAACTGCTTTTAGGACTCATCAGGGCCACTACGAATTTTTGGTTATGCCTTTTGGGTTGTGCAATGCCCCATCATCTTTTCAAGCTACTATGAACCTAATTTTTGAACCCTACTTGAGAAAGTTTGTGATTGTGTTTTTTGATGATATCTTTATAGCAAAACACTAGCTGATCATTTAACTCATTTAGAAACTGTTTTCTCTTGCTTGCTTACTAATAAATTCTTCCTCAAGCATTCCAAGTGTTTGTTTGCACAATCTTCAATACAGTACTTGGGACATGTAGTATCTGCTACAGGTGTAGGTCCAGACCCAGAGAAGATAGAGGCTATGCTGCAGTGGCCTACTCCAACAACCATCAAAATCCTTCGGGGATTCCTTGGTTTGACTGGCTTCTACAGAAAATTTGTGAAGAATTATGCCATGATTGCTCATCCTCTCACTGAACTGTTAAAGAAAGATGCTTTTATGTGGAATTCAGAAGCTGACACTGCTTTTCAAAAGTTGAAAACTACCATGACACTGACCCCTGTCTTAGCGCTGCCAGATTTCAATGCTCCATTCATTGTGGAAACAGATGCTAGTGGTGTGGTAATGGGAGCTGTCCTTATTCAAAATGATCATCCAATTGCATATTTCAGCAAGAAATTCTGTCCAAGGTTACTTAATGCTTCTACCTACGTAAGAGAACTTTGTGCCATTGTCTCTGCTATGAAGAAATGGCGTGCTTACCTCCTTGGGCGCAAGTTTTTGATTTATACCGACCAAAGGAGCATTCGTGAGTTGATGACACAAGTTGTTCAAACACCTGAACAACAGTTTTACTTAGCCAAGCTTATGGGCTATACTTATGAGATCCTTTACAGACTTGGTGCACACAATAAGGTGGCAGATGCACTCTCCCGTGCCCACGAAACACCTGTCACATATTGTGCCATTACTGTGCCTCAATTGGATGTGTTAGAGCAAGTTCAACAGCAAATGACCAAAGACACCAAGCTGCAACAACTCATCAAGGAGATTTCTGTCAATCCTTCAGCTTATTCGGATTATCAAGTTCATAATAATCTACTCTTCTTTAAGAATAGGTTAGTCGTTCCTGATTGTTCTGCTTTAAAAACATTGCTGTTAGAAGAATTCCATGCTTCAACCATAGGTGGTCATAGTGGTATTGCAAAAGCTTATGGTAGATTGAAAGAAAATGTGTTCTGGACCGGTATGAAACATGATGTGACTCTGTTTGTTACTGCTTGTGCTGTGTGTCAACAAACAAAACACCTAAATCATTTACCATTTGGTTTATTGAATCCTATTCCTATTCCTGAAGCTGTGTGGGAAGACATATCTATGGATTTTATTGTAGGGCTCCCTTCTTTCCAAAGTTATACAATTATTCTAGTAGTGGTTGACCGTTTATCTAAGGCTGCACATTTTGGAAAACTGCTTGCTCATTTTACTGCTTCTATGGTTGCAAATTTATTTGCGGAAATGTTTTCAAAACTGCATGGGATGCCCAAGAGTATCATTTCTGATAGAGATCCTATTTTCCTTAGTCATTTTTGGCAAGAGTTGTTTCGTATAAGTGGCACAAAGCTTAGAATGTCCTCTGCCTACCACCCACAGAGTGATGGGCAGACAGAGATAGTCAACAAAGCTTTAGAGCAATATCTTCGTTGTTTTGTGTTTGATCAACCTCACAAATGGGGAAAATTCTTGCATTTAGCTGAATGGCATTATAACTCATCTGTTCATACATCTACTGGTTTGACACCCTTTGAAGTAGTTTATGGGAAACCACCTCCTACTTTCAATCAGTATGTTCCCGGTACTTCAAAACTAGAAGCTGTTGATAATGAATTGGCAACTAGGGAGACTATGCTCAACACTTTGAAAACTAAATTGAAGAAAGCTCAAAATACTATGAAGATTTTTGCTAACAAGAAATGAATTGATCATCCTTTCAAAGAAGGTGACTTAGTTTTTATTAAACTGAGACCTTATAGGCAAGCTTCCTTGGGTGCCCAGATTACTCACAAGCTTGCCAAGAGGTATTATGGGCCCTTTACTCTATTGAGGGCTATTGGCACAGTGGCTTTTGAGGTTGATTTTCCGGCTGCCAGTAAAATTCACCGTGTCCTGCATGTATCACAGCTGAAACCTTGCAACAATCCTGATGCTAAACCTCTCACTCTGCCTCCTGCATCCAAAGGCAATTCCCCACTTATTAAACCTGTTGCTGTACTGGCTTCCCGCATTTCTCCTACAACCAAAGAACCAGAATTGTTGATTCAATGGGAAGGGCTCTTTCCTGAAGATACTACTTGGGATTGAATGAAGGGATTGTCATCAAGAAATTATGAATGAAAGAACTTTTTTTCCTTTTGAGTTATTCTGAGCATTATTCTCTCTTTGAGCAAATTACCTACTTGCATTCCATTCTCTGAAATCCACACCTGACAGTTACTTAACAACAGAGTTAGTTTACAGTTAGAACTAGAGTTCGCAGTTTGTTATCTGTTTCCTTCTTTCTTCAGCTTGTATATATATTCTTCTACTAACAACTGTGTACAGTTAACAATAGATCAATACATTTTTCTACTCTTGATGATCAAGATGCTGTTTATTTCGTGTGATTGGGTAGAAGCTAAGAGTCCCTCCACGCTCTTTCTACAATTTGTCATCTTGCACAACCAACAAACAACACACAACAACAACCTTCATAATTTTCCTCACTATAAAAGCAATACGAAAAAAGACAGAGACAAGAAGGAGGGAAAGAACACAATGTAAAAAAAATTAAGAAGGGTAGAGAGAAGAGCAGAAAAATAAAGAAAACACATAACATATAAGTAGATACATAGAAGAAGAGAAGAAATTAGGGTTCTAATACGCAAACTTCATTCACCAAAAAAAGACACAGTGATGAATAGAGAAGCAAGGGAGAGGAAGCCCGTGGCAGCCAAATAGAAGAAATTAGGGTTCCAATAGCCTATCACTAGCTTTAGGTACCCTCCTGTTTTCTTTTTACTTTATTATTTATTATTTATTTTCTCTTTTGCATAAAATTTAACAACTAGAGTCATATTCACACACCCATTTATTTTGCATAATCCCTGCCTGCCCGACTAGTTAAGGGTAGGTTATTTTCTCTGCCTATTTTTATTTTCACTTAAAACAGTCCCTTTTTATGACAAATTTGTAAAACATTGCAAATGTTGCTAGTATTTTAAACCTAAATAAAAAACTATAGATAAAACATTGCAAAAGTTGCTAATATTTTAAAGGTTTAAATATGTATTTAGTCCCTGCAAATGTCCCTGTTTTTCGATTTAGTCCCTGCAAAAAATTTTTTTTTAAATACGTCCCTGCAAAATAACTTTTTTTTGAATATGCCCTTCCAAAAATTGGAATTTTAAATACGTCCCTGCAAAATAGCTTTTTTTTAAATACGTCCCTGCAAAATAACCTTTTTTTAAATACGTCCCAACAAAAAAAAATTGTGATATTTTGCAGGGACGTATTTAAAAAAAATATTATTTTGTAGCCACGTTTTTAAAAAAAAAAACTATTTTGCAGGGACGTATTTAAAAAAATTATTTTGTAGGGACTTATTTAAAAAAAGTTATTTTGCAGGGACGTATTTAAAAAGAAATTTTGCAGGGACTAAATCGAAAAACAGGGACATTTGCAGGGACTAAATACATATTTAAGCCTATTTTAAACCTAAACAAAAAAACCATAGATAGACCCAACTAATAAAGAAACATAATGTGTAACTTTTGTTGCATGTATTAATTTTGTTTTTGTTGTGTTTCTTATCTTTTCTAAATCTTGATCAGCAATCTCAACTGTGAACAACTTAACTTCAGTGTAGTGGTTGAAGATCACATACTACTGACGAGGATGATATTTAATTTCTTCATGGTCGACTATGCGCCTTTTTTTTCCGTTCATTGGGCATACCTTCATGGTCGACTATGCGCCTTTAAGCTCATTTTTACCAGGGACAGTAAGGTACCATATTTGTTTGCTTAAACCTCCAACGACGTTTGAAGGCCTCGGGAGCTTAAAATGTCTGGATCTGTTTTGTTTTACAATAGCTCAAGATGCTTTTGAAAAATTGAAATCCAACTGTCCTGTGCTTGAAGATATGGTATTGGGGTTCCTTGATGGTATCACTAGATTTTACTTACAAATGTTATCCTAATTGTAGTTATCAAATTCAGTTTCATTTTTTATATAGTGGTTGTTGAAGACATTGATGTTGGAGAATCGCGAAGCATAAAGATTTTACCACTGAAAGAAAGCATGGAAAGGAGGAAACCGGTTAATAGCAAACCTCTGAAGAAGAAAAGGATACTAAGTGACGAAGAAGATGGCAGTGATGTTAGCAAGGGGCAAACATTCAAAGTTTTGCAACAAATACCGAGACTGCTCACTTTAATGTATTTAAAATTGATTCTCCATATTATGAACCCGTGGAACCGAAACGAATCACCCGAATGTGTCTATTTTTTCCCGACTTGGACGGGTTTCATGCGGGTCACGGGTTCCTGTCCACCCCTAATACATACGTACATACATTGTAGTCAAAATCACATTTTGGGTTGTATAATCGCACGATTTTGCGATTATACTCCCCTTCAACGATTAAGTGTTTGAACAGAGTCATTTCTTGGTGGAATCATACTTAAAATCATTCAATCGTTTGATGCACGATGTTTGTGCGATTCTTCTTTGGAAATAAAATGGTTGCTCGTGCTTTAAATGGGAAGAACGACCACGACGGCCCTAGGATTTTTCTCCACTTTGAATCGCTTTTTGCTCTGATTTTATCGGGTGAAGATGACCCGTTAATGTTTCATGTGGGTGTTACATACGTACATACATGACATACTTCCAAACATTAAAAACCACTACTACGCGGTTCTTCATTGGAGGAGGTCCAGAGAGAAAGAGATTCGAGTGGGTTTTGAGTTTTTTAAGCTCCATTTTAATGGAGTTTAATTGACAATGAGAAAGAGGAGGAGAGATGAAGAAGACGAGTGATGAAGGAAGCCTAAGAAAGGTGGTTCAGAATCATGAAAGGTGAATGAAGGGTGAGAAAAAATTTAAATGGATATGTGGTGAATTCGAGAGAGAGTAGCCAAAAGGTGATGTAAAAAGAGAAAATCAAGTAAAAAGTGAATTGATGTGACTAGAGAGAAAAAAAAAGGTTGCCTTACGCAGTGAGACACCTGCAGATGTACCAACACATTGTGTTAGTTTCGGCAAAAAAACGGTCCTAGGATTAAAAAAAAAAAAATTTCAATATAATACAGTTTTTTAATTATATACCAAACTAGCACACTTTTTTTTCAGTTGAGAAGTCTCAACCCCCCATAGAGACTTCTCAACATGTTTTTTTTTAAATTTTAATATTATTAATAATACAAATTATTTATTTATATATACTAAATAATTTTAAATTTTAGTTTAATTAATAAATTAATATATTTATTTATATTAAATTTGTATTTTATATATACTAAATTTGTATTTATATTAATAAATTCCAACATATTTATTTATTAAATAAATAAATATGTAAAACTAAATATAATTGAAACATTAATATTAATTTATCAACTAAACTCATTTATGAAATTATATATTACAAAAGATTACAAGAGTTGTACAAATAAATTGAAAGACAAATTTTTATTCTCCTAGATGGTGCCCAGTCCCACAACGTGGCGGTCGACGGTTACGACGTGGACGTGGTGCTGGTAGGTCTTGTTCAGTGTGGTCAGGTGCAGGGGCAACTGGTTGTTCGTATTGGTACCCTGTTGATGAACTAGGTCCTGCCTGGTCGGGGTTCCATGTTGGTCCAGATTCCAAAATAGATTGATAATATCTATGTGGTTCCGGCGTATTATAATCGGGACTAAGCAAAGGACCTAAAAAATCCTGGTCGTAAGAAGCCGTAGAATACCTATATGGTTGAGGCGTGTATTCTACTGACTGGTTGGCCGACTCATAATGTTGATATGTTGGTGGGTTGTAGGTGGAGTGGCTGTGAGGCATAGGCTCTTCGCTCTCTTCAACGGTTGGCCGAGTAGGTGTTGCACGTCGTCTACGGCTGCGATGTTGAGATTGATTTGTTTCCCTAGTTGGTGCTTCTTGTTGTTCATTAACTCCACCTGTACCACGTGGTTCCATTAGTTGTTCGTTGATAGACAGATATAACCTAGAGTTTGTTGTTAGCCACATCATATATTCTTCTGTATTGATGGGCTTTCCCTGTAACGAGTGGCCGGTAATAACTGCTTGTTCTTTATCATCCCAGCACTGAATAAATTGACCAAGCCTTACTAGCCAGTTTTCTTCCGCATTTCCTCGCATGTCGAGGTCGTGCAAATTGTCCAAGTTCTCGGGTGGAGGAGGTATATCTTGCATTAGGCCAAACTGCATTTTAACTCTATCTGTTTGATGCCATTCCACAATTTGAAAACAGACCAACGCTGTTTTTGCACTCCATATCCTACTGTGTTGGAATGCTATTTCTGGCAGATTGAGTTGAAGTTCTTTATACGGCAACCACTTAAACTGAAAAAAAAATTAAGTTAGTAACAAGCCATTCTGCATTGTTTACAAATTTTGACATAATGAAAATTAATTATACTTACTTCAGCTACTGTCGTGTGGTCTATCCTTGACCTTATGTCATCAATGGTAGCAGGAGTATTGGTGAAGTTTAAACCCCTGTGAACCCATCTGTAGAAACAAAGAACGATTTTACTATTAAAGAGTAAAATAGTTACTAAACCATAAAATTACCACAAGACTTTGTTTACCTTTTTGCTAGTGGCCACTCAACAACACGGCTCACTTGTGGGGCTAGAAACGACATGCGATACCAAACCCATGATTGTAAGAGCAAAGTACATCCACCCATGCAATTTGAGGACGGTGTAGAAGCTCTACACATTTCTCTGTACAAGTTCGCTAGACATGCCGAACCCCAACTATATTGTGAAACATTTTCAATGTTTTCCAATAGGGGTAGATACTTCAAGTGAACTCGACTTGATGATTTATCAGGGAGTATATACCCCCCCAATTAACCGCAGCATGTACGCTCTGCAATGGTATTCCACTATGCGTTCGTGAGCATCTACGGGAACAACTTTAAATTCATTCTCAAGCCACTTAAGCTTGACTTCGTTCCCCTTCCTTTGATCATTTGGCGGTGTTTTCCCCAAGAGTCTCTGGCATAGCTCATCATATTCACGTTTGGTCCTTCCTAATCCCGAAACAGCGTAACCCTCTACGGGTAGACCCAATTGTAACGCTACATCTTGGAGAGTTATTGTGCACTCCCCAACTGGAAGATGAAACGTGTGTGTTTCTGGTCTCCAGCGCTCGACCATTGCCGTCACCAAGGAAGGATCTATTTTGAATTTTCCAAGAGTTGAAACATTTAGAAACCCAGCATTATGTATCAAGCCTCTAATCTGGGGGTCTGGAGTTTCAATGTTAAAATGATTTTGTGTTGAAATTTTATCGTAACTGGTTTCAGAAGACCTGTGAACACACTGTTTTCGCAACAAAGCCATATAGAAGAGTAGAGAAGTGTTGATGAATTTATGATGAAAAGTAGAGAAGTGTAGAGAAGATTGTGTATCTCAGAGTAGAGAAGTGTGAGTAGAGATTGTGTCTCAGTGTTGGATATTAATAGAAGTTCTCCACAAACCAAGCAAAGCTTGCAAAATTAATTGAAAGTAACATGGAAGGTGAGATGGGTTGTCAACACACGTGAAGGTGAGATGAGTGACATCAAATCTGTCTTCCACTCTTCATCATGATAATGTGAAAGAGTATATGGACATAATGATAATGAGGTTTGAAAAAGAGTATAAAGACAAGCATTTTTTTTTGACAAGTAAAGACAAGCATTATTGTTTCTGCTAAACTACATTATTAGCATTATAAAAATTTAAAAAATTATATGACATTATAGTAGAGTTATAGTGCTACGGTTTCATGTGTTTAATTAGTACTTACGGACTTAAATTATACATGTAAAATAATTGAAAAAATGACTAAAAACAGTTTTTTCAAAGTGTAAAAAATGACTTTTTCAGCATGTTTAGATCAATTTTTACCCTTTTTATTAATTTATAAAAATTTATAAAATTATATGACATTATAGTAGAGTTATAGTGCTACGGTTTCATGTGTTTAATTAGTACTTACGGACTTAAATTATACATGTAAAATAATTGAAAAAATGACTAAAAACAGTTTTTTCAAAGTCTAAAAAATGACTTTTTCACCATGTTTAGATCAATTTTTACCCTTTTTATTAATTTATAAAAATTTAAAAAATTATATGACATTATAGTAGAGTTATAGTGCTACGGTTTCATGTGTTTAATTAGTACTTACGGACTTAAATTATACATGTAAAATAATTGCACCGAGACTTTTAAAAAAACATGGCAAGTTGTCCACAAACCAAGCAAAGCCTGCAAAATTAATTGAAGGTAACATGGAAGGTGAGCTGGGTTGTCAACACACACATGGAGGGTCACAAAAATGCTAGTCAAAGTTGCTGTGAGTGACATCAAATCTGTCTTCCACTCTTCATCATGATAATGTGAAAGAGTATATGGACATAATGATAATGAGGTTTGAAAAATTAAATTATAGGGTTGGTGAAGTGGAGAGCATCCGAGAGTAATGATAATGAGGTTTCAAAGGAAATAATGATAATGTGATATAATTTTTTTAAATTTAGAACGGCCTAGATTTTGCCGACACTAAACAACGGCCTAGATTTTACCGACACTAAACCCTAAAATCAACGGTTAAGATCATCCAACACCTATTATAAATACATTCTCTTCCACTCTTCCTTCTTCAAACACCTCTTCCACTCTTCCTTCTTCAAACACCTATTCCACTCTTCCTTCTTCAAACAACTCTTGTCATGGCTCCTGTTTTTATCACAGTCTATTTCAATGGACATGTGGATAAAACACCAACAGAAGGTATTGTCTTTAGATGTGATAGCTCATGCTTAGTGAAACTTCGGTCAAAATTCAAACTAGATGAGCTAAAACAAACAATCGAAAATAAAATCTCCTTCTAACGAAACCCAAACACAAAATCCTTTTTCAGAAAACAACTTTTCTTACGAAACCCAAACACCAGCTTCATACCCTGAATTCATTCCATCATCTTTCCAAACCCACTTACCTTATGCTGAACCAAGGGCATATGAAAACACTCAATCCACTCCATCATCTTCAGTAAACCCCATTGACCTAAACACAAGTAACCCTCTAGACACCCAACCTATTAGTATTATTGCAGGTGTTCATAATGAAGAGGTTGGGGAATTTAGTGAGGATGAAGATGATATTCTTCAGCGCCATGATGAGGAGGAACCTATTATAGCAAGCCCACAAACGACCGTCTCTTTCCATGACCCTCCACCACACTTTCGCAACATCACAGATGACAACATCCAACAACAAGATGATGAGTTTGGCCATTCCATGGATAGGAACCGAGACTGTACCATTGAGGACCCTAACCACCTCCAGAAGAAAATGAGATTCCAAACTAAAGAAATGGCACAACATTTTATCCAAACATACCACCTAAACCAGTGTCTAGACTTCATAGTCGATTATTCAAATACAGAAAGATGGATGGTTAGTTGTGTGCAAGTAATTTGTCCATGGAAGTGTACAGTAAGGCTCGGCAAAAGATCTCAAGTTTGGGAGATTACACAATTACAAGGGCCACACACATGCACATCAGGGACTCTTTCACAAGATCACCGACAACTAACTGCAAATTTAATGTGTGACAGTATCATGCAACTCGTTAGATCTGATCCGACAATCTCAGTCTCAGTGTTGATTGCACACATAAGGGAAAAGTTCACGTACACAAGTACTTATAGGAAGACGTGGCTTGCAAAACAAAAGGCCATCGAGAGGATTTACGGTAATTGGGAGGGGTCATACAACCAGGTAACAAAGTGGCTCCTAGCTTTAACTTACTACATTCCAGATACTAAGGTCGACCTTCAATGGTTACCTTTTATTGAGGCTGGACAACAAGTTGCTGGTAAGGGTATCTTCCACCGCATCTTTTGGAGTTTTGGGCCGTGCATCAAGGGATTTCGTTATTGCAAGCCTGTTGTGTCTGTTGATGGAACATGGTTGTACGGTAGGTACAAAGGAACCCTACTAATGGCAATTGCTCAAGATGGAAGGGGCAACTGCTTCCCAATAGCATATGCCGTTGTCGAGGGTGAGACAAGTGATGCATGGTATTTCGTCCTATCTCGTTTAAGAGAGTGGGTCACACCCCAAGATGGTCTCTGTTTGATATCAGATAGACACGAGTCTATCAAAAGTGCAGTTAGACGTCTAAACAGCAATTGGAAGCATGTGTTCTGTATTCGACACATAGCTCAAAACTTCATGAGACATTTCAAAAATGGGACTGCCAAGAAACATGTCATCAACATGGGTGAGCATTTTTTAATACAATAAGTCTTAATGTGACCTTCATTTTTTAATACAGTAAGTCTTAACAAAGTTATATTTTCTTGCTTCAGGATACTCCATGAATGAATATACCGCCGAACTATACAAAAGAAAAGTCCGGAGGGAAGCAGGTGAGGAGGCTGTGGCGTGGTTAGATGATATAGAAAAAGAACAGTGGCTACAATGGTATGATAGAGGGAGCCGTTGGGGCCACATGACAACAAACCTTGCGGAGTGCATCAACAAGGTCTTAAAGGGCCTGCGCAATCTCCCCATACACTCCTTGGTAGAGTCAACCTATTATAGGTTAACTGAGACTTTTGTCCAAAGGGGGAGGGAGGCAGAGGCAATGTTGCATTCTGGTCAAGTTTACTCAGAAAATTTATTGGAACATATTGAAAGAAACAGAGCAGTGTCTAACACACATAGCGTTTCAATTCACAATCGAGCACAAAGTGTGTTCAGAGTTGAAGAACTTGTCCGACCTCAAAGCGGCAGACCTGCACAAACATTTAAGGTGGACTTCAGAGCACGCATTTGTGATTGTGGCGAATTTCAGGCGTTGCACTATCCTTGTTCACATGTCATTGCAGCATCTTCAAAAATTCATTATGACCACATGTTCTTTGTGCCTCCACAATACACACTGGATTATGTTTTCAAAACATACTTTGTGGAGTTTCCAACATTACCAATTGAGTTGTCCTGGCCAGAATTCAATGGAATTGAATTGCAACATGATCCAAATATGCGAAGAGAAAAAAAGGGTCGCCCAAATTCTACTCGTATCCGTACTGAGATGGATCAAACAGAAAGGACTAATCGCACTAAGAGATGTGGTCTTTGTAGAAATGAGGGGCATAACCGAAACAATTGCCCTAACCGAAATGTAGAACAATGGGATAATTAAGTATTATATTCATACTAAGTTGTTCGAATGTTGTAATCTTGTCTTCATTCTATGTCAAGAGTTTTTTTATCAATGAAAATAAATGTGTTGATTTCTTTCTATATTTAATTTATGTTAAAGTATGCATTGTGCAGAGTGCACTGTTACAGTGTGCATGGTGCAGAGTGCTTAAAGCGTGCATTGTGCAGAGTGCACTCTTGACGACCTAGATTTTGGCAATACTATTTAACGGCCTAGATTTTGCCGACACTATTTAACGGCCTAGACTTTGCCGACACTAAACCCTAAAATCAACGGTTAAGATCATCCAAAATCAACGGCTTACATACAATCACCCATATTATAAATACATTCTCACATTACACCCAAATTCACACCAACAGTTTACCCACAACCTATATTTCTGATTAATCTTCTTTTCTCTAGTTCTTCCCAAACCACTGAAATGGAATGGCAGTTGTGCCTAACCCAGTACTCAAATGACAAATTCCTAACCGCACTTCATCACAGTGGAACTGTAACCACCGATGAACATGGTGTTGTTTTTCGTTGTCGTAATCATATCTTATGTAGGATGAATAAGGACATCACATTCGCCCAACTCAAGGAGAAGGCTGAGAGGAAGATACGGCCAGAGGGGGGGTGGCGTAAAGACGTGGCTCATATCCGTTACAGAAAGTACAATTGTTCCGATGACGGTACTTTCCATTATTCTTCCATGGAGATCCAAAGCGACGACGACGTGCGCGCAATGATGGAAGCCCATGCTAACGTTCCAATGGGACGTAGTCTTTTGGAGTTGTATGTGGACACAACACGCACTCCGGAAGAAATCCTTCATCTTCTGCGACCACCCCCACCCCCACCACAACAAGTCATACCGCAAAGAGTCATCAACCACTTCTGTACACTTCACTGTCAGGCCAGTGTTATGCACAGGGAAGAAGATGGTGTCTTTTTTATGGGTCCAAACAACATTTATACCAGACTTCCTAACAACACCACATTCGCCAAATTGCATGAAGGATGTACGGCACAGGCGCAACTGGAGGGTGAGGAGCAAACGATCACTCGTATCATTTATCGCTACCCCCGGCTCCACGTAGATAATCGTATTCGGTGGTGCCCGTACACTATCACGACTGACCGACACGTTCGACACATGTTTGAACTGCATGAGAGGTTTTACCCTTATACTCAAAGACGCGGTATCGAGTTGTGCGTTCAAACCACTATTTCAGCCGATGAGATCAGCCGTCGGTTGAATCGTCCAGCGGTCTGATGAGCACTACCAATAAATGTTTGGTTCCATTACTTTCGATGATGTATTTCTATTATTGTATTTCTATTCTTGTATTTCTATTATTGTGTTGAACCAATAATTTGATGTTTATTTCTGTCTTTTATCTATATTATATTATGTTCCAATTTTTATTCTCTTAATTTTTTTCGTAAGTATTTACGTAATTAAATTATAATTCATAATAATGATCTGTATAAATTTTTAATTTAATTGTGTGCTTATATTTTAATTTAGGGATTAATTAATTTAGGTATTTTTATATAAAATTGTTTTAAAATTATTTAGTATATATAAATAAATAATTTGTATTATTAATAATATTAAAATTTAAAAAAAAAAACATGTTGAGAAGTCTCTATGGGGGGTTGAGACTTCTCAACTGAGTTTTTATAAAAATTTGGTTTTTTCAGTTGAGAAGTCTCAACCCCGGGTTGAGACTTCTCAACTGAAAAAACCAAATTTTTTTAAAAACTCAGTTGAGAAGTCTCAATCCGGGGTTGAGACTTCTCAACTGAAAAAAAAGTGTGCTAGTTTGGTATATAATTAAAAAACTGTACTATATTGGAATTTTTTTTTTATTAATCCTAGGACCGTTTTTTTGCCGTTAGTTTCACACATTATATTCATACCTACTAGGGGTGGACACCAGCCTAGCTTGGGTGAATTCAGGCCCAAAAACTTTGATCGGGCTCAATCCACAAATGGGAACCGTTGGCACAATTTCTATCACTGAGACTAACAGTTTGTGCAGGTTCGGGTAGTCGGACTTAAACAGATTCACAGGCGGTTTCTAACGGATAACAGGAAGAGAAAAAGAGCGTTTTTCAGAAATTTTCCATGGCCTCTGAAATGTTTTATCTAGAGGTTGAAGAAAGAGAAATAAATTGAAGAAAGAGAAAATAAAGGCTTAAATGCACTTTTGGTTTCCCTATTTTGATCATTGTGCAAATTTAATCTCCTTATTTTATTTTGGGCAATTTTGGTCCCCCTATTTTACAAAATTGTGCAATGTTGACCAATTTAGAATTTCAAATTCTAAGATGTTGCTGATGTGTCAACATTTTAATCGACGTGTCAATTGACTAAGCCTTCAAGGCATGCCACTTCACTTCTTTTATTGAAAAATTTACTTTAGTTTTATAAAATATTTGTTTAAAATAATCAACATTGCATTTGTTACAGGATGATTCCATTTTAAATAAATCATGGATTAACTGTGAGAAAATTGGATTTCTGGGAAGAAAGAAAGGTCGTGAGTTTGTAAATTATAAAATTTAATTATTTAATTATTTAAGCCATATAAAAGTTATGTAATTATTTAAATAAACATTTTATATAATATAAAATTAAAGTAAATGTTTCTTTATTAAAGAAAAGAAGTGGCATGTCAATAAAGCTTAGTCAACTGCCATGTCAGTTAAAATATAGAACATCAGCATCTTAGAGTTCGAAATTCCAATTTGGTCAACATTGCACAATTTTGTAAAATAAGGAGACCAAAATTGGCCAAAATAAAATAGAGGGATCGAAATTGCACAATACGTGAAATAGGGGACCAAAAGTGCATTTAAGCCAAAAATAAAATAGATGTGAGACTTGGAGAGAGAATAAGTAGTGCTCCTAATGTGGGTAGTTAGAGGTAAATTTTTTCCTGCCAAAAAAGAAGTGTAATCAGTTAAGGTGGCACAGCTTTCAAATGTATAACAGACAAGCACGCATGAAATTCAATAATGTAGTTATGAATTTGGTCGGTTTTCGGGTACTGATGGGTTTTACGACAAATACCAAGTCTGCCCACTTTAATCCACTTTAAACTGATTGTCCGCATTATGAACCCGTAGAACCGAACCGATTCAACTGAATCTATGTATTTTTTCCTTTTTGGACGGGTCACGTGTAGGTCACAGGTTTTTTTCCATCCCTAATACATACATACATACATACATACATACAAGATAGTCAAAATTGTGTTTTGAGTCATATAATCGCACGATTTTGCGATTATAATGATAGCCCGCAAGTGTACTGTCTTATCGGATAATAAACTGATTATCGATCCACAGGGAGTAAGGTGTGATTACCAATCTAGTTTTTGATGTTGATTAGCTGAAAGGGAATAATTTGATAAAAATGAATGATTGTTTGATTAAAATTTAGAATATAAAAGGCGCCTTAGGATTATGGTTAAATCACAACGGCAGAATTAAACAATCCCTTAACTATCCTCTATCTTATATAAAAATTATTTTTAAGGACAATGTATTCTTTTGGTGTAATTCAAGTTTCCTTTCGGAATACGATAATGTGTCTCAAAACTATGACCAAACCTATTCTCAGGGTTGATCATTGCAGAGACCCATTAAGCACAACCTTATTGTCCCAAGACTATCAAAGCTATTCTGATGCTTTGATTTGCCTTGTCTAACGTCATTTGATCCAACACCTTTCGGTACTTCGTTTGATATTTGATTTATAAAATTAGTATGATGAGGTTAGATTAAAAATCATGTTTTAATAAGATAGAGTTTAGTCTTGGAATTGTTTAGGGGCCCATCATTGGATTGTTTCCCACAATTCCAAGACTAAAGAAGTCTACTCACTCATGATAATAGTAGACAAGGGAGTAGAAGAGAAGGACATAAAAGTAAATGACATAAAAGTAAATAATAGAATGTAAATGACGAGAATGTAAATAAAGTGATAGAGAACTGAAATTGTAAAGTGCTAGAATGTAAATGACAGAAAAATAAAGAACAAGAAAGAAAAAGAAAGCAAGTAAAAGCAAGAGCTAAAATGGAAGCAAGAAAGGTAGATAAACTTTGAGAGAATTTTCAAGTATGCAAAGGTGAGATTACAACTGAATGGAGACTCTATTTAGCTAGGATCAGTAGACAAACGCTTAATTTCGAATTACAATCCATAATGAAGAGAATGGGAAGAGTTTTGTAACATCTTTTAACTTTGCAATAGGCGCACGTATTACGTAAAACTTTTGGAATTCTTGGCAGCAATAGGGCGCACCGACCGTGCTAAGAGGCGGACGGAACGTGCGCTGACTTATGGTGATTTTCTTTGTTTTATTTTTCTTCCAAGACTTGCGAACAGGACGCACAGACCATGCAAGAATGCACACGGACCGTGCCTAAACATCTGATACTTAGCTCCATTTTGCCTGATTTTGCTCCTTTAGCCTTGCACTTTTGATCCTTGCTCTAAATTCACCCAAATTCTTCCATTTCTTCATTATTTGATCCTGAAAATGAAAACTAACACTTTGTAGTAAAATAGCTCCAAAGTAGAACTAAAATTCCCACAATTTTTATTTAATTCAAAAGCTAAAAACACACTAAATTAAGACTTATCATATAACATTATGAGTATGAACAGAGTAGTTACTTGGTGAAATCGTGTGGAACCGCCGCTTAAAATTATTCAATCATATGATCCATAATGTTTGTACGACTCTACTTTTTGAAAGAAAATGGTTGTTGGCGTTTCAAATGGGAAGAACGACCAACCACATCAAAACCCACTACTACACCCCACTCACCACCCCCACACAATAGCCCCACCAAATCACCCTCCCCAATCCCACCTACCCCACCATTTGAAAAATCACCACCAAAACATAAATCCCCCACTCAAACAACTGAAAGCAACCTACTAAACTCACCTCCCTCACAAACAAAAAAAGTCCCTGAACATCAACCACTTGACCAAGCAAAAGAACCAGAACAACCTATCACTCAATCCACAACTGTGGAAACTATTGTTATTGCAGCAAAAGCTGCAACATCTGTGACTAACACTGAACATGCAGGTACAAAAAGGAAATTAGGTGACATTCTTGAGGAAGGGTAGAAGGAAGAATCAGAAGTAAGTGAATAAGGAGAGGCTGAAGAAGAAGAAGAAGAGGAAACACAAGAAAATGCTACTCAAGAGCAACCAAAGGGACCAACTGGAGCAGATGCCCCTGAAACTGATGCACCAGCAATGATGACCAATATCATTGCTCCTGCAATTCAACCTGTAAAAGATTCACCAGCAACACAGAGAGCACAAGATGCACCTGCAATGACAGCAGCAACAAATGCAGGAGCATCCAAGCCAGCAGCAACTGTTGACCCTGCTGAGGCAGAAGCTGCAGCACAGCTAGTGAGACAAACATTGGCTGCTCTCAAAGAGGAGGAACTAGCAAAAATAAAGCAGAAGCAAGCTGACACCAAAGAACCAAATCCACCACCAGTTGTTGTTGAAAAACAGGTTCGAGATGCACCAGCAAGGGATGTAGGAGCATCAAACCCAGAGGAGCCAAAGCAGCAGAAACAAAAGAAAGCAAAGGCTGCCCCAGTCAGAACAACCCAGTGGGACTCCTATGTAGTAAAAGTTCCTTCTAATTATGTTGATTACCTTTTGTGGACATGTTTTTAAGTACTATGTCTTAACTTTTCATATGCAGCTACAATCTCTCCTCTCCCATTACCTTTTTTGCAGTGAGGACACTGCTGATCCTTAAGTTGGGGGGAGGAGAATAACTAATATTTTGCTATCTTTTGTGAACATATGCTATATATGTTTGACATGTGTGTTTAAATATAGTATTATATGTATGTTATGTGATAGATAGTATTAGTTGGCAAATAAGTTTTACAATTCCTTGGTAGTATTTTGAGAAGCATGATCAGCTAAAACCCTATTTTGTGAAAAAGAACAAGTGCATTTTCAAGAAACTAATTTCTTTGTGAAACATTAAGTGATGTAGTCTAGCTTTGGATAATGATCAAAATTATTTTTGCTTCAACATTTAAATCACTGAACCTAAGAAAGAAACCTAATTAACTAGGAAATAAGTGGATGCCAAGGGTAGTCCTAGTGAACCAAGATCAAAGGCTAAATTTTTAATAAAAATTTAGAATAGCATAAAGAAATAAGTTTGGGGGTGCAACAATGAAAATTAAGGCTAAGTAATTCAATTTTAACAAAGTCAGTGCAAATGTTTACAAATCATCTACAAAGTGTACTATCATGTAAAACGCTACATTGATCCAAATCATATGAGCTGTATCCGTTCCAAAAAATTGCATGAAAAAGAAAAAGAAAAAAAAAGTCAAATAAAAAGAAAGAAATAAAATATGCAAAAAGGGGAACAACGAGGAGGACAATGTAGCTACAAACTGTTACCAAGTGGCTTCAGTCTCGAGGGGTGGGGGGGGGGGGGGGGGGGGGGGTGAATTGAGATTTTTGAAAACAGTTCCCCTTTTTAACAACTTAGATTACTTTTCGCGCAGGTTTATGAAATGAACGAATTAGAATATAGAACAGTAAAGCACACACAAGATTTATACTGGTTCGGTCACCTCCCAGTGACCTACGTCCAGTCCTCACAACCCTTTGTGAGATTTTCACTATCAAAACAAAGCTTTCAACCGGGTGCTTTAAAACCCTTACAGACACAGGCACACTTCACCTAGGATACCCCACTGTGTGCAAGAGCCCTAAACAACAATTACAACAAGAGATACCCCACCCTTGTTACAATCAAAAACCCTAGAGAGATACCCTACTCTCTAGTACAACCAATTGACATACAAGAGATACCCCACCCTTGTTACAGTCAAAACCCTAGAGAGATTCCCCACTCTCTAGTAAAACCAAATAAAAGTAATTGAACAAATTACAGTAAACAGAAATACCTCTAAGAAGGCGAATACAACAACTTGAAGAATCTCAACCTAACCCTTGAGAGAGATCAGCTCAAAGTGATGAAGAACGTGAAGAATGAGTGTGACAGTGAGAGAGTTTGCGTTCTTCTCTTTAGAATTGTAGGTTGTGAGTGATACGTGAAATCCTAAGTCCTATTTATAGAGTTTGTTAAAATATGACCGTTGAAACAATTTTTAACACTAATTTGATAAGTGACAAATCGATTAATGGCTTGAAAAACATAGACACATAATCGATTTTGTGCTTTAAGGAAAATAAGATAAGAATCGATTGTGTGCTTTAAAGAAATAGGCCAACAATCGATTGTTTGCTTCCAAAGTGAAGCTTAAAATCAATTTTGTGCTTTACACAATCGATTCTTTGTTTCAAAACAAATAAGTCAAGAATCGATTGTTACCTTTAAACCAAGAAGCCATGAATCGATTCTTTCCTTTAAAATAATAGGCTATGAATCGATTACTCTCTTAAAAACTAGAAGCCATGAATCGATTTCTCCTTTAAACAAATAAGCCATGGATCGATTTCTCCTTTAAAATAAGAAGTCAAGAATCGATTTCTCCTTTAAAATAAAAAGCCATGAATCGATTCTTCAAAAACCAAGTTCTTTTAAAACACTAAGTGCATAATCGATTGTTGGCTTTAAGGAACAAGTCTACAATCGATTTTGCTTGTTATAATTTGTGCCTTACCTATTTAGCATGCTTTTATCAAATGGAGGCATATGTTAGGTTAATTGTGTGAGTGCTAGTGTGTTGAGTGATTTGAGCCGATCCTCAAAAGCGGTTTACAATTCATTCCTAAGACACGACCCGACTTCCTAGCGACTACCCTTAACACGGACTTACTTCTTGAGTTGGTTGTGCCTTGGAATTCCATTTGTCACTTTGTCTTAGATAACTTCATCATCAAAACTTAACCTGCAACACAAGATATCCACACAAACTCCAAAGAAGAAGGTTGGAGCAACAATATTACAAACAACCATTGCACCTGCAGTACCAAAAACACATTGCTTCTGCAATAAAGAACCACCACAAAATAGGCAGCACTGACACAAATTGAATTTACTTGCAAATACCCTTTGTTGTGCTTTGAAGCCCCCCCAACACTTGAAGAAATTGTTAGTCTATTCTCTAATTTGAAAAATCTTCTAGTTTTGATCAAAAGCGAACTTTTTCTATCCAAAAGCTAAATAGATTTTTCAAAATTAGTTAGGGACCAATCTGAAGTTCAGTGAAGTCACACACTCACATAAAAGAGCTACAATAACTTTGAATGTTAGAAGAACCTATGGTTCACAAGCTTTGTGGAAACAAAAGAGGACAGTTTTAAGAAAATGCACTCATTATAAATATGTTTTTAAAGGCCTAGCTGATCTGATATTATAAAAATCAATTCCAAGGAGTTCAAAATCTTTTTTTTTGTTCAAAATTCATTACTTGAGGACAAACAATGGTTTAAGTTTGGGGGTGTGATAACTCTATTTTATATAGAGTTATATACGCTTTCAAATCTAAATTATTGTAAAGAACTCAGTAATTACTTAGTGTCAAAATAAAGAAACACAAAAGAAAATCAGCATCTTTAGATATGGAACTCATCATCATTGATTATCATGATTTGTGGTATTTTATGTTTTTGTTCAATTGCCGCAGCAATTATTGAACCTGCAATATCGCCAGCAACCATTGCACCTGCAATGAGCTTAGAAGTTATTGCTCCAGCAATGCGAATTTCAGCAGAAGACAAACGCATTGCACCAGCATTAGACCAAGCAACCATTGCACCTGCAATGAGCTCAGAAGTCATTGCTCCAGCAATGAGGAGTTTTAACAGAAGGCAGAAGCATTGCACCAGCAATGGTCACAACACAGAATGCCCCTGCACTCTAATGATGATGTCAGCATGTCAAGTTGCAAGTGCAAGTTGCACTAGTGGAAGGATGCAGTGCCAAGTTCAGCCCCCTTAGACAACAAGTTGTAACTTTTGAGAGACACTTGCCCACACATCATTGGACTTCTCTTCATAGTTGGTGGGCATCAAATCAAGCTTTTTGGAGAAACCCTAAAAACCACATTGGAGCTCAAGACTTCAGCATTTTTTGGAGCCTATAAATACATCCCCTCTTCTTCATTCAAGAGATATCATATTCTCTCCATCTCCCAAGTTTATTAGATAGTTTTATTTTCATTTTAGAGTTAGAGGTACTCAACAAAGCTTGAAGAAAGGAAAGGAAGTGACAACTTCTCCCTTCTCTTCTCGTTGAGTTCTTGTTGATGTTTTCATTGTTGAGAGGTGATTGCCTCAACATTTACTAGGCAGAATATGCAAAGGATCATCAATTGTGTAATTCTTATATCATCTTATTTCCTTTGTATTTTCCTTCTTATAAACATGTCTCATTCTGTTTATATGTGCTTAGTTATGTTAAGCATGAGCTAAATACTCTTTGGTTGAAATGCCTTAACTTTGTAATGAAACTTTGACTAGTTATTATGTTATATTGATGTTCTTGCAATTTAGTTCTTGTGCTATAATTCTTTCAAACTTATTTTGAGATTGATCACTTAGAATAAGTAGGGTCATGAATACAGAAATGATTTATGATTTGAACTCAAGAACTAATATGGATAAGTGTTTTAATAATAGGAAACTTTGTTAAAACCATGCTAAAACCTAGACATAGGATAGCATAGTCCATACTTATTCTAGTTGCTGAAAAGGGTGAACTTATTTAGGGCTTAGACATAAGACTTGTAATGAAACCCTGAAGACAGTTGCTGAAAAACACAAAATCATTTTATCACAACATCCATTGCAGGTGCAATCATTGCAGGAGCATCATATATAACATAATTCTTTCAAAGTGAAATTACTTAGGAAGGTGAACCATCTCTCTCTCAATTGATTCACAACACATTTTTATTCTCGCTTCAAATTACATTCTGTCTACACACACAATCATCCTAAGTTTATTTTATTTTTGATTTCCATTATCACTAGTATTGTTACCAACTTAAACTCTCAAAAATTAATACAATCCCTGTGGGTGTGATCTCTTCTTATCATTATATTACTTGTTTTTAGACTGTGTATACTTGCACACATTTTCTACACAACACTATGGTCCAACTACAAGACAGGGTTATAAAAACTACATGACCATGACTATAATTCAAGGATTTAGAGCCAAAAATACATAAAAAGGGAAATGAAGAAAATATAACATAGAGATCTCTAAAGGTCTCCCATCCAACTAAGTAGCTTAGGCATCTGCTACTTCTCCTCAGTCTGCTTTGCTTCACCCTGTACATCTGAAAACACCACATAAAAACAGTGAGATTACAAATCTCACAGTTTCTCTCTAGCTGTTTTCATTGTCTGTGTTTTATTCCTGTGGCTTGGCACAATCTGAAAGATCAAATCACCCAATCCCAACGGAAACCCTAATCCGACATTCACTGCCGAATAATGCCAGAGCCCTAGCTTCGGGATCATGATTCCCTCCACTAGGTGTGCTACAATAGTTTTGCGATCATCATCCCATGGTCCATTATGAATTTGTCTACTTAGACAATTCGATATTTCTCATTCGGTAAACCTATCATTAACGATTAGTCCACGTCAAATCCAATCCACTGTATAACAGTAAAATAAAGGCATCCTTCAAGCATTTTACTAAACACTTAATGTGCAGTATTTTTCAGCAACTGTACGTAAACTTCGACAATTTATTTAACATATCAAACAATGTCTGAATTAAGCAAACAAATATTTTTTGGAAAGCTTAGAGTGTCTAGTTTCTGAATATAATTTTTATTAATTTGTTTATGTAGCCAAAAAGTACAGTATTTCGAAATAAAACATAGGGGTACAGAAACATGACAACAACTGTCTTCCACCTTGTAGCTCTGAACCAAGGGTCTGAATTGAAGCTCTGAAAGTCTAGTTTACAACGAGACAAAAATCATTCAAAGAGGAGTTTTATGGAAGACGTTACGCACAAAACACTGAGCCACCAATACGAATTTATGCACTTTTTCAGCATCTCAACATAAACACTTTTCAATTCAAGTTATAGACAATCAAAGCACCAAGAATCAAGAAATAAGGAACTCACCTGGTCAAGAAGTATGGTGACAACACAATCAAGAAGTATGGTCACAACACAATCAAGAAGTTGAAGTCTTTTTGAACTTCGCAAGCTTAATGTTGCTACCAACAGCTCCCATCAAGACCCCTTACTCACAAGCATTTCAAAATTGGAAAAGAGTGATGGTTTGATTTGTTTAAAAAACATTCTGTTTTGGACAGCATCTGTGGCCATTATTGCAACCGACATAATTAACTCAAAATCAACTAAAACTACCCAAATAAGTGTCTAATGTAAAGATAATTTTGTCTAGTTTCTGATGTTTCAAGTCCCATACCGATACAATAAGTATTTAGGGAGTTATTGCCGAAACAAGTTGACAAGGTCGAAACTATCACTGATTCAAAAGCAGAACTTGTGACCAACGTTTCTCCTTCAATACTTAATGAAATCAGACGGTTCTTGTGCCCATTTTGAAGGTTTTTGAGTCTTATTTCTAAAGAAACAAATGAACTTCAAAGGAGGTCTGTGTAGTGAGTTACGAAGAAAATACCATAGGCACTCAAGACTATGTTTGTGCAGAAATTGTGGTGAACATTGAAACTTTGACTTCCACCACCAATAACTACGAATTTGAGCTTCAATCCACAATGTGAGCTCCGAAAACCCTAGTGAAGTGATGTCCCACCTCTAATATGGTTCCCATTGCTCTTTATTTGAAGAAAACTGAACATGGAAGACAAGAATGAGGTGAATGAAGAGGATTTGTGAAATTTCAGAATTTAGGGGTTTCGAAGAAGATGGCTTTTGCAAGTATTGAAGGAAGGAGATGAAGTGATCATGGCGTATGCTTTGGTTCAGAAGTGATCAAGGTGTGTTTTTCTTTCTAAGAGGAAAAATTAATTAGATGGTGAAGAGGGAAATGTGGTATTTGATTAAGTTTCAGCTGGTATAAAAGCCTAATATGGGCTAGACCAACATAACTTGGGCTCATTCTAAACTCAGATTTCTACTAACACCCCCACAATTCCTAAAACACCCCCTTTTTATTCTACACCCTCATAACCCTCAATTTAAAATCAACTAGTGAATCATTATTTACCCTCCAATTCACATACAATCAATTCCCTTAGAAAATAAATAATGGAAATGACTTAATAATCAAAGTAACTAAAATAATTACTTTGCGGGATGTTACAACTTTCAAAACCAAAAACTCACAACCACCCCAAACGGTCCCTAAAGGAACCAACACACATGTTTTGTAAAGAGGGGGGCGTTGTCATGAGAAGGATTATATAGAAAGTCTCATATGTCACCATCTAAATCGTCCTTGTCACGATAACAAAGGGTTTGGTTGACTCTTACATTGTAGGGATTAGAAGAAAAAAATGAGTTTTTTAGTTTTGATAAAGAAGTGTCCAACAAAATCAAATATAAGTGGCAAAGTTATGACATGACATACATGGCTAATTACATGTTTAAGCAAAGATAAGATCTAAACAAATGACAACACACACTTTGTATGAATTGCTTGCAATAAAGATGAATTGAAGAATCCCCCCAAATTGAGCAGAAGACTAACCAATTATCTATTTTAATCTACTTTAGTCTTTCTATCAGCATGCCACTGTCCATTTATAAGGATAAATAAGTCATTTCTCCGCTAGATGACAAAAATCTGCCAGCTTTTGTCGGCTGTCCAATTTCACTAAAACACCCTTAACAAAAAAATTTGCAAAATATCAACTAAGGGTAATTTAGTAACTGACAAAAAACTAACAAACAAAAATATAAAGAGACAAAAGCTGACGCTGACGTAGACAATTTTTTTTGTACTTGAAAAACATAAAAAGATTTTTATTTTTTTTACTATTTACTATAATCTTCTAAAGGATAATTTTTCTCTGTACAACATTGAAAAGCAAGAATCGTGAAAAAGCAATGCGGGGATGGGTGTATTGTTACCATGTGCAATGATATTTGTACAATTTGTTTCGTACCAGATATCACTTCTCTACAAAAACTAATTAATTTAACCATTAACAATTCTCAAAAAATTAATAATTTAATTAAAATTATTAAATTAATAGTAAATAATCTAAAAATATATAAACAAGTGACAATGGGAGAGGCAACGAGAGCGGCAATTGAGAGAGGCAGTGGGAGCGACACTAACAATTATCAACAAAAAAACACACTGCTAACAAAAATTACAAAATAAGTATTTTTTTAATAATTTAACTAAAATGATTAAATTAATATTAAATGATCTAAAAAATATAAAACAACTGATAACAGGAGAGTTGTAACACCTTAATATCTCTAATCAATAGAAATACTAAGAATATACAATTTAGTAAACATCAGAGTAACTTTCCTACTTATAATAAGGAAAAAGCGAAAACGATTACATAACTCAAATATCTCAAGTCATATATCGACTACAAAGACGACGGGAATAACATAATCAGAGACTAAAGGATTAAATCTTCAATCTCCTCTTCTTGAATGACACCTACTCGCATCCCTTAACCTTCTTCTTTTCCCTTGTTTCTCTGTAAAACAACAACAAATGATAGGGTGAGATAACATATCTCAGTGAGTTCTACCGCGACCCCTAACATTCACTCGGTTCAATTATGAAAACCCTTTTAATTCGTAATTCAATATAAATTACAAAATAGTCCATTTCATTTTTTATCACATCACCAACCACCCAAAGTAGCTTAAGTGATGAATTTCAATATTACATTTTAATCTTTTGCAAGTCACCAACTCCGAAAGCTTAAGTGAAGCCCTAATTACGCTCACGGTTTAAGTACAAAGTTCCTCTTTAATTGGTAATTCAATATGAATCACAAAACCATCTGGCAATTCTACAAATGAATTGCAAAAACATCTGGTAATTCAATAAAAGAATTACAATAAAGCCTTATTAATTCTAGCACATCACCAACAACCCAAGGAAGCTTGAGTGAACCCCAACATCTGGCCGATAAGTGTACAACTCTTAAAGGAAAAGTAATAATAAACCTCAGGGGGCCTAAGATAAGGGCTCATGATTTCCCTCTCTTAGTATGCTAACATCTGGAGGTCGTCACCTCAATTCGATATAATTTATATATCACACCCGCATTGGGCCGTCAATCTTATTTAATACTCGCATTGGGCCATCAATCACATATGATATAATTTATATATCATGTCCACTACAATAGTAGAACATGAAGTTCCGTTTTGATTTGAAAAACATATGTTCTCACACGTGGCTAGCCTCGGTTTTTCGAAACATTGATAAGTTCCAAAACATTTCCTAAAAACCAAGTTTGAACATGTTAAAATCATGTTTTTATAAAGTAAATATCATCCCAATTGGTTGAGAAAAGGTTTAGAAGTGATTTGGAACAAAAAGGAGCGACGAAAAGACAAAACAACATTTTAAACCCGAGAGCAACGCATGGTCCGTGCCCCTGGGGCGCACGGTCCGTGCTACCTGTAAAAAAATTTGTGTGGGTTTCTGTCTACGGGACGCACGGTCTGTGCCTCTGAGGCGCACGGTCCGTGCTACCTGTACAGAAACAGCATTTTAACTCCGTTTCGCGATTCCGATCGATTCCAAACCGAAACCCAAACCAATTCCAACTGAAAAATAGAAGATTTCACAACATATTCCAGTCCAAACAATCACAATCAAACCAAACTTCACATCCCAATCAAAGTATAATTGGAAAATTAAACCGTAAACGATGTTTTTCTAAAATTCAGTTTTTGACTCTAAAATCCTTTCGAAACCAAAACATCAATCGATTCTAGAATTTCAACACAATCAATTTAAACTGTAAATTCCCTAAAAGTGAGTAAAACTCACCTATCGTGATGAAAATCACGAAACACCGAGACTTTCGAAGTTCAAACGACCCGTAACCCACGAACACGTTCCGAACTTCACGAACTCGCTTCGAACACTTCCAATCGCTTCGAAATCGAACCAACTACTCCAATACCCTCTCCTACTGTCCCAAACCAAAATCAAACAACAAGGTGAGTTGTTTTTGAGCTTCTAATCTGAAGGTAGAGCTTCAAGGACCAAATTCAAGCTTTGAGTGTTCTAAAACTCCATTTCTCTTCACTATGAGCTCTAAAGGTCATCAATGGTGATTTGAGATAGGAAGAAAGATTGGTGATGAAACTAGTATCAATAGATAGGAAATGAAAAATGGAGAAGGATTGTGGTAGAATAACTTACATACAAGAACTAGGGTGGAAGTTCCTCTTTTCTTCTTCCTCCTTCTCTCTCACGAGTCTCTCTCTTCTCTCTCTATACCCTTTTTTTTTTCTTTTCTAAGTTTCAGAATTTAGGAAAGTGAGGTGGTGTTGGCTGATGTTGGAGTGTTGAGTTGAGGGTTATTAAAAGGTATGAAAAGACCTAAATACCCCTTCTCTCTAATCCTCACTTAAATCCATTCTAATCAATTTAGCACTCATCAATTCCTATAACTTAGCAAATTAACTACCATTCCCATGATCCTCCCATGTTTAGGACTCAATATATTATTTCATCGAATAATAAATCTTTACTAGGTGGAAAAATGACAATTTTACCCTTGTGCTCTAATTCTCACTTAAGCCAATTTCTAACTACAACAATCACATAGAATCATATATATAATTCAAACAACAATGCGATTAAATCACATAATCTAGAAATTTTATATTGCTTTCGAGACAATCTCATATCCTCGACTAGATTTATTATTTCATCGAATAATAAATCTCTAGTTAATTTCGTAAACCGAAATTAACGAAACTAGGGATGTTACAAGAGTCAATTGGGAGGCACGTGAGCGACAACTGGTCGCAACAACGAGAGCGACAACAGGAGAAACAACAGGGTTGCATATCATATATTAGATCTCATTTTCTGATTTTTACTCCATTTTAAGGTTAGAAGGAGATATTGACTTTTTTTAACTTTCTGCAACACAAGTTTTTTAACCAAGTTGAAATATAACTCTTTGACGAGTTTTTTTATTTTTCTTTAATTAAACTTTACAATTTTCAAATTAGAAATAGGTTCATAGAAAATTATAACATATACGGTGTCACCTATGTGGATGCACGGGTATAATACTAGTTATATATTAAGATGCTCCACCTTTGCGTATGCTTCAGCACCTACAATTAGATGCTCTATGTGTTTCTCTTGTTAGGCTTAGGACTATTTTGTTTATCTATTGTAACCAAAAAGAATATTGTTATCAAAATGTGTATAAATATATTTTTTGTTAAATAAATCAAAATCTTAAGAAAATATATAAAAGGAAGTAACTCCAACGTTGAGTACAAGTTGTCAACGTACATCATTTAAAGAGACGAATTCGGTTGATATTCGAGATAAAGTAACTTAGTTTGGCGTTACTTACCTCCCGACCAAACTCTAGATTTGTGAGAATCCATTTTCCATGGACACTGTTGGGAATTCAATTAGAATCTTCAAATAATAATTAATATTGATAGTTGTGAAAAATCAAGATGCACCTTTGAAGAGATGAAGAGGTGTACTTAGAATTTTGCGGAAAATTCATAAAGTGAACCTCAATTGAAAATGTTGGATAATTAATATCAACTATGTCATATACATGAATGAATACTACTGTTCTATGTTATAAATAAGGAGTCTTGTGAAATGTTGTAGCATCTCAATCCAAGAACAAGAAATTAAGCAAGAATGAGTGTGTGAGAGAATCTCTTGACGTGAGTGTGTTATCATTTTTTTTATAACTTTTAGAGTGAGAGTATTGGGGAGTGATGCACAATTTGAGTTGGATTGTAATTCTAATAATAGTGAATATATTTGTTGTGGTGTTTATATGGACATTGCCGAACCAAGTAAATCTCCTTGTGATCTTTTATTTTTTCCTTTATGGTGCGTGTTCCTATATAAGTCCCTATATGTGCGTAAATCTCCCCAACACACTGAAGTCGAAGAACTCTCAACTAAAAAAAAATATTAAAGAAAGTAAATAATTCATATGTGCAACTAATAAAAATATTAATTTGCGATTTTAATTTTTTGGAGGATGAACTATCGTGGAATAGTTGTACCACTCATTCAGGATGCGTGTGCTCTGAAGTCGTTTTTTGTCAAATTTCTATTGATTGATTTAAATAATGATTATATCTACTACCAGCTTAATAATTGCTTATTGGACTATATGAGTTTTTAGGCAATTACATTTTTTTGGCATTCTACTGATAAAAGGGAAGGGTGTGCTCTGAAGTGTTTGTACAAAGAATGAGAAAAACTTGAACATCGTTCTTGATTAAATCTGCAAAGTGAAAAAGATTCTCACGCTATCACCCAAGTTTGTCTTTGTACGTTGTAAGCATGCTGAATGCTCTCCATGCCTGTATGTACTTTGCTGATCAGTTTCGATGAATATAGTATTTAACAAAACAAAAAATTGAACGATTATATTAATGATAGAGATAATGAAATATTAGTTAAGGAGGGGGAGAATGTAATTTTCAAAACAATGATAGTGTTATTTTCAAAAAAAAAGTTTAAAATACTTACTTTGTTTTCACTAATATTTCTTAAGTAGAAATGACATACCTTCAGTTTTAGGAGTTTTCATATGTATATAGAATTAGAGGTGTCAAAATGATCCATTTGTCCATTGGATATCCGGTTCATCCATAACAAAATCCATCCAATCCATCCATTACAAAAAAACAATAATAAATGGATTGGATTGGATCCATCCACTTGATTTGTGGATGGTTGTGATTCATCCATTAATTTTTTCAAATCTAAAAGATTACCAATAAATATAAAATCAAAATCCGTTGGATAATTATAATAAATACTTTTTTACCAAAAAAATATTTTTAAAAATACTTTTCAGTTTTTTTTAAAGAAATTTTCAGTTTTAAAAAAAAATTCCAGAATTTTTTTTTTAAAAAATTCAAAAACAAATATATATATATATATATATATATATATATATATATATATATATACACACACACTATACATTTGCAAATAACCTCATTAAACCTTTAGACACATGTCACTCAATTAGCAATTTCCTAATTAATGCTTTATCCAAATTATTTATATTTATATTATTTTATAAAAATATTAGTTGTGATAATTTGAATAAATAATTTAAAACGGTTTTTTAATTTGTAACTTCCCAAAATACTAATGAGATTTAATGAAAAAAAACATTTTATTTTTATTTGTAACCCTCCAAAAAACTATGGCTATAAATATCCAAGATTGGGTGATTGGTTGAGCCACTCTCCACACCACAACTTCATCTTCACTATTTGGAATTTTCATGTGGAAGGAGGTCAAATCATTTGCACGTTAAATATCGAAGGTTGCACGTCAAAACATTTGCACGTGAAATTAATATCCAATATCCAAGGTTGGGTGATTGGTTGAGCCACTCTCCACACCACAAATTCATCTTCACTAAGCACCATCTTTTCATCACCGTTCATTTCACTTTTCTTGGAGAGTTATTCATCAACATTTGGAATTTTCATGTGGAAGGAGGTCAAAACATTTACACGTGAACATTGGGGGTTGGGTTGATTCACATATGAGATATATTGGTTATTTAAAAATCTATATCAGGGTTTTGAAGATTCAGATTCATTATAGTAGATTCATTATAGTAGAATTTTTGAGGGTTTCTCCAACCATAGGTACTGGTAGAGCTTTACGAGCCAAGAAGCTCAGTCCTCGGTATACTGGACCTTTCCAAATCATCGAGCGTATTGGGCCAGTTGCGTATCGCATTGCTTTACCACCAGCCCTATCAAATCTTCATGATGTTTTTCATGTATCTCAGTTGAGAAAGTATATTCCCGACCCGGATCAGCCATTGGATTTTGAAGTGATTGACCTCCGACCGGATCTCTCTTTCCAACCTTATCCTAGATATATCTTGGAACACGGTGAAAAAACTTTGCGGACAAGGACAATTCCCATAGTCAAAATCGTTTGGGACGGTTTTTCGACTGATGAAGCTACATGGGAATTGGAAGAAGACATGCGGACTCGATATCCCTATTTATTCCATTAAGGTATGTTTTTTTTTTAATTTTGAGGACAAAATTTTAAAAGTTGGGGTGATTGTAACATCCCTAACTTCGTTAAATTCAATTTATGGAATTAACGAGTGATTTATTATTCGAAGTGAAAAATAAATCAAGATATGAATATGGGATAGTCGAGAAAGCATTATATATTGGCTAAGTCACAAGATTAAAATGCCTTAGTATTCAAATTATGTGGTAATTTGAGGAGAAATGGGGTTAAAATGAGAGTTTGAGTGAAAAATTGAAATAAGGGTATTTTGGTCAATTCCCTCTCAATGACACTCTCATCTCACCTAACCATGGGACTTATCACACCTCTCATTATTGACAATTCAGAAGCAAGAAAAAAGAAAAGAAAAGAATAGAGAGAAAGAAGGAAGAAAACGTAAAGAAGGAGAAGAAGAGGTGGAGACCCAAGTTCAAGTCCTTCTTGTAGGTAAGAGTTCCATAGTCCACTCTCTTCCATTTTTGTTTTCCTTTTCGCTGATGCAAGTTTGAAAAGCTAATTCCTTCTATTTCCCCTTTGCCCTTTCTGAACCCTAGGAGCTGGAGTTAAAAATGCTGTTAAAAATCATGTTCCTGCAGTACAGGGGCGCGCACGCGCGACTCGCGCGCGAACGACGCGCCAAACAACAGTTAGCCACTGTCTCTTGGCGCGTAAGTCGCGCTTATGCGCCACTCGCGCGCAGCCTGCTATCCTAATTTTTCTTAAAACAGTTTTGATCATAACTTTTGATCTGGGAACCCGATTAACGTGTTTTCAGATGCGTTACGAAGCTTACAAAAGGACCTATTCATATAAATAGATTGATTTGTGGTTTTAACAAATAATCAACTTGGATTTTTAAGAAAGGTTTTGGAACTTATCAATGTTTCGAAAAACCGAGTCTAGCCACGTGTGAGAACATATGTTTTTTTTTTTAATCAAAACTGAACTTCATGTTCTACTATTGTAGTGGACATGATATATAATTATATCATATATGATTGATGGACCAATACGGGTATTAAATAAGATTGACGGCCCAATGCGGGTGTGATATATAAATTATATCAAATGTTTAGAAAGGGCAAAGGGGAAATAGAAGGAATTAGCTTTTCAAACTTGCATCAGCGAAAAGGAAATCAAAAATGGAAGAGAGTGGACTATGGAACTCTTACCTACAAGAAGGACTTGAACTTGGGTCTCCACCTCTTCTTCTCCTTCTTTACGTTTTCTTCCTTCTTTCTCTCTATTCTTTTCTTTTCTTTTTTCTTGCTTCTGAATTGTCAATAATGAGAGGTGTGATAAGTCCCATGGTTAGGTGAGATGAGAGTGTCATTGAGAGGGAATTGACCAAAATACCCTTATTTCAATTTTTCACTCAAACTCTCATTTTAACCCCATTTCTCCTCAAATTACCACATAATTTGAATACTAAGGCATTTTAATCTTGTGACTTAGCCAATATATAATGCTTTCTCGACTATCCCATATTCATATCTTGATTTATTTTTCACTTCGAATAATAAATCACTCGTTAATTCCATAAATTGAATTTAACGAAGTTAGGGATGTTACAATCACCCCAACTTTTAAAATTTTGTCCTCAAAATTAAAAAAAGACATACCTTAATGGAATAAATAGGGATATCGAGTCCGCATGTCTTCTTCCAATTCCCATGTAGCTTCATCAGTCGAAAAACCGTCCCAAACGATTTTGACTATGGGAATTGTCCTTGTCCGCAAAGTTTTTTCACCGTGTTCCAAGATATATCTAGGATAAGGTTGGAAAGAGAGATCCGGTCGGAGGTCAATCACTTCAAAATCCAATGGCTGATCCGGGTCGGGAATATACTTTCTCAACTGAGATACATGAAAAACATCATGAAGATTTGATAGGGCTGGTGGTAAAGCAAGGCGATACGCAACTGGCCCAATACGCTCGATGATTTGGAAAGGTCCAGTATACCGAGGACTGAGCTTCTTGGCTCGTAAAGCTCTACCAGTACCTATGGTTGGAGAAACCCTCAAAAATACATGATCACCAACATCAAATTCTAAAGGCCTCCTTCTTTTGTCAGCATAGCTCTTTTGCCGACTCTGAGCAGCTTTCATTCTGTCTTGAATTTGCCTTACCTTCACAGTAGTTTCATCAATCATCTCAGGTCCCAACAGTCGGTTTTCACCTACCTCCCACCAACACAACGGAGTTCTACACTTCCTCCCATATAGTGCTTCAAATGGTGCCATTCCAATACTGGAATGGTAACTATTATTGTAGGCGAATTCAGCTAATGGAAGATGATCTTCCCAATTTCTTCCACTATCCAGCACACATGCCCGAAGCATATCTTCAAGAGTTTGAATAGTTCTCTCTGTTTGACCATCCGTTTGTGGGTGATAGGCTGTACTAACAAATACCTTAGTTCCAAAAGCATCATTCATTGCTTTCCAAAATCTGGAAGTAAACTTTGGATCACGATCCGAAACAATACTTGTGGGAACTCCATGCAATCTGATTATGTTTTTCACATATTCGTCTGCCAATTTGGAAACTTTGAAATTAGATCGAATTGGAATGAAATGAGCAGACTTAGTCAAGCGATCCACGACAACCCAAATGGAATCGTTACCAGCTTGCGATCTCGGCAAGCCCATAACAAAATCCATTGAGATATCTTCCCACTTCCATACCGGTACATTTAAAGGCTGCATCAGACCAGCGGGCTTCCGGTGTTCAGCTTTAACTCTTTGACAAGTCAAACAACGTGAAACAAATTCAGCAATATTCACTTTCATTCTAGGCCACCAATACATTTGCTTCAACTCTCTGTACATCTTCGTAGATCCAGGATGTATAGAATATTTACTTCTATGAGCCTCTTCCAAGATCTGCTTCTTGATGTCTTCATTATTAGGTACACAAATTCTACCGTTAAAACAGATAATACCATCACTGTCTTCGGTATAATCTGGTAACCCCTTCTGAGATTGCAACTCTACATCAATCTCTTGAGCTGCACGAATCAAATTTCTCAATGCACTTGAAATTCGGATGTGCCTTAATATTAATCGATCCTTCTTTCTTGATACATTTAAATCCAAATCTCTAAAAGATTCCAATAAAACCATTTCATGAATCATAAGCTCTGCAGTATGAATAGACTTCCTACTCAAAGCATCTGCTACAACATTAGCTTTTCCAGGATGGTACTTCAATTCAAAATCATAATCTTTCAAGAATTCCACCCATCTTCTTTGTCTGTTATTAAGCTCTTTTTGATCGAACAAATATTTTAGGCTCTTGTGATCACTGAAGACTTCGAAACGAGAACCATAAAGGTAATGTCTCCAAATCTTCAACGCATACACAATCGCCGCTAACTCCAAATCATGAGTTGGATAATTTTCCTCATGCGGTTTCAACTGCCTGGAAGCATAAGCTACCACTTGTTGATTCTGCATAAGAACACATCCTAAACCCTTCCCAGATGCATCACTGTAAATTTGGAATCCCAGAGATGGATCTGGAAGAATCAGGATGGGAGCAGAAGTAAGTCGAGACTTCAACTCTAAGAAACATTCTTCACAATCATCATTCCAGAAAAACGGGTGTCCCTTGCGAGTTAACCGAGTAAGAGGAAGAACTAATTGTGAGAATCCTTGAATGAATCTTCGATAATAGCCAGCAAGTCCCAAGAAACTTCTGACTTCAGTTACTGATGTTGGGCGTTCCCAATTTAATACAGCTTCAACCTTACTAGGATCAACTGCAACTCCTGCTTGAGAAATTACATGACCCAGAAACTTTACTTCAGACATCCAAAAGTCACACTTCGATGGCTTAGCATATAGCTTCTTTTCTCGGAGTACACTCAAAACAATACGGAGATGTTGAACATGTTCCTCAACAGTTTTTGAGTACACTAAGATATCATCTATAAATACCACTACAAACTGATCTAAGTAGGTATGAAAAACTCGGTTCATGTAATCCATGAATACTGCTGGAGCATTCGTCAACCCAAAAGGCATCACTACAAACTCGTAGTGTCCATACCTAGTACGGAAAGCTGTCTTCGGAATATCAGAAGATCGAACTCTTATTTGATGATACCCTGACCTTAGATCAATTTTGGAGAACACTGCCGCGCCTCGAAGTTGATCAAGAAGATCATCAATTCTTGGCAATGGATATTTATTCTTGATCGTCACTTTGTTCAACTGACGGTAATCAATGCATAACCGCATACTTCCGTCCTTCTTCTTGACTAGCAACACCGGAGCACCCCATGGAGAAGCACTCGGCCGAATAAAATTTTTTTTGAGATTAACTCTTCAAGTTGGGATTTGAGTTCCTTTAGCTCTAAAGGAGACATCCTGTAAGGTGCTATAGATATTGGACCAGTGCCCGGAACCAATTCTATAGAGAATTCTACCTCTCGGTCAGGAGGTAAAGAGGAAACTTCTTCAGGAAACACATCTAAAAATTCCTTAACAACCTGAACAGAAGAAAGATTCAAACCAGTTTCAGTAGAAGCGGATAACATAATGACAAAAACTTCCGCACCTTGGAATAGAGATTGACTGGCTGTAGTGAAAGAAATAACAGCTTCAGTTACAGGCTGAAACAATTCAACTGATTCTGAGGAAAACCCGATTGTACGGTTGAAACAATCGATGGTAACATGATTGATAGTCATCCAATTCATCCCCAGCACAATATCCATACCCCTCATAGGCAAGCAAATAAAATCAACAACAAAATCTCTGCTTCCTATGGTAAGTAAACAGTGTAAACACAGAGATTGGGTCTGAACACGACCCCTTGCAGCAGTCAGAATAGTTATCGGTTCAGATATAGGAGACACAGTTAATCCTAACCTATCTACACACGCTTCAGAAATAAAACAATGTGTAGCACCAGAATCATATAGTATATTAACAGATTTTTGGAATAGAGAACCTGTACCCCTCAATAGATTATCTTCTGGCTGGATGGTCTTGGTATCCAAAGTATTGATGCATCCCTGCCTTGGAGCATCCGGTGTCTCTAAGAAAGCCTTTCTTGAAGGGCACTCATTTGCATAATGACCCGGTTCCTTGCAGTAGTAGCATTGATTTGAACCCTTTTTACATTCACCTCTATGATACCTTTCACAGTTGGAACACTTGCTAACTTTGAAGAAGTCAGATGATTGGGCCTGTTTCCCTTTGTAGTTATTGTTCTTAGAACCAGCCTGGGAATTAGATGAATTTGTATTTCTCTTGTTCTGATTATATGCCTTTCTGCTTGCATACAACCTTTTCAAATCAACTTCAGAAATATAAGCCTGTTGTACCATGGCAGCATAATTAGCACAAGAAAAAGAACTTAAACTCTGTGCAATATCCTCCCTAAGCCCAAACTTGTATCTCTCCGTCTTCCACGTGTCATCAAGAGCTTGTCCAGCCAACCTAAAGAACTGATACAATTCTTCAAATTTAGCTGTGTATTGTCCCACAGTTAAACTTCCTTGTTTGAAATTTAGAAACTCATTTTCTTTTTCACTTCTCATTGCAGTTGGAAAGAATTGCTCCAGAAAAGTCCGTCGAAAATTTCCCCAAGTCTGAGGAGTTCCCATAGTTACCATCATGGCTCGAGCATTAACCCACCAGTTATTGGCCTCACCCTTCAGCATATGAGATGCCAATCTCAATTTCTCATCATCATTGATCTGCATAGTAAGAAAAATCTTCTCAACATAGTCCAACCAATGCTGAGCTTTCATAACATCAGGCCCTCCTTGGAACTCAGAAGGCTTCATCTTGAGAAATTCAGAATAAAGTTGCCTTGGGTTCACTGGTGGTTCAGGAACGGGTTGTGCCTGAGCATTCTGTTGCATTTGGGCCATCTGGGCCATTTGTTGCTGCTGTATAATTATCATGTCATTCATCATTTTCTGTTGTGTCTCAATGACATTTTGCATCCACTCCATATGGGGATCAGCAGGAGCCTGCCCTCTACCTCTGCCTCTTCCTCTTCCAGACATAATTCTACAAAATATGCACATAGTATTAAGTTGATCAGGCTCAATATCTAATAGCATACTGATAAGAATCATATCCAAAAGAAATAAAGACTCCTAATATCTAGGTCCGATTAGGCGGAACCGCTCTGATACCAAAATGTAACACCCTAACATTTCTAACAAGTAGAAATATTAAAGGTACAACTTTAGCATACATCAGAGATTAAAATTTCCTGTTTCAGATATTGAACAAAACTCCACTCTTTGAATTCCAAATCAAGAGTTAAGACAACACATAAGTACTTATCAAATTAATCCCTAACTCAAGTACTTAGATTCTCAATTACTTAAAGACACAACCTGCACAACCGTTCAATATCCAAAACAAAAGAAACACGGAAGCGGTTTATACAACTTTACAACAAAGCAAGTTACATAATCCAAAAGAAATAACACGGAAGAACTAGTAACTATAGATAAAGTCACTAAATCTTCCAAGCTCCATAAACACGCCACCTACTCGTGCCGTTTAGCCTTCCTCTTTCCCTGTTTCTCTGTAAAACAACAACATATGATAGGGTGAGATAACATATCTCAGTGAGTTCTACCGTTACCCCTAACCGCTCTCGGTTCAATTATATTCCATAGTTCATAGTCCAATTCTTGATGACTATGCACTATTCTTTTTCATCAATTTAGTACAACATCTTAAACCCTTTTTCTTTTCTTCGGTTTGCGATGAACCCAGATCACCTATGCATCTCAGTGACTACATCTTTGGGTCTAGTTCAAGGGCTCATGACTTCCCTCTCCCTAGTGTACTAACATCTTGGGTCGTCACCCGAATTTGATATAATTATATATCATGTCCACTACAATAGTAGAACATGAAGTTCAGTTTTGATTAAAAAAAAAAAACATATGTTCTCACACGTGGCTAGACTCGGTTTTTCGAAACATTGATAAGTTCCAAAACCTTTCTTAAAAATCCAAGTTGATTATTTGTTAAAACCACAAATCAATCTATTTATATGAATAGGTCCTTTTGTAAGCTTCATAACGCATCTGAAAACACGTTAATCGGGTTCCCAGATCAAAAGTTATGATCAAAACTGTTTTAAGTAAAATTAGGATAGCAGGCTGCGCGCGAGTGGCGCATAAGCGCGACTTGCGCGCCAAGAGACAGTGGCTAACTGTTGTTTGGCGCGTCGTTCGCGCGCGAGTCGCGCATGCGCGCCCCTGTACAGCAGGAACATGATTTTTAACAGCATTTTTAACTCCGTTTCATCCGTTTCGCGATTCCGATCGATTCCAAACCTTTACCCGAACCAATCCCAACTGAAAAACAGAAGATTTCACAACAAATTCCAGTCCAAACAATCACAATCAAACCAAACTTCACCTCCCAATCAAAGTATAATTGGAAAATTAAACCGTAAACGATGTTTTTCTAAAATTCGGTTTTTTTGACTTTAAAATCCTTTCGGAACCAAAACAACAACCGATTCCAGAATTTCAACACAATCAATTTAAAGTGTAAATTCCCTAAGCGCGAGTAAAACTCACCGGTTCAACAAAATAGCGACAAATTTCGTTGTCACCCGAAACAAGCAACCGAAATTACTCAAACGATCCCCGTAATCACGAACTTGCTTCCAAACTATAACTACAGCTCCTAGGGTTCAGAAAGGGCAAAGGGGAAATAGAAGGAATTAGCTTTTCAAACTTGCATCAGTGAAAAGGAAATCAAAAATGGAAGAGAGTGGACTATGGAACTCTTACCTACAAGAAGAACTTGAACTTGGGTCTCCACCTCTTCTTCTCCTTCTTTACGTTTTCTTCCTTCTTTCTCTCTATTCTTTTCTTTTCTTTTTCTTGCTTCTGAATTATCAATAATGAGAGGTGTGATAAGTCCCATGGTTAGGTGAGATGAGAGTGTCATTGAAAGGGAATTGACCAAAATACCCTTATTTCAATTTTTCACTCAAACTCTCATTTTAACCCCATTTCTCCTCAAATTACCACATAATTTGAATACTAAGGCATTTTAATCTTGTGACTTAGCCAATATATAATGCTTTCTCGACTATCCCATATTCATATCTTGATTTATTTTTCACTTCGAATAATAAATCACTCGTTAATTCCATAAATTGAATTTAACGAAGTTAGGGATGTTACACACCCTATCATATGTTGTTGTTTTACAGAGAAACAGGGAAAGAGGAAGGCTAAACGACACGAGTAGGTGGCGTGTTTATGGAGCTTGGAAGATTTAGTGACTTTATCTATAGTTACTAGTTCTCCCGTGTTATTTCTTTTGGATTATGTAACTTGCTTTGTTGTAAAGTTGTATAAACCGCTTCCGTGTTTCTTTTGTTTTGGATATTGAACGGTTGTGCAGGTTATGTCTTTAAGTAATTGAGAATCTAAGTACTTGAGTTAGGGATTAATTTGATAAGTACTTATGTGTTGTCTTAACTCTTGATTTGGAATTCAAAGAGTGGAGTTTTGTTCAATATCTGAAACAGGAAATTTTAATCTCTGATGTATGCTAAAGTTGTACCTTTAATATTTCTACTTGTTAGAAATGTTAGGGTGTTACATTGTCAATTAGGTTTTCCATATTATGTATATTTTGACATGTTTTCAATTAGATTATCCATCTTATGTATATTTTGTTCAAGCTTTTTCATTCTTTTACTTTTTAGTGTTATTTAGCTTTGAATTACATATGAGCTACGTGGGCGAATTCTAAACGTGGAAAAAATGGAATAGTCAAGCAGTAATGCATATTTATGGTTTTTAAGAATATGATATTTTGTGGAACAAACTCGATGAAAAAATGCCAAAACGTGTCAACCATTTTTAAATGGTTATTTATAACCGAGAATTGGTTTTTTATAACCTTTTTTAAATAAAATGCATGATTATTGCGCAGTGGACACACAATTTAAAACGGTTTTTTAATTTTTAACTTCTCAAAATACTAATGAGATTTAATGAAAAAAAACCGTTTTATTTTAAGTACCAAAAAACGTTTGATTTTTGGTACAAATAATAGTTAAATGATGAATAAAAAAACTAATTATACTTTCAAAATGTCCCTTAATTAATAAATATAATTTATATTTTCAAAACATCCATTAATCAATAAATATAATATATTTTTATATAACTATGACAGTTACAATATATGGTCTTTAATATATCTAATAATTATGACAGTTACAATATTTAAACAAAACCATAATTAAAAATAATTATACTTTCAAATGTCCCTTAATCAATAAATATAATTTATTGTTATATAACTATGACAGTTACAATGTATGGTCTTAAAATATCTAATAATTATGACAGTTACAATATTTTATTCATTAGTTATGATTTTAATATTTAACCATCATCATACCAATTAAATTTGTAACGTAACTTAAAATAATACAATTTATAACGTTTACATCAGTTATGATTTTTCTATTTAACATCACATATTACCAATAAAATGGTAATAAACTGGTGTTATTATTGATGAAATTCTATAAACGGTGCAATATGCTAATCAGTTTGATAGTTGACAATAATTCATTTATATTTGAATATTTAATAATATAATAATATAATCATGTTTATCACCAAATAAAAAAATATAATAATATAATTTCGAGTAAATGACCAAAGCAAATAATATAATAAAATATAATCACGTTTATCACTTATATTGTATTAGTAAAAACAATATTAACGTTTATTTTGAACCAAATCATTTTGAACCATTGATTTCCAGTACTATCTTCTAATATCAATGGTCAACTCCATATTAGTTATAATACCAATACATAACTCAATAGCTAAGCTAATGGTCGTTATTAATTCATGTAAGGTTTTTTAATGGTCATTTATATCACATAATATTAGCATACGTTTATTATAGGCCATCCCAAGTGATAAATACATATCATGTAACGGTTTTATTTGATTAGAATTAAAACCAACGTTTTTCTAGATTGTAACGTATGTGTGCTAATTAAGATGGTTACAGCCATCTATAATTAAGATGATAAACCAACGTTTTTAAATCCAATATTTTTAAAATTTTCCTCTTATGATGAGACTCACCCATCTATAAATAAGATGGTTACAACCAACCATTCTCCACTACCAACATTCCTATTATACAATCGAAAAACTCCTCTATATCCAATCCAAAACTATACTGTTTATCATTCCTTTCTCATTTTACAAAATGCCTCCCAAGTATGACATGATATCTGACATCAATGCCAGAAATGGCAAATGCAACCTACTCGTGGGCATCACTAGGTAATGGAAAGTCCCCGATCTGAACAATAACAGGCTCTCATTTTCTGTTGAAATCGTTTTGGTTGATAGAGAGGTTAATATTATGCACATAATTTCTCTTCACATCAGCACACAAAAATTTGTTTTTTTCCATTATACTTATCATCTTTCTCATGTTGAATTTTTGTTTCTGCCATTATTCATTTTCTAAAACGTTAGAATCTAAAAAAAATTAGTAGAACAAATATTTTATATATTTCATGCATTTTGATGTGGGTATTTTATCCTTCATTTCTTATGTATTTCATATTTTCTACAGGGGAAAAAGATACATGCAACAGTTCGGAAGTCACTTATTTACAAATTTGAGGCAGACTTGAATGAACGGGATGTCTATAACATCACAAACTTTGATGTTGTCTCTAATGTTGGTGCATACCGTACAACTATTCACAAATTTAAAATTAATTTTCAGTATAATACAAGGGTCCAAAGGGTTAATAATATTCAAATGAACACGGTGCCAGACAACTATACTTCTCCTGCTGATGTTTTCAAAAGTGATTTCAACGCTGGCTACTTAATTGGTTAGTACATAAATATTTTATCACGATATCATGTCATTTTACATATACATTATATTCAAATGGTGTATTTGTTTCATTTAAAAAAAAGATACGTATTTTTATAGGAGCCTCAGGCGTGATCACTATTTTGTTGCTTAATTACTAAGGTTACTATTAGAACTATTGATTATAAAAATATAATTTACATTGTATTTGTTTCATTTAAAAAACAAAAGTTACATATTTTTATTAATAATTTACTATTAGAACTATTTGATTAATAATTTACTATTAGAACTATTTGATTATAAAAATATTATTTTATTGATTAATTACTAAGGTTACTATTAGAACAATTTGATTATAAAAATATAATTTACATTGTATTATGCATTCCATTGTATTTGTTTCATTTAAAAAAAATGACGTATTTTTATTAATAATTTTAGGCAAATCATTATTTTGTTAATTAATTACTAAGGTTACTATTTGAACTATTTGATTATAAAAATATAATTTACATTTATTTAAATCTAATAATTAATTTTACTATTTCCCTAAGGTTTAAAGAAAATCCCAAAAAAAGTAGTGCTATCAATTTATCATTTTTTAATTCCTTTCATGGGTCTTGCTTGTAGACTACTCTTTTTCATTTCATCGAGTTTGTTCATTTTCTTCATATGTTTGTTGTTATTATTATTTCTATTAAATAACTATCCATATTATTAAAATAACTTAATAATATAAAAATTGACATTTTCAAAAAACATAAAATTTATAGTTTTTTTACTATATACCGTGCGTAGCACGGGCCTACATACTAAATAATTTTTTGTTTTTAATTATTTCTTTTAATAGAATTTTCCGATGTAGTAAATTTATTTAAAAACTGTGTAATAAAATCTTAACTCTTGCGATATTATTTTGTAGGGTTTTTTAATAGTTAGAAAAAGGACAAAGGTCATGACAATGGAACTGGATAATGGAACACCCTATAATATATCTTAAGCGCAATGATTCCTAAATGATTTTGATATATAAATTGTTTCGGGTTTTATTGAAATCAATATCATTGTAAAAATCTGATATATTTACTAATATGAAATTATTGCAATAAAACATTTTATTATTAAATGTGAACTATCATACCAATATCTGCCCCTAAAATATTCTCAGCCAGCTATAAACAAGACTATCATACAAGCAGTATACCATCACCAACATTCCTCCACTACTTGATAAGAACCAAATACTTTTGTGTTTTCTATCCAAAATTTTTATTTTCACTCCTATTTGTAAAATGTCTCCCAAATATGACATGATATCTGACATTAATGCTAGACATGGCAAATGGAATCTAATTGTTGGCATCGCAATGAAGTGGGAAGTCCTTGATTTGAACAATAGCAGAAGTCCTTGATTTGAACAATATCAGACTCCCATTTTGCTGTGCTAGAATTGTTCTTATCGATAGAGAAGTTCATATTTTTGTTCCAATACGTAAAATTTAGGACAATGTGTTTCGGTTAATGCCATAACATTTAAAATACCAACCTTTTTTTTTATATATTTTGTTATTAAAGTGGTTGGGTTAATTTTCGTAACAAATTTCTTGCCCAATTTTCACTAAATGACATATGATACAAAAATGTATGTCTTAATGGGATGACACTTTTCCTAATTTCTTTGTATCTTAAGCACAACGATTGCCTAATAAGTTTACTAGAGAATCATTTGGGATGAAAAAACCAAAAATTAATCTCTAGAACATAATATATATTTTGAAACTTTTTATATTCCTCGACTTTAATATAAATAAATTTGCACATTAACCCTCTTTCTTAGCTATTAATATGAAATTTATTTTGCAGCTCATTGATCTACCCACCGATGAATCCTCTCTTTTAAGACCATATATACCTTGAAATACCATTTTATATTTATTTTTCTCTAAAATAAGTGCAACCTATAACACTAACATGGTGCCCCCAAAATATCTACCATCAATATTATTATTTGAGTTTGAATAAACTCTTGGAATACAATCATAAGTAGGAATGTTGGTGAGTACGTTTCGATGATTTTCTATTCATTTTCGAGTTGTTGTTTCACTTTCATCTGATATTATCCATCATTCTTTTCAATGAAACAAGAAAATCCACTTGAATAATGAAGAAAATATAAGAATAATTAGGGGTGAAAATTTCTACCCGTTAACAATAGAATCCTTGCGGGGACTTCCCCATTAGGGGCCGTGAAGGCAGAAATTTTTTCCATGTGGGAACAGGGAGGGGGGAGAACATCTTCGCATGGTCAACTTGGGGATGGGGACAAAGACCAGATCCTCCGCCCTGAATATATTACATAAATATTCTTATTATAGGTAGAGATATATATTATTATAAGTAATTGATTTTTTAGTTTTTTTATGTGTTTTAATTAAAAACATTAACAAAATATTAAATTATGCTAATTTTATATTTTTATTCTCACTTTTATACTTTTTAAATATTCAGATATCAAAGTAAGACTAACTTTTATACTTTTTATATTAAAATGTTAAACTTTTTAACTTTTAGTGTCTTACTTTTATATATTTTAGTTCATATTTTGCTGACTTTTAATAAATCTCTGGTGTCCCAGCAGGATCACAGGGATCCGTATGGAAGCGGATTTGAGGAGGGAAACTCCCTGAAATAGGAATCAGGGGGGCGAAGGGTAGACAATTTGGAAGGCGAGAACAGGGAGCAGGGAAGTACTCCCCACCGCTACTCCGCCCCATTGCCCATCCCAAGAAATAATTAACAAAAATCCAGATTTGGTTCATGTGAATCATTTTGAAATGCTACGATGTAAAGTGAAGAATCTTTATATTAAAAAACATTAAAATTGTATTTACTTAATTAAATTTAATTATAGTCAATATTAAATTATTTTCTATTTGTTTTTGTCTTTTAAAGCAAATTCAAAAATAATAATTTAACTATTAATATTTTTGGCAAATCATTATTTTTTGATTAATTATTAAGGTCACTATTAGAGCTATTTGATTATAGAAATATAATTTACATTTTGTATGTTTAATAATTAATTTTACTATTTCCCTAAGCTCTAAATAAAATCCCCCCAAAAAATAGTTTTATCATTTTCTCATTTTTTCTTTCACTTCACGGGTCTTGGTTGAGGTCTACACTTTTTCATTTCATCGAGTTTGTTCAATTTTCTTTATATGTTTGTTGTTGTTGTTGTTATTATTATTATTTACTATTAAATAATTATCCATATTATTAAAATAACTTAATAATATAAAAATTGATATTTTCAAAAAACATAAAATTTATAGTTTTTTACTATATTCTGTACGTAGCACGGGCCTACATATTAAATGATTTTTTTTGTTTTTCTTATTTTTTCTAAAAAGAATTTCCAATGTAGTAAATTTATTTACAAATTGTGTAGTCAAATCTTCACTGAAATTAATAGATTCTTATGTGTACAAGAGTATTTTAGTACTATAATATATTGTATTATAAAGCTTATCAATGTGTTTCAATTCAATTAGTTGAACCATAAGTCATTTTATGTTATAATATATTACAATATCATATAATTCGATTTATTTATTTATCAACCATAACCAATTTTATTTTAAGTTACTAAAACTCACTTAACAATTTTTAACATACAATTTATTTTAATAATATATTACTCAATATAAATTTTCAACAAGATTGCATTGTTATAACTTTTGTGAATTGCTATAATTATAATAACAATTAAGCAAATTTCTATTATTATTACAATAATAATAATAATAATAATGATAATATTATCATCTACACCCCATCATCAAAGTTTTAGTAAAAAATATCCAAAGTCATCCTGTTTTATGGTTTTAATATAACATAACATATTTTGTTTTGTGGGATAAATCATTAGACCCAATTTATGTTTTTGTGGGTTCACAAATAGAATAAAAATTCATACGATTGCTTAAAACATAGGTGGCATTGTGAAGTTTATTTTAAGAACCAGCAATGAGCTCACCGTTGGATATGCTCAAAAAACTTTGACGTTTTATTAATTTCCACCATAGAATTTTTGCAAAAAAATATACCCTAATAAAGACACCTGTTATTATGAAAATAGAATATGAAACAAATCGACGCCGTTGGTTAATTAGTCTACAATTATTACACATTTTTTGGATACTATACATATTCTTTTTGTCAAAAAATACAAGAATCAAGTCATACACATTTGTTTCCCAAAAAAATAGTCATGCACATTCTTTGACAAGAAAAAAGCTATACACATCCTAATCTTATTGATTTCGAATCTCAATATCAATGGGTTCAACCTAATTTGATTTTGTTAGCAACGAATCAATTATTATTCATACCTCTTGACATATTTTAAATTGTCAGTGGCTTATTTTTGACACCCTTTATTTAGGCACACCATTAAAAAATTTAAGATATTTTTTTTTCTGACTACTTCATAATATCTTCAATAATCATTATGTAATATATATTCAAACAAATATATATCCTACTGATAACTCTATTTTATATAGAGTTATTTATACAACTAAACCTAAATAATTGTTGAAATCAAATATAAATTAAGTAAATATCATAGAAGAAATTAGATAAACAACATTAAAGGATAAAGCAAGTGGTCATTCACAATATTAAGCTTGATGTCTAGATATTGGTATGTTTGATATGTTTGTGAGTATTTTCAGATAAAACATCTACATTGGAAGAACACAAATACACAAAGTAAAAGATTTCATCCAAATCATCCAGTGCACCTGCACTGCATGCACCTGCACTTGATGCAGCTGCACTGCATGCACCTGCACCATTTTGCGAATGGTAGAAAAAGGCCAACACCGGAAGCACCTCAAACCAAAAGAAGACAAAGGCACATCCAATTGACATTATAATCCAATTGAGATGTGCTAGTCTTATAATAATCTTTTAAGGAAATTTAAGTGTCATTTGTGTGTTGTAAGCATTTTGATTCTTGTGTTATACTACATCCATCCTAATTTAAGGTTGATCGCTTAAATATAGGTAGAGTTATATTCACAGACATGGTTTATAACTAGAAATCAAGAATCAATAGGGGTAAGTGTTTAATAAAGCCTTTATTAACTAGATTAATAAAAGAAGCTTGTTAATTCCATGTTAAGTCCTAGACATAGGATAACATAGCCCTTAAGATTAAATCAGCAAGTACTTCAAGGTCAAGAGTGAATTTATTTAGCACACCTAGACATAGGAAGCTTGTAAAACAACTTTTGAAATAGTAGCTGAAAAGCACACAACTGATGCAGCTGCATCCAGTGCACCTACACCACGCGAATGCACTTAACACTTAAAAGAGAGTTATTTGATGAAAGCATCTCAACTATATTTCTCCACTGATTTCCTCTCTGTTGTTTATTGTCATTTTAAACTTCATTTCAACTTCAACCAAAACCAAACTTTGTGAGTAGATAGTTGCATTAATTTACATGTCTTCACAACAATACATTAAGAATTATACAATCTCTGTGGGAACGATACTTTACTTCTACTTTATTACTTGTTTGTGACTGTGTACACTTGCACATCTTTTTCACACATCAAGTTTTTGGCGCCGTTGCCGGGGATTGGCAATAATTTTTTCTTATTGTTTTGAAGAAAGTAGATTAGTGTTTATTTTGTTATTCTGTGTTTTGTTTTCTGTGTAGAAACAGGTGCATCTGCACTAGCTTATGCCCAGAGACAAACCACTAGAATTTGAGTTTAATCCAGAGATAGAAAGACAGTTTAGAAGGTTGCGTAGAATCCAAAAAGAAAGGCTGCAAACCAGCAGCAATACCATGTCTCAACAAGGTGAAGGAGAAGGCTCAAGACCAGCCTCAGTCAGAGGTGGTCCTAGATCACAACGAGATGCTGAAGTAGATCACAGGAACCAATTCATTCACATGGGACCAATAGGTATGATTAATGATAGAGATAGAGCTATGAGAGATTATGCTATGTTTGATCATCAAAACATGCAAACAAGCATAGCAAGACCTCACATAGATGCTGTCCACTTTGAATTTAAACCTATGATGTTTCAAATGCTGCAAACAATTGGTCAATATGGTGGATATCCTCATGAGGATCCCCATGAGCATTTAAAACAGTTTTTAGAAATATGTAGTAACTTTATCATACCTGGTGTTAGTGAAGATGCATTTAGACTTAAACTATTTCCATATTCTTTGAAAGATAAGGCTAAATCATGGTTAAATTCATTGGAGCCTAATTCTATTCATGCATGGAATGAAATGGTTGAAAAGTTTTTGTCAAAATATTTCCCACCCATCAAAAATGTCAGAATGAGAAATGATATTACATCTTGTAGACAAAAAGAACAAGAATCATTGTTTGAAGCATGGGAAAGATGGAAAGAACTTTTGAGAAAATGTCCACATCATGGTCTACCAGTCATTATTCAAATGGAAACCTTTTATAATGGTTTAGAACCACAAACTAGAGTAATGCTTGGTGCATCCTCTGGTGGTGTTTTGTTAAATCTTTCCTATAATGAAGCATGTGAACTGATTGATAGAATTGCTACCAATAGTTCTAGTTGGCCTACTGAGAGGGTGAGTGCCCAAAAGAAACCCTTAGGGGTACATGAAATCAGTGAAATCTCTGCCCTATCTGCTCAAGTAGCCTCACTAGCAATTCTGGTTAAAAACCTCAATAGTAACAGTGCACCTGCATCTAGTGCAACTGCACCAGCTGAGAACACTGCAGCAGCCATAGAACAAGCCCCTCCAGGAACAGTAAGTTGTGTCTATTGTGGGGGAGGTCACCTTTATGAGGAGTGTTCTAGCAACCCTGTCTCTGTGAATTTTGTAGGATATAATAAAAATAACAACCCTTACTCTAATACCTATAATGCTGGTTGGAGGAACCACCCAAACTTCAAGTGGAGTAACAATAATGCCAGTACACCTGCACAAAGTGCAGCTGCACCAGCAATTCCACCAGCATTTCAATCTCAGAATTACCAAAGGCCACAACAACAATTTGCTACTGATAACTCCTTAGAAGGTTTGCTTAAAGCTTTCATTAATGAAAATAGAACAGCTAGGCAAGCTCATGAAGCTTCAATCAAAAATTTGGAGAATCAGGTAGGTCAGTTAGCTACTGCTCTGTATCAAAGACCAGCAGGTACACTGCCATCAAATACAGAAGCAAGTCCATCTCAGAGGCGAGGTAAGGAACAGGTAAAAGCTATCTCTCTCAGAAATGGGAAGGATCTTGCAGAACCTTATGAGAATGAAGGTACAGGTAAGGGAGAAAAAAATAAAAATTCTCAAGATGCAGAAGCATCTGATGCATCTGCATCTCATCAAGTACCAACTCCAAGGTTAGTTCCTGAATACCCTCCTCCTCCTTATCCTCAAAGATTAAAAAAGGCACATGAGGAGAAGCAATTCAGTAAATTCTTAGATGTTTTTAAACAATTGCATATCAATGTTCCTTTGCTTGAAGCATTACAACAAATGCCTAATTATGCTAAGTTCATGAAAGATGTCCTTTCAAAAAGGAAAAGATTAGGTGATTTTGAAACTGTTGTCATGTCCAAGGAATGCAGTTCAAATATTACAAAATAAACTTCCAAAAAAATTGAAAGATCCTGGTAGCTTTACCATTCCATTTTCAATAGGCAAGCTCTATACAGGTAGTGCATTGAGTGATCTAGGTGCAAGTATTAACTTGATGCCTAAATCAGTCTTTACACAACTAGGAATTGGTAATGCTAAACCTACAACTGTAACTTTGTCACTAGCAGATAGGTCAATAGCTTACCCAGAAGGAATCATTGAAGATGTACTGGTAAAGGTTGACAAATTTATATTTCCTGCAGATTTTGTTATCCTTGACTTTGTTGCAGATGAAGATGTACCAGTGATTCTTGGAAGACCATTCCTAGCAACAGGAAAAACATTGATTGATGTTCAAAGAGGAGAACTAACCATGAGAGTAAATGATCAAGAGGTGACTTTCAATGTGATGAATGCTATGAAGTATCCTGCAGAGGAAAGAGAAGAATGTTCAGCAATCATCTCTCTTGACCATTTAGTACAAAAACAATTCAACAAGCAGTATGACCACCTCACTAGTGCACTTGCACCAGATGCAGCTGCACTACCAGAAGAAGAATTGTCAGAAAAAGGTATACTGCCAAAGGAAGAATCAACACCTAAGGTATGGGCTAGAACTTATGAATCTCTTAATTTAGAAAATCCCAACCTTAAAAAGACTTTACCATCAGTTGAACAACCTCCTAAACTAGAGTTGAAAGAATTGCCAAAACATTTGAAATATGCTTTTTTAGGAAAAGGTAATACTCTACCAGTGATTATTGTATCTGATCTATCCCTAGATCAGGAGAATGATCTCATAAATACCTTAAAGAAGCGTAAAAAGGCTATAGGTTGGCAAATGGCAGACATAAAAGGAATTAGCCCTTCAATTTGTATGCATAGGATAATTTTAGAAGAAAATTCTAAAAATAGCATAGAAGGACAAAGAAGGCTAAATCCAATTATGAAAGAGGTTGTTAAGAAAGAAATTATAAAATGGCTAGATGCTGGAATCATATACCCCATATCAGATAGTGCATGGGTTAGCCCTGTACAATGTGTTCCTAAGAAAGGGGGTGTAACAGTCATAGCCAATGAAAAAAATGAGTTGATACCAACAAGAACTGTCACAGGGTGGAGAATTTGTATGGATTACAGAAAACTCAATAAGGCCACAAAAAAGGATCATTTTCCTTTACCTTTCATTGATCAAATGCTAGATAGGTTAGCAGGAAAAGAGTTTTATTGTTTCTTAGATGGTTATTCATGTTACAATCAAATTGCAATAGAACCTAAGGATCAACAGAAAACTACTTTTACATGCCCCTATGGCACCTTTGCATTTAGAAGGATGCCTTTTGGTTTATGTAATGCACCTGCCACCTTTCAAAGATGCATGATGTCTATATTTTCTGACTTCATTGAGCAATCAATGGAAGTTTTCATGGATGATTTTTCAGTTTTTGGAGAAACATTTCCTTTGTGTTTATCAAATTTAGAAAAAATTCTCCAAAGATGTGAAGACACCAATCTTGTTCTCAATTGGGAAAAATGCCATTTTATGGTACAAGAAGGCATTGTGCTTGGACATAAGGTATCAAAGAAAGGATTGGAAGTAGACAAGGCTAAAATTGAAGTCATTGACAAATTGCCACCTCCATCAACAGTTAAAGCAATAAGGAGCTTCTTAGGCCATGCTGGCTTCTATAGAAGATTTATCAAAGATTTTTCAAAAATTTCTAAACCATTGTGTAATTTGTTACAACAAGATACACAATTCAACTTTGATGAATCTTGTATGGAAGCATTTCAAAAGCTTAAAAAGGCACTGATAACTGCACCAGTGATAGTAACACCAGACTGGAGCAGGCCCTTTGAATTAATGTGTGATGCTAGTGACTTTGCAGTAGGAGCAGTCCTGGGGCAAAGGTATGATAAAATTTTTCATTCAATTTATTATGCTAGCAAAACCTTAATTGAAGCTCAAATGAATTATACTGTGACAGAAAAAGAACTATTAGCAGTGGTATTTGCATTTGATAAGTTTAGATCTTACTTGGTTGGTACTAAAGTAATTGTCTATACTGATCATTCTGCCATCAAGTACTTGCTTGCAAAGAAAGATGCAAAACCAAGGCTAATTAGATGGGTTCTCCTCCTTCAAGAATTTGATCTTGAAATCAGAGATAAGAAGGGGGTGGAGAACCAAGTAGCTGACCATTTATCTAGATTAGAAAATGAGAATGCAGTACACAAGAAATCAAGGAGAATTTTCCAGATGAAAAATTGTTAGCAATAACCTCATCTACATCCAGTGCAGCTGCACTACATGCAGGTGCACCACATGCAGATGCACCATGGTGTTGCACCCCGAAAAAAATCCGGATTGGACCTTTCATCGTACAACGTGAAAATTTGTGAAGCCGCCATCAACATTTTTTATTTAGGGACCAAAACATTGAAAAAGGGTCCTTTTTAAGGCGGGTGGTCCTTTGAGAACTAGAGATGTAGGTTCGGGGGTCGGTTAGGTGTGGGGAAGGTATTAGCATCCCACACCTCCTTTCTACCGAAAGGGAACCTTTAACTTGATGTGCGGTTTTGACAGAGTTGATTTGAAACAATTCGTTCTACTTCTTTTTTATTTGAGAAAAGTGTTTTTGAAAACGGGGGAAAAGAAGAATCTTTTTATTATTTTTTAAAAGTGTGCTTGACGGGATGTGACCCGCTCCTACGTATCTCCCGGTGCGATGGAGAATTCAAAGCTTACGTAGTTCTCTTTAGTCGAGAAACTTTGGTGCTTTTTTTTATTGTAGGGGTTCTCGGTCCTGAACTGTACAGTTCACTAGACCTAAAACAACAAACATCCTCGCCTGTACAGACGACGTGCCCCCTACTTTTCGAGAATGGTTTGAATTACTTGAAGAAAAGGATTTGTTGTGAGGTTGATTACTTTTATTTGAGCAAGTATCTTAGGCTCGCACGAACTGTACAGCTCGCTAACCCTAAGACGCTAACCGATCCCGGATGTACATCCGATTTGATTCCTTACTCATTTTTTTTTTAAAAAAGGGTTCAAGTTGTTAATTACTTGTTTTAATTCTCATAAGTATCCCAAGATGTTTGAGCTGTACAACTCCAATCTTAGGACGCTAGTCAACACCGGCCGTACGTCCGACTTGACTCCTTATGAATTTTCAAAAAGGTTTGTTGTTGATCTTTGAAAAAATTTGATTGCTATAGAAAACAATTTGAAGAAAAGTTTTAATTTGAAAAATAATTTGGAAAAAGAAATGACTTGAAGAAGAGAGGAAGAGAATTGGAGGGTGATATTGATCACAAAAGTTTGTTGGGATGGCGTGGCATCCAAAAGAAAAAGAAGTATAGAATTCAAATCAATTTCCAAATCAAGAACCAAAGTGTAAACTTTAACAAGTTGCAAGCAAAACAATCAACAATGCAAGCGTAAGCATATACCTTAACCATTACTACACTGGTGCACAAGAATGACGCTTAGTCATCTAACATTTAATGGCCATGAACATGCAAGATCAACATTAACCAAATAGATTGCAAGAATAGGCACACAAATAGATAATGCAAAAGTTTAATTCAAATAGGCATCAACACAAGATAAAACACAAGGTTGAATCCCTTTTGGTAATCCTTGACATTTGAGACAATGCACAAAGGCATAAGTGTCTAGTCCTTTTACCAAATCATCAACATTAAAGCATAACATTGACCTAGAAAGAACATCACATTTGCAAGACCAAAAGTGACCAAAAGAGAGCAATAACAAGTCATTTTGTAGCCAAAATTGATTAATCAAGTTAGAGAACTAGCATTTGCATTTTTAAACAAGAATTGCACAAAGGAAGTTGAATCATCTTAGGCAATCCTCAACATTTAAAGTGAAGTGCCTAAGGCACAAGTGTGAGTCCTCTTGCCAATCATCAACATAGAATAATTTGCAAGCAAAGTACATAACAACCAACATCAAAACAATTTGAGAAATCATTTTACTCACAATTGCAAACCCTTTTCACAAAGAAATAACAAAAACCCTATCTTATTAGAAACTTGCGAACCAAAACATAACCAAACAACAAATTCATTCAACAAATACACAAAATCAAGCGAGCAAATGACACTAACAAGACTTAGGAACATTTATTCACAAGATCCAAGCAATCAAACACCAAAATCAACAACTATTCATATTTTTTTGATTTTTGTGAAAATAAGAAGGCATGAAAAATGAATATTTGGAAAATCAAACAACATGTTTGGACATGGGAACTTCAAAATCAAGCCTCAATAACAAGATTGCATAAAGAAATGCATCAAAACTCGATTAAACCTATTTTATGCTAAGGGTGCGAAACATTCATAGCTTCCTAACACAATTTTATTTCACAAAATGCAACAAACAAAATGATAACAACACAAATCACAATTTATTCAAGGGTGAGAAGCAATCTCAAACACCCAAGCCTCCCTAAGTGCTTGTCAAAATGTTTGAGATACCTCTCTGTTTGCTGGTGTTTTTAGCAAACAATCACTAGTTTTATTAGAAGGTTTGTGAGATCAAACTAGAAAAATCTCAAAGCAATTGCCTTTGAATTGCGCGTGATTTGTGTTTCAGAAAATGAAGAAAAGGGGACGATTTGCAATGATTAACAGAATTGAAAAGAAAAGAAGCAGTAAATGGTGCATGAATTGTAAAGAAAAGACAAATAAATTGCATTGAATTGTAAAAGTGGTACACGATCACGTACAGCGATTCTTCCACTCGTTTTTTGCTCTGGCTTGGAAGTTAGAGTTTCAGGAATCGGGTTGTGTATTGTGATTTGCGACCCCTGTTTCTTCTCAGAAACTACTATTTATACAAAGGAAACGAGGGGGAAAAACTGAACTAAGTAACTGCCTAGAAATTTGAAAATTAATAACTGCTACTCCTACTTTCGACCAGAACCGCTCTATCACGCTTCGACCAACTGCTAGTCTTCAGCGCATAACTGCTCTGTTTTCTGTCTGTCGAAAGCTTGTGTCCATTTTCCTCTCTCTTGCTTTTGCTTCCCCGGAAACTTGTCGAGTTTACCTTGCGCATGACCATTTTCTCTGTCGAAATAATTTGGTCTTTGTCGAAATATAAGTCAGGCCTTGTTGACCATTTTCAATGAAGCATGTCGAAATTATAGGCTAACAAATTGCCCCCCAAAAATGTCTTTTTCGACTGAACTTGAGGAGCAAGAAGAGAAAGAACATTTTTGAATTCACCATCGAAATAGACTTTGCACTTGAGTAAAATAGCTGTATACCTGATGTCACCACTGTTAAGTGTTGTTGACGTTACTCCTATATTGGTGTATTACGTGGCCTTCAACGTTCTGCTTATAATTCTGACAATGCTCATATTGCAATCACAACTTCTTTTGAATGCCACGTACTTACGCTTTCTTTATCTTTATTCTAGCGTTATTTTAACTTCTTGCAACGTTGGCTTATACTTTTTCAAGTATTTGCCATTTATACGCAAAATTCTTTCATCAGCGCCAATCTCTTTGACCTCATATGCGCCGTTTGAATAAACTTGTAAAATTTTAAATGGTCCTTCCCAACTTGGGGACCATTTACCAAAGACTCTATCTTTTTTATCCATAGGCAATAGGACCTTCCACACTAGATCACCTGAATCAAAGGCTTTAAACTTAACTTTTTTGTTATAAGTTTTAGCTACCCTCTCTTTTTGTCGAATAAGCATATCTAAAGCTAATAACCTTTCTTCGTCTAAATCAACCAATTCATCAAGCATCATATTCCAATAATAATCAGAGGGAATCTCCCACTGCCTTTGAATTCTTGTTGATTGTAGACAAATTTCAACAGGCAACACTGCATCGTGTCCAAATGTTAGCCTATAAGGAGTAGTGTTGATAGATTCTTTGGGTGAATTTCGACAAGCCCATAATGCTTGATCAAGGGTATTATGCCAATTTTTTGGTTTCTGCCCAACATGCTTTTTAATCAAATTAATAATAACTTTATTGGCAGCTTCTACTTGTCCATTGGCTTGCGCATAATATGGTGTCGAAGTTAATAACTTAAAACCATTTTCAGAAGCAAATTCTATCATTTTTCTACCAGTGAAAACTGATCCTTGATCTGTAGTAATGGTTTCTGGAATTCCAAACCTATAAATGATATGATTTTGAATAAACCTTATCACTGTTTCTTGATCAACATTGGCTAAAGGTATAGCTTCAACCCATTTGGTGAAGTAATCAATTCCCACAAGGATATATCTATGGCCCTTCGACGAAGTTGGCTTTATCTCTCCAATCACATCTAGAGCCCAACCTCTAAATGGCCAAGGTTTGATTATGGCATGCAATTCATTTGCAGGTACATGTTGTATCCCAGCATGCTTTTGACACTCTTGGCATCCCTTAGCAAATTCTATGCAATCTTTCAGCATAGTTGGCCAATACATTCCTTGTCGAAATAATAACCACTTCATTTTGTGGCCTACTTGGTGTGAACCACATGCTCCACTATGTGTATCAGAAACTGCTAAATATGCCTCATTTTCACTAAGACATTTTAATAGTACTCCTTCAGGAGTCTTTTTAAACAATTCGTTTCCAATTATCACATAGCTCAAAGCTCTGTATTTTACCTTTTTATTGGTATTTCTTGTGGGATTTTGCAAATATTCCACAATAGGCCTTCGCCAATTATTATTGGTCATATTGTCAAGAGCAAAAGTTTCTGCTAAGTCAAAGTCACCAAAAAATTGACGTTTTTCGACAACGACTAGTTCCTCGTTTGCGTTTGTTGCCCCCCCAGTTTTTGGTGTTGACAATAGTGACGAAGAATAGTCATTAGAAATGATTTTATCCTTTATTTCAATTAACTCTTCCAGGCTTTGTTTTGAAACTTTATAGCCTGAAGCAATTTGTGCCAATTCATTTGCCACTTGATTATCAATTCGTGGTAAATGTTCTAAGTGAACAGACTCAAATCTTTTTAACAAAGCATTGGCAACAACAAAGTATCTGATAAGGTGCTCTTTAATGCATTTGTACTCTTTTGTCAACTGTTTGACAACCAACTCAGAGTCACCTTTTATTTCGACATGACTTGCCCCCAGCTCAAGTAAAATTTCAAGGCCTACTATTAAAGCCTCATACTCAGCTTCATTATTGGAACAAACATCTCGAATTTTAAACTTATACTTCGTTGGAATGTTAGTAGGAGATATTATTAAAATACCAATCCCAACTCCATGTTTATGGCTTGAACCATCAAATTAAGTACAACCTCCAAGGATATACGTCTACAAAACTTAATGTTTCTTTGACAACAGAATGGTCTACTATAAAATCAGCAACCACTTGTCCTTTAATTGATTTTAGAGGTTGATAAGTTAAGTTGTATTCGGACAAAGCCAAAGCCCATTTACCAATTCGGCTATGCATTATTGGTTTCGACAGCATATGCTTAATAACATCAAAATGCGAATAAACAGAAACATCAGCTGGTTTTATATATTGCTTTAACTTTGTACACGAGAAATACAAACAAAGGCACAACTTTTCTATAGGAGTGTACCTCGTTTCGGCATCATTTAAGACCCTACTGAGGTAATAAATGGCTCTTTCGACACCACTATCATCCTCTTGTGCTAACATGCTACCTATTGTTCTATCAGAAGCTGCTATATACAATTTGAGCACTTTGTGTTTAATAACAGGCAGCAAAATTGGTGGTTTCATCAAATAAGACTTGATTTCGTCGAAGGCTGCTTGATGCATTGGTTCCCATTTGAACTCTTCTTCCTTCTTCAGTCTTAACAATGGCGAAAAAACTTGTGTTTTGCCACTTAGATTTGATATAAATCTTCGAAGGAAATTGATTTTTCCCAGCAACGACTGAAGCTCCTTTTTGGTCGAAGGGGCCTTCGTTTCCATAATTGCCTTAGTCTTATTTTGATTGATTTCAATGCCTTTTTTGTGTACTATAAAACCCAAGAAATCACCTGCACGTACACAAAAGGCACATTTTAATGGATTTATTTTCAATCCATATTTCCTCATTCTTTCAAAAGAACGGCGAAGATGGTCTAAATGACCACTTTCTGAGGAAGATTTAACCACCACATCATCTATGTATACTTGCATAAAATCATCAATAAAATCATGAAACATAGAATTCATGGCCCTCTGATATGTAGCACCAGCATTCTTTAAGCCAAAGGGCATTACTACCCATTCATAAACACCCAATGCCCCTGGACATCTAAAAGCAGTTTTCGACACATCCTCTTCAGCAATGAAGATTTGATTATACCCAGAATAACCATCGAGCATACTAAGAAAATCAAATCCTGCTGCTGAATCTATTAGCATTTCTGCCACAGGCATTGCGTATTCATCCTTGGGAGTTGCATTATTTAAATCCCTAAAGTCTATGCAAACTCTAAGAGTCCCATTTTTCTTTATTACAGGAACTATATTGGCTAACCATTCGACATACCTGGCAGTTCTGATGAATTTGTTTCTGAATAGCCTTTCGATTTCCTCTTTGATCTTAGCCAACACTTGAGGAGCAAATTTTCTTGGCACTTGCTTCACTGGTTTCTTCCCTGGTCGAATTGGTAATTGCATTTCCACTACTTCTCGACTTAACCCAGGCATTTCGTCGTAATCCCAAGCAAAGCAGTCTTTGAACTCCCTTAGCAATGTGATGACTTGGGTTTTTAGAGAAGCATCAATATTCGCACTAATATAAGTTGGCCGTTTTATTGAGCCATTTCCCAAATCAACTTCTTCTAACGGGTCTTGAGCTTGCATATGCTTTGCCGAATCTCTAGGATCCTTTTCAAAACCTAATGGATCATCATCATAAATGCAGTCAAGTCTTTCATCTATGACTATGCCATTTCCTTCATGTAACTCACTGGCTTCGACAGCCATTGTTTGTTGAATAATTTCGGCCTCCATAGCCGTAATTTTGTCCCATGCATTGGGCACTGACATAAGAACATTTTCAAGAACCAGTGTTCCACCCCGTTGGTCGAAGAACACCATCAGGATAAACACTATCATCTCCCATTATTTCTCTTTCCCAAACAAAACCATAATTTGGGTCAAGATGAACTGAGGCAAGAACATTATCCGCAGGAACATATGCCTCATTAGAAGATGAACATGGCGCGATCTTCGCCATTTGTTTCTCAAAATTTTCCTTGGTAATTTGGTTCACATCAGCACGGAAGTAGCTCTGATCGGCTTCAACATACTCTACCAAACCATCTTCCTTCCACATCACTAAACGTTGATGCAAAGTTGAAGGGACAACACCAACTCCATGGATCCACTCTCTACCAAGGAGTAAATTAAAATTCGCTTTAGAGGCTATCACTAAGAACAATGTAGTCCTCTTTATGGAACCAACGATTAAGTCCACCTCAATGGCCCCCAAAGAATGGCCAGTTTTGCCTTCATAGTTGCTTAAGACAATGTTATGTGGCCTGAGGTCAGTATCGAACTTACCAATCTTCTTCAAAAGACCATGTGGCATTAAATTCACTGCAGCTCCACCATCCATTAACACTTTGTTAATTCCAACACCATTGACTTTGGCTTGGACATACAGGGGTTTCAAGTGGTTTTGCATACTCATATCTGGCTTCTCGAAGGTAGCCATTTGGTCTTCGACACAACCATTGTTCATCACATAGTAACACATTGGCTTATGATGAGCCATATCCTCTGTAAAATCCTCTTCAACATCATTTGGTACTGTGATAACATCGTACTCAAGAGGCAGTATTGATACCACATTGCAAACAACATCGAAATCATCTTCAGAATCATCAAAATCAGACTCCATGTCTTCATCCATGTCGAAATCAGCATTCTTTTCTTTCACTGTTGACAATGGAGGAAATATTCTTTCAAGAGCAGGCCTTCTTGGCTTTTCTGTTACTACAGCCTTGCCTTTGGCCTTATTCGCTGCACACACATGACTAGCAACATCAGCATTCCTCTTTGTGGCAACTTCAGCTTTGTGAACCTCACTCTTCGCCACTATCATGCTGCGTGGAACTTGATTAATGTCAATCGTACTGCGTGGAACATGGTTATTAGCCAAATGACTTGGAACCTTGTTAATGTCAAAGTGTGCCTTCTTCTTCTGTTGTCTTTGGTAACGACGCCACTGTGTTCTAGTCATGGGGTTCTTACCCTTATAGTTATTCTTATAATTAAACTTAACAGCATTCGTATCTGGCCTGACAGCTTTAGCACGTTGATTATTGGGCACCCACCCTTCAACAGGAGCACTAGCACTTGGGACAAAGGATTTATTTGTTGACAGCTTCAAATACCCTTTCGCTGAGGACTTCTCCTTAGCAAATTGTCGTTTGCTTGTTGAAGGCTTTGTTGACACATTAGCCTTATAGCCAGGAAGATCTCCTTTTGCAAAGTCAAATTTCGGCCTGTTATCAAGCCATTTTCTTTTACGTTGTTGTTGATCCTGATAACCTTCGACAGCTTTAGCTGCTTCTTTGTCGAAGACAGCGCTGCACCTTGGGCAAAGCATAACTTCAGAGTTATTCCACTTACACCGATTGAGGAAATCTATCAATTCTTCCTCAGCCTTTGGATACACAGCATGTATCTTCCCATCATATTCTTTTAGGGTCACTTCCTGTTTCTTACCTTCAGCATACATAAAACCTTTTAATTTTTCGGTGGTAGTCTTGACACACTTAGGAGGGTCTGCCATTTGAGCATCCACCATGCCTACATCAGCTTCGACAGGTTCAGAATACATAGCTTCAGCCTTAGGCAATGGATCAACATCAATCTGCATAGGAGCTTTCATTTTCTTATCAGCAAATTTGAGTCTTCCTTCGTCAACTGCTTTTTGCACAATATCCCTGAAGAGCACACAACGGTCAGTGTTATGTCCCAAAAAGTTATGGAACTTACAATAACCCTTTTTCTTTCTTTGGTCAAGAGTTGGTATTTTAAGGCCTTTAGGCACTAATATTTGACCATCAGTTACTAAAAGATCAAAAATTTCATCACATTTAGTAACATCAAAAGTATAAGTCTTAGGCATAAATCTATCATTCTTAGGCTCTACAGGGTTATTCCCATTCGCAGGCCTTAATAATTTACAGGTATAAGGAGGACCAGGCTTAAGTTCAGCCACGTCTATCTCCTCTTCTTCGACATTACTATATGTAACGTCGAATTCTTCTTCGACATATGCCACTTTTTCTTTTTTATGATACCTATTCGACCTAGATTTTTCCTCTCTAAGCCTTTCAACTTGTCGAACTCTATCAGCCAAATGCGCCATATCTCGCAAATGAGATGTGTCTAATTTCTTTCTAATTGAGTAATCAAGGCCACCAGCAGCCATTTCGACAAGCTCATGTTCAGGGACTTGTGTGAAGCAACGAGATTTCAACAGCCTAAATCTGTTTAAGTAATCATCAATAGTTTCAGGCATTTTGCGCCGAACACTAGCCAATTCTTTAAGACTAATTTTCGATTGGCCCATGTAAAACTGTGCATGGAATGCCTTTTCTAATTTCCCCCATGTGAACATAGAACCAGGGGGTAAGGTCGTGAACCAAGTGAAAGCATTTTTAGTTAGAGAATTTGGAAAGTATTTCATCTTCAAATTCTCATTTTGCGCTAAGTCCCCAGCCTCAGTCAAGAAACGAGCAATGTGTTCGACTGTGGACTCATTTGTATCACCACCAAACTTAGTAAACTTGGGAACTTTCCATCCCCTTGGTAACTCAGTTTGTAATACGTATTCACATAATGGTGATACGAAGTTAGGCCTTTGTAAACCTATGTTAAGGCCATTTTGCGCCAAAATAGTTTCGACTAAAGTAGCTATATTGTTTTCTGCGCCAACATTGTGTTGTTGCACTTGTCGAACAATTTCATCAGCGTTCTGGTGTCTATTTACCAAAACTACTTCAGGGACGTGGTTTACTGCCCCTTGTAGTTCGCCTACAATTGTGGACGCTTCGACTGCAACTGCTTCTTGGGGGTTAACTGGCGACGCATTACCCGCAATAATAGGAACTTGCCTATTATTAACCGCTGGAGCCCCAAAGAAATCTGCAATCCTACTCATCTGATTTGCCAACATTTGGTAACTGTTATTGGTATTTTGAATCAATGGATTGAAAACTGTACCAATTTGTTGGGTAAGCATATTAACCATATCGTGATTACTCTCGTCTACTTGCTGTCTTAAGGCCAACAAAGACGTATTGGTTAATGCTGGGGGATTCCGACCAAATACACTCTCAGAAGAGACATGTGTAGGGGAAAAGGTCGAAATATGTGGCATTCCAGTAGGCATGCCATACATTCCCAAAGGAAATGGGGGTAGATGCACGTTATTCAAACGTGGGTCTAAACCGTTTCCCATTGCCATGTAAGGGCTATGAAGCCCTGCACTTAACGGCAAAGACATAGGCAAAGATGCCATTTCTGACTGCGTTGAACCAACATTAGTCATTGATAATGAAGGAACGGTTGTTGACGATGATGGTCCTGCGCTAATGCTCGCAGAATCCATTGTTGTTCCTTGCCCTTGTGAAACCACAGGGTTGGAACTAGACGCATTATTCGTACTAGAACGAACCATTTTACCACTTCTTAAGTGCATACAACAGCGAATACAAATAAGAGAGTACGAAAATGAACAAAATCAAAGGCAAAGTCCCACCGGGCGTGCCAATTTGTTTGTTGGTGTTTTTAGCAAACAATCACTAGTTTTATTAGAAGGTTTGTGAGATCAAACTAGAAAAATCTCAAAGCAATTGCCTTTGAATTGCGCGTGATTTGTGTTTCAGAAAATGTAGAAAAGGGGACGATTTGCAATGATTAACAGAATTGAAAAGAAAAGAAGCAGTAAATGGTGCATGAATTGTAAAGAAAAGACAAATAAATTGCATTGAATTGTAAAAGTGGTACACGATCACGTACAGCGATTCTTCCACTCGTTTTTCGCTCTGGCTTGGAAGTTAGAGTTTCAGGAATCGGGTTGTGTATTTTGATTTGCGACCCCTGTTTCTTCTCAGAAACTACTATTTATACAAAGGAAAAGAGGGGGGGAAACTGAACTAAGTAACTGCCTAGAAATTTGAAAATTAATAACTGCTACTCCTACTTTCGACCAGAACCGCTCTATCACGCTTCGACCAACTGCTAGTCTTCAGCGCATAACTGCTCTGTTTTCTGTCTGTCGAAAGCTTGTGTCCATTTTCCTCTCTCTTGCTTTTGCTTCCCCGGAAACTTGTCGAGTTTACCTTGCGCATGACCATTTTCTCTGTCGAAATAATTTAGTCTTTGTCGAAATATAAGTCAGGCCTTGTTGACCATTTTCAATGAAGCCTGTCGAAATTATAGGCTAACACTCTCACCAACAACAATCAACAAATCAACAATATACCAACACTAAAATGCATGAATATGGTAGGATGCAAGATTAGAAACATGATTTTTACATTTTGATGCAAAAAAACTTAGTGAATGATGCAAGAGTTTTGAGGTGTACCTTGAATCCAAGCTAATAAATAAAGAGTATGAAGAGAAAACCCACAAATCCACTAGATCTTCACCAAAACCTTGCGCAACTTGCCTTGTTCTTGAGATTGGATGATGAACACTTGAATCTTGGTAGAAGAGATGGATGATATATGAAGTAGGAGTTAATATGAGATGGAAAATGGAAGTGAAATGAAGAAAAATGGAGGAGGGAATGGTTGTTGGTGGTTTCGGCCAAAGGAGGAGAGGAGAGGAGAGGTTTGTGTGCTAGGGTTTTGTGAATGAATTGTGAGGCCAAAAAAAAGGTGTCTATGTGAGATGAGGTTTCTAAGGTATATATAGAGAGCAACTAGGTTTAAGGGTATTTAGGTCATTGTGCATCTCATCTCACTCTAGGATTGCATTTAAAATTTGAATGGAGGGTGAGGATTGAAACACACATGATGAGGGACAAAAAAAATGCAAAATGAGAGGGAAATGAAGGGGGGTGAATTCGAAATAGCAAGGGAGAGTGGTGCCCAAGTTTTGCAAGTTGTCATCTTGTACTATTGTACTATTATATGACCATTCTATTATCCCTTCATTTTTGATTATTCTTCTTAGGATAATTGTACAAAAATACACCCAATTTAGGCCACATACTAGGAATCTTAGGAATATGCCATTTTATGAGATCACTATGACCAAAAATATCATAAAAACCTCATCTTGAAATTTTTGTAGAATATTCCTTTTTGATGCCTTTTTTGAATTTGAATTTTTATGCAAATGCGTGCATGTATGCGCAAAAAAAAATATATGACCAAAATACCCTTTGCCCTAAAAACATTTTTTTGTCCAAAAATGCATTTCCAACCTAAAAAAAAACCTAGAATATGCACAATGCTCTTCACACTTTTCAAAATAATGCCACACTTCTCAATTTATTTATTTTTGTTGAGAATTAGGGTTTTGACCTAGGCGGACAAAATTAGGGTATGACACATGGTATGCTGACATTGTTAATTACCTTGTGAGTAAAGTTGTACCAGTGGACATGAGCTATCAACAGAAGAGGAAATTCTTTCATATAGTAAAACAATACTATTGGGATGAACCTTATTTATACAAGATGTGTCAAGATCAAATAATGAGGAAGTGTGTATCAGAAACAGAAAAACAAGCAGTGCTCCTGCACTGTCATGCTGCACCTTATGGAGGTCATTTTGGAAGTCATAGAACAGCTGCTAAGGTATTACAATCAGGTTATTTCTGGCCTACTTTGTTTAAAGATGCTTATTCTTTGGTTAAAACTTGTGATAAATGCCAAAGGAGTGGAAATATATCTGCTAGACATGAAATGCCCAGAACCAATATTTTAGAAATTGAACTTTTTGATGTTTGGGGCATGGATTTCATGGGGCCATTTCCACCTTCTTTTGGAAATCAATATATTTTAGTAGCTGTTGATTATGTTTCTAAGTGGATTGAGGCAGTAGCACTACCTAACAATGATGCCAAATCAGTTAGTAAACTTTTACAGAAAAACATTTTTACAAGATTTGGCACCCCAAGAGCTATCATCAATCATGAAGGTTCTTATTTTTGCAATAGACTCATTGAAAATCTTCTTGCAAAATATGGGATCAAACATAAAATTGCTACTGCCTATCATCCACAAACAAGTGGACAAGCTGAACTATCCAATAGGGAAGTTAAAAGAATGCTTGAGAAAATGGTAGGACCAAATAGGAAAGATTGGTCTTTACATTTAGATGAAGCATTGTGGGCATATAGAACTGCATTTAAAACACCATTAGGAATGTCCCCCTATAGGTTAGTTTATGGCAAAGCATGCCATTTACCTGTTGAGTTAGAAAACAAATCTTATTGGGCCATAAAAAAGCTGAACTTTGATCTCAATAAAGCAGGTGAAGAAAGGTTTTTGGAACTAAATGAGTTAGAAGAATTTAGACATTTCTCATATGAAAATGCTAAAATTTATAAAGAAAAAACCAAGTTATGGCATGATAAAAAAATTCAGAGGAGAGAGCTTAAGGAAGAAGGATTGGTCCTGTTATATAATTCTAGGTTGAAATTATTCCCTGGAAAATTAAAGTCAAGATGGTCAGGACCCTTCCAACTAGTTAAAATATACCCTCATGGTGCAGTGGATTTATATGATGCAAAATCAGATACCACTTTCAAAGTGAATGGTCAGAGAGTAAAAATGTACTATGGTGAGCAAGTAGTGAGAGATAAAGGCACCACTTATTTCAAGAATCCTTGAGAAAGAAATAAAAAAATAGTCAGGCTGTAAAGACTCTTAACACAAGCGCTTGTGGGAGGCAACCCATAACTTTTTGATAAATATTAGTATTTTTTTGTGCAATTTGATGGTTTTTCAAGTGTTTTGTAGGATACAGGTATTGGTGAAAATCCACTGTTTTAGGCACTTACATCCTTCACTCAAAATTACATAGGAGAATAATTTTCAAAAATTGCCAGCACATCAGAGAAGTAATCATGACCAATGCCTAAGATGATGTGCTGTTACACCTAGTGTAACACGTGTCTTATGGCATGATAACCCACTTAAACCTAAACGGCTACTTAGCCATCACATCAATCCCCATTAACCTCTCCTCAATCCGATTTTAATAACCCACTACCCCATTAATCTAACCGTTACTTCCACCTCTCTCTCAAAAAAATCGTAAAATCATCCCAAAACTCTCATAAACACAAAACTTCTGAAACCATCCCAAAACTTCAATCATCTCTAACCTCTAGCAAATCAAACCCAGAAACTTGAAATCTTTCAAATCAAAATGGTGAGAAAGCAATCTGCTACCAAAACTTCTGGCAGTCATGCCTCAGTTGCAGGAGCATCATCAAAACCAGTTTCAAAGACAACTTCCGCAACTGCCATTGACGAAGAAAGCTCACATTTCTGGACAATGAACATGCTACCAGAACGAGGGTATAATTTAGCCAAAGCAAGCCAATCTTTCCTCTCAACAGTGGAAAATCTCAAATGGGAACTGTTTGTGCAACACAGGACCTATTACATCGAGCAATTGGTCAGAGAGTTCTATGCAGGTATTCAAGATACCAAAGGAGGTAAAATTATCCCTCACTCCATTGTTAGAGGTAGAAAGGTATTCTTTGATTCTGAAAGGATTAACAATCATTTCATGTTGATTTGTGACTCTGAGGATTTTGAAAACAAAGTTAAACATTTTGGAAAAAAGGAAATGACTAAGGTTATGTCTAGAATTGCTGTTCAAGGGGCTCCTTGGGAGAAGTTTACACACACTGAATTTAAAATGAAAAGTAGATATTTGATTCCATAATTAGGAAATTGGCATTTATTCATTGATGCCTCTATCCTCCCTACTTCACACACTTACACATTGACTAAGGAGAGATTGCTTCTCCTAGATGCAATCTTGACTGAAACCAATGTTGACATAGGTAGAATTATTTCAAGAAAAATATTGGATTTTGCTGTGAAAGATTCTGGATATCTGTTCTACCCTTGCTTGATCACTGAGTTGTGTAGAAAACAATGAGTTAATATGACTGAAACAGAACAACTACAAAGGAAGTTTCCCCCTGGTGCACTCACTGCAAATTTCAAAGAAAAGAAGAAACAAGAGGTTGGTACAGTGATGCAGAAGCACTTAGTGCAGAAAATGAAGGCAGTATGGAAATTTCAGGATGACCAGCATGATTGGCTCCAACTCAGGTTGAGAGAGATATCTGACAAGGAAACTCAATTGGAAATTCCAATTTTTCCAAAATGGGTCTTAGAAGAAGGTGAACAGGAAGACTTAGAAGAAGAGCAAGAGGAGAGTGAGAAGGAGAAAAGAAAACCAAAAAGAAAGAGAGGAGGTAAGAAAGATATGAAGGGAAAGAAAAAATTCAGTGAGGAAGAACCTATAGTAGAGAGTGAAGAAGACACTGAGGAGGATGAGGATCTGCAGAATGTGGTAAACCAGATAGACAAGGATGAGGAGGAAGATGAAGAAGAAACTGACTTTGAGGAGGAAGAAGTTGAAGAAGAAATTACTATGGAACAGGTGGCAAGACAAAAGTATGCTAAAAGAACAAGAAGGCAACAACAACCACCATCATCACCCAAATCACCACATCAAAAATCACCTCATCAGAAATCACCATCCACACACACCTCACCACCTAGACAACAGTCACCTACACCTACTCAAAATCACCCTGAACCAGAAAGTGACAACCCCACAAATGATCCATCAGAATCAGAATTTCAACCAAAAATTCCAACAAAACAAACCTCAACTGGCCCAATCATCACCCCTGTGGACTTAACAATTGAAAAAGAAACTGTTTTGCAGGTTATTGAAGAAAATATGCCTGATGAAAAAGAAACAAGTTCAGAGGAGAAAAGAACTGAAGAACCGGATGAACCAGCATCTGATGCACCTGCATCTCATGCAGGTGCATCCCAACAAGTGCCTACGGTGACTGCCATTTCAACTGACCCCAATGCTACAATTGAACTTGTGCTGCAGGAACTTGATGCAAAGAGGAGGGAAGAAATGAGCAACACCCAGAAATTCTTTAAAAAGGCAGTTGAAGTTACAAGGAATGAGAAGGAAAACCCTAAGGCAAGTAAAGGTGAAGTTGTTAGTGAAGGTAAAGCTGCAGAGAAGCTTCCCCAGGAAAATCCAAAGGCAACAGATGCAGGAACAATTAAAGAACCTACCAAAGAAGACCAACCTGAAGCTGCTAAAGACCCAGAGCAACCAGCCATGGAGGAGAATGTTGCTGTTGACAAACTAACTGATGCAGCTGCACTGGAAAATCTTGCAGAAACAGCAACAACAGTGAAGGGAGAAGTGAAGGGAGCAGCTGCATTAAAGCCACAGGAGCCAAAGACAAAGAAACTGAAGGTCAAGCATGCTCCAATCAGATCCAGCTCAAGGCTTAGGACTGGAGCCAAGAAAGAGTAAACTTTTAATGTTGTTTATTATGTTTTGCTATATTTTACTACTATGTTTACTCTGATAGAGTCCCATCCCACATGTATTAACCCCCCTCCCCATTTTGAACAATTTCTGCTATTTTGGCTACTCAACTTAGAGCAGTGAGGACACTGCTCACTCTTAAGTTGGGGGAGGAGAACTTCATGAAAACATTATGCATGTGTGGTAGTATGTTTTATTATAACTAAATGTGTTGTTTTAGTATCTGTATTAGTATTTATGTCTATGTTCAAAATGTTGTTTTCAAAAGTCCATCTTTCAAAAACAGCAGCTATAATTAGGATTTGATGATTTTGAAGCATGATCAGCTTAAATTTCTTTTCCACTGAAACTTTGCATGGCTTGATTGAATCAATTTTCAATGATGAAGAAGAGAAAAAGAAAAGGCCCATGATTTTTCAAAAATAACCAAGGTTATTATCACTCCACCACATGAACTGAATTTCAAAAGGAACCTTGCTATTTTTTAAAAAAGCTATCTGATGCAAGAGGAAATTTTTAGAAAGCTAAGGTCAAAAACAAATTTTTAGTAAAAATATAGAAGAGCATAAAGACTTAAGTTTGGGGGAGTTTTCATGAATACAAAGGTTATGGTATGAAAAATTTAGAGTGGTCAATACTAGGGGTGTTCAAAACCGAACCAACCCAATAGAAAACCGCAAACCGAACCAACCCAAACCGAAAACCGCAAAAAACCGCAAACCGCAAAATCTAATCGGTTTTATTTTCAATCAACCGTTTGGACCGCGGTTTTTGTTCCACCAACCGAACCAAACCAAACCGAACCGCAAGTAACATTAGAGCTTTATCGACTTACAATCTTACTTACTAACGTACTAGCCCAACTCCAACTAAAACTCAACTCTCACTCACTTAATAGCCCAAATCCAATTAATTCTTTGACTCACTTACAAACAATCCATTTTGTTATGCTATATTTAAGAATTACAATAAAACATTTAATTCAACTTCTTTTAAACATGACCGTAGCTATATTAAAAGAATTAAAAGAGAGTAATTCATATACTACATATATTTGAGCAGATATTTTCTTAAAGATTTATGTTAACCGTTTTTTATGTTAGTTAATTTTAACTCCGTTTTAAATTATATTTTGTCTTGGAAAAAACCGAATCAAACCGCGGATTGGTTTGGTTTGGTTTGGTTTGGTTTTATTTAAGGAAGTCAACCGAACCAAACCAAACCGCATGTAGTTTTAACTTGCGGTTCGGTTCACTTTTTGTCTCAAAACCGAACCAAACCGCACCGCGAACACCCCTAGTCAATACAATAGGTTAGCCCAAATACTACCAAAAATTACTCAAAAAGCTATATTGCCTGAGTCATTAAACTGTACCTGTTCCAATAGTGCATTTGGTCAAGAAAAAGAAGAAAAGAAGACAGAACTGACCAAAGAAAAAAAAGTATGCATAAGGAGGTCAGTGAGGAGGGCAATATGTGCAACAAATATTCAAAAGTAGTATCCAGTGCAGCTGCACTTAATGCACCTGCATCGTCAAAATACAAGTGCACCTGCACTGAAGAAAAGTGATGCACCTGCACTGAAGAAAAGTGATGCACCTGCACCTCATGCATTTGCATCAAGAAAAAGAACCACCAAAAATAGAAAAATTGTATTGATCCAACAGTTTTGAAATACCCACTCAAGCCCTTTGTTGTACTTAAAGCCCTTCAAGTCTTGGGAATTTTGTGAGTCTAATCTATATTTTGAAACCTCTTGTGTTTTGACCGAACGTAATCTAGAAATTTCCAAAGGTTAAAGAAAAACTTTTTATCTAGTTTGGAACTGATTGATTTTCAGTGAAGCACACACTCACATAAATGAGTTCTAATAAATTTGGATGTTTTGGAATTTCAGAAGCACAAAATCAAAATTTCTGAGAAAAGAAGTTCATTCAGTTACGCATTTTTATCTTGAAAATTTTTTGAAAAGATATGAGCTGATCTGTTCTTCTAAATATAGAAGTCTATTGTAGTTTTCTTTTTTGTCATTACTTGAGGACAAGCAACAATTTAAGTTTGGGGGTGTGATAACTCTATTTTATATAGAGTTATTTATACAACTAAACCTAAATAATTGTTGAAATCAAATATAAATTAAGTAAATATCATAGAAGAAATTAGATAAACAACATTAAAGGATAAAGCAAGTGGTCATTCACAATATTAAGCTTGATGTCTAGATATTGGTATGTTTGATATGTTTGTGAGTATTTTCAGATAAAACATCTACATTGGAAGAACACAAATACACAAAGTAAAAGATTTCATCCAAATCATCCAGTGCACCTGCACTGCATGCACCTGCACTTGATGCAGCTGCACTGCATGCACCTGCACCATTCTGCGAATGGTAGAAAAAGGCCAACACCGGAAGCACCTCAAACCAAAAGAAGACAAAGGCACATCCAATTGACATTATAGCTGATCCACAATCACATGGGGCACATGGAAACTTTATAAAGGACGCGCCCACAATGGATGACCACTTGAAGAAATCATTTCATGAACCATATGGCAAGCTCTAATTGGACCACTCTTGATATTTGAGTATGAAACTCAAATTGCTTTTTCAAAGGCTGAAAAGTAACCATGGTTTGGTTAACTCAAATCAGCAAGCAAACCCTCACTTGAAGGAAAACTCAAAGCCTATATAAAGACCTCCATTCTTCACTTGGAAGGAAAGCAATATCTCATATATCATATAATCTCTTTTTCACATTTCTACACTTTTAGAATTTCTTGTACTTTTATTTTCAAATTCTTAGTTTTAATTTCTTAGATAATAGCAAGGAGAAAAGGAAGGAATTGACGACTTCTCCCTTCTCCTCTTCATAGATATAGTAAGGAGATCAGTGCACCTGCATTGCTTGATGCAAGAAAGCTTCAATATTGTAAACTTTACTTTGTTGTTCTTTCTTGATAATTTCCATTACCTCAATATGTTTCATGCAATCTCTTTCCATCTTGCAATGCCTAATATGAGCTAATTTCATTTAGTTGAGATGTGCTAGTCTTATAATAATCTTTTAAGGAAATTTAAGTGTCATTTGTGTGTTGTAAGCATTTTGATTCTTGTGTTATACTACATCCATCCTAATTTAAGGTTGATCGCTTAAATATAGGTAGAGTTATATTCACAGACATGGTTTATAACTAGAAATCAAAAATCAATAGGGGTAAGTGTTTAATAAAGCCTTTATTAACTAGATTAATAAAAGAAGCTTGTTAATTCCATGTTAAGTCCTAGACATAGGATAACATAGCCCTTAGGATTAAATCAGCAAGTACTTCAAGGTCAAGAGTGAATTTATTTAGCACACATAGACATAGGAAGCTTGTAAAACAACTTTTGAAATAGTAGCTGAAAAGCACACAACTGATGCAGCTGCATCCAGTGCACCTGCACCACGCGAATGCACTTAACACTTAAAAGAGAGTTATTTGATGAAAGCATCTCAACTATATTTCTCCACTGATTTCCTCTCTGTTGTTTATTGTCATTTTAAACTTCATTTCAACTTCAACCAAAACCAAACTTTGTGAGTAGATAGTTGCATTAATTTACATGTCTTCACAACAATACATTAAGAATTATACAATCTCTGTGGGAACAATACTTTACTTCTACTTTATTACTTGTTTGTGACTGTGTACACTTGCACATCTTTTTCACACACCACCTACCCGACTCGAGTGATTAGTTGCGCGCAGAGGATACCCAGTTTATACCAAAAAAAATATATTACATACTACAAATACATAATTACTATTACAAACCAATAAGACACAAATGACAATATTAATAATCGTAAAATATGAAACGATGTATCGTACTAACGTCAAAAGATAAAAACATAAATTTGTTTAAAATATTGATACTTTAAAATGCTACAATCATGACTCCTCACACATTCTTGGTAAAAAAACGTCTTTAATCTATTTGACAAACATAAATAGGGGACATTAAGAATTTATAATAGTATGCTAATAAATTATATTTTTTCTAATGACCAATGTACTCGATGTTTCTCGTGCATCGCACGGGCAAGTATACTAGTATATACTAGGGGGATTCCGGTGCGTTGCACGGGTTGTGATATAATTTTTTTAAATTTTTTTTATAGAATATTAATAGTAAGATATATATAAGTTTGATTTAAATTATGTACTTTATAAAAATAGTATTACATAAGTATATTTTTGCACTTTTATATATATATATATATATATATTCACAATATGAAACAACTGATTTATTTTAATAGAATTAATTATATTTTTTTACAATTTATAATCTAAATAAGCTAAAATGAAGAGTAAATATATAATATCTCTAAACAAAACAATACTATTCATATTTTTAATTTACAACCTTAGGTGGGAATTGGTAAAGAAAAATATTGAATAAAATAGCCTTATGAAATTATTAATTATTTAAGCTCTATATTTTATAATTTTATCTATACTCATTTTAATTGTGTTATATATGTTTAATCTCCTTACTTATGTATATTAATGTTTATTTATAATTTAAATGAAGTTTTTAATATAAATAAAAATATAATTATAACAGCTTTTCTAACATTTTTAATGAAAATATATCAAATTGTTCCTTTTTGGATAAATTTGTTAGAAAACTTTGGTCCTTATTAAACAAAACTTTATTTTCTTGAGAAATAAAAAGAATATTTTAGGATAATTTTTAAGGAAAGTATAGTGGATAATAGAGACTAATATTAACCACATATGAGGTATGTTGAAAAGTTATTATTCACCTATTTTTTCCAATTTATTTGTTGTGTTGTTGATTGTAAATATATTTCGTAAACAATAAATTTTAGGCATGATGAAGTGTATGTTAATGTCTACGTTTTAAAACTATCATATTTAAGTAAAATAAATGTTACTTATTCATTGCTAGATTTATATTGATTATTAGTTTATTCATTTTCATAATCTTTTCACATTCAACGTCATTATAAATTGAAATGCAGTTGATAGTCAATTACATAGATGACCCGGCAAATTTTGCTATCCTCTATAACTACTAATTTTTGTAAACAAATATTGAATTAAACTCCAAAATGTTTCTCATTTTTAATCTAATACTAATGTTTACTTATAATTTCCAAATGATTTGCGCTCTTTATTCATTAGTTTTAGCGTCTTTATCCGAATTCATTTTCCATTCTTCAATTATTTCACGCTTTCTTTTCTTTTTTGGGTAAATGTATTCCATGTGTTTTAAAAAGAACTTCATAGAGTAACATATAATTTTTTTTGTCAAAACTTCTCCCCTCACCATCCAAAATTGTCTCCTATAAATTAACATTTCTTGATATAACTGACTAAAACTCTACCTCTTCCACTCTTATTCTATTAACTCATGAGTTAATTGTCAATTAAAGAAATAATTCATATCAATGTGAAACCACTCCATTTCAAAAGAATTTTAAAAGTCAATAATTATTTCTTATTTGAAAAATATAATAATTTTGATTAAAAAGGGAAATGCATGTGTATTGTAATGATTTGAATTCATCTAAACTATTATAATTCGTAAATATTTATTCACTTAATTTTGATTTTTACCAATTCAAATAATAATATAATTTTTTTCTAAATAAATATATAATTTCAATAAATACACTGAGAAAAAGTAGTAATAATTAATATAAAAAGAAACCAATAAATAGTAATTAATATAAAAAAATAAAATTGATTTTAGAATTAATAAATAATTGATAGCATAAGTATCATGAATTTAAATGAATAGTAATTAATATAAAAATAATTTGCTTAATATTTATTTGTTTATGAAAAATTAAGATCAATGTATAATTTATCTAAAAATTATATTAAATATAAAATAGATAAAGATAATGAGAAGCGTCAAGATTAAAATGTTGCTTATGTGTAAACTATAAATAAATATTAGATTAGATAAAAAATAATGATAACCGTTATATATATGTATATTAAATCACATTTATGGTAACCAAAGAAACATCAGAAGTTATAAGTAGATGAATGAATATATTCCTACACAAACAGAATAATGAGATAATAATATATTATGTCAACCATTATATATGCTCCCCTTATTTTAATACTTGAAAAAACTTAAAAATTATAAATACTAGGTATTAAGTCATATTTTAAGCAATTTTTTCAAAATGTTTTGAAATTAATGCAATATCACTATGCAGATTTATTTGTTGATAGAATATTCAAGGTGTTAGATACCTAATATTTAAAACCACCAATATAACTCTTTTTACTGAATAGAATGGAATACTGATAAAATGCGATATATATCAAGGTGTTTCATTAGTAAGTTTTTTATGGATGATACAACATAATTATATATATATATATATATATATATATATATATATATGGAGAGAGAGAGAGAGAGAGAGAGACATAGACAATATTCACAATAGCATCTCAATTACAGTTTTCACTATACAATCAATAAATTTACGATTAATAGTGAAACAGTTCCCCGTAAAAATCTAAGTGTCTATATGTACAAAGAATTAATTTTCAGTACCATCTAAGCAAAAAGGTTAATTTGAACATCTTATCTAATCCATGGAAGAAAATCACGACGAAGAATAGTTTCTAGATCAAGGAGTAAAATATGTCACTTGTTTATGAATTGGGACATCTAATTTGAGAAGAACTCTTGCAGTTCAGCTTGATTACATTAAACTTGAAACCTATAACAAACTAAATACCTAATCAACAATCGATAAAAGCTTACGAATAAAAGACAAAGTTACACAAAAATATTTAGAACTCCAACTATTACAATAGCTTTCTTAAAGCCTGAATATTAGTGATCTAAAAGCCTAAAAATTTGCATAAGTGATGTAAAACCAAACAAAAGTGGTGTAAAAAATGAAAAGATAAGTGGTGACCTCTCTTCTTAGGTATTTATAGTATTTTTGAAAGAAGACTTAAAGAGAAGGAAAATGAAAAGATTGTAACTTATCTCTATTAAAAAACAACTATAATAATTAGTGCTAATTATAATAATTATTTAAAGACACCAAAAGGCAACCTAAATAAAAATATTAAGTAATAAATTAGGAGTAATTAGAGAATTTTTTTAAAATAAAAATGAAAAAGGGATAAAGCTTAAAATTCAAGAGTCAAGCTAGCACATATCTATATATATATATACATATATATATATATATATATATATATATATATATATATATGTAATTATGTATAAATTTTGTAAGAAAATTAGATGAATAGCGAGCACATAAATTTTGTATGAAAATTAGGTACAAATGAAAGATAAAAACCTTTTTTAATAATTATAAGAATACAAAAATTAGGTGAATAAATTTACTCTACTAAAGTTCACAATATAGAAATAGGAATTCGGATTTTGAGTGAGGAAAAAAATGAAGTCTATAGAAAATAAAGTATTTGCATTTAATAATTTAAAAATTGAAGTAAACATCTTTTGAATCTTTATAGATTTTTGTAAATAATAAATAAATATATTAGTCTGAGTATTAATGTAATATTTTGTTATTTTGAAAAATAAATTAAAAATATATTGTGATATTTAATAATTGTTAATAAAGTGAGATTTAATATTAAAATTTGAATGTCATAAATGTTTAATGGACATTAATTATTAAAAAAAGAAGGATGATATTTATATTGAAAAATAAAGGAATCAAACAAATTATATTGAATTGAATAGAAAATGTCGTGGGTAAGAAAAATGAAATGAAATGAAAAGATAAGGTCATATTTAATAATTATTGTTAAAGTGATATTTCATTTTAAATATTGGATGACATATAGGTGGAGTGGACATTAAATAATTGAAAAAGAATGTTGAGATTTAAGTTGGGAAGTAAATGAAGATGATGTGGAGCTTCCTAGAGGCTCAAAAAAAGCTTACTTTAGTAATTTATATATATATATATATATATATATATTAAAAACAAATAGAAGCCGCCGCCGCTGACCACCGTTGACTGCCGCCGACCACCGTCGGAACCACCACGGGTCGCCGGAGCTCCGCCGCCAGCCGCCGGAGCTCCTTCGCCGGCCACTGCTGCAACCACCACCAACTTCCTATTTAATTATTTATTTATTTAATGAATATAATATAAGATGTATATATATGTATTAATATATAAAGTTGGGCCTAATTGGTAAAAAAAAAATAGTTGGGCCTATTGGATGGATTGGATATCCATCCATTAAAAATGGGTTGATTGATGGATTTGATGGACTTTTTTTTAAATGGATGGATTGGATTTGTTTGATACAATCCTAATGGATATAAATTTTTAAATGGACTTTTTCAATCCATCCATTATAATCCAAATCCATATTCATCCAAACCATCCATTTTGACACCCCTATATGGAATGGATGGATAGAATACTAGTTTTGAGGACCCTTTTGATGCACGAGGAGAAATTTGTTAAACAGTTATTGTTGGGTATGACTCATATGCACTAGCACGCCATGGCGTGACATTGGCACGCAAAAGTGTGTGATGAAGGACTAGCACACCCTGGCGTGACATTGGCACGCAAATGCGTGCGTTGAAGAGCAAGTGTGTGCGCTGAAGAGCAAGCAAGCCATGGCGTAACATGGGCACGCAAATGCGTGCGCTGGGGCGAATGGTAAGGTTCAGGGGGATTGTTGTAATCTGAACCCTGTTAGTATAAATACGTATTGTAACACAACATTTTTTTGCTACCGTGTTATTCGTGTGTTGTAACCATTGGTTTTGCCGGTGACTAATCTACGCTAGGAAACCTGGTTTGGCCAGGTGTACCCGGTTTTTTCTTCTTTCCCTTTCGTCTCCTCTTCATCTTCATCACCACCTAACACAAAACCTATCTCTTCATTTTCACCAAAACCCACTAACACACAACCTACTAAAAGAGGTGTGAGATGCTTGGGGAGTGAGAGAATGGGTGAGAAACGAGAGAGAGAATGGGTGGATATGTGAAATAAAACGAGAGCAGAGAAAAGCATTAATGACCACCGCCACCACCTGCGCCACGAGAACCACCGGGGCCAGCCACTCCCTGGCATCTCCTCTTCCTTATCTGCCGTGGACCCCCACAAAACCCCCTCCCTCTCTGTTGAGTTTTCGTTCTCTTCCTTTCTCTTTTGCGCAATCACCTGTATCCCTCATCGATCTCCCGAAACTTCTCGGCCATCACACCATCTGTATCATGATCTCGCAGCTCACTCTCTCGCATCGTCTCCCCTCTAACCCTCTTGCACCCTTTGTATCATCATCTCACAGCTCACTCTCCATCTTGTTTCACCTCAAATTGGTTGTTAGGGTTCCAAAATTGGTAAAGTTTTAAGCAAATGCTATCAATTAAGACAAATATGATAAATAAATAGGCATGATTCAGAGATGTATAAGGTGATTGGGATTTCCACTTTGAGAGTTGAGAGGCTTGAGTTTCAACCCTTATTTTTGTTTTAGCTTTGTGCTACTGCATGTGTTTTCTGGATGTTTTCTGGAAACATGATGGGTAAGTTGATGAAGAAACCCTTTTGTCAAAAAAAAAGATGATGAAGAAACCCTAATTAAAATTTGGGAATTGATGAGTTTCAATGTCGGCCATTTAAAATAAAAAGAAAATAAAAATAATGACTGGCAAAGAAAACATAGGGCTTTTGTTTGACACATCTGCTATTGACTAACAAAGTTATTAACAGAAGGACCTAAATGGAAACACGTGTGATTGCATTGATGTATTTTAAAAAATTATAGAGCCTTATTTACAAAATTTCTATATTTGTAGGGATTAAAAACATATTTAAGCCTAACTCTATAATATTCATTTTACCCTTTAATTATAAGTTAAAAATAGCAATTGAACTCAACAATTTAGTGGATCTTTTTTTAATTTTTGCTTGATAACTCTGGTCTCCTATCCATAAAAGTGCGAGATGAAAATCAAAAGTTATATAATTCTTAGGTAGAAACTCTTTGCCTGTTGCTAGTTTTTATTCTTTGATTGTGAAGGACTCTCATACTAACAAAATAGGAAAACCTAGAGTGGTCTACGCTAATATTTTTTTTGATACAAATAGAAAAAGGAAACCAAAAAACAAAAGAAAACTACAAATTAAAGACAAACGAACTATTAATAATAGTGAATATAACAAAATATCTAACATTATAAGTAAAAGACTAAAACAAAACAAAAGAAGTATATTCCTGGAACAAATTGAAAAGAAAAATGTATATTAAAGGAGAAAACAAATTGGGAAAAAGATTTAAACCATTTTTTATGTTGTATCTTACATAAAAGTTATATTACAAGCAAAATGTTACAAGCAAAATGTTACGACAAATAATATGTTAAATCAAAGAGCAATATACCTAATTTAAAAGATTGGATGAAAATAGCTTAAAGACTTACTAACGTTAAATAAAGTGCATTTGCATTGGTGTACATAGATTAAAGGCTTAAATATATGTTTGACCACTGCAAATATAACCATAATCCATTTAAAGTACCTGTAAAAAAAACTTTAAAATGACTCTAGCAAATAGTACTAAATTAACGTTTAGAGTTTAGCTGCTCAGTTAGCTTTTCATCCAAAAAGAACTGACGTGGTTAACAGAGATGACGTCAGCATGACATCATCAATGACGTCACTGCCACATGACATCATTCTATTGGGCTTCTGTGCCACGTAACACTGACATGCCGCGTCAGCACCCCATGTCACCACTTCCAAATGGCATTGACACGTGCCACATCAGCAACCAATGGGTGGCTTCCACGTGGCACCTCACATGGCAATGAAGAGAATAGTGTGTTACTAAAAAAATTAAAGATTTTGGCGTATGTTTCTCAACAAAATCAACTAATTTTTTTGGTGTATTCAAAGTCAACTAATTGATAAAACTTTACATGGCAGAAATAAATAAGAAATAATAAGGGAACATATGTGTATTTGTATTGCCTCTATGATAAATATGCTAAACTCATCAAAATTTTATGGATTCTAAAATAAAAGTTAAACATTTATTTACTTAATAATCTCTACCACCTCTGATTCTATTAGTGGTTGTAATATTGAAACTTCTACCTCTCACTTTAACGATATCATATATAGTAAATGATCTGATTATTGACTCAGAGCATTTTTCAGAATTGAATATTACTAGTCGGGGGTAACTCTATTGACTCACCCTTCACTCATTCTCCCACTACCAAGCTGGATTCGCTAAATGTCTCAAGTCTAATGTGACTTCTAATCTCGTGGTAGCATCTGAAATGAGGATATTAGGAAACCTTTATGGTGATGTGTTAGAAGGTGATGTTAATCCTGTAGTTCATGATAGCCAAGGAACAGTTGCTCAAATTGATAATTCGAGCCTGTTGTGTCCAAGACCCAAAGAAAAAAAATTGGCAAAAAAAGAAATCGGTTCAGAATAATAGTGTTCGCTATAACACCCGTTCCAAAACAAATTCAGTCTCTTCCTCTTTTGATCTGACTGATTTATATTAGTTCATTAATTGGACTTTTAGTTTCGCAAAAGGACATTTTAGTTCATTAGTTGGACTTTTAATTTGTCTATAGATTGTTTTAGCGGTCCTTCATGTTAGGGGACACTTAGAATTGCTTTGATATTAACCTCTTTCTTCCTAAGGATTTTGGCCTAGTCCCCCCTTATACTCTCTTTTGTTTTTGTTTTTGTTTTTTTTTATTGTTTTTTTTAATAAAATCAGGCGATGTCCCATCTTATAAAAAAGGATAATGGTTACTTGAAACTTCTATGAGCCTATAAATTAGTGCTTGCCAACTTCCACCAACATAACCGAAAATATTACCACTATGGCTTCATCGCTTCTCAGTTTCCTCATTGCCTTGTATCTCACTGTTATCTTGTCATCAACTTCCTTAACCTCAAGCTCAACCACTGCAAAATTTCCATCCACAGAACACATCGAAAAAATCACCGAACTCCACTTCTATTGGCATGACTCATTAACTGGTAAAAACATAACAACTATGCAAATTGTTGGAGCTCCAAAAGGATCAATTAATGGTTTTGGAGCTATTAACATGTTTGATGACCCATTAACTGAAGGAACAAGTCCAAGTTCAAAGCTCATTGGAAGATCTCAAGGGTTATATGCTGTTGCATCTACACATAACTTTGAGTTACTCATGGCCATGAATTTTGTATTCAGTGAGGGTTTGTATAATGGCAGCAGCATCAGCATATTTGGGAGGAACCCTATATTTGAGAAAGTTAGAGAAATGCCTATTGTTGGTGGTAGTGGAGTTTTCAGATATGCAAGGGGTATGGCTTTGGTTAAGACTTATATGTTTAATGTTACTTCTGGTATTGCAATTGTTGAATACAATGTGTCTGTCCTGCATCATTGAGTATTATATAGCTGTTACAGTCTTGCTTTATTTGTAGAAGGTACTCATATAGTAGTACTTCATATGTTGATGTAGTTAAGCTTGACTGAGAGTAATAAAAAAAAAATGTTTCCTTGCTATATGTGTAATGTGATTAGATTTCTCAAGTTGGGCAGTCCGGTCGGCCTGGCTCACTTAGTCATTACATAAAAGCGGCCGCCTCGGTTGTCTACTCGACTGTGTTTTTTGTAGCTTAGCAGACTCGAACTTTTAATAAAAGAAATCACAAAAAGTATTTAAAAAAAGCTAGCCTGTGGGTCAAGCATGGACCTTATGTGGAATTAAGAAAATGACTTGGAAACAAATAATGGGTGTCAGCATATTAAAAATTGACACATAAGCAACGCTACGTCAGCTCCGTTAGTGAAAACTAATAGCAGAAACTAAAAATGCAAACAGTAAATAATATAGAGACCAAATGTGTCAAAAAAACTTTAGAGAGACTAAAAACAAAGTTCGCTATATTTATAGGGACAAAAACATATTTAACCCTAAAACAAATTCATCGTAAATAAAATGAGACTCATCTACAAAATATACATCCAGATGTAGTCTCCAAGTCAGCACTGCCACCTCATCATCCCGCCAACCCACCTCCGGTTCCCTCCAATTTTCCGGCCGGTGGCTCGTCGCCATGTGTTCCGTGGTTCCCGTCACTCATCGCCATGTGTTCTGCTTCTTCCTCGTCAGCTCCAACTACTTGCTCGTCGCCATGTGTTCCATGCCTGCCGCTTACTGTGTCACTGCAAATTTTCAGTGTGTAAGAAGATCATCCTCAGTTCATTGCAGGAAGAAATTACCTTCCATTGGTTACAAATTCGGCAATGTCAGACACAAATCTGCGTTTTTGACTATTAACAGTGTCAAGGATCTCATTTCAGCTTAATCCAACCACGTGTGTTTCATCTTCCGACTTCTATCACTGAGTTTTTGAAGGCTTTACTCCTCTTCACGCTCGCCATTCCTCTCTAACCATCTTTCTTTCTCCTTCATCTACATCAACTCCTTCTTCCTTCTCTTTTCAGTCTATCTTTCCTTTTCTCTCTCTCGCACAATCCCTCAATCCTCCTCTGCAACCACTACTCATCCTCTCTTTTTTATGTCTTCTTTCTCTACCTACAGCAACTGCTAGCGCGAGAGAAGAAAAGAAGTGTAACTGCTTCGAGGTAATTGAAGACAGCGAGAAGATCGTAGATCTGACGCAGGACGAGAAGGAATCGAGGAGAGAGGACGACGAGCGGCCATGGCTCACTTGAAATTGCCACTCTATGGATGAGAAAGGTATAATACTTTGTTCTCAATACCTTGCATGTCTTCCTCTTTATTTTATTTTGATTTTTGGACATGAATTGCAAAATTATGTGTCGTTGCTGAAAAGGGAGAAAGAATCTCTTCCTCTTCCTCTCTCCCTGTGGGTAACCTCCAGGAACCAAGCTTCTTCCCTCCCACCAAAACAAGTTGAATGGTAGTGTAATTAGTGTATGATACATCTTATGGTAGAGTAACAATTTCCTTTCAAGAGCACTTAAAGTTCATCTCCATCCTCATTTCCTCAAGTAAGAAGCAGAATTTCTGTCCTGACATAAATTTACAAGTTTGATTTGTTTTAGCAATTTCTTGATATATTCTATACATGGTGCCATTAAAGTTTAAGTTGTATTGATTTTTTTTAAGAAGTTGTATTGATTTATTTGATGTAATGATTTCTGGTTGATGTTACTCACAATGATGGAACAATCTCCATTGCTGTTGTGCGACTTTGATGTTACTCACAATGATGGGATTTATCCTCTCTGGTAGCTTCTTCCCTCCCACCAAAGCAAGTTGAATGGTAGTGTAATTAGTGTATGATACATTTTATTTTGGTTTGTAATGCAGAGAGGATAGATTGTTGATTTTGTTTCATATTCAAAATCTAGCTTGCATTCAAAGTTGATTGTTGGATAATATAAGCCACTGATGATTGCAAAAGATGAAAATCTGGGGTAACAACATAAAAGAAAGGTTGTATTTTTGTTTTTGGGCTGTAATTGGCTCTCAAAATATGCATGAACTCATTTTATCTCAATTTTGTTTTTTCTCATGGTTATTACTTATGGCTGCAGCATGACAACAGATGTTGCAAGTTCAAGTTGGATTTAATGAAGCTAATTTTGTGTACAACATAAAGAGGATATAATTATAAGTCTCTTACCTTTATTATACATTTTATTGTAATTGTAACAATGAATGGGAAGTGTGGGGGTGAGCAAAAAATTGGGGAATGAGAATTCAATGTCAGCTGCATTCACTAGATTAGTCTCTTAATGTGATTGTTGCCTTTTTTTTTCTTTCTGTTTTTGTATGAATTGTAATTTGAATCTGTTCTTTCATTCATTTCTTGGCATGAGATTAACCTACAGATGCTTATCTCTGCTCAAAATCTGCATTACCCCTATCAAATTTGCCCATATTTGACAACCTTAGGTGAGATAGAGGTATTTTTTAACCCATTAAGAAAAGTGGAAGTTGGTGATTTAGTCTTATGAATTGATTTATATAACCTGAACGGGTGCTATTCTAATGGATTGATTTATATCACACTATTATCAATGTCATTGCCTCTTATGAGATGTACGATGATGTTCATGAGCAAGAAAATGTGAAACTACATGCTGTTGGTGGCATTCTCTATATCACTGCCAAAACTTCCATTTATTCCAGAAAGGTAAAAACATATCCTATGCAGCTGCTCTTGGGTGCCTTTTTTACTCTGTCACTTGCTCACCATTTAGTGGAATGCCATGTTTCCTCCACCTCATTTCACATGGTGCAAATAATGATTCTTCCTTTGCACCCTTGAGTCTTTTTAAATGTTTAATTCTTCAAAGCTCCTTTTTTATTTTATGTTTTTATTAAATAACTCATGTCATAATATAATTGCATTAATTGGCTCCCCCCAATACATCATATGGTTCATCAGTAAGAGAGAAAGTTTGTTCCTATAGTTATTTATTTGAATTGTTGTTAGTGCAACGTTTTTTTTTGTCGTGAAAATGACTATTTCATTTGTGATTAAATATAGAGGTCTATTCCTGAGTTATCCTTCACCTGCAAGTTGCAATTTCCTCCACTTATATTTTGTGGATTTGGTCTGTGTAAGGTATTAAATAACTCAAATCTTATATGCTAACAAGCCATAATATATAACTCAATTTGATATGCAGTAAATCTCTTCTTTTTTGAGACTTTAGATTGAGAACTATTTATCTTATTTTAATTCTGTTGACATACTTTGAAAAATAAAAGCTACTTATTACTACTATCCATTCTTTTTCATATTTAAATTTGTTTTGCTGCCCGCACATTTTGGTAGTATGCGGCTCCTTTATGATTTTTTACTGAATGCAGAGTACAAAAGATCAGAGCTCACACAAGGGAGCAAATATTTTCCAAGTGGTTTAGCTCATAGTCATTGGTTTGAGATGGTCTGAAATCAAATAAAGATGGTTAATCTAAATTGGTTTGAGATGGTATGAAATCATATAGAAGATGGTAATCTAATGTGTTTGTGCCCCTTCCACTTTTGCCACTTTAAATACTTCATGACAGCCTTTACTTTATATTGTTTTTTTTACTTAATCCTTTACTTAATATTTTGTTCGCAGCATAGAAGATAGTTATTCTATATTTGGTCTTCACAGCCATCATACTATATCAGTGGCTGCTATTGGTAGTGTAAGGTATCATAAAAGCTCACAATTTGATTTTGTGTACATAATGGTATCGATGCAAATGACAGTTTTTTATTATCACAATAGCTTAAAATTTGATTTGTGTAGAGTTTTGTCTAGCCTTGAGTTAAAAACAAATCGTATTGTGTTTGTATGGCATGTGGCATTTGGTTCTGCTTAGCTTTAAGGTAAACTATTAAATTCCTGTAAATGTTGGTGACTTTGAGTTTTGAGTTTGTTTGTTTGATGTCATGCTTATATTTATGCCTATGTTGTTTGAATAGCAACTCTGTCTAAATAAATCAAGACCATGTTTTTCTGAAAGAGTTTGAGTGAAAGTAAAAGTTTATAATTCTCCAATTTATAAAGTAAAAGTTTGAATGAAAGTAAAAGTTTATCATTCAAGCTAGATGGTTCTGCAAGTGACTAAAAAAAGAATGCCATTATCCATGAATATATGGTGCTTAAACCTGTCACAGATCCCTTTAGAAAGCTGCATATTCCACTTACCTTTTAAAAAAATTCTGATTGTTCGAAATGGTTTTTATGATCAAGTTGCTGCTTCCTATTATATGGCTTCATATTAGTTCTATTTTTAATCCAATTTTGCCTGGCTCCACTGGCTTCATATCATTTGATTGTTCTATATAAATGACTAAATCAAGTTCCAACATTTTCAGAATAATCATGAAGTACTAGGTCTATGCATATTACAAGTCCACAAGATGAAAGATTTTGAGTGACATTTTATTCAGGCATTAGTCCACTAAATTCAATTATTAATTAAGGTAGAACCAAAAGAAATGTGTGATGGAATATAAGAAACCTGTAACTTTCTATTTTTTGATGAGTTGTCCTTTACAAAAGATCTATTATGCAACTATGCATGACTTCCTATTTTTTGATGCCAAGAAACAGGTGAACGAAATGGTTTGACCTATTATTAGAACTGGTAAGAGCATTATTGTATTATAATAGCAAACGACATTCACCCTACTAAAGTTGCATTTTAATTGCATTTACTTTCAAGCATGTATCTTTTGTGCATATGTAAACTTTTTGGAACTGAAATGAAAATTGAGAGGTATGATATTTCATTAAAATTTGGTGTTATTTTTATTCAATTACCAAATTTAGTTTCATATATTGGGTTCTTTATGCATCCAATTGTATCATTTCAGTTTTTTTTAATTATACCAGATGTAGGTATATGAGGAGAAGTTGCTGGTCACACTAAATGGAGGATTCTTTTATTTTCTTTCTCAAGGGGTTTTGGCAGTCTCATCCTCTTTTATGATGATTTTAAGTTGGAGACCACGGGTAATTTACTTTCCAACCGATGAGAGACATTTTAGACCATTTAGTAATTGATCTCAATGCAATTCATGCCATGTCTTCAGTAGTTAGATGAAGTATAGAGGTATTAATACAACTGACTCATAACTTTGCAAGCGTTAAAGACAATAAATTGACAGCTTATTAAGTATAAATCCCATCACCTCATATTTGTTGGCTTTGTAAACTTAAACTCAACTAAATTGGAGTAAGCCCTTTAGTAAAAGACTTAACTAACCTAAAGCTCCCAATAGTGGTCTTGATGTGGAAATTGATTTTTTGGTTTTATTATTGCAGAGTAGTTTTCTTCTGTCTACTCAAATAAGCCAATAAAGGGCTTCATCAATTGAGGAGGGTAACATTTTAGTTTCTAATCTATCAATGGGATGGCTTTTATGAGTTTGTGCTAGAAAATCAATGGAGTTCCATACAATGGGCTATATTAGTAAACATTTATCCTATCAATTTGATTCAGTTTTTAGTCATACTTAGACATAAGTTATTTTTGCAATTTATTCTATTTGAATTTCTAGGCAGTGATTTCTGGGCTATTATTAGATCAGATTCTTTTAGGAATTTGCTGTAGAGTTTTTATGTGTATTTCTGTGGAAGTTGGATGTAAGTTTGCTTGCCTACTGCATTTCTCTCATGCGCACTAAAGAGTTTTTATGCTATATATGGATAGTTTTTATGCTGCTATAAGATTAATTACTCTTTTTACCTTTTCAGCAATTGTAGATTAAGTGCATGGTGGCTATGGTACGACAGTGATGATATAGAACATGATAGTTTTACATTTATTTGTTTTCCCTTTTCTTATGGTATGCAAATGTTTGATCTGAGATGCAAGTTACAAATATTGCTTACAATTAATGTTTATAATTAGAAGGTAAGAAATTTGTGACCACTTTGATCAATTCCAGTTTCTTCTACTACGAAAAGGAATAACAGTGTGTGACAGTAGATTATGGATCTTTTACATTGGTTAGGGGTGAAGTTGTATTGTGTTCAAAGTAAGACTGAGGTGACATAGTTTCCTTTGTCCTCCTTTTCCCCTATTGATTCCTTTCATTTTCTCTCTTTAGTTCTCCCATTCTTTACGGTTTCCCTCCCTTTTTCTGTACTAAATCTCTTTTCAATTCAGTTTTCAGTAGGTATTATACTTCCAGTAACTTAAAAACAAGAAAGAAGAGCTTTTTCTATTGAACTCGAAATTACTGAGCTATATTGCATGTCTATATGGAAATAAATGTTAACAAGAAAAAGGATCATGTTTTGGGTAAAGTTTCAATTGCTTCTGTCGTGATATTTCATGTTAATACAAAAGAGGTATAGTAAAGGAGTTTATAGCTAAATATGTATATATATGCACAACAACCATGTATAAAAGGAATTCGAATTGTGTAAATCTGCTTGGGTAGATTTATATTATCCTCCACATGCTGATTTGTTTCTCAACAACTTGATTTTATGGATTATTATTTTTGAGAATATTTTTTTCATCCGAGTTTTGCAGGAGGGTGACAGCCCATTGAGGCTATCAAAAGTCCTAAATCACTTGATATGGGTGTGGAGTTCTCCAGCAGTAGCAACCCTGTTGAGCCAACTAGGGACAAACCTTTAAGATTTGTATGCTTTTGAAAATCATAACAAGGGAATTGGAGCTTCTGAAAAACTCGCGGAAGAAATTGGTGGTTTAGAAAAGCATAAAAAAGGGTTTGGATCAAAGATGATGGCAAAGATGGGCTTTGTTGAAGACTAGGTAGAGAATCATAAGGTATTCCTGCTCCATTGAGTGCAGAATCATGAGTTATGTATCTTGCAGTGCAAACTTATTCTGCAAATATTTCTGAACGTCGTCGTGCCATGCGAAATCATCCTCCACTTATTCAAGTGCAATATCCACAACATCATGTTTATAATGGGAACGCAGAGAATCCAATTATAATCAACTTGGATGATCAAGTTAATGATGGTAGTGTGAAGTCATTGATGTTCATGCACCGAGAGCTGCTAATTTTGATTAGTATTGGATTTATCACACTTTAATTTATGTTATAATTTCCTATTTCGCTTATATTTAGTGGACAAATTTTTCAATTGTTTCTATCCTTAAACAATTTTTATTTCGCTTTCATCCTTTTGAATCTTTTAAACATAATTTAGTTGTTAAAATTTGACTTCAATTACTATTAATCTAATTTTGGTCTCATAATGCTTTCGTAGACCCTAAAGCTTTGGCCCCGTGCATCGCACGGGTCACGGCGCTAGTGAATGGTCTATTACAATATTCTAGCACAGGAGCCGCGAACGCACGTGTTCTATGTGTAGTATATGGGATACTATATATTTTTTATTATATTTTACTATATTGAGAAAAAAAATATATTTGAAAATTAAAGAATTGATATAATTTAATGTGTAAGTTATATGGATACCAACCTTTTCAAACATCTTAAGGAAAAAAAAAAAAACTGCGTTAGTCTCAGCTATCACTCAGACCTTGTTATGGACCCTTACTACACAAATGAGTTAGTGTTTTACCAAGTTACAACATTCCCAACTACAATCTAGTACTTATTACATGTATGCATCTCATGTCCAAAATATTTAACAAAAAATTAAAAGTAGTATTACACCCGCGGGGATCCCCACTAAATTTTATATTATTTTTATATTTAATATTAAACATTTGTTTTTTAGTCTTACTTTTATATATTATTTTAGTTTTATTATATTTTAATTTTAATTTTTGTTAACTTTGAATAAATTATTGGGGTCCCCCAATCCCTCCCCGCTCCATTGCCATCCTTAGTGAATACCTATATTTAAAGAAAACAAAAGTTAACATAACAAATAGATATGAGTTTGGAACAATGTTTGATTAGTGGTTTCTCTTTGTCTTTCAGTTTGGGAGCACAAATCGCAAAACATCTCAAGCACTTTCCTCTTCTCTTGCGTAGCTATGCTAGCACGGTTAGTGAGGTAAATGCTCGTCGCTCCGCTTTTCACGGCCTCGCTCTTTCGCTTGATCTTCAACTGCTCCCACGTTCTATCTTCATGCCTTTTCTGTCTTACCTTCCAAGCAGGCCTGCTTTACCTCGGCTGCTCTTCACCCTTGGGGAGTAACTTAGGCACTAGTGTCACCTTGGCCGTGACGCTTTATAGACTGAGGCTTCACTCTCCCTCGGCTTTGCCTATTGGCCCTCGGGCTTACCCCGTCCTCAGGGAATTTTTCTCTTGAGTTCACTCTATCAGCAATTACCTCTTGGGCTTTAGTCATATGGCTTGCCCCAACACTCTAACTCTTTTCCCCTTTTTTCTTAGCCCTCGGGCTACGACCTATTTACTTTTGGATGTTAATAGTTATATACATGAATGAAGACTACTCTCCTATGCTATAAATAGGGGGTCTTGTAAAATGTTGTAGCATGTTGATGTGAGCCCCCATGCATGCCTAGCTTAATCATGGAGCTTGAATGAAGGTTACAAACACAAAGACTCAAAAAAACCAAAAATAGATTAAACATTTAAAGAAAAATAACTTTAGTGTGTCCACCTTGATAATTGACAAAGACACACTAAAGGTGACCAATATTACCTTAGGGAATATCTAGATAACCAACTCTAGTGTTTCCTTGCTTTGTTTTTCTTTCAATAAATTGTAAGAAACTTTAAGGGTTTTTTCTTTTGTACCCCCACCCCTTTGACACTATACCCCACGCACCCTTGAAAAGACCAAAATACCCTTCACAAAATTTAAAAACCCCAACATATCCCCAACTACAAAAATAAAATAAAATTGGAAATCGGATTTAGGTAAATCCGATTTTCCCCTAAAAATTTTAAAAAATTAAAATCGGATTTATCTACATAGTAGGTAATACGATTTGTTGATTATGCAAAGCGTATGTACCTAGGAAGCAGGCAGATACAATTTGTATAATTAACAAATCGTATGTACCTGCTGGTGGGGGTACATCCGATTTGTTAAAAACAAAGCGTATTTACCTTGTTTTATGGTAAATACGACTTACTTAAAAAAAATTTAAAAAAATTGAGAATACATACATACATATACATATACACAATAATATGGATAAATAATTACAAAAAACGTGATACAAAAATAAATACAACAAATATCAGGCAGTCAACCATCAGAATCATCCGCTAAATTAATTATTGTCTTTTGTGTCGAGAATAAGAACTTTGAGAAACAACTGAAATAATTTTATAGAAGTGGGATGCGCCCACATTGGATATCTTTAAATTATATTTTTTTTAGAAAAATAAATTAGATATGAATAATATGAATATCGGGCGTTTTTGGGTTCTGTTTAGGGTGTAGTTCGTTAACACGTGACGATGCTATACGTCGAGCGAATAATTTAGGCTAAAAAATCGGTTTTCGGCCAACCTACTCCGATTGTAATCAAACCACAACCATTAAATCCGAAAAAAATCAATGATCAATACTCCTCAAGAAGAAACTTCTTTCAAGACAAGGGGGTTCAAATTCCCAAATTCCATCGTTTACTATTTTTTATTAATTTTTTAAATTTTTCATAGTCTCCAAAAAATCTAAAAACAATTGCATAGCCTTATTTTGGTTTTATTAGATTTTTAGCGTTTTTATAACCTTTTTAAAAAATTTAATAATCGTATTTACCTATGGGTGAGGGTAAATACGATTTGTATTTTACAAAGCGTATGTACCCCCACCCATAGGTAAATACGATTTGTATTTTACCTAAATCGTATTTACCTCACCCCAAGGTAAATACGCTTTGTTTTTTTACTTCTATCATATTTACCTCAGCCTAGGTAAATACGATTGGAAAATTTTCAGGATTATCGTATGTACTTACCTCTATATACATACGATTTGTAAAAAAAATCGTATTTATATCTTAATAACATAAATCCGATTGACCCAAAAATAGACGGGTATTTTCGTCCAAAAAAAACGTGTGCGGGTATATGGGTAAACAGTGGGGGTACAAAAAAAACTCAAACTTTAATTGAGCCTGGTTGGCCATTTAGTTTAAGCTTTGGGATTTATTTCTTTCTTTAGTGGACTAGAGAGTGTTGGGCTTAGGATCCAAAAGTCCAACCTATATATACTTTTCTTTTCCATGTAATAGGTAGAACTTGATGAATGGATTCACTATTATACTTTGAGCAAGAGAGTGCCCTAAGACCTAATGTTCATCATGATTTCTCCAAGGTTTTTTGAGATGAGAACTTTGAGTACACAACCTTGAGGCTAGGAGAGCTCAAGGATATTGTTGTTCTTATCATCTTTCCAAGGAAGAAGTGGTGGACTTTCTTCTCCACTTCCATTTCTATCTTCTCCATCTTTGATCTTTCTTCTCCTTTTTTTTTGGGGGAATGATCTTTCTTCTCCTTCATGTAAGTGTTTGTGTCTTTTCCTTTTGTGTTGTTGAATTTTGGTCATCTTCTTTGTGGAGTTTGTTGTGAGAAATTGTTGATTTCCAATTTTTCTAGATTCTAAACCTTATAGATCATGTTAGATCACATGTCAATCCAAGAACAAGGAAAGAGAGCAAGTGTGTGTTATCATTTTTTATATCTTATAGAGTGAGAGTGTTGGGAATAAAATTTGGGTTGGATTGTATTCCTAATAATAGTGAATATATTTGTTGGAGCGTTTCAATGGACATTGCCGAACCAGGTAAATCTCTTGGTGCTCTTTTTTTTTCTTTTATGGTGTGTGTTCCCATATAAGATCCTATATATATGCGTAAATTTCCCTAACACACTGAAGTTGAAGAACTCTAAACTAAAAAGTAAATAATTCATATGTGCAACTAATTTTTTTTGACAGAAACATATGTGCAACTAATAAAAATATTAATTTGCGATTTTTTTGAAGGATGAACTATCGTGGAATAGTTGTATCATTCCGCATGTGTGTGCTCTGAAGACGTTTTTTTGTCAAATTTCTATTGATTGATTTAAATAATGATTATGTCTACTACCAGCTTAATAATTGCTTATTGGACTATATGAGATTTTGGGCAGTTATATTTTTTTTGGCATGAACATCTTTCTTGATTGAACCTGCAAAGTGCAAAAGATGCTCACACTATCACCAAAGTTAGTCTTTGTACGTTGTAAGCGTGCTGAATGCTCTCCATGCCTGTATCTACTTGGTGATCAGTTTCGATGAATATAATATTTAACAAAACAAAAATTTGAACGACTATATTAATGATAGAGATAATGAAATATTAGTTAGGTAGGGAGGACATATCTTGAAAATAATACGTTGTTTTCACTATATATATTTCTTAAGGAGTTATCATATGTATCGGGATGGATAGAATACTAGTTTTGAGGACCCGTGTGATGCAAAAGGAGAAATTTGTTAAATAGTTATTTCATTTGATACGTTACGATTATTGTTAATATATCACGGTGTGACAAGTTTGATAAGTCGTAATTTAGTGTGTTTTTAGCATTTGAATTTAATAAGAATTGTGGGATTTTAGTTCTACTTTGGAGCTATTTTACTACAAAGTGTTAGTTTTCAATTTCAGGACCAAATGATGAAGAAATTGAGGAATTTGGGTGAATTAAAAGCAAAGATCAAAAGTGTAAGGCTAAAGGAGCAAAATCAAGCAATATGGAGCTAAGTGTCAACTGTTCAAGCACGTTCCGTGTGCATTCAAGCATGGTCCGCGCGCCCTCTACGCACTCTTGGAAGAAAAAAAAGAAGAAACTCACCTTAAGTCTGTGCGCGGACCACGCGCCCATCAAGCACGGACCATGCGCCCCATTGCTGCTGAGAATTCCAAAAGTTTCACGATCAGCACGGTCCGTGCGCCTCATGAGCACGACCCGTGCGCCTTCTGCAGAATTGAAACAAATGTTACAAAACTCTTCCCATTCTCTTCATTATGGCTTGTAATTCGAAATTAAGAGCTTGTCTACTGATCTTAGGCTATAAATAGGACCTCATTTCAGTTGTAAACTCACATTTGGATACTTGTAATCTCACTCCAAAGTTTACCTCTAAGATTTTATGCAATTTACTTTCTTTATTTTAAGTTCTTGTTCTTTATAATTCTTGCACTTTACATTCTCCAACTTTACTTTCTGTTCTTTATTTCCAGCACCTTTATTTTCTGCACTTTACTTTTTGTCATTTACATTCCAAGTCATTTACATTCTGTCATTTACAATTCCGCAATTTATATTCCCGTCATTTATCTTTCTTGTCATTTATCTTTCATGTCTTCGATCTTCTTCTTCTTCAAAGTTTTTTGTCTACTATGATCATGAGTGAGTAGACTCCTTTTAGTCTTGGGATTGTGGGACTAATCCAATGATAGACCCATAAACAATCCCAAGTCTAAACTCTATTTTATTAAAATTATATTCTAATTTAATCTCATCATTTTCTAAGTTTCATTCCAAATATCAAAACCAAGTACCGATGTTAAGTCTAAACTATTCTCATTTTCTATGTAGTATAAGATGCTTTAAAACTTGACGGATGTTAAAATGTACCAAAAAAATCCTTTTAATATATATAGTGTTAAAAGATATATTTGTACATTAAAATAACTACTATTAAATAATGAACATCTGATCTAGTTGAGTTGTGTTGTACTAGGGTTGATAATTCAATTTGGGATTGTTATGCTAGACAACTGATTTACACCACAGAAAAGTCGAAATTAGAGAGGAGGTAAATTCGTCACAAAACTTTTCAAAATCATCGCAAACTGTTTTTGTGATGGATTTTGTGACGTGAAATTCGTAACCGATTTCGACGTCACTAAATATTTAGTGAGGGATGAAAAGTAGGAAAAAGAGAGATTCAATGATATTTGAGTCATTATGAAAAAGAAGGAAAATTTGGAGGATTTTGAATCCACTTTTGAGTAATAATTTATTTAAAATATAATAAAACTAACAAAGGTAGTCAAAAATACATTTTACTACCAAAATTGTGTGGGAAAAACAACATACAGAAATAAAATTAGTACAATCGAAACACAAGAATTTAACGTGGAAAACTCTAAAACTGGAGAAAAACCATGAATCGTTGTCTAATGACAATTAGAGAATAACACTAAGTGAAAATTGTTACAACACATAGATTTCTCTCAAACACCTTATGACCCCAATACACTCACACCCTTCAAAGAAAATATTTAACTACATCTCATAACAATCTAAAACAAGAGTAAGAGATAAAGAAAAAAAGTCAAATACAAACTTAATGTGTTTTTGGCTGGTGCATTTTGTAAAGAAGAACTTGAGAGCCCATTATATAGCTTTGGTCTCCCTCTTCCTTCACAAAACTAAACAATGTGAGACTTTTTCAAGATGCTTAATTTCAATCAACTCCAACAAATTGAATATGTGTCCAAAATGATCTCTAAATTGACATTGATTTTGATATTAACATAGACTCGACTAGTATCCGAGTTTAAGCCTTGACGATAAAATAAATTGGAGCCAAACTTCACTTACATCCCGATCGAGTTCCAGATTAGCTAGAAGCCCTTTCTCCTAATATAATATCAGATTGGGGTCGAACACCTCTAAAAAAACACAGAAATTACATAAACACCTATGTTGATGTCTACACCTAAGCCTGAGTTTAGACTTAACGCTTATTGGCCCACTAAGGTTATTTTGCATCTTTCATTCTAGAGTTAATTTCTTTGACCACTTGAGGATCATTTTAGGAATGGTGTAAAACCGTTGGCACCCAGTTCCACCAAACAAATCACGGGCCAAAAATGTCACATCCTTTAATCAATTCCAAGTGTTTTGAGAGCATCCATTCAGATAGAATTTCACTTGATGAAACTTTTGTAAGCTATGCTAATTTTACATGATGAAGAAAGGTTAGTTGGGAATAGACCTTGTCAAGAAATTATGGTTTTGTCATGTATTGAATGGTGGGGACATCTCCATTTTTTTTGACACTCTTTTATGTAAAAAAAAGGTTTGGTCCAAATATCTGTTATACATCCAAAATATTCTACAAATTTGGCAATGGAAAGACAAAATTGAGAGGATCTTGACTCGTAACAAAGTAACCAATTGATAAAGCGTTACAAGAAATCAAAATTTATATCATATTCATGGGATTTGAGTTCTCTTCATTAACTGCAAATTTCTGGTAGTAGAGATAAACTCATTAATTTTCCTTTTGATATAAATTGGATATCTTCTGCGCGCAATTGCAATCTCTTAAGTCAGGTAGAACCACAATGGGCGAAAAATCTCTTCATCAAGAAATTTAACACTGCTGCATTCGCAAGCTAGATTTGACCCCAGAACCTTGATTTTTTAAGTTGAAGAGACTCAAAGCATCTCATTTAGATACTCTTGAGTAGATAGACCTATGAAGCCCCGATACTTCAATATTGGCAAGGTACCCGTGTCCGATACGTATCCGATACCGATACGCACCCGATACTTCCCGATACGTACCCAAAGAGTATCCAATAATTTTTTAATTCTTTTTAAAAAATATTTCACTCGATACTTTTCAGATACTTCTTTGATACTTCTTGCCAACTAAGGATACTTCTCAGATACATTTTCGATACCTCTTACCAACTAAGCGCAAGATTGTCACTCATGTATATATGATACACTTTAGAACCTCAATAACAAAAAGAAAAATTATATATTTTTTCGTAACACAATCATAGAAGAAATAATACATTGTGATATGGGTGAGATAAATATACGTAACTATATCTACTTGATATGATCACAGGTATTTATTTTTACAATGTGATGATCATATATAATAGAGGGTGGGTAGAGTGGGTTCACAATGATGCTCAAGCTAGAATATATATATATATATATATATATATATATATATATATATATATATATATATATATATATATATAAAGTCATGTATCTGAGCTTGTCAATCAATAATATCTTAGTTAGTATTTATTGCTTCCCTCAATATTTAAGGCAAGTTGCGCCAATCAGTCAATTATAATGGGGAGTTTTTTTTTATCATATCTATAAAATGTAATATTTCTGTTTTTATCTTTGTTTTTTTCTATTTGTGTTTTTATTCCATTTTTTTTTGTTTTGTTTTAATATATTTAAATTTCAATTGAATTTTTTATTAAAGTATCTCAGCCGTGTCGTATCTTGATTTTCAAAATTTTCATGTACCCCCGTATCCGTATCGTGTCGTATCCCGTATCTGGGCTTCATAGAGATAGACTCATTAAAATAATATTATTTTATCAAATACGTTTATTTCTCTCCGAGATTCTAGAGTTAGCTAAGAAGCTTCACACCTATATTCTTTACGCACATAATAAAAGGGAACATATAAGTACTTAGCTTGACCTTATGGCCGGACAAAGAGTAAGCTACTAAAACCCTAGAATTAGGCCTCATTTTTTGTCATTATTTTTTATAAAGTGAAAAAACCCTCAAATAAGACCTAACCTTCAGAAAAAAGCCAATTAAAAACTTGTTTTAGGCTCACACACTAAAAAAAATTTGGCCGACATATTGTCTCTTTAGACAAATCCTGGTGGCAACTGGCAATAAGCTTTTTGTCAAAAAAATGGTTTTTGTTTTGTAACGTTCTAAAGTGAAATTTAAATAATGTCTTCAATAGGTTGGTGAATTAAATCTTATGAGCCTATAAATAAGTGCTTGCCAGTTACCACCATTAGCCAACAAACGAGAAAGCTTTACCAAAATGGCTTCAGCAATGCTTCTCAGTTTCCTCTTTACCTTCCATCTCATTGTTATCTTGTCATCAACTTCCTTAACCTCAAGCTCAACCACTAAAATGTTCTCTAAACCCATAGAAAAAATAACCCAACTCCACTTTTATTTCCATGACACCATAACTGGTAAAAACCCAACATCAATGCTAATTGTTGCACCACCTAAGGGATCTGTTGGTAGTTTTGGTGCTACTGTCATCATGGATGATCCATTAACTGAAGGACCAAGTCCAAATTCAAAGCTCATTGGAAGATCACAAGGGATATATGCTGTGGCTTCTTTAGATAAGTTTAATTTGCTCATGGCCACAAATTTTGTGTTCACAGAAGGTGTGTATAATGGCAGCACAATTACCATTCTTGGGAGGAATCCTACATGGCAGAAAGTTAGAGAAATGCCTGTTGTTGGTGGTAGTGGTGTCTTTAGATATGCAAGAGGTTTTGCTGTGGCTAAAACGTATGTGTTTAATGTTACTTCTGGTAGTGCAATTGTTGAATACCATGTGTCTGTCTTGCATCATTAGTATCAAATCACTATTAGAAAAAGGTGAAATACCGATGGAAAGTAGAGATGTAAAAAATTTAATTGGTCTCTAAATTCGACGTTGTTAACACGTAAAGACGAAATTAGAGACAAATATGACTACTTTCCGTCGATATTTCAGTTTTTTCTAGTAGTGATATATATATATATATATATATATATATATATATATATATATATATATATATATATGAGGTTGTTGTTTTTAATTGGGTTGTTATATTGTCTGTTTTGAACCTGACCTAGCTGGCATGCAGGTTCATGTGTGTGTGTGATTTTAATTTTAAGTTGTACTATGCTACTTCAGTTGAGGATGTAGGGGAGCTTGACTGAGAAAAATAAAAGTAATGTTTCCTTGCTATGTTTGTAATGTGCTTGGTGTGAATTTGAATGAAAAGTATAGCTTCAATTTTAAAATAAAAAAAAATCAATTAATAATGTTTGATAGTAGAGGTACTCTATTGATGTAATTATATGGTTTGCAAGTAATGCATCAATATCTTTTATGCTTGGCTAATATGGAATGCTAGAAATGGGTGAATTTTCTTCAAAAGGTGTGTGATTCTTGAAATGTGTTAGACCATGTTAAGGCCCTTTTATAAAAATGGTTTATAGATAAGTTTGATAATTATTGATCATCGTCTCCTTCATGAATAGCGGGGACACGTGATCAACTAAGTTTGCCGACGTAAATTAGTCACTAAAAAAACCAGCGAGTACAACGCACTAATAACACAATAAAAAAATATCTCTTTTTATTAGTCTTATGTATGATGTCGAAAAGAATTCGAGCCCAATAGAGGTTGAATAGCCTGTTTTGCCCGTTCTAGTCTGGAGTCTATCCATAATGAATCTATAAATAGAGTTGAAAAATCTATTACATAAAACCATATTAAGGCAAGATTTCTTTAATTAATCCTCTTGCACTTGATGGTATGGCTCTGTCAAATTAGTAGCTCTGTCTACCACTGCTGGTTGCATTGATAATTTTAAACAACATGAGACGCCGACTCTTAATTTCGAATCCAAGTGTATACATATGATAGTGTGCGTAGTGTTTATTTATCGTTTCGTGAAAGAAATTTTTTTTTGGTTTGGACCATTAATGTTTACTCATAGAGTGTTTCAATGCTTTCAACCAAAAACTAATCTCTACCTGTGTTTAGGATCAAATTTCGCACAGGTCAACACCGCGTTTTTCCACTGGGAGGATCAGGGTCGACCCCCCATGCATGTCCCAGGTAGGGCCGTCCCAACAATTTAATTAGAGGCCCTGTTCAAATCTCAAAAATTAGGCCCCTAGTTTACAAAATTGGGTCTCACAAATTACTCTATTTTTAAAGATAAATTGAAATCCACATAAGAAATTTATCAACAATTTGTCTCTTTGAGTTAATTATTTTATTAACAAGATTAACTTTGTTCTTGTGCAACAGCAATATGTAGGCAAAATGTTGAACATAATTTCTTTTGTGGGTTTTAATAGCTCCCGCATTGAGAAGCTAAGCCAGTTGGATGGAAAACTATTGTTAAAAAAAATTGAGAGGCTATTTAATTCAAATTTTAAAGAGGAACATTGGCCGAGGACATAATGTATTCCTATCGGCTGGCCCACATCTCTTCTTGAGAAAAGAAGTCGAATGCTAACTTTTTTTTAAAATTGTTCTCCCTTTGTTCCTTTTGTTTTATGCTTGTTACACACAAATTAATGTGCAATTAATTTATGTTAGCTTAATACTAAAATACCTTTTTTGTTGTTGTCTTAGGATAATTGAAATCAAAATAAAATAGTTAATAAGTTAATAGTTGTCTCCGGTCTCCAAAAGACTCAATAAATATAAATGATATAGTTGAAAAAGTTTGGTAAATTGTTGATTAGATTTTTAAAAGAACTATTGTTAAGGGAGAAAAATAAAAAGGCAAAAATACCAAAAATTAAGAACAAAGGAGTAATACTTTTTAGGGCTCTAAAAAAATGGCATTAGCTAGTGGCGGGCCCACATGTATTTCAGGGGGTTCAGGCGAACCCCCTTGAAAAATAATATTAGCACTGATACCTTAAGAAAAAATATTTTTGCATCCCCTAAAAAATGTCTTTTGCACCCAAGTTCCTAATTTTGCACCAAAGTTCCTAGTTTTGTACCACATTAATCCAACACTCTGACATATTTTATTTTAAAAACTGTTTTGTACCACACTAATACTCTATTTTGATTTTGTTAATGCTATTTAATTGGTAATTTGTATTAGAACATATTTAGTTAATTTGCATTTTGTGTTAGTGGTATTTAATTTATTTTGATTATGTTAGTCAACTTAGTTTTAATCGATGTTATTTATTTTGTGAATATGTTGATTCTTTTAATGCTATTCAATTTGTTTTTAGGAATTGTTAGTGCTATTTAATTTGTGTTGGTCTAGTGCAACAATCTGTTAACGTGTTATTTATATTATATTTTTAGTGACGTGTGTGTTTGAAAAATTTTACACCCCCTAACCGCAATGTCCTGGGTCCGCCAGTGGCATTAGCTAGCTTGAAGTCTTGTGCCGTAGCACGGTTAGCACATGTCCATGGCCGACCCCGGTCCCAGGGTAGATTAAGCATTAATGGGCTAACTATTCTGGTTGGAAAAACATTTATGCTAACTCTTTAATTACTACTACTTCCAATAAGTGTTTTTTTAAATCATTTTTCATAGCAGAAAGCACTTGTTTGGCATTGGGCCACGTTGCTTCAAGATATTCTCTATTGTTTACAATCCCTCGCGAACATCGTGGGTGAATAAAATATTCAAGATATACCAAAGCCAAATAAATTATGATATCCCTTCATATAAGTATAAATTGTCCCATATTTTTTTGTTATAATTATCCTACAATGTCTTACTCTCTTGGGCTTTTCCTTCTCTTCTCTCTCACTCTCATAACCACTCACTTTACCACAATCCATGGAGTATTCTCTGAACAATCCCACATCAAATTACCAACAAATCAACACCAAACTGAAAAAACAACCCATTTACACTTTTTTTATCATGACATATTTAGAAGGCAAAAATCCCACTGTCGTACAAATTATAGACCCATCAACAAGTTCACAAAGTGGATTTGGAACAACTTTCATGATGGACAACCGTTTAACTGAAGAACAAGATGTAAGTTCAAAGGTTGTTGGAAGAGCTCAAGGGTTGTTTGGTTTAGCATCATTGGAAGACCGTGGAATGGTGATGTTAATTAATTTTGCTTTTACTGAAGGTGATTATGCTGGTAGTATACTTAGTATGCTTGGAAGGAATCCTGTTCAAGATACTGTTAGAGAAATGCCTATTGTTGGTGGTACTGGTGTGTTTAGGTTTGCTAGGGGATATGCTATTGCTAAGAGTCTTTGGGAACTTTCAACTTCTGAACATTTTGTTGTGGAGTATGATATCACTATTTCTCATCCATAGGTCTCTTCAATTTCATGTTCTTTGTTGTTAGGATGTGATGAGTGGTCACTAGATTTTCTGTGATCCTTGTATGGCTTCCAAATAATTATATAAATAATTGAGGTATCCATTTGCGTTTTTGCTAAGTAGTCAAATCATAAAATAGTCTAAAGGCATGACGTATTTTTTGTCTTAAAGGGACCTAATTCCTCCGATTTTTTCATATTTTGAATGTTACCATCATTTTATTAGCTCAATCTATATTATTATTTTTGATAAAAAGTTTGGAGCTCATTGAAAATATGGAGTCGAGCCATTCACATGGCCAACATGCATTTGGCAAAGTGGAAAGTTTTATGTGATGACAAACTGCATGTTGCATGAAATGCACTTGGTGTAATGCATCAGATGCAAGGTGCCACCTGGTGTGATGCATGAAATGCAAGTGAAACTTTGTCTGTTGTATGAACAAAATGCAAATGACAAGGCAACTCTGTTTGCCTTTCCTTTCTCGAATTGAGAAATTTTTCCGTGCTAAAATTTTTGTTGGTGTCATTATTTATGCTTATTTTACGTTTCTTGTAACACCCTAAATTTCACACGACATATCTACCACATATTCAGCATAGCACAAGAGATTTTGAGGAATTCATATAGAAAACAAAAAGTAAATTTGTCCTTTCAAATGGTAAATGTAAAATAATCTAGCTTTGCATAACTACCTTAGTCAATAACACAATTCCTTAAATCTATGACTCTGATTGTGATCCGGCTACCAAGACTCTGCATTGGACTGCTGACGAGCAATCCGGATATACTCTTCAGCTTTCCAATGCTATTTGTTTACCTGAAAACATCACCCCCAAACATAATGAGTTTCACAACTCAGTAACATAGAATATATAAATAAAATGATTTTTTTTTTAATTTGATGTTTCCAGCCATATCCGTGTGCGAGATATGGAAAATCCTCTCTACAACATAAGGAAAATCTTCTCTACAACTTAGAAAAAAAATATCGTGCGTAAGTATTTTAATTAAAATATAATTCTCATATAATAACGAAGAAGTACAACAACATTGGACAATAATCACTTTTCCTAAAAAGTTCATAATAAAATTTCATGCGCATATATCACGAAATCATAAACAAGACAACTTATTATACTATGTGCACATAGACCACATTATCTCTTCGTCGTGGCAAACGGTAATCATACGCCGTATTATCTCTTCGTCACGACAAAACGGAGATCAAAGGCCGTATTATCTCTTCGTCACGACAAAACGGAAATCACAGGCCGTATTATCTCTTCGTCACGGCAAAACGGTAAACTAAAAGGTCTATGAGCATTTCACTCATAGGCTGCATTATCTCTTCGTTGCAGCTAACGGTACCCAACAACAACAACCACAACAAAACACATAAAATAGAAATACTTTTCAGCTCACATTTGAGAATAAAAATCTATTTTAAAAAAAAAATTGTTTGCTTCTCCCATAAGAAAATAAATATATATAAAAATTGCCACATTGTAAATTAGCTACTCACATATTACTCTCCAAATGTAATTCATGTAACCATCATGTTTAATAAGAATTTAAAACACATAGGAACTCATTTTGCACAATTCAAGTGTCATTACACTCATAATCATCTATGCAGAATTTTCAGCAGCAATACATCAACTTCGGCAATTTTATTAAAATATCAAACGGTGTCGGATTTGAGCAAATGACCATCCGTTGGAGAGCTTAAGATGTCTATATTATGAATATGATTTTTATTTTTCATGATAATCAACCAACAAGTACAGTTTAATAAAAGAATACACATAGGTACAAAGACAAGACAACAACATTCATTCAGATTCTAACACAGTTTAGAACATCAATACTCAGTCAAATACCATGAAACTTGTGCTAAAACTGAAGAAAAACAAGTCTAATTTCTAACAAGACAACAATCACTCAAAACGGAGTTTTAGGGAAAGCGCTATAAGCAAAACACCAAACCTATATCTATACGGGTTTGAAGTTATTCCACATAACTTGTAATCCAAATTTCTATAATAATACTTGATCAAAACTAATAAAACAAGTGTCAAAACTGAAGCCCCAGAAGTCTAGTTTTCAAAAATATTTCTAGGTTTCAAAAATAACATTTGTACAATAAGTTATTTATCAAAGACCCAGTACATGTCCATAAAAATAAGAACCAAAATGTAGTGACTTGTAACCTATGTTTCTCCTTCAATTCTTAGTGAAATCCAATGAAACAAATGCCTAAAGTGGAGCAAATCGAGTCTATTTTCCAGAAAATTTAGAATCATTTGAAAAGGATTTATATAAAAAAAATATTATAAGCAGAATACTAAAAATAGGTGTATACGGGTTTAGGAAAAATGCATCAACAATTCATAGACCACATCTAACAAACACAATGTGGGCAATCCAACAATCCCTATTCTCTAACACACATACAACACCTCTTTAATCCTCAATCATTCATGACATCATAAAATCATCTATCTAGTTAAATAGAAACCTATGCACACTCTAAGAGAGGTTTTGAGGGAGATTCTTTGTTACCTATTGCTCCTTATAAGCTTTAGGATGAAAACCCCCAATTTCTGAAATGGGGAACCCTAGCCATCTTCTATGGAAGTTGTTTCCTAAGCTTCAATTTTCATCTCCTTTCTTCAATAGCTTGAAACTAGGGCTAAAATTTCTTTGATTGAGCTCCACCTTGATTCTCTCTCTCTCTCTCTCTCACGATTTTTTTCTCTCTTTTCCTTCCTTTCTTCTTTCTCGTTTCTCTTCTTCTGTTTCTGTTTCTTTCTTTCCTCTTTTCTTTCTTTTCAGCGTGAGGATAGGAGATATGGGGTAGGTGAGGAATGTGAGGGTGATAGGGTGGGTTATAAATAAGTGTGGTGTATGGTGGAATGTAAGACAAAATTTATTAAAATACTATTACTCAAATTAAAAGAAATTTAGGACATTACATTACTTCCCACCTTTTAAAAATTTTGTCCCCAAAATTCGACCTGCCTTCATACCTTATTCTCCTGTAGAATTCATTCTATGTGCTTTCGCTGCAAACTCCAATATTCACTTGAGCTAGGAATACAAGTAGCAAATACACTACTCACATCTTAGAATTTCCTTTATGTTTAATCATCTCTAGAACCACATGCACCCATGTCAAGACAACCCAAAATACAACTTTCAAGATAAGTTTAAGTTAGAAAAAGAAACATTCTTAATGAGTAGAAAAGTATAAAGGCAGAGTAGATGCACAAACACACCATAGACCATATACATAAGAAGCAAGGAGGGGAAATACAAACAACCCAGACAGCCAGTTGCGCATCCAAACATTGAACAACCAAGTTGAGCACACATGCAAGTGGAGCAAACACAATAACAACAACCGAACAAGTATTCAGAAGATGACATTTAAAATCACAGAGGCACCACTCTTAAGACAGTATCATAGGAAATATATAAAATGGTAATGAAACTGGCAAAGTTATATGCAATACACAATGAGTGCAAGTAGACAAAGAACACAACAGAAAAGGTTGCAAAGTAAAATTAACCATAAAATATTCACACTCATATACCCATCTTCCTCTTCGCTCACTTCCCTGATAATATAAATGAGACAAGAAACGAATCAGACCTTATTATCCAAATGCTCTTCTTTGGTATTCTATGTGACGTTGATGTTAGGTGCCACGTGATCCATTGGTATTTATTCTTATGCTACAAATAACAAGACAAACAAGCAATTTTTGAAAAATGACAACAATGCATATATTATTAAGAGTTGTCTTAATCGGAGGAATGGACCTTATAACTCTATGGAATCAGAAGATCTTGACCTACTTGTAGACACCTTAAACGAACAAAAACAGTTGGCAGACAATTAAGTAAAATTTGGGCGATTCCCAGCATTATCAATTAGGTTTATAGAGCTGTCGACCAGCTGCAATCTCCAACAACAACAACATAAGCAACTAGGTATGTTCAGTTCAAGTAAATAAATATTTAGTAAGCAAAGACGCCGAAAGGTGTCAAATAACTGAAAGACAATGAGAAAGAAAGGTATACATCACAAACAATACATCATATCATACATCTTAAAAAAAATTATATCATGACAATGTATGACGAAAGTAAAATTGTACATGTTGAGACTTTTACATCTTTAAATCACATGAGGTCCTTCCATTTCCCCACTAATACATATTAATTCAAAAAAAATTCAGACATGCCTTCATGAAGTGCAAACATTGAACTAAACTTATATCTTCTCCATTCATGAACACAAATCATTGTTAAACATGATTTCAAGAAAATAAATACTTCACACTCTTAAACATTTGAGAGTTTGAAAGATTAAAGTAACCACTTCAATTAAGATTATGAAAATTTCCAAGTCATGTTTTAAAAACAAAAACTACATATTGACATTAAAACCAGAGTATGATCTCTTATATGTGAAATTTGATTATGTTAAATGGTGTAGTCACATATAGCACAATAATCATTTGTTGTTCTTTTTCAAGTATAAAATAAATAAATAAAATGATTTATTTCTGAAAATTAAAGCTATCGTGAATCTCGGGTAATAAATTGTGATCCAATTTGAAAAGAATCCAGGTTTGATAAGGTGGGACTACAAATAATGAAAGAATTTATACTGCCAAAGTAGTAGTAATAAAAGACTTCTAAACATGCATAACTTAATAATATTCAAATCAAGAACAAAAAGCCTACCTAACAAGAAAGTTTCACTGCTGAGGTCTGAGAAAAGTAAATTGAGATATAAAGCAAGTGTCATTTCCTTCTATTTAGAACTTAAAGGAATTTTTGGATGGAGGAGTGTGGTGGAGGGCAGTGTTGTCAAATGGCGGTTATGGCGGCGCCATTGCGCTATGGCGTGGCGGAATTTGAGCTGGCCGCCATACAAAAACGGAGATGTGGCGGAATTCCAATGGCGGCGCCATGGCGGGCGCCACAAGGGTAACGTCCGTGGCGGCGTGGCGGTGGAAAGCGGACAAACGAGAGATTTGTGTGTTGTTTGGCCGTTTTACGTGGTTTCTCAGATGGCCATCTATGGCTTCCCTTGTTCAGCCTTTGCTGCGCAACCCGCAAGCAAAAACGCGGGTCAAGAAGACCCGGCTTGTAACCCATTTATTTTTAGGGTTAGTAAAATTTTAAAGTTCAGTAATTTTATTAGGGTAAAAGCTTGTTTTACTGTGAGTAAAAAGTTTCTGTTATTACTTAAATAAAAAATAAAAAATAAACCTTTCAAATCTCCTTCTCTCACACCACACGTCTCACGCTTCTGGTTCTTCTCTCACCCTCGTTCGCGTTTCCTTTCTCTCCCAACCTCCTGTTCATTCGCGACGGCGACCACCACCAGCGACGGCGACGGCGCAGCGACCATCACCAGCCAGCGACGCCCTCTCTCTTCTCTCTTCTCTCTTCCTCGTCTCTCTGTTTCGTCTCTCTTCTTCACTCTTTGTTATTTTTTTTTCCTCTCTGTTCATACTTCCTCTCACTCTCTATTTTTATTTTCTTAAACTATTTGTTTTTTATTTGTTTTTCATAGTATTCTGTATTTTATTTATTTTTTATTTGTTTTTCAAAGTATTCTGTTCATAGTATTCTGTTTTTTATTTGTTTTTCATAGTATTCTGTTTGTTCCATTTCATTTTGTTGAGTTTGTCTCTCTATTTAGTTTGTAGAATATGTCTCAACCAAATTCCTCATTGCTTTTTATAATTTTGTTGTTATTTTGATGTCTTAGACTTAATTTGAAGTGGTTCTTACTTCTAAGTTGCTTATGACAATTTGATGGAGACTAATTTGAAGTGGTTCTTAATTTTTTAGTGTTCTTTGTATGTGTATTAGCATATATATTTTTAAATTTTTTATAAAAATTGGTCCGTCATGGCGTCCGCCATGGCGTCCGCCATATGCCGTTACGCCATCCGCCATATGTTTATGGCGGTTTTTTGGGTCTCCGCCATAAACCGCCATCCGCTATTGATAACACTGGTGGAGGGTATATATGGTAAAAATTTCATTATTAGCTAAAACTAAAAAATTAACCCTCTTTCCCTTCTACCTCCAAAGTGGCAAACCCCTCCATTCAAATATTCCATGAAAGCAAAGTTTTCACAAATTTAGTTTCTACCTCTGTAAATCATTCACATCAATATATCCATCTATCAAGGCTGGTGTGGGTTTAACTTAGTATAGGTCATGTCCAAGAATGATAAAGATATCAATAAACATCCAATTGCCACTTAAACACATAAAAAGGCAAACTCAGTTCCAAGTGTGGTCACTCTAGTAGAGCACTTTTCCTATAATGCAGTAAGAAAACCTTTTTTTTTTTTAATACTTAGAAATCCTACTACTAATTGACAAGCCTTATATAGATAGATAGATAGATAGATACCAAACCAAACAACAAAGCAACTTCCCAAAAGAGAACCACAGAGTACCTAAATAGTCGCCGTTCAAATTCCACACAGTCAGCAAGTTACACCCATTGAGTCACAATCACAAACCTCCAACTTTAAAAGCATATTCAAAACTACCATCATTTAATAATAAGCATGCAATTTTATTTAACCTTTCACTTCCAACGAAAACTAGTCTTGAACTCATATTTATCTTAATTTGGGAAGCGTTATTTACCTAACGCTCAGTGTGTAATTATTCTTCTCCGTTCATCGAACAACTTGTTGAGGTGGCCAGCCTTAACAACTTGATCAACGGACTTCGAAGGATAAATACACTACAATAGACTAATGATAGACATCCTAAGCCGGATCACTTCTAAACACACAATTCACAGTCCGATAGGATCAAACTGCTCTGATACCATATTGTAACACCCTAAATTTCACACGACATATCTACCACGTATTCAGCATAGCACAAGAGATTTTGAGGAATTCATGTAGAAAACAAAAAGTAAATTTGTCCTTTCAAATGGTAAATGTAAAATAATCTAGCTTTGCATAACTACCTTAGTCAATAACACAATTCCTTAAATCTATGACTCTGATTGTGATCCGGCTACCAAGACTCTGCATTGGACTGCTGACGAGCAATCCGGATATACTCTTCAGCTTTCCAATGCTATTTGTTTACCTGAAAACATCACCCCCAAACATAATGAGTTTCACAACTCAGTAACATAGAATATATAAATAAAATGATTTTTTTTTTAATTTGATGTTTCCAGCCATATCCGTGTGCGAGATATGGAAAATCCTCTCTACAACATAAGGAAAATCTTCTCTACAACTTAGAAAAAAAATATCGTGCGTAAGTATTTTAATTAAAATATAATTCTCATATAATAACGAAGAAGTACAACAACATTGGACAATAATCACTTTTCCTAAAAAGTTCATAATAAAATTTCATGCGCATATATCACGAAATCATAAACAAGACAACTTATTATACTATGTGCACATAGACCACATTATCTCTTCGTCGTGGCAAACGGTAATCATACGCCGTATTATCTCTTCGTCACGACAAAACGGAGATCAAAGGCCGTATTATCTCTTCGTCACGACAAAACGGAAATCACAGGCCGTATTATCTCTTCGTCACGGCAAAACGGTAAACTAAAAGGTCTATGAGCATTTCACTCATAGGCTGCATTATCTCTTCGTTGCAGCTAACGGTACCCAACAACAACAACCACAACAAAACACATAAAATAGAAATACTTTTCAGCTCACATTTGAGAATAAAAATCTATTTTAAAAAAAAAAATTGTTTGCTTCTCCCATAAGAAAATAAATATATAAAAATTGCCACATTGTAAATTAGCTACTCACATATTACTCTCCAAATGTAATTCATGTAACCATCATGTTTAATAAGAATTTAAAACACATAGGAACTCATTTTGCACAATTCAAGTGTCATTACACTCATAATCATCTATGCAGAATTTTCAGCAGCAATACATCAACTTCGGCAATTTTATTAAAATATCAAACGGTGTCGGATTTGAGCAAATGACCATCCGTTGGAGAGCTTAAGATGTCTATATTATGAATATGATTTTTATTTTTCATGATAATCAACCAACAAGTACAGTTTAATAAAAGAATACACATAGGTACAAAGACAAGACAACAACATTCATTCAGATTCTAACACAGTTTAGAACATCAATACTCAGTCAAATACCATGAAACTTGTGCTAAAACTGAAGAAAAACAAGTCTAATTTCTAACAAGACAACAATCACTCAAAACGGAGTTTTAGGGAAAGCGCTATAAGCAAAACACCAAACCTATATCTATACGGGTTTGAAGTTATTCCACATAACTTGTAATCCAAATTTCTATAATAATACTTGATCAAAACTAATAAAACAAGTGTCAAAACTGAAGCCCCAGAAGTCTAGTTTTCAAAAATATTTCTAGGTTTCAAAAATAACATTTGTACAATAAGTTATTTATCAAAGACCCAGTACATGTCCATAAAAATAAGAACCAAAATGTAGTGACTTGTAACCTATGTTTCTCCTTCAATTCTTAGTGAAATCCAATGAAACAAATGCCTAAAGTGGAGCAAATCGAGTCTATTTTCCAGAAAATTTAGAATCATTTGAAAAGGATTTATATAAAAAAAATATTATAAGCAGAATACTAAAAATAGGTGTATACGGGTTTAGGAAAAATGCATCAACAATTCATAGACCACATCTAACAAACACAATGTGGGCAATCCAACAATCCCTATTCTCTAACACACATACAACACCTCTTTAATCCTCAATCATTCATGACATCATAAAATCATCTATCTAGTTAAATAGAAACCTATGCACACTCTAAGAGAGGTTTTGAGGGAGATTCTTTGTTACCTATTGCTCCTTATAAGCTTTAGGATGAAAACCCCCAATTTCTGAAATGGGGAACCCTAGCCATCTTCTATGGAAGTTGTTTCCTAAGCTTCAATTTTCATCTCCTTTCCTCAATAGCTTGAAACTAGGGCTAAAATTTCTTTGATTGAGCTCCACCTTGATTCTCTCTCTCTCTCTCTCTCACGATTTTTTTCTCTCTTTTCCTTCCTTTCTTCTTTCTCGTTTCTCTTCTTCTGTTTCTGTTTCTTTCTTTCCTCTTTTCTTTCTTTTCAGCGTGAGGATGGGAGATATGGGGTAGGTGAGGAATGTGAGGGTGATAGGGTGGGTTATAAATAAGTGTGGTGTATGGTGGAATGTAAGACAAAATTTATTAAAATACTATTACTCAAATTAAAAGAAATTTAGGACATTACATTTCTACTAGTGCCAATTTTGAGTTCACGTAGGAGGGAAATTATGGAAGATATTTCCAATGGTGGTATCAAAGCTCATTCAGAGCTTTGGGATATTAAGGTGTCGGACTCATAAGAAAGGTTTTAGTATGTTGTATGTTTGCATTATTGTTTGATCTATTATTGTTTGATCTTTCACATCAAAAAATAATTATTATTGTAGGAATTAAATTGTGGTATTGCAAAAGTGTTCTTTGAAAAGTTCTGACTAAGGAAAGATTAGTACTTAGTATTTAAGTGTGTCAATATTGACCTACCGCCCTTTTTAGGGAATTTTTGTGTTGCGCTGTTCACAAACTACAGGGATTATTCCAGTGTACAATGCACACACAAGATCTCCTAGTTGGAGGAACTGCTTTATCGTGTACTCAAAAACAGTTCTATCACTCATGATGAAGATATGTTTAAGCTAAAAGCTGACAAAATCTTCTACTCCTAAGTTCCCTACCTGAGAGTTAGGACACTCTAGTCGTCACTCTCAGTATTTTTGCTCAAGACGAAAAACTTGTCATGGATTGTTACTTATTCTGACAAGATCACGACAAGTGTACCAGATAATTGCAAGTAATAAAATCGATAAGGTCGAGTGTCTAACTCAATGATTGTGGTTAATTATCAAATTCATAGTTTAATTACTAAACTGAACAAGGACTAAATTGGATTTGTTGACAAGAAATTAATATAATAAAATAGTAAAATGTTTAGTGGGTTTTTAATTTAAAAGCGTTGGGAGCGTGCTCAATTGATTTCACTTATATGCATAATGAAATGAATGTATTATGAATTCCACCAGTTTATTATTGAATTTTCTTCCTTATCCTAATCCTAATTCCTTAGGCAATATGACATTATCTCTAACAAAATCATTGATTCCTTAGGTGACTTTAATTAGAAAATAAACATTAGGAACAAAAGCTCACATATGATTCTAAATATCAATGATTTAGACTAGAGATATAAAGATGTCAATACTCAAGCATTTGTAGCTCAAACTTCCATTCGCAATAACAAACTGTAAATCATGCTAAGAGTGATAAATTCCTAGAAAACATTAAGAACAAATATGAAACATAAACGCATAAGATTCATTCGATTAAAAGGGATTCAAATCAAATACATAAAAGATGCATCAATATTTATTCATTCCCAACAACGAGAAATTTAGGTAAACATAACAATAAAGAAAATGAAAGAAATAAATAAACTAGAGGGAGAAGCTGGCGACATTGATGTTCCAAGGAATTGTTCCCCAGCTTGAATCAACAAAGGTCAACAGGAAGAAAATCCTAGCTGCCACGAGCTCCGAAACACGTCCCAAAGCTTTCTCCAAACCAGAATAACCTAAAAATCATGTTCATGGGTTTAAATAGCATCAGAGTACATGACTTGTTGCTTGGCGAGCTCGACGGCCGCCTAGCGGCCTGACAGCAGGGACTACTATCGCCTGGCGATGGACCTTGGTCGCTAGGCTCCCAACTAGCAATAAAACTCGTAGATTTAAACAAAACCCTCATTTGGGGAGCTGCGTCATCTCCATGCTACCCGATAGGCCCGAAATTGAGTCTTGTTGCTTCCTTTTGGATGATAGGTGATTTCTCCACATAATTAGGCGAAGGACAACAAAAACAAACGAATTAAAGGTACCAAGTATCTCAAAAACACACATAAAACTCAATCTAGAGACTAACAAACAAAAATCAAACTATTATGATCCTAAAACTCATTATAATTGAGAAAAACTTAAAATAACAAATTAAAAATGGTCAAACTATACATATAATGCAGAGCAATCAGATTCCTTGATAAATGAATAATCAAAACAAAGGGAAAGAAACTTCAACAACAAGTATGAAGCCAACATTGTTGAGAATATAGGAAGGAGTAAAAAATCAGAAGAGACAATGTCGTGGAAAATCACAAGCTAGATCCAAATCTCGCACAAGACTAAGTTGTCATTATTATGGTAAAGTAGGCCACAAAAAATATGAGTGCAGATTCTTCAAAAGAGATCAACGGGCCGGAATAGTCCATCCTTATCAAATTAACCTGAAGAAGAATAACAAAGATTAAACCACTAATACAGTAGCCTCAAATGATGAACATATTTTCCTTATTGAAGAGGAAAATTATCTAAATGTTGCATCTGATGACTACTTTTGGATAGTTGACACATCAGCATCTTTCCACGTTATACCTCATGAAGAATTCGTCTCATCATATCAAAGAGGAGACTTTGGTACGTGAAGATGGGCAACCATGTTGCAAGCAAGATTGTTGGTATTGGTGAAGTGACTCTAATCACAGAGTATAACAATAAGCTCATGTTGAAGGAAGTAAAACATGTTTCAAAAATCCATCTAAGTATTATCTCAACAGCAAAGTTAGATAATCTAGGGATAATAAATCAGTTTGGCAGGGGTAGATGACAGCTTCGCAAAGGAAGCATTACAGTTGCTCGTCGCAAAAACGAAGGCTCCATGTACATCATGTAGGAAAAGATAAACAAGGGAGAGACCAATGTTTTCTAAGATGCAACCAAAGAATTGTAGCACACTTAAGTTGGCCACATGAGTGACAAAGAACAGGAGATTTTTTCTAAAGGTCATCTTTCAAATATCAAGGGGCAACCACTTGAATTCTGTGAAGATTGTCTAGCATAAAAACAACACAAAGTATCTTTCTAAATATCAGATGATGCAATAAGATGAAAGAAGATTATAGATCTTGTTAATTCAGATGTATTCTCAACATCTGAAAGGTCCCTCGGCATTGCTTAATACTTTGTTACCTTCATTGATGATCACTCCAGAAAGGTGTCGGTGTATCCAATGAAAATGAAAGATCCAGTTCTACAAGCATTCATGGAGTTTCTTGCTTGTGTAGAACGAGCATATGAAAGGAAACTAAAATGCCTAGGGAATGAAAATGGAGATGAATTCTTAGACCCATTCACTACAAGAAAGTTATTGTTTACCTACTATTGTTACCTACGGCCTTTAATCCGTCGGTAAATATTAATGCATTTCCAACCGATTTTTTGGACAATGTGCTTCTTCTTTTGTTAGTCACCGACACTTTAGTGATTCAGAAATCAAAGAGCTCTGTCGGTAATTGAAGCGTTCAACTTTTTCCCGCTTTACATTCCGATGGATGTTCATTGATCTCTAACTTTTTACGAAATAAGCCTTCGGTAAATAAAAATGACCATCAATAATGTTTTAAAGTTTTATTTAGTTTCCTTCACCATACTCGACCCCTCACTTTTAGTTTTCTCACTGTCATTCCTACTCTCACCTCATTCTCACTCTCCTCCCTCACTCTCAATCACCGCCCTCACCACCACCCTCACCTCTGCCACCACTCCCAGTCTTCGTCTTCACTTGTCGTTGTCGCTCTCCTCCACTCCGACGAGAAACTCCAACGTCACATTTCCACAAACCCTAACAGTGACAACAACCACCGCCGCCCTTTGCCCTCACAGCGGCGAAAGCCACCGCCCCAGCTACAACTCAGTTCCCTGCCAACCCCTACAAGTTTACAACTCTTCATCTTGTTTCTATGGTCACTAAAGGTCTCTACCCTCTACACCACTATTTTTTATATATTCTGACTGTGGAACATTGTTTGGATCTGAGATATATACTAAGAATCTTTTTTTGTGAACTAAGAAATTGCTTAACTGAAAAGCTGAGAAATTAAGAATTTGCCTTAGAGTTACTTTTATTGACTTTAGATGATATATTGAGTACAATTTTTGTGAAGTTGGTATTCTTACTTATGGTTTGTGAAAAACTAAGGGTCGTTCGGGGTGGTTGTGAGTTTCTGGTTTTTGGTTTTGAAAATCAATTTCAAAACCAAAACACGTGTAAAATGGGCTTGATTCAATTTCAAAACCAAAACATGTTCGTGTAAGAAACTGAGAACTGTTTTTTACTGAGAAGATGGATGACTATCACTGAAAACCGACGCCTGGAAATTGTTTTTTATACTAAGAAAATGAGAACTGTTGATCAATTTTGTTCGTCTTCCTTTGATGGTCAAACTTAATGTTGGGATTGAGAAGTTGTTGGCATGTATTTTGTGTTAGATGCATAATATATATTTAGGAAGCCCTATACTTATGAGACTCTTAAATCGTAGTGGCATTAGCATCATCTATTTTGAAAATACTATTGAGCTTCTAAACAATTGTTTGCTTCAGCATATGGCTATACCCACATTTAGCAATCTTCTCTCTAACTTAGGACACAATTTTATTTAGGATCAATGGCATGCCTCTTCAGGCATGAGGGAATAACATGTCAAGGACAACCATTCTCATAGAACCCATCAGTCCTTACAATATATATATATATATATATATATATATATATATATATATATATAAGGGTGGGGATCAAGTCCGAGAGTAACTTTCATAAGAGTTACTCCACTTAATATCTATTCGCACACTTTAAATTTCGCCGATCCAACTGTCAAATTAATAGCTCTAAAAATGAGTAGATCAAATATGCAAATTTTTATAAAATTTTAAAAATGTTTGATAGTTGATCAAATAAGTTCAATTCAACGTATATTATGCTTTTAAAAGTACAAGTAAAATAGAGACTATAAAATTCTATAGCTACGGATATTCAATTTCAATAATTTTTGGTATGCATGATCATTAACATAATATGAAACTATTCAACGGTTGGATTGATAAAATTTGATGTCTACAAAGAGATATTAAGTGGTGTAATTTTACAAAAGTTTCTCTCTCTCTGTATGTGTGTGTGTGTGTATATATATATATATATATATATATATATATATATATAGGGTGGTGAGAATATTTGGTTATTATAAAAATAAAAACATTTAATTATTATCATTGGATTAAAATTAACAGTTCAAATTTTGTCATTAATTACAAGAACTATCATGATATTTAATTAAAAAGGAAATAATCATACGAAATTTTATAATTAATGATGTAATTCGAACTGCTATTTTTTTGGGTCAAGACTAGGGTATCCACCGCCGAACGGTGACTAATCCCCTCGCTGGATTGGAGGCACCTCGAAGGGTGGGACAGCTGGCCCAGGAATTTAAAGTTGCTAGATTATAATTAAACATTCGCATTATTCACAATAACCAACTGTTCACACCAAGTCGTTATATATATATATATATATATATATATATATATATATATATTTGTGTTTCACCATCCTTCATTTGCTTTGCTTATTATTGATCTACGAAATACCAAATTTACTCTACGCTGCCTTTTGTATACCCTACAAAACACATCCTTACATCTCGAAAATGATGTAGAATCACATAATTTTTGGCAAGGAAAAAAAAAATTCTGGAACTTGGTTTTCAAACCTGGATTTGAAGTGCTGATTGATCTCCTCCTTGTAAGATATATTTCCAAAATATATATGTACATGTAATTTTGTATGATTGTCATGAAATTGTAATTGGTTTGATGGTTGAGTGTTTATATTGTCAGTGCTCGATCCTGGGTTCGAATCTCGTTCGGACCTATTTTAGTTTTGCTGGATTTAATTTAAATCCTAACGGCTAAAATAAAATGCAATGAAAAGGTGCAATTTCGCACCCGATGGGATTCGAGCATGTGACCTGAAAGCGAAAAGGCCAGCGGCTAACCATTGGAACCAACACAACCGTTGTGACAACTATTCGCTGTTAACGGTAGATAACCGTTTATAGCAGAATTTATTTGAAGAATTGTGTCTCTTCACTAAGTGCTTAAAATTATCTATAAATAGGGGCACTTAGAGGACAGAAATGTCAACGATTTTGGTTCTGATTCTAGGCCAAATATCTACCATTTATATTACTCTAAATCATCTTATATTTCTCTAATGCATGAGTGAGATATAAGAAACATATTTTTGTAAACTATTATCAAGAGATAGGCTTGTTGTGATAGTGCAAATTACATCAAGGTATTCAAAGTATCCTGAAGGGAAATCGCTGTTCATCCCTATTGCATCCAATATTCTTAAGTTGGTGGGGGCGATTTGAACCTAAAGGTTAGTGTGTACACAATACACACGCTTTGAATTTATCCAAGTGCAATCTTCATCAACATCTTCTTCTTTGTCAAAGTGGTGCAGTATCTTCCCAACAACAATTTCTCCAACACTCCTTCTGAAGACTTAATGGAGTAAATCAAGCAGTATTTGTTACTCATTGATAAATTCAAAGAATGTGCTTTTTGGAGACAAAGAGCAAAGGTGCATTGGCTTCTTGACGGTGATACAAGTTCAAAGTTTTTCCATGCTATGACTAGTGTGAGACGTCGTAGGAATCATATCTCTAAGTTTGTGACGGAGGACAGTGTTAAGGTAACCGAGCAGCAGTGTATGTGTGACATTGCTAGGGGATATTTCATAGAACTATTTCACAGCAACAATAGTAATTATGATGGCATTTTTTCTTATGTGCAGCCTTGTGTTGATAGTGAAGACAACTCACGTCTCACTAGAAGACTTGCGGTTGAGGAATTTAAGAAGGCCCTTTTTGAGAATCATTCAGATAAGGCTCCTGGTCCTGATGGATTGAACCCGACACTTATTAAACGTTTTTGGAATCTTTTTTGGGTTGAATTGTTTCACATCGGAAAAACATGGTTAGAGACAGGCGAGTTTCCTAGCTAGTAATCTTAATGATGCAAACATTGTTTTAATTCCTAAGATTGAGAATCGTACCTCCATGAAGGATCTTAGACCTATCTCTTTATGTAATGTTATCAATACGATTATTTCAAAAGCTCTTGTGAATAGACTAAAACCTTTATTGTACAAGATGGCGTCTTTTAAATGATCGGCTTTTATGGAAAATAGATCTATCCTTGATAATGTCTATGCTGCTATCGAAACGCTCATCAATTGAAATGTAAAACAAAAGGTAAAATGGGTGAAATGACTCTAAAGTTTGATAGTAAAGTGTCTGATAGGGTGGACTTGGGTTATCTTAAAGGGATGCTTGCTAAGTTGGAGTTTGATGAGGTGTGGGTGCGGTGGATCGATGGTGATGTGTCTAGAAACCGTCAGTCTCTATAGAGCTGAATTTTTTTACCAGTTGTGAGTGGAGTACGGGAAGACTTGAACACTAACACGGAGTTTGGTTTACTCATTATTGCAATTTTTTGAAACTTGTTAATAGCTTTCAGGTTATCTTAGTTAGGAGACAAGTAAATCTTTTTTTTTTTGAAAACGGCAAAGAGTATCATATAATATATAATGTGTGTTTTTTAGGAACACAAAAACCTATATACAGATAGTCTGAGATAGACACAGCACAGATGAAGCAAAAACAATCGAAAATCAATAGCACTAGCACTCCAAATCACTAAAAGGTCACCACCTTTATAAGATTAGTAATTCCACACAATCACAAGCTCCAATCTTATCCCCTAGAGATACATTCCAGGGGGGCCACACACCACTCATAGAAAAGGCAATGGCTAGACTTGGTCTTAACCAAAAACCAATTCCAAGAGTACAGTTTAGTCAAGAAAAAGGTCTCAGAGGGATCAAGAGTTTTATTAGAAAAAATCACCCCATTCCTAGTCTCCCAAATAACCCATAGGACTGAATGTCAGATCATGATGAGCTCCTTTCTACTCTTGTCGCTCATATTCTTGCAAGGGTGTCAAGATTTAGTGTTTGTTCCGTTATTTAATATCTCATCCAAACCTGTATTAAACCAATCATTATCCTTACTCTAGAAGACTTTGGGATCAGCTGCACATGAGAATTTCGGTCTTTGATTAATGACTATGGAATATGTTTAATTCTTTCATGTGTTTTTTTGTTGTTTAACAAGAGCTAGTTTTTTTTATGAGAAATCAGATGAACCTTTGTATTTTCTAGAAATTTTATATTTTCAAGCATTTGAAGTCTAGGAAATGTTTCTTATTGCATCTAAAGTCTAATACTAGCCGCTTCCCTCGTTTCCATGTCATCCTTCTAAATGTTAAAATATAATATGGAACTGAATATTTTAACTTTTTAAGTTAAAAATAGGCTTAAATATGTATTCTGTCCCTGCAAATATCACCATAATTCAGTTATACCCCTGTAAAAATAAAAACTTTAAAATTACCCTTGCAAATATAAATCACTTATGGTTATGCCCATCGGTCAGCTTCCCATCCAAAAAAATAATTTAAATAAGGTTTAAATATATGTTCTGCCCCTGCAAATATCACCATAATCCAGTTATGCCCCTGCAAATATCAGCATAATAGAAAAATTAAAGATTTTGACAGGGGCATAACTAGATTATAGTGATATTTGCAGGGGCATAACTGGATTATGGTGATATTTGCAGGGGTAAAACATATATTTAAACTTTATTTAAATTATTTTTTTCGATGAGAAACTGACCGAGGGGCGTAACCGTAAGCGATTTATATTTGCAAGGGTAATTTTAAAGTTTTTATTTTTACAGGGGTATAACTGGATTATGGTGATATTTGTAGGGGCAAAACATATATTTAAGCCTTAAAAATATGTGGGTTAGTATTTCTACTCTACTCATAATTTAAGAAGATCGATAATTATTGATTTGCAATACCAACTACAAACAATGAACATTCTCTCTTTTAATGATGAAAGGGTTTACTCTATTGAATAATGAATTTGCTTCTTGAGTGTTTTATGTTGATGGAAGCAATGCATTTTATTGTTATTTATTTTATAAGGCATGGACGTCGAGGCGGGCCTTACTTTAGAAGACTTACGATTTTCAATGCAATATTAGTTTTTTTTTTCAAATTACACCCTCTAATTAAAATAATATTCATCACTCTCAAAGTTTGATAAGCATAATTTGGTAAAATTAAAATACTATTCTCTCTAATTCTTTTAAAGTATTTTCTTAATATACGTGAAATGAGCTAAATCGACAATTATTATGAAAAGGAGAGAGTATTAACAATGGATCCGAAATACCTTTGTTTAACAACAATATAGGTTGACATTAATCCAGTTTGTTGACAATAATGATTTATATATCTTCATAGTATTTATCACAACAACAATAATCATTGTAAAGCAAGAGCGGAAGTAAATGCTAATTTAAAAGGATAACTAGATTGTATTGATCATAACAATGGAATCACATGATAATTTTGGAGAGATTCATCTCATCCTAACCCTACAAAATTTAGCTACGCATGCCCAAAGGATTAAAAGACAAGGTAAAAGAAAAGTTACACAAAGATTGATACATTGGATCCTTCAATTCCTTGTTCCCAAGTGTAAAGAAGGTCCAATTCTTCTCCTTTTTCACAACTCCAAACCCTCCTTTTCGTAACCAAGACCAAAAATGCCCTAATTTTCTGATTTATGGGCTTAAATGTTGTCAAACTGTAGCCTGTCGCGAGACGATGTGACTCTATCGCGACGCGATGATCAAATTTTTGCTTTGATCGCATGGCGGCGTCAGCTGGTCGTAAGGCGATATTGAGCATGAACTTTCCTTCTTTTCTCTATTGCATCGTTTGGCAAACTGTCTGGTTCACTAGCCAACAAAACATCAAATTGAAGGTTTTGTCATACAACAACCACTTGAAAAGAGGGTAACAACTTACAAATGAATCCTAATGACATCAATTATAATCTAAGCTATTTTCTCGTGGAAACTAATTGAAAAATAATCAAATACTCGCATTATCACTGTAAAACTGAGCAACAATATACATATGACCATGAGACAACAAAGCATCATAGAGAAAAGGAGGGGGATTAAGAATCACAGATTTGGAGCTGGCAATTGAGAGCTTTCATCTTCAAATCTGACATGGATCTATTTCTTGGTTACAAATTACTGCGGTTGATCTGTTGGTGGTGAAAGAAGATCCAAAGACGAAAGATGGGGACTGAGATAGGGAGAAGTATGCGAGAGATGATTAAAGAAGGGAAAAATGAGCGTGAGAGAGATGGATATCGTGCAGTTGCTTATTGAATGGTTGAACTCGCTGCCTGGCACTTTTCAGTTGTTGTTCACATAGTCTACGCGAGGAAAAGCCTTTCGGAGAGAGGGTGAGGTACACACGGTTTTGAAAACATAAATGGAATTATGACTCTCAATTTAGTTTAAAAATTCTATACAATTAATTGAGACATTGGGAAGATGCTAAATATAGTTTTAAAAGTTAGAAAGTTGAATTTAAAATAATTTTTGAAAATAATTTTTGTTTTCATTTTTAACAAAAAATAATTACTGAAGTGAGCAATTTTTTCCATTTCACGTTTTAATCTCGATAAATGTCACTAAACTATATTGCAATGTTAATAATGTTTCACAAAAGAAAAAAACTATTTTGCAATAAATGTAATCAAATATTATATGTGGGTATAATACATATCCACCAATTATGCAGGATGATTACTAATATGCAATACGTTTTTTTTGTATAACATGTGTTTGATCTCTCGCATTTTTTATATTCTTTATATTGAATAATTTTTTTATTTGCTTCTTCTGGTTTTTTAAAGATGCTTGTTCTAGTTATTTCATATTCAGATAAAATAACTGACCAACCTATAATTGTATTGAATTGAATTATTTTATATATATATATATATATATATATATATATATATATATATATGATCTGTCCCTTGAGGTCGGCTGTAGAGCTGGTCAAGGGACTGGTCGTCTGATGCTGTAGAAAGTGGTCGACCTGTTGCTGTTGAGGTTGGTCTGGACGTGCGGGGGGTGTACCTGCAAGGACACTCCGTCGCCCAAGTCGGCTAGGTCGAGCTACTATAATATCGAGTGAGAATTAGAATAGATTGTGTACCTTTCATCTTGGTGTTTAGTGCTATTTATAGTGGTTGGGAGGCTCGGGAGAGCCGTCAGATTCGAGTGGATTGATCTGGATCGTTGATATCGGTGGCCAATTGATCTATTGGGTTGATCCACTAATGGATTGGGTCTGACAACTGCTCAGTCTATTAGATATATAGTTAGTTAGAAGTTAGAGAGATAGTTAGTTGGTAGTTACAAGTGAGTTTGTTAGATATTTGGTAGTTATAAGTGAGTTTGTTAGATAGTTGATAGTTATAAGTGAGTTTGTTATTGTTATATGCCTATAAATAGGCTTCATGTCATCAATTTAGAAACAACTCTTATCATTTGTATCAATTCACTTTGATGAATATTAGAGTCTTATAATCTTTTTTCTCTTACCTTCCATGGATGCCATATTCTTCAATATGGTATCAGAGCAAACATGGTATCCACATTGAATCTGAATTCCGCTGCAGGTTCTTTTTCGTTTTATTAGTTTTCTTCTCATTCATTTCCTTTTCTACCTTTCTTATCCGCATTGTTTTCTTTTTGCTTCGTGTTCTATGTTTCGTTCTTGAATTCAAAATCGCGTTTCCGATTTTTCCGTTTGTGATTCTGATTTCATGATAATCACATCTTTGCATTGGATTCTTTTTGTGTTTTTCGCAATTCTTGGTGTAATTCTTGCGTTTCAATCTCGCTTTTGTTCGTTCGCATATGCGTCATTTTTTGTTTTACTCCTCTTTCAGTTGATTAACATAATTCCATTTGCCTCTGTCCTGATTCCGGTTTCGTGTCTGTTTTGATTTCGCAATTTGCAAATTCGTTTCTTGATGTGCAATTTGCAATTTCGTTTTCAATTTCTGCAATCTGGATTTAATTTTCTTGTGCGATTTGCATCTGCGATCTTGATATGTTCTTCGAGTGTTGATCTCGATCGCGTTTCCTTTTGCGACAAACACTTTTCAGTTCGATTCGCATTTTGGTTCTTGAATCGGTTTGATTCTTGGATCGTTCTCTTTTAATCTTCTTGTTGATATGCGCCGCGTTCTTTCTTCATCACATTTGTGTGTTCCGCAGTTCCGCACATCGCGTTTTGGCGTTCTTTCACATCGCTGTATTGCATTTTGCTTCATTGTCCTCCTTTCATTTTTTGTTTCCGATGATTGTGATCTGAAGCCGAGTTTCAATTTCATTTTGGATCGAGTTTTGATTTCGTTTTCGATCTTGAATTGAATTTCATATCAGATATTCAACGTGGATCACTGTTCTGTTTCGCGATTCTGTTTCACGATTTAATTTCGTGTTTGTCATTCTTCTGAATTAGTGTTGCATCGCTTTCCTTCATCTTTTCGATTTCGCGATTTGCTTCTCTACTTTGTGATTCAGTTTCTTTGTTTTGTGATTTCTGTCACGATCTTTATTTTGCACTCCTAGTGATTTGCAATTTGCATCACTCACCAATTCTTGGTTGTTTGACTCCCTTCTTTTTATCAAAAAAAAATTGCTGAAGATAATAGAAGAAAAGCCATGAAATATCTTAGGTCAATCCAACATGAAGAGTGCACATACTGTAACATTTTTTATTGGACTATTTACTGGATGCTTCTTGGCACTATTTGCTGGAATTTCTTATTACAGTGGCTCCCTTTGAAGATTATTGGCTAACGCATTATATCAATGGAATTTCCTCCGAGTACTTATAGCGTTTTGTCTTAAAACTTTGTTTTTTTGCCAATGTAATTCTGGCATCTCTCATTGTAATTTTCTTTGTTTTGATGTATCTTTCTTTTGTTCATGTCAAGCTAGAAGTGTTGTGAATAACTTCTAGCTTGCGGGAGACTATTAGATATATAGTTAGTTAAAAGTTAGAGAGATAGTTAGTTGGTAGTTACAAGTGAGTTTGTTAGATAGTTGGTAGTTATAAGTGAGTTTGTTAGATAGATGGTAGTTATAAGTGAATTTGTTATTGTTATATACCTATAAATAGGCTTCATGTAATCAATTTAGAAACAACTCTTATCATTTGTATCAATTCACTTTGATGAATATTAGAGTCTTATAATCTTTTCTCTCTTATCTTCCATGAATGTTATATTCTTCAATACAGTCCAGAACAATATATATATATATATATATATATATAATATTCAACAATCATAACTCGTAGATCGCACGAGAGCCAATTCTAGTTGTTTGCGAGGCTTTAATTCTGACCTCGAGTGCAGCACAAGTTCTCAGACACTGTTATGGAGACACTGGAAAAAAATCCGACATTGAATTGTTTTTTTAAACAAAAATGTTTAGACAAGTTAAAGTAGGGATATTGGATTGTAAGGAAGGTCCACCAGAATATATTTATAAGATTGTGTTTTCGCAATGTCTCATTGTCCTTTATCTTACGACAAAATCTATTCATCTCCTATAATTCGAACAAAGACTGCAGACACCAAAAAGAACAGACTTTGCTCTCATAGTGGCGCCTTATAATGTAAACCACTAAAAAGGCTACCAACGTTCCACGTGATTGGCATGGGTAATAAAATATATATCTAAGCACAATTATACTTTTTTTTTCCTTTCCAAAAATCCTTTATAAAAGAGTGCTTAATATCTATTATTTCAACTATAATAATAAAAAATAAAAGAAAAAAAGAAACATAGGTGTGTTACGATGGTTCTTCCATGCAATTTCTTCTTTCTCATGTGCTCTCTCACTCTCATTTCTACTCACTTGGTAACTTTTACCAATAGAATTTTCTCAAAACAATCCCACATAATTTTACCCTCAAATCATCAAAGAAAAGAGAAATTGACCCATCTTCACTTCTACTGTCATGACATTACAAACAACAACTACTCAACAATTTTGCAAATCATAGGCACACCCAAAGATCTGCTTAAGAAAAGCCAAGACAAATTGTTTCAGCAATATTAAGCAGGCACATGCTTGATGTATCTGATAAGTAGGTCTACATAAATAAAATTTGGGAAAAGCATTTTTTAAAGCAAAGCAACTAAAAAGCTTTTATAGTTAGTTCACATTTTCTTCTTTTCATCACTATAGTCGATCTAGGTTACATCAAGTAAAGTAAAATAACTTATCAAAAAAAAAAGTAAACTAAAATATTAGTTGATGGCAGTGAAATAACACACCCACAAGATGGGCAAACTAACGATAAAAAAGAATTCTTTCTCTCTCATCAAGTAAAAAATATAAATAAGTGGGGTCAGGTTTGGTTCCTTATAAATGACCACCATTGGAGTAAAAACCACTTGAGTCAACTAAAAATTGTTTAAATCTTATGTGACTGTTTGGACCCACAAAAATCACTTTAGTTTACCCATTTTGTTTAACCCCATTAAAGATGCTCTTAGAAGATTCTGCATCAAGAGTTTCTTAATGATTCAGGAGATGCTTCAGAAGACATATCAGAATATACATCAGAAGATTCTCAAGTACAAAGTCACAAGATCATATCTTCTTAGTATTTAAAAGTATTCACGAAGATAAATCAGCATCTAAGAAAATTGGCGATCAAGTTTAAAGAATAAGTGACTTACTCGAGTTTAGAAGATATGAACTTTAAAGCTTCAGCGAGTACTGCTACACGTACGGATTCCTACAAAAGCGCAAGGAAAGTACAGTAGCTTTTTCAGCAATGTTGCCAACGACTATAAACGGTCATATTGGCGTTGAAGACTGTTTCCAACGATTCTTTTGGACTAAAACCTCTATAAGCGCTAGAAGCTTGCCACAGTATTTCCTATCATATGGGTCTTTATGAAGCTTCTCAACCTCTCAACAAGCTTCTGAAGCTCCGTCTCTACTCTTAATCATACTCAGTGCTCTTCAAAGTTTTCGTGGGAACACTTTTGAGTATGCTTATTGCTTTGTGAATTATATTTTGTTGTAAATCATCTTTCAACCCAAGCTATTATTTTTCTAAACAAAACTCAAACACCACCTTATCATTATACCTTCTTAACATGGCGTTTTTGTTGGATTGTTAATGAAGAAGCCTAAGTAGGTTCTTAGGGGTTTGTGCCTTCCTAACATGGCATAGGGATGTTGGAGTGTTAGTGAAGATGCCTAAGATGTTACTTAGGGGTATTAAAGTTTCTAATGTTGTAAAAAAAACCTAGTGGTACAGTTGATAGAGCTGCAGAAGAAAATTATCAATTACTTTAAGCCTAGGACGGGTTGTAAAGTGTAAACTATTGGAGGATAGTGGAAATACTCATGGGATGTGATATGTAGCCCTTATTGATTAGGGTGAACCACTATACTTCTTGTGTGTCATTTACTGTTTTTCTTATAGTCTATCCTTCATGACACTTTCTTTTTGAAAGAAAATCTCTTCTACCGTATTGTAAGAAGAATAATTTGAAAGGATTCTTACAATTTCAAGTTGAATTTTCTTGAACTATCTCTTGTTTATAACCAATTTACATATTCTTCACCAAGTATTTACCTCACAAAAAACCTCATCACCAGGGTAAGAAACAAGAAACATGCTTCCACATCACTTATGTCTTACTCTGTCTAGCTTCTAAGAAGATACAATAGGCAGAGTCCTCTAAAGGTTTATCTTCTTAGAATAAGAACCTGCATATTACCCACCAACATTTCTATCTCCTTAGGAGACTATCCTCTCAAAAGCAAGTCAATAGCTTCTGATGTCTTTAACGGTCTATCCTCCTAGAAGCCTATTTGATATCTCACAAAGGAATTTGGTTGGTCAAAGAATAAATTTTTAAAAAAGGGTCACAATTCAAACCGCCATTTCTTGTGATTTCGTTGACTTCAATTTATTTAAAAGAAGTAATTATAAAGTTGAATATAAAATAATTGGGAGAATCCAAATAATAAATTTATTTATTTTCTAAAAGAAACTAAAATTACTCAAGTAAGCATTTTTTTCATTTCAAATTTTAACCTTGACATATGTCACTAAACTATTTTTTGCAATGCAAGTATTGTTTCACAAAAAAAACTATTTTCCAATGAATGTAAGCAAATATTGTATGTGGATATAATGCATATCCATAATTTTTGCAGGATAACATGCACTACGTTTTTCTTGGTATATATAACATGCACTTTTATTTGATCTTTTGCAGTCTTTATATTTTTTGGTAGATGAATAATAAATAAACCAAAAACAACATAAAAAGAAACAAACAAGAAGTAAAAACTAACTCCTAGCAAACAAGACCCGTGAGGCATCTACTTGAAGGAGAGGAATAGCTGTAAATGGTGGATCCAAAAACTCGGTCCACAGGTCAGAACCCGTTGCACCCTACTTAGCTAACAAATATGCAACTGAGTTAGCTTCCCTAATTGTGTGCTTGAAACGGATAGCCAGATTCTCTTCACCAAATCCTGGATATTAGAGATGATGGATGCATAGTGATGCCAAGGATTGATCTCATTGTTGGTGAGTTGAATGGAAAGAGTTGAATTTGAATAACAACTCAAATCTCTGTGCCCTTGAGTAAAAAACTCGAAGTTTTTATGTTGTTTATATGGAATAATTAATTTCTTTAATTTGCTTTTTTTTAGATTTTTAAGGATGTTTTTTATGGTTATTTCATATTTAGATAAATTAATTGATTAAATAATTGACCAACATAATTGTATTGAACTGAATTATTGTTGTTGACAAATTAATCAAAAATATGTATACAACTATATATATTTTCATTAACCCATAACACGAGAGTCAATTCTAGTTGTTTGTGAGGCTTTAATTCTCTGACCTCAAGAGCACAAGTTGAGAGATTATATTATGGAAATCCCAGGGATTATGGAAATCCTAGGAAAGCAAATCAAATATAATTGTCTTTTTAAATAAAAAGTTTAGGTGAGTTAGGTCCAAAATAGGGATATTCATGAATTGGGTAAATGGTCAAATTGGTCCCTCAATGTGTATCTCGCTGTTAATTTGGTCCCTCAATCGAGCAAAAATGCAAAAAGAGTCCCCCAATGTGTATTCTGTCTATCACGTTCGTCCCCACGTTAATGAGCATCTTTAACTCCGTGAAACTGGTAATGTGGCACGTTTAGTGCCACATGGATATGCTTACATGGCTTTTTATACATTAATCTCATTTTAGTCCATGAAAGATGTCACTTACTGTCATTTTAGTCCCTTAATGTAATAGCATAATGTCATTCTAGTCCCTTTGCATTTTTTCAGCATTTAACTATTACTTGTCCAAAAAATTAAACAATAATAAATTATTGCTAAATTATATTCATAAATATTAAATTGATTTGTTTCTTATCGGTTATACTAAAAAAATTGTAAAGTTTTGAGGACATGTCAGCACTGTTTGGCTAGGTGGGAGGAGGAGGTGAGGACATGTGGTGGATAAGTAATGGAGGCAATTTCCTAATTGTAAATATATAGATAGATATAGATATAGATATAGATAATTGATGCGTGAATAGGGTCTCCCAAATTGAATAAGGCAGGATTTCTCTACTGGGCCAGTTGCTGAAAACGTTGAGAGCCTCAGCTGGATATGGTTTGCTTTTTTGGTACCCCACCATTTTTTTATTCCTATTTTACGCCTATGTATTTTGTTAAACGGATTTATCTAATTAAAAGATAAATTCGTTATTAAAAAATTCAAAACGGTTTTATTTGTTTTGAATTTTTTTAAAATAGAATTTATCTATTAAAATGACAAATATTTTTGTATTAAAATATAAAAAAAAAGTTGTTTAAATTTTAAAAAAAGGGTTATAAACACCACTAAAAATCCGCTAAAAGGTTATTAAATTATGCATATGTTTTGGACAAACTATGAAGTTGCAATTTGCATACTCCCTCCGGTCATTATTATAAGAGAAAAATACAAAAATCACAAAGACCAATGAAGTTTTTAAATGTGATGCAATTTAAGCCTTATTCTAAATATATCCCTAGTATTAAATTTTTATTCCCACTATGTGACTTTTTAGTAAACCTATATCTCACATTAAATAGAGGTATAAAAGAGTTTTTAGCAATTAATATACTTTGAAAAGTGTATCTTTTTCTTATAATAAAGACCGAAAAATGTACCAAAAATTTTCTTATAATAAGGACTGGAGGGTGTATGTTGTAGAATATCATTCATGAAAAGTAATGCATTTATGTTGCTACCAATGTAACAACTCGGCCAACTTATGCACTCATGAATACAAATTACAAATACGAAGGACTAAAATGACATTACGCTATTACTTTAAAGGGACTAAAATGACAGTAAGTGACATTTTTCAGGGACTAAAATGAGATTAACGTATAATAAGTCAGTAAGCAGATCCATGTGGCACTAAACGTGTTACATCAGCCAATTTCACGGAGTTGAGGATGCCCATTAACGTGGTGGACGAACGTGACATATTGGGGGATCTTTTTGCATTTTTACTCGATTAAGGGACCAAATTATCAGTGAGATACACATTTAGGGACCAATATGACTATTTAACCTATTGAATTATAAGGAAGGTCCACCAAATTTTATTTAAGATAGTGTGTCTGTTTTCGCAATGTCACATTGTCCTGTATCTGCTGACAAATTTATTCATCTCCTATAATCCCAACAAACGTACCGACATCAAATTTACAGATCAATTATAATTTATACCACTAAAAAGACTACCGACATATTCCACAATTGGCATGGGTTATATCTATTATTTCAACTATAAAAGAGTGCAGAGTGCTTAATATCTATTATTTCAACTATAAAAAGTAAAAGAAAAAAAAGAAGAAAGGTGTGTTACAATGGCTCTTTCATGCAATTTCTTCTTTCTCATATGCTCTCTCACTCTTGTTTCTACTCACTTAATAACTTTTACCAATGGAGTTTTCTCAGAACAATCCCACATACAATTACCCTCCAATCATCAAATAAAAGAGAAACTGACCCATCTTCACTTCTATTATCATGACATTACCAACAAAAACGACTCAACAATTTTGCAAATCATAGGCACACCAAAAGATGTGCCTAATGAATTTGGTTCACTTTTTGTGATGGATGATCCAATAACTGAAGGACCAGAATTGAATTCAAAGCACATTGGAAGAGCTCAAGGGTTATTTGGTGAGGCTTCTCTTAATGATCTTGGAATGTTCATGATGACAAATTTTGTTTTCACAAATGGTGAATATGCTGGAAGCACTTTAAGCATGTTAGGGAGGAATCTTATGTCTGATCAAAATAGAGAAATGTCAATTGTTGGTGGTACTGGGGTTTTCAGGTTTGCTAGGGGTTATGCTATAGCAAATAGTCTTTATTCTATTTCTAGTCATGCACATTTTGTTATCGAGTATAATGTCACTGTGTCTCTTCCCTAAAATAGTAATATTTGACTTTGGTTTAGTTGTTTGCTCAAATAAGGGTGGTACTTGACCATCTGTCTCTCTCATAAGTATGTATGTGGTACGATTTAGCTTCTTAATTTAAAGTGAGTAATCTATCTATTTATTGATTGTGACGGAAATTTAGCGTCAACTTCTGGCTGTTTTTTTCTTTAATTTATCAACTAACAAAATAGGTAAAGTTGAATGCTAAGGACTGTGTTTTGGGGGTACTCAAGGGTTCGGGAAAACTAACTGTTCAAACACGCGAAGTTCGTTCCTCAGTAGAGCTGGTTTGGTGGAGGAAAAAAAATTAATTTCGTGATAAAATACTTTTTTTTTACAAGAACAAACTTAATTCATTTTATTAAACAGAATTGTTTCAATACAGGTTGGAATGAAATCAAACACGTGGGAACAAGCAAACAATCTTGATGCTCGTGCTAACGTATGAGCAACAAGATTAGCTTGTTTCCGAATATAGCTAACCTCAAAGCTAGGAAAAAGACGTAATCTATTACCGCAATACAATAAAATAGTACCAAGCTCGGTATTCGGCAAAGGCTCTACCTTCAAGCCATTTACAACTGGAGCACAGTCCAGTTCAATGGAAACAGAAAATAGCCCCAAAGCTTCCAACCAAGCCAAAGCTTCCTTAAGACCAATTGCCTCCGCTTCTTGCGGTGTTAGGATCAAGGAAAATTGCTGAGCATAAAGTGGAGCACCTGTCATCAGGGCCTGCAGCCCAGTCAGCATCACAAAAATCAACTAGGGACAATGGTTTCTCTAGAGACGCTAGAACAAGTGTAAGACCAAGGTGCGGAGTACCTTGCATGTACCTTAGAATCCTCTTAACTACCAATCAATGTGTGTCTAGAGGGACTGCCATCAATTCGCAGACTTTGTTCACTAGTAGTTGAGTTCAAGATGAGTAATGGCGGAATATTAGAGAGCTCCAACAACAGATCTATATAGAGAGGGATCAACAAAGTGAGGAGAGCCAACTTTGGAGAGTGTTGAGCTAGAAACCATAGGAGCGGCAATGGGATTGGAATCTTACGTTCTTGTCTTAAGCAATAGGTCTCTGATATATTTAGATTGAGTAAGTAATAAGGTACCATTGGGTTGCTTCTTGACTACAATGGCAAGGAAATAGTCAAGGTCTCCCTATTGTTTCAATGCAAAGACATTCTTTTGTTTGGAAGTGATAGACTTAAGAAGTGCAGGATTGTTGCCAGTTAGGATTATATCATCCACATAGACCAAAAGATAAGCAACAGAATTATCACTGATGAGTGTAAACAAAGATGTACCACACTTGTTGTTCTTGAACCCAAACTCCAAAAGAGTGGTTTTCAACTGTTCATACCACTGTCTAGGGGCCTGTTTAAGGCCATAAATAGCCTTATGAAGGCGACACATCAGAGAAGGATCACTGGAAACAAACCCTGGAGGTTGTTCCATGCAGACTTCCCCATCCAAGTAAACATTTAAAAATACATTATTCACATCTAATTGTTGGATAGACCAATGATGCGAAAGAGCAAGAGTGAGGATAAGTCTAATAGTGACTGGTTTAATAACAGGACTAAAAGTTTCATGAAAACCAACCCCATGATATTGATGAAAATCCTTAGCCACAAGTTTGGCCTTGCATTTGTTAATAGACCCGTCAAGATTCTCTTTCACTCGAAATACACCCTTGCAGCCTATCGCCTTGCGGGTAACAGGCAAGGGAACCGAAGACCAAGTCTGATTCCTCTAAAGAGCATGATATTCTTCTTGCATGGCAGCAAACCATTTGGGATCTTTGATAGCTTGTTTGGGGGATTTTAGGTTCAGTAGTGGTTAGGAAGATAGAGCGATGAAGTCTAGGTAAGTCGATAAGTCTTGGTAAGTAGATACCATATTTTGATCTAGTTTGCATAGGATGAGTGTTTTGGGGGATGTTAGGTGTAGAGGATGAGGTAGAGGATGGTGAGGCTTGAGAGGAATATGGTTTAATGGCTATAGGACTAGGATTTGGTGAAGAGTTGGTGGACTGGGAAGGGGATGAGGAACCAGTGGAATGAGAGGTGATAGGGCTCACTCCTGATACAGTGGTTGTTTGGGCAGGTTGAGGTGTAGTAGTTGTAGTGTTTGGTCCTGAGGGAGTAAGATTTTTGGTGTTTGGTTGTGAGTGAGATTTCTAGTGTCTGGTTGAGATATCGTGGGTTGCACAATGGGAATAGGGCTGAGTGTGATAGGGGAAGTGGTGACAGTGTTTCTTGGAGAGGTGCTTGAAGAGAACAAATCTTTATATGGAAACCTAGACTCATTGAAAAGGACATCTTTGGAGCCATTAGGAGACAGACATTTGTAGCCTTTGTGAGAGGTGGAATAGACATTCATGCGACCTGAAATCAAACTTATGAGCATTATAGGGTCTCAACAAAGGAAAATACGCACAACCAAAGATGTTAGATACTTATAATCAGGATCTTGACCAAACAGGGCATTGTAAGGAGTGACTTGACCAAGAGAGACAGTGGGAAGCCTATTTATCAGAAATACAGAGGTAAGGAAGGCACAAAATTTTAAGGGAAGGTTAGCATGACTAAGTAGGGTCAGGCCAAGATCAACTATGTGGCGATGTTTCCTCTCAATAACGCCATTTTGGCGATGTGTGTAAGGACAGATGAGTTTGTGAACTATACCAAGGTCAGTGAGATAAGTTGTAAGAGCCCTAAACTGACCACCCCAATCAATTTGCAGAGCCTCAATAGGGAAACCAAATTGAACTTCAGCATAAGCTTTGAACTGTTTAAACATAACCAGAGTATCAAATTTTGCTTTTAAGAGATAAATCTAGTTGAACCTGGTTGCAGCATCAACAAAGGTAACATAATAGAGATAATCAGTAGATGATTTCACTGGTGCAGGACCCCATAGATCACTAAATACAAGTTCTAAAGGTGTAGTGTAATGAGTGTGTGATGGTGGAGCATACAGTTTGTGTCCCATACAACAGGCAGCACAAAAATCATGAGTGTATTTATTTGAAAATGGAATATTACAATTTTGATAGTACAAGTTTTACAGTATTAGGATTAGGATGGCCTAACCTTAGGTTCCACAAGAAACTAGCACTAGGTGAAGCAACATCAACAACAGGATTATGATCAGTAAAAAATGAATGAGGAGTAACAATAAGTAAACACTGAGGGGGAGGACTAGTTGTAGGTTGTTGCAACTGGATGTTTTGGAACTCATATAGACCAGCTGTTCCTACAGGACCATACATGAGGACTTCATTGGTTGCCTGGGATTTAACAAGACAAAAGTCAGCATAAAACTTAAAGTAAACATGATTGTCCCTAGGAAACTTACTAACACTGAGAAGATTTTTGGTTATTGAGGGAACATAAAGGAGTTGATTAAGTATAAGCTTGACATAGGTGAATTGAGATGAACCAGAGGATTGAGCTGACAAACCTTGACTGTTCCCTATATAGATTTGATCTAGTCCTTCGAAGGGACCACGTTCGTAACTGTTGGTCGAGGAAGGAGTGTCTGCAGTCCAGTTAGGTGTGTAGGCTTGGGCTGGCATGGTGGAACTGGTTGCAGCTATGGCACGAGTAATCATGGTGTTAATACCCAAAAATAATTAAGTTGTGGGCAGAGGGCTAAGAAAAGGAGAAAAGGGAACTTGTGCGCCAAGGCAAGCCACACCACTAAAATCGAGAGGGATACTTGCTGACAGAATAGAGTCAAGAGAAGTCCTCGGGGAACACTAAAAGATAAAACCCCTCGAGGGAGGGTCACTCCCGAGGGCTAATGGGCTAAGCCGAGGGAGAGTAATGACCTCAGCTTATAGAGGGCCACAGCCAAGGCAAATCGGATGCCTAAGCTATTGGCTGATGGAGCAAGAGCAGCCGAGTGACCAAGTGGTCGAGGCAAGGCAAGCGTTGCTTGGAAGGCAAGGAAGACGTGGCACAGAGATAGAACGTGGGAGCGGTTGAAGATCAAGCGGAAGAGCGAGGTCAGAAAATACTAAGCAGCAAACATTAACCCCACTAACCGTGCTAGTGGGGTCGTGGGTGGTTACTCCGCCTCTTTTAGGGCATAGGAAGCAATGCGAACCGTTGATCTTAGATTGATCCAACGACAGGCAAGTGTTGGCTCGCATAGTGGCCGACGAGGGTTTGTGTGTATATATATATATATATATATATATATATATATATATAGAAATAGAGTAATTGTACAAACAACATCCAAGTCAATCAAAAACTCTACATTTATTTCACTTTATCTTTCTTTACTGCACTTTATTTTTACTTTATGCATTAGGCCAGTACTATAATCCAACCCTCGTGTCCCCCTTACTCAACTTGGCCCTTTCTAGAGGAGTTAGGATACCCACAGTTGAGGAGCAGAGTTCCATCCTCAGCGCAATTGCTTAAAGAAAAGAGGAATCAAAAGACTGTCCAAACCTCTGGCCGACCCCACGGCTAGGACCTAAGAATTTGACGACAACACATGGCATTTAGTGAGGGACACTATTGAGGTAGGAAAGGGCGTTGCAGGAGTGGAGGTTGAAACCAAGGGATAGGTGCAATAGCATAGGGAAAGGTAGGTTGCATACCAGCTGGGTGAAAACCAGAGAAACCAGGAGGTGGTCCTTGATGACCTTGTAGCTCCATAGAAATAGGTTCCTGGAATTGTTGATTGAAGCGATGATAACACATTGTGGCCAAGTGACCATACTTGAAGCAAACTTGGTACTGAATGCGGCCAAAGCGACCACGGCCACGACCACGTCCTCCACGATTACCACGGCCACGGAAAAAATTGGAGAAGTTAGGCATGGTGGAAGTACTTTCTTAAGCAATATCGTGAAGAGGCGCAGATTGCGAAGGCATGAAGATTAGTATTAGGCGAATCACCAATTTTTGCTTGAGTTAGGTTAATTGAGAGAGTGTCAACCTAATTCTTCTTTTTTAACTTTGCCAATCGCAGTTCATGAGACTAATAGATCTTCAACCTCTTCAATTTGCACATATTCAAATTTGCTATCAATGACGGACACAACAGAGCCATAATCGGAAGGAAGACCTTCGAGAAGAACATCGATGTGATGAACAGTGGAGATAGAGTCCCTGACGGAGGCGAGCAATTCAATTAGTGTATTGATTCGCAAAAGATATTCCTTTATTGTGTAATTGTCCAGCGTCGTCGCTCGAAGTCAGATCGGAGCGCAAGTGAATTTCTGAAAGTGAACGTGGATTCACTACCAAAGCTCATAGGCATGACTGCAACCTAGCACACGAGTGAGAATTGTGCTCGCAAGCGTAGATTGAAGCCATGAGAGGAGCCATTGGTCTTGACATAGCCACATGTTGTACGCGATGTTCTCTTTCCCGGAAGTTTTATCAGCAGCATTGAGATAATGAGGAGGAACTTGCGAAGAGTAGAGAAATTCATGAAGATTGTTAGCATACATTAATCATCATCTCATTGAGTTTTTATGATTTTTTCAAGATGAGGGTAATGATCTGTGTCTTCGTCACTTCAAGCGCTTGCGTTTGCGTCGCACTGGTGGTGCAAACAGTCGGGACGACGGTGGAATTTTCGTCGCCATGGATCGAGAAGCTCTATGATACCATCTATCTAAGATAATGAAAATACAGAGAAAATGAGAATAACAGACTCTGTCAATTGTATTGAATGAATGGTAGAATGTGAGTACAGTGTTTATATATGTGTGGCTTAACCTGCGCACTGCAAGGTTAACCTACACCACAATCTAACTAACTCTCAAGTAGAGAAGGCTATTGAGTGTACATCAGTGACACTATATTAAACTACAGGAAACACAAACAAAACAACACAGAGAATTACAATACTCTCTTACATTCCTAAACTCATACGCGAGAACATCGATGCTCACTGTGGGACCGTGAGTAAAAACTTTCTCCTGACAACATATTCATTTGAAGAGATTAAGTCGCCACCCAGTTATGCTTGAGACGCAACGTACCACCCAGACATTTGAGACCCACCTGTAAGACCATGACAATGAGTAACCCCACTGCATGTCGGAGGTTATAAAAGTGTTGCAACGCCAAAACAAAGAGTAGTAGCGGCACCACGACGTACCCAGGCAATGGAGACAATAGAGGAGGAGATCCAAGAGCAGGCTCATGTCAGTGCCCAAACCACCGAAAGGGTCAGGCCCCTTCTGCGCCTTCAATCCCTTCTCGGAGGAGATACAAGGGGTGGTTTTCCCCCTAGAGGTTTTGGGAACCATTCTGACGACACAAAAGATCCACAGTCACATTGCCACTTTTCAAAACTCAACACATCCATTATAGTTATATATATTCTATAAGAATAAAAATTAAATATGCACGTGTACCAAAAAAGTTATATACACATCAATCATACATAATAATGTTCTTGAAAAACGCCGACATAACACAAACATGTTAAAAGATTACTAAAAACTCAGACGTAGTAAGCATAAATATTAAACATACAGATTAAGCACACATATATCAGAAATAGATTAGGAGATTAATTAATAAAAACTATCATTAAGCATACATAACACAAATATCTTAGTAAGCATACTAGTTGTAATACCAGCATAGATAACACAAATATCTTAGTAAGCATATAGTTGTAATACCAATACTTTTACCATAGTTGTTAACCGAGTTGTTTTTCCATCGTATTACGTTAATAAAATGAGTTTTTGGTAATCAAAGTAAATAAAACTCTTGTAGTAGACTAAGATCGCATGGGCTACAAATTTAAACAAGATTCTTTCCCAGCTCTTGACAAGTGTTTGCCTCTCCATGTCTCAATTTTCTTCTTCAACCTATCACTAAGTAATTCAAAATGGACTTCTTATTGCGCCTATAATGGAAGGCATGCCCAACTATTTACCAGACCCCAAACATTGAGAGACACATACATATTCTTTAAATCATCTCTAGCTTCTTACTATGTGTTGGTGCTGAAAAACTCTTGGGATTTTTGCAGATTACTTGTCCTTGAAGCTCTCTCGTAAGTATAAAGAATATCTTTTATTTTTTCACTTTCACTTGTATTAGCCCTAAAAAAAGAGCAAAAAATCGTTAGCGAATAAAAAGTTGTAAGGGTAGGTGCTCCCCTTCACACTTTGATACCATGGATGTTTCTTAAGTTTACCCATGTGGGAGGTCCAGCGAGATGCAGCCGTGGTTTGAGTCTTATCTGGCATACTGTTCTATCGGTTGGGATCTACGGAACAGTTGTCTTTTCTCTGGAGGTATACCTAACTTTAGGCGATGTGTTGATCAGATATTATCCCTTTCCTTGTGATGGTTTCAGGCTTGGGGCTCTTCTCCTTCATGTTTATTTTATGAGTGGTCTGTAGCTCCTATTGACTGTATTTCTAAGAGGTAGTTTTGTTTTTTTTCGTATTGTTGTCCTCCTCTTTTGGAGAAGTTTTTCCATATGTATATGGGTGAGTACCCCTTGTGCTCCATTTTTAATATATCTTATTATGTTTGCCCTTCAAAAAAAAAAACCTTCGGCAAAAATTAGGAACAAGTAAGGGAATAGGGGGTTGTCTCAATCCTCTCACCAATATGATGTGGTCATCTCTGTCTTCATTAACAGTGACGGGATATTCCAATGATCAAAGACATGGAGAGATCATGAAATTCATTTATCATTAAAAACCCATACTACACATCATCTTTTTGAGATATTGTCAGTTTACTAGGGTTGTTCACGGGTCCAGGGCGAGCCGTTCAACCCGATGACCCAAATCGATTCAATCCATATTTTATCCAACCTGTTCAAGGATGGGCCCAACCCAAACCAATCCGTTCATACCCAAAGTGGTTTGGTTTGGGTAACGCGTTTATAATCTCAAACCCGCGAATGTAGTCTAAGTATTAAAATATTTGTGATCTAAAATGTCTTTTAATTTCATTAAATATATTAACATACCTTTTTTAAATATTATGGCTTATGACCCGGTGACCCGACTCGAACCAACCCGCTCATCACTAGTTGACAAAAGAATGCGGGTTTTTAACCCACCCCAAAGCAATCTAATTCAATTAGGTCGAGTAATGAGTTTGGCCAAAGTCGACCCAACTCGACGCGTGAACACCCCTGCAATTTATCCTATCACAGGCTTTTACTAATATCAATTTTTGAGGCCACCTCACCCATTTGGCCACTTGTCTTAACTTTATCTGACAGAAAGTTTCTAAAGCTACTAACACATAATTATCAACAATTGATCGAAAATTCGTTTGTTTAACAACAATAATGGGTTGGTAACTTCATAACATTTTTATAAGACTCAAACATCTACCACTTAAGCTACATTATGTATGTTGGTATCTTCATAACATTTTTACTAAGACTCATCTTGGAAATGTTTGTAGGTTGGTCATGTTAATTTTAATCATTTCATTTTATTACAATTAGTATTCACTTTTCAAGAGTAAACCAACGGATAACCACCAATATAAAATGTTGAGTGTTGGATTTAACCCACTAATAAGACTACAAATATCTTTTGAAGAGTAATTAGGATTCATAATACCTTAATTAATTTTCAAAAAGAAATATTAAATAAACATGATTAAGATTCATAATACCTAATCATATCTCATTCAAATATAAACAATTAGCTAAGGACAAACAATTACAATAAGGACGAATACCCAAACGAAAGTGATAAAGGGCGAAGTTTCACATTTATGTCCAAATACCCATGTCAATCGCGTGGAATCTTTAATTACATGGCTACCTACTTTGAACAATTACAATAAGTTTTGGACAAGATCCCTATTTTCTCTCTCTTGCTGGACTTCTTTCTTTCTTTTTTTTTCCACGGTTCATCACGTGTCCAAATCTTCTCAAATAAACAATTTTGTCTTTCCATTAAAAAACTTCCTCACGAGAGACGTGGCCAATAAAATATTCAAGACACAATATATTTAATTAATTAATTAATTTCAAAAAGACTCTTTAAAATAGTGCTTGCTTTCTCTCAAATTCACAATGGCTCTTCCAACTCCAACTAGTTTCATCTTTCTCTTCTTCTCCCTCACTCTATTTTCAACTCACATAACAATCACAAATGGAATCTTCATACAACAAAATTGCCCCATTTCAGAATCTCAAAAAACAACAGAAAAACTAACCAACATCCATTTCTACTACCACGACGTAAGAAACATCAAGAAGAACTCCACAGTTTTACAAATCATTGACATACAAAAAAACCTGCCTAATGGATTTGGTTCAACATTTGTAATGGATCTTGAAATGACAGAAGGACCAGAATTAAGTTCAAAGAAAATTGGAAGAGCTCAAGGGTTACTTGGTCTTTCTTCTTTCCAAGATCTTGGAATGTTTATGTTGACTAATTTTGTTTTTACAGATGGTGATTATGCTGGTAGTACTCTAAGTATGCTAGGAATGAATCCTGTTAGTGAACAAAATAGAGAAATGCCTATTGTTGGTGGTACTGGGATTTTTAGATTTGCTAGAGGTTTTGCTATTGCAAGTAGTGTTGATTCCATTTCTACCACTGAACATTATGTTGTTGAGTATAATATTACTGTCTCTCATCCCTAAAATGCCCTTTGAGATCTACAAGAGAGTTAGAGATACTACTTACTACTAGTAGTAGTTAGTATCAATAAGATTTACAAACTTTGACTGTTTTATTTTATCAATTTTAATATGTTTTGTTTTGACATTAATTTCTATGATAGTTTTAATTTGCAGTTATGTTGCTGTTTTAATTTCTTTTCCACCTTGTTGAACAAACAGCTCTTCTAAGGCTGATAATGTTTTTAGCAAACTTCGCTAATAGCCTATAGGTAAACCTTGCAAAAAAAAAATTCAATGCCCCATTAAGAAAATGCATATGATAATTTTTTTCCTTCTCTTCTTAACATGATAATTTTTAATCTGGCTAAACCGGTGTCTTTGTTCATAACTTTATAATTTTTTGCCCAACTCCACCACAATGTATCCTGCAATCTCCAATCCAAACGAAGTGATAACCTTCATTGTATCTTAGGCTTGTGTTTGTGAACATCAGCAATGTTGTGTCTATTTATCTACTACATCAATAGTATTTAACAGCAGACTTTACCTTTATAGCACTACTCTCTACGTCCCAAGTACTAAATAGTTGAGTTGGCTAGCTAAAAGCAAAAGAATATAAAAAAGAGGCCTAAAATTTAAACCTTGAAAACTAACATTGTTCACCCCTTGACTCAACTGCTTGGTAAGTAGGAATGCTTATAGTGTCGAACACCCTTGAATTTTGGTCAGACACTACGAGCAATTGCACTTAACTTCTTCTTTGGACTAGTCAGAGATTCTGTTTACTTATGATCTGTCTATGGATAGAGTTGTCAAATCGGACCGCCCAACTCGACCTAATGGGGGCGGGTTGGGCTGGGCTACCCCAATTATCTATTGGGTTGTGTTTTTGTAGCTCATCCCAAAACACAAGGTCAGAGGGTCGGGCCAGTCCAACGCAATTTTAACAGTCGACTTAATCCTCTATTATTATTTTATAAGGTTTGCATTAAATGAATTAGGAAGAACTTAATGAAAAGCTTTTAGTTTTTGCGCTTGACCTGATAGAGAATAAAGACTATATTGTTCTTGATAGAAAATATTTGTGTGTTGATTGATTTTAGAGAAATAACTAGTAGGATACTCGTGCATAAACACGGGTGCCGTCGTGTTCTCTATATGATTGAATTTAGACATTATTTAAATAGTCTGAACATTACCCCGTGAAAATAAAGACAAATTTAAAGTAGATAAAAAAGGAGTTTCAAATAAAAAAAAAGATAAATATTAAAATCTAAAAATGTAAAAGTATCATTTAAAAGCAATTTGTGCATTTATCCCGTGTTTTTTTATATATCAGTGCAGTGTTTTTTTATATACCAGTGTTGTTATCCTGTGTTTTTTTATATATCAGTGCAACTATCCCTTGTTTTTATATATATATATATATATATATATATATATATATATATATATATATATATATATCATTGCAGTTATCTTCGTATTTTTTATATATCAATGCAGTTATCATGTGTGTTTTATGTATCAGTATAGTTATCTCATAGTTTCGATTGACTATTTGAGTTGATCAGTAGATTATAGTAGATCGTAAAAGATAGATAGTAGATTATCAATAAGAGATATTTATCCAGTGTTTTTTATATATCAGTTACAATTATTTGTCATTTTTAGATATTAGTGACAAATATTTGTCACGTGTGTTTTAGATATGAACCAGTTTAAATAGTCACTAAGCCTTCTTGTTTTTTTAGATAGTAGGTTTATAGTAGTCTTCAAAAATTATAGTTATCAATGGCAAATATTTTATAGTAGTCTTCTCTTTCTCTTCAAATATTAATCTTGTGTTTATATATATATATATATATATATATATATATATATATCAGTGCAGTTATCCGGTGTTTTTTTTATATATCATTGCAGTTATCTCGTAGTTTCAATTGATTATTTTAGTTGACTAGTATATTATAGTAGATAGTAAAAGATAGAGAGTAGATTATCAATAAGAGTGTAAACATACTTCGGAGAGAAAAACTAAAATTTTAAGGTGATAATTTTTTTCAAAAAGGTGATAGTTAAAATTTTAGTGCAGTAGTGTTTTAATAAATTTAGAAATTTAGTTAAAAAACTAAAGTGGAGTGATAAGAGAAAAAGAAAAATTCTCTATGGGAAAAGTAAAAGTAAAGTGTTATGTACCTTGCAGTGTAGGGGGACTGCAGTTGGTAGTCTCTCGCTGTCTGGCCGGAGGTTAGTGTGAGTCCGGGAGGGGTACCTGCGAAGCCACACCGACACTCAAGTTAGTATTGAGAATAGGTGAGTGATTTAGCTAGGAATGAGAATGTACCTAATTATGGCAATGTGAGTTGGTATTTATAAGGACACGTGCCCATTGTGAGTCGGTATTTAGCTAAGAATCCTCATGGTGCCGTGTGATTGTGTCTTGGCACCTCCATGGTGTCGTGTGCTAGGCACCCTCCATGGTGTCGTTTCTTGGCTTTGGGCACCCCATGGTGTCGTGTCTTGATTTATTGTCCCCCATGTTCTCAAATCCTTTTAAATAATGCACAAAATCATGCTCATGAAACTATGGTGCCGCGTGATGAAAGGTGATGATGATGATCCCACCACCGAACACTATGCCAGAATGGCGAAAAACAGTCGCCACCTTAAGCAGGGTTTATTAGAAAAGCACTAGGTAAAGAGGAAAAGCCCAAACGATGGGCAGCGCTTCAGCAACGATGGGCAGCGCTTCAACAGCAAACGCTGCTTATTGCTTGAAGCGCGCTACCAATGGCCAGCGCTTCACTTAAAAGCGCTACCTATTGCCTTACCAATGGCCAGCGCTTCATTTACAAGCGCTGCCTATTGCCTTGAAACGCATACCAATGGCCAGTGCTTCATGTACAAGCGCTGTCTATTGCCTTGAAACGCATACCAATGGCAGCGCATCATTTAGAAGCGCTGCCTATTGCCTTTTTTTCTTAATTTCTTCTAATTTCTTCAACGCACGTCCTCTCTATACCTGATCCCACTCTCTCAAGCTCTCCTCCTCCTCCTCTCTCAAGCTCTCCTCCTTCTCTCTCAAGCTCACCTCCTCCCCTCCGCGCGCCTCACCTCCTCTCTCAAGCTCAACGCCTCAAGCTCTCATTTTCATTCTCACTCTCACACTCTCATTTTCGTGCCTCAAGCTCAACGCCTCACACTCTCATTTTCTTGGCTCTCTCTCATTTTCGTTCTCTTTCACAAAGGTTAGTATTACTACATGTTGTTCTAGTTATTTTAATGGCATTGGAACCTTAGGTTAGATGATTCAAAGTTGATGTTTGATGATTGGTTCTTTGAAATTGTGTTTCTAAATTTGAGGAGAAATGTAGTTGTAGTGTTTGTTGAAATGTCCAAATGAAATGCTTTTTAATTTAATGTTGCTCTAGGTTAATGAAATGCTTTGATGTTGCTCTAGGTTAATGAAATGTAGGTTAATGATTTTACTCCATTAAACTATAGGTTGTGATGATATGATGTATGAACTAGAAAAAGTCATAGAGAGAAAACTAGTGAAAGAATCAATACATTAAATATTCTTATTCAATTTCAATGAATGAACTAGTTATAGGTATAGAAAGTATATATAATACAAGTGACTTAGGAATAATAGTGACTTATGAATGAATTAATTTCACAAAAATTGATTGTATGTTTGTCTTTATTAGGTATAGAAAGTATATATAATACAAGTGACTTATGTGATTGAACTATTCTTTAACCCCCTATATATTTTAATATATATGGCTAATTAACTTAATGAATGTTTATAGGAATTGAAAATACTTCCTTCGAGTTCGTGTTGGTTCGTGAGTTCGTTATAGTTCGAGTTCGAGTTTGTTTCCTTCATATCAAAGTGGCTCGAGAGTTCGCTTCATTTGCTAGTGTGTGGTTCGCATTCGTTGGAGTTCATCGTTGCTTCAACTTGTACAGGTACTTTTGTTGTTTTCTTGTATTTATTATATGAAGAATGACAATATGGAAGACATCAAAGTCTTTGATTTCTTTAGTTTAAAATAGTTGAATGTATTAGCTTCAAAAAAATTGTTCGTTTTGTGTGTTTGTCACCTATAATAGGTTTTTAAGTTCTCTTATCAGGATTTTATTATAAATAAATACTGGGAAATTATGGATAGAGAGTGGATGTCTGCCAATCGTCTGTCCAAGGAATATGTTGCTGGAGTGGATTATTTTGTGAAGTGTGCTGTTGAACGTTTAGGGACTTCTATTAACATGAAGTGTCCTTGTTTGAGTTGTTGTTATGTAAAATCAGTTAATGCAGAAGAGTTGGCAGGACATTTAAAGGGTTACGGAATAGATCAAAGTTACACTTGTTGGACAATGCATGGTGAGGAAAGAGGTGAATCTTCAAATATGGGTAATAGTACTGAGAGATGTGCACCGGTTGACACCGAAAGACCTACATTTGAAGGGGGCGAATTTGAAGGGATGGCAAAGGCTGTTGAAGACGATCTTAATGACTGTCCTCAAATGTTTGAGAAATTGATAACGGATGCGGAGACACCGTTGTATTCAGGTTGTACTGAATTCACAAAACTATTGGCTGTGATAAAGTTGTATAACTTGAAAACTTGCCACAGATGGACGGATAAGAGCTTTACGGAATTACTCGCATTGTTGAAAGAAATGTTACCGAAGGATAATGTGCTCCCTTCTCGGACGTATGATGCAAAACAAATGTTAGGGTCCATTGGGTTGAACTATGAGAAGATATACATGCTTGTCCCAATGATTTCATTTTATTTCGGAATGAACATGCATCGTTAAAGTCGTGTCCTAAATGTAATGCATCGCGATATAAAAAGAAAGAATCTGCTCCAGAAAAGGTGTTGTGGTATTTTCCCATAATTCCTCGATTTAGGCGCATGTACCATAGTTCAGAAGATGTAAAACACTTGTTAGATAGATTGTAATGTTGTAAATTGTTAGAGTTTTTTTTGGATACATGCATATGAATTGGTTCATGCATATGTAAGTTGCTAACTTGTTTTAATTTAGATACATATTGTAAGTAGCTTGCTAGTTTTGGATACATATTGTTAGAGAGTTTGATTTGGATACATATTAATTTGTTAATATTGTAAGTTGCTAAGTTTTGGATACATATAATAACTTGTTAGCTAGTTTGTTTTGGTTTGTGATCATATTGGTGCATTTGGATATATAACTAGTTATATATATATATATATATATATATATATATATATATATATATATATATATATATATATATATGTTATTAGTAATGGATTGGATTGGTATTAATTGGCTGTATATGACCAGAAAATTATCAAATGTAAAAAGGAAAATACATAAAAATAGAAAGAAAAAAAAAGGAAAAAAAAAATTATACAATGGGTAGCGCTTGCAGGGAGAAGCGCTGCTCATTCACCTAGCGTCTTTAGCAATAGGATGCGTTTGGAAGCAGGAATCGCTGGCCATTGCTAAACGTGCTAGGTGAATGAGCAGCGCTTCTCCCACCAAGCGCTGCTCATTCACCTAGCGTGTTTAGCAATGGGCAGCGGTTCCCCTTACCAAACGCTGCCCATTGCTAAACGCGCTAGGTGAATGAGCAGCGCTTCTCCCTTCAAACGCTGCCTATGGCTATTAATGAGCAGCGCTTCTCAAACGCTGCCCATTTTTGGGGAGGAATCACCAGCGCCAAATTTAGCAGCGCTCAAAAACGCTGCCCATGGCTAAAAAAACGCTGCCCATCCCCAAATATGTTGTAGTGGAATGAGGCAAGGTGCTATTGGAGAGGCACTTGGCAAGTCATGGTGCCGAATGAGGTGTGGTGCCGGCTCTCGCGTCCGTGTTCTTTGCATGGTGCCGGCTTTCGCGTTCGTGTGCTGGATCTTTCTTTTGTTTGCTTAGCGCCTCATGGTGCCGGATCACGAAATCATGGTTTCCGGGTTGGATACATCAGAATTGGATTTCGAGCTTAACAGAAGAATTGTAGCTATGCTTCGTAGCTTTCCAACGCATGCATACACGCCTCCATCGGATAAACATGGACGAAGTTATGGTCTGCAGACTAGACAGCCCTCCATGGTGCATGGTTACATGGTGCCGGGTTACAAATCATGGTGCCGGCGTTGGATACGTCAGAATTTGATTTTGATCTTACCATAAGAATTGTAGCTCTGCGTCTTAGCTTTCCAACACATGCTCACACGCCTCAATCGGATAAACATGGATGAAGTTATGGTCTGTAGACTAGATAGCCCTCCATGGTGCCGGGTTACTTGGTGTCGGGTTACAAATCATGGTGCCGGGGTTAGATACGTCAAACCCGGCAAGGTTCCAGCCTTCATTGGCGCCTTCATTTTTAATGGGATGGCACCTCATGGTGCCGGGGTTCATACCCCAAACCCGACAGGGTGCCGGCCTTCGTTGGCGCCTTCGTTTTTAATAGGATGGCACCTCATGGTGCAGGGGTTCATACCCCAAACTCGACAGGGTGTCGTCCTTCGTTGGAGCCTTCGTTTTTAATTGGATGGCACCTAATGGTGCCAGGGTCCAATACCCCCTAGCCCGACATGCTGCTGGTGCCCGTGTCCCAAGGAGAGCACCTTACGATGTCGGGGTTCAAAACCCCCAAGCCCGGCATGCTGCTGCTGTTGAATCCGAGGGAAGGCACTTCGAGATGCCGGGGTTCAAAACGCCCAAGACCGGCATGTTGCTGGAGTCCGAGTCTTGGTGTGTTTGCTTAGTCCGAGTTGCTCTTAGTTATTTTTGCAAACAGGTTACGTGCGTTCTTTTAACGAGTTATAATATGCGCATAGCTCGTACGAGATATAGCGCGCGCCTCTTGGCGCCTCTCCCGGGTCATGCCCCCTAAATCTCGGCATGTTGCCGGTTTTGAGCTTTAATTCGCGTGCTTGCCTGTCGAGTTATGATGATATTGGTGCCTTGTCTCATTGTCTTGGCACCTCAGGGCGTCTTTCTTTAACCTTAGTTTCGTTTCTGATACTTCGCCCTTTCGATCACTCTTTGATTTTTCAGAGTTCGCTTTGTACTAAGGCAAGTTGTTCTATCTTTGTTTGTGCGGACCGGAAATTGGGCTTGACCGTCACACATAAGTTGTGCCTTGAGCATCTGAGTGTATAATACCATGTCACTTCGTGGTCAAGTATATTCCCCCAAGGGGTTGTCACCGCCAATGTCAGCTTTAAGTCAGCCCTTGGCACAGTTTACCAGGACTCGATCCAGACAGAACTCGCCCAAGGGGTTGTGACCACCAAGGTCAACTTGAAGTCTACCCTTGGCACAGTTTATCGGGACTCGGCCCAGATAGAACTCGCCCAAGGGGTTGTGGCCACCAAGGTCAACTTGAAGTCTGCCCTTGGCACAGTTTACCGGGACTCGACCCAGATAGAACTCGCCCAAGGGGCTGTGACCACCAAGGTCAACTTGAAGTATACACTTGGCACAGTTTACCAGGACTCGGCCCAGATAGAACTCGTCCAAGAGGTTATGACCACCAAGGTCAACTAGTGGGAAGAATCATGAGATTCCTGCTTCGGTATATATGAAACATGCGAATGATCATGATGTCTCTCTTTGATCACTTTTTATCGATAGTCTTTAATTGTTTCGGCTTGCCGTGGCACTCTTGACTTTTTTACTAGGATTCCAATAGATGTATATACGAAAGCGCCCCCTCGGGGAGGCGGCGCTTGAATCAGAACTATGTCGAGGCTGCTTCCGCGAGACAGGCACACTAATGCAGAAAAGGGATTTAAAGTCGGACAAATTGGACATTTAAAGTCGGGCTTGAGCCCGACTTATGTTAAAGCGACTTCGTATGTCAGACGATTTTAAGTCAGGCTCCTGCCCGACTTCAAAAGTTCGTTTTTAAGGCGGGCTTTTCGCCGCCTGACTTTATTTACTCGTGTATGTGCATCTGAAAAACACTTTTAAAGTCGACTGTAGCATGGCCCGACTTCAAAAGGTACCTTTTAAAGTCGGAATACAATGACGCCCGACTTTAAAAGTATTTTTTAGTTTAAAAAAATAATCCTGCCTAGTTCTATACCAGTTTAGGCTTAAATGCACTTTTCGGGCAAGAATATATTCCCAGTAGACTATGTAACACCCCCCTTTTTCTATTACAACTAAATAGACAATTATCAGAGTCACCTCGAAGGGCGCTACATTTTTCACCATTTTAAAAAAAAACACCGTTTATTCCAAAAAAAATCTCCAAAATAATTTATATAAAAGAAATCACCAAGCAGCGGAAATATTAACCAGTTTAAACATCTCCAGAATTAACAATTAAAGACATCTCCAAAATTAATTAAAACAATTTCCAATAACTAAAATAATAGTTCAAAACGATAACTAACGACTCCCCGGTGCTACATATCAGAGCTGACACAGACCCAAACGAGAGAGGAAGCAAAACCTAGCAATTCCTCCACGAGCACTAGCGATCACCTGCAGCGTTGCCGCATGAGAGCAACATTCCAAGCAGAAGGGGTGAGTCTAACAGAGATAATAAGCAGATGATAAAAATATGCTAGCATCAGGTAACTACAGCAACACAATACAATTACACCATATCACAGCACCAGATACCAAAGGAAAAATCCATTTGACAGTGAACCACCAAAATTATAACATTCATAGACAATGGGATGATATGCAACCCCTCCAGTGGGCATATGCATGCGGTACCGATCACCAAAATGAGCCACGACGGGCATATCACCAATAAACACCAGAGGCAGAGCCTATATCACCAAAACATGCATATGACAATGCGACACCATGATTATGCACCAACTCACCATAACAAGTATTTAAAATAAATACTATATCACCAGAATCAAAACAAATGATTTCACCAAAAATAGCACCAAGTTGTAGCATCACAGCTATCACTAAACTCTCCTGAGCATACCAGCACCGCACCTGAAATATTAACACCAGACGGCTCCACAACGCGGACATAACGCACGCACACCACGCACAAGACTGGCGCACAGCGCCTAGGCACATCGCACCTACTTCAGCGAATTAATTAAAATAGCAAACGACATCGGATTTCAACAAATAAATACTTGTTGGAAAGCCCTATGGGTCTAGTTATCATCCCTAAGTTCAGTTTTTGAAGGAGAGTGTCCAATAGGTACAGTTTTTCGAAAAGCACACAGGCTAGTTGCAAAAGAGGACAGTTTCTGTCCTTCAAATTCAAGCAATTCCAAAGTGACCAAAACTCAATCAAATTGCATGAAACTTGTGCATAAACTGGGGCAAATTTTGTCTAGTTTTCAAAGAAATTGGATTTGTTCGAAAAGGAGTTCTTTTGAAAACGTGGTAACCAAAACACTGACCCTGTGTCCAGATTGTTTCCAGAATCTTACTCTAACTTGTGGAATTCATATCTCGAGCTACACAACTCTAAACGCAACTAAACCAGTGCCAAATTAACAAGCATTAAGTCTATTTTCCAGAAAAATAAACCACATAATTTTTCGGTCAATACAACGTTCCCAGTCACCGAAATACCGAATCTATACCCAAATCGTTTCCAAAATTTTAACCTAACTTGTATCGCCTATAACTCGAGCTATACAACTCCGAATTTAACGAAACCAGTGCCAAAACGACCGGCGTTAAGTCTATTTTCAAAAACAATCAACCTCATAATTTTTGGATCAACCAAACAGCGCCAGTTTTAGAAAAACCGAACCTGTGTCCAGAATCGCTAAATTGCCAAACACCAAACCCTAACGGCAACGACACCGCAACCACCACAACAAAAACGACAATTCGACAACGCGACAACAACAATCAACCACGCACAGCAACAACAAAAACACGAACAATAACAACACCATCATCGTGATACAACAATCACGCAATAACAAATAACGAAACAAATCACAATAACGTGCAATAATCATCAAAGCACCAATCTCAACGAAAACACGATATGCAACAACACGAACAATTCAACAAAGCCCTAGACTACCCACACATAATTATCATCAACCCATTATCAAGGTTAAGCCCATCCTTACCTCGAATAACGTAAGCTCCGGAACACGACGAACGAGACACGAACAAAACCACAGCAACACGAACGATCTCCTTTTGAAATTCTTCGCGAAACCCTCCTCTTCTCTCCCTCTTTGCGCCGCGTGCTCTCTCTCTCACTCTCACTTTCGTTTTTCTTTTGCTTGCTGCGAATGAGGGTTTGGCTTAAACCCCCAGGGTTTAAGTTGAGGGCTCAGTAAACACTGGGCTCTCTACGTCACCACCTCCTTTACTCGTTTCACCTCCTACGCATATAAAATATTAACCTTTTAATTTATCTATATCCCGCCTCCAAATTATTTTAATAATTCAATCAACTATTTTAATTAAATTATTTCCGGGGTGTTACAGACTAAAACGCAGAAAGTAATGAGTTTATGTTTTTTGGCAAGAATCAAAATAAGGCTTGTCAAAAGTAATATTGAACCAGTTTAATAAGCTCTTTAACAAGAACAAGCATTCGTGGGAAAGAGGGTAAAGTTGATCTTTCAATGATTAAGAGCCTTTTAAATAATAGCTTTCCATCAAGTTAGTTAATCAAAATATCAACAATGCACACCCACACCCACAGACATGTACTAAAAAAAATAACAATAAAGAATATATATATATATATATATATATATATATATATATATTTATATTAGCATTTAACTAATTACCTAGCATTTAGTATTTAGTGACTTGAACAAGGTAGCTTTGGTATTCTTGGGGGGCTTCCTTTTGAATCCTTTGAAATCTATCTGCTGATAGAGTTAACATCTGCAAATTCAAATTGGATGGGAGTAAAACACTAATAAATAACTTAAATAATAAATAAAACAAAGAAATTAAAAGAGAGGAAGGTAGAGTGGAAGAGTTATATTTTAGTACCAGAACTTTAACTTTCTTTCGGCAAAGGTAGAGACCAATTGCTTTTCTAAACTTGGAAGTAGCTCTAGCTCCAGTTAGGAACACCTCTTCCACATTTTTAGGGATTTCATCAAGGATCATAGCTGCAGTTAAGGTGTTCTCATGATATAAGCAATAAGCGATATGCAAATATAAACTATTGGTTAGTTTGCTTCTGTCAATAAGCGATATGCAAATATAAACAATTTGTAATTAAATCTAATTTAAATATCAGGGCAGACAACATAGAGAAAAATTGAATGCTACAGGTAGTTGTGAGTGTGCACTTCACCTAGAGAAAGATTGCAGGACAACAAACGGCTCCCTTAACCATAGGCCTAACAAAACAAACAAGCTTAACATTGCTGCCACCATAGAATTTTTTCAAAATTTTAACTAATAATAAAGTGTTTTACCAGAAACTCACCTTTTTTTTTTTTGTCTTTTTGGTGGTGACTAGTCCCTTTTGATTAGCCACCTACATGATAATATAAGTATAGAGATGAGAACTAGCCGCATAACTTTTGTTATATGTTAATAAAAAGCATCACTTAAAAGCCTAACATAGTTTTTATTGTCATTTTGTTGATCAATATAGGATAGTAAACAGGGAGATAAATGATGTTATCTGCTCCTTTTCCATGGCACTCATACTCACCGAACACTGCAGTCCTGAAATAACAAATGTTATGATATAAATATGTATTATCAATTCTAATAGAGTAATAATAAAATAATACCAAATAAAATAATGTCAACTCTAGAACAAGTAATGTCATACTTCTTTCTTTGTGGGGCAGCCTTTTCCAAAAGACTTCCCTTCTTGAGGCCATCTTTCATCCAAAACAATCTTTGCTTGTCTTCCAAATTTTGAACACATGAAGCCTCTTTATTAAAGCGCTCTATATATTCCCTTAGTGTCTCATCATCCCGCTGCCTGACAGCCGTCAGCACTTCTTCTGACTTGGGCTTCAACCGGGAGGCGGTGAAGCGAGCTGTGAACATCCTTGCCGATTGTCCCCAAGAAGAGATGGAGTTTGGCTTCAACTCTTGAAACCATTCAAATGCGGCGTCCTCAAGGGTGAGAGGGAAGATCTTGCAATGAACTAGTTCCCTAGCGCCTCTATAGCACATCATCAGGGAGAAATGTGCCAAGTGTCGATCTGGATCTCCGATCCCATCATACATCTTGAGGGTTGGCAGTTTCTCCAAGGTTCTTAGTATTGGGCATTCATCCACCTTCCGGGTGAAGGGTCCTTCGTCGGAAAACCTCCTTGAGTTGCGAGGTGAGACATCCTGGAAGTCAAGGTCTTGATATCTGCGTTTGTCGGGGGATCTCCTCGATGGCGATCCTCGGTGATGTCTCTTGTGAGTCTTAGCCCTGCTCCTTGACCTTTCGTGCGAATCAGAGGAATCACGTGAAGAGGCCCTGGAGTGGGAGTCGTCAGGCCAATAAGTCCCATCCGGAGAGGATGGAGGTGTCCTTGGTGGTGAGCCTGACCCGTGATGTTTTCGAAGCTGAGGGGGAGAACAGTGCGCGTGCCTCCACCTTGGTGGGGAACGATGGGCATGATGCCTTCGAGGGGGAGATCGAGGGTGTCTTGATACCATAATTGTTTGAGGAGGAGTTCCCCAGTAGGGGGAGGCTGTTCGGGCATGGAGGCCACACGCCTCTCAATTTGCCTAAGGCATTCTTCTTGCTGCAGCATAGTCTGAGTGCGGTTGGCCAGAAGATCCAGCAGTTGGTTCAGGTTCGGGGGTTGAACCCCTCCCTCGGGGGAGTCTTCATGGGAAACCTGGACTTCGTGAGTGGCGACATTGCCCTCATGAATGCTTTCTAGCTGGGGCGCAGGCACAACAATGCTTCGAACCCGGGGTCTACCTCTAGGTGCCATGGGAAAGCAAGAGAAAAGTTCTAGGAGTAGAGATGATGTGAGAGATAGAGACCTCCCATTGTGGTCGCCAATGTTCTGTACCTTGCAGTGTAGGGGGGCAGTCTGGCCGGAGGTCAGTGTGACCCCGGGAGGGGTACCTGCGAAGCCACTCCGACGCTCAAGTTAGTATTGAGAATAGGTGAGTGATTTAGCTAGGAATGATAATGTACCTAATTATGGCAATGTGAGTCGGTATTTATAGGGACACGTGTCCATTGTGAGTTGTCGGATTGATAGAGTTGATCTGAGCCGTACAAGTATGAGAGTCATAATTGGGCTTGCATATTGTCGATATGGATCAAAGTGATTTGGCCTATCCATGTCCAATTGTTGGATGGGCCTTGTGGCCTAGTCCAGAACATAAAGTAAAAAGAAAAAAGGAAGTAAGAGAGTGTAAGAGAAAAGTGAAAAGGAGGAATAAAAGTGTACAAGAAAGAGAAAAAAATTTTAAGAAAGATAGTGTAAGAAGAAAAAGATAGAAAGATAGGGTAATGACATTTTTACCTTTAAATTAAATATGTGTCTTCTAAATAAGAGGTCCAAATTGGTAATTTCATAGGAAGTTTGTTTGTATAAATAGACATCAGATAGATAGATAGATTTTGATAGGTAAAATATTGTTTATGAAAGAAAATGTATGATATTGATACTAATTTCAACAGTTGATGTGATTATTTTTATTTGGTTTAAGAATTCCAAGCTGTCGTAGCTCTAAAAATAGAGTAAATTTTAGTAAAACAATACATTTTGTAGAAATAAAATAAAATAGCTCTACATAATTTTATCAGTTTAAGTTTAACCTAATTGGAATGAATTAAGTAAAAGATGATTTAAAGAAATGAAATAAATGGGCTGATGAATAAGTAACAGAAAAAAGAAGGGAGATACTTCATTAAACAACCCCCCCGGGACTCAGTAGACATCTCCTAACCACCTTTATTCCCAAAATACCCCTAAATTTAAAATAATATTTTCACTATCTATTCCCTCTCACACACCCCACTCACTTTCCCATTCTCTCTAAAACTTTCCCTTTGGTTTCGTTCGTTTTCCATCAACAATCCATCACATTTGCTTGTATTGAAGTACAGGTACGTGCCTCCATCATCTTCCTCGCGAAATTTTTTTTTTCGCTGTAAAGGGTGGTTCGGTGTTGCAGCCGCCGAACTGGTACGATCACGCGTACGCCAAACCATTATTTTGAAACTGTTTTTTGGGTGGTTCGGCCAAGCATGCGCCGAACTGGGTGAAATGGGTTCGGCCATGCGTGCGTCGTACCCATTTGTTTGTGCCATGGCTGAACCTGTCTGATTTTGTCTTTTACCTGACTTCTTTAATTTTAATTGAGTTTTAACGGTTTCATTGTTTATTTTTCGGATGGCTAACACATGAGCTGGTGACATTTCTGGCGAGAGGCAGCCTGAGGACAGGAGGGTTCGTCCCACTGCGTCCGTGTGCCATAAATTAGCATAAAATAATCCACGCGGACGTGGACGCGGGAAACAGATCCAAATTGAGTAAGACCCCGCACAGGACGTTGGAGTACGATGATATCGATCGTGTTGCTGATGTTGACATTGTGGCTGCTCAGTTGGATGGGCCATCTCAGGCTCGCCAAAGCACTTCTCGGTCACCCACTTCTGGTCTTCATTCTGATGATGCTGATCCATCTGTTGCGCGTGCTACTGACAGGTCTTCTACTTTCCCTTACCTTGGAGGACCAGAAGATCGATCTGTCTTGTCAGCTTATGGGTCCCACATTGCTCAGAACATATGGGATGGCCTGCTATGTTTACAATTACTTAACTTTATTTTATGTTTATAATACGTTAGATTTATTATATGTATATAATTATTGAGTATGTTTTGTTTATAATGAAAAATGTAGGAGCGTCCGGGTGGTAAGCAGAAAGTTCATAACCACAGCATGAGGGATATCGACATTCATCCTGCTATTCAGCATTACATAGTTCAGGCTGGTCTGTATTCCCTTCATGATGTGGGGTTCAATATAGTTAACCATTTCTTGTTCACTGCTTTCCTGGAGCGTTGGCATGGAGAGCTAACACCTTCCGCCTTCCAGTGGGTGAGATGACTATCACCCTACATGATGTCTCACAGCTCCTCCATATCCCCATCTTGGGGATATTTTATGACATGGTAGAGCCTACCAAGCTGGAGGCGCAGGACTGGCTGGTTGACTGCTTGGGAGTATCCTAGGATGAGGCATTTGCTCAAATACCTCACAAAGGTACTAGTGTCAAGCTGAGTTGGTTGAAGGACGTCTTCAAGTAAGCTATCGCTGGTGAGAGGTGGGAAAATGCTGCTCGTTGCTACCTGGTGCATGGAAACGTGTGCAAGTATACACAGTCACAAACAAGTAGTATAAAAGATCGAACCCACAGGGATTGGATTAACTCTTATATATTGTTGTAAAGAAATGTAATTTAGTGCGACTACACTATTCAAAATTTTGGTTGAAGTTGAAGTTGAAATGAAAATTAAATTAAAGGAAAGCAAGTAAATTGTGCAGGAAATCAGTTGAGAATGATAGTTGGGATGTTTTCACAAACTAAATCACTTTTGAGTGTATTGTGTTTTCTTATGGTGCAGTTGCACTTGGTGCAGCTGCATCAGTGTGTGCTGGTCAGCTACTTTCTTCAGAGTTTCGTTATAAGCTCTTATGATCCTGTTTTTTTTGCGATAAAGAAAGAAGTTGTCAATTCATCTCTCGCCCCCTTACAGATAATCCAAGTTGCTAAATAAGTACACTCTTGTATCTTAAGATCTCACTACACTACTTGTAAGGACTATGTTAACCTAAGGTTTGGGAATTAACATGGAATTAACAAGCTAACTTCATTAAAACGAGTTTAACAAAAAGCTTTATTAAACACTTATCCTTACTTAGTTCTTGATTTCTACTTATAAGCCAATTAAGTGAATATAACTCTACTTGTTCTAAGTGATCAACTTTAAAACAAGATTAAGAATTTAAACACAAGAACTAAAGTGCTTACACCACTTGAAAACACAATAACTTTCCTCAAAAGATCATTGGAAAGTTAGAACATCCCAACTTAAGAGATTTAGCTCATGATGGGCATATCAAAGCAAATATAATTGAAATAAAACATGTTGCAATAAAAGAAATTACAAGAGAATTCAAAAGAGTAAGAATTACAACAATTGAAAGACTCTTGCATATATTTGCTTAAGAACTAATTTCTTACACCTATTAGTTCTTTGAAGAAGTGGAAAAAGAAGTTGTCAATTTCTTCTCACCTTCCTCTCAAACTAACACTAATTTAAACTAAGAAAATATGTAAAAAGAACTAGAAGAAATAAACTAGAGAACTATGAAAAGCTAGTAAAGACTATGAACAAAAAGTAAATATGTAAAAATCTATATATCTTTCAAGTGAAGATTTGAGTCCTATTTATAGCCTTTGGAGATTTCCTTCATGTGGGGGTTTCCTTGATGATCAAGCTAACCAAAGGGTGTTAACCATGGTTACTTTTCAGAAGATGGAGATAAGCTTTTGATTCCCATACTCAACCTTAAAGGGAGGTCCAATAGGAAGTAGCCACATGTCTTTGTGAATGATTATTTATGACGGTCTTCCATTGTAGGCGCCTCCTTTTGCAAGCGGCCATGTGCCCCCATGTGACTCTGAAGCAAGCAGCAAGCCAACTAAGCATTATAGCTATGGTAAGAATTGAGGTGCTTCCAATGTGGGGTTGTGAGCTGCTTCGTTGCAGGAATGTGCAGTTGCACCAACTTCCCTTCAGGTGCAGTTACACCTAGTGCAGATGCACTAAACTACAACTGTACTGAACAAACACATCAAACATACCAATATACATGTAAAATGCTAAGTTATGGACATCTTTCACCTTAAAACCATAAATGTTGTTATTTTATTCATACTACCATATTTAACACATATTATACTTGATTATGGGCAATTATTTAAGTGTAGAAGCACGAATAACTCTATATAAAATAGAGTTATCACCCCCCCAAACTTAATTCGTTGCTTGTCCTCAAGTAATGACAAAAAGAAAATACAAATAAGATTTTCATAATCAAGAAGAACAGATCAGCTCACATCTTTTTCAAAGATTTGATTTTTAAGAATGCATTTTTATGAACTTCATTTTTTTAGAAAATTTTGTCTTTGTGCCTTTGAATTCCAAAACATCCAAAGCTATTAAAACTCATTTGTGTGAGTGTGTGCCCCACTGAGATTCAATCAGTTCCAAAGCCAAGTAACAAGTTTCTCCTAGCCTTTGAAAAGTTTAGATCACGTTTGGTCAAAACAAAGATGTTTCAAAATATAGAATAGACTAATAAAATCCTCAAGACTTGGGGACTTTTAAGCACAACAAAGGGCTTGGAAGGAGTATTTCAAAACTGTTGAGTCAATGTACTATTTGTATTTGTGGTGGTTCTTTTTCTTGATGCAAATGCAGTGAGTGCAGGTGCATCGTTTTTCTGGGGTGCAGTTGCACTAGGTATTTTTGAACTAGTGTAGATGCACTGAACTTTTTGATGGTGCAGTTACATTTAGTGCAACTGCACTTGATACTTATTTTCACGACTTGTATCTTATATTGCCCTCCTCACTGTCCTCCTTATGCATACTTTTTTCTTTGGTCAGTTCTGTCTTCTTTTCTTTTTTCTTTTTCTTTGAATTTTTCTTTTTCTTTGAATTTTTCTTTTTCTGACCAAATGCACTATTGGAACAGGTACAGTTTATGACTCAGGCAATAAAGCTTTCTTTCATTTTGAGCTCTTTTGGTAACCTATATGCATTGACTACTCTAAGTTTTTCATACTCTTGCCTTTGTATTCATAAAAATTCTCCCAAACTTAATTCTTTAAGCTCTTCTATATTTTTAATAAAAATTTGTTTTTGACCTTAGTTTTCCCAAAATCCCTCTTGCATCGGATAGCTTATCACATAGTAAGGTTCTTTTAAAATTTCAGCTTTGATGTGTTGAAGTGATAATAACAATGTGCATCAAAAGTGTGAGTGCTCTCCCCCTAACTTAAAAGTGAGCAGTGTCCCTACTGCTCTAAGTTGAGTTTTAAAACAGATTGTTCAAAATGGGGGAGGGGGGTTAATACATGTGGGACTCAAAACCAGTTAACAGAAGTATATAGCAAATGTACTGAAAGTAGAATATTTAAAAACAACATTTACAGTTTACTCAGGTTTTGCTCCAGATCTGAGTCTGTTGCTGGTCCTTATTGCTGGACGTTGAATCTTCAGTTTTGGTGGCCTTTTCAATGCAGCTGCCTTGGATGTAGTTGTTGTTGTTGCTTTTTCTGCTTCAGGAGGTGCATCTACACCTTTTGTTGTTCCTAGTGCAGCTGTACCAGATGTTGGCTTGAGTGCAGCTGCACCAGGTGCATCTGCACGGCTTTGATCAGCAACTTCTTGTGGTTGCTTCTTTCCAGCATCAGTAACTTCAGTGGTTTGCTTCTGACTTTCTTCTTTCTCCTTGGCCTGACTTTCTTCCACTTCCTTTGCTTCTTCCTCTTTAGCTCTTTCCTCCTCACCAGATTGTTCAACCTCTTTTTCTTTCTTAGCCTCTCCCATTGTTGGGGTCTCCTTTGTAATTCCAGCAGCCTCAGCAGTTTCTTTGAGAATTCTTTCAAATTCTTGTCGCCTCTTATCTTCCAATTCTCTTAATACTACTGCAGTAGTGTCATGCATGTCCTTTGGGTAGATGGTGACTGTTGAATACTTCTGGGATGCAACTGCACTGGATGCAGATGCATCAGGTGCAGATGCACCAGCTGCTGGTTTATCAGGACCTCCAGTTCCAGCTTTCTCCCCTGCTTCATTTGTTTATATTTCAAAACATTGGGGTTAGTTGGAATAACCGGATCAGGTTGTGTTGGCTTTGGTTGAGTTTCTTGAGGTGGAGTTGGTTCTTTTTGGGTTGGTTGGTTGGGTGACTTTTGTTGTGGTGATTGAATTGGAGATATTGAAATTGATGGGGATTTTTCTGGTTCTAGCTGGGGTTGTTGCTTTGATGGGCTCAGTGGGGTGAGAAATGGTTCTACTGTCTTTTTAGCAGCTTTCTTCTTTCTCATTAGTTCTTCCATTGTTAAATCTAAATCACCCTCATCTTTAGAATCAGTTTCCTCACTCTCCTCATCTTCATTTTTCTCCATTTCCTTCACCATTTTCACTGTTATAGGATCTTCATCAGTGTCATCCAACTCTTCACTCAAAACTTCCTCTTCCTCCATTACTTTTTTCTTCCCCTTCCCTTCTTTCTTTTCAACACCTTCTTTTTCTATTCTTCTACTTCACTCTCTTCTTTCTCTTCATCTTCCTCTTCTTTTTCTTTTTCTTCTTCAAATACCCAAGATGGAAAAACTGGAGTATCCAGCACTGTTGGTAGTTGTGAAATCTCCAACAACCTTTCTTGCAACCATTCGTGTTGTTCCTGCTGGAATTTCCAAACAGCTTGGTGCTTCTGCACCAGGTGCTCTTGCACCAAGTTGGGTGTTTCCCTCACAACTTTTCTTTCCTTCAGCTCTGCAGATAAGGCTCCAGGTGGATACTTCCTGTACTGATGCTCTTCAACACTAATTTGGGCCCCTTGCTTCATACACAATTCAGTTATTAAACATGGAAAGAAAAGAAATCCCTCTGTTTTTGTTGCACAATCTAAAATTTCTTTGTTGATGATCTTTCCTATGTCTACGTTCTCGTCAGTCAAGATTGAATCCAAAATGATCAATCTATCCTTAGAAACTGTGTATGTGTGTGAAGTTGGTAAGATGGAGCAGTTTATGAACAAGTGCCATTTTCCTAGTTCAGGGATGATGTACTTGGTTTTCTATTTAAACTCAGTTTGAGTAACTTTTTCCCAAGGTGCATTAGGTACTGCCACCCTAGATTTGATTATCTCCATTTGCTTCTTTCCATAAGTCTCCATTTTTTCCTCAAAAACAGGACCATTATAATAGAGATTATAATGATCATTGATCTTTTTCTCATCAAAGTAAATTTTCCTACCCCTAACAAGAGAGTGATCTTGAATCTTACCTCCTTTGTTGCTTTGAATCCCAGCATAGAATTCCCTCACGATTTGCTCCAAATAGTAAGTTCTGTGCTGTACGAAGAGATCCCAATGCTGAGCATTAATTGTTGCCAAGAAATTAGGGTGTGCCTTCATCAGGTGGTAGCCACGCTCTGGTAAAAATTTCATCTCCCATAGGTGAGGTTTGTCTGCATCAATGGAAACAGTAACTGATGCAGTTGCACCAGTTGACTTCTTTGATGGTTCTGCATTCAAATTCTTGCATAATGACTTGATAGCTACTTGTTTGCGCACCATTTTTGAGAGATTGGGGTTGGAATTTGTTTGGAGATGGTGTAGGGTTGAAGATGAACAGTAACGGATTTGGGTTTTTCTGATAAAGAGAAGTGTTTTGTGAGTGGTTACTGTTTTAGAGAGTGTGGTATTGAATTGAGAGTTTGAGAAACGGTAACATTTAGGTTAGTGGGGTGGTTTAAATGAGGTAATGGGTTAGTGGGGGTTGATTTTATTGAAGTTATAGCCGTTAGGCTATGTGGAGAGACATGCAAGGCTACACGTGTCTGATTAGGTGAAATCACACCGTTTAAACAGGGTTGCTTTGTGTTGCGCTGGCAGTTTACCAAAATCATCCTCTCTTTTTGAAATTGTTGGTGCAGTAGCACTGGAAAGTGGTAGGTGCAGATGCACTTGGTGCAGATGCAACAATTCCTGCTTTTCTACAAAACACTTGAAAAACATCAAATTGAACAAAATATTAAATATTTAGCAAAAATTATAGGTTGCCTCCCATCAAGCGCTTGTTTTAAGAGTCTTACAGCCTGACTTTTCCTTTTTGTGATTAAGGATTTTCAAAACGAGTGATGCTTTCATTTTGCACCATTTGTTGACGAAAATACATTTTGACTCTTTGCCCATTTACCTTGAAAGTGGTATCTGAGGCTGCATCATAGAGATCAACTGCACCATGAGGATAGACCTTGACTAATTTAAATGGTCCTGTCCATCTTGATTTCAATTTTCCAGGGAACAATTTCAACCTGGAATTGTATAACAAAACCATTCCTCCTTCCCTAAGTTCTCTTCTTTGGATTTTCTTATCATGTCATGCTTTGGTTTTAGCTTTATAAATTTCTGCATTCTCATAAGAGAATTGACTAAATTCTTCTAATTCATTTAGCTCTAAAAACCTTTGTTTTCCTGCCCTATTGAGATCAAAATTCAGCTACTTAATAGCCCAATATGATTTGTTTTCTAACTCAATAGGCAGATGGCATGCTTTGCCATAAACTATCCTGTAGGGGGACATACCTAATGGAGTTTTAAATGCAGTCCTATATGCCCATAATGCTTCATCTAGGTGTAAGGACCAATCTTTTCTTGTTGGTCCAACCATTTTTTCAAGCATTCTTTTAATCTCCCTATTGGACAATTCAGCTTGTCCACTTGTTTGTGGGTGATAGGCTGTAGCAATCTTGTGTTTGATCCCATATTTTGCAAGAAGATTTTCAATAAGTTTATTGCAAAAATGTGAGCCTCCATCATTAATGATTGCTCTTGGGGTGCCAAATCTTGTAAAAATGTTTCTTTGAAGAAATTTGCTAACTGATTTGGCATCATTATTAGGCACTGCTACTGCTTCTACCCATTTGGACACATAATCAACAGCTACTAAGATATATTCATTGCCAAAAGAATGTGGAAAAGGACCCATGAAATCCATGCCCCAAACATCAAAAAGTTCAATTTCTAAAATATTGGTTCTAAGCATTTCATGTCTTTCAGAAATATTCCCACTTCTTTGACATTTGTCACAGGTTTTGACCAAAAAATAAGTGTCTCTAAATAAAGTAGGCCAGAAATAACCTGATTGCAATACCTTAGCTGCTGTTCTGTTGATTCCAAAGTGACCTTCATATGGTGCAGCATGGCAGTGTAGAAGCACAGTTTTCTGTTCCGATTCAGGGATGCACTTCCTCATTATTTGATCTTGACACCTTTTATATAGAGAGGGATCATCCCAATAGTATTGCTTCACTATATGGAAAAATCTCCTTCTTTGCTGATAATTCATGTCCACTGGTACAACTTTGCTTACAAGGAAGTTGACTATGTCAGCATACCATGGTGCAGCTGCATTAGGTGCACCTGCACTTAGTGCAGAAGCACTAGGTGCTGTCAAGGTGACTGCTAACAACTTTTCATCTGGGAAATTCTCCTTGATCTCTTGTGTACCTGTACTTTCACCTTCAAGTCTAGATAAATGGTCAGCTACTTGGTTCTCCACCCCCTTCTTATCTCTAATTTCAAGATCAAACTCTAGAAGGAGGAGAACCCATCTTATTAACCTTGATTTTGCATCTTTCTTTGAAAGCAAATACTTGATGGCAGAATGGTCAGTATAAACAATAACTTTGGTGCCAACCAAGTAAGATCTAAATTTATCAAATACAAATACCACTGCTAATAATTCCTTTTCTGTCACAGTGTAATTCATTTGTGCTTCTATGAGTGTTTTACTAGCATAATAGATTGAATGAAAGACTTTATCATACCTTTGCCCTAGGACAACTCCCACAGCAAAGTCACTAGCATCACACATTAATTCAAAGGGCCTGCTCCAATCTGGTGTTACAATCACTGGTGCAGTTACCAGTGCCTTTTTAAGCTTTTGAAATGCTTCCATACAAAGTTCATCAAAGTTAAATTGTGTATCTAATTGTAAAAGAGTACACAATGGTTTAGAAATTTTTGAAAAATCTTTGATGAATCTTCTATAGAACCTTCTAAATGCAAAGGTACCATAGGGACATGTAAAAGTAGTTTTTTGTTGATCCTTAGGTTCTATTGCAATCTGATTATAACCTGAATAACCATCTAAGAAACAATAAAGCTCTTTTCCTGCTACCCTATCTAACATTTGGTCAATGAAAGGTAAAGGAAATTTATCCTTCTTTGTGGGCTTATTGAGTTTTCAGTAATCCATACAGATTCTCCATCCTGTGACAGTTCTAGTTGGTATCAATTCATTTTTTTCATTGGCTATGACTGTGACACCCCCTTTCTTAGGGACACATTGTACAGGGCTCACCCATGCACTATCTGAGATGGGGTATATGATTCCAGCATCTAGCCATTTAATGATTTCTTTCTTAACAACCTCTTTCATTATAGGATTTAGCCTTCTTTGTCCTTCTATGTAATTTTTAGAATTATCTTCTAAAATGATCCTATGCATGCATATTGAAGGGCTAATTCCTTTTATGTCTGCCATTTGCCAACCTATAGCTTTCTTATGCTTTTTTAAAGTACTAGTGAGATTATTCTCCTGCTCTAATGATAGATCAGATGAAATGATTACTGGAAGTGTATCACCTTCTCCTAAGAAAGCATATTTTAAATGTTGAGGCAGTTCTTTCAATTCTAATTTGGGAGATTGTTCAATTGAGGGTAAATTTTGTTTAAGGTTAGGGTCTTCTAAATTAAGAGATTCATAAGTTCTAGCCCATACCTTAGGTGTTGGTTCTTCCTTTGGCAGTATGTCTTTGTCCAGCATTTCTTCTTCAGGAAGTGCAGATGCATCAGGTGCAAGTGCACTGGGAAGATGATCATACTGCTTGTTGAACTGCTTTTGCACCAAATGATCATGAGAGATGACTGCTGAACATTCTTCACTCTCCTCTGCAGGATATTTCAGAGCATTCATTACATTGAATTTCACCTCTTGATCATTTACTCTCATGGTTAGTTCCCCTTTTTGCACATCAATCAATGTTTTCCCAGTTGTTAAGAATGGCCTTCCAAGAATGACTGGTACTTCTTCATCTACAACAAAGTCAAGAATAACAAAATCTACTGGAAATACAAATTTGTCAACTTTTACCAGTATATCTTCTATGATTCCTTCTGGGTAAGCTATTGACCTGACCTGTCTGCAAGTGACAATGTTAAAGATGTAGGTTTAGCATGTCCAATTCCTAACTGTGTAAAGACAGATTTAGGCATCAAGTTGATGTTTGCTCCTAAATCACACAATGCACGACCTGTCTAGTAATTACCTATTGAAAATGGAATTGTAAAGCTACCTGGATCTTTCAATTTTCTTGGAATTTTATTTTGCAAAATCAAACTACATTCTTTTAACAAAGCAACAGTTTCAAATTCACCTAATCTTTTTCTTTTTGAAAGAACATCTTTCATGAATTTAGCATAATTAGGCATTAGTTGCAATGCTTCAATCAAGGGAACATTAATATGCAATTGTTTTAAAACATCTAAAAACTTACTGAATTGCTTCTCCTCATGTGCCTTTTTTAATCTTTGAGGAAAAGGAGGAGGAGGATATTCAGGAACTAACCTTGGAGTTGGAACTTCATGAGATGCAGATGCATCAGGTGCTTCTGCATCTTGAGGATTGTTTTCATTTTTATTTTTTTCTCCCTTACCTGTACCTTCATTCTCATAAGGTTCTGCAAGATCCTTCCCATTTCTGAGAGATAGCTTTGACCTGTTCTTTACCTGGTCTCTGAGATGAACTTGCTTCTGTATTGGATGGTAATGTACCTGTTGGTCTTTGATACAGAGCAGTTGCTAACTGACCTACTTGATTCTCCAAATTTTTAATTGAAGCTTCATGAGCTTGCCTAGTTGTTCTAGTTTCACTAATGAATGCTTCAAGGGTTTGCCTAGCTGTTCTGATTTCATTAATGAAATATTTAAGCAAACCTTCTGAGGAGTTATCAGTAGTAGGTTGTTGTTGTTGTGGCCTTTGGTAGTTCTGAGATTGAAATCTTGGTGGAAGGGTTGGTGCAGTTGCACTAGGTGCAGGTGCACTAGTATTGTTCCATCTGAAGTTTGGATGGTTCTTCCAACCAGCATTATAGGTATTGGAGTAAGGGTTGTTATTCCTATCATAACTTACATAATTTACAGAGACAGGGTTGCTAGGACACTCCTCATAAAGGTGACCTCCTCCACAATAAACACAACTTATAGCTCCTGGAGGGGCTTGTTCTATTGCTACTGCAGTGTTCTCTACTGGTGCAGCTGCACTAGATGCAGTTGCACTGGTTGTGGTGAAGTTTTTGAACATGTTTGCTAGTGAGGCTACTTGAGCTGATAGCGCTGATATTTCACTAATTTCATATACCCCTGATGATTTCTTTTGGGTGCTTACCCTCTCAGTAGGCCAACTAGAACTATTAGTAGCAATTCTATCAATCAATTCACATGCTTCATTATAAGACAGATTTAACAAAACACCACCAGATGATGCATCAAGCATTATTCTAGTTTGTGGTTCCAAACCATTATAAAATGTTTCCATCTGAATAATGACTGGAAGACCATGGTGTGGACATTTTCTTAAAAGTTCTTTCCATCTTTCCCATGCTTCAAACAATGATTCAAATTCTTTTTGTCTAAAAGATGTAATATCATTTCTCATTCTGGCATTTTTGATTGGTGGAAAATATTTTGACAAAAACTTTTCAGCCATTTCATTCCATGTATGAATAGAATTAGGCTCCAATGAGTTTAACCATGATTTAGCCTTATCTTTCAAAGAATATGGAAATAGCTTAAGTCTAAATGCATCTTCACTACACCAGGTATGATAAAGTTACTACATATTTCTAAAAACTGTTTTAAATGCTCATGGGGATCCTCATGAGGAAATCAACCAAATTGACCAATTGTTTGCAGCATTTGAAACATCATGGGTTTAAATTCAAAATGGACAGCCTCTATGTGAGGTCTTGCTATGCCTGTTTGCATGTTTTGATGATCAAACATAGCATAATCTCTCATAGGTCCATCTCTATCATTAATCATACCTATTGGTCCCATGTGAATGAATTGATTCTTGTGATCTACTTCAGCATCTCGTGCTCCAGGACCACCTCTGACTGAGGCTGGTCTTGAGCCTTCTCCTTCACCTTGTTGAGACATAGTATTGCTGCAACTTTGAAGTTTTTGTTTCTGGAGTTTTCGCAACCTTCTGAACTGTCTTTCTATTTCTGGATTAAGTTCAAATTCTGGTGATCTATCCCTGGGCATAAGCTAGTGCATCTGCACCTGTTTCTGCACAGAAAAACAAACTACCAGAGTAATAAAATAAAACACTAATTTACTATCTTTAAAACAACAAAAATTAATAACAATCCCCGGCAACGGCGCCAAAAACTTGGTGTGTGGAAACGTGTGCAAGTATACACAGTCACAAACAAGTAGTATAAAAGATCAAACCCACAGGGATTGGAATAACTCTTATATATTGTTGTAAAGAAATGTAATTTAGTGCGACTACACTATTCAAAATTTTGGTTGAAGTTGAAGTTGAAATGAAAATTAAATTAAAGGAAAGCAAGTAAATTGTGCAGGAAATCAGTTGAGAATGATAGTTGGGATGTTTTCACAAACTAAATCACTTTTGAGTGTATTGTGTTTTCTTATGGTGCAGTTGCACTTGGTGCAGCTGCATCAGTGTGTGCTGGTCAGCTACTTTCTTCAGAGTTTCGTTATAAGCTCTTATGATCCTGTTTTTTTTGCGATAAAGAAAGAAGTTGTCAATTCATCTCTCGCCCCCTTACAGATAATCCAAGTTGCTAAATAAGTACACTCTTGTATCTTAAGATCTCACTACACTACTTGTAAGGACTATGTTAACCTAAGGTTTGGGAATTAACATGGAATTAACAAGCTAACTTCATTAAAACGAGTTTAACAAAAAGCTTTATTAAACACTTATCCTTACTTAGTTCTTGATTTCTACTTATAAGCCAATTAAGTGAATATAACTCTACTTGTTCTAAGTGATCAACTTTAAAACAAGATTAAGAATTTAAACACAAGAACTAAAGTGCTTACACCACTTGAAAACACAATAACTTTCCTCAAAAGATCATTGGAAAGTTAGAACATCCCAACTTAAGAGATTTAGCTCATGATGGGCATATCAAAGCAAATATAATTGAAATAAAACATGTTGCAATAAAAGAAATTACAAGAGAATTCAAAAGAGTAAGAATTACAACAATTGAAAAACTCTTGCATATATTTGCTTAAGAACTAATTTCTTACACCTATTAGTTCTTTGAAGAAGTGGAAAAAGAAGTTGTCAATTTCTTCTCACCTTCCTCTCAAACTAACACTAATTTAAACTAAGAAAATATGTAAAAAGAACTAGAAGAAATAAACTAGAGAACTATGAAAAGCTAGTAAAGACTATGAACAAAAAGTAAGTATGTAAAAATCTATATATCTTTCAAGTGAAGATTTGAGTCCTATTTATAGCCTTTGGAGATTTCCTTCATGTGGGGGTTTCCTTGATGATCAAGCTAACCAAAGGGTGTTAACCGTGGTTACTTTTCAGAAGATGGAGATAAGCTTTTGATTCCCATACTCAACCTTAAAGGGAGGTCCAATAGGAAGTAGCCACATGTCTTTGTGAATGATTATTTATGATGGTCTTCCATTGTAGGCGCCTCCTTTTGCAAGTGGCCATGTGGCCCCATGTGACTCTGAAGCAAGCAGCAAGCCAACTAAGCATTATAGCTATGGTAAGAATTGAGGTGCTTCCAACGTGGGGTTGTGAGCTGCTTTGGTGCAGGAAGATGCAGTTGCACCAACTTCCCTTCAGGTGCAGTTGCACCTAGTGCAGATGCACTAAACTACAGTTGTACTGAACAAAAACATCAAACATACCAATATACATGTAAAATGCTAAGTTATGGACATCTTTCACCTTAAAACCATAAATGTTGTTATTTTATTGATACTACCATATTTAACACATATTATACTTGATTATGGGTAATTATTTAAGTGTAGAAGCACGAATAACTCTATATAAAATAGAGTTATCACTACCTGTTGATCTTGATGGGTCGTACACTCTTCTATGATAAGTCTGGCAACGGGGTTAAGGTTTCCTTCCTTTATATGATCCGAGATCTAGACCAGGTTGGTAACTACTGTTGGGGGGCTATGGCACTAGCTCACCTATACCAGCAGTTGACCGATGCCTCATCATCTTCTACTGCCCAGATTGCTGGATATGCCACTCTCCTTTAGGTATTTAACTTTATTTAAATTTTTATTTCAGTTTATTTAAAAGTTTATTTAAATTATTATATATTGGATCCGTAACCCGCTTCTCATTTATGACAGGGCTGGATATTCGAACATTTCCAGACCCAAATCTTTGGTACTAAGTTGTTGACTGAGAATTACACTGATCGAAGATCAGCCACAGGCTAAGAAATGGGAGTGCAAGCAGGCTGATGGGTCTGTGGAGCATTATAGGGCAGCTCTAGATCATCTCAGGTTAGATGAGGTGACATGGATGCCATTTGTCAACCCGGTCCACAGAGTTATGGATAGGATGACCTTCTTTAGGGAGTATCTGCGTCATGCTGGGGGCATGTTGGCATATATGCCTGATCGAGTGGTCAGGCAGTTTGGCTGGGTACAGGGGATCCCAGAGGACCCTAAGCCTCCTGGACAGGTGGTAGTCACGAAGGAAGAAGCTGATGATGCGTGGATTAATTTCAATTTGCACCTTATTCCCCGTGGTGACCCGGTAGTGAATGGGATGTCAGGCACTATTCAGGGGTACATTGCTTGGTTTAGGAGGGTATCCCACCCATACATAAACCCCGACAACTACCCCTTCGAGGCTTCAGAGATGAGAGAGGTATGATCCTTTATTTTAGTCTTGCAGTGTTATTAAATTATTTATTATTTTATTTTGTTTTGTTATTAAAGTAGTTTTTTTCTATGCTATAGAGTGTGCCAGAGGTGCTGGGCCTCTATGATGAGTTGGAGCTGGTTCTTAGGGATGTTGGGATTCCACGTGGGATCCGTGGCTATGGCATTGTTGATAGGCTTAACCAAATTGCTAAGCCATTTGCACGGGGCCTGAGAAAGTTTGGCTGTGTCTACCAACGGAGGGATAGGCAGACACAGTAGTTATGTTTAGTTTTTATGGGATTGTGTTTTATGGATTGTTTTTATGACTTTTTTGGTTTGTAAGACATATTATCCTTATCTATATAAGTTTAGTTTTTTTATACGTCTTAGTAGTCGATAATTAAGTTTGCAATTTATGGTCACATTCGTTAAAAGTTACTAATTTATCGTTAAAAGTAGTTAATTTATCGTTGAAAGTAGCTCATTTACACGCGAATATTAAAAAAGCCAACAACAATCTGGTTCGGACCCTTGAAGCTCGAACCTGTTCGGCCCACGCTTGGCTGCCCCTGTTGAAAATAATCCACAACGCAAAAAAGGGGTGTGTGGAATGGTTTGGATGATACTTGAACGAACCGGTTCGGCCTAGCGTGCGCCGAACCGTAGTTAATTTAAAAAAGAAAAAAGAAATCAGAATTTTCATTAAGGGTGTTTTGGTCTTTTCACGCGTTTATGGGGTGTCTACTGAGTAGCTCAGGGGTTGGGCGAAGTATGGGCCAAAAAGAAACGCTGGAGATTTTTCTACTCCCCATCTAGGCCCATATATCTCCTAATTACCCAAGGATCCAAATTTACCCATGAGACTTTAAAAAACCAAAAAGAAGCATCAAAAGTCACATACTTCCGAAACAAAGAGTGACAGCGATTTTTTTTCCTCGAAGTATGTGTTTAGTAGTAATTTCGAAATTGTTTTTACCCGAAAATATCTTAAAGTTGATATTTCCGGAAGTAAAATTGGTTCCAGATATATCCATATGCTGTATTTCTTGAAGACAAATACACTTCTGGAAACATCAACTTTAAGATATTTCCGGAAATATGCATTCAAAACGCTTCCGGATTAATGCTCAAATGATGAATCTAGAATATTTCCGGATTTATCATTTAAGCATAAATCCGGAAGTGTTTGGTAGTTTTTTTTTGCTTTTTTAACTGTTCTTTATATTAAATTTTTGTTACTTTTTTGCAGTGGCACACACTAGAGTCGGGGGCAAAATCCCACGCGGATCACGAGGCTTGATCTTACAAGTGGAGTCGTCACAGTCGACGGTGGTGAACCGAAAGACACTCTAGTGAGCGTACACACTCGGGTGACAATAGTCGGTCATGCTTATAACCGACATAGGCGTGCCCAGGACGAGAGGTCGCAAACTGTAGTGATCAGGATGCGGACCAAGATCACAGAGTGGATTATGAGGCTCCTTATCTTGACCGGTTTATGGAGGAGGCTGAGGCTGGGCAGGAGCATCTGACTGAGGAGCTAGATCTTGGTCCGAGGGACATCAGACCTCCCATGATACTTGCAGGTGTCAATTCCCCACTATTGGGAAAAACCAAAGTCCCACATTGACTAGAGATATGTCCTCAAAAAAGTTTGTAAGTGTGAGGCAACCCTCACCTTACAAGCCGATTTTGTAGGGTTGAGTTAGGCCCAAACCACATTCTAAGATGGTATCAGAGCCGATCCTAGATCTTTCGGGCCACCCACCATTATTATCCACATACCAAGCCCAATAGTGCTGGACGTGAGAGGGTGTATTGGGAAAAGCCAAGTCCCACATTGACTAGAGATATGGTCTCAAAAGAGTTTATAAGTGTGAGACAACCCTCATCTTACAAGCCGGTTTTGTAGGGTTGAGTTAGGCTCAAACCACATTCTAAGACCCACCTCATAGTGCCTTTTGGGGGATGCTGCAAATCAAGTTCCATATCCAGACATTCCAGATCAGGACCTTCCAACACCCATGAGAGGTCCACAGACTCTTAAGGAGAGAGTTTCATGTGGTGCTGCACGTATACGGGACACCATTGCGTTCTATGACATTTCGCCTAACTGTCATGACCTATAGGCTCCTTTGGAATGCTTTGTCTGTATTGGAGGAGGGGACTCTTGATGTAGTTTATCTATTGTTTTTTTAACTTCTTAAATATTCCGGATATTGTGTCGTTATATTTTTGGATATTGTACTTTTTTGACGTCTATTTGTGTGAACTAATTTCGGATATTGTCGTTATATTCTGTTCAACAAATTGGGTCATTATCTCCACAAACAGGAAAAATTAAATGTAACCATACAAAAATAAAATATCAACTTAAAAAAATTAAATTTAAACTACAAAATTTAGATATAACCAAAAAAATTAAATACATATAAACCTAAAAAAGTTAAACATATTCCAAATTTATGTTTCAAATATAAATCTAGAGTTAAAAAAATTAACTCCCCCATATTCATCTTTGACAAATAAAACAGGAGAGCAAAATATTTCAGAATCCGAAATTATGTTTTGCGACATAAATCCAGAAGCCAAATCTATAGCTCCAGATTAATGTCAAATGCATAATTTCAAATTAAACGTACGCATAAAGTTTCACCAACGATATCCCTTTCACTCAACCACGTGAGCTACCCTTCCGGAACAACATAGTGTTAGTTAATTAAGAACAATAAACTAGTTGCTAGATTTTACTCGAGACACGTGTCTCACGTGTCACCTCCTGAAATATTCTCAAATAAACAATTTTGTCTTCCCTTTAGAACTTCCTCCTCGCGAGAGACGTGGGTAATAAAATACTCAAAACACTATTATAATATTTATTTAATTTAATTCCAAAACAATACCTTTAAATTAGTGCTTTGCTTTCTCTCAGTTGTAGATAGAAACAAAGAAACAAACAAACAAACAAACAAACAAAAAAGTGCTCACAAATTCACAATGGCTTTTCCAACTCCAACCAGTTTCATCTTTCTCTTCTTCTCTCTCACTTTAATTTCAACTCAAATAACAACCACAAATGGAAGAATCATGTCACAACAACAATCCCACATAGTATTACCTTCACAACAATCTCAACAACAAACAACAGAAAAACTAACCAACATCCATTTCTACTACCACGACATAAGAAACAACAAGAACCCCACAATTGTACAAATCATTGACACACCAAAAAATGTTCCTAATGGATTTGGTTCAACATTTATGATGGATGATGAAATGACAGAAGGACCAGAATTAAGCTCAAAGAAAATTGGAAGAGCTCAAGGGTTATTTGGTCTTTCTTCTTTACAAGATCTTGGAATGTTTATGTTGACTAATTTTGTTTTCACAGATGGTGATTATGCTGGTAGTACTTTAAGTATGTTAGGAAGGAATCCTATTTCTGAACAAAATAGAGAAATGCCTATTGTTGGTGGTACTGGGATTTTTAGGTTTGCTAGAGGGTTTGCTATTGCTAATAGTGTTAATTCCATTTCTACCCCTGAGCACTTTGTTGTGGAATATAATATTACTGTGTCTCATCCCTAAAATGCCCTTTGAGACTTGGAAGAGATACTAGTAGTAGTGTGGGTGTCAATAAGGTTTCAGCAACTTTGGCTGCTGTTATATTTGTAGCTTGTGTCTTATTTTATTAACTTTAATATATTTTGTTTTGACATTAATTTCTATGATAGTTTTTATTTGCAGTTATGTTATGTTGCTGTTTTGATTTTCTTTTCCACCTTCTTGTTTTTTGTGTTGTAATAAAGGAGTATCGATCCACATAGACTTTGTAATTACCGATTTCGTTTTCGATGGTGATTAGCTAAAAGGAATGATTTTTGTAAAATGAATATTTGATGGTTTTAAATTCAGAATTATAAAGGCGTCCTAGGATTGTGGTTTTACCTCTGTCGTGACCAGGGCCCGACGTGGACGGCTCAAAAATCGTTTATTTAATGGAGTCGCCACCCAATTTATTTATTAAGGGAAATTGAGAAAAACCTGCCTTTAGATCATTGGTCTACGAAAACTAGGTCGGATCCGGGAGTCGATTATGCACAGGGAATGGCGAAAACTAAATTCCACTACACCCCTAGTACATCCGTCTTAAGACGGTTACCCTAAATTTGATTGTGCAATTATAAATTATTTAATCATTTGTTTACCTAAAAGTAATATTTAAGAGTAGAAGATAATAAAGACTAATTTAGAAAAATTCAATTTTGACTTGACGGGGAAGCCCCGCTCCTACGTATCCTCTGGTGCAATGAGGAACTCAAAAGTCATGTAGTTCTTCCTGAAAATCTTGTTGGTTGGTTGATTTTATTTCTGAAGGGGCTTAAGATCGAAGCTGTACAGCTAAAGTCTCTTAAACCGGAATTGATAAGGTGTACACCTTGATCAAAACCATTTTTATTATTTTTTATAGAAAATAGGTGTTAAAGAAAAAAAGATTGATTATTTAAAAAAACGATTAATTTTGCTTGACGGGGAGGCCCCGCTCCTACGTATCTCCGCGTGGCAGAGAATCAAAAGCTACGTAGTTCTTCTAGAAACTATTTGTTTGTTTATTTGTTTTAATTATTTTTGGAAGGGGTTTAAAGTCTAAGCCGTACAGCTAAAGTCCCTTAAACCGGAATTTGACAAGGTGTGCACCTCAATCAAAAACGATTTGTTTTGACAAAAAAAAAAGAAGAGAGAAAGAAAGAAATAAATAAATTGGGTGGCGACTCCATTAAATAAACGATTTTTGAGCCGTCCACGTCGGGCCCCGGTCACGACAGATGGCGACTCCACTGGGGAGAGGTGAGAGTCAAGCCTATTTAATTTGCTTGTGATGAGTGAGCTGTGCACACTTTGAGACTTTCCCTTTTTCATAATTTCCTCCTCTTGAGAAAGAATGGAAACCATCTCATCAATACTCCATTCATTCTGATGGGTATGATAAGAAGTCCTCAAAATATCAAATTGGGATGGAAATGATTCAAAAACCTTCCATATCAGACAACTTTCTTCCATATCAGAAATTGGGATGGAATTGAGGATATAAAATATAATTTCTAATCATAAATTATTACATGTTGATATCATCTTGATCACTAAGATTAAATTTTTAGGATTACCTGAACAAGCAGTAGACAAGGATTCCATGTTGCAGCTTTTCGTTTCTTGTTTTCTTTCATTTCACGTGTTAGAGAGGAGAGAAACTCAGGCAAAGAGAAGGAGAGAAACTTAGGTAGAGAGAAAAAGAGAAACTATCTCTATTCCAATAGTGATATTGTAGTGTGTAGTCTAAATGGGTCAACTACACTATATATTGGAAAGAGATAGGGGCCTCTCATTAAGTCAAAATAATATAGACTTACATTCCCATCATAGTAAGTCCTCACAAAATATAACAATACTTCCACATCCACTTGTTACAAATAGTCCTAATTATCAATAATAGTAATAATAAAATTGGGATTAAGTTTGGTTAAAAAAATGGGATTAAAATAACAATATTATTTTGACATCCAATTAATCCGAGTATTAGACCAAAAATTAATCTGACTATGGTAGTCCAAAATAAATAATTCAACAGGTCCCACTTACGCGCATATTTAATGTCACTTCGATGCGCGCACGCAATTCCACACGAGCTTTTCACAAACAAACAACCAAAATATCACTTATATTACTAAAAAAGTTGGTCTTTGGGTTTGAACCAATGTTATTAAAATCGAGTCGGTCATCGACTCGGCGGTGGCACTAGGCCACTAGGTCAATGGTCGAGCTGAATGGTCACTTTATTAAACCACATTACCCAATCTCTATTAAAAAATATATTAAATAAGAATTATGCTTTAAAATATACATATAAAAGAGAGAAGCTATAATTGTATTTTTTATATTTTTTTGGTTACATAGAAAGAGAAAAGGGGAAAGATAAAAAACAAAGGGAAAAGCTACTAAGTCCTAGGGAACTGAACTCTACTAGGGTCAGCTAGGAGAGCATTAAGGAGACCAGGAGGAGGATGATCCGCTGAAGTCCGAGTAGAAGAACTCAAAGCTCCATGTTTGGTCAAAAAGTCCGCGCAAGCATTCCCTTCCCTAAGCGAAAGAGAAATCCGAACAACCCAATTCCTACCAATAAGATCCTTGATTCCTTGAATGGTGGCTTGATATTGGTGCAACAACTCCAGAGGCGTAGAAACATTAAAGGAGATAGCATGGGTATATAGAATCTGAGTAGCATTGAAGGTTACACACCCCATAGTTCCAAGCAAAAGTAAGACCGTTGAAAAGAGTGAGGAGCTCAACATGGAGATTGTCACTGATACCAATGTTACCATATATAAAAACCCTTCCGCAAAGCCCTGTCAGGCTGTCACTATTCCTTAAGGGTATGTTTGGATACTTCAAAATGGACGGAACGGAATGGAAGGGAGCGGAATGGAATGGAATGGAGCGGAGTGGAGCGGAATGGAATAAAATTTTCATTCCATTGTTTGGGAATTTTAGGACGGAGCGGAACAAAGTTTCCACTCCATTGTTTGGACAACGAACGGAACAGAATGGATTATAAATATTTTATTCCTTTATTACCCTTATGTTAAATTCATCATCATTAATTATTAAAAGATAATAAACAAAACGTAAACTATTTCTCAAAGAAGATATATTAAAATATACTATTTTACATTATAATAGAATGGTAATACTAATATATAATGGCGTTAAAAAGTATATGGTTTTTTTTGGTCAATAAAAGTATATGGTTTTTTTAAGTGGATAAAAAACTACCATATATTCGATCCATGTGAATCTCATATACTTCATAATATATTACGTTCCATCCATGAGAAAATGAGAAGAAAGTTAATTTTTTTTACGACGAGAGGAAAGTTAATTAATAACTAAAGAAATGAGAATGTAAAATTGAGAATGCAAAAAGCTGTTGATGATGATATTAAAATACGGTGAATTGTGAGTTGTGAAAGATGCAGCAAGTTATAGGTGCAGTAGGTTATAAAAAAAGATGCAGCAAAGGTTGATTTTAATTAGTTGTGAAAGGGATGATTGATTTTAATTGGGTGAAGTAGTGAAAGGTAATCAGGGATAAATTAGTAATTTAATACATTCAGAAATAATAATAAGACCTGATTCCATCCCATACCCCCCAATTTGGAAGGGAACAAAAATGAAGGTAAGTGATGGAATGGGATGGAATGCATTCCATTAGTTACCACTCCATTCGATCCATTTATTCACAATCCAAACAATGGAACATAAATGTATTCCACTCCATTCCATCTCATACCATCAATCCAAACATACCCTAAGATCCCCCAAATCCCGAAGTGTCGGGACTCCCCAAGCTACTACCATCAATGTTCAACACTGTGATGTCTTCATTCGAGCCATGCCAAGTTACCCATCTCGTTGTGGACTGGGAAGGGCATGTCCGTTGATAGTAAATTGAAAACAACAAAGCAAAGTACCAAATATTCCTGCGAACCTGGAAGATAAGGATATCTATCCTCATGAGCCATGATAGCTGAATTTTTGGCTCGCCACATCCACCAAAGCGCAACAATGAAAAAAAGGTGACGGATTGGTAATAGAATTGAGAGTAGGATATCTGAACTTTAATTTCTCAGGAGTAGGAATCTTCCAAATCCATAGCCAGGAGAGGGATTGGTAATAGAATTGAGAGTAGGATATCTTTCCTTCAGGAGACACTAATATCCCGCCTAGCAATAGAATTGTATTTTTTATATGGGTTTACTTATTATTTATAGGCAAAATTGCACTTTTGGCCCTTTATGTTTGGGGTTTATATCAATTTGGCCCTTTATGTTTTTTTTTCTCATTTTAACCCCTCATGTTTTTTTGTGTGTCATTTTGGCCCCTTCTGTTAGTTTTTTCTAACGGACGTCACGCTGGCAGTTAACTGCTGACGTGGCGTCCAGGTGACGTGTACTCATTAATTGATGAAGAAGGAGGAAGAAGATGGAGAGTGATTCATGTTTTGTGTTTGTTTCAATTTGGTCCCCTGTGTTTCTTTTTTATTTCAATTTGGTCCTCCATTCGCCATGTTAATTAATGAGTACACGTCACCTGGACGCCACGTCAGCAGTTAACTGCCAGCGTGGCGTCCGCTAGAAAAAACTAACGGCAGGGGCCAAAATGACACACAAAAAACATGAGGGGCTAAAACGAGAAAAAAAACATAAAGGGCCATATTGACACAAACCCCAAACATAAAGGGTAAAAAGTGCAATTTTGCCTTATTTATATAATTATATATTGAGTCAAAAAATTTGTCAATGTATAAAAGACAATATCAACTTTTGTTCCAAATTAAGAATAAAGAATAATATATAGGGAGCGTGTCGAGTGATAACTCTTGTTTATCGTGAGAAATGAGAACTCAACATTATAACTGTTAGATTAAAATTAACGGTTTATATTACCTCCTTAATTATAGGATCTCATGTGATCTATAATTAAAAAGGAAACAATCATAAAAGATTTAACATAGTTATAATGAAAAGTTCTCATTTAGTCCCTAAATTTACTAAAAAAAGGATGTATTTACAATTTTGATACATTCAGAAAGTATAATAACAGCGTCTCACACATTAATTGACCAAAATGAGCATTTACTAGATAAACAATTTTGTCATCCTTTAGAAGCTCCTCGTGACACACGTGGGCAACACAATATTTAATTTAATCAATACCAAACCAACCATTACATCCCCCCAAACCCACCCCACTCCCCCTTTAACGGAAGAGGAAAAAAAATAATGGTTTTCATTGAATTTTTTGATATAATCACACTATTTTAGACGAGAAAACATGTATTGAAGGGCTAGAAATCTTTTTATCAAAAGAATGAATTGAAGGCAGTCAATTTAATAAAATTTACATATATGAATATTGTTCTAAACAACATTGTTAAGAATGACAAATTTTAGTCAACAATCTCGTAGTAAGATTTTATCAAGACACGCGCGTGTCACATGTTGCCTCGTGAAATTTCTCCATTAAATAAGGGTAATCAGCCATTTTGATCCCTGAATGTGTAAAGCGTTGTCATTATAGTCCCCGAATCTATAGAAATTACTAATACATCCTAAAATGTCTTTTTAATGCGTCATTTTTGTTCCCAAATTTGTTTTTTTAAATCATTTTGATCCTCAAATGTTCTTTGTGTTGGTCAATTTAGTCCCTAAAATTACTAAAAAAGGTATTTACAAATTCAGGAATTTTAATGACAATGTCTAACACATTAAAGGACCACTAGTATACTCGTCCATACGCACGGGTACCGTCTTGTTCTTTATATGATTTCACTTAATTAGAATTTAATTAGTTCGAATATATATATATATATATATATATATATATATATATATATATATATATATATATATAAATCAAAAATATAATTTTTCATAACAACAACATATGATATTTCTTGTTGGAACTCAAAAAACTATATATATATATATATATATATAGACACACACACACATTTAAAAGCAAATATAAGAGAAAATGTTTTCTTGTTATGACAGAAAAGCTGAATAATGATTTATAAAATTTGTCTGTAATGGTAAATATTCTTATTAAATTGTTAGTCTTCAATTCTTTTTTTTTCGATAAAATGATCTCCAACCCTTCAATACATGTTTTCCCGTCGAAGACTTTGATACGATATCGACAAACTTGGTCGAATCCATTATAGTATTCTCCGTCAACACTCAAAAGTAAAATACGAAAGATTATTTGACTTAATTTTGGTCCCGTTTTAAATTTGTACAATAAATTTTATTTATAGTGACAAATATTTTTTTGTGCTTTTTTATGTATAAGTGTTAACTATTTGTCCCGTGTTTTTTATTTATAAGTGACAAAAATTCATCACGTGTTTTTTTTAATATTTATCAGTAGTTTGATTAGTCATTAAGTCTTCTCGTTTTTTTGTAACAGACTAAAAAGTTATTTTGGAATTTTTGCTAGTTGTAAAATTGATTAGTTTTAGTAGATTAATATATTATAGTAGATAGTAGAAAATAGATAGTAAATTTATAGTAGTCTTCAAAAGTTATAATTATCAGTGACAGTTATTTGTCCTTTTTAGGTAACAGTGACAATTATTCATCCCGTGTTTTTTTTTAATATTTATCAGTAGTTTGAATAGTCATTAACTCTTGTAGTTTTTTTTTCTAAGAGACTAAGGAGTTATATTGAAGTTTTTGCTAGTGGTCAAAAGATAGATAATAGATTTATAGTAGTCTTTTTGAGTAAGTCTTCTAATTTTTTTCTAAGAGAGTAAAAAGTTATTTTCAAAGTTTTCGTAGTAGTTAAGTTGATTTGTTTTAGTAGATTTTTTTTTGATAAGCAAATGTTAATGGGGGTGGGGGAGTGTTAGTTTCCGGGGTTTGAACCGTGGACCTCCTTCTTGCAACTTTGCAACTCCTTCACATCCCTTAGCTCGTCAACTGAGCTACCTTCCTGATTTGTTTTAGTAGATGATAGTATATAGTAGAAGATAGATAGTATATTTGCAATAATGTTCAGAAATTATAATTCTGAATGACAAATATTTATCAGTAGTTTGAATAGTCATTAAATCTTCTTGTTTTTCCTTCAAAAAATAGTCTTCTTGTTTTTTCTAGTAGACTAAAAGTTATTTTCGAATATTTCCTAGTGGTTAAATTGATTTGTTTTAGTAGATTAGTAGATGATAGTAGATAGTTGATTTAGAGTAGTCTTCAAAATTATAATTCTGAATGACAAATATTGATCCCGTATTTTTTATATATTAATGATAGTTATTTGTTTTTTTTTGGGTATCAGGGACAAATATTTATTAGTAGTTTGAATAGTCATTAAGTCATTTTTTTTTTCTAATATAGACTAAAATGTTAGATTGAATTTTTTTGCTAATAGTTAAAAGATAGATAGTTAATAGTAGCCTTTATATTTTGTTCCAACTTTTTTTCCTTTATAGTTAAAAGTAAGTTTTTAGTTTTCATAAAACAACTTTTAAGTTTTAGAAAAGTGTGAATATCTTTTGGTAGTCAATTACTAAGTTACCCCTAAATAAAGTTTTGATAATTTTTTGATTGATATGCCTTTTAGTAAAACTAGTAGAACACCCGTGCATACGCACGGGTGCTGTTGTGTTCTTTTTATGAATGAACTTAGACAGTATTTAAATAGTTTGAACATTACGCCGTGAAAATAAAGACAAATTTAAAATAGATAAAAAAGTAGTTTCACATAAAAATAGATAAATATTAAAATCTAAAAATGTAAAAGTATCATTTAAAAACATTCTATGCATTTATCCTGCGTTTTTTTACATATCAGTGCAGTATTTTTTTATATATCAGCGTTATTATCCTGTGGTTTTTTATATATCAATGCAGCTATCCCGTGTTTTTATATATGTATCATTGCAATTATCCTTGTATTTTTTTATATATCATTGCAGTTATCCCGTTTTTTTTATGTATCAGTGCAATTATCTCATAGTTTCAATTGATTATTTGAGTTGATTAATAGATTATGATAGATAGTAAAATATAGATAGTAGATTATCAATAAGAAATATTTATCCTGTGTTTTTTTATTTATCAGTGACAATTATTTGTCATTTTTTGGTATTAGTGAAAAATATGTGTCACTTGTGTATTAATCGGTTTAAATAGTCATTAAGCCTTCTTGTTTTTTTAGATAATAGGTTTATAGTAGTCTTCAAAAATTATATTTATCAATGGCAAATATTAATACTGTGTTTTTTATATATCACTACAGTTATCCCGTGTTTATATATATATATATATATATATATATATATATATATATATATATATATATATATATATATATATATATATATATATATCTCAGTGCAGTTATCTCGTAGTTTCAATTGATTATTTTAGTTGATTAGTAGATTATAGTAAAAGTTAGATAGTAGATTATAATAAGAAATATTTATTTTAAATATTAATTAGTAGTTTAAATATTCATTAAGTTTTTTTGTTTTTTAGATAGTAGGTTTGTAGTAATTATAGTCTTCAAAAAATTTAATTATCAATGACAAATATTAATCTCGTGTTTTTTATTTATCAGTGTAGTTATCCCGTGTTTTTTTTATATATCAGTGAAGTTATATCATTGTTTCAATTGATTATTTTAGTTGATTAGTAGATTATAGTAGATAGTAAAAGAAAGATAGTAGATTATCAAATATATTAGTGCAGTGTTTTTTTATATATCAGTGTAGTTATTCCATGTTTTTATATATATCATTGCAGTTATCCCGTGTTTAATTATATACTGGTACCGTTATCCCGTGTTTGTTTATATATCAGTGCAGTTATCTCATAGTTTCAATTTATTATTTTAGTTCATTAGTTGATAGATAGTAGATTATCAATAATAAAGATTTATCCCGTGTTTTATTATATATCTGTGACAATTATTTGACATTTTTTAGGTATTAGTGACAAATATTTGTCACATGTGTTTTAAATATTAATTAGTAGTTTAAATAGTCATTAAGTTTTTTTAGATATTAATCTCGTGTTTTTTTATATGACAGTGAAGTTATCCCATGTTTTTTTTATATATTAGTGCAGTTATTTCGTAGTTTCAGTTAATTATTTTAGTTTTTTTAGATAAGCAAATTGATTATTTTAGTTAATCAGCAGGTTATAGTAGATAGTCGGAAAAGAAAGTGGGTGAGTTTGATTTGAATTTCGAAATTTGAAAAGAAGGAGAAAGTTGGAAAAAAAAGTGGGAATGAGAAGAAAGTGCATTGGGAGAAGAAATTTGAAAAAATGTGATAGTAAATTACAACGTTACCTTTAGTTAGATGAGTTGTCAAGTAAATAGGGAGACTTGTTTGGGTAATTTAAGTGTGGTTTGTTTGTATAAATAGATATTAGATTAGATTAGATAGAAAGATAGATTAGATTGTTTGGGTAATTTAAGTGTGGTTTGTTTGTATAAATAGATAGTAGATTAGATAAATAAATATTAGATAGATGATAGATTATCAATAAGAGATATTTATCCTGTATATTACTATTTATCGTTACAATTATTTGTCCTTTTATAGGTATTAGTGACAAATATTTGTCACATGTGTTTTAAATATTAATTAGTAGTTTAAATAGTCATTATGTCTTCTTGTTTTTTTAGATATTAATTTCGTGTTTTTTATATATCAGTACAGTTATCCCGTGTTTTTTATATATCAGCGCAGTTATCTCGTAGTTTCAATTGATTATTTTAGTTGATTAGTAGATTATAGTAGAGAGTGGAAAAATAAAGTGAGTGAGTTTAATTAGAATTTTGAAATTTGAAAAAAAATGTATGAGAAAGTAGGAAAAAAGTAGGAGTGAGAAGAAAATTTGGAAAAAGATGTGATAGTTAATTACAATGTTGTCCTTAGTTAGATGAGTTAAAATAAATAGGGAGGCTTGTTTGAGTAATTTAAATGTGGTTTGTTTGTATAAATAGATATTAGATTAGATAAATAGATATTAGATTAGATAGTAAATAAAAGTTAATTGTAAATTATTTAACATTAATTTAATTATATTATATTATATAGTAGATTAAAAAGATTGGAAAAAGAAATATTTTTAAATAAAGCGTGTGGGGACACAAATATTAGAAAAAGTGAGAAATATTGGGAAATTTGAGATTGACGAGAGAGAGAATTAGAAATGAAGAGAAAATATAATTAAAAAATAAAAATAGAGTGGTGATATGTCAAAAAAATAAAAATATCCAAAATTATCTTTTTGTAAATTATTTATTTGACTAAATAAATATTAGATAGATAGATAGATTAAATAGATTAGATTAGATTATCAATTCATCATCGAGTTGGTATATTTTTTCTCTGATGGTGTTCAAATTTCATAACCTTTATTTCTTTTTTGATCACAAAACTATGGATTAGCGCCGAAAAGAATCAAGTAGGCAAAGGTGAAGAGCATCGACGGCTCATATCAATCCTCTGTGGTGGGAAAATCAAGTGCAGATAAAGTAACTGGCGGGAGATATATATTGACGTGACACAAAGACAGAGAAAGTAGGAAGGATAATATAGATTAGCATTAAATTAAGGTGATTGGTGTTGTTGATTTGCTTATAGTATAAATAGAAAATAGATAGATAATGACTATTTACCCCATAAACAATTTTGTCTTCCTTTAGAAGTTCTACACGTGGGCAACAAAATATCTAATTTAATAATTATGGAAAAAATTAAGTTACAGTAACATAAGTGTTGGTGGTGCTGTACTTCAAACAAAAAATAGGAAAGCTTTCATCAAACCACTTAGCAGTTATTAGGTTTCAAATATAATTTTATATTTTTTTCCTTTTAAAATAAAGAGAGTTTGTGTCTAGACCAATATAACCGATACCTATACACTGCACTTAATTATTGCTCTTTTAATTAATACTAAAATTACTCCACATAGTACTCCCTCTGTCTCATATTAAGTGTCCTGTATGCTATTTTTCTTTGTCTCAAATTATCTGTCACTTTATAATTCCAATACAACATTTATTATTACTTTCCAACAATATCCTTACTTTAGAATATCAATAACCGTGCATTTGCACCAACCAAGAAAAGTGTAAGGGTGTTTTAGTTCTGCCACATTTTTTTACCATAAAATTTAGCATATCCAATCATTTTCTTAATACCCGCGCATAACCTTAAACGATACTTAATATGAGACAGAGGGCTTCACAACAACCTCAACTACCAACAGAAAAACTAACCAACATCCATTTTGACTACCACGACATAAGAAACATCCAGAATTACTCCACAGCTTTACAAATCATTGATAAATCAGAAAATGTGCCTAATGGATTTGGTGCAACATTTCTAATGGATCTTGCAATGACAGAAGGACCAGAATTCAGTTCAAAGAACATTGGAAGAGCTCAAGGGATTTTTGGTGTTTCTTCTTTCCAAGATATTGGATTGTTTACGTTCACTATATTTGTTTTTACAGATGGAGATTATGCTGGTAGTACTCTAAGTATGTTAGGAAGGAATCCTGTTAATGAACAAAGTAGAGAAATGCCTATTGTTGGTGGTACTGGGATTTTTAGATTTGCTAGAGGTTTTGCTATTACAAATTTTCATTCCACTTAGATAGAGAGGGAAAAGTCTTCTCAGAGTTAACTGAGAAACCTCCTTAAGCAGATAAAAGAGAGAGAAGCAGAAATTTCATATATTTATTGATACCTCAAAATGAGTACTGAGTACATAATATAAAGGACAAATAATCCACAATGACTAACGGTATTATTCTAGTAGATTCTGCCAACTAAGCAAATCTAGAGGAAATCTAAGGAAATAACAAACTTGTAGTGGAATAGCAACAACTAGTGGAATAATCCATAAGAGAATGAACTATTTGTACATGATATGATCATTGTACTTCCCAGGGAGAGCCTCCTAATGCACTCAGGTCTGGTGCTAACCTCTCCAATGGGCTGTTTTGTTGGCCCAATAACCTCCTCACTGCTTGGGCTTGTATCACACTTCTACCCCTGAACATTATGTTGTTGAGTATAATATTACTGTTTCTCATTCCTAAATTTCCCTTTGAGACTTGGAAGAGACTAATAGTAGTGTTGGTGTCAATAAGGTTTCAGCAACTTTGGCTGTTTTATTTGTAGCTTGTGTTTTATTTTTACTAACTAATACATTTTGTTTTGACATTAATTTCTATGATATTTTTAATTTGCAGTTATGTTGCTTTCTTGATTTACTTTTTCACCTTCTTGTTGAACAAACAGTTCTTCTAAGGATGATAGCAAACTTAGAGCTATAGCTAACGTTGCAAAAATATTTCAAAGTCCCGTTAAGAAAATGCATAGGATAATCTTTTTCTTCTCTTCATAACATGATTATTTTTTATCTGGCTAAACCGGGTGTATTTGTTCATAACATGATAATATCTTGTTTAACTCAACTACAATTGTATTCGGTTGAGCCAAAATTTAATCCTGACTTTTTAGCCCTGTAAATGCCCGAGCCCAATGCAGGCTGGACCGATACAGGTAGGGTATCCCGTTTTGCTACCTCTACTTTCAGCCACCATTAAGTAGAATGTTTCTAAGATATCCTTATCGTTTATCTCTCATTAGGTTCTTTCTACACTTTAAATAGCATGATTTAGCACATTATGGTTTTGGTGTAACATTCCAACCTTTACCGAGCTAGTTAATGTTGCGATTACCTAGCTACAAAAATATCTTGTGAAATCGGTGATTTAACCCCTTCCTAAAACTAAATAAGGCACACTAACTAAATTGATCAAGTTTAGGAAGATTTTATGGCTTTAAAGCACACAAGATTACAGACAATGTTGTTACAACATTCGTAAGCCTTGACCAAACTGGAAATTAACTTATACTAAGCTTAAACGATGCTTAAGATGCCCAAATGAAGTCATTACAACGCTTGCAACTTGAATATTCAGAACAAGTAAGTAGAGAAATCGTTAAACTAAGTAGGTAACTGGAGTGAGCTCCTATTGTCCTAAATTTTCTCCTTTCCCCTTTTCTTTGAGCTACAGCAGTAGCTACAACAGCAAGTCACAACAGAGTATTGTCTTAGACTTTTTCTTCCAAGCAGTGTTTTCAAACCGAACTCCAGGGCAGTTCGGTCTTCTTAGGCCATCGGAAATGCACTTGGCATGGTGGTGACGTCATTAAATCATTTTTGTTCGTTTTCCCATGCTTGTGCCAATTTTCAATACCTCATAATTGATGGCCGGTCCCACATGCTATTTTCAATGCATTCTCATAATGTCTGGCGCTATTTTCAATGCATTCTCATAATAGTTGTTGGTCCCACTTACGCGCATATTCAATGTCACTCTCATACGCGCGCGTAATTCTAGGCATGTTTTTCACAAACGAACAACAAAAATATAACTTTTATTATTAGATGATCCATTGGACCTTCTAACTTTCCCTACCTTTAGGCAAAAATGAGGATAATGTTGTAATTTAAGATGGAGAGAAAGACGAGAGAGAAAGCAAAATATGAGATAGAGAGAAAGGTAGGTAAAGTTAGAGGGTCCATTGGACCTCCTAACTTTCCCTACCTTTAAGCAAAATGAGGATAATGTAGTAATTTAAGATGGAGAGAGAAAGATGAGAGAGAAAGCAAAATATGAGATAGAGAGAAAGCTAGGTAAAGTTAGAGGATCCAATGTCAGAGGATCTATTCCCGACTAGATGACCATCACTATGTATTGATGAATTATCTAAAAATTCTAACATGGAAAGACCCGATTATAGAATATTAATAATTATTGATTCAATTTAAACTGTTATTTTTTTTATTTATCTATATCTATCTACTTAACTCTAATCAAGTAACCCATTGGGTAAAATATTAAACTACCATTTTCTAAAAAATGGACACATCATCATTTTTAAGGGCAAAATAGTCATTATAAATTTATCTTCCCTACATCTCTTTTAAATTTTAAAATTTCTCCTACTTTCAATTTCGCTTTCACTTTCATCTCCATCTCTTCTCTCACACACTTTCACTTCCACTTCCTCTCTCTTTGTATTTTCTTTTTAGTTTAGAGGCTTGCCTTTTTTTCTTCTTTCCATTTCTTCTTCCATTCCACCTTCTTCTTTCTCCTTTTTCCATTCTCATCAAAGACTTAACAAACCAAATGGCATCTCTCTGTTATCTCTCTATTTTCTTGTTCCTTTTTAAAATCTATGTTTTTTGTTCTCTTCTCTATGAATTTTGAGTTCTCTCAAAAATCTCTATCTCTAACCAGTATTTTATAATTCACGTTCTCTTCCACTATTTTTCTTTCTCTCAAGCAGCAAGTTTTGCATATTTTAAATTGATTTTTCAGATTTTATATATATACATATATACTTATATTTAGATTCAATTATTCAAAGATTGATGGATAGTAAAAAAAAACTTCAAAAATCATAAGATTGTATCGTGGAGTATGAATTCAAGTAATAAAACAAAAGAACTTAGAAAAGTAATTTGGCAGAGATTGTGCTAGACTATATTTTGTAGCAGCATCACTTAGTTAAATCACATCACATATTATAACAATGACTTTTGATGAATGTATGGCATAAAATGGCACGCAAGATTACATATAGTTTATATAAAATTTTCTATTACTCCATGTTGCTGCAATGACGAACACGATCAAAAATAAGGTTGAGTCGCAGACTAGGTCTCTCTCTTTAAAAATGTTCTGTGTCTCTGTCTTAGGTGTGCAGCAGTTTCTAGCCTCATCGTCCCCAGCCCTCTTCAGAGTATGGTCCTCCCTACACTGAGAAGAACCACCAAACTCACAAACCCTTATTATTATACTGCCCAATATACCTTCAAATAGAAAAATACTTCTCCATTTTTTTTTCATTCTCATGATATATTTGCTTCAAAACCTTGAGTTTTATATAACCAAATCAATTTATTGGCTTGAGTAAAAGAATCACGAAAATGCATATCAATATAAAAAAGAATAATTAGAAGTATTGAGACAATCCGTGGGTAGCCAACAATAGTCCGAACCAAAAAAATCATATCACAAATAGCACTTTAAAGTTGGAAATCAGTTGTAAATGAGAATCGATAGATGGACTTAAACATTTTGTTGGAAACTTATGCTTTTCATATCTTAGTATTGAAAATCTAGTATTCTCAAAATAATATTAAATATATTATTTTATTATTTTTCAAAAAAAAAACACAACACTAGTTTTGAAAGAAAAAAACACACCCAACACTCCAAAAATATACTATTATAAGATTAATCATTTCAATTGTTAAAAAAAAGTGAGGACCTATTTTAGCTGTTGAAAAAATTTAAACTCAATTTAGTAATTAAAAAATAACTTTAGCCTAAAAAAAAGGAAGACTTAGTCACTATTCGAACTACATATTTATATAAGTAAATGTGATAATATTTGTCATAGATACATAAAACATAAAAAAAAAACACAAGATAAATAGTTGTATTGTTTGAGATGTAATTAGTTAACTAGTCGTTCTTTATAAATAGGACAAACTTTTGTATAATACTCATGGACGAGAAAAACATTTGTTATTGATACATACAAAACACTTGATAAATATTTATCACTCAGAAATATAAAAAAAAATACGTGAAGAATAATTGTTAGTGATACTTAAAATTAGACGGGGCAAGTATTTGTCACTGAAAATTATAATTTATTGTATAAATTATAAACCGGACAAAAATGAGCAAAAAAGTATGTTAATATTTTACTTTAGATTCTCGACGAGGAAAAAATAATGCTTTTCATTGAATTGGTTGATAAAGTCTCACCGTTTTCATCGAGAAAACATGTATTGAAGGGCTAGAAATCATTTTATCAAAAGAATGAATTGAACGCTGGCAATTTAATAAAACTTGCATTTATGAATATTGATCTAAACAACATTGTGAAGGTTGAGATTTTATCAAGACACGCATGTCGCATGTTGCCTAGTAAAATCTCTCAAATAAATAAGGGTAAACAGAATTTTGGCCCCTTAATGTATAAAGTGTTGTCTGATAGTCCCCGAATGTATAGAAATTCAAAAACATCCTCAACTGTCTTTTTAATGTGTCGTTTTGCTTCTCAAATGTGTTTTTTAGTCATTTTGGTGCTCAAATGTATTTTGTGTTGGTCAATTTAGTCCTTGAAATTACTAAAAAATGATGTATTTATAATTTTGATACATTCAAAAACTATAATGATAACGCCTCAAACATTAATGGACCAAAATGACTATTTAGTCGATAAACTCTCTTCCTTGCAACAAAATATTTAAGACACAATATTTAATAAAATTGGAAGGGCCAGTGTTAAGTTCAAAGAAAATTGGAAGAGCTCAAGGGTTATTTGGTCTTGCTTCTTTACAAGATCGTGGAATGTTTATGTTGACTAATTTTGTTTTTAATGATGGTGATTATGCTGGTAGTACTCTAAGTATGTTAGGAAGGAATCCTGTTAAGGAACAAAATAGAGAAATGCCTATTGTTGGTGGTACTGGGTTTTTTAGATTTGCTAGAGGATTTGCTATTGCTAATCCTTTAAATTCCATTTCTATCCCTGAACATTATGTTGTTGAGTATAATATTACTATCTCTCATCCCTAAAATGCCCTTTGAGACTTAGAGACACTACTTTACTAGTAGTAGTAGTTAGTATCAATAAGGTGTTAGCAAATTCCGCTGTTTTATTTGCAGCTTGTTTTATTTTATCAACTTTAATAAAAAAAAATTGAAATTAATTTCTATATATATACATGATAGTTTTTGCTGTTTTGATTTTCTTCTGCACCGAAATCAATTATATGAATCACATTTTCCTCTTTCATGGCTTTAGCATGTTAATAACAAATATGCAATCTTTAAAAATAGATACTCCCTCCGGACTTGATTTTCTAAAAAGTTGTTGGTTGCTTAAAAACGAGTCCGGGGCAAGTACAACTTAAAGAATAGATTCTTAACAAATAGTTTTTCTAAGGCTGATAATGTCTAGAGCTATAGGTAAACCTTGCAATTTATTCTTAACAAAGAGAATTATTCTCTTTTATATATATCATAAATATCAATAGTATTACTAAAGTCAAAGAAATATACGAAAGAGATTCAGTGTTGAAATCTTAGAAACTAATATTTCTCCGCTCTAACAATTAACCACTAACATTTACCGATAAAAAAATTATACTGCTCCCTTGGTCACGACTGCTTGGTAAGTAGGAATGCCTGTACTCAAACTCGAACGCCCTTGAATCTTGGCCACAAACTATGAGTTGTTGCACTCAACTTCACATATATGATAAATAACCTCTGCATTCCAGGCTGTTCTGAAAGCTATTTACCTTTAGCTAAAGTATTCAAACCTGCATCAAATATATCAAGCAATATAGATGTATCATGTATCAAAAGCATTAATTTTTAATATGATTCTCGGGCAGGAATTGAGCATTTGGTTCTTGAACATTTTCTTTCATTTAACCCAAAATCAACAGATTTTTTCTCGATACAGCTCAAGTGTATTATTGAGTTTGTGCCTAATAAATCTATAATGGATAACTTTAATCAGTTATGTCAATTTAAGAATAATGCCTAAGATACACTTCAAATCCGGTTGTTCTGTTTTGTGACATTTCAATGATTCCAGCGACTCCCAATGCTATTCATTAAAAGGAATATCTTTGTCAATGCTATTCATGTCAATGCATCGGTCACTCTGTCCAAAACTCTAAGCATACTAATGGGTATGATTAGTTGGCTTACAAGGTTGATGTGTTTAAGAAAAAGACTACGGAAAAGAATGAGTTGCCGCGAAAGGCGAACTTTCCCCCTCCGCAGCCTCCTGGCCAATACATTCCTAAGAATGATAAAGGGAAATCTATCGTCGTGGAGCAACAATTTGAACATAATAATGTAGTTGAAATTGTCCCCTTCAAAGTGCGTCCATTCAAGGCTTCACGTGATATTAACTTGGTTATTTCAGTGGAAGAAGATAATGATCTCAATCATTTCAAGGGTGTGAATAATATTGTTTTATCCTCAAAAGAGGTGGAAGAAAACCCAAATCCCTTAATTGCTGTGACAAATTTTTTTGTTAGGCTAAATTATAGTTCTTGTCCCCCTATTTACACAAATTCAGACATTTGGTCCCCCTATTTTAAAATACAGACATTTAGTCCCACTGTTTTAAAAAATCCAGAGTTTTAGTCCAAAATGGGGTTTTTCAGTATTTTGTTGCTGATGTGAATGCCTTTTAAAAAACGCTTACGTAAAATATAATTTAGCCTGAAAAACCCCCTTTTGGACTAAAACTATGATTTTTTCAAAACAATGGGACTAAATGTCCGGATTTTAAAATAGGGGGACTAAATGTCCAGATTTGTGAAAATAGAGGGACCAAAACTATAATTTAGCTTTTTTGCTATTATGGATACAAAAAAAGATCCCCCCAACTTGCTACTTCATGTGAATCCCCGTTTGAAATATCTTCGTATGTTATACATGCATGTGTTGTTACTTGTAATTTAGGTGATTTGGTGATAACAAATAACTCATCGAACCAACACCATTTGCAAGATGTTGATTCATCCTCCACTCAACCTCCCACCACCAGGCTAGATTTGCTCAATGTCTTAGAGCCCGCTTCTACTTCTAATCGAGTAGTAGCATCAGACATGATAATATTAAGAAAGTTTTGGGGTGATGTGTTAGATGATGTTGACTCATTCTCCTCTCAACATCCCACCACCAGACTGGATTCGATAAATGCCTCAGAGTCCTGCTACTTCTAATCCAATAGTAGCATCTGACTTGAGAATTCTAAGAAAGATTCGGACTGAAAAGTTATATGATGTTGGTGATCTTATAGTTACCGATACCCAAGGAACAATTGCGCGAGATGATAATTTTGATCCGGTTGTGTCCAAGATCCAAAAGAAGAAATCGCGAAGAAAAAAAAGAAATTGGTTGTTGGTTATAGTACTTGTTCAAGGGCAAATTCTGTCTCTGTCTCTTTTTGATATGACAATTGTAAGTTAGCTCTTCAATTTGTCTTATATCTTGTCTCTAGGATGAATTGTTTAGGGGTTCCCTATTATTGCTTTATCTTTATTTTCTTTTCTTTGCCTTGGGCTAGTCTCCCCTTGGCCTCTCTTCTGTCGTCTTTCTTTTTTATTTATTTAATAAAATTAGGAGGAAGTACTTTTTTTCCTTCTTGATGTTTTTTACATACGAAGATTTTAACGAGGCTTCCTTCCTTATATTTGCCAAAAAAAACTGGGATTTCATTAGAGCTATGTTAAATGGATGGCTCTGTGCATGGAAACAGTGAATTACTCAGTGCTTATGAATGGAGAGAGAGAGAGAGAGCTGCTTTTGTCTCACCAGGGAGAGGACTTAGGCCAATTGACACACTGTCACCTTACCTTTTCATATTCCTATTGTGTGCTGAGGGACTTACTTCTCTAAATAAAAAGAGTGAGGCATGAGGTGATCTTCATTGTGTCAAAGTGTGTCGGGGAGCCCCAATCTTCACACAACTACTTTTTGCTGAGAATTGTTACTTATTTTGCAGGGCTGATGAAAAGGAGAACAAATCTCTAGAGAAGGTGTTAGAGACATATGAGAAGGTGTCAAGCTAATCTATCAATCTTTAGAACTTCGAGATTTATTTCGGAAGGAATACAGGTGCAGATACTAGGACTATGGTTGCAGATATTCTCGGGGTGACTGAATACGTCCGGACTAGAATGAAGTCAATGAGTGTCACAAGGAAGGGGGTTGGAATTGTGACCCTTTTAAAAATTAACCTGAAACAATATAAACATCTTCACAAGTATTGTTAGACAATGTGTGTGTAAATGCAAAGTTGAGAAGGGTGAGTGAAAATAGTCTTCTCAACTATGACAGTGAGTAGAGAAGGGTGATATGAATCTATCTTCTCAACAATGTTTCTGAGTTGAGAAGGGTCAGTTGAAACAGTTTTCTCAACTGTGATAGTGAGGGACTAAAATCGTGAGTTTGTGAAAATAGAGGGACTAAATTCGTAAAAAAATTCTTTGGAGACCAAAATCGTGAGTTGGTGAAAATAAAGGGACCAAAACTGTAATTAAGCCAAATACTTTCTAGTCATTGGATCTAGGAAGTTGAAAGATCCAGTAATTGGAATAATACTATTTCCACAATATTAGTATTTTAATAATTGAGCATATCTCTCTCCTATTACAATGTTTTTCAACAAAAAATTGTGAAATATATGAGACAAAGTAAATACTACTAATATATAAGAAATAAGGTAGATTTGATACATTGTTTTTTAAATCGGGTATTCTTTGCTCGTCACTACAAATATTAATCCATAGAGCCTCAGACCAACACTACAACATTTTGACCCAAAGGCAACGCCTGAAAATCGTTGCGTAAAGCCAAAAAACCGTTGCCGTAAACTTTGACAACGGTTCTGAAACCGTTGTTCCTACGGGCGTTGCCTAAACCATAAGCAACGGTTTTTTGCAACCTAAGGCAACGAACACCTAAAACCGTTGTCGTTCTTTACATAAACGCAACGAAATTTAAAAACTGTTGCCTCTGACATTTAGGGGACGGTTTTCAACCGTTGCCATAAGATTTAATAGTAAAAAAAGTGAATCAACAACGGTGTCAAAAAACGTTGTCATTGCTATCTAAGGCAACGGTTTTTTTGGCGTTGGAATTTTAGGCGTGGCCATAGGGTCAAAATGTTGTAGTGAAAATAAGTGGCAAAACTCTCCCTCAAAGAGTTTTAACTAACTTTTGTTAACTTTGTTAATTAGTTATGATTTGAATTCCTACCTGGTTATGTGGCCCTAAGAAACCCAATAATATATGCAAGCTATTCCATATGGAAGAGCCACCGAAGAGGGGAGGTTATTTCAAACTCAATCAACCAAATTAATTTGTTTACACAAAGTTAACCAACCTCAGTTAACTTTTTTCATAAAAGAAAAGTTTAATTTATTTTCATATAAAAAAGAGTATAATTTTACCTTATCTTTTAATTAATGAACAATAAATTTTGTTAAAATAAAAAAATTTCAAAATTATAGTAAAGAGAAAAAATAAAGAAGAAATAATAAGATAAATAAAAGAAGAAAGGTTGTGAGAGAGAAAGAGAAGAGAGTGAGTGAGTGAGTGAGAGAGAGAGGGTGAAAAAGGAAAAAATGAGAAACTTTTTAAAAAAAAAAAGCAAGAGAGAGAGTGCCTTGGTTTATCAAAAAAATAGATTAAATTTATAGAGGTCGATCTCTTAAATGGATCTCTGATACATCGAATGATTAGTCTCCACATTCATCGTGAATGATACCTTGGTTTATCAAAAAAAATTAAATTCATCAAAAAGCATTTAGAATATTGAAAACCATAAAAAGGGAAAATAAAAATAAACTTCTTTGGGAAACGTTAGCTTCGTACAACTTAACACTGCACTTTACATCTTCTGTCACAAAAGTAACTGGTTTTTTTCACTACATCGGTTATTGAAAAATAAATTTGCGTGTTCGAACAACAATTAAATTTCTTTCTGAACCTTAAAGACACATTGCTTAGGATCGCACTATATATTTTATTACGTAATTAATTTTTTTAATTAAATCAGTTATTAAGGAACGGACTTTGCGTATTTGAATATCTAATTTTCTTCGGACTTTAACTGTTTGGCGTCGCACTTTAAGTATATTGTCACGAAATTAATTTTTGTTTTCACCTTACGGTTATTGAGGTACAAACATTACGTATTTGAACACTCTGTTTAACGTCGCATTTGACGTTTAATTTTATAAAAAAAAAATTGGAGAGTTGTAATGTTACCAAAATATCCTATAAAATGTGATGGACTACACTTATAATAATTGCATTTTTTTTATACTACGAAGTAAACTAAACTTAGTTGGAAAAAACAAAACAAAAGTTGGTGCTTAAACCAACCTTCACATTCAATTTAGCCTGAATAGATAAAAATTACATTTTCATTTTTTTAATGGAGAAATCATTCTTATTAAGGCCCTGTTTCGCGCGTCTCATCCGCTAGCGGATAGCGAATGAAACTAGCAGACGAAATAAACGGGTGAAGAGTACGTTGTTTGGCAAGCACTTGCGTTTGTCATCATTAAGTAATTTAATAATTAATTAAATATCATTTTATGTCATTTTATATTTATCAGCTATTTTAACCGTTAGTTTTACCAAAAACATCATTTACTATCCTCTACTTTTTACCAAACAGAGCCTAAATGAAAAAGTTTACCGGTGAATGTGATACATTAAATGAAAAAAAATGCAAGTGCAATCTACCAAGAGTGTTGATATCACTCCTATTTTACATCTCTTACTGCGCGCTTAGTCCACCCTTTGGAGACATACATCCAAACTGGCCAATAGGACTGAAGATGAGTTGAGTTGAACTTGGTTTAGCTCAGTTTATCTTGAATCGACTTAGCTCGTAGCTCGATTCAAGTTCGACATGAACCCTTTTTGTAATCTTGACTCCCATGAATAAAAAGTAAAAATAATCTCTCTTTTTGTGTGTAAAATGCCAAAAAATTCTAGATCATTGACATTTTAAATTATCAATTTACTAGTATTTCTTAGATAAAAAAAATTACCTAAATTTTTTGGAAAAATAATTACCTAATTGGAAATATAAATATATTTAAAAGATTTTTGTTTTACCTATCTCATGAGTTTAATAAAAAAAATTAGACAAGCATAAGACTTTAATTAATTCTAAACAGGTTGCACCAACCAATAAACAAAAAAAATTTCTCTAGAAACACAAAATGCATAACAAAGGTTGTATTAGTAGTAGTGTGTGTATATGTATAAATTTATCGAGCTGATTCGTGAACCAAACGAGTTGAGTTATACCAAGCTCAAGTTCAACTCATTTATTTAACGAGCTCAATTTTCAGTTCTAGTTCCACTCATTTGGTTCATGAACCAAGTTCAACAAGCTATTTATCGAGTCGAGTTTCGAACTTTATTCGAGCTGGTTCGATTCATTGTCACCTATATTGGTCAATATATATTCTCACAAATTTGCAGCTTAACCATGTTTAGCATATATGGTTGATGTGTAGGTATACACTCTAATATCCACACGGAAGGAACGACCGCACATGCCTCCAGAATTTTGGGGGCACCAAAATCTATTTTGAAATTAAAAAATTATATAATTAACATACTGTTATAAAACAAATCAAAACAATAGCTAAAGAAAGATTAGGAGAAAGAGAGAAGATGATTCTTTGTATTATTCATTCTCTTTACAAGTGTAAGTCTCTACATATGAGGGTGATCCCTATTTATAGGATAGGGATTGGCAAATGAGTAGTCACTCATAAAATACCACTTACATAAGATAATGGTGGGAGGTCCATTGATGATATACCTCATTAAAACCTTACTAGAAAAAACCCAGTGGGATAAAAATCTAGTGAAGGAAAAATAGTACAATACCATGTCAGTGGAAACTACCTCGTTAAAAACCTTTCCAGGAAAATCCAGTGGGACAAAACCATGGCAAAGGAAAAAAGAGTGCAGCCTCTCTCCCCCTGAATGAAGTGTCACTTCAGTATATGAATTTCAACATCTGGAGTTTATCCGTGAGTGCATATGAAGCAATCTACTCTGCTGTCACTTGTGATGTATAATTTTTAATGAAGCTTTTTGATCAGTATTATCTTCAAAACATCTTGCAAGGTTGATTTTAAAACTTTTTTTTTACAGGGGGGTAAATGGAAAGATGAGATATTTGCAGGGGGATCAAATATTTAAGCCAAAAAAAAACCATTTATATATAAAGAGTTTGAGACACACAATTTGAAATGTCATTTCGCTTGTGCTATAATATTATGTAACATGAAATTAAAAGAACATAATAAAAGGTTATGATAGGAAATAAGAACATAAGAATGTCTATTTCTTTAGGATCTAGTCATACAATCAACTCTTCTTATTCCCTTTTTTTTTTTGCAACATTTTTGTATGGAATTCCAAGCATAAGAGATTGGAAAAGTTACATTTTTCCAAAATTCATGACCTATATACTACACCAATGGGAAGATCATAATCACAAATCATATACAAATATATTTAAATAGCATAACGATAACATTTACCACATCAATGATCATCACCACAACCTTTCACTACAAGAAAAACATGAATTTCCGGCGGATTTTTTCCGTCGGTACATTTCCGGCTGATGTTTGGCATTTCCGGCGATTTATTCTGCCGGAAAATTACCGGCGGATTTCGTAAAAAAAAAATCAAAATCAAAATCCGCCGGTAAAAACCGGCGGATTTTGCAAAAAAAAATAAAAAAATTTTTTTGCAAAATCTGCCGGTAAAAACCGCCGGAAAATTACCGGCGGAATTTGCAATTTTTTTTTTTTTACAAAATCCGTCGGTAATTTCAAAAATCCGCCGGTAAAATTCGGAGGGAAAAAAGTCAGCCGGTAATTTCAAAAATCCGCCGGAGAAATTCGGAGGGAAAAAAATCCGCCGGTAATTTCAAAAAATCACCTATAAATAAAACTTTTTCCTACACTCCTCTCATTCTCTCATTTCACTCTCTATTTCCTTCTCTTTCTCTTATACATTTTCTCTATCTTATATTTCTTCTTCTTCTTCCTCTTCCTCACACTCTCCAATCTACATAAATTTCTCTATACTCTCTCCTTTTTTCTTCATTCTCACTCATTCATTCTTATTTCTTTTTGCCCATTCTCTCCAATTTTAATACTTCTCATCTCTCCTTCATTCTTTATTCATCATTCTCACTCCTTCATTCTTCTCACTTCATTCTTATTCTCACATATTCTCTTTCATTCCTTCATATTTCTTGATTCCCACCCCAACCGGTACAAATACAAGGGGAAATTTGAAATTGGACAAAATTTAGATACAGTAGTAACATTTAAATTTAAAAAGCGAAATTCTTATTTAAAATTTAAAATTTTAAAATTTTAAAAAAAAATTAATTTTTTTTTAAAAAAATCCGCCGGTAATGCACATTACCGGCAGATAATCCGCCGGTAATTACCGAGGCAAAAATCCGCCGGTAATGTGAAAAATCCGCCCGTAATTACTGGCGGAAATTCAGCCGGTAACCATTACCGACGAGTGAATTACCGGCGGAAAAAATCCGCCGGTAATGCCCATTTTCCGGCGGATTTTGGCCATTACCGGCGGATTTTGTCCGCCGGAAATTACCGAAATTCTTATAGTGTTTGTTGTACCAATATTATAACGTGAATCATTCACTTCTGGGAATGAACTTCAATTCATTGACCTGTTTATCAGTATTACCACATAATCTTGATTCATAATATTTTTTAGAAACATTTTCTCATTTTTCTAATTCATGAGAATATATGAGACAAAAATTATATGCCTTTTCTCTTGATTTTCATTGCTTCAAAACATATTAAGATCAAATAGATCTTATAGATTGCAATCATTGTGTAAAAGTCAAGTTTTTCAAGTTCTCGATCACAAATCTTTCATATACGTTGATCAAAGAAAAATATACTTTTTAATCAATTGTTCTTCAAGAACTATACCATGAAATCTAGACATTGACGGAAAAATCATGCTTTGAGCAATCTTATAGATGCTTGAATATTTTCTTTCTTTGAGTTCTTCAAGAACTATCACAAATTTTCACAATGATAAAGAAAACTATTCTTTGTGCAATCCTACAAAGATACTGGATTACCAAATCATTAGTTCTTCAGGAACTATACCACAATCATTTAGGGATGCTTCGATATTAAAAAAATTTCAGTTCTTCAGAAACTATATCATAAACAATGATACATAGAAACAATTATTTGTGCAATCCTTTAAGGATGCTTGGATAATGAATTTTTTTTCCTTCAGGAACTATAAAACAAATTTTCATCAACAATGATAAGTAAATAGAAAATGAGATAAAATATAAAATGAGATAGAAACATAAACAAGATCAAAAATAAATGATAGTGAGAAGAAGAAGTAGAGTGATAATTCTCTAAATTATCTAATTTTTCTATTCTATATGAAGGGAAAATTGTCATATTCTCTAGACTTATAGACTGCCTTTGTCATAATTTGATGTTAATTGGGCATGATTTATCTCTTAAAATACTTTGACGATCTTCCCAAAATTTAGTTGCAAATTTGAGCAAAATAATCATTAGTTTAATTATTTATATTTGTATGTGCAGGCCTTATTATTATTTAGCCAACCAATGGGAAGAAGGAATTGAGACAAAAAGATATTTAAAAAGAGAAATAAAGAAAATGGGCTTTTGAAGATGGAAAACATGAACTTACATAGGCCCATTGGCTAATGAGTCCAATTAATTGTCAAATTCCATTAGGTAAAGAAAAAGAGGGCTGATGTCGTGGAAAGAAAGAAAAGAGTGGAAGGAGAATTAAAAAAAGAAAAGAAGGAAACGTGAATTGAGGAGCAAGCCATAGGGTGAAAAAAAAGGGAATCTAATGATAATCAAAAAGATTTGAATGAATAAAAAAGGAAGGAAAGGAGGATGATCAACGAGAATTTTTAGAGAGAGCACGCATGAAGAAAGAGGAAAACAGTACCCTCGGTAAAATAGAGTTGTGACGGCTGGAAGCTTTTGGAGGAGAAAAATTGCAAACCTAGCACATCACCGTGAGCGAGATAGGAGAGGAACCAACGGAAGTTTGGATCATCTTAATCTTTTCATGGGGTTATTCTTATTTGCTTTTTCTCTTTTAATTGTTATATCTATTTCTATGTCTAGCTAAACTTCCCGTTGTTGGGGATGAGTAACAATTTATGAATCTTTTATGTTTTTGAATTAGACCTCTGTTATTTGAATGAATGTTATGATTTATGTTTTAATCTCCGTTCCTAACGCTTTCTAGGATTTGATCACTCTTAGGATGATTTACGATATGTGATTATGAATGGAAATTTGAATTACATATGCTTGAGAATTGAAATCGGTTTATCTCTAGTCTAGGAATAGTCATTGGTATTCAGAATCATAGGATAATTGTTGTTATTACTGCTTATTTCTCGTTAAGGTCACCTAAGGAATTAGGGATTTTCATTAGAAGTAAAGGTTCTCTTACCTAAGGAATTAGGATTAGAATAATTATAACAATTTGATCATAGCTCATAACATAAGTTCAATAACATGTTTGATTCGTTAGATATAAGAGTGAAGTAAGTTGAAGCTCGTCCCCAACGCTTTTTAATTCATACAAATTCACACGTGTTCTTGTTATTCTTAAATTAAAACTACAAAAAATATATTTATCGCTTTTCACTTTAATTTCTTTCAAACAAATCCAACTTAGTCCCTTTTTAATTTAGAAGTTAAATAATTAAATTGATAATTAACCGCAGTCCCTGAGTTCGACACTCGGTCTTTCCGTACTATTACTTGCAACGATCCGGTACACTTGCCGTGATCCCATCATAGAGGAATAAAAAGAAGGCTAAATTGTACTTTTGGCCCTTTACGTTAGGGGTTTGTGTCATTTTGGCCCTTTATGTTTTTTTTTCTCGTTTTAGCCCTTCATTTTTTTGTGTGTGTCATTTTGGCCCCTGCTGTTAATTTTTTCTAACGGACGCCACGCTGGAAGTTAACTGCTGACGTGGAGTCTTAATTGTCAGGGATGACTAGGATTCATTACACGACGTGGCCAATGGGGGACCAAATTGAAACAAATAAAAAACATAGGGGACCAAATTGACACAAACACAAAACATAATCAATCACTCTCCATTGGCCACGTCATTTAATGAATCCTAGTCATCCCTGACAATTAAGACGCCACGTCAGTAGTTAACTGCCAGCGTGGCGTCCGTTAGAAAAAACTAACAACAGGGGCCAAAATGACACACAAAAAAAAAATGAAGGGCTAAAACGAGAAAAAAACATAAAGGGCCAAAATGACACAAACCCCAAACATAAAGGGCCAAAAGTGCAATTTTGCCTAAAAAGAAAGATGAGAAGAAAACTTATTCTTGCAATAGATCCTCAAGATGATTATGCCATCAATCATATGGTAGAGCTTCGTGCTGATAACGTGTTATAAAACAAATCAAAACAATAGCTAAAGAAAGACAAGAGAAGGAGAGAAGATGATTCTTTGTATTATTCATTCTCATTACAAGTGTAAGTCTCTACATATGAGGGTGATCCCTATTTATAGGATAGGGATTGGCAAATGAGTAGTCACTCATAAAATATCACTTACATAAGATAATGGTGGGAGGTGAAGGACAATGGTCATCCAATAATAATATTTCACAACACTCATTTTTAAACAAAGTTTAGACAAATAAAAAAAAAGACTATCAAACTTAAAAAATGGACCAACATATACATATATAATAGCAAAATTTAATTATAACTAATAGTTGATAAATATATGTATAGCCATGTTTGCTATAATTAATTTTAGGTTTATATATTTGATCCCTCCTGCAAATATCCCATTTTTCCATTTACCCCCCTGTAAAAAAAAATTAAGGTTACCCTCCTGCAAATATAAACAGTGTTCGGTCACCCCCCTCTGTTAGATTATGTAGTGTATAATGGGTAAAAACCATGTACGGTTACCCCCCTGCAAAATATAAAAAGTTTACGGTTACCCCATTGTAGGGGGTAACTAGAAACACTTATTATTTGCAAGGTTGATTTTAAAACTTTTTTTTTACAGGGGTAAATGGAAAAATAGAATATTTGCAAAGGGAATCAAATATTTAAGCCTTAATTTTATTGAAATTTTGATTTCAACTTTTCCATATTAATGTAAACTTGATGTCATATTTAAACAATTGATTTTAATATATTTTTTTGGGACAGTAATTAATTTCAACATATACGACTTATAAAAAGTTGGGCACCACATTTAAATTTAGCTTATGACACTCAAAATCTTAGACACAGCCCTGTTAGTTGTTAGAGAGGAGGAGAGCGGAGTTCAAATCCCATACAGCAATATTTCATTAATTATGTCCATTTCACTCAATCAACGTGTTGCTGCCGTAGTTTGTTAGTCATTGGAGTAGTTGGTATGCTATTACTACTACTCCCTCCGTCTCATATTAAGTGTCCTGTTTGCCATTTTTCTTTGTCTCAAATTATCTGTCACTTTAGAATCCCAATACAACATTTATTATTATTTTCCAACAATACCCTTACTTTAGAATATTAATAACTGTGTTTTTGCACCAACCAAGAAAAGTGTAAGGGTGTTTTAGTCCTACCACATTTTTTTACCATAAAACTTAGTACATTCAATCATTTTCTTAATACCCGCTCATAACATTAAATGATACTTAATATGAGACGGATGGAGTATTATTTTGGTCGGGGAGTAGCTCAGAAGAAAGCTGAATTATTGAGCCTTATAGTCTTCCTTCACTCTTCACTTTAGTACTATTTGCTAGCACGAGTTGTTCCTCGAGAGTCTAGTCATTGGCTTTATGAGATGCTTGATTTATGAGATGGAGGTGGGACCTTTTTTTTTGGTCACAGAGGTGGGACCTTTTTAAGGGTGTCTTTGTTGGATAGAAAAATACTCTGGTAGTCATTGGCTTTAGGAAATTGAAAGATCCAATAATTGAAATAATACTATTTTCACAATATTAGTATTTTAATAAATGAGTGTATCTCTGTTTCCTACCAAAAAAATCTAGTTAACAAAGAGGATATCGGTACGTGTTCGTTTTTCAATAAAAATTTGTGAGAAATATGAGACAAAGTAAGAAAAATGAAAATATTAATATATAAGAAATAAGGTAGATTTGATATATGTTTTTTTTAAACTGAATATCCTCTATACGCGACAATAGAAATAAATCCAGAAAGTCTCGAGCTAGGTAAGAACACATAAATGGTTAAACTCTTGAGGCTCTTACTTTTTTAATTACCTATGATTTAAATTACTATCTGTTTATGTGGCCCTTAGGAACCAATAATACACGGAAGCTATTCCATATGAAAGAGGGAGGTTATTTCAAACTCAATTAACCAAATTAATCTAAGAAAAATTTAATTCGCTTTCATATAAAAAGAGTATAATTTTACCTTATTTTTAATTAACGAATATTCAGATGTTCCTATTTTGTTAACTAAGAATAAGATAAGATAACATATAAGTGCAGAAATATTTTTTTTAATACAGAAGAGTGTAATAAGTTTTATACACCTATCAATTTCACTATATTCTTAGATTATAATATTATTTTTACATATTTTCTTAATTTTCCTATGGATAATTATTCTAGGATGGTTCCCATTCATTTCCTAGCAATGTGGTGGAAAGAGTACATAATTTTCTGAGAGAAGTTTTTCCTTTGATACAAAAAGTGCATTCTCTTTGATTGAACAAAAATAAAGGTAAAATTTGTGGAGGCTAACGTACATATACATAAATCAAGTTGGAGTGCCCGTTTGCATCTTTTTTAATATAATTTTTGTTTATAAAAAAAATATATGCATAAACCAGCTGACCAGGTTATTGTAGGTCAGGTCACAAAGCCATTTATCTTTGATGGACAGATTACTCCTTGCCAATTTGATCAAAAAAAATCTACTCGTTGATGGACAAAGAATTTCATATATATATATATATATATATATATATATATTTATATTTTAGTATAATAAAATATTTTGATTAAATACTTATTTTTATCAATCTAGCTATTTTTTACAATAATTGCTAGTTATTTTTTTGTTTCCACATTATTGGTGCATAGCATCTACCAACTTTTTTGTGGCTAATCTTTTTTGTGGCGACGATGTGTATCAGACGTTGTCAGTTCATGTAGTTCTCCTTTTTCTATAGAATTTTTGCCACACCAAAACTTTAAACTTGAGGTGAGATCCGACCTTGACAACCCTTAGGGGGTGTTTGGGAGGAGGGAAGAGAAAGGAAACACTACAAGAATAACTTGCATTACTGGCTGCACATTTCTGGCAAAATCAGTCAGCCAGTAAGATTTCTGGCGGAATTTGGCCATTTCTGGCCGATTTAGTCTGCCACTACGTTTCTGGTGGATTCTATAACATTTCTGGCAGATTAAATCCGCCAGTAAGCATCATCGTATTGCGCGTTTGACCAACATTTGAATTTCCGCTAGTAATTGCAGTTACTGGCGGATTTAATCCGCCACTAAATGCATCCGTCAGTAATGACATTTATTGGCCAACTGGAGTCCGCCAGTAATGACATTTATTGGCCAACTGGAATCCGCCAGTAATGACGTTTAGTGGCCACATGATCCGCTAGAAATAATCACACCTCGTTTACCGTGTTTGACTGAATTGATCCGCCAGTAATGACATTTACTGGCCAAATTGTTTATCCGCCAGTAATATCCTGTATCCGTCAGTAATGTCACGTTTCAGCCAGTAAAATGTACAACCCGCCAGTAACTACAATCCACCACCTGTTCCGCCAGTAATGGATCCGTCAGTATTGGTCTTTTCCGTTATTAATGTCACGTTTCATTTTTCTCAAACTTTATAAACTTCTCTTCTCTCTGTTTTCACTACTCTTCTCTTCATTTCTCTTTCAATATTTTTCTCAAATTTCTTAAACTTCTCTTCTTAAACTTCTTAAATTTCTCTTCTCTCTTTCATTTTTCTCAAACTTCTTAAACTTCTCTTCTCTTTCATTTTTCTCAAACTTATTAAATAAATTTCTCTTCTCTCATTCATTTTTCTCAAACTTCTTAAACTTCTCTTCTCTTTCATTTTTCTCAAACTTCTTAAACTTCTATTCTCTCTTTCATTTTTCTCAAACTTCTTAAACTTCTCTTAAACTTCTTAAATTTCTCTTTCTCTTTCATTTTAACTTATATTTTGTTATGGATATTTTAATTAATACTTTGTTTAATGAAATTTATGAAAATTTTATCATTATTAAAAATTATTCGATTATTGTTTTATTTTTTGAATTAAATAAACAAATTAAAAAATAGTTTTTAAAAAAACAAATAAAAATATTTAAATAATATTATTTTTTTAGCCAGTAAAAAAACGAATTGTATTAAAATATTTAAAAAAATGAATTAAAAAAGAATTAAAAACGAATTGTTTTTTTATTTGCATTTTAAAATACTTTTTTAAAAAAATTACATTACTGGCGGATTTTTGTTGCTTATTGACGGATTTTCAGCCAGTAATTACTGGCTGATTTACTGACAGATTGTCAGCCAGTAATTACTGGCGGATTTACTAACAGATTTTCAGCCAGTAATTAGTTGCAGAAATTCAGCCAGTAATTTCGTCAGTAATTACTGGCTGAAAATCTGCCAGTAATTACTGGCTGAAAATCCGCCAGTAAATCCGCCAGTAATTACTGGCTGAAAACCAGTCAGTAACTGTTACCTGCGGCTGATTTTCTGGCGGATTTCTGGCGGACTAAATCCGCCAGTAATGTGCAATTTCTGACCGATTTTAACCATTACTGGGGGATTGTGTCAACCAGTAATACACGAATTTCTTGTAGTGGAAAAGGGCAAAAAAGGAAAGAAAACGTACATACCAAGACCTTTTCCTTCCTTTGGTTGCAAAATATTAAGGGGAGAAAAGAAAAAAAACATATGGGACCCATATAAAAAACTTTTCTTCCAAAATTGAGAAGAAACGGAGAGAAGGGGAGGTTTTTAAGGGAAATGATTGAAATACCCTTATAGATTTATTTTCTTTTATTTATTAATAAATATTTTCAAAAAAAATAATAATAGTTCAAAATTTACTATTTATTTAAAGATAATCATTTATAATTTTAGTAAATGTTTGTTTCTTTTTATGTTATGATATTATTTGTGTTTTACAAAATAAAATAAAGGTTTTTGTTTCTTGGTTCTACAAAATAAAATAAATATTTTTAAATTTATTAATGTAATTTTTTTTAGTTCTCACTAAATAATTGTTTTCTTTTTGTTAGATTGATAAGACTATATTTTACATCTTTAATTTCTATTCTCTTTATCTATTCATTTTTATTTAAGGGTACTTTTGTCATTTTACAAACACATTGCTTTCTTTTCTTTGCAATTTCTTTCTCTTTTCTCTCAAACCAAACAACTAAACAATCATCTCATGTAGTCATTTTAAAGTAAATTTAGAGACATTTTAGATATTCTAAAATTTAGTTTGACTAATATTTGAGTTTTAAATGATTAAATTAGTAATTATCATATATGTGAAAATAAATGGATCTCGATCTATTAGTCCTAATAAGGTAGATCATTTAGCGAGTTAAAAGAATAAACTAGTATTCTTTAGTCTTCATTTTTTTTGGTCAAATATGCAATATTTCATTGATCACAGGCAAATGCCATCGAAACATTACACAGATTGTAAGACATTGGCTTACAAGGAAGCATCATCAGGTCCACATAGGGACGAATACATCAGGTCCACAGAGGGACGAATACATCAGGTATAGCTGAAACTCTAAAGATAACAATTAAGCCTATGAACAGCACCTGAGCCAAACTAAATCTACAGAACTAAATCTTAAAGAAAGACATAAACAAAGCGAAATTAATATTCGAAAAAAAAAAAGCAACTAAACATGACATTCTAGACCTCTAACAATCTACTCAGTGAACCATTATACCCTTTATTGTCTCCATCTCCCAGCAAGCTAACAACATAGAGCACCCAACAAGCCAACCCAAGGCTTCTGCCAATACAAAACAACATTGCAAGCCACCGTCTTCGAGAAACTAAACCCAGTAGAAGGAATAGGGGGATAGAGCGGAAAGTCCAGAGATATCCCCGTAAAAGACCAATCGGCCCAGGGTACACTTACCTGCAAGAGAGCGGCCAAACAGAAAACCAATAGACCAAGCAGAGAAACAAAAGCTCTCTTGAGGGCCATACAACCATCACCATAACAACTTCACCTACAAGAACGAGCCAGAATCCCCATCTAACATCATCGAGAGCAGCTACTCTTTTTTCATAGGGGCAAAAGAATTTTTATCAAGTTTAAGTAACTAAAATAATTTTGCTTGGTGGGGGCAATTGAGCCCCACACCTAACACGGTGTATCCGCCACTGAATCTCACTATATTCTTAGATTATAACTTTTTTTGCACAGAGTACATCATTTTCTAAGAAACAAGTCGCTTCCTTTGATACAAATAGTGCATTCTCTTTCTGTTTCTCTTCCACAACACAAGAGACTTCATATTTCCTCATATTGTGTTCTGCATTCTACTCTCTCTCTCTCTCTCTCTCTCTCTCTCTCTGTCTCCTGGTCTTGCTTTCTTTGGGAGAGTTAAATCTGAGTTCGTTTGTTTACATACACACTTTCAGGTAATTAATCTCTCTCTCACATTTTATCTAATGGTATTTTTTTTTGATGAGAATGGTATTTTTGTTGCATTTAGTTACTGCTCGTGTTGGATGATTCACAGATTGTAAGAGGATTTATTTTATCTCATAGTTGATAACAAAAGAAAAAATCACCAACATTTACATTAACTCGTTTCTTTTATATTATTAGAGTAAAAATAATTGCATTACTATAATTTTGAGTTTATAAGTTGGATATATTTTAAAAAGAGTGATGAAATTATGTATTTATACATCAAAAAATTATAGAATTAGAGATCCAACTCTTACTTTTTTTTGTGCCCTTCGTTGGTATCTTTTAGCTCGCCAACTGAGTTACCTGGGATTCCAACTCTCTTACTTTGTCTTGTAATAAAAACTCAGTTATTATAAAATGTTTTTGAAAATCATGTTTTGAAAACAAAGTTTCAATCACACTTTCTGAAATAAAAGTCACTTATTAAATTTTGACCAAAAAAATCATAACTTATATGATTTTGTCAAAAGAAACTTATATTAGTCAATCATAACAATTAATTAAATAATTGAAAATTTCATAATTTAGTTACTTTTTTTCACTGAATGGGTAAATTAGTCATTATCAACCTAGCTAGACATATATTTATATTTATATATAATTTAATTTATTGAGATAAGTTTTCAATTGATATTAATAATATAAAAATTGTGTTGCTACTTGCTAGCTAGCATTTATAAATATGAATTTCTACTTCAATTGACAAGAGAATACATAACCATCAATTCTTGTAGTTGCAGAGGCCTCTCAAGCTTGCACTTGATAATTCAAAAGGCTCATGGCAGAGTTGGTTGCTGCGTCAATTCTTTCGTCTTTTTTTGATGCGATATTTGAGAAGTTGCTTTCAGTTGATTTTGTAGACTACTTCCGTAGAGGCAAACTTGAGAAGCTTAGAAAGAAACTTGAGTCTACACTCAATTCTATCAACCAAGTGCTTGATGACGCGGAAGAAATATGAGTCATTATCCAAGTCTTGTATCAATTGGCAAGAAAATTGTAGTCAAGTGTGGAGGGTTGCCACTTGCGGTTAAAACATTGGCTAATCTCTTGCGTAGAAAATTCTCTCATAGTGAATGGGTTAAGATATTGGATACTGATATGAGGTGTTTATTGGATGGCGATGAGAACATTCACCCAGTACTGAGATTAAGTTACCATAATCTTCCTTCAAATATTAAGCGTTGTTTTGCTTATTGCTCCATATTTCCCAAAGGTTATGAGTTTTATAAGGATGAAGTAATCAAGCTTTGGATGGCAGATGGTTTGTTGAAGTGCTACGGAAAAGAGAAAAGTGAAGAAGAGTTTGGGTAGTGAATTCTTCGGTGATCTCGAGTCAAGTTTCTTTTTCCAAAAAACGGTGGATCTGTGGTTGTAATGGGCAAAATTGGAAATAGCAACTTTGTTGAAGGATCTAATTCTGTTGGAGCAAATCTGCCACGTCGTGGAGAGAGAAAGAAAACACCCAACTCTCAGCTGAGAGATTTCATCACTAATGGTACTATTTAGGTGAAATAGGATAGTGAGAGAAGGCATGAGATATGTGTAATCTTTCCTAGATTCTCTTCCCTCATCTTCTGTACTCCTCTTCTCTTCCCCTTCTCTCTATTCTCTGTACTCTGATACTGGGACTCCTGTGTACTACAACCTTCCCCTTCTCAATTGGGAAGTTGAATTATGTGAGATAATACACAACACAGTACACTCATTTCCACTGTTGCATTGGTTAAGTTGTTCATTACAAACTGGTGCTTTCATTCTCACCATGGCGGATAACACTCGGATGAAGGAAATGTGCGCAGAAATCCGGCGAAATGCAGAGAGTCAAACTGAAATGGCTGCAAGATTCGATCGATTTGAGGCGTTGAACGACGATCGAGTGAAAAGAGTAGAAGCATTTCAAGTGTCGCTGGATGATAAGATTTCTAAGATCGCAGAATCCATGGAGATGCTAGTCAAGCAAGGTGAAGCGCAGAAATCCCACCATGGTACAGCGAACTCAAACGACACGGGTAATGCGAGTGGATCTAGAAGTGGATTCAAGCAACCATTCCAGGTAAAAAGTGTCAAATTAGAATTTCCAAGGTTTGATGGTAGTAGAGTAATGGATTGGATATTTAAAGCTGAGCAGTTCTTCGATTATTATGGTACTGAAGATGCTGATAGGTTAACAATTGCTTCTGTTAACTTAGAAAAAGATGTAGTGCCTTGGTTTCAATTAATGCAAAGAAATCAGCCATTTGTAACTTGGAAAGCATTTACTAGAGCATTAGAACTTGATTATGGACCATCCATATATGATTGCCCTAGAGCTTCATTGTTTAAACTGCATCAAAGTAACACTGTGTCTGAATATTACACTGATTTCACTGCTTTAGCTAACAGAGTTTATGGATTGAGTAATGATGCTATGATAGACTGTTTCGTCAGTGGTTTGCAACCTGAGATACGCAGAGATGTGATGATACACACTCCTAATTCCTTAGTCAAAGCCTTGTCACTAGCCAAAGTATATGAAGAAAAATATAACCCACCCAAGTCACAAAAAATACCAAACAGCAACCCACCCACTCAACAGAGAACTGCCTTCAATCCAAACACAAAGAGTAGCTCATTCATGACAAAACCTTCACAACCACCCATTCTTGCAACACCACCCACAAGACCTATGCATAGTGACCAAAAGAACCCTAACATTAGAAGAATCTCATCTGCAGAAATGCAAGTTAGAAAGGAGAAAGGTCTTTGTTACTTTTGTGATGACAAATGGTCATTTGGACACAAATGCCCAAACAAACACTTAATGCTGTTACAAGTAGATGATAATGAACAACCTGAGGAAGAGGAAAAACTCCCTGAGGCACCAGAACAGCCACAACCAGATCACCCACAGGTTCATCATTTGTCTCTTAATGCAATGAAGGGATCTAACAGCTTAGGGACTATAAGATTCCAAGGAAAGATTGGCAACACTTGTATCCAGATACTAGTGGATGGTGGGAGTTCAGATAATTTTTTACAACCAAGAATTGCACAGTTTTTAAATCTGCCAGTGGAGCCTGCCACTTCTTTTAAGGTGCTAGTTGGGAATGGCCAATCAATGACAGTTGATGGTCTGATCAGAAAATTACCTATTCAAGTTCAGGGTTATGAGTTACATGTCCCAGTTTATCTCCTACCTGTAGCAGGAGCAGATTTGGTTCTGGGAACAGCATGGCTTGCTACATTGGGGCCTCACGTAGCTGACTATGCAGGATTATGCATCAAATTCTATCATGAGGGGAAATTCATCACACTGCAAGGTAATGGGAAACAGCAACCACAAATGGCTCAATTTCATCAATTGAGAAGATTGCAACAAACAAAAGCACTGGATGAATACTTCACCATTCAGGTTGTGCATCCAGAGGTTGAGGAAGATACATGGAAAGATATGCCTCAAGACATTGCACCAGAATTGGCTACTCTGCTCTACACATACAGAGCAATTTTCCAACCACCTGTAGGACTACCACCACAAAGAACACAGGACCATGCCATTCCATTGATAGAAGGGTCCAAACCAGTCAAAGTCAAACCTTATAGATATCCTCACAGCCAGAAGGAACAGATTGAGAAAATGGTACATGAAATGCTGAGCCAAGGTATTATTCAACCTAGCAATAGCCCTTTTTCTTCCCCTATTATACTGGTTAAAAAGAAATGTGGTAGTTGGCGTTTTTGCACTGACTATAGGGCCCTAAATGCTATAAGTATTAAGGATAGCTTTCCAATGCCCACAGTGGATGAATTATTAGATGAATTGTATGGTGCTAAATACTTTTCTAAGCTTGATCTTAGGTCAGGATATCACCAAATACTTATCCAACCGGAAGATAGAAGCAAGACTGCATTCAGAACTCACCATGGACACTATGAATGGCTTGTTATGCCATTTGGTTTGACAAATGCTCCAGCCACATTCCAATGCCTGATGAATGAAATATTTTAGCCAGTACTTCGCAAGTTTGTCTTGGTGTTTTTTGATGATATACTTGTGTATAGTGCTTCATGGCAGGATCATTTGCAACACTTGGAAGCTGTACTCCAAACACTGCAGAAACATGTGCTATTCATCAAGTTGTCTAAGTGCTCATTTGGACAAGTGGAAGTCGAATACTTAGGCCATATTGTCTCGGGCAGCGGTGTTTCTATGGAGTCTAGCAAGATCCAGGCAGTGAAAAATTGGCCTACTCCTTCAAATATCAAGCAACTGAGAGGATTTCTTGGTCTCACAGGTTACTATAGGAGATTTATTAAAGCTTATGCAAGGATTGCTGAACCACTTACAGATCTTTTGAGAAAGGACAATTTCAGTTGGAATGAGGTGACAGAGCTAGCATTTCAACAACTTAAATAGGCAATGACTTCAGCACCAGTCTTGGCCCTGCCAAACTTTAAAGAGCCATTTATTTTGGAGACAGATGCCTCGGGAACAGGTGTTGGGGCTGTACTTCATCAACAGGGACACCCTATTGCTTACTTCTCCAAGAAATTAGCTCCAAGAATACAAAAGAAATCTGCTTACTTCAGAGAGTTGCTGGCCATCACTGAAGCACTAGCAAAATTCAGACACTATCTCCTGGGACACAAATTTATAATCAAAACTGATCAAAAAAGTTTGAGAAGCCTGCTGGACCAATCCTTACAAACTCCTGAACAACAAGAATGGCTTCATAAGTTCCTTGGATACGATTTTACCATTGAATATAAACCTGGGAAAGACAATGTTGCTGCTGATTCACTGTCTAGGGTATTTATGGTAATATGTTCAATAGCATAGCCTGAATTCGTACAGGAATTCAAAGAGGCATGCTCACAGGATACTTGGATTCAAGAGATGATCAAGAAATGTGAAAGCACACCAGCTGCATGCTCACAGTACACAGTTAAAGAAGGCCTGCTATACTGGAACCAAAGACTAGTAGTTCCCAGAAACAATAAGGTAATGCAAGCTATCTTGAAGGAATTTCACAGTTCTCCTATTGGAGGACATGCTGGTGTAACACGAACTATGGCCAGAATCAATGCTCAGTTTCATTGGATTGCCATGAAACAAGATGTTCAGCAATTCATAGCACAATGTACCATATGTCAGCAAGCTAAATCAGCCCATACCTTACCTGCTGGACTGCTCCAACCACTCCCAATTCCAGCTCAAATTTGGGAGGATATATTGCTATGGATTTTATAGTGGGACTACCGGTATCTTTTGGCTTCACAGCAATATTAGTGGTAGTAGATAGACTAGGTAGTAGATAGACTATCAAAACATGGCCATTTTGTTGCTCTTAAATCTCACTTCACCGGTAAATCTGTGGCTGAAGTATTTATGAACCACATTGTGAAGCTGCATGGAATGCCCAAATCTATTGTCTCAGACCGAGACAAAGTATTCACAAGTAAATTCTGGAAGAACTTGTTTCAATTGTAGGGTACTACACTTAGCATGAGCACTGCTTACCATCCACAGTCAGATGGACAATCAGAAGCTCTCAACAAGTGCTTGGAAATGTATTTGAGATGCTTCACATTCAACAATCCTAAAGGATGGTACAAGGCACTCACATGGGCTGAATATTGGTACAACACATCATTTCATACTAGCATTGGTATGACCCCTTTTAAGGCAGTTTATGGAAGAGATCCTCCTACACTACTGAGGTACATACCTCAAACAACTGATCCTGCAGAATTGAGACAACAATTAGCTGACAGAGACATGATATTGGAGCAATTGAAGAAAAACCTGATAAAAGCTCAGCAGAGAATGAAACATCAGGCAGACAAGAAACGTTCTGATATGCAATTACAGATTGATGATTTGGTTCTGGTGAAACTCCAACCTTATAGACAACATTCTGTGGCACTGAGAAAAAACCAGAAACTGAGTATGCGTTATTTTGGTCCTTTTCCTGTTGTGACCAAAGTTGGAGCTGTGGCATACAAGCTCAAATTACCAGAAACGGCTAAGATACATCCTATTTTTCATGTGTCACAATTGAAGCCATTCAAGGGACACAACACAGACCAATACCTTCCACTACCTCTCACAATGACTGAACATGGTCCTGTATTCAAGCCAGAACAGATACTGCAGACAAGAACTGTGAAGCAAGGCACAGAACTAATTTCCCAAGTCTTGGTGAAATGGGAGAATATGGCAATGGAAGAAGCTACTTGGGAGGACGTGAAGGAACTGAAAGCAGATTTTCCTGAATTCAACCTTGAGGACAAGGTTGTCTTTAATGGGGATGGTGATGTAATGGGCAAAATTGGAAATAGCAACTTTGTTGAAGGATCTAATTCTGTTGGAGCAAATCTGCCACGTCGTGGAGAGAGAAAGAAAACACCCAACTCTCAGCTAAGAGATTTCATCACTAATGGTACTATTTAGGTGAAATAGGATAGTGAGAGAAGGCATGAGATATGTGTAATCTTTCCTAGATTCTCTTCCTTCATCTTCTGTACTCCTCTTCTCTTCCCCTTCTCTCTATTCTCTGTACTCTGATACTGGGACTCCTGTGTACTACAGCCTTCCCCTTCTCAATTGGGAAGTTGAATTATGTGAGATAATACATAACACAGTACACTCATTTCCATTGTTGCATTGGTTAAGTTGTTCATTACAGTGGTCTCATAATAAGTACCATTTTGTCATGCATGACCTCCTCAATGATTTAGCAAAATCAGTGTCAGGAGAACTGTGTTTGCGAATAGAGGGTGATAGGATCAAAGATATCCCTGAAAGGAGACGTCACATTTGGTGCTCTACTGATTTGAAAGATGGTAAGAGAAAATTAGAGCATATTTATAAGATCAAGGGTTGGAAAATGTCATAGATCTTGCAGATGCTACGACGGCAAGTTTGAAAGATGGGAAATATTTAGAAGAATTATGTATTGATTACTCAACGAAATATATATTTGAAATGGGTGACGATGACGATGGAGAAATGGATGACGATGGAGAAATGGGTGACTCAATAATTGAAATGGATGACCGAATAGTTGAAATGGACGCTAGTGTCTTAGAGGCTCTTCAACCAAGCGAAAACCTAAAGGGGCTCAAGATCCTTGACTACTATGGCAAAAAGTTTCCAAGTTGGCTTGAGGGTTATCATTTACCCAGTTTAGTATCTCTTGAATTTGGAGGCGGCTCCCCTTTCTCAAGGAGCTTTTTATTTCATACTGTGATGGAATAGAGATGATTGGTGAAGAGTTTTCCGGCAATAATAATTCATCGACTGTTGCATTCAGGTCCCTTGAAATTTTGAAATTTACCGAGTTGTCAGGATGGAAGGAATGGTTATGTCCCGAAGGTTGTTTCCCTTCTCTTGTATCTCTTTCTATTAAACATTGTGACAAGTTGAAAGGGGCTCTACTGAAAATGTGGAGTCCTTCCCAGAGGAGAGTTTGCTGCCACCAACTGTTAATTCTCTTTATTTGAATAATTGTTCAAAGCTAAGAGTAATCAATTACAAGGGTCTTCTTCACCTTATCTTGAACGCTTGCCGGAGGAAGGTCTTCCCGACTCCCTTTCTAGTTTGTGCATTGAAAATTGTTCTTACTAGAGCAGCGGTTCCAAAAGGAGGGAGGAAAGCATTGGCAAACAATTCGGCACATGGGAAATTTTGGTATGACTACTGATTTCTAAGTATCAGAATTGAGATGTTACTGTTGACTACTGCAGATAGTTGTTAAGGTGCTTAATTGGTACCAACCTAGTTGGGATCAAGTGTCTTATTGTGATGCTTTTGCACTCCAATAGTTGTTATCGATATTGGTGGGAACTCTAATAGTATATTCCTTAGTTTTTAGCTTGCTTCTTCTTTATCAAGGGTATTAGTCTAGTCCCTCTTGATTTGTATTTCATTTTCCCTTTTTATTTCTAAATGTTTTTACCTAAGGAGAGTTTTGCATCAGAGGGTTTTAACGAGACTCATTTCCTTAATTTTTATTCTAATATTTTTACTTTTTACCTTTCTTTTTATTATTGTAGAATATTGATTTACCCATGAACTTCTTTATTGATAAAGAAAAAGAGAATCGTAGCCAAGAGTAACACCCAATTTTCATGGAAAAAGTTATTTGGTAAGAGGCCAAAAGGCCTCAAAGAGCAACAGAAGAAAAAAAAGGTTCAAAATGTTCCCCTTGCCCCTTGCCAAAAGCAAAGCTGGATAGTGGTTGTATGTGGTCTTTTTAACAACAAAATCAGGGCATTCAACAATAGAAATGCCTCTAGAGATGTCTTTATCTAAAAACTAATCTCTAAATTATTTAATAATAAAATCACTTATTTTCTAATCTGTAACAGTTTACTATATATTGGTAGGGGCATGTCCTTAACACCCCCTGTTTCGTATGTTGTTTGTAATGATTCCACAAACTCTCTTGTATCTAAATCAGTAGAATGAGCATGTTTGACGTAAAAAAAGAAATATATTAAAAAAAACCTTCAAACCTAACCAACCTAAAAATAACTGTAATTTGTTCCAAGTACAAATTTGGACAAATGTCATCAAAGCGACCGAGAACACTCCTTGCGAAGCATTAAAATTACACGAAAATGCAGGTGTCAATCTCACCGCATCCATATAATATTACGGGGCCGTTTGTTACAGATTTTAAAAAAAAGTGATTTTGTTGTTAAATAATTTAGAGATTAGTTTTTAGATATTTTTAAGAAAATGATAAATTGTAGTGTGTTTGTGTAACATACTGAAAAATCACTTATTTTAAAAAAATCATTCTTAAAAAGCTGATTTTTATGAGAAGTTACTCAAAATAGCTTCTCATATGAAACAGTTTTTAGATTATTTTCAGTTTTTTATTTTTTTAAGAATTTGTAATAAACGAACAACATGTTATCATAAGTGACTATTCTTTCCAAAAAAAGTGATTTTTTTATTTAAAAAATAAGCGGGAACAAACGGAACGGCTCTTTTTCTTTTTTTTTGACAAAAACGGAACGGCTCTTAGTAGATGGCTAGACTGACTGGTAAACTGATATCTAACGTATCATTGATACTTTTCCAGTTTTCTTTCAACAAAAATGCAGAAAAGTCTTTTTGATTTTTATGACAAAGCACCGTGTTGACAAGACGGAGTCGTGTTGGAATTTTGTTACCTCCTTCTTCTTCTTACATTCCTGTATTTAGCTGCCTCTCCAATGGTCAAAGCTGACACTACACTTCTCTATACACTCTTTATCTCGCAATTCCAGGTAATCTTGATTCCTTTCCTAATTCTTAGTTACTGTTGCAGCTAAAAAAAAAGTAGTACTTTCTTACTAGTGGAAAAATCGCTCATACTATTTGTAGTTTCCGTTTCAATTAAAATCATTAATTTAGCAAGGATAAATTTTCATACAAGAGGTAGGTAATAGTCCATTTTATTTATTTTATAATCAATTGAATAGATATAGGAATAGGTGATTGTTCTTCCTTGTTTGCAATGAATATATTCTACAATTGTTATTATATGTTTGTGAAGTTACATATTATGGAAGTGTTTATATTGATAACCCTGTTACTTATGTTGACAATTCTTGTTCTACTTCACTTAATTCCGTAGGCTTATTATAGGCTTGTGATCCACACTCAGACTTGACAATTCTTGAAGCATTTCTTTCATCTTTCTTTCAAGTGATTCTTGAAAGGCTGGTTTCAACTGATTTCAAGGACTACTTCAGCAGAAACAAGCTTGATGTTGGGCTGGTGGACAATCTTGGCATGACACTCAATTCTATTAATCAAGTGTTGGAAGAAGCAGAGAAAATGCAAAACCAAAGCACATCCGTAAAGAAGTGGCTTGATGATCTTGAACATGTTGTGTATGAGGCAGATCAACTTTTGGATGAGATTGTTACTGATGCACAAGCGAGTAAGGTGAAAGCTGAATCTGGACCTTTTCCGAGCTTTCTTTCACCTTTTGCGAGATCATTTGAAGCAGACAATGAAAGAGGTAACCAGGTACCCGTACTCAGTATAGGCAAGACCACCCTTGCTCAACTTGTGTATAATGATCACAGGATCAAGGAGCAAAGAAATTATTGTCAGGCTACTTCATTCTTTAGCAGACAATGAAGACTTGAATATACTTTAGCAGACAATGTAGCGGGCCAAAGATATTTGCTTGTTCTAGATGATGTATGGAACAAAAAAGGGAAATGTTGGGAGCAGATACTACTTCCCTTTAACCATGGATCTTTTGGAAGTAAGATTGTTGTGACAACCCGTGACAAGGAGGTAGCGTCAATCATGAAATCTACTCAACTACTTCACTTAAAGCAATTGGACGAAAGGGACAGTTGGAGTTTATTTTTGAGACACGCTTTTCATGGCCAGAATGTAAGTGAATATTCAACTCTTGGATCAACTTGCCAAAAAATTGTAGAAAAGTGTGGAGGGTTTCCTTTAGCTATAAAAACATTAGCGAATATATTGCGAGTGAAATTCCCTCCAAGTGAATGGGTTAAGATATTGGAGACAGAGGTGTGGCGTTTATTGGATGGGGACAGTAACATTAGCGTTAACCAAATTCTAAGATTTTGTTACCATTGTCTTCCTTCCAATCTGAAGCGTTGTTTTGCTTATTGTTCCATATTTCCCAAAGGTTGTCATTTGGACAAGGATCAAATAACAAAGTTTTGGATGGCAGATGGTTTGCTGAAGTGTTGCGGAATAGACAAAAGTGAAGAAGAGTTGGGGAATGAATTCTTTAATGAACTATGGTCGATGTCATTTTTCCAACAATCATTATATCCGAGGCGTGACAATAAGTACCACATTGTCATGCATGATCTTGTCATTGATTTAGCAAAATCAGTGTCGAGAGAACTCTGTTTGCGGATAGAGGGTGATAGGGTGATAGATTTCCCTGAAAGAATACGTCATATTTGGTGCTCTATTGATTTGAAAGATGGAGATATAAAATTAGAGCAAATTTATAAGATTAAGGGATTACACAGTCTGACAATACACACACAAAGAAGCTATGGTTCCAACCAGTTTAGGATAGGGGTGGACACCGGTCGGGTCGGATCGGATTCGGGCCCAATATGGTCCATCCGAAGCAATCCGCGGATTGGATTGACAGGCCCAAATCCGACCATTTTGTTGAACGGTTTTTGGCGGATTCGGGTTGGCGGGTTAAACGGTTGAACGGGTGGGTAGTTGCGGTTTGGGCCTTCAATGGCCCAATTCTAATTTTAAACTTGTTTTTGTTATAAACAGCCTTTTTTGTCAAATTTAATAATTCAAAATACATTATTGGGCCTAGGAAATCTGATTCCTGCACCAAGTAGATTACTAAGCTGAGAAAGCAATTTTAATAAATCTAAATAAGTGATATTTGCACCAAGTAATTTTCAGAAGTAAAAACAGTAATTTTACTTCAGTGATTTTTACACCAAGTAATCTGATTTCAACCAAATTTACTTCCAGAGACAGTTTTAGTATATAATTGAACCATATTCAACATAATTTTACTGTCTCATGGGAATTATCATACCTGTCCTAGTATATAATTCTAAGTTAATCACAAACAGAGTTATAACACAGTTTACTGCTGCCAATTACCATAGCATCTAGCAGTAACTATCACTGGCTCATCATCAACCAACTAAAGCAAGCAACAGTTAGTAATACTAATAAATCTAAGATTAAAATCTAAATTACATCATACACCCATGCAAGGGGAATTTCACAGCTTCTTTAAAGAAGCTTAAGAATCTCACAACTTCAAACTTCAGTGGCCCTCAGAATATGCAATCTGCACAATAAAACAGTAATTTTTAGAAGTAAAAACAGTAATAATAACAGAAGTTTTGAAATAAGATCAACCATTTATTAACTAACCTTGTTACTTATAGCCAAATAGCCTAAGTAACACCCCATATAACCTTTGATAATTTCCCAGAAATATAATCCTGAAACTGAATATAAAATATAATTACTGTAACAGATATATAAATCAGAATTTATCCAGAAATACAATTACTGTAACAGAAATATAATTACTTCCAAAGGGCTGCTCTTTCGTGACTGAATTCATCCAGAAACCGATTTCCATAAATTGAATTCCAAGGGTTTGTTCTGTTCAAGAAATTCAATTCCAACCAATGTTGGCAATTCTGAAATAAAAATATCAGAAACTCATTATGAAGCAAACATAGACAAAATTTTATAAACTAATTTAATAGAAAGAACAAAAAGCAAACAAAAACAAAAATCATTACTTTCATTTAAACTCAGAACAGTTATCCAGAATGTGAGTGAAGTTGGATGATGTAATGAGCCATGAATGACTCCAAAATACCATAGAGTGTTGCTATTGTTAGTGCAATAGTTGGGAATAAAAGATGATGTCCATGTGATTCCAAAAAAGCAAAAAAGTTATAGCTGCATATTCAAAAGTAGAAGCTGTTAATAACCTCACAAATAATTATGTAAGAATTTAATTACAAGTGCATTACGGACTAACGGTGAAATTCTTCTCAGCCACTGCCAATATTAATTGGCTGTGACTGAGATGATGAGCTAACTCCAGCAGCTCCATCACCCACAGAAACTCCTTGAAATTCTATGAAACATAAAAAACAATATAAGTTATATAGAATTAGAAATCAAGTATTATAAAAAAGACAAGAATTCATTTAATTTATACCTGCCACAATGTTATCAAAATCTTCAAACTCTTCATCTAGGTTGAGGTTTTTAAACTGGAAGAAAGAAGGCTTCAACCAGTTTTGAGTACATATAAGAGCTTCTGCCATTTCTGGGCTCAAAGAGCTTCTATATGTATCTAAAACCCTCCCTCCAGTGCTAAATGCACTCTCAGATGCCACAGTAGAAACTGGTGTGGCCAAAAGATCTCTAACTAAGGTAGATAACACAGGGTACCGATCTGAGTTTTGTTTCCACCAAACTAAAATCTCAAATGTGGCTGATGCATCTATATTAGGTTCACCCAAAAACCTCTCTAATTCATTTTGCTTATCAATAGAATCTTTTTCTCTCAAATGTTGCTTAAATGCACTTTCCCTTGCTTGAGTTGAGAGTATTTCAGAAACAACAGGTATTAAAGGACTAACAGCTTGCTGCCCAACACTATTTTTCAATTCATATGCATCCTTGTACCAATTGTACATCTTAAAAAGATTTTCTTTAACTGAATTGAAAAGTTCATTAGCAAAGGTGGGATTTGAAACATACATTGACTGAAATGACCATTCAACATATCTCAACTTATATCTAGGATCAAAAATAACTCCAAAATAGAGAAGCTGGTTAATATTTTCAATTTTCCCCCAATACTTCTCATATTTTTTCCTCATTTCCATACCCATGTTAGCAAGAATGGTGTTTAGGTTCAAGGCAGAATTATTAAGTTCAATGTGGATGGAAGAGAGTTGAGAAAATGCAGCATGCAAAGTAACACACTGAAGCTGAGAAAACTTTAGTTGCATCATAGAACAATTTCAAAAACTTCTCAAACACAGGAACATTATCCCAATCAGATGCACTAGGAATTCCAGCAGCCCCAAAGAAGTCAGTATAACTAAGATCTTCATACTCTAGTTTATCAAAGGCTGGTTGATACTTTTCAGCTGCATTTAACATCATGTAGGTCGAGTTCCACCTAGTGGGAACATCAAGACACAACATTTTCTTACAAGTTATGTTAGAAAATTCCTTGCATTCATTAAACTTGGCAGACCGTTGAGGTGAAGACCTAACAAACCTCACCGCGCTTCTAATGCTAGAAATAGAGGTGCTCATGTCCTTCAATCCATCGTTCACCACTAAATTCAGAATATGAGCACAACATCTAACATGAAAAAACTGCCCATCCGCAACCAACCCATTCATGTTGTTCAATTTTTTCTTCAAATAGGCAACAGCAACATCATTTGAGCTTGCATTGTCCACAGTAATTGTGGACACATTTCTAATACCCCATTCTCTAAGAACCTCTTCTACTTTCTTACCAACGGTCTCTCCCTTATGGTTAGGCACAACACAAAAGCTTATGATTCTCTTTTGGTATCTCCACTGGCTGTCTATGAAGTGTGCAGTGAGGGTTAAATAATTAAGATTCTGAATTGAGGTCCAACAATCGGTAGTAAGTGCTACCCTTGAGCAATCAGATCTAAAAATGGCTTTTAATTTTTGTTTCTCATCAAGATAGAGTTGATAGCAGTGTCTAGCAACAGTTCTTCTAGATGGGACAGTAAATTGGGGTTGCATCACACTCATCATAAACCTAAACCCATCACCCTCTACCACCTTAAATGGTTGCTCATCAACTATTACAAAAATAGCAACCGCCTTTTTACAAGAATCAACATCAAATCTTGTGCTAGTGCAGACTAAGCTAGAATTTTCCCCAGGTTTAAAGTTAAGAGTCGTTTGTTTGGGGTCATTAACGAGAGAATAAGCATATTCGGGACAGTGGTCAACGTGATTTTTCATGTTAGACGTACCGTACATCTTAGAGTCGCATCGGAATTTGATGTGGCAGTGTTTGCAAGCTGCAATAGGCTCCGCCTCATCTGGTAATTTAACGAAATGATCCCAGGCTATAGAAGTTTTCCTCTTTTTGTTTGCATTTGGCTTCCTCTTCTTTCCAAGAGGAGGTTTAGGAGCAATTACAGCTGCAGCAGCTTCTGGTTGCCTAGTGGCAGCTTGAGGAGGGTTTGGTGGTGTGGCATTTGCTTGTGTAAGGGGAGGGTGTTGACCTAATTGATCCATTGCTGAAACTCAATAGCATAGAATTAAAACGTTATTAATAAAGCAAAGAACAAATTTATAAATCATACACAATAATAGTCAGCTCAACCAATTCAAATTAAAGGATATGTTATCTGATCTGAGAGTTTCAACTCTAGTTACATGAAAACAATAAACCTTAGCATTATTTCTTAAACTAATAGAGAAGAACAGATTCATGATTAAGTACATAAAAACTGATTCATGAGTAAGTACATAAAATCCAGAATTTATTACTATAAACTTATAACTTATTAACTAAAAATTGATTGCTAAGTAGCATACAAACAACTAACATGCATTCAGAAACTGACTCACAAATTAGCTCATTTAGCAACTAACAACCATCCAGATTAGTAATCAAGACAACAAATAAAGTAAAGTAACATACCACATCAAAGATTGCTAGCTTCTTGCTCCTTCCATGTCCCAAGCATTAAAATAATTAATCAACAACAAAGAAAAGATTAACAAGTAAACTAAGGCCAAAGATAAATGCAAAAGAGTCAGAAACAGAAAATAACCGAAGTAATAACATACCTTATCTGTGTTGCTCCTTCAAGTTCTTTGTCCCAAGCATTAAATTATATAATCAACAACAAATAAAAAATTAATTAGTAAAAAAGGCCAAAGAAAAATCAATAACAGAAACTAAGTAGCATACAAAACTTAGAAAGCATTAGTATCAATAAATCAGGTGCAGTAGAGTCAATAACAGAACTGAACAAACTCAAACACTAGTTTGAAACAAAAGAAAATGTTAAAAACAGACCCCCTAAAAAACATTATCCCTCAAAACATAACTTAATACTCAGATCAACCCTAATACTCAAATAAATCCTAAAACATAAAAACAGAAACCCTAAAAACATAAACCCTCAAAATGAAAACCTAAACTGAATGCAAAAAACCATAGTATTTTCGTAACCCAAAAAACCCAAATCACAGCAGCAACGATTTCTAAAACGAAAATTGTTAAAACGAAAACCCTTAAAACGTAACCCTAAAACGAAACCCATTAAGCACAAAAAATGAAAAACCCCTAAAATTAAACAAATATTTGAGGAGAAACACAGATCTGAAGGACCACATAAAAACCTACAACAACAACAACAGCAGATTCTTCATTATCTAGTTTAAAGAAACAAAATCTAGTGCTAAAAATGGAACCCAAACAAACTTTAAACAAGGATTTGAAGAAGTTAGAGGAAAATAAAATAGAAGATAGAGGGTTGCGTAGTGTCTGTTACGAAGGCTAACCAGAGTGAGAGGTATGTTTATGTTGCGTCCTGCGCCATCGAAGATGAGTACAAGATCGATGAAGATGAGTACAAGATCGATGAAAATGAAGGAGCACTGTTGAGGTGATCGTGGTATTGGGAGGGAGCGGCGCTGCTAGGGTTTTTTTTTCCAGTGTTTCACGATTGAGAGAGAAGTGTTTTGTGAGAGTGAGACTGAGAGTGAAGTGTTTTGTGAGTGGTGAATTTGTTAAGTGATTCTCACCAAACGACGGCGTTTTACGAAATTATATTAAAATAATAATATATTGTTACTGGTCGGTCGGGTCCGGGCACCGATGGATCACGTTACACTCACCCGCATCCGACCGCAACAGCCCAAACAAGCCCATTTGATTCAAATGCTTACCCGCTAAACCGCACAGACCCGACCGACCAACATTTTTGATTTTCGGTTTTTCCGGGTACGGTCGGGTTCGCTGAAACTGTCCACCCCTAGTTTAGGATATGCAACAATGTGCAACGTGATATGTTTTCGAGACTAAAATATTTGCAAATGTTATCATTCCATTGTTGCAATCTCTTGAATTGCACGGATGTGAATTCTGCTCTCGATTGCCACCACTTGGGCAGCTCCCTTCTCTCAAGGAGCTTTCTATTTCATCATGTGATCAAATAGAGACCATCGATGAAGAGTTTTACGGCAAAAATTCATCAAATGTTCCATTCATGTCCCTTGAAATTTTGGGATTTAATGACATGCCCAATTGGAATAAATGGTTATGTCCTAGAGGTTTCCCTTCTCTTAAAGAACTTTTTATAACAGATTGCCCAAAATTGATAAGAGCCATGCCCCAACACCTTCCTTCTTTGAAAAGATTGGTGATTTTTGGTTGCCAAGAATTGGAGGCTTCAATTCCTGCTAATATCAAAGAGCCAGAGCTTAGCGAATGTGAAAACATTCTGCTAGACTTTATTAAGGGCTACTGCATCAGAAGCAGCATCTCAACTTCTGTTGGGGGGTTAATGTCATGGCATCTCTCGTAGCATCACTGTGTGTTTCTGTTATGTCAGTTAATTCGGTTGCTGCTGCTATAGCCTAATCTGTTTGGTGCAGTTTCATTAGTTAGTTATTATATTAGAACTGTCGTAACAACATTTAATTGGTTATGGGTAGTTATGAGCTAGTTTATAAAGCTCTATTTTAGGTGGCTCTTTATGCATATCATCACTATCACAATTCAGACGATAAAGGGAAACACTTGTGAGAGAAGAAGGTGGGAAACACTTTGGAAGATTGGGTTCATATATAGAATTGGGATATGCTTTGAACATATCTTGCAGCTGTACTTTTGATCAAGAATAGTGAAGATTCTGCTCAGATCTTGTCCCTCTGAGTTGGAGATTAATCTCTACCCTCTCTTTCTTTATGCTGTTATATTGTATTTTCTGTTTTACATCATAGGATGCGAGCTAGTGCTATAGCACTTCACTCTGATAGCATTCTGCAATTGTGTTTTCTATGTTTTGTTGGTTTCAGGTTCTTGGTAACACCTTATGGTGACATTGGGTCCTAAAATATAGAAATCTCTCAACACATTCTTCATTGTATATAAAAGATACAATTTTCTCAAAAAATAAAAGAATAAAAAACACAAAGCTAAACTTCATTTTACTTGACCAAATACTTATATAATAATAAAAAAAAACTTTTTAAAGATTCTTCATATTTATTTATTTTTGAAGACACTCAAAAATAGTATAATATGTTGTTCTATTTCACATGACAGAAGAATACATTGTCATCTTGCAGAGAGCATTAAAATACTTGTTTTCTTTGTTGGTTAGAAACAAAAGACTTATATATGTTGGTGATATTTTCATGAATCTTATTAAAATTCTATCATTACAAAATCCCTGTCAATTAAGAATCATGCCAAATAAAAAGCTTATGGGAATTTCTCGGAATGTGAAGCAGTAAAAGCAGAATAATAAAGTATTACATATTGCAATATATAAGATGACTTTATATGTTGGAATTGGGACACTTGCTCAGCCGTCCCTATTGTTTAATAAGAAAGTTACTGTTGTGCATTATGTTATGGAATCACTAAAACAACTCACAAATAAACCAAAGTAGTGATAACAAATCAGTATATCAGTATATATTAATATAATGTAAAGTTAAGCAATTGGCTTTTCGTTTGGGTTTTTGATCACTGGCCCTCCATGTGCCCAAAAATCTGTCTATAAACAGTTCTTTTGAATTTTGTTTAAGTGAAGAACACATTAGTACCATCTTGCATGCGACCTTTTCTTTCAGAGCCCTTGTTTATGCTCAATAACCTTAGTTGAAAATCAGAAAACAAATCATGGCGGAGTTGGTTGGTGAGGCATTTCTTTCATCTCTCTTTCAAGTGACTCTTGAGAAGTTGGCTTCAAGAGATTTCAGAAACCGCTTCCGCAAAGGAAATGGATTGATGAAAAAACTTGAAATCACACTGAGTACTATCAGTCCGATACTGGATGAAGCTGATGGCCTCCTTGTTGTGGGAACTGGCCATTCTTTTGATTTTCAATATGGATTCTGGTTGTAATTTATATTTTTGTGTTTTTGGATTTAAAAGGATGAATAATGGGGAAAGGGAGTGAAAAATTTTGTGGGTTTTGGGATGGGGAGTTTAGGAACAGTTTAAGACTAACGAGAAGAATGAATTGATTTTTGAATTCGTGAAGAAGATGGTGTTTAGGTTAGGGGCGCCACCTTGGTCTAATCCAAGACAAGGATAAGCCTATGAGTGTGAGGATCACCACAAGAAAAGGAATTCTTGATAAGATCGAATAAGCTGGTCCAATCCAGAACCAAAGAGTATGAACTCAAAATCTTTGATAAAGTCTTTTTCCCTTTTCATTGACACTTATACTCCCTATTTATAATAAGGGAGGTTCTTGCTAATACAAGGAAAAAATAAAGGGTATTCAACAATTACAAGAATACTAGACAAAACAATTTAAGAAAACATCCTATTTAATTTGGCATTGAATGCACAATTAATGATTAGGATCTTCTATTTCCTTTTTTGCTCTAATTGTCTTGATGTGCCATAAATGTCTTGAATCTTGTAATATTTTCTCCTCTTATTGTCTTTCTTGATTAGCAAGTTTGCTTGGTTAGCAAGTTTGCCTTTCTTGATTAGCAAGTTGCTTGATTAGCAAGTCTGTTGACTCCATCAACTCACAAAAATATGTTTCACACATAGACCACTTGAAGTGGATTAAACACACTAAAAAAAATTAACTTAAAAATGAAATAACTTAGTGCCTTGGTCCCAAATAAATCAATTGGTCACATGCACTTTTTATTGAATAAAAATGAAATAGCTTTGGGGCCTTTGTCATGCAAATTGCGCCTCCTCCATAGCTTGTATGACAAGCATGGTTTTCGGTGCAATTACATTGTTGCCTTCTTTTGCAATAGCCTTAGTCATTAATTGGACTAAGCTTTCTTGGACTTTATTTGATCTTGCCCTAGTCATCGGACCTCCTAAGCTTTGAATGGCATCTTGGTGCTTCATGTCCTCATCATTCCCTCCCTCTTGAGAAGAATTCGACCTCGAATTGAAATCTTCATCACCTACATCAAAAGGAGACAAGTCAGCAACATTGAAAGTGGCACTAACATCATACTCACCGGGAAGGTCAACTTTATAAGCATTATCATTGACTTTGGCAATCACTTGAAATGGGTCATCCCCCGAGGCATTAACTTTGATTTCTTGTGTGATGGAAACCTTTCTTTCCTCATATGAATCCAAACCCAATCTCCGGGTTCAAAAGTAACCTGTTTACGCCCTTTGTTGGCACTTTTGGCATAACTTTCATTTTTCTTTTCAATTTGCAATTTGATTTTCTCATGCAAACCTTTGACAAATTCAGCTTTGGCTTTGCCATCCTTATGCTTCAAGAGAGATGTGTTAGGTAAAGGTAAAAGATCAAGAGGAGTTAAAGGATTATAACCATACACAATCTCAAATGGGGAGTGATTTGTGGTACTATGGACAACCCTATTATAAGCAAACTCAACATGTGGCAGCCATGTTTCCCACATTTTCAAATTCTTTGACAGCACGGCCCTTAAAAGGGTAGAGAGAGTTCGGTTTACTACCTCAGTTTGCCCATCAGTTTGGGGATGACAAATTGTAGAGAATAGTAACTTAGTTCCCACCTTACCCCACAAAGTTCTCCAGAAGTGGCTTAGAAATTTACTGTCTCGGTCGGACACTATGCTTTTTGGTAGGCCATGTAGGCGTACCACTTCTTTGAAAAACAAATCAGCAATGTGGCAGGCATCATCCACCTTTTTGCATGGAATGAAATGTGCCATCTTTGAGAACCTGTCGACAACAACAAAAATAGAATCTTTCCCGTTCTTTGTTCTAGGTAACCCTAAGACAAAGTCCATTGAAAGGTCAATCCAGGGATATTCAGGAACAAGTAGTGGGGTATACAATCCATGGGGCATAACTTTGGATTTGGCCTTTTTGCAAACAATGCATCTTTCACAATATTTTTGCACATAAACTTTCATGTGAGGCCAATAAAAATGTTCTTTCAAAAATTCCAAAGTTTTAAGAACACCAAAATGTCCCATTAATCCCCCCTCATGCGCCTCTTTAACTAAGAGTTCTCTAATGGATCCTTTTGGCACGCACAACCTTTTTTCTTTAAATAAATAATCATTGTGCCTAAAAAATCCATTATGAGCAGCATGCACACATTCAACATATTTAACTGAAAAATCAAGATCATGCTCATACAAATCCTTAATGTGCTCAAGACCAAAAATTTTAGTTTCAAGGGTAGAGAGTAATGCGTACCTCCTTGAAAGTGCATCAGTGATGAGTCCCCATCACATGATAGTTTTCAATGATAAGGAGGGAGTTTAATTGGAGATTTTGATGAATAAAAATAAGAAGTTTGATGAAAATTTAAGAAGTTGTGAACTTAGGAAGTTGGCTTGTTATGCAGTAGTTATGTTGGTTTTCTTCGTGTTTTTGTGTGCAGGAACTAGATCGAATTGAAGATCGAGTGGTGCAAGCAAGAAGAACAAGTGGTACAAGCCAAGGACTTGTCGTGCTGAGTGGCGCGCAGGAGGCGCGCAGGTGGCGCTTCACGCGCAAGAAAACAGAATTGGCATGCTGTGGGGCGCGCAGGAGGCGCGCAGGTGGCGCTTCACGCGCAAGAAAACAGAATTGGCGTGCTGTGGGGCGCGCAGGAGGCGCGCAAGTGGCGCTCAAGCGCCAGTCACGCGCAAGAAGGCAGAAGCAGAGGCGCGCAGCTTGCGCTTAAGTGGCGCTTAAGCGCCAGCTGAGCGTGAAAAACGTTAAAAACACGTAAGGCCAGGGGGAGAAAAGGGGGTCGACGAATTTTGGAACGCTAGAACGCGAAGAGCACTCATTCCTTCTCACCGGTATTGAAGATTCAAGGCTTGGGGACAAGAATTGAAGCTTCATATTTGTTCATCATCATCTTTATCTTGTAATTCTTCCTTTCTCTCTTCCCTTATCATGTGTAGCTAAACCCTAATGTTAGGGATGAATTAACTTTGACGTAACGCTATTGTTGCTGGTTTAAAATTATGTTTATGTCGTACTCTCTTATATTTTGTGAATTGAATTTCTATGCTTAACGCTTTCTATGGTTGGAAAACTTGTAGAACGATATTTTATTCAATGATCGAATGGAAGTTTTATTATTGAATGTTTGAAATTCAATTCCTACCATTCGTAGTTTAGGAATACTCTTAGAATTGTTGTATGTTGCGAATCCTCGTTGTTAATGCTTGTTGTTAATTGAAATCGCCTAAGGAATTAGGGCTTTAGTTATCGGCAAAGGACTAGTTACCTAAGGAATTAGGAATTAGTTAGAATTGAGGGTTTGATAGCAAAATAAGAGAGAGGTTATCTTTCGAAATTAAATCAGTGACAATAGTGTGAAATCAACAGGCATTCATCCCTAGCGTTCTTCCCATCGTATCTTCTCCTAAGCAATTTAGTTTTCTCTTATTAAAAACACAAAAAGAAATATTTAATTGCTTACTTTAGTATTAGTCGCTCACTCATACCAATCGGAAATTTATTTCAACTTGGTTCGTTTAGTTGTTGTTAACGTAATTGGTAAATTAATTCGATCCTCGAGGACGATACCCGGTCTTACCGGTTTTATTACTTGCAACGATTCGGTACACTTGCCGAAATATTAACAAGTTTTTGGCGCCGTTGCCGGGGATCGAGATTACATTTACCAGTAAATTCGAAGGCAACTGCTAATTCGAACCTGTACATACTTTAGTTTTATTTTAGTTTTCTTGTTTTTTTTTTCTCTTTACATTTTTTTAGTCTTTTTACCACTTTTACTCCCTTGATTCTATGAAAGCCAGGTGAATACTTTATCAATCATGGAGTCCACATTGCCGCCACTTCGTTGTTGTTGTTGTGGAGGACCCCATTTAAATGGCAATTGTGAGACATACTCCTATTGTGATCTTTGTGGGAAGGATCTTGTTTATTGCTCTTGTGAACCAGAATGGATACTGATTGATGAGTCCTATCCTTGGTTGGCTCAACCTAAAGTTCTTGAGGAGCCAGATTTGATAGTCATTGACAAATCATATCACTGGTTGGCTGATGATTGGTTAGCAGATGAACAACCACTTAATAAAAATTCAGAATAAGAAGAACAAGGTTTAGTAATAGAAGAATTATGGGAGAAAAAGAAAGATGGGGAAGAACAAAGAATTGAACGGGAGGATCCTCTTGTTTGGAGGGAAGCTAAAAATTCTCAATCTTGGGAAGGTGTGGAAATCCAACAAGAAATCTCCCAACAAATCATTTTCTCTACTCATCTTTTGAGAAGTAAGGAATATGGGAGTGAAGACCTTGATCGATATTTAGACTCCTTCTATTCCTTGCTCGACATCATTCACCTTGAGAGGGTATGGAAGCATACACAATTGTACCTCAAGTTCATGAAGTTCCTGCCTCATAAACGGAAGAAGAAGGATGATGTGTTCTTTGTGTCATATATTCCACCTTGAGAGAGTGGAATTGCAACGTCAAGCTAGTGACGTTAAAGAAGCGCTTTTTGGGAGGCAACCCAATTTTCTCAACCCTTATCTTTTTAATTTTTCGCATTATTTTTCTTAAATTAGGTACTTTAGGATGCATGTTAGTCACAATCACTTTTTGCAAGAATCAAATGGTCTCAGCCAAGTCGCACAAAACTCACAGGGCATTCTGCCAATTCGCGCTGCACTGGCGCGTCGCGCGCCACTCTGTTGCATGCCCCTGCCAATTCGCGCGCCACTTGCGCGTAAGTGGCGCCCCGCGCGCCACTGGAAGTATAAATCTCGCGCGGCACTGGCGCTGGGCATCCTTTCACGCGTGAAGCATCTTCCAATCTTAGGTTTTCTAAAATTTTCTTGATCCAAGGAGCTTTAATCTAAAAGTTTGTTGTGGGGTTTTGAATTTACACCTTATTGTCTTCACCCACATCAATTATCAAGTAAGTATTCCCTTCTCAAACTTAATTTCTTTCAAGATTCATCTCATTGCACTTAATGGGTAAACTCAAATTTTGATGATGATTTTGATAGAAATTGTAATATGTTGTTGTTGTGTTGATTTATGTGTTGAGAAATTGATGAAAATCAAGTTTGGGGTTGATTAAGTTGATTGTAGGTTGTTGTTCATGTGTGGAGTGGATGTGCACACCACTTGTTTGATAAAATGTTTAAACTAGAAACCATGAACAACATGCTTGCATTTGTAAACAACAACCTTGTGCTTGAAAATAGTTTGAGAATTTGGTTATGTGAACTCAATACCTTCTTGAAAGGTAAATTATGTGTGACTATAGTTGAACAAGAAGAGTTATGTCATGTTTATTTGTGCACTAACCTTGACCAATCTTGTGCGCGAAAATTTTATTATGATGTGAACAGGATATGGCCGGCAAAGGAAAGAAGAGGAAGACGGTTGGTTGTGGTTCGACATCCCAAACTCATAATTCCGAGTACAACTCTGATATGTTTAGATCATTGGGATGAGAGCCCTCTACAGAGCCATGTGCACGGTTCAGAGTGGAGGACAGTTGGACCCGGAGGCTGACATCTTTCAGGCACCTCCGCAGTAGACCCTGGACGCGGTTGAGTAGTCTACTCACCGCTTTGGTATTTTCTCTCTTTCCCTTATCCTTGCATTAGTTGGTTGTGTACTTTGGTGTTTATTTTAGTTAGTTGTCGCTATGTGATTCTGTTTTTGTTTTGCTTTTGTTTCTGTAAATAGGCCTTCCCCTAAATTACTCAGTGAGGACACTGCAAAGTTTTGAGCGGGGGGAGGACCTATTGTCAAGTCAGTGTCAGTGTCATGGATTATGTGCAATCATGTAGCGAATTATTGAAGAAAAAAAAAAGAGTTGAGCAAACTTAGTGATGAATTGGTGAGAACTGAGCGAATAGTGCCCCTGTTGGTAAATGAACTAGCGTACTCTTGCTTCCACACTTAAAACATGAACTCAGGTGGAACTTAGTGATCCTAGAGATGATTGTAGCTAAACTAGCTGTTTGGTGGACCATGGGAATTGCCAAATTTTTACTAAAAATATAGGGTAGCATAAGAAACTAAGTTTGGGGTTCTTTGAGCTATATTAAGGCAAAGCATGAAAGAATGGGATTAAGCCAAGTGCACATAGCTTAGAATGTTTGTATTGTGATTGTAAATATGTGTCATTGTTGTCATTGCCCATTAAAAAAAAAGAGAAGAAAAAGAAAAGAAAAGAGTGAAATAAGCTGCCATTTTGAACTGAGTAGGGAGGCTATTCTGTGGAGACACATTATAGTTTCAGTCAAAAAGATGAGAAATGGTAGTTAGGTTGATTATGAAGTAGGGAGGCCAATTTGTGGTGACACACTTTGGTTTCAGTCGAAATAAGTAATCAACCTGTGAGAAAAGTGAGGAAAGAATCAGGGCAATGCAACATAAATGTCAAGTATTGTTTGTTTTTGAATTCTGTTTTAGTTTCTATTGCTGCAGCATCTATTGCTGCAGCATTTCAGTGAAGTTGTAATAAGTGCACTGTCCTGGAGTTCGGAATTGCTAAATCAAAGCCCTTTGTCATGCTTAACCCCCATTCGGAGCGAGAATTGTTAGTCTACCTTTTGTTTTGAAACATCTTTGGCAGTCTCGGAAGAAAGCCCTCTAGTCTTAGTTAAACGCATTTTGAAACTAGCTATGTTCCAACTGAGTTAAGTGTCACACACGCACTATTGAGCAAGAATGTGCTTGTAAAAGTACCACATGTGGGTTTGCAATTGAGGGACCAGTCTGAAAGTTGATGCTCAACTTGTTGCCTTGATGTTTGTGTTAAGTGATGGATTCCTATATGATTGCATGTTATCTGATGTTTGTTTTGTCTTGTCTTGTCTTTGCTTGAGGACAAGCAAACGTTTAAGTTTGGGGTTGTGATGAGTCCCCATCACATGATAGTTTTCAATGATAAGGAGGGATTTTAATTGAAGATTTTGATGAATAAAAATAAGAAGTTTGATGAAAATTTAAGAAGTTGTGAACTTAGGAAGTTGGCTTGTTATGCAGTAGTTATGTTGGTTTTCTTCGTGTTTTTGTGTGCAGGAACTAGATCGAATTGAAGATCGAGTGGTGCAAGCAAGAAGAACAAGTGGTACAAGCCAAGGACTTGTCGTGCTGAGTGGCGCGCAGGAGGCGCGCAGGTGGCGCTTCACGCGCAAGAAAACAGAATTGGCATGCTGTGGGGCGCGCAGGAGGCGCGCAGGTGGCGCTTCACGCGCAAGAAAACAGAATTGGCGTGCTGTGGGGCGCGCAGGAGGCGCGCAAGTGGCGCTCAAGCGCCAGTCACGCGCAAGAAGGCAGAAGCAGAGGCGCGCAGCTTGCGCTTAAGTGGCGCTTAAGCGCCAGCTGAGCGTGAAAAACGTTAAAAACACGTAAGGCCAGGGGGAGAAAAGGGGGTCGACGAATTTTGGAACGCTAGAACGCGAAGAGCACTCATTCCTTCTCACCGGTATTGAAGATTCAAGGCTTGGGGACAAGAATTGAAGCTTCATATTTGTTCATCATCATCTTTATCTTGTAATTCTTCCTTTCTCTCTTCCCTTATCATGTGTAGCTAAACCCTAATGTTAGGGATGAATTAACTTTGACGTAACGCTATTGTTGCTGGTTTAAAATTATGTTTATGTCGTACTCTCTTATATTTTGTGAATTGAATTTCTATGCTTAACGCTTTCTATGGTTGGAAAACTTGTAGAACGATATTTTATTCAATGATCGAATGGAAGTTTTATTATTGAATGTTTGAAATTCAATTCCTACCATTCGTAGTTTAGGAATACTCTTAGAATTGTTGTATGTTGCGAATCCTCGTTGTTAATGCTTGTTGTTAATTGAAATCGCCTAAGGAATTAGGGCTTTAGTTATCGGCAAAGGACTAGTTACCTAAGGAATTAGGAATTAGTTAGAATTGAGGGTTTGATAGCAAAATAAGAGAGAGGTTATCTTTCGAAATTAAATCAGTGACAATAGTGTGAAATCAACAGGCATTCATCCCTAGCGTTCTTCCCATCGTATCTTCTCCTAAGCAATTTAGTTTTCTCTTATTAAAAACACAAAAAGAAATATTTAATTGCTTACTTTAGTATTAGTCGCTCACTCATACCAATCGGAAATTTATTTCAACTTGGTTCGTTTAGTTGTTGTTAACGTAATTGGTAAATTAATTCGATCCTCGAGGACGATACCCGGTCTTACCGGTTTTATTACTTGCAACGATTCGGTATACTTGCCGAAATATTAACAATCAGCCACAATATTGGCTTTACTCTTCTTATGCTTAATCACATAAGGAAATTGTTCCAAAAATTCAACCCATTTGGCATGCCTCTTGTTCAACTTACCTTGTCCTTTCAGGTACTTCAGGGACTCATGATCACTATGAATGACAAATTCTTTTGGCAGCAAGTAATGTTGCCATGTTTGCAATGCTCTTACTAATGCATACAATTCTTTATCATAAGTTGAGAAGTTTAGGGCAGCCCCTTTTAATTTTTCACTAAAATAAGCAATTGGGTGTCCTTCTTGCATCAAAACAGCCCCAATTCCAACATTGGAAGCATCACACTCAACTTCAAAAGATTTTGAAAAGTTAGGCAATGCTAGAATTGGTGCTTGGGTGAGCTTTTCTTTAAGGTTAGAAAAAGCTTTTTCTTGTTTCTCACCCCATTTAAAACCAACTTCTTTTTTAACAATTTCATTAAGAGGAGCCGCAATAGTACTAAAGTCCTTGACAAACCTCCTATAGAAACTTGCTAAACCATGAAAGCTTCTTACCTCAGTTGTACTTTTGGGAGTTGGCCACTCTTGGATTGCCTTCACCTTTGCTTCGTCCACATGTACTCCATGAGAGCTTATGACAAAACCTAGAAAAATAACTTGATCCGTGCAAAATACACATTTTTCCAAGTTTGCGTACAAACTTTCTTTTCTTAACACATTTAAAACAGTCTTTAGGTGAGTGCAATGGTCCTCTAAATTTTTGCTATATATCAAGATATCATCAAAATATACAACAAAATTTCCCAAAAATTCCCTTAAAACATGGTTCATTAATCTCATAAAAGTGCTGGGTGCATTAGTTAATCCAAAAGGCATAACTAACCATTCATATAAACCATATTTATTTTTGAAAGCAGTTTTCCATTCATCCCCTTCCCTAATCCTAATTTGATGGTACCCACTTTTCAAATCAATTTTGGTAAATAAGCATGCACCAAACAGTTCATCAAGCAAGTCATCTAACCTAGGTATTGGATGCCTATACTTAACAGTGATATTATTAACAGCCCTACAATCAGTGCACATTCTCCAACTACCATCTTTCTTAGGAACTAAAATAACAGGGACAGCACATGGACTTAAACTTTCTCTTACCCAACCTTTACTTACCAATTTAGTCACTTGCTTTTGTATCTCTTGCGTTTGTTGCGGATTGCTCCGGTAGGCTGGTCTATTAGGCAATGAGGCCCCTGGGATGAGATCAATGTGGTGTTCAATCCCTCTCAAAGGTGGCAGCCCACTTGGTACATCCTTAGGAAACAATTCCTCAAATTCCTGCAAAAGAGAACTTATGCAATTTGGCAATTCTTGGGTGTTAGGTAAATTTTCTAGCAAGGCCACCTCTTGGCTAAAAAGCAAATATAGGGGCTGATTTGCAAAAATAGCATTTTTAACCTCCCCTTTTGTCGCCATCAAACTTTCTTTCTTTTTTTCATCAATCTTTTTTTTGTCACTCTTTTTTCTCTCTTTTTCTTTGGCGATCTTTTCTTCTTTTTCTTTTTCTTTTTCACATTTTTCTCTCAATTCTTTTTGATCAGCTCTCACCTCACTTGGAGTCAAAGGAGCCAATACAATTCGTTTTTCATGATGGACCAATGAATACTTGTTGGTACGCCCATCATGAATGGCCCCTTTGTCAAATTGCCAAGGTCTTCCCAACAAGACATGACTAGCTTCCATGGGAACTACATCACAAACAGCCACATCCTCATATTTACCAATTGAAAAAGAAATTTCTACTAGCTTATCTACAATCATTTCAATATCATTGACAAGCCATTGAAGCTTATATGGTTTGGGATGTGGTTTAGTTTCTAGTTGGAGTTTAGAAACTAACCTTGTGCTAGCAACATTGGTACAACTTCCACCATCAATAATAAGGGAACATACCTTGCCTTGTATGAGACACCTTGAGTGAAATATGTTCTCCCTTTGAGTAGTATCTTCCTCCTTTACCACGGCTTCCAACAACCTTTTCATCATAAGTAACTCTCCACTAGGCATTTGGGTTTCCTCCTCATCAAAATTCCCTTCATACTCTTCAGTCCCCTCATCCTCCTCCTCATTCTCCTCTACAAGCATAAGTTTTTTGGTAGGACATTGAGATGCAATGTGTCCTAAACCTTGGCACTTGAAACACTTAACAACCCAGTTAGTTGAAACAATTTGAGAAGGACTAGTTGTAGTGTTTTTACCTTTTGGATCAGCCATGGTTTCTTTGGATGATGAAGTACCTTCATTATTAACATTGCTCTTCCAATTTTGAGGATTGGAAGTAGTAGTGCTCCTTCTTATTTGTGCTTTCCTCTTAAGTTGTTGTTCTACCTTTGTTGCTTGATGAACTAAATTGTCTAGTTGGGCATAATGTTGTAGTTCCACTATGTCACTTATATCACGATTTAGACCGTGCAAGAATCTGGCCATGGTTGCTTCTTCATCTTCCACCATATCTGCTCTAATTTTCGCCACCTCCATCTCCTTGTAGTACTCATCAACACTTTTGTTGCCTTGGGTGAGCCGCTGCAATTTGTTGTGCAACTCTCTGTTGTAGTACGATGGAATGAATCTCCTCCTCATGAGCCTCTTCATCTCCTCCCAAGTGGCAATGGCTGGCTCATGGTACCTTCTCCTCTCCTTTGTCAATTGATCCCACCACACCAAAGCGTAATCTGTAAATTCAATGGAAGCAACCTGCACTTTTTGAAGATCAGTGTAATTGTTACAGGAAAAAATTTGTTCAATCTTAGTTTCCCATTCCAAATACACATCCGCATCATTTTTCCCAACAAACTGTGGTACTTTTATTTTTATACCACCCAACCTATCTCCTCTATGCTCTTCATGCCTTCCTCTCCCCTGAGCCTCCTTGTCACCATTATTTTGTCTGTTTTCTAATTGAGCAATTCTTTCATGTATACCTTCAACTTCCTGTTTCAAAAGTTCTTTCATTTTTGCCGTGAGGGCTTCTAGTAGTTATTGATTTTGAGGATCCATAACTCTTATCGGTTCTTTAAAGAAACCAGCAAATGATCAAAACAAAGAAAAAACAATTTCAAATAATAATCGACACGCACAAAAAGCTTGGAATTGCAAGGAAAAGTCTTGAAAACAAGGTTTGTTGGTTAGAATAAGGAAGAGTAGAATTTCAGGGTATAGGGTTTTTTTTTTTTTGGTAGGCAAATCTCAATGTATAGTAGTAACTAGTAAAGAAAAAAAAAACAACCAGAATTTTTTTTTTTGATTTTCTTTTTTCGATTTTTTTTTTTTTTATTTTTTTTAAAAAACTCAAAAGCAATAGAGATGTAAACAAAACCTGAAATTGGTTGAACAAATTAGAACCTTGCTCTGATTACCACATGATGGCCTCCTTGTTGTGGAAACTGACCATTCTTTTGATTTTCAATATGGATTCTGGTTGTAATTTATATTTTTGTGTTATTGGATATAAAAGGATGAATAATGGGGAAAGGGAGTGAAGAATTTTGTGGGTTTTGGGATGGGGAGTTTAGGAACAGTTTAAGACTAACGAGAAGAATGAATTGATTTTTGAATTCGTGAAGAAGATGGTGTTTAGGTTAGGGGCGCCACCTTGGTCTAATCCAAGACAAGGATAAGCCTATGAGTGTGAGGATCACCACAAGAAAAGGAATTCTTGATAAGATCGAATAAGCTGGTCCAATCCAGAACCAAAGAGTATGAACTCAAAATCTTTGATAAAGTCTTTTTCCCTTTTCATTGACACTTATACTCCCTATTTATAATAAGGGAGGTTCTTGCTAATAAAAGGAAAAAATAAAGGGTATTCAACAATTACAAGAATACTAGACAAAACAATTTAAGAAAACATCGTAGTTGATTAGGCATTGAATGCACAATTAATGATTAGGATCTTCTATTTCCTTTTTTGTTCTGATTGTCTTGATGTGCCATAAATGTCTTGGATCTTGTAATATTTTCTCCTCTTATTGCCTTTCTTGATTAGCAAGTTTGCTTGGTTAGCAAGTTTGCCTTTTTTGATTAGCAAGTTGCTTGATTAGCAAGTCTGTTGACTCCACCAACTCACAAAAATATGTTCCACACATAGACCACTTGAAGTGGATTAAACACACTAAAAAAATTAACTTAAAATGAAATAACTTAGTGCCTTGGTCCCAAATAAATCAATTGGTCACATGCACTTTTTATTGAATAAAAATGAAATAGCTTTGGGGCCTTTGTCATGCAAATTGCGCCTCCTCCATAGCTTGTATGACAAGCATGGTTTTCGGTGCAATTACATTGTTGCCCTCTTTTGCAATAGCCTTAGTCATGAATTGGACTAAGCTTTCTTGGACTTTCTTTGATCTTGCCCTAGTCATCGGACCTCCTAAGCTTTGAATGGCATCTTGGTGCTTCATGTCCTCATCAGAAGCTGAGAAAAAGCAGCACCAAAGCACAAACGTGAAGAAGTGGCTTGCTGATCTTAAACATGTTGCATATGAAGTAGACCAACTGTTAGAGGAGATTGCAACTGATCGGTCACTGAAGAAACTGGAAGCTGAATCCAAGCCTGACACCTGCAGTAAGGTACTTGGTTTATTTTCAACATTTACTAATCCATATGAATCTAAGATCAAAGAATTGGTAGAGAAGCTAGAATTTCTTGCCAAAGAAATGGATATACTGGGATTGAAACAAGTCATTTCTGTTAGTAATGAAACTGGAGTTAGTTGGAAACCCTTGAAAACATTTCCAACTACATCTTTGGTGGATGAATCTGGCTTATATGGTAGAGATGGTGATAAAGAGGAAATATTCAAATTTGTACTTTCAGATACCAGTCATTAGCCTAGTGTTCAATGCTCATCTTGATTTACTTACTTAGGGTTGAGTCTTTGTATTCCCTATAAATAGGGATTAGCGTTTAGTCTTTGATAAGCAAGCTGTTATCAAGCCAAATTTTCCTGACACCACTCGAGACACCTAATACATTGCCATCTTGCATAGGGCTTTTCATTTCAAATAATATATATATATATATATATATATATATATATATATATGGTTTTCTTTGTTAGACAAAACAAAATACTTATATATTGGTGATATCTTCATGAATCTTATTAAGCATATCATAAATTAAGCATATCATGCCAAATAAGAAGCTTATGGAAATTTCTAGGGATGTGAGGTAGTGAAAGTATGACAATAAACTATATTTAAGATGGCTTTAAATGTTGGAATCGGGACACTTTCTCAGCCGTCCCTATTGTTAAGTATAAAAGTTACTATGCATTATGTTATGGAATCAATAAAACAAATCATATAATTTGAAATTAAACAGTTGGCTTTTCGTTTGGTGTTTTGATTACTGGCCCTCCATCTTACCCAAAAAGTATTTGTCAAACATTGAACAAAGAACACATTATTTGTTGTTAATAAACAATTCTTTTGCCATTTCGTTTAAGTGAAGAACACATTATTACCATCTTACATTAGAGCATTTTAGGCTTGTGAATCATTTCTTTCAGAGCCCTTGTTTATGCTAAATAACTTCAGTTGAAAATAAGAGAAGAATCATGGCCGAGTTGCTTGGTGAGGCATTTCTTTCATCTTTCTTTCAAGTGATTCTTGAGAAGTTGTCTTCGAATGATTTCTTAGACAGTTTTCGTAGAGGCAAACTTGATGACATGCTGCTGGAGAAACTTGACAGTACACTCAATTCAATCAACCAGGTTCTAGATGAAGCTGAGACAAAACAGTACCGAAACACATACGTGAAGACGTGGCTTGTTTATCTTAAACATGTTGCATATGAAGTAGACCAACTGCTGGAGGAGATTGCAATTGAAGGGTCACTAAAGAAGCTGAAAACTGAATTCAAGCCTGACACATGCAGTAAGGTACTAGGTTTCTCTTCGACATTTACTAATCCATTTGAATCTAGGATCAAAGAATTGGTAGAGAAGCTAGAATTTCTTGCAAAACAAATGGATATGCTTGGATTCAAACAAGTCATTTCTGTTAGTAATGAAGCTGGAGTTAGTTGGAAACCCTTGAAAACATTTCCAACTACATCTTTGGTGGATGAATCTGGCTTATATGGTAGAGATGGTGATAAAGAGGAAATATTCAAATTTGTACTTTCAGATAATGACAGTGGCAGCCGGGTACCAGTCATTAGCCTAGTGGGTCCGGGTGGGGTGGGAAAGACCACCCTTGCTCATCTTGTGTTCAATGACCATAGGATGCAGGAACGATTTGAAACTAAAGTTTGGGTCTCTACTTCAGAATCTTTTTGTCTTGTTGGTCAAGACAAATCATTTCTCCGGTCATTTCAATCTTCAGCAAGTGGCAAAGAGTTGAATCTACTCCAACAACAACTGCATCAAGAACTAATGCTCAAGAAATATTTGCTTGTTCTAGACGATGTCTTGGATCGGAATGGGGTACTATGGGAGCGCTTGATACTTCCCTTTATCAATGGATCTTCTGGAAGTAAGGTTATCGTAACAACACGTGATGAGGAGGTAGCATCAGTCATGCAATCCACCCAACTACTTCATATAAAGCAACTGGAGGAGAGTGATTGTTGGAGTTTATTTGTGAGACATGCTTTTCATGGAAAGAATTTAAATGAATATCCAAACCTTGAATCAATCGGCAAGAGAGTTGTAGGTAAAAGCAGAGGGTTGCCTTTAGCTGTGAAAACATTGGGGAGTCTTTTGCGTAGAAAATTCTCCGAAAATGAATGGTACAAGATATTGGATACTGATATGTGGCATTCATCGGGTGGTGACAATGACATTAACCCAGTGCTGAGATTGAGTTACCATAATATTTCTTCAAGTCTAAAGCGTTGTTTTGCTTATTGTTCCATATTTCCCAAAGGTTATAAGTTTGACAAGGATCAATTAATCAATCTTTGGATGGCGGATGGTTTGCTGAAATGTTGCAGAATTGGCAAAAGTGAAGAAGAGTTAGGTAATGAATTCTTCGACGATCTTGTGTCTATTGCATTCTTCCAACAATCAAATTGGGGGAGTGACGTCTTCCTAATGCATGATCTCGTCAATGATTTATCAAAATCAGTGTCAAGAGAATTTTGCGTAGGAATAGAGGGTGATATGGTGCAAGTAATTCCCGAAAGCACGCGTCACATTTGGTGTTGTCTTGATATAAAAAATGGTGGCAAAAATTTGAAGCATTTATGTAATATCAAGGGATTACGCAGCCTCTTGTTAGAAGAGCAAGGGCATGGTGACCTATGTGTCAAGATAAGCAAACAGTTACAACATCATCTGTTTTCAAGACTAAAATATTTGCGCATGTTATCATTCTTTGGTTGTACTCTCCCTGAGCTTGCTGATGAGATAAGCAATTTGAAGCTTCTGTGTTATCTAGACTTATCTTCCACTAAGATTACAAGCTTACCTGATTCCATCTGTATGTTATATAATTTGGAGACACTCTTATTGAGAAACTGTTATAAATTGACTGAACTCCCTTCAGATTTTTACAAACTTGTCAATTTACGTCATCTTAATCTGGTGGGCACTAGTTTAAAGAAGATGCCAAAGCATATAGGAAGGCTTAACCATCTTCGGATACTAACTGAATTTGTTGTGGGAGATCAAAGTGGGTCTGATATAAAAGAGTTGGCAACACTGAACCATATTCAAGGAAAACTTCATATTTCAGGGTTAGAAAATGTGATTGATCCTGCGGATGCCGTAGAAGCCAACTTGAAATATAAGAAGAATTTAAAAGAGTTGCGGATCAAGTATGGTACCACAAGAGAAATTGATTGGTTAATAATTGAAAGGGATGTTTTTGTCTTGGAGGCTCTTCAACCAAATAGCAACCTGAATAAGCTTGACATCTCTTTCTACCAAGGCATTAGCCTTCCAAAATGGCTTGGGCATTGTCACTTACCCAACTTAGTATGTCTTCGACTGATGCAATGCAAATTGTGTACCCAGTTGCCACCACTTGGGGAGCTCCCTTCTCTCAAGGAGCTATATATTTCAGACTTTTGTGAAATCGAGATTATAGGTGAAGACTTTTACGGTAATAATAATGATAATTCATCACATGTTCCATTCAGGTCTCTTGAAATATTAGATTTTCATGGCTTGTCAGAATGGAAGGAATGGCTATGTGTTGAAGGTTGTTTCCCTTTACTTAAAGAGCTATCTATATCATTCTGTAACAAGTTGGAAAAGGCTCTACCTCAACACCTTCCTTCTTTGCAAATATTGAAGATTTGTGATTGCAAAAAGTTGGAGGTTTCAATTCCCAAGGGTGATAACATCATTGAGCTAGATTTACAAATATGTGATAAAATTTTGGTAAATGAATTGCCATCAAGATTGAAGAAGGTCAACTTTTATAGTGCTCAGATCATCGAGTCCTCATCCTCCTTGCTGCAAAATATATTCAACAATGCCTTTCTTGAAGAGTTGGCGTTAGATCTTAGAGACTTCATAGAATGTTCCTCTTTGAATTTGCCTTGCTGTAATTCTCTTCGCACTCTAGAATTAAAAGGATGGCGCTACTCCTCCTTGCCTTTTGCACTACACCTTTTCACCAATCTTCATTCGCTGTATTTGTGCGATTGTCCACAACTGGAATTGTTTCCTGGTGAAGCTTTGCCTTCAAGCCTTAGCATCCTTGATATAACGAATTGTCCTAAACTGATTGCTTCAAGAGAAGAGTGGGGTTTGTTCAAACTCAATTCTCTAAGAGAACTCAGTATTACTGATGATTTTGAAAACGTGAAGTCTTTCCCGGAGGAGGGTTTGCTGCCACCAACTCTTAATTCTCTGAAGTTGAAATTTTGTTCCATGCTAAGAATGATGAACTACAAGGGTCTCCTACACCTCAAATCTCTTGAATCTTTATCTTTTTATGACTGTCCTTGTCTTGTGCGGCTTCCAGAGGAGGGTCTACCCAAATCACTTTCTACGGTGGAGATTACTAAATGTTCATTACTAAAGCAACAATACCAAAAGGAGGGAGGAGAGCGGTGGTGTAAAATTCGCCATATCCCTTCTGTGGAGATTGACTATTATCTGCAGAAATGAGATGATGCATCTTGACAGGTACACCACATTAACTCATTTGTTTATATTCCATACCATGACACTATTTAAACAGATTGTTACGTAGACACTATATCAGTATATTGTAAAATATATGGACCTCTTCATCAGTTGTTGTAATATCTTTGTTCTGTGTCATTTATTCATTTGACTTAAAATTTTCTCTTCTTACAGAGTGGACCTTCATGCTCCGCACGCTGTGGATTTTGGATCGGCGAGTTTTTGCATCAGCTAGGAGCCTCTCTCAAGCTGGCTACAAATTTTATAATCTCTGTTGTGTATGTTACTGGAATGACTTCTTTTTATGAAATAATAGGTTATACATAGATTTCATTTCCATGTATAATTACAAAATGATAGGAATTTCCATGTATGTCATTGTTCTTCGAATCCGAGAAGGGTCCTTAACTAAGTTATTTATGTGGAAAGTTTATTGCATATGATCTATATGTGGAGTAGTAGATATGAAAATTTTCTGACTCAATTCAGTGTCCAGGTTCATTTTACATGGGTTATTTGAGTGATGGTACAATGTGCACATTATATTAGGGAAATTTTGGTACATTGTACACATCTCTTCTCTCTTAACATACTCAAACATACAAAAACAGAGATTATAAAACACTTAGCAGCTCCAATGAACAGAAACACAATATATACAGAGAAGACAATTAAAACATACAAAAACAAAGAAATATGAAAGTTAAAACTTCATCCATCTTCTTGTCTTGTTGATTATATCACCTTCTATCTCTTAAAATCCATGTCTTAGTAACGAAACAATGCAAGACGAATCTCATATTCCAGCATATATAAGAACATTCATCTCCTAACAGTCAAAAAGTGCACTGTAAAAGTACAATGCACTGTAAAAGTGCTCTCAACTTTTTGTCTCTCCACTGATGATCTCATCACAGGAGAGTCCAAACAGTCAAAAAGTGCACTGTAAAAGTACAATGCTTTGTCAATTCTCTCCATTAAGTTACATCCATTTAGATTTGATTCTTGTTCAGTAACCACTACCAGTTTCGGTTTGAGTTTTCGCATAGCATTAAGAAAGATTCCCATTTTAGGTGAAGCACCTAAAAAAAGAGGTGATAATGATGAATCAGGACTCAAGATATATGAATTGATCATATCATTTTCAAGCCACTCTGCAAAAGTCCTTTGGCCCATGTGCATTGCTCTACGTTGATTGATAGATACAGCTCCTGCTGGCGAGACCCTCCCAACCATTTCGTCATCGGTGGCAAGGAGAGAATGTAACTGAAGAACAGAAGTGATTGCAATAGCTTCTCCTATCTTGACAGGCAAGTTATCAAAATCAACATCTTCCAGTTTGCTAACAATTGAATTGAACTGGAAAGGAAAATGCAAATTCCCAGCTTCAGAGTTCAAATGAAACTTCATTTGGGTTAATACCTCTTCGTTTTCATAAATGCCTGTAATTTTCAGATGGGGAGGACCACCCTTTGCACAGCATTACCATCTGGAGATGAAATCTGAGAAATGTATTCAAGTCCAATATCTGCATTTTTTATGCTTCCAGACGCAACGCATTTAGCACACTCAATGAGAAGGCTTAATGGATTTAAGCTCTGAGAGTCCCATCTTAGCTCTCTCAGCCACTGAAATGGTGAACCTGGTCCATAACAGCTAAATTAGCATACATAAGTGATAAGTACTTATTTTTCCTAAGTAGATAAACAAATTTAGAGTATTATCTAACTTTTTACTATGAAAATAATTACTTTTAACTCTAACATCAGCTTATTTTGTAAATAAATCAAAGCGAAAATTCTTCATTCTGCTTAAAAAGGTAAAGGATCAGAAAGCAAAAGAAGAAAACACAAAGATATTCTACAAAGCTTTCTTCATTCCAAGGAAAAGCAAAGTAGCTTAGCAACTAAAGTCGCTTAGTGAGTAAGTGAATTTATGGCGCCGTTTCGGCAGCCAATCAGAGAGCTTTCTTGTCTGACACTTCTCAGGAGAGTCACTTAGCGACTAAACCTCGATTAGCGGCTGCAAGGGTGCGCCGCCTTAGACATCAGAGAAAAGTTTCTTCACTAGGAAGAAAGGAAGAGTCACTTAGCGACTTTAGCTCACTAAGCGACTATAGCAAAACTATAAATAGAGGTAGAGGGGTGAAGCATTCAGAGACATGAACTACAGAAGAACAATAACTTCCAAAAGTCAGTTACACAATTGATACTCTTGTGTTTAAGTTAGAAATAGAGAGAATTGTGGCTTACTGTTTGATAAGAAAAGGGAATATCCTAGGAAGAAGCTGTTAGATCTTAAGGAATCACAAGTTGCATCTTCTATTAAAGGTTTTTCTTAATGCTTTTCTTTGTTATTTTAGCTTTCATAAAAATGAATAGCGAATTTGTCTCAGTTGAGATTTGATGTAATTATACTTTCATTAATATATCTAGACTGATTTACATATAATTTTCTGTTTATGTTTAGTTGAAGTGATTTACTCTTATTCTTAATGCTAGTTGTAATTTGATCACTTATAGCTTGACTATAAGAATTAAAGTTCAATTGGGAGGTTAGCTTTAATTCATGTACTAGAGTTTATCATCTATTAAGCTAAATTTCTAGGAATGGGGTTTAGTTTTCTATCCACACTGTGTATCTGATCTTAATGTTATTACCTACTTAAGTATTTGAGGGATCTTTATTTAAGTTTCGTAATTAGAGATTTCGCCATGTCTGAGGGATTGGTACAGTTGGAAGACACGATAACTGGGAAACAATATAAACTACTATATTATATAAATAAAGTTAGTGAAATCAAATCTCAACACTTTTATCTTGTTTTATTTGCATTTCAATCTTTATCAATTCTTTATACGAATTTCAAAGCGACCTTCTTTTTACTGCTAAAAGATTTTTAGAATCGATTGAGCGGATTAGAAAACATGTCATCAAGCCTCTGTGGATACGATACCTAATACAGTAGTATTTTGCTGATATATTAGAGCAGAAGTAACAAATCCAACGAAAGGGCTTTGCCAATAACATTTGTAGGGTGAAGGAAAACAAAATATGTTCATTCCACTCAAAGCATCTAAATGTTGGAACCAAGAATCATCTTCCAGATATAATCTGCCTTTTAGACAATAACTCTATCAAGTTCAAGGGGTAATTATTCATTTCTTTTATCAAACTCTAATAACTGTGTAAAACAAAAGTTAGTTGAAGAGTAATAGTAAATTGATCAAACTCATCATGTGCCTATTCACATTCACAACATGGTTATTTGTTTTAGATTTGCTTAGAGACACAGCATGTGATAGATGTCTATAGTATAAAATAATCCCTCCAAAGTAATGATTAAATAAAAGATATTAAAAACTATGCTCCCTTTAGATTTTGAGCAGATTGTCAAATTTGATAACCAAGCTTAGTTTTGTTGTTTTTTTTTGGTGACTTTAGTTTAAAATTTACTGACAAAGTGATGATGCATATGAACATGACGAAGTTTCTAATATTTTTTTCTTTCTTTATTCAACTATGAAGCACCCGCAGAGATACAACCACCGGACATGGACACGCAGACACCAATCTTACTTTCAAAGATACAAGTAATTAACGTGTTGGTGTTGGTGTTCGACACGATACGTGTCGTACACCGAACGTCTTCATTTAGAAGTGTTAGCACTACAGAAATTTTCAATGCAGCAAATTCTTTCTTTAGCCAGGAATTTCTTGAAGGATAAAGAAAAAAAGATTGTGACAAAGAGTATTACCTGAATCCATATATATGATTCACCAACCTCAATTTACCAACAACCAAAAGAGCCTAAAAAAATATCAACCAAAAGTCACGTCCCTAGTGTCCCCTCTGCTAAATGTAAAGCTCTACAGTGTTTCTGATATGATGTTTTATAGAGACACGAGATAGTTGAATTGAAGTTCTTGTCTAGAAAAGTTTTCCCATAATGGACAAAAGAAATGGTTGATTTTGTCACCTCTCTACCAAGAATTGTCTCTTTGTTGAATAAAAGTATAGGTTTTGCTTGTTTCTTAGTGGTTGCTGATGAGATTTGCAAGGAAAATCTTAGGAAGATCCTCCAAAACATTATTAGATTCATGTTGAAGGTTTAAACCCTCCACTTGGGGACTTCTCCTTGGCCAAAATAGAAACAGACAAGTTAATAGTTGAGATTGATGTGTAAGTGTAAAAGTATGTTTTATAAACATGTTTTCACATAGTAAGTGATTGCAATATATATGGAACAAATAATATTCTTCTAAGTAGTGTCTTAGAATACCAAAGATCCTTCGGATTTATATATATGATCATTGGTCATTAGTCAGAGTATGTTAAATCAGTGTCTTATTTGGAAAACATCTGCAAAATTGATTCACTAAGCTCAACAGGTTTCTTCAACACATAAGATTGAATTAAAAAATTACTTAGGAAAAAACAAAAAAATAAACATAAGGATGTGGTCCTGCAGATTTATATAATATCTAATAGAGATAAGCAAGGTAAGGGAATTGGGAATGAAACAAATAGTATCAGGCCAAAACTTAGTCACAATTGCACTATCTCATACACAATAAGTTTATCACCAACAAATTAGAAGGAACTTTGAGTTTTAATGAATAGAGTTAAGTTAGGAGAACCCACTTAAAGAAATAAGACACCTATTTGTCATTACAAAAAATTCACTCATTTTTAGTCCTCATAGTTTAATCCATCAATGTTTTTAGTCTCTCATGACTTTTAATAGCGCCTAAAAACGCTATTTAAAGGTCAAAAAAATGATATTAAAAGTCAAGAGAGACTAAAAACATTGACGGAGGAAAATGTGAAACTAAAAATCAGTGGAATTTTTTATAGGGACTAAAAACAAAATTCTAAAAGTTTATAGGGACCAAAAATATATTTAACCATTTTTTTCAATAACATCACATACTCAAACCTAAGAACATTTTTATTCCTCATCTGGGTATCTCCAAAAAAAAATTCAAACACATGAATCTAATAATCATTTTCAAGATCACATGTATTAGCCTTTTAGAACCCAACCCCTTCCACTTTCATCAACAAGTGTAGGTTGCATTTTTCTTAAATGTAATGCACTCTTTAGAAAACTGAAATTCATTTGGTCAAAAAAAAAAGGAAACTGAAATTCAATGCAATTGTAATTTTTTAGAAATTAAAATTAAAAGATTAATCAAGCCTAGTACTATGCACTATGTCCTTTGATCACTTCTCCCTATGTATAATGCCTCAATATGGAGAATTTCACAAGGAAATGATTAAGACTTGAGAATTAAGATTGATCAGAATCTTTGTTTTTTTACAAGTAGTTGCTGAGAATGAGGAGCATGATAAACAATCAAAATATTTGACAATTTTTGTTTTGTTAGAAAACATTATTTGTCAAGACCTATGCTATTGTCCTAAGAAATCTTATGTATCATATATTATGGTTGTTTCCGTGTTTGTAACTTCCTAGTTGGACACATGCATATACTTTTCCAAGAATTTTGTACTTTTTCTACTTTAGCAGACAATGTAGCGGGCCAAAGATATTTGCTTGTTCTAGATGATGTATGGAACAAAAAAGGGAAATGTTGGGAGCAGATACTACTTCCCTTTAACCATGGATCTTTTGGAAGTAAGATTGTTGTGACAACCCGTGACAAGGAGGTAGCGTCAATCATGAAATCTACTCAACTACTTCACTTAAAGCAATTGGACGAAAGGGACAGTTGGAGTTTATTTTTGAGACACGCTTTTCATGGCCAGAATGTAAGTGAATATTCAACTCTTGGATCAACTTGCCAAAAAATCTGCCACGTCGTGGAGAGAGAAAGAAAATACCCAACTCTCAGCTGAGAGATTTCATCACTAATGGTACTATTTAGGTGAAATAGGATAGTGAGAGAAGGCATGAGATATGTGTAATCTTTCCTAGATTCTCTTCCCTCATCTTTTGTACTCCTCTTCTCTTCCCCTTCTCTCTATTCTCTGTACTCTGATACTGGGACTCCTGTGTACTACAGCCTTCCCCTTCTCAATTGGGAAGTTGAATTATGTGAGATAATACATAAAACAGTACACTCATTTCCACTGTTGCATTGGTTAAGTTGTTCATTACAGTGGTCTCATAATAAGTACCATTTTGTCATGCATGACCTCCTCAATGATTTAGCAAAATCAGTGTCAAGAGAACTGTGTTTGCGAATAGAGGGTGACAGGATCAAAGATATCCCTGAAAGGAGACGTCACATTTGGTGCTCTACTGATTTGAAAGATGGTAAGAGAAAATTAGAGCATATTTATAAGATCAAGGGTTGGAAAATGTCATAGATCTTGCAGATGCTACGACGGCAAGTTTGAAAGATGGGAAATATTTAGAAGAATTATGTATTGATTACTCAACGAAATATATATTTGAAATGGGTGACGATGACGATGGAGAAATTAGTGATGATGGAGAAATGGATGACGATGGAGAAATGGGTGACTCAATAATTGAAATGGATGACCGAATAGTTGAAATGGACGCTAGTGTCTTAGAGGCTCTTCAACCAAGCGAAAACCTAAAGGGGCTCAAGATCCTTGACTACTATGGCAAAAAGTTTCCAAGTTGGCTTGAGGGTTATCATTTACCCAGTTTAGTATCTCTTGAATTTGGAGGCGGCTCCCCTTTCTCAAGGAGCTTTTTATTTCATACTGTGATGGAATAGAGATGATTGGTGAAGAGTTTTACGGCAATAATAATTCATCGACTGTTGCATTCAGGTCCCTTGAAATTTTGAAATTTACTGAGTTGTCAGGATGGAAGGAATGGTTATGTCCTGAAGGTTGTTTCCCTTCTCTTGTATCTCTTTCTATTAAACATTGTGACAAGTTGCAGCACCTCCCCCCTTCTTTGCAAGAATTGAAAATTTGTGACTGTCAAGAGTTAGAGGCTTCAATAATTCCTAGAGGAGGTTTACCTCCCAACTTGAGCATCCTATGTATAGAAAAATGCCTTAAACTGATTGCTTCGAGAGAGGAGTGGGGTTTGTTCGAACTCAATTCTCTGAAAGAATTCACTGTTAGTGATGAGTTTGAAAATGTGGAGTCCTTCCCAGAGGAGAGTTTGCTGCCACCAACTGTTAATTCTCTTTATTTGAATAATTGTTCAAAGCTAAGAGTAATCAATTACAAGGGTCTTCTTCACCTTAAATCTCTCAAATCATTATCTATTGTTGAATGCCCTTATCTTGAACGCTTGCCGGAGGAAGGTCTACCCGACTCCCTTTCTAGTTTGTGCATTGAAAATTGTTCTTACTAGAGCAGCGGTTCCAAAAGGAGGGAAGAAAGCATTGGCAAACAATTCGGCACATCCCCAGTGTGACTACTGATTTCTAAGTATCAGAATTGAGATGTTACTGTTGAGACAGGTACGCCCAATGGGAAATTTTGGTGTTTGTTAAATGTCTTTGCACAGCTCATAACATTTTGCATTGCCATATTCATGTTATGTGCCGAATATAATAATCGTTCTAAGTTTTGTTTCAATTCAGTTGATCAATATCATTTGCAACATTCTTCTTATGTAAATGGTTACCATTTAATAACTACTGGAAATAGCAAATTTGCTGGATTAGAAATCAAATAAAATTATTTATCCTCATTGAGTAGTACAACAAAAATCATTTGCAACATTTAATCGTTTTTATTCATTTTAGCTGTTTATATTAATTATATAAAAAGTGTTTTAACTGTATCCCTTGTATTGCAGTATTCTCTAAAGTTTCATGAAAACTCCAATATAAACCACGAAAATGTTTGACTATCCTGTATCCAAGTGCTTCACTGAAGGAAATGGAGATAGCTGAATTACTCTCTTGAGGAATTGTTTATCTCTTTGTCCTAAAATATAGCTCAAGTCTCTCGTATTCAGAGAAGAAAATTCCTGCACCAACAAATTAGCTAGCTTTAGAGGGTGACCTCTTGAACTTTTATCTGGTGAGATCTTGTTTGCTAGTTTGTGAGTGAAGATTTAATTTGTAATAATTTGTATTTCCCAATTTTAGATTTTGATAATTTAAGATCATGTGTTTTGGCTCGACTCCCCCATGGATTGTTTTCCTTTTACTTTTTGTCTTTATCTATTATGGTGTGCTGCAGCCTGCAGATAGTTGTTAAGGTGCTTAATTGGTACCAACCTAGTTGGGATCAGGTGTCTTATTGTGATCGATGCTTTTGCACTCCAATAGTTGTTATCGATATTGGTGGGAACTCTAATAGTATATTCCTTAGTTTTTAGCTTGCTTCTTTTTTATCAAGGGTATTAGTCTAGTCCCTCTTGATTTGTATTTCATTTTCCCTTTTTATTTCTAAATGTTTTTACTTAAGGAGAGTTTTGCATCAGAGGGTTTTAACGAGACTCATTTCCTTAATTTTTATTCTAATATTTTTACTTTTTACCTTTCTTTTTATTATTGTAGAATATTGATTTATCCATGAACTTCTTGATTGATAAAGAAAAAGAAAATCGTAGCCAAGAGTAACACCCAATTTTCATGGAAAAGGTTATTTGGTAAGAGGCCAAAAGGCCTCAAAGAGCAACAGAAGAAAAAAAAAAGGGTTCAAAATGTTCCCCTTGCCCCTTGCCAAAAGCAAAGCTGGATAGTGGTTGTATGTTGTCTTTTTAACAACAAAATCAAGGCATTCAACAATAGAAATGCCTCTAGAGATGTTTTTATCTAAAAACTAATCTCTAAATTATTTAATAATAAAATCACTTATTTTCTAATCTGTAACAGTTTATTATATATTGGTAGGGGCATGTCCTTAACACCCCCTGTTTCGTATGTTGTTTGTAATGATTCCACAAAGTCTCTTGTATCTGAATCAATAGAATGAGTATGTTTGACATAAAAAAAGAAATATATTAAAAAAAAAACTTCAAACCAAACCAACCTAAAAATAATTATAATTTGTTCCAAGTACAAATTTGGACAAATGTCATCAAAGCGACCGAGAACACTCCTTGCGAAGCATTAAAATTACACGAAAATGCAGGTGTCAATCTCACCGCATCCATATAATATTACGGGGCCGTTTGTTACAGATTTTAAAAAAAAGTGATTTTGTTGTTAAATAATTTAGAGATTAGTTTTTAGATATTTTTAAGAAAATGAGAAATTGTAGTGTGTTTGTGTAACATACTGAAAAATCACTTATTTTAAAAAAATCATTCTTAAAAAGGTGATTTTTATGAGAAGCTACTCAAAATAGCTTCTCATATGAAACAGTTTTTAGATTATTTTCAGCTTTTTATTTTTTTAAGAATTTGTAATAAACGAATAACATGTTATCATAAGTGACTATTCTTTCCAAAAAAAAGTGATTTTTTTATTTAAAAAATAAGCGGGAACAAACGGAACGGCTCTTTTTCTTTTTTTTGACAAAAACGGAACGGCTCTTAGTAGATGGCTAGACTGACTGGTAAACTGATATCTATCGTCTCATTGATACTTTTCCAGTTTTCTTTCAACAAAAATGAAGAAAAGTCCTTTTGATTTTTATGACAAAGCACCGTGTTGACAAGACGGAATCGTGTTGGAATTTTTTTACCTCCTTCTTCTTACATTCCTGTATTTAGCTGCCTCTCCAATGGCCAAAGCTGACACTACACTTCTCTATACACTCTTTATCTCGCAATTCCAGGTAATCTTGATTCCTTTCCTAATTCTTAGTTACTGTTGCAGCTAAAAAAAAAAGTAGTACTTTCTTACTAGTGGAAAAATCGCTCATACTATTTGTAGTTTCCGTTTCAATTAAAATCATTAATTTAGCAAGGATAAATTTTCATACAAGAGGTAGGTAATAGTCCATTTTATTTATTTTATAATCAATTGAATAGATATAGGAATAGGTGATTGTTCTTCCTTGTTTGCAATGAATATATTCTACAATTGTTATTATATGTTTGTGAAGTTACATATTATGGAAGTGTTTATATTGATAACCCTGTTACTTATGTTGACAATTCTTGTTCTACTTCACTTAATTCCGTAGGCTTATTATAGGCTTGTGATCCACACTCAGACTTGACAATTCTTGAAGCATTTCTTTCATCTTTCTTTCAAGTGATTCTTGAAAGGCTGGTTTCAACTGATTTCAAGGACTACTTCAGCAGAAACAAGCTTGATGTTGGGCTGGTGGACAATCTTGGCATGACACTCAATTCTATTAATCAAGTGTTGGAAGAAGCAGAGAAAATGCAAAACCAAAGCACATGCGTAAAGAAGTGGCTTGATGATCTTGAACATGTTGTGTATGAGGCAGATCAACTTTTGGATGAGATTGTTACTGATGCACAAGCGAGTAAGGTGAAAGCTGAATCTGGACCTTTTCCGAGCTTTCTTGCTCCTTCCATGTCCCAAGCATTAAAATAATTAATCAACAACAAAGAAAAGATTAACAAGTAAACTAAGGCCAAAGATAAATGCAAAAGAGTCAGAAACAGAAAATAACCGAAGTAATAACATACCTTATCTGTGTTGCTCCTTCAAGTTCTTTGTCCCAAGCATTAAATTATATAATCAACAACAAATAAAAAATTAATTAGTAAAAAAGGCCAAAGAAAAATCAATAACAGAAACTAAGTAGCATACAAAACTTAGAAAGCATTAGTATCAATAAATCAGGTGCAGTAGAGTCAATAACAGAACTGAACAAACTCAAACACTAGTTTGAAACAAAAGAAAATGTTAAAAACAGACCCCCTAAAAAACATTATCCCTCAAAACATAACTTAATACTCAGATCAACCCTAATACTCAAATAAATCCTAAAACATAAAAACAGAAACCCTAAAAACATAAACCCTCAAAATGAAAACCTAAACTGAATGCAAAAAACCATAGTATTTTCGTAACCCAAAAAACCCAAATCACAGCAGCAACGATTTCTAAAACGAAAATTGTTAAAACGAAAACCCTTAAAACGTAACCCTAAAACGAAACCCATTAAGCACAAAAAATGAAAAACCCCTAAAATTAAACAAATATTTGAGGAGAAACACAGATCTGAAGGACCACATAAAAACCTACAACAACAACAACAGCAGATTCTTCATTATCTAGTTTAAAGAAACAAAATCTAGTGCTAAAAATGGAACCCAAACAAACTTTAAACAAGGATTTGAAGAAGTTAGAGGAAAATAAAATAGAAGATAGAGGGTTGCGTAGTGTCTGTTACGAAGGCTAACCAGAGTGAGAGGTATGTTTATGTTGCGTCCTGCGCCATCGAAGATGAGTACAAGATCGATGAAGATGAGTACAAGATCGATGAAGATGAAGGAGCACTGTTGAGGTGATCGTGGTATTGGGAGGGAGCGGCGCTGCTAGGGTTTTTTTTTCCAGTGTTTCACGATTGAGAGAGAAGTGTTTTGTGAGAGTGAGACTGAGAGTGAAGTGTTTTGTGAGTGGTGAATTTGTTAAGTGATTCTCACCAAACGACGGCGTTTTACGAAATTATATTAAAATAATAATATATTGTTACTGGTCGGTCGGGTCCGGGCACCGATGGATCACGTTACACTCACCCGCATCCGACCGCAACAGCCCAAACAAGCCCATTTGATTCAAATGCTTACCCGCTAAACCGCACAGACCCGACCGACCAACATTTTTGATTTTCGGTTTTTCCGGGTACGGTCGGGTTCGCTGAAACTGTCCACCCCTAGTTTAGGATATGCAACAATGTGCAACGTGATATGTTTTCGAGACTAAAATATTTGCAAATGTTATCATTCCATTGTTGCAATCTCTTGAATTGCACGGATGTGAATTCTGCTCTCGATTGCCACCACTTGGGCAGCTCCCTTCTCTCAAGGAGCTTTCTATTTCATCATGTGATCGAATAGAGACCATCGATGAAGAGTTTTACGGCAAAAATTCATCAAATGTTCCATTCATGTCCCTTGAAATTTTGGGATTTAATGACATGCCCAATTGGAATAAATGGTTATGTCCTAGAGGTTTCCCTTCTCTTAAAGAACTTTTTATAACAGATTGCCCAAAATTGATAAGAGCCATGCCCCAACACCTTCCTTCTTTGAAAAGATTGGTGATTTTTGGTTGCCAAGAATTGGAGGCTTCAATTCCTGCTAATATCAAAGAGCCAGAGCTTAGCGAATGTGAAAACATTCTGCTAGACTTTATTAAGGGCTACTGCATCAGAAGCAGCATCTCAACTTCTGTTGGGGGGTTAATGTCATGGCATCTCTCGTAGCATCACTGTGTGTTTCTGTTATGTCAGTTAATTCGGTTGCTGCTGCTATAGCCTAATCTGTTTGGTGCAGTTTCATTAGTTAGTTATTATATTAGAACTGTCGTAACAACATTTAATTGGTTATGGGTAGTTATGAGCTAGTTTATAAAGCTCTATTTTAGGTGGCTCTTTATGCATATCATCACTATCACAATTCAGACGATAAAGGGAAACACTTGTGAGAGAAGAAGGTGGGAAACACTTTGGAAGATTGGGTTCATATATAGAATTGGGATATGCTTTGAACATATCTTGCAGCTGTACTTTTGATCAAGAATAGTGAAGATTCTGCTCAGATCTTGTCCCTCTGAGTTGGAGATTAATCTCTACCCTCTCTTTCTTTATGCTGTTATATTGTATTTTCTGTTTTACATCATAGGATGCGAGCTAGTGCTATAGCACTTCACTCTGATAGCATTCTGCAATTGTGTTTTCTATGTTTTGTTGGTTTCAGGTTCTTGGTAACACCTTATGGTGACATTGGGTCCTAAAATATAGAAATCTCTCAACACATTCTTCATTGTATATAAAAGATACAATTTTCTCAAAAAATAAAAGAATAAAAAACACAAAGCTAAACTTCATTTTACTTGACCAAATACTTATATAATAATAAAAAAAAACTTTTTAAAGATTCTTCATATTTATTTATTTTTGAAGACACTCAAAAATAGTATAATATGTTGTTCTATTTCACATGACAGAAGAATACATTGTCATCTTGCAGAGAGCATTAAAATACTTGTTTTCTTTGTTGGTTAGAAACAAAAGACTTATATATGTTGGTGATATTTTCATGAATCTTATTAAAATTCTATCATTACAAAATCCCTGTCAATTAAGAATCATGCCAAATAAAAAGCTTATGGGAATTTCTCGGAATGTGAAGCAGTAAAAGCAGAATAATAAAGTATTACATATTGCAATATATAAGATGACTTTATATGTTGGAATTGGGACACTTGCTCAGCCGTCCCTATTGTTTAATAAGAAAGTTACTGTTGTGCATTATGTTATGGAATCACTAAAACAACTCACAAATAAACCAAAGTAGTGATAACAAATCAGTATATCAGTATATATTAATATAATGTAAAGTTAAGCAATTGGCTTTTCGTTTGGTTTTTTGATCACTGGCCCTCCATGTTGCCCAAAAATCTGTCAAACATTGAACAAATAAAAACACAAGTGATTATTTTTGTCTATAAACAGTTCTTTTGCATTTTGTTTAAGTGAAGAACACATTAGTACCATCTTGCATGCGACCTTTTCTTCACAGCCCTTAGTTGAAAATCAGAAAACAAATCATGGCGGAGTTGGTTGGTGAGGCATTTCTTTCATCTCTCTTTCAAGGGACTCTTGAGAAGTTGGCTTCAAGAGATTTCAGAAACCGCTTCCGCAAAGGAAATGGATTGATGAAAAAACTTGAAATCACACTGAGTACTATCAGTCCGATACTGGATGAAGCTGATGGCCTCCTTGTTGTGGGAACTGGCCATTCTTTTGATTTTCAATATGGATTCTGGTTGTAATTTATATTTTTGTGTTTTTGGATTTAAAAAGATGAATAATGGGGAAAGGGAGTGAAAAATTTTGTGGGTTTTGGGATGGGGAGTTTAGGAACAGTTTAAGACTAACGAGAAGAATGAATTGATTTTTGAATTCGTGAAGAAGATGGTGTTTAGGTTAGGGGCGCCACCTTGGTCTAATCCAAGACAAGGATAAGCCTATGAGTGTGAGGATCACCACAAGAAAATGAATTCTTGATAAGATTGAATAAACTGGTCCAATCCAGAACCAAAGAGTATGAACTCAAAATCTTTGATAAAGTCTTTTTCCCTTTTCATTGACACTTATACTCCCTATTTATAATAAGGGAGGTTCTTGCTAATACAAGGAAAAAATAAACGGTATTCAACAATTACAAGAATACTAGACAAAACAATTTAAGAAAACATCCTATTTAATTTGGCATTGAATGCACAATTAATGATTAGGATCTTCTATTTCCTTTTTTGCTCTAATTGTCTTGATGTGCCATAAATGTCTTGAATCTTGTAATATTTTCTCCTCTTATTGTCTTTCTTGATTAGCAAGTTTGCTTGGTTAGCAAGTTTGCCTTTCTTGATTAGCAAGTTGCTTGATTAGTAAGTCTGTTGACTCCATCAACTCACAAAAATATGTTTCACACATAGACCACTTGAAGTGGATTAAACACACTAAAAAAATTAACTTAAAAATGAAATAACTTAGTGCCTTGGTCCCAAATAAATCAATTGGTCACATGCACTTTTTATTGAATAAAAATGAAATAGCTTTGGGGCCTTTGTCATGCAAATTGCGCCTCCTCCATAGCTTGTATGACAAGCATGGTTTTCGGTGCAATTACATTGTTGCCTTCTTTTGCAATAGCCTTAGTCATTAATTGGACTAAGCTTTCTTGGACTTTCTTTGATCTTGCCCTAGTCATCGGACCTCCTAAGCTTTGAATGGCATCTTGGTGCTTCATGTCCTCATCATTCCCTCCCTCTTGAGAAGAATTCGACCTCGAATTGAAATCTTCATCACCTACATCAAAAGGAGACAAGTCAGCAACATTGAAAGTGGCACTAACATCATACTCACCGGGAAGGTCAACTTTATAAGCATTATCATTGACTTTGGCAATCACTTGAAATGGGTCATCCCCCCGAGGCATTAACTTTGATTTCCTGTGTGATGGAAACCTTTCTTTCCTCATATGAATCCAAACCCAATCTCCGGGTTCAAAAGTAACCTGTTTACGCCCTTTGTTGGCACTTTTGGCATAACTTTCATTTTTCTTTTCAATTTGCAATTTGATTTTCTCATGCAAACCTTTGACAAATTCAGCTTTGGCTTTGCCATCCTTATGCTTCAAGAGAGATGTGTTAGGTAAAGGTAAAAGATCAAGAGGAGTTAAAGGATTATAACCATACACAATCTCAAATGGGGAGTGATTTGTGGTACTATGGACAGCCCTATTATAAGCAAACTCAACATGTGGCAGCCATGTTTCCCACATTTTCAAATTCTTTGACAGCACGGCCCTTAAAAGGGTAGAGAGAGTTCGGTTTACTACCTCAGTTTGCCCATCAGTTTGGGGATGACAAATTGTAGAGAATAGTAACTTAGTTCCCACCTTACCCCACAAAGTTCTCCAGAAGTGGCTTAGAAATTTACTGTCTCGGTCGGACACTATGCTTTTTGGTAGGCCATGTAGGCGTACCACTTCTTTGAAAAACAAATCAGCAATGTGGCAGGCATCATCCACCTTTTTGCATGGAATGAAATGTGCCATCTTTGAGAACCTGTCGACAACAACAAAAATAGAATCTTTCCCGTTCTTTGTTCTAGGTAACCCTAAGACAAAGTCCATTGAAAGGTCAATCCAGGGATATTCAGGAACAAGTAGTGGGGTATACAATCCATGGGGCATAACTTTGGATTTGGCCTTTTTGCAAACAATGCATCTTTCACAATATTTTTGCACATAAACTTTCATGTGAGGCCAATAAAAATGTTCTTTCAAAAATTCCAAAGTTTTAAGAACACCAAAATGTCCCATTAATCCCCCCTCATGCGCCTCTTTAACTAAGAGTTCTCTAATGGATCCTTTTGGCACGCACAACCTTTTTTCTTTAAATAAATAATCATTGTGCCTAAAAAATCCATTATGAGTAGCATGCACACATTCAACATATTTAACTGAAAAATCAAGATCATGCTCATACAAATCCTTAATGTGCTCAAGACCAAAAATTTTAGTTTCAAGGGTAGAGAGTAATGCGTACCTCCTTGAAAGTGCATCAGCCACAATATTGGCTTTACCCTTCTTATGCTTAATCACATAAGGAAATTGTTCCAAAAATTCAACCCATTTGGCATGCCTCTTGTTCAACTTACCTTGTCCTTTCAGGTACTTCAGGGACTCATGATCACTATGAATGACAAATTCTTTTGGCAGCAAGTAATGTTGCCATGTTTGCAATGCTCTTACTAATGCATACAATTCTTTATCATAAGTTGAGAAGTTTAGGGCAGCCCCTTTTAATTTTTCACTAAAATAAGCAATTGGGTGTCCTTCTTGCATCAAAACAGCCCCAATTCCAACATTGGAAGCATCACACTCAACTTCAAAAGATTTTGAAAAGTTAGGCAATGCTAGAATTGGTGCTTGGGTGAGCTTTTCTTTAAGGTTAGAAAAAGCTTTTTCTTGTTTCTCACCCCATTTAAAACCAACTTCTTTTTTAACAATTTCATTAAGAGGAGCCGCAATAGTACTAAAGTCCTTGACAAACCTCCTATAGAAACTTGCTAAACCATGAAAGCTTCTTACCTCAGTTGTACTTTTGGGAGTTGGCCACTCTTGGATTGCCTTCACCTTTGCTTCGTCCACATGTACTCCATGAGAGCTTATGACAAAACCTAGAAAAATAACTTGATCCGTGCAAAATACACATTTTTCCAAGTTTGCGTACAAACTTTCTTTTCTTAACACATTTAAAACAGTCTTTAGGTGAGTGCAATGGTCCTCTAAATTTTTGCTATATATCAAGATATCATCAAAATATACAACAAATTTTCCCAAAAATTCCCTCAAAACATGGTTCATTAATCTCATAAAAGTGCTGGGTGCATTAGTTAATCCAAAAGGCATAACTAACCATTCATATAAACCATATTTAGTTTTGAAAGCAGTTTTCCATTCATCCCCTTCCCTAATCCTAATTTGATGGTACCCACTTTTCAAATCAATTTTGGTAAATAAGCATGCACCAAACAGTTCATCAAGCAAGTCATCTAACCTAGGTATTGGATGCCTATACTTAACAGTGATATTATTAACAGCCCTACAATCAGTGCACATTCTCCAACTACCATCTTTCTTAGGAACTAAAATAACAGGGACAGCACATGGACTTAAACTTTCTCTTACCCAACCTTTACTTACCAATTTAGTCACTTGCTTTTGTATCTCTTGCGTTTGTTGCGGATTGCTCCGGTAGGCTGGTCTATTAGGCAATGAGGCCCCTGGGATGAGATCAATGTGGTGTTCAATCCCTCTCAAAGGTGGCAGCCCACTTGGTACATCCTTAGGAAACAATTCCTCAAATTCCTGCAAAAGAGAACTTATGCAATTTGGCAATTCTTGGGTGTTAGGTAAATTTTCTAGCAAGGCCACCTCTTGGCTAAAAAGCAAATATAGGGGCTGATTTGCAAAAATAGCATTTTTAACCTCCCCTTTTGTCGCCATCAAACTTTCTTTCTTTTTTTCATCAATCTTTTTTTTGTCACTCTTTTTTCTCTCTTTTTCTTTGGCGATCTTTTCTTCTTTTTCTTTTTCACATTTTTCTCTCAATTCTTTTTGATCAGCTCTCACCTCACTTGGAGTCAAAGGAGCCAATACAATTCGTTTTTCATGATGGACCAATGAATACTTGTTGGTACGCCCATCATGAATGGCCCCTTTGTCAAATTGCCAAGGTCTTCCCAACAAGACATGACTAGCTTCCATGGGAACTACATCACAAACAGCCACATCCTCATATTTACCAATTGAAAAAGAAATTTCTACTAGCTTATCTACAATCATTTCAATATCATTGACAAGCCATTGAAGCTTATATGGTTTGGGATGTGGTTTAGTTTCTAGTTGGAGTTTAGAAACTAACCTTGTGCTAGCAACATTGGTACAACTTCCACCATCAATAATAAGGGAACATACCTTGCCTTGTATGAGACACCTTGAGTGAAATATGTTCTCCCTTTGAGTAGTATCTTCCTCCTTTACCACGGCTTCCAACAACCTTTTCATCATAAGTAACTCTCCACTAGGCATTTGGGTTTCCTCCTCATCAAAATCCCCTTCATACTCTTCAGTCCCCTCATCCTCCTCCTCATTCTCCTCTACAAGCATAAGTTTTTTGGTAGGACATTGAGATGCAATGTGTCCTAAACCTTGGCACTTGAAACACTTAACAACCCGGTTAGTTGAAACAATTTGAGAAGGACTAGTTGTAGTGTTTTTACCTTTTGGATCAGCCATGGTTTCTTTGGATGATGAAGTACCTTCATTCTTAACATTGCTCTTCCAATTTTGAGGATTGGAAGTAGTAGTGCTCCTTCTTATTTGTGCTTTCCTCTTAAGTTGTTGTTCTACCTTTGTTGCTTGATGAACTAAATTGTCTAGTTGGGCATAATGTTGTAGTTCCACTATGTCACTTATATCACGATTTAGACCGTGCAAGAATCTGGCCATGGTTGCTTCTTCATCTTCCACCATATCTGCTCTAATTTTCGCCACCTCCATCTCCTTGTAGTACTCATCAACACTTTTGTTGCCTTGGGTGAGCCTCTGCAATTTGTTGTGCAACTCTCTGTTGTAGTACGATGGAATGAATCTCCTCCTCATGAGCCTCTTCATCTCCTCCCAAGTGGCAATGGCTGGCTCATGGTACCTTCTCCTCTCCTTTGTCAATTGATCCCACCACACCAAAGCGTAATCTGTAAATTCAATGGAAGCAACCTGCACTTTTTGAAGATCAATGTAATTGTTACAGGAAAAAATTTGTTCAATCTTAGTTTCCCATTCCAAATACACATCCGCATCATTTTTCCCAACAAACTGTGGTACTTTTATTTTTATACCACCCAACCTATCTCCTCTATGCTCTTCATGCCTTCCTCTCCCCTGAGCCTCCTTGTCACCATTATTTTGTCTGTTTTCTAATTGAGCAATTCTTTCATGTATACCTTCAACTTCCTGTTTCAAAAGTTCTTTCATTTTTGCCGTGAGGGCTTCTAGTAGTTATTGATTTTGAGGATCCATAACTCTTATCGGTTCTTTAAAGAAACCAGCAAATGATCAAAACAAAGAAAAAACAATTTCAAATAATAATCGACACACACAAAAAGCTTGGAATTGCAAGGAAAAGTCTTGAAAACAAGGTTTGTTGGTTAGAATAAGGAAGAGTAGAATTTCAGGGTATAGGGTTTTTTTTTTTTGGTAGGCAAATCTCAATGTATAGTAGTAACTAGTAAAGAAAAAAAAAACAACCAGAATTTTTTTTTTGATTTTCTTTTTTTGATTTTTTTGATTTTTATTTTTTTTTTTTAAAAAACTCAAAAGCAATAGAGATGTAAACAAAACCTGAAATTGGTTGAACAAATTAGAACCTTGCTCTGATTACCACATGATGGCCTCGTTGTTGTGGAAACTGACCATTCTTTTGATTTTCAATATGGATTCTGGTTGTGTTAGCCTGTAATTTCGACAGGCTTCATTAAAGATGGTCAACATGGCTTGATTTATATTTATTTCACAAAGACCATATTATTTCGACAAAGAAAATGGTCATGCGCAAGGTAAACTCGACAAGTTTCCAGGGAAGCAAAAGCAAGAGAGAGGAAAATCGACACAGGCTTTCGACAGACAGAAATCAGGGCAGTTATGCGTTGAAGACTAGCAGTTGGTCGAAGCGTGACGGAGCAGTTTCGGTCGAAAGTAGGAGCGGTTACTTGGCCGAAAGTAGGAGCAGTTACTTTTTTTCAAATTGTTAGGCAGTTACCTAGTTCGAATTTTCCCCCCTTTTTCCCTTGTATAAATAACTGTTTCTGAGAAGAAACAAGGGTCGCGAAAATCACAATACACACCCGATTCCTGAAACTCTAACTTCCAAGCCAGAGCGAAAAACGAGTGGAAGAATCCCTGTATGTGATCGTGTACCATTTTTATGATTCAATGCAATTTGTTCTTCTTTTCTTTACAATTCCTGCACCATTTACTGCTTCTTTTCTTTTCAATTCTGTTAATCATTTGCAAATCGTCCCCTTTTCTACATTTTCTGAAACAAAAACTTTTGCAATTCAAAGGCAATTGCTTTGAGATTTTTCTAGTTTGATCTCACAAACCTTCTAATAAAACTAGTGATTGTTTGCTAAAAACACCAGCAAACAAATTGGCACGCCCAGTGGGACGTTGCCTTTGATTTTGTTCATTCTCGTACTCTCTTATTTGTGTTCGCTGTTGTATGCACTTAAGAAGTGGTAAAATGGTTCGTTCTGGTACGAATAATGCATCTAGTTCCAACCCTGTGGTTTCACAAGGGCAAGGAACAACAATGGATTCTGCAAACATTAGCGCAGGACCATCATCGTCGATAGCCGTTCCTTCATTATCAATGACTAATGTTGGTTCAACGCAGTCAGAAATGGCATCTCTGCCTATGTCTTTGCCGTTAAGTGCAGGGCTTCATAGCCCTTACATGGCAATGGGAAACGGTTTAGACCCACGTTTGAATAACGTGCATCTACCCCCATTTCCTCTGGGAATGTATGGCATGCCTACTGGAATGCCACATATTTCGACCCTTTCCCCTACACATGTCTCTTCTGAGAGCGTATTTGGTCGAAATCCCCCAGCATTAACCAATACGTCTTTGTTGGCCTTAAGACAGCAAGTAGACGAGAGTAATCACGATATGGTTAATATGCTTACCCAACAAATTGGTACAGTTTTCAATCCATTGATTCAAAATACTAATAACAGTTACCAAATGTTGGCAAATCAGATGAGTAGGATTGCAGACTTTTTTGGGGTTCCAGCGGTTAATAATAGGCACGTTCCTATTATTGCGGGTAATGCGTCGCCAGTTAACCCCCAAGAAGCAGTTGCAGTCGAAGCGTCGACAGTTGTAGGCGAACTACAAGGGACGGTAAACCACGTCCCTGAAGTAGTTGTGGTAAATAGACACCAGAACGCTGATGAAGTTGTTCGACAAATGCAACAACACAATGCTGGCGCAGAGAACAATATAGCTACTTTAGTCGAAACTATTTTGGCGCAAAATGGCCTTAACATAGGTCTACAAAGGCCTAACTTCGTATCACCGTTATGTGAATATGTATTACAAACTGAGTTACCAAGGGGATGGAAAGTTCCCAAGTTTACTAAGTTTGGTGGTGATACAAATGAGTCCACAGTCGAACACATTGCTCGTTTCTTGACTGAGGCTGGGGACTTAGCACAAAATGAAAATTTGAAGATGAAATGCTTTCCAAATTCTCTAACTAAAAATGCTTTCACTTGGTTCACGACCTTACCCCCTGGTTCTATGTACACATGGGGGCAATTAGAAAAGGCATTCCATGCACAGTTTTACATGGGCCAGTCGAAGATTAGTCTTAAAGAATTGGCTAGTGTTCGGCGCAAAATGCCTGAAACTATTGATGATTACTTAAACAGATTCAGGCTGTTGAAATCTCGTTGCTTCACACAAGTCCCTGAACATGAGCTTGTCGAAATGGCTGCTGGTGGCCTTGATTACTCAATTAGAAAGAAATTAGACACATCTCATTTGCGAGATATGGCTCATTTGGCTGATAGAGTTCGACAAGTTGAAAGGCTTAGAGAGGAAAAATCTAGAGCGAATAGGTATCATAAAAAAGAAAAAGTGGCATATGTCGAAGAAGAATTTGACGTTACATATAGTAATGTCGAAGAGGAGGAGATAGACGTGGCTGAACTTAAGCCTGGTCCTCCTTATACCTGTAAATTATTAAGGCCTGCGAATGGGAATAACCCTGTAGAGCCTAAGAATGATAGATTTATGCCTAAGACTTATACTTTTGATGTTACTAAATGTGATGAAATTTTTGATCTTTTAGTAACTGATGGTCAAATATTAGTGCCTAAAGGCCTTAAAATACCAACTCTTGACCAAAGAAAGAAAAAGGGTTATTGTAAGTTCCATAATTTTTTGGGGCATAACACTGACCGATGTGTGCTCTTCAGGGATATTGTGCAAAAAGCAATTGACGAAGGAAAACTCAAATTTGCTGATAAGAAAATGAAAGCTCCTATGCAGATTGATGTTGATCCATTGCCTAAGGCTGAAGCTATGTACTCTGAACCTGTCGAAGCTGATGTAGGAATGGTGGATGCTCAAATGGCAGACCCTCCTAAGTGTGTCAAGACTGCCACCGAGAAATTAAAAGGTTTTATGTATGCTGAAGGTAAGAAACAGGAAGTGACCCTAAAAGATTATGATGGGAAGATACATGCTGTGTATCCAAAGGCTGAGGAAGAGTTGATAGATTTCCTCAATCGGTGTAAGTGGAATAACTCTGAAGTTATGCTTTGCCCAAGGTGTAGTGCTGTCTTCGATAAAGAAGCAGCTAAAGCTGTCGAAGGTTATCAGGATCAACAACAACGCAAAAGAAAATGGCTTGATAACAGGCCAAAATTTGACTTTGCAAAAGGAGATCTTCCTGGCTATGAGGCTAATGTGTCAGCAAAGCCTTCAACAAGTAAACAAGAAATTGCTAAGGAGAAGTCCTCAGCAACAGGGTATTTGAAGCTGTCAACAGGTAAATCCTTTGTCCCAAGTGCTAGTGCTCCTGTCGAAGCGTGGGTACCCAATAATCAACGTGCTAAAGCTGTTAAGCCAGGTACTGATGCTATTAAGTTTAATTATAAAAATAACTATAAGGGTAAGAACCCTATGACTAGAACACAGTGGCGTCGTTACCAAAGACAGCAGAAGAAGAAGGCACACTTTGACATTAACCAGGTTCCAAGTCATTTGGCTAATAATCAAGTTCCACGCAGCATGATAGTGGCAAAGAGTGAGGTTCCCAAAGCTGAAGTTGCCACAAAGAGGAATGCTGATGCTGCTAGTCATGTGTGTGCAGCGAATAAGGCCAAAGGCAAGGCTGTGGTAACAGAAAAGCCAAGAAGGCCTGCTCTTGAAAGAATATTTCCTCCATTGTCAACAGTGAAAGAAAGAAATGCTGATTTCGACATGGATGAAGACATGGAGTCTGATTTCAATAATTCTGAAGATGACCTCGACGTTGTTTGCAATGTGGTATCAATACTGCCTCTTGAGTACGATGTTATCACGGTACCAAATGACGTTGAAGAAGATTTCACAGAGGACATGGCTCATCATAAGCCAATGTGTTACTATGTGATGAACGATGGTTGTGTCGAAGACCAAATGGCTACCTTCGAGAAGCCAGATATGAGTATGCAAAACCACTTGAAACCCCTGTATGTCCAAGCCAAGGTCAATGGTGTTGGAATTAACAAAGTGTTAGTGGATGGTGGAGCTGCAGTGAATTTGATGCCGCATGGTCTTTTGAAGAAGATTGGTAAGTTCGATACTGACCTCAGGCCACATAACATTGTCTTAAGCAACTATGAAGGCAAAACTGGCCACTCTTTGGGGGCCATTGAGGTGGACTTAATTGTTGGTTCCATAAAGAGGACTACATTGTTCTTAGTGATAGCCTCTAAAGCGAATTTTAATTTACTCCTTGGTAGAGAGTGGATCCATGGAGTTGGTGCTGTCCCTTCAACTTTGCATCAACGTTTAGTAATGTGGAAGGAAGATGGTTTGGTAGAGTATGTTGAAGCCGATCAGAGCTACTTCCGTGCTGATGTGAACCAAGTTACCAAGGAAAATTTTGAGAAACAAATGGTGAAGATTGCGCCATGTTCATCTTCTAATGAGGCATATGTTCCTGCGGATAATGTTTTTGCCTCAGTTCATCTTGACCCAAATTATGGTTTTGTTTGGGAAAGAGAAATAATGGGAGATGATAGTGTCTATCCTGATGGTGTTTTTCGACCAACGGGGTGGAACACTGGTTCTTGAAAGTGTTCTTATGACAGTGCCCAATGCATGGGACAAAATTACGGCTTATATGGCCGAAAACAAGTTTAAAGCGGCTATGGAGGCCGAAATTATTCAGCAAACAATGGCTGTCGAAGCCAGTGAGTTACATGAAGAAAATGGCATAGTCATAGATGAAAGACTTGATTGTATCTATGATAATGATCCATTAGGTTTTGAAAAGGATCCTAGAGATTTGACAAAGCATATGCAAGCTCAAGACACGTTAGAAGAAGTTGATTTGGGAAATGGCTCAATAAAAAGGCCAACTTATATTAGTGCAAATATTGATGTTTCTCTAAAAGCCCAAGTCATTACATTGCTAAGGGAGTTCAAAGACTGTTTTGCTTGGGATTACGACGAGATGCCCGGGTTAAGTCGAGAAGTAGTGGAAATGCAATTACCAATTCGACCAGGGAAGAAACCAGTGAAGCAAGTGCCAAGAAGATTTGCTCCTCAAGTGTTGGCTAAGATCAAAGAGGAAATCGAAAGGCTATTCAGAAACAAATTCATCAGAACTGCCAGGTATGTCGAATGGTTAGCCAATATAGTTCCTGTAATAAAGAAAAATGGGACTCTTAGAGTTTGCATAGATTTTAGGGATTTAAATAATGCATCTCCCAAGGATGAATACGCAATGCCTGTGGCAGAAATGCTAATAGATTCAGCAGCAGGATTTGATTATCTTAGTATGCTCGATGGTTATTCTGGGTATAATCAAATCTTCATTGCTGAAGAGGATGTGGCGAAAACTGCTTTTAGATGTCCAGGGGCATTGGGTGTTTATGAATGGGTAGTAATGCCCTTTGGCTTAAAGAATGCTGGTGCTACATATCAGAGGGCCATGAATTCTATGTTTCATGATTTTATTGATGATTTTATGCAAGTATACATAGATGATGTGGTGGTTAAATCTTCCTCAGAAAGTGGTCATTTAGACCATCTTCGCCGTTCTTTTGAAAGAATGAAGAAATATGGATTGAAATTAAATCCATTAAAATGTGCCTTTTGTGTACGTGCAGGTGATTTCTTGGGTTTTATAGTGCACAAAAAAGGCATTGAAATCAATCAAAATAAGACTAAGGCAATTATGGAAACGAAGGCCCCTTCGACCAAAAAGGAGCTTCAGTCGTTGCTGGGAAAAATCAATTTCCTACGAAGATTTATATCGAATCTAAGTGGCAAAACACAAGTTTTTTCGCCATTATTAAGACTGAAGAAGGAAGAAGAGTTCAAATGGGAACCAATGCATCAAGCAGCCTTCGACGAAATCAAGTCTTATTTGATGAAACCACCAATTTTGTCGCCTGTTGTTAAACACAAAGTGCTCAAATTGTATATAGCAGCTTCTGATAGAACAATAGGTAGCATGTTAGCACAAGAGGATGATAGTGGTGTCGAAAGAGCCATTTATTACCTCAGTAGGGTCCTCAATGATGCCGAAACGAGGTACACTCCTATAGAAAAGTTGTGCCTTTATTTGTATTTCTCGTGTACAAAGTTAAAGCAATATATAAAACCAGCTGATGTTTCTGTTTATTCGCATTTTGATGTTATTAAGCATATGTTGTCGAAACCAATAATGCATAGCCGAATTGGTAAATGGGCTTTGGCTTTGTCAGAATACAACTTAACTTATCAACCTCTAAAATCAATTAAAGGACAAGTGGTTGCTGATTTTATAGTAGACCATTCTGTTGTTGAAGAAACATTAAGTTTTGTAGACGTATATCCTTGGAGGTTGTATTTTGATGGCTCAAGCCATAAACATGGAGTTGGGATTGGTATTTTAATAATATCTCCTACTAACATTCCAACAAAGTATAAGTTTAAGATTCGAGATGTTTGCTCCAATAATGAAGCTGAGTATGAGGCTTTAATAGTAGGCCTTGAAATTTTACTTGAGCTGGGGGCAAGTCACGTCGAAATAAAAGGTGACTCTAAGTTGGTTGTCAAACAATTGACAAGAGAGTACAAATGCATTAAAGAGCACCTTATCAGATACTTTGTTGTTGCCAATGCTTTGTTAAAAAGATTTGAGTCTGTTCACTTAGAACATTTACCACGAATTGATAATCAAGTGGCAAATGAATTGGCACAAATCGCTTCAGGCTATAAAGTTTCAAAGCGAAGCCTAGAGGAGTTAATTGAAATAAAGGATAAAATCATTTCTAATGACTATTCTTCGTCACTATTGTCAACACCAACAACTGGGGGGGCAACAGATACAAATGCAAACGAGGAACTAGCTGTTGTCGAAAAACGTCAATTTTTTGGTGACTTTGACTTAGCAGAAATTCTTGCTCTTGACAATATGACCAATAATGATTGGCGAGGGCCTATTGCGGAATATTTGCAAAATCCCACAAGAAATACCAATAAAAAGGTAAAATACAGAGCTTTGAGCTATGTGATAATTGGAAACGAATTGTTTAAAAAGACTCCTGAAGGAGTACTATTAAAATGTCTTAGTGAAAATGAGGCATATTTAGCAGTTTCCGATACACATAGTGGAGCGTGTGGTTCACACCAAGTAGGCCAGAAAATGAAGTGGTTATTATTTCGACAAGGAATGTATTGGCCAACTATGCTGAAAGATTGCATAGAATTTGCTAAGGGATGCCAAGAGTGTCAAAAGCATGCTAGGATACAACATGTACCTGCAAATGAATTGCATGCCATAGTCAAACCTTGGCCATTTAGAGGTTGGGCTCTAGATGTGATTGGAGAGATAAAGCCAACTTCGTCGAAGGGCCATAGATATATCCTTGTGGGAATTGATTACTTCACCAAATGGGTTGAAGCTATACCTTTAGCCAATGTTGATCAGGAAGCAGTGATAAGGTTTATTCAAAATCATATCATTTATAGGTTTGGAATTCCAGAAACCATTACTACAGATCAGGGATCAGTTTTTACTGGTAGAAAAATGGTAGAGTTTGCTTCCGAAATTGGTTTTAAGTTATTAACTTCGACACCATATTATGCGCAAGCCAATGGACAAGTAGAAGCTGCCAATAAAGTTATTATTAATTTGATTAAAAAGCATGTTGGGCAGAAACCCAAGAATTGGCATAATACCCTTGATCAAGCGTTATGGGCTTGTCGAAATTCACCTAAAGAATCTATCAACACTACTCCTTATAGGCTAACATTTGGACACGATGCAGTGTTGCCTGTTGAAATTTGTCTACAATCAACAAGAATTCAAAGACAGTGGGAGATTCCCTCTGATTATTATTGGAATATGATGCTTGATGAATTGGTTGATTTAGACGAAGAAAGGTTATTAGCTTTAGATACGCTTATTCGACAGAAAGAGAGGGTAGCTAAAACTTATAACAAAAAGGTTAAGTCTAAAGCCTTTAATTCAGGTGATCTAGTGTGGAAGGTCCTATTGCCTATGGATAAAAAAGATAGAGTCTTTGGTAAATGGTCCCCAAGTTGGGAAGGACCATTTAAAATTTTACAAGTTTATTCAAACGGCGCATATGAGGTCGAAGAGATTGGCGCTGATGAAAGGATTTTGCGTATAAATGGTAAATACTTGAAAAAGTATAAGCCAACGTTGCACGAAGTTAAAATAACGCTGGAATAAATATAAAGAAAGCGTAAAAACATGGCATTTAAGTTGCCAAAACATTGTCGAAAGCACGGAATAAGAAATTGCCCAAGAATAAAATGGAAGAAATTTCATTATAATGTTGCCAAGTTACATGTGCCAAGATAGGCATTCGTGAGTTACATAGTGCCGAAAAGGTAAATAAACTAGGCATAAAATGAACGCTGAATTGCAGTTGGTCTTTTAAGACCAAGTAACTTCTCTTTTGGGTGGTCTTCTTCGACCACGTTGTCGTTTCCCGTCGTTCAGGGGGTCATTCTTTCGTCTGCGCGTTAGGCTTGTAAGTCTTTCAACAGGGCGTTTCCTTGTTTGGTAAACCTCAGGAAGCCCTTCAGAGAGAAGATATTGACGCCCCAAGGAAGACAGTCATCATCAAGGCAAAACACCTGATGAATCTTCCTGCTCCCACTTTGAGTCTTCCGCATAAACCCAGAAAGTTGCAAAATCAAGTGACATGAAGAAAAAAGGAGTAAAGCCATAATACGCAGAGATCAAAAACCATCACTTTGAACCTTCAGGCAACCTCACCGCGATTATGAGGGATGAGATTACGCGGAAGACTCAAAGCAAAGGGAATGATCTTGGAACGGGAAAGGCAAAAGAAGAAAATTATGGAGTGGTAAAGATGAGAAACAAAATTCTTCTATTTATAAGGAGAAGTATGAGAGAACGTCAGTTGGTTACGAGTTTGGCGTTCCGAGAAGTGAGGCATCACTTTAATTACGGCGTTATTAACGTAACAGAAAATGTTGGAACCATTCAAAGGTAGAACAGAGAATCGGTAAACATGGTCAAAGGCCGAAACTACAGGCTGTTCAAGTTCAAGGTTTGAATATGGAAACAACACTTAACAGTGGTGACATCAGGTATACAGCTATTTTACTCAAGTGCAAAGTTATTTCGATGGTGAATTCAAAAAATGTCTTTCTCTTCTTCCTCCTCAAGTTCAGTCGAAAAAGACATTTTTGGGGGGCAATTTGTTAGCCTGTAATTTCGACAGGCTTCATTAAAGATGGTCAACATGGCTTGATTTATATTTATTTCACAAAGACCATATTATTTCGACAAAGAAAATGGTCATGCGCAAGGTAAACTCGACAAGTTTCCAGGGAAGCAAAAGCAAGAGAGAGGAAAATCGACACAGGCTTTCGACAGACAGAAATCAGGGCAGTTATGCGTTGAAGACTAGCAGTTGGTCGAAGCGTGACGGAGCAGTTTCGGTCGAAAGTAGGAGCGGTTACTTGGCCGAAAGTAGGAGCAGTTACTTTTTTTCAAATTGTTAGGCAGTTACCTAGTTCGAATTTTCCCCCCTTTTTCCCTTGTATAAATAACTGTTTCTGAGAAGAAACAAGGGTCGCGAAAATCACAATACACACCCGATTCCTGAAACTCTAACTTCCAAGCCAGAGCGAAAAACGAGTGGAAGAATCCCTGTATGTGATCGTGTACCATTTTTATGATTCAATGCAATTTGTTCTTCTTTTCTTTACAATTCCTGCACCATTTACTGCTTCTTTTCTTTTCAATTCTGTTAATCATTTGCAAATCGTCCCCTTTTCTACATTTTCTGAAACAAAAACTTTTGCAATTCAAAGGCAATTGCTTTGAGATTTTTCTAGTTTGATCTCACAAACCTTCTAATAAAACTAGTGATTGTTTGCTAAAAACACCAGCAAACAGGTTGTAATTTATATTTTTGTGTTTTTGGATATAAAAGGATGAATAATGGGGAAAGGGAGTGAAGAATTTTGTGGGTTTTGGGATGGGGAGTTTAGGAACAGTTTAAGACTAACGAGAAGAATGAATTGATTTTTGAATTCGTGAAGAAGATGGTGTTTAGGTTAGGGGCGCCACCTTGGTCTAATCCAAGACAAGGATAAGCCTATGAGTGTGAGGATCACCACAAGAAAAGGAATTCTTGATAAGATCGAATAAGCTGGTCCAATCCAGAACCAAAGAGTATGAACTCAAAATCTTTGATAAAGTCTTTTTCCCTTTTCATTGACACTTATACTCCCTATTTATAATAAGGGAGGTTCTTGCTAATAAAAGGAAAAAATAAAGGGTATTCAACAATTACAAGAATACTAGACAAAACAATTTAAGAAAACATCGTAGTTGATTAGGCATTGAATGCACAATTAATGATTAGGATCTTCTATTTCCTTTTTTGTTCTGATTGTCTTGATGTTCCATAAATGTCTTGGATCTTGTAATATTTTCTCCTCTTATTGCCTTTCTTGATTAGCAAGTTTGCTTGGTTAGCAAGTTTGCCTTTTTTGATTAGCAAGTTGCTTGATTAGCAAGTCTGTTGACTCCACCAACTCACAAAAATATGTTCCACACATAGACCACTTGAAGTGGATTAAACACACTAAAAAAATTAACTTAAAATGAAATAACTTAGTGCCTTGGTCCCAAATAAATCAATTGGTCACATGCACTTTTTATTGAATAAAAATGAAATAGCTTTGGGGCCTTTGTCATGCAAATTGCGCCTCCTCCATAGCTTGTATGACAAGCATGGTTTTCGGTGCAATTACATTGTTGCCCTCTTTTGCAATAGCCTTAGTCATGAATTGGACTAAGCTTTCTTGGACTTTCTTTGATCTTGCCCTAGTCATCGGACCTCCTAAGCTTTGAATGGCATCTTGGTGCTTCATGTCCTCATCAGAAGCTGAGAAAAAGCAGCACCAAAGCACAAACGTGAAGAAGTGACTTGCTGATCTTAAACATGTTGCATATGAAGTAGACCAACTGTTAGAGGAGATTGCAACTGATCGGTCACTGAAGAAACTGGAAGCTGAATCCAAGCCTGACACCTGCAGTAAGGTACTTGGTTTATTTTCAACATTTACTAATCCATATGAATCTAAGATCAAAGAATTGGTAGAGAAGCTAGAATTTCTTGCCAAAGAAATGGATATACTGGGATTGAAACAAGTCATTTCTGTTAGTAATGAAACTGGAGTTAGTTGGAAACCCTTGAAAACATTTCCAACTACATCTTTGGTGGATGAATCTGGCTTATATGGTAGAGATGGTGATAAAGAGGAAATATTCAAATTTGTACTTTCAGATAATGACAGTGGCAGCCGGGTACGAGTCATTAGCCTAGTGTTCAATGCTCATCTTGATTTACTTACTTAGGGTTGAGTCTTTGTATTCCCTATAAATAGGGATTAGCGTTTAGTCTTCGATAAGCAATTATCAAGCCAAATTTTCCTGACACCACTCGAGACACCTAATACATTGCCATCTTGCATAGGGCTTTTCATTTCAAATAAAAAATATATATATATATATATATATATATATGGTTTTCTTTGTTAGACAAAACAAAAGACTTATATATTGGTGATATCTTCATGAATCTTATTAAGCATATCATAAATTAAGCATATCATGCCAAATAAGAAGCTTATGGAAATTTCTAGGGATGTGAGGTAGTGAAAGTATGACAATAAACTATATTTAAGATGGCTTTAAATGTTGGAATCGGGACACTTTCTCAGCCGTCCCTATTGTTAAGTATAAAAGTTACTATGCATTATGTTATGGAATCAATAAAACAAATCATATAATTTGAAATTAAACAGTTGGCTTTTCGTTTGGTGTTTTGGTTACTGGCCCTCCATCTTACCCAAAAAGTATTTGTCAAACATTGAACAAAGAACACATTATTTGTTGTTAATAAACAATTCTTTTGCCATTTCGTTTAAGTGAAGAACACATTATTACCATCTTACATTAGAGCATTTTAGGCTTGTGAATCATTTCTTTCAGAGCCCTTGTTTATGCTAAATAACTTCAGTTGAAAATAAGAGAAGAATCATGGCCGAGTTGCTTGGTGAGGCATTTCTTTCATCTTTCTTTCAAGTGATTCTTGAGAAGTTGTCTTTGAATGATTTCTTAGACAGTTTTCGTAGAGGCAAACTTGATGACATGCTGCTGGAGAAACTTGACAGTACACTCAATTCAATCAACCAGGTTCTAGATGAAGCTGAGACAAAACAGTACCGAAACACATACGTGAAGACGTGGCTTGTTTATCTTAAACATGTTGCATATGAAGTAGACCAACTGCTGGAGGAGATTGCAATTGATGGGTCACTAAAGAAGCTGAAAACTGAATTCAAGCCTGACACATGCAGTAAGGTACTAGGTTTCTCTTCGACATTTACTAATCCATTTGAATCTAGGATCAAAGAATTGGTAGAGAATCTAGAATTTCTTGCAAAACAAATGGATATGCTTGGATTCAAACAAGTCATTTCTGTTAGTAATGAAGCTGGAGTTAGTTGGAAACCCTTGAAAACATTTCCAACTACATCTTTGGTGGATGAATCTGGCTTATATGGTAGAGATGGTGATAAAGAGGAAATATTCAAATTTGTACTTTCAGATAATGACAGTGGCAGCCGGGTACCAGTCATTAGCCTAGTGGGTCCGGGTGGGGTGGGAAAGACCACCCTTGCTCATCTTGTGTTCAATGACCATAGGATGCAGGAACGATTTGAAACTAAAGTTTGGGTCTCTACTTCAGAATCTTTTTGTCTTGTTGGTCAAGACAAATCATTTCTCCGGTCATTTCAATCTTCAGCAAGTGGCAAAGAGTTGAATCTACTCCAACAACAACTACATCAAGAACTAATGCTCAAGAAATATTTGCTTGTTCTAGACGATGTCTTGGATCGGAATGGGGTACTATGGGAGCGCTTGATACTTCCCTTTCTCAATGGATCTTCTGGAAGTAAGGTTATCGTAACAACACGTGATGAGGAGGTAGCATCAGTCATGCAATCCACCCAACTACTTCATATAAAGCAACTGGAGGAGAGTGATTGTTGGAGTTTATTTGTGAGACATGCTTTTCATGGAAAGAATTTAAATGAATATCCAAACCTTGAATCAATCGGCAAGAGAGTTGTAGGTAAAAGCAGAGGGTTGCCTTTAGCTGTGAAAACATTGGGGAGTCTTTTGCGAAGAAAATTCTCCGAAAATGAATGGTACAAGATATTGGATACTGATATGTGGCATTCATCGGGTGGTGACAATGACATTAACCCAGTGCTGAGATTGAGTTACCATAATATTTCTTCAAGTCTAAAGCATTGTTTTGCTTATTGTTCCATATTTCCCAAAGGTTATAAGTTTGACAAGGATCAATTAATCAATCTTTGGATGGCGGATGGTTTGCTGAAATGTTGCAGAATTGGCAAAAGTGAAGAAGAGTTAGGTAATGAATTCTTCGACGATCTTGTGTCTATTGCATTCTTCCAACAATCAAATTGGGGGAGTGACGTCTTCCTAATGCATGATCTCGTCAATGATTTATCAAAATCAGTGTCAAGAGAATTTTGCGTAGGAATAGAGGGTGATATGGTGCAAGTAATTCCCGAAAGCACGCGTCACATTTGGTGTTGTCTTGATATAAAAAATGGTGGCAAAAATTTGAAGCATTTATGTAATATCAAGGGATTACGCAGCCTCTTGTTAGAAGAGCAAGGGCATGGTGACCTATGTGTCAAGATAAGCAAACAGTTACAACATCATCTGTTTTCAAGACTAAAATATTTGCGCATGTTATCATTCTTTGGTTGTACTCTCCCTGAGCTTGCTGATGAGATAAGCAATTTGAAGCTTCTGTGTTATCTAGACTTATCTTCCACTAAGATTACAAGCTTACCTGATTCCATCTGTATGTTATATAATTTGGAGACACTCTTATTGAGAAACTGTTATAAATTGACTGAACTCCCTTCAGATTTTTACAAACTTGTCAATTTACGTCATCTTAATCTGGTGGGCACTAGTTTAAAGAAGATGCCAAAGCATATAGGAAGGCTTAACCATCTTCGGATACTAACTGAATTTGTTGTGGGAGATCAAAGTGGGTCTGATATAAAAGAGTTGGCAACACTGAACCATATTCAAGGAAAACTTCATATTTCAGGGTTAGAAAATGTGATTGATCCTGCGGATGCCGTAGAAGCCAACTTGAAATATAAGAAGAATTTAAAAGAGTTGTGGATCAAGTATGGTACCACAAGAGAAATTGATTGGTTAATAATTGAAAGGGATGTTTTTGTCTTGGAGGCTCTTCAACCAAATAGCAACCTGAATAAGCTTGACATCTCTTTCTACCAAGGCATTAGCCTTCCAAAATGGCTTGGGCATTGTCACTTACCCAACTTAGTATGTCTTCGACTGATGCAATGTAAATTGTGTACCCAGTTGCCACCACTTGGGGAGCTCCCTTCTCTCAAGGAGCTATATATTTCAGACTTTTGTGAAATCGAGATTATAGGTGAAGACTTTTACGGTAATAATAATGATAATTCATCTCATGTTCCATTCAGGTCTCTTGAAATATTAGATTTTCATGGCTTGTCAGAATGGAAGGAATGGCTATGTGTTGAAGGTTGTTGCCCTTTACTTAAAGAGCTATCTATATCATTCTGTGACAAGTTGGAAAAGGCTCTACCTCAACACCTTCCTTCTTTGCAAATATTGAAGATTTGTGATTGCAAAAAGTTGGAGGTTTCATTTCCCAAGGGTGATAACATCATTGAGCTAGATTTACAAATATGTGATAAAATTTTGGTAAATGAATTGCCATCAAAATTGAAGAAGGTCAACTTTTATAGTGCTCAGGTCAACTTTTAGAGACTTCATAGAATGTTCCTCTTTGAATTTGCCTTGCTGTAATTCTCTTCGCACTCTAGAATTAAAAGGATGGCGCTACTCCTCCCTGCCTTTTGCACTACACCTTTTCACCAATCTTCATTCGCTGTATTTGTGCCAATGTCCACAGCTGGAATTGTTTACTGGTGAAGCTTTGCCTTCAAGCCTTAGCATCCTTGGTATAACGAATTGTCCTAAACTGATTGCTTCAAGAGAAGAGTGGGGTTTGTTCAAACTCAATTCTCTAAGAGAACTCAGTATTACTGATGATTTTGAAAACGTGAAGTCTTTCCCGGAGGAGGGTTTGCTGCCACCAACTCTTAACTCTCTGGAGTTGAAATTTTGTTCCATGCTAAGAATGATGAACTACAAGGGTCTCCTACACCTCAAATCTCTTGAATCTTTATCTTTTTATGACTGTCCTTGTCTTGTGCGGCTTCCAGAGGAGGGTCTACCCAAATCACTTTCTACGTTGGAGATTACTAAATGTTCATTACTAAAGCAACAATACCAAAAGGAGGGAGGAGAGCGGTGGTGTAAAATTCGCCATATCCCTTCTGTGGAGATTGACTATTATCTGCAGAAATGAGATGATGCATCTTGACAGGTACACCACATTAACTCATTTGTTTATATTCCATACCATGACACTATTTAAACGGATTGTTACGTAGACACTATATCAGTATATTGTAAAATATATGGACCTCTTCATCAGTTGTTGTAATATCTTTGTTCTGTTTCATTTATTCATTTGACTTAAAATTTTCTCTTCTTACAGAGTGGACCTTCATGCTCCGCACGCTGTGGATTTTGGATCGGCGAGTTTTTGCATCAGCTAGGAGCCTCTCTCAAGCTGGCTACAAATTTTATAATCTCTGTTGTGTATGTTACTGGAATGACTTCTTTTTATGAAATAATAGGTTATACATAGATTTCATTTCCATGTATAATTACAAAATGATAGGAATTTCCATGTATGTCATTGTTCTTCGAATCCGAGAAGGGTCCTTAACTAAGTTATTTATGTGGAAAGTTTATTGCATATGATCTATATGTGGAGTAGTAGATATGAAAATTTTCCGACTCAATTCAGTGTCCAGGTTCATTTTACATGGGTTATTTGAGTGATGGTACAATGTGCACATTATATTAGGGAAATTTTGGTACATTGTACACATCTCTTCTCTCTTAACATACTCAAACATACAAAAACAGAGATTATAAAACACTTAGCAGCTCCAATGAACAGAAACACAATATATACAGAGAAGACAATTAAAACATACAAAAACAAAGAAATATGAAAGTTAAAACTTCATCCATCTTCTTGTCTTGTTGATTATATCACCTTCTATCTCTTAAAATCCATGTCTTAGTAACGAAACAATGCAAGACGAATCTCATATTCCAGCATATATAAGAACATTCATCTCCTAACAGTCAAAAAGTGCACTGTAAAAGTACAATGCACTGTAAAAGTGCTCTCAACTTTTTGTCTCTCCACTGATGATCTCATCACAGGAGAGTCCAAACAGTCAAAAAGTGCACTGTAAAAGTACAATGCTTTGTCAATTCTCTCCATTAAGTTACATCCATTTAGATTTGATTCTTGTTCAGTAACCACTACCAGTTTCTGTTTGAATTTTCGCATAGCAATAAGAAAGATTCCCATTTTAGGTGAAGCACCTAAAAAAAGAGGTGATAATGATGAATCAGGGCTCAAGATATATGAATTGATCATATCTTTTTCAAGCCACTCTGCAAAAGTCCTTTGGCCCATGTGCATTGCTCTACGTTGATTGATAGATGCAGCTCCTGCCGGCGAGACCCTCCCAACCATTTCGTCATCGGTGGCAAGGAGATAATGTAACTGAAGAACAGAAGTGATTGCAATAGCTTCTCCTATCTTGACAGGCAAGTTATCAAAATCAACATCTTCCAGTTTGCTAACAATTGAATTGAACTGGAAAGGAAAACGTAAATTCCCAGCTTCAGAGTTCAAATGAAGCTTCATTTGGGTTAATACCTCTTCGTTTTCATGAATGCCTGTAATTTTCAGATGGGGAGGACCTCTATCGCGGTTCTTTAAAGTTTGTAGAAGATTTATCCATTGAGCTGGCTCAGAACAATGGAGATCAATAATGTGAACCACTTTTTCTTTTGACATGGTTTCAACAATGGTTTGATTTGTGATCAGGTGTGAAAACTTCAAAAAAGGATACAATTCATAGAAATATTTCTGAACAAGGATGTCTTCTGGAGACAATGATGTTTTTGAGGGATTGATAGCTTTATATACACCAGGTAAATGTTTGACTATCCTGTATCCAAGTGCTTCACTAAAATATGTGACCATCCTTTGCACAGCATTACCATCTGGAGATGAAATCTGAGAAATGTACTCAAGTCCAATATCTGCATTTTTTATGCTTCCAGACGCAACGCATTTAGCACACTCAATGAGAAGGCTTATTGGATTTAAGCTCTGAGAGTCCCATCTTAGCTCCCTCAGCGAGTGAAATGGTGAACCTGGTCCATAATAGCTGAATTAGCATATATAAGTGATAAGTACTTATTTTTCCTAAACAGATAAACAAATTTGGAGTATTATCTAACTTTTTACTATGAAAATAATTACTTTTAACTCCAACTTCAGCTTATTTTGTAAATAAATCATAGCGAAAATTCTTCATTCTGCTTAAAAAGGTAAAAGAAATCACTCTGAAGCTGTTAAAAGGATCCGAAAGCAAAAAAAGAAAATACAAAGATATTCTACAAAGCTTTCTTCATTCCAAGGAAAAGCAAAGTAACTTAGCAACTATTCTACAAAGTGACTAAGTGAATTTGTGGCGCCGTTATGGCAGCCAATCAGAGAGCTTCCTTGTCTGTCTCAGGAGAGTCACTTAGCGACTAAACCTCGCTTAGCGGCTGCAAGGGTGCGCTGCCTTACACTTCATAGAAAAGTTTCTTCACTGGGAAGAAAGGAAGATTCGCTTAGAGACTTTAGCTCTCTAAGCGACTATAGCAAAACTATAGATAGAGGTGGAGGGGTGAAGCATTCAGAGACATGAACTACAGAAGAACAAGACCTTCCCAAAATCAGTTACACAATTGATACTCTTGTGTTTTAGTTAGAAATAGATAGAATTATGGCTTATTGTTTGATAGGAGAAGGGAATATCCTAGGAAGAAGCTGCAAGATCTTAAGGAATCAGAAGTTGCATCTTCTATTAGAGGTTTTCCTTAATGCTTTTCTTTGTTATCTTAGCTTTCATAAAAATGAATAGCTAATTCTCTCACTTGAGATTTGATGTAATTATACTTTCATTTATATATTCAGTCTGATTTACATATAATTTTCAGTTTATGTTTAGTCTTAGTGATTTATTCTTATTCTTAATGTTAGCTGTAAATTGGCCAGGAATTTGTTGAAGGATAAAGAAAAAAACTGTTTGTGACAGAGTATTACCTGGATCCATATATATGGTTCACCAACTTCAAATTACCAACAACCAAAAGAGCCTAGGTTAATTTACACCGGGGGTCCTTAAAGTTATTTAATTGTAACAAGTTGGTCCTTTAAGTTTTTTCGTACGACTTAGGTCCTTTAAGTTATTTAATTGTAACAAGTTAGTCCTTTAAGTTTTTTTCGTACCACTTAGGTCCTTTATGTTTTTCAATTGTAACAAGTTGGTCCTTTAAGTTATTTAATTGTAACTTTTAAAGGCCAAAAAACTTACATTTTTCAGCCCAAAATTGTTACAATTAAATAACTCAGAGGACCTAAATGGTACAAAAAAACTTAAAGGTCCAAATTGTTACAATTAAAAAACTTAAAGGACCTAAGTGGAACGAAAAGAACTTAAAGGACCAACTTGTTACAATTAAATAACTTAAAGGACCTCTGGTATAATTTAGCCAAAAAAATATCAGCCAAAAGTGAAGTCCTTAGTGTCCCTCTGCTAATTATCTCTCTCTCTCTCTCATTTTATCTGATGGTATTTTTGTTGCGTTCACAGATTGTAAAAGGATTATTTTATCTCATTGGATTTGCTAAGCTGTAATTCTATTCGAAGTCATTCCATATCAGGTTGCACTTCACTCTTTTACCAATCTCCGTTCTCTGGATTTGTATGATTGTCAACTGGAATCGTTTCCTCATGAAGGTTTACGCATAAACAAATGTTCTAAACTGATTGCTTCGAGAAAGGAGTGGGGTTTGTTCGAACTCAATTCTCTTAAAGATTTCAGAGTAAGTGATGACTTTGAAAGCATAGAATCCTTCCCAGAGGAGAATCTACTTCCACCATCTCTTAACTCTCTTCGTTTGGAAAATTGTTCAAAGCTAACAGTAATAAATTATAAGGGTCTTCTCCACCTCAAATCTCTCACACTCTTAGGCATCGAATATTGCCCTCGTCTTGAGTGCTTGCCAGAGAAGGGTTTACCCAACTCTATTTCTACTTTGTTCATTCATGATTGTTCATTACTTAAGCATCAATATCAAGAGGAGAAATGAGAAAATTTGCATGAAATCCGTCACATCCCAAATGTTATTATTTTCTGATAGCCAGGTACATTGCAATCACCCACTGTTTATATTCAGTACCTTACCTGTTAAACATTTGCAAAGTTCTTTTATAGTATAAAAAGATGTCATGATATTCTATATTTCGTTTTGAACACTGTCAGTTGTACGTAACATATATTTGGTGCAAAGGTGCTTCTTCTCAGCTCTTACACCCGACCTGAGACACCTTGCATTTGTTGCTGTCGACTCTCACACGACGAGATTCAGAATCAGAGAAGTTTAAAACAAAAGGAAACCTATTGTTAAATTATAAGTTGTTAATTATGCACTAATAAAACAAATTCATCAAATGCTGCATTCAGGTTAATAGAGGATAAAGCAACCGGTACTACAAGTCAACAAGTTGTGCTAGGAAATGAGAATGCCACGCTGGCAAACTTGTAACCAACTATGCTTATGTGTCATTCATTTATTGGCTAATCTAGATCTAGGAAACTCATATATAAGCGTGCATGTAACCGTATTTTAAATCAATGAAACAGTATCAAATTGAGAGGGAATTACTCTCGTTTATGGTATCATTCGCTCAGTGAGATCCTGAGATTCTCACGCTTCCGCAGAATTCTTCGAAGGTCCAACAATGGCGACCTCACCGGAAACTCATTCAAGCACTAGTCGTGGCAAGGACTCAGGTGTTTACTCGATCTTTGCCGGCGGTGCTCAAGGCTCTGCTGCTTCCAATTTCCTTGCAGCACCGAAATTGTCGATAAAATTAGACGACAAAAACTTCCTCCTCTGGAATCAACAGGTGGAAGGTGTGGTCACGATGCACAAACTTCACCGTTTGCTCGTGAATCCTGAAATTCCTCAACAATTTGTTTCTGAAGCTGATCGCGTTGTCAACAAAGTCTCTGAAGATTACGAGAAGTGGCTGATTCAAGATCAAATGCTCTTCACGTGGTTGCTTTCCACGCTATCGGAATCGGTGTTGCCTAGGGTTCTCAGTTGTCGCCACTCCTTCCAGGTTTGGGACAAAATTCACCAACACTACTATTCGCACTTAAAAGCTAAGGTTAGGCAACTTCGCTCTGAGCTTAAAAATACTAAGAAAGGAACTCGTACTATCTCTGATTATCTCACTAAGATTCATACTATCGCTGATTCCTTGATTGCAATTGGGGAAAATATTCAAGATCAAGACCTAATTGACATAATCTTAGATGGTTTACCTGAAGAATCTAATGCGTTTGTTATGATGATTTATGGTAAAGCTGATGCACCTAATATCTCTGATATTGAATCACTTTTTCTTGTTCAAGAAACACAATTAGATAAGTTTAGGCAGGAATTAGTTGCCGCTAATGCCTCAGCCAATGTTGCACACACCACTAACACTAAGCCATCGGCTAACAATGCTGCACCTAATGGTAATTTTGCTGGTTACACTGGTTATGGCAATAACACTGGTTATGGTGGTTATGGTGGTTATCGTGGTCGTGGTCGCAACACTAGAGGACGTGGTCGTGGGCGTGGCCGTGGTCCTAATTCTGGTGGTAACTTTGGTGCTCGACTTACTTGTCAGTTGTGCAATCGCATTGGACACACTGTTATTGATTGTTGGTTTCGTTTTGATGAACATTACTGGTGTGTGAAAAACGTGTGCAAGTATACACAGTCACAAACAAGTAGTATAAAAGATCGAACCCACAGAGATTGGATTAACTCTTATATATTGTTGTAAAGAAATGCAAATTAGTGCAACTACACTATTCAGAATGTTTGTTTTGGTTGAAGTTGAAATGTTAAAATAAATGAAAGCAAGTAAATTGTGTAAGAAATCAGTTGAGAATGAAAGTTGGGATGTTTTCACAAACTAAATCACTCTTGAGTGTATTGTGTTTTCTTGTGGTGCAAATGCACTTAGTGCAGTTGCATCAGTGTGTGCTGGTCAGCTACTTTCGTCAGAGTTTCGTTACAAGCTCTTATGATCCTGTTTTTTTGCAGTAAAGAGTAGGGTTGTCAGTGCCTCTCTCGCCCCCTTACAGATAATCCAAGTTGCTTAAGTAAGTACACTCTTGTACCTTAAGATCTCTACACTTTTGTCGTAAGGACTATGTTAACCTAAGACTAGGAATTAACATGGAATTAACAAGCTAACTTCATTAAAACAAGTTTAACAAAAAGCTTAATTAAACAATTATCCTTACTTAGTTCTTGATTTCTAGTTATCAGCCAATTAAGTGAATATAACTCTACTTGTTCTAAGTGTCAACCTTAAACAAGATTAAGAATTTAAACACAAGAACTAAAGTGCTTACACCATTTGAAAACACAATAACTTTCCTCAAAAAATCATTGGAAAGCTAGAACATCCCAACTCAAAAAAGTTTAGCTCATGATGGGCATGATAAAGCAAATATAAGTGAATGAAAGCATATTTTTATGACTGTCCTTGTCTTGTGCGGCTTCCAGAGGAGGGTCTACCCAAATCACTTTCTACGTTGGAGATTACTAAATGTTCATTACTAAAGCAACAATACCAAAAGGAGGGAGGAGAGCGGTGGCGTAAAATTCGCCATATCCCTTCTGTGAAGATTGACTATTATCTGCAGGAATGAGATGATGCATCTTGACAGGTACACCACATTAACCCACTTGTTTATATTCCATACCATGACACTATTTAAATTTCTACATTCTGTGGCCTTTCTTTTTTGACAATATATGTGCGGTTCTTACTTTTTGTTTTTCACTTTATAACAGATTGTAGAAACTACATCAGTATATTGTAGATTAAACATGATAAACTCGAATATTTCATTAAATAATTCTTATTTGGATATCTTTTTGAAATGTTAAAAAAATTTAAATGTAACTTTTGGTCTCAGAGATATTAGGATCTCTTCCTCAATATATATGTTGTGTTAAGGGCACATATTTCTTTGCCTCAAAAAGAAATAGGGAAAACGAGTGGAAATTACTCAGAGATAGTTGGGTCTCTTCCTCAATTCTTGAAATACATTGTGTTCTGTTTCATTCATTATTTGGCTACTTCAACTAAAGATTTGCTCTTTTGACAGTGACCTTCATGCTCAACATAATGCGGGAACGATATTTGGGACTTTGAATCGCATGTTGTGGATTTTGAATCGCATGTTGTGGATTTTGGATCGGCAAGTTATTGCATCACCAAGGAGCCTCTTAGACAATATCTCTAGCTGGCTCCAAGTTTCATAACCTTTGTTCTCTATGTTACTGAAATGACTTCTCTTCTATGAAATAACAGGTTATAGAGTTCATTTCCATGTATAATTACAATATGATAGGAATTTCTATGTATGCTTTTGACTTATAAATATCGTTCCTTTCCCCTCTAATCCCTCCCCCTTTGCTTTTCTGCTTCTAGCAAGCCCATTAAAACTAGACAAATAACATAATAGAGGCATTCATAGCAATCATGCATATGTCCCTCACTGTTGGTTGTCTTAGTAATTTCAACGATTTGGGGACGTCGGCTACCGGGTTTGAACCTGGGTGTGAGTTGTGGTAGTGTGTGTATGTGGTATTTATTTGTCATTTCATCTAGTAGACAAAATAATCATGCATATGGCTGGAATATGGATTTATCTCAAGATTCTGTATTGTCATTGTCAAGATATATATAGCAGCCCCTGCTGTCCATACCTTTTCCAATGTTCCACTTGATAGGCATACTTCTAAAAGAATTTCAGTCGGGGAAAACTATGCAAAGGTCACTTACATGAGAATCAATTAGCATTATTTACAAACTCCAATTCAAGAAACGCCATTTAAGTTGAGTCGCTCTGTTTCCGAGTGCTTAAAGTACCGATCGGTCCGGTTGGGAACATTTACCTTTGTCAATTTCATTGATCACCTAGCAGCCTATCACTTACCAAAATCTATACAGAGAAAACAATCATTTTTAGGGTTTTGATTTTATCTGCTCCCCTAGAAGCATGCTTTCAACTTTTTGTCTCTCCACTGATGATCTCATCACAGTAGAGTCCAAGCAGTCAAAAAGTGCACTGTAAAAGTACAATGCTTTGTCAATTCTCTCCATTAAGTTACATCCATTTAGATTTGATTCCTCTTCAGTAATCATAAACAATTTAGGTTGGAGTTTTTGTATAGCATTAAGAAAGATTCCCATAAAATTACTGGGTGATAATGATGAATCAGGAGAGAATGGAGCTGAAGAACAGAAGTTATTGCAAGAGCATCTCCTGTCTTGACAAACAAGTTATCAAAATCAACATCTTCCAGTTAGCTTCAGTTGTCAAATGAAAGCTCATTGTCTCCATGAATGCCTGTAATTTTAAGATAGACAGGACCCCATTATTGTTCCCAAAATTTGTAGCCATATCTTCGCGACTCTGATACCAATTGAAGGATTTGAAGATAACAACAATGATTATAGATTGAAATATAGCATATAATTTATGTATAAATTTGAGATTATGGATGAAGAATTTTGTGCCTAAGGTATTAACCAAATAAAATGTTAAAACACTAAAGATAAATTGGTAATTTTACTAATCATTGAGTTTTTCTCATTCTCTCTTTCCTACTCTTTTCCACCGAACAAGATAAATTTACAATTTTTTCCCAATTTCTTTCTATCATACGTACCTTTCTCTTCCCTCCTCAACCAATTACAAGCCAATTGTTTTACACAAACAAAAAAAACCCAATGAAATTGTTTTTTTGGCTATTATACTCTTGATTGTTTATTACTACCACACTTATTTCAATCTCTATGAAAAATAATCAAAGATATAATTAAGAAATATGCAACTAATATCAATTTAAACTATTAAAATTACAACTAAAAAGTAGGGACGGCAAAGCGGGCCGGCCCATCCCGCCGTTATTCCACCAAAATTTGGGCGGGTGGGTCGGCCCGCCAAAAGATATTTGGTTGAGAAATTGAGTCTGCCCCGCCCCTTTGCGGGTTGGCAAGCGCCATTAAAATTACCAAATAACAAATATTTAAAGCATAATTTTTAGGATTAAAATAGGCGGATTAGCGAGTTAGCCCGCCCAAACCCGCCAAAAACAAAGTAAAAATGACGGGTTGGTGGGTCGGCTCACTACAACCCACCAAAAAAATATTTTGGAATAGTTAAAAACCAGGAAAAAAAATAAACTTGGTGGGTCGGCCTGCCCCGTGCCCACTTGTGGTCTGTCAAATTGACGGGTTAGGCGGGGCGGGCTACAATGGGTTTGCGGAGTGAAATCACCAACCCAACCCGCCATTTTCTAGTGGGTTAGCCGGCTAAGCCCGTTTTGCCATCGCTACTAAAAACCCACTAAAAACACATTCCCACAAAGAAAAATACCAATAAAAAAGAATTAATTTCTTCTTATAAAAAAGATGGTCCGTAACATTATTATAACAAGGTAACTAAATATCTAGTCAGGAACAAACTCTGATTCAAACCTCTACAGCAAAACTACACTTGAGAAAAAGACGTATATCTTCATGATCCGTCCTACAAATTGAACACCTAGAATCACCTTCAGGAGAAATCACGTGCCGATGTAGGAGTAAAGCACGGGTAGGGAGGGAATAATTGAACAATCTCCAACAAAACATAAGCAGATTTGAAGGAATAGAAGTCCTCCACAACTCCTCCAAAACAAGTTTAGAATAATCAACCGAACCCGCCTCCCTAGAGCTACGAACAAGATGCTTTTAACAAGACCTAATAATAAAAGTTTTTGTTGGTTCCAGAATCCAAATCCAAGAGCATCCTATCAGGCACTGGTGAAACGTCCTTCAAAATATCACATAATAGGTTAGCTTCCTCCATGTATTGAGGATCTCCCACATGCTACCAAGGACAATGCCTTTGCCAATAGTTTGAGATCCGAGCACCAATTGCAACCACATATATATACTATCACCACAACCTGCAAACAAATTAGGAAAAACCAAGTATAACAGTTGATGTCCTATCATATGATGATGTCAAAAGTCCACTGAAACACCTTTCCCCTAACCACGCCTGACACAAGCTTCAAACCACCCACCCATAACCTTGTCATTACCCAATTTGAGCAGATCACGCCACCACAAAGAGTATTTACTCCCAGCCACATGCACACCGCCTCAGATAAGAGAGGAAGAAAGCTCACCACATCTATGGGAAAGGACGCCTCTTTAATTAGTCGAGGAATCAACTCAAAAACCTTCTTAAGCTCACCAAATCAACGATCTCACTCACAACCAAAAAACCTTCTTAAGCAAAAAAAATATACTACCCCCCAAAAAAAGCAGATTGACGCGTCGATATAACTTTGAAAAAAACCTTCTTAAGTCTGCTAGCCAACACCTTTGCAAGAAATTTATAAACAAATAGGCCTATATTCATTCAAACCTTGAGGGTGCTCATTCTTAGGTACGAGAGATATGAAAGAAGCTAAAAAACCTCTAGGCAAAAAAAGACTTGGTGTGAAATTCCATAAAGAAAGCTACAATGTCGCTTTTCAACATATCCCAACATTATTTGATAAATCTGAAATTAAAACCATCTGGGTCTGGAGTCTTGTCTCCAACACAATTCCACACTTCTGCCTTAATCCCCTCCTCTATGAAGGGTGCCATCAACAAGACATTATCATCTCTAGATATTTGAGCAAAGTCAGTACCACCTAGAGCAAGACGATTCTGAAAAGGTTCATTGAAACAAGCCTTGAAGCGCCTTTCTACAACGAACTTGACGCCTTCAACATCTTCCAACAGATCTCCATTTTCATCTAGCAGCATTAGACAACTCCGCCTCCTTCTATAGCGCAAAAGAGAGTGAAAGTATTTGGAGTTCACAACCCCCTCCTTAACCCACCTTGCTCTTTTGACTTCTGGAAAAAAAAAATCTCCTTCAGCCGAATATCCTTCCAAAACTTAGAAGAGACTTCCTTTCTTTTCAAAAGTACCTCACTATTCCAATTCTCAACGAGAGCTTGGTCTAGTGCATTGATTTCCTTGACCACTACACTAATATTCAAATAAAAAATTCCAAAGACCTCTTTATTACAAGCCCGCAGCTTATCCTTTAGCATCTTGAGTTTCTCCTTTACAACAAAACCTTTGTTACAGATACCACGAAATCAACCCAACAAGATTTTACAAAAGGAATAAACTCCTTATGCTCAAACTAAGCATTGAAAAAATGAAAAGGTTTTGGACCCCAGTCTTTTGACGATTGGATGAGCCAATCCATTGACCCAGAATATTCCATAACATAATTAAATCCTCCGAAATAAGAAACCTATCCAACCGGCTCATGGATAATCCATCAACACAAACCAGGAAAATCTTTTTGCAGGCATTGGAACATCACAAAGCTCCATATCAGCAATAAACATGTTAAATGGAGTACTAGACTACTAGTAAAAAATTTGCATGTCGTTGTTGCTAGTCAATGGAGTACTAGACTACTAGTAGTAGATGATATGCTATTATGAGAAATGTATCCACTAACTTTGCATTCTCTAACAATTGCAAACTTTAGGGTTTTTTGATTAAAAGACAAAAGTAAAAAATGAGGGAAATAAGCTGACAGAAAATGTGTTAGGAAAGAGAAATAGATAGAAAATTAAGGTGAAGTTCTCGCCAAAAAGTTAGAGGATTCATGTCCTAGTATATATGTTTGTTCGGAATTGTTGAGAAGAAAGCAAAATTATTGACTTCAATGTTGCAGCCCTCGTGGTGGGGCATCTCTTTCAAGTTGAGGTGTTTCAATTATTATTGTTTTGACAAAATAAGGCTTATATCATTTCATTCATAATCAAAGTAGTAATACAATTCGGACTACAATCGAAAACTTGGGAGCTAGCAAAATCCCTTGATGCCCTCGCTAGTGTATGAGCAACAAGGTTGGCTTGCCTCCGGATGAAACTAACCGCATAGTTTTGTGTCATAGATAGTAGGTTCTTACAACTTATTAAAATTGAGCCAAACTCAATAACAGAATTACACAATCCTCTGATACCATCTACCACTGCTTTGCAATCTAGCTCGATGGTTACACGTTGGACGTTTAATTCTTGCAGCCAAGTAACTGCTAATAAGAGCCCCAATGCCTCCGCCTCCTGTGGTTGTGGTGATCCATAGAACCATGATGATTTAGCTTTGACAAACGAGCCATGAGTGTCTCTAATACATAAACCAATGTCGTACTTATTATCATCAAATATAGCCGCATCTACATTGCACTTAACCCGATTCTCCTCTGGCCGAACCCAACATATAGTAGCAGCTGCGCCATTTTCAGTCACAGACCTTGACTGTTGCTGCTGTTGCGCAGTGGCTGAGCGACGCGCCTACTGCCACCGGAATAACAAATCAAAGACTTGCGAAATAGAGAAAGAAGCTGGACGTACCGTATTTTCCCATATCTTTTCATTCCTGCGTTTCCACAAGCACCAAAAGACCATCGCAAAACCATTCTTAGCTTCCACCGAGACACCCTCCAAAATGCTAAACACAGTAGCTTTGAAATCCATAGAACCCGCCACTAAGAAACGTTGAATTAAGTTCCAAATTCCAGACTGTCTCCATATGATCTCAGCTTGAGGACAACCAAAAAATACATGCCAGTCCCTTTCTTCTTCGTTCTCACACCACGGGCACTCCACCGGACAATTTACATGACGCTTCCGAAGGTTCACACGACTTGGAATTACCTCTCTAGCACAATGCCATAAATGGATTTTTACCTTTTGAGGAATTTTTAGCTTCCAAATCAAATGCCACTCCCCCGGAACACGGTACTCAGAATTATCAATCAATTCATTCATACATACATAATATGCGGATTTAACCGAATAGAGTCCATTTCTACTTTTACTCCACAGCAACCTATCCTCCATCTCCCTCCCATGAAGAACCATCCTCTTTATGCGACTCTTATCCTCCTCATTAAACAATTGGTCAAGCAAAGAAACATTCCATACCCCATTATTTGCATTAAAAAGATTAGAGACCATCATATTTTCACAACCCGGAACCACATTAGAAGAAATGAAAGAGCTATTACCTCCTTTGACCCAAGGATCGTTCCAAATGTTGATAGATGTGCCATCTCCAATTTTCCATCGAGCTCCAAAATTGACTAAAACCTGTGAAGTGTGGATACTACGCCATACATAGCTGGGATTATGGCCCAAGCGAGCCCCCAAGAAGTCCCCATTAGGGAAGTATTTAGCTTTGAAGACGCGTGTTACTATAGCATCCTTGTTGGTACATAAACGCCAACCTTGCTTCCCTAGCATAGCCAAGTTGAAACCATAGAAATGTCGGAAACCCATACCACCAAATTCTTTACGCATAGAAAGTCTATCCCAACTCAACCAATTAATTCCTCGCCTTGCACCACGATTCGAACCCCACCAAAACGAGTTAATCATCATTTCCATCTCCTCTCCTAGAGATGTAGGAATTAAGAAAGTGCTCATGCAGTAAGCCGGAATAGCCTGAGCCACAGATTTCACAAGAACTTCCCTCCCTGCTTTTGATAGATGGCGCCCTGACCATTGCCTGACTTTATTCCAAACACGATCCCGCAAGTAACCAAATAATTGTTTTTTGCTACGGCCTACTGGTGTGTGAAAAACGTGTGCAAGTATACACAGTCACAAACAAGTAGTATAAAAAGATCGAACCCACAGGGATTGGATTAACTCTTGTATGCTTAAGAAGATATAAATTAGTGCAGCTACACTACTCACAATTGTGGGTGGAGTTGAAAAGAAAACAGAATGTAAATATGCAATAAAATGTAGAGGAAATCAGTTGAGAATGATAGTTGAGATGTCTTCACCAAATAAGTCACTTTCAAGAGTTATGTGCTTTTATGTGGTGCAGATGCACTGAATGCAACTGCATCAGTATGTGCTTTTCAGCTACTTTCTTCAGAGTTTTGTTACAAGCTTCCTATGTCTAGGCATGCTAAATAAGTTCACTCCTGCATTTGAAGTACCCACTGTATCACCTTAAGGACTATGTTATCCTATGTCTAGGACTTAACAAGGAATTAACAAGCTTTCTTTATTAATCAAGTTAACAAAGGCTTTATTAAACACTCAACCTTATTAGTTCTTGATTTCTAGTTATAAACCATGTCTGTGAATATAACTCTACTTATTCTAAGTGATCAACCTTAAAATAAGATGGATGTAGTATAACACAAGAACCAAAATGCATACACCATATAAAAACACAATAACTTTCTCAAAAGATCATTATAAGGTTAGAACATCTCAACTAAAGAGATTTAGCTCATCATAGGCATTGCAAGGCAAATAAAGATGAAATAAAACATGTTGAAGTAAAGGAAATTACAAGAGAAAACAATAGGGTAGAGATTACACCAATTGAAGAACTCTTGCATAAGTTTGCCAAGCAGTGCAGATGCACTGATTCCTTGCACTAGCTAACTCTATGAAGAAGTGAAGGGAGAAGTCGTCAATTCCTTCCTCACCTTCTTACAAATTAACAACTAATTTAAACTACAAAGAAAATGAAACTTTGAAACTAAGAAAAACTAAACTAAAAAGAACATAAAAAGGATTATATGATATATGATATTTGAGATGATTTTCCAAGTGAAGAATGAAGGTCTTTATATAGGCTTTGAGCTTTCCTTTAAGTGAGGGTTTGCTTGGAGATTAAGTTAACTTTGAGGAGTTAACCATGGTTACTTTTCAGAACTTGATAAAGCCATTTGAGTCCAACACTCATCCTCAAAGAGAGGTCCATTTATGGATGGCCAAGTGTCCCTATGTGAAAGGATCTTCATGATGGTCTTTATATGGTAGGCGCCTCCTTTTGCAAGTGGCCATGTGCCCCAATGTGACTCTTAAGCAAGCAGCATGCCATCAAAGCATTATGGCAATGGTAAGAATTGAGGTGCTTCCAATGTGGGGTTGTGAGCTGCTTCGTTGCAGAGTGGTGCAGTTGCACGCAGTGCAGCTGCATTAAGTGCAGGTGCATGCAGTGCAGGTGCACTGGCTGATTTAGATGAAATCTTTTACTTTGTGTATTGTGTTCTTCCAATGTAGATGTCTTATCTGAAAACACTCACAAACATATCAAACATACCAATATCTAGACATCATGCTTAATATTGTGAATGACCACTTGCTTTATCCTTTAATGTTGTTTATCTAATTTCTTCTATGATATTTACTTAATTTATACTTGATTTCAACAATTATTTAGGTTTAGTTGTATAAATAACTCTATATAAAATAGAGTTATCACACCCCCAAACTTAAATTGTTGTTTGTCCTCAAGTAATGACAAGAAAGAAAACTACAATAGACTTCTATAATTAAGAAGAACAGATCAGCTCATATCTTTTCAAAAAATTTCAAGATAAAAATGCATAACTGAATGAACTTCTTTTCTCAGAAATTTTGACTTTGTGCTTCTGAAATTCCAAAACATCCAAAGTTATTAGAACTCATTTATGTGAGTGTGTGCTTCACTGAAAATCAATCAGTTCCAAACTAGATAAAAAGTTTTTCTTTAACCTTTAGAAATTTCTAGATTACGTTCGGTCAAAACACAAGAGGTTTCAAAATATAGATTAGACTCACAAAATTCCCAAGACTTGAAGGGTTTTAAGTACAACAAAGGGCTTGAGTGGGTATTTCAAAACTGTTGGATCAATACAATTTTTCTGTTTTTGGTGGTTCTTTTTCTTGATGCAAATGCATGAGGTGCAGGTGCATCACTTTTCTTCAGTGCAGGTGCACTGTGTTTTGACGATGCATGTGCATTAAGTGCAGCTGCACTGGATACTACTTTTGAATATTTGTTGCACATATTGCCCTCCTCACTGACCTCCTTATGCATATATATATATATATATATATATTTTCTTTGGTCAGTTCTGTCTTCTTTTCTTCTTTTTCTGGACGAAATGCACTATTGGAACAGGTACAGTTTAATGACTCAGGCAATATAGCTTTTTGAGTAATTTTTGGTAGTATTTGGGCTAACCTATTGTATTGACCACTCTAAATTTTTTCATACCACAGCCTTTGTATTCGTGAAAATTCCCCCAAACTTAAGTCTTTATGTTCTTCTATATTTTTACTAAAAATTTGTTTTTGACTTTAGCTTTCTAAAAATTTCCTCTTGCATCAGATAGCTTTAAAAAAATAGCAAGGTTCCTTTTGAAATTCAGTTCATGTGGTGGAGTGATAATAACCTTGGTTATTTTTGAAAAATCATGGGCTTTTTCTTTTTCTCTTCTTCATCATTGAAAATTGATTCAATCAAGCCATGCAATGTTTCAGTGGAAAAGAAATTTAAGCTGATCATGCTTCAAAATCATCAAATCCTAATTATAGCTGCTGTTTTTGAAAGATGGACTTTTGAAAACAACATTTTGAACATAGACATAAATACTAATACAGATACTAAAACAACACACTTATTTAAACATACTACCACACATGCATGGCTCCTTTAAGTTTCTAGGACTCCTTTAAGTTTAGTAGTTTCATTTACATCAGCCCTGCAAAACAAAAAAAAAAGTCATCTGCAAATAACAAGTGTGTGAGGATTGGAGCCCCTCTGCACACTTTAACACCGTGAATCTCTCCCCTCGCCTCACATTTTTTGAGAAGAGCCGTGAGACCCTCTGCACATAGAATTAAAAGGTAACGTGACAGTGGGTCACCCTGCCTGAGTCCTCTACCTGGTGAGACTGAGCCAGCCCGCTCTCCATTCATAAGCACTGTATAATGTACTGTTTCAACATACATCTCCATCCACCGTACCCACTTCTCATCAAATCCCATCTTCCTGAGAACACTTCTCAAATACCCCCAATCCACCCTATCATATGCTTTGCTAATATCAATTTTAAGCACCACATCCCCTACTTTCCCCCTCACTTTGCATTTAAGGTGTTGAATAGTTTCAATTGCTACCATAACATTATCTAAAATCGACCTGTTTGCAACAAAAGCTGATTGCTCCAATGACACACACTTATAAAGAACAACTTTCAATCTATTAGCCAAAACTTTAGAAATAATTTTGTAAATGACATTACATAGAGATATTGGCCTTAAATCACGCATAGTTGTTGGATTATCCACCTTTGGAATCAAAACAATATTCGCATCATTGAGCATAGGAGGAAACTCACCACTCTCAAGCCAAGCAACACCAGAATGAAATAGTTCAGGTCCACAAAGATTCCAGAAGCGTTTAAAGAAAGCTGGATTCAAACCATCCAGTCCCGGAGCTTTGTCCGAATGCATTTGAAAAAGAGCTTCCTTAAACTCACCAATTTCAAAAGGAGACGTCAATGCTTCATTATCATCCCCCGTCACCACTCTACGCATACAATCCACCACCGGTCCATAGTCCCCTTGTGTCCCCGAAAACAATTGCGCAAAATAGTCATGCGCAACCTCCCCCAAAGCCACCTGAGAGTCCGCCAAAGTACCATCATCACGGGTCAATTTGACAATTGCATTGCGACGTCTTCGCGCACTAGCCATAGCATGAAAGAATTTGGAATTGGTGTCGCCATCCCTCAACCAATGAACCTTCGCTCTTTCCTCCACATATTGCAATGAGATATCTCACTAAAAATAATTATATATTTCTTACACTGTTTTTTCTCTATCTCTTATTTTTTTTCCTGTTCTAAATAATATACCTTCAAATCTACTTTATTTTTCACATGTTTCTCTCTTTACATGTTCTATCTCACTTATTTCACCCTTTACAATAATTCTTAACAAACAAACAAACCCTAAAAAAGATCCCACCTCCACCTATCAGAAATCAATCATCAATAGTTTAAGATCCCAACAGTGTATAGAAATAATATATATTTATGTTTAAAATTAGGGTTAAATATGTTTTGGGTCCCTATAAAATTTGAAAATATTGTTTTTAGTCCCTATAAAATTTTTCACTCACTTTTAGACCCTACATTTTCCCCCGTAATGTTTTTAGTCCCTCACGACTTTTAATAGTGCTTTTTGCACAAACTCATGTAATCATGATGAAGTATGAAATGTAAAGTTATTTTTATTTGCATGTAAGGACTCCATTAAACTTCTATAGAACTGGTAATAACTTCTCAGCAATCCCAAAATGTCAAGAATTAAGGCAACCAAATAAATGTCTAATAAAAACCGCAATACTATTTCACGGGTTTGGATACTCTCCTACCCACTTACCCTACATCTCCCTCCATTATGACTATCTCTCTCTCTCTCTTAAATTTTACTCTCTCTCATCATTATTTATAAACTTTTAATTATCTTCTCTCTCCTCTCACCCTTATATCTTGTGATGTAGAGGAAGGGGACAAGGAGAGGATCCAAGGTCCTATTTTACGGATATGCCACACAACTACAACATTCAAGCCCAACAACTAGATAAATAAGCTTTAGCAGCGCTCTGTACTCTATCACAGCCTTAAAGTTTATATGAGTATACTTTTCCCTAAAATCCACAATTAAAAGATAAATTTTTGCATTTTGACTTAATGAGTGATATAAAATCTACTGAGACAATTGAAGACGAATACCCATAAAACTTTTGTCTGAAAACAAAAATATGATGGGTAAATAATTAAAGGAACACAAACAGCTTACTTGAGTATCCTCCTGCTCCTGCTTAAGTTAAAAGTAAAGCTAAATGATTGAGATAGAAAACCATGTCAAAGGTTTACTTATAGATTCTGGTTTATGGAAATATAGTGTTAACAAACTAAATCACAAAGTAGTTTAAAGTTCAAACCCACGTTTATATTTGCCCATTGGAAAGGGATGCAATTGTGTATAGTATTAGTTTTGGGAAATTTTCTTCTACAAAATACATATTAACAGCAACAAATAACTTTATAAGCAAGTGTATGGTATCCCGCCAAAAATCAAGCAGATAAATTACATTAAAAAAAATCAAATAGATAGACAAACCTAAAATTCTAACGACAGTTCAAGAGTTTACCCCAAAACTTCTTGTTGATCTGTCGTGTTAGAAGGATAACAGTGACTGGACTTGAGAGATACACAAAAGTGACTGGAAAACACCCATATGGTGTAATTAGAGAAGGTCAAACAATAAGTGACAATTAAAAATTGATAATTGTAAGGGAGTGGAAACATCGCCATGCTTGCAAATTTAGAAGAAAAAAAGATCACGCGAATCGATATATAAAATAGTAAAGAAAAAAAAATAAAGAGTGATATATGACAGAGTGATGTGCATGGTGGGTAAGAAGCACTTACATAACATTTGTATTAATAGGTTTTTTTTGAAGAAGCTCCATCGTTAGAACTCTTGTTCTGGAAAAATAAGAATGAGAGAAAATGAAGATTAAAAATAAAAAGAAGGTTTAAATACTTTTCACCCCCCTGCAAAATTACCTGATATCCATTTACCCCCCTGCAAAATTTTTTTTTGCAAAACAAACCTTGCAAAATATAACATTATCCAGTTACCCCCCTACAAATGTTGCCACTATCCATTTACCCCCCAATTTGAGGGGGGTAACTGGATTATTTTATATTTTGCAGGGTGTTTTTGGAAGGGGGGGTGAATGGATATCAGGTAATTTTGCAGGGGAGTGAAAAGTATTTAAGCCTAAAAAGAATGTACATAGTGAGTGGAATGTACTTAGGTGTGGTTATTTGATCAACTTATGCACTCTAGAAAAAGTAAATTCACCTATATCAATTAGCCAAACAATAAATAGAAATGCCAAAAAAAAACAACAAAATTAGGTCATTCAGTGTATAATTGTTGATCCAAACACATTTGCATCCTAAAGTATAACATTCAACTAATTAATCACTCAATGTAGCCCCAAATAAATTATACATCGAGACAAAGAATCTTAGAAGCAAAGGAAAAGAAAATAGATGGGAGTACTCCTCAAGAAAGGAATTGATCATCCAATCTTGAAGGGATCAAATGGCACAAATGACTAAAAGAGAAAGAGATAGATAAACACCTCCATCAAGGTCTCAATAAGAGAAAAATAAGATACATATAATTGTTCTCTTTAAGACGTTTTGCGTCTCTTTAGTGTGTTGTCTACAACCCCATCGTCTCCAGGAAATTACAACCCTTCAATATATGAGTTTGAGAACTCTCTTCACAAATCGAAGAGAACCCAAAAAACTAACACCCACAAAACTTTTATTAATTTTACTGTTCGGAATTCTAAATGAACAAAAACGTAATTCTCTATTTTGAAACTCAATTTTGTTTTGTGTATTTCTTTTTCAGTTTATCACTACCGAAAACATTGGTTTTCTATTTCATAAAAATAATAAGCTAAAAGATCCCTTTTTCATTAAACTGAGAAAAATAAAAATAATAAAATACCTTTCACATCAGTAAAAGCTACGAACGGCTAATATGGTGCAAATGGTATAAAACGACGGGCATGATAATTAAAAGAAATGCAACATTCGCTATTATATCATAATAAATAAATAAATAAATAAATATAATATAATTAATATAAGAATTGTTTTCAAGCTTAGAATGAATAGATTTAAATATCGGTTTCAAATCAATTCACTTTTTCAAACATGAGTTTGAAATATACATATTGAAAATAATATGAAAATATTTGTTTTATTATTTTTAAATAAAATACAACCGTAACAATAGTCTCATTAGCGGAAGGTCAACAACATGGAGAGAAGTTGAAATGGGAGACGGTGATGCATATTAGAAATGTGAAGATCTTGGAGAGCACATCATGTACTGTAAAATTAAGAACAACATAAATAGAAATTATAAGTTGAATTGACCACAACAATAGAAAATTAATTCAGATGAAAATGGAAATTTAAAGTCTTATTTTAGTTAAAAGCTGAATTAAAAGTCTTATTTTAATTTTAAATTTGCAATAGTTTTAAAATTCATATTTTTAAATTAAGCATTTACTTGTAACCAAAAAAATTAAGCATTTACTTATTATGAAACCGAAAAAAAAGCATTTACTTATCATCATCATCATAAGTAATTACAATCAAGAGATTGTCCAAATCAGCGTTTAACTCAGACTAATCAAAAAATTTCACGCAGATCCTTAAAAAAATAGGTGGCATCCACGCGTGTAGCCAAGTAAAAACACGGCAGCAATAGACAGCCCAGATTCAAACCATCGCAAATTACAACAATCAGACGGTTTATATGTAACCTTCTTTCAAACCACCACTCTTAATATCATGGGCGCAAATTCAGGATCTGTAATTACTATTAACCGTTGCCTAAATCAGTGGATCCAGGTTCAGCAAGGTATTTCATTTTCTCTGTGACCTTATACCAATCGATTCTTCAGCTTTCTGCGATTTCTATTTTAACATTACACAGGGTTTAGAGTTTGATTTTCCCCCTCTTCCTGTATTTGGATTTTCGTTTGATTTAGGTTCATTGTTTTGTGATTTCTGTTCGATTTCTGTTTAAAGTGAAGGATTTGCGATTGATGCTTGGGTTGAGTAGTGAATAGCGTCATAACACAATCAACAATAGAGAAAATTTGCGGGATAGCGTGCCGTTAAACCATTTTCTTTCCTAAAACCTAAAGTTCTATCATCTTCCCAGCAAACACTATCACAGATTTTCTTCACCAGCAAAAACCTAAAGCTCTTAAAAAACGGTGCACCTACTTCATCCGTCTTCTTCTGGTCATCAGGTAATTTTTTAAATCCATTAGAATGATATTGTACCCGTTTCCACTCTCTACTTTTCTCTACCATGATGGAATCATACTCTCTACTTTGAGATGTACATTTTTTCCGGTGATGGCTGTTTTACGTTTCCGTAAATTCCTTCCCAAAAACCCCCTTTTTCTGTTGCTGAGAATAGGATCTCTATGTGTTCATTTTCCTTTGTTATTGATTTTGCATATTTTGTTTCTGCAATGTGTCAATTTTCTAGTAAATTCCAAAATAGTTGGACCCATTATTTGAGAGTGGAAGACTTTGTAAGTTTAATTTTGTTTTTGTTTTTTGGTCGAGAAGCTTTTTCCATGATGTAGGTTAGGTTAGGAGGTTTTGTTTTTATTTTTTGGTTATAAGATGTTTTTACATGCAGTTATCTTTTCATAGACACCAGCTAATGGAATGTTGTGTTGCTTTTGAATTTATATTGCTTGCAGTTGCAGAGGAACAAAACATCTCAAAGTTGAAACCATTTGGTGGCTCTTTACAATGATTAAGTTCTTTTATGTTGATTATGCATAAGCTGAAAATCTCTCAAATGTTCATCAATGAAAAGGATCTTGAAGGTATAGGTCAGTGTGTTTTTTAGTTTTCTTAGGAAGTTAGGATTATGCTTCTGCAAAATGGATGGGGTATAAGAAGGTTGAAAATAGATAAATAAAGATGAACTTTGTATATTATTTGATTTTATTTGATACCTTTGTTGGCATCATATCAATTTTCATATTTTTATGAATTCTATACCATACCTTTCTTGGTAGTAAGCTTGAGCATAAATTGGTTCTTTGTTTTTTTCCCTTAATGAGCTAATGACAGGAGAAGAACTGAGACATGAAGAGGAGTATTGAGCTCTTTAGTGATTACAAATAGTAGGTCAATGTTAATCTCATGGAGCCTCATGATGCCACATTTTTATGATTACAAATTTAGAATTTGGCCCGTGATTTTGATTGCTCAACATGAACTTATAAAATTTTAAATAGCCAGACTTTGGTCGAGCATTGATGTTGGAAAACAATATTAGATTGTGATGTTGTTTAATAGCTGGTGTACATTTGTCTTTATAGAATCATTGCATTTGTTGTATTTGTTTTCTTGCATCAACTGAAGTTTGGCTCCAAGGTTCTCTCCCTATTAACATGCATGAAGCATTAATTCATCTAACATTACTACATTTTATTGTTTGCTCAGTTGTTTTCATTCTTTTTCCATAGGCATGGACATGAATTCAAACTGAAAACATGTTGCTGCAGAGGCACCCTTGGAGTTGGCATGAGAACCTGTTTCTTGATCATTTTGGACCCAAATTGGAGTTTACTTAAGCAGTTAAGCTTATATTAAAGTAGTGAGTGAGAGACTGAGAGGTAAGTCACATTTTTTTATTTTAGCTTTACTTTTCCTTTTTGTGGTCTAGCCTTTGCCTTTCTCTCTTAGTTATCTATTACCTGATGGTTTTTTTTTGCATTTTGGGCTTATTTGTTTCCCTTTATAGTTGCTTATGTATGTTCTCCTTCTACTTAGTATGACATATCCTTATTTATGTTTTCTTTTACAGGATTGAAATCATTGTTGAGAAAAGTTATTTCCATTGATGAATCTTTTAGTTCATCTTACATGAGCACTAAATTTGGCTTTCAAATCATAGCACTGATGAGTCTTTAATAAGAACTGAGGTTATCTTATAATGTATTCATAATGTCTTCAACTTCTCTATAGTGATTCATGGGCGGCTGTGACTCTATAGTGTGGTATTTTAGATTATTTGAGAGGTGAATAGGAAGCAATTGGAATCTATATGGCCTGCTAGCACTTTTTCCCATCTCATCTATTTTTCTATATGTTTTCAAGTTTTTGTTAATATTTTTTCTTCTCATTTTTGCAAAAATGATCAACCTTGCATTGCTATTAGTGTTTCGGTTTAATTTCTTACATTTATTTATTTTTTGTTTTATGCATGATTCATATTTGATGACAACATTACTAATACTTCATTTTTGTTATCCTTTTCAGGGGTGTGTTGAAGCAAACCTTTAATCCAAAGTTAGGTAACTTACTAAAATGATCACTCATGTTAAAGAATTGAGTTTGTTTGTGTATATATTATAAAACGTTTCGATGTTTTGTTTGGGCTCATATTGCTTTTCGTTTTATGTCTTATCAAGCTTATAATTTATGGTTGTTATACCGACTCTATTGTTTCTTTTGGATAATGTACATCCCAATTGAAATTCGAAGCCTACATACAACTACAAGTGATGCATCACATCGAAGCTTGCATCCTACCCTTAAACTGAAACTACTTTTGAAATTACTATCGTTCGTGATTTATATTAGATGACAACGCTTCTAATGTTATATTTTTGTTTATCATTTTCAGGGGTGTGCTTGAAGTAAACCTTTAATTCATAGTTAGGTAACATACTGAAATGATGACTCAAGTTATAGGGCTGGGCTTGGTTTTTATATATTATTAGTTGTTCGAAGCTTTCGCCCTATCCTTAAACTGACTTTGCTTTTGAAATTACACAATGTCAAAGTGTGATCAAGTTTTTTTGTTAATTTAGTGTTTCACTTTTCCGTCTTAAACTAATTTTCATTGAATTTTCCTACATGCATGGTTAAGCACTGATTATCATAGAAATGAGTAATTAATTCTCTCCTTAGATATGAAGCAGTAATTAATGCTTACTTGCATGGCCTTGAAGCTTCTGCTATGAATGATCTCTCTAACGTGACAAGTGCAGCAGCTTTCTACATCAGTAGAGTGAAGGGAGAAGCTCTTTCTTTTAATTTTGCCTGAAAATGTTGTTAATAATACTTTTAGCCTGAAGTTGCTCAACCTGTCTTAGCTTATGAGCTTTACCAGAAAATGTTTCTGGTCCAACATGGGAACGCCTGGAGAAAAGAGGTGCTAAGAAGCAGAGATTGCTGGTAAGGAAATGATATAAGGTGATTTAAGGTTTTAAATTGCAATTGCTGTATCGGTTGCAATCTTTCATCAATTTTCTTTTGAGACACTTTGTTTTAAGTTTGCACTGCAATAGAGGTATGCATTCTATGTTTTAAGTTCTGTTCATGCATAGATATTGGTTTTAGTCATGCTTAATTGGATTAAGAGGAAAACAAAAGAAAGTGAATAAGCAAGTAGATTGTAATGTGGTTATTCTTTGCTACTTCTTCTTTTCATTGTTCTGCTATCAATATGTACTTCACATAATTGAGATTATAAATGGATGTAATTCGTGAAAATAAGTTTGTAATCTTGAAGTAAGTTACTTTTGTAATTTTTTGGTGCCTCTCTCTACAGATTTCAACCATACCAGACCATGCTCTTGAAAATTTCATGGACCATGGTTGTTTTGAATTCAATTACTTTAAACATAAAGTATATATGGAGTTAAACATTAAATTCTAATATGTTTTAAACTTTCATTTTTTGTTCTTCTTTTGTACCAGGTATAATTGATCAATGATAAAAGGATAGCGTTAGTTACAATTCTATCCCTACGACCATCAGAGTAGGGGACAAAATTTGGAATATCGTTTACACATATCCAATTGAATAGTATGAAAAATATGAACTGTAAGTAAAAATCAAACAAGGCATAAAATTATCAGTAAATGATTGGGACCAATAAGGACCTGATCGTATGAAGAAGTCACTAATTGGGTATTGGTCCCTATCTGTAGTTGGACATTAAAACTAATATAGTTGTAATGTTCCTACATAAATGCTATTAATAATTGTATATTTAAAATGTTCTAATTCTAATTTCTGGAATTAATAATTGAGAAATGATTAATGCAATTCCATCAACCTAATTTTGTGGCTGCGATTGCACAAACGTTACCAATTTTTTCAACAAGATTTTTATTGCAATTCCGCATTAAACCAATTTTTTAAAATGTGCAATAATGTTAATAACATAAACAAAACCACTACTAATTTGCATTGACTTTCGAAATTACCTATTTTTCCAACAATGCCTGCTTTATATTATAAGGGGTTAAAAACCCACATGTTTTAAATAGTTGAAAAGTTTTACAGATTGATTAAGAAGTAAAGATAACGATTGTGTTCCATGACCATCGGAAAAATATTATTTTGCTCAGGCAATGGAATATGAAATATTTTACATTAAAATTAAAAAAACAGAACTAAAATCTTGGGTTATTTTTGTAATTTCATTTTCAAAATTGATTTGTAAGTATAACTATTGTGATCCATTATCGTCGTAAAAGTATTCTTTGTCCGGGCAATGAAACATCCAATCTTTTACATTATAATTTAAAAAAAAGAACTAAATTTCTGTGGGACATTTGTAATTTCGATTTTTTCATCATAACTGAATTTTATTGGAATAAATTCGAAATGGAATAAAATATCCCCAGATTTGCACTGAACTGGGTCACGCTAAAAAGAACATGTCTATTTTATTGTCTCGAAACAAAACACAAAAATTAACAATTTATAAAGTCAAAAAACTATTCACACGGCAATTTTGGTGGCCAAAATGTTATCTCTGTTTGGAAATAAATATATAATAATTGAATTTCAAATAAATTGTATACCCGTGCTGGCACGGGTGAACCATACTAGTTAAATAAATGTGAGAGATAAAAACATTAATGCAACATTTGTTTCCACAAAATAAACGGTAATGAGGACAAAAAACTTCATAGGTAGTTATGGAGAAAAGTAACCGTAAGTAGTGCATGGAAAGAATTTAAAACTTTGTATTAATTGTAAATTTTGAAAGCATTTATTTCATAGGTTGAAATAGAGATTTTGTCAATATATATATATATATATATATATATATATAAAAGATAAGATATATTACATTTTTGGTTTGGACCAAATTATGCATTCTGTTTGGTGGAAGTTGGAGGAAAAAATCAAAAACAACAACAAAAGAATATTATTCATTCTAATTATAATTACGATTATTGTTATAATTATAAGTATCCTACATTGATAAATATTATTGGACTTGGATGCTCTCATCATTTTTCCTACACCTCCCTACTATATTTAAATTAGATGAGAACCTAAACTGGATTCGTACTCAACTGAAATGATATATACAACTCAGCTCATCAATACACAAAATCTACCAAAGGTCTTTTTACTTTTTTTGGACCTCTGTGTTGCAAAAATCTAAAAAGACTCCCAGCAAATAGTTAGAAACACAAAAGAAAACTCCTAAAATAATTTAGATGGAAAACAATACCTCTCTAAAAATGCATCACGAGCCACCTAAAAAATACAAATACAAATTCTAACCATGAAATAGGTCCCTAAAATTAAAATATACAAAATGCTAAACACATACTATTATAAAAAATCAAATAATTAAATTGAAGAAAATAAAAAAATAGATATAACATAGAGTAACAAAGGCATTCTTCTTTTGCAATCACCAAAAATGTAATGGAACACGTTAAGACATCATTCTTTTGTAAAGTGGTTTTGTTAATGGATTTCTACCAAAATGAATTGAAAAAAATAATCCATACCTTCAAATCGTGGATATAAATACAGAAATTTTAATTTTTTACATAACTACTCTACTTGTTCCTATCATTTGTATCAAACCGGTATGTAACCCGTGCGATGCACGGGAAGCAATTTTCGTGAAAGATATTAAATTTTAATAATTTTGTGGAGAAAATAATATAATTAAAAAATAAAATAAGTAAAGAAAAATACATTTAATTTGGTAATGTTTGATAACAATACGTCATTTTTATTGATTTAAATTTAGCATATATATATTTAATGGTTATGAAAAGTAAATATAAATATAAGGTACAATTAGTGCATATTAATAATCTAAGGTATAAGTCAAAATAAAAACTTAAGTTATCTATTTGAAAAATCAGTTTGAATCTAATACATGGAAAGACAATCTAAATAAATAAAATTGAATTTATACTTGGATTGGAAAAGAAATTTAATTTACATTGTCATGACGAAAAATAATAATTTGAATGTGAAACAATTCATTTTTAATGTGCCAGCAACTTAACATAGTTATTGCCGGTAGTCATTATCAACGATTTTCATTTTGTTAAGGTAAGTTTGCCTTTTTTGTTAGCCATGAGTATATATTATAGATAAAATAAATTACTATTGATAAAAATTAAAAACAAATTACTTGTTTCAGGTTCGTTGGAAAAAAAACACTTTTTAGATTCGTTGGAAAATTAATGTATTTAGACTATAATGTAGTCCAGATACATTAGTTGTCCAATGAACCTAAAAAGTTACTTTTTACTTTCTTTTTTTTGACAAGAAGTTACTTTTTACTTATAAATAGATCCGGAGGGAGTATATAAGAGGAGGATAAAAGAGAAATTTGATATAATTCCACAAATTAAGTGCCAGGAACCAAAGAGAGAGATTAATTGGTACTCGTCTGTTAAAAAAATAAGTGGTTCAATCAAATGGCAATTAAGAAGTGTCACAACTATAGTCAATGAATAAGTAATTTAATATCAGAATAAGGTTTATAGTAAAAGATATTGAAGAAGTCATTTCATGTAAATGTGATACACCTCAAAACTTTCACTAGGTTTAGACCGACTTTATTATGATATTTGTTTTTTTTAATTAACTAAATTTTCGGGCGTGTTTGTCAAAAAAAAGTCAAATTTCTTGGTGCTATCTAAATTGTTAAAATTGGTTGCTCATTTAAGGTCTGAACTTTGATGATAGACCATTGTTTTTTATGCCTTTTGATATGATCTCTTTTCATCCATTTCAATAATACTCCAAGAGCATAAGTGGTTAAACATGATCATTCATTAAACTGATTGCTTCGAGAAAGGAGTGGGGTTTGTTCGAACTCAATTCTCTAAAAGATTTCAGAGTTAGTGATGACTTTGAAAACATAGAATCCTTCCCTGAGGAGGGTCTACTTCCACCATCTCTTAACTCTCTTCGTTTGGAAAATTGTTCAAAGCTAAGAGTAATAATTATTTTCTGATAGCCAGGTACGTTGCAATCACCCATTGTTTATATTCAGTACCTTACCTGTTAAACATTTGCAAAGTTTTTTTTATAGTATAAAAAGATGTCATGGTTATATTTCGTTTTGAACATTGCCAGTTGTACGTGACATATATTTGGTGCAAAGGTGCTTCTTCTCAACTCTTACACCTGACCTGAGACACCTGTGTTTGTTGCTGTCCACTCTCACACAACGAGATTCAGAATCAGAGAAGTTTAGCTAGTAAGGCCATTTAGAACATAATTTCATTTCTTCTCAACTTGCTTTATTATTTCTTCTGTCATATCTCTTTTACTTACATATTGAAATACCTATAAACTTAACTCTGCTTTAAGATTGTGTTTTGCATAAATTCCTAAACCAAACAATGAATAAAAGTTAATCCTTTCTAAACTTGATACAGCTTGCTAAAATTTGTAGCTCTATTATAATCTCTATTTTAGATTTAAGAAAGTGGCGATTCTTTCACCTTTAATTTTTAAGTTTATATTTCCATTACTTCCTACTAAAGGAAGCCTAATGGAAATTTCTAGTTAGCTTCTTTTGATGGATGATAAAATACTAAATGTTGTTAAAATACTAAGTGCCTAGGCCTATTGTTAAATTATAAGTTGTTAATTATGCACTAATAAAACAAATTCATCAAATGTTGCATTCAGGTCAACCAAATAGTAACCATTGGTGAAGAGTTACCCTCTCTCTTGGAGCTTTCTATTTTAAGCTGTGATGGAATAGTAACCATTGGTGAAGAGTTTTACGGCAATAAGAATTCATCAAATGTTGCATTTAAGTCACTTCAAATTTTGCGATTTAAGCAGATGTTCGAATGGAAGGAATGGTTATGTCCTTAAGGTTGTTTCCCTTTGCTTGAAGAGGTTTTTATAACATTTTGTTGCAAGTTGAAAGGGCCCTTGCCGCAACACTTCCCTTCGCTAAAATTGGTGATTCTTAGTTGCTCAGAGTTGGAGGTTTCAATTCCCAAGGGTCATAATGTCAGTGAACTAGAGCTTCTGAATTGTGATAAAGTTTTGGTAAATGAAAAAAGATGTCATAAGATTATAAAGTTCTTGTCTAACAGTGCCAGGTGACTATCAAGAAGCAAGTTGATGAATTGCACCGGCCAATTACAAGGTGTGGATCTAGTCTTTGAATTTGATTTTCGGTTTTCTTTTTCTTCCCTTGAGTATTTTCATAATATAAATTTTGTTTACATTCATACTCTAGAGCTTAATGCAAGGCAATAAGAAAAATGCTGATTCTCTGCTAAAGCACTTTGGAACAGTGTTGTATTTGCAAAATTGATTCAGCAAGCACTTAATTTCTTTTGGTTCAGGTTCTGAGAAAATCAAGATAAGGAAATTAGAAGAGATAAACTGTTAGAAGCAAAGAAGGAGAAGAAAAGGAAGACTAAGAAAGATTCATCTTATGAAGAATCTCAAATGACTCCAACACCTTCTACAAAAACTCTAGTAATTGTGTATTTCAATTGAAAATGTTAGTAGTTTTATTTTACTAGGTCGTTATTTTTACGTGTTTTTTATATGAATAAGTAGTATAGAGTCCCAAATGATTTCTATCTAGTTACAGAGTGATTATTATGATGGATTTTAATCTTGATTGGTGCAATTGACTTTTAATCAAGTGTTTGGTCGAATTAGAATTATGTTAATATGTTGAAGAAAAGCATTTGTTAATATGAATTAAATTATGTTAATATGTGGTTAGTCCAAAGAAAATTCTAGAGATTTGTAGAAGTAAATAAGTAGTTGATAGACATATCTTTAATTATATGCAAGAAGTGTGTAGAATTTTTCCTTGAAGTGTATAGAATTAATTCTCGCTTGATGTATGTAAAGGAAGAGAAAAAAACCAACACATTCTTGATGAATAGTGTTGGAATATGTTGCTGCAGCATCATAGTGTTGGAATTATGTTAATATAATTCTCGTAGCATCACTGTGTGTTTCTGTTATGTCAGTTAATTCAGTTGCTGCTGCTATAGCCTAATCTGTTTGGTGCAGTTTTATTAGTTAGTTTATTATATTAGAACTGTCGTAACAACATTTAATTGGTTATTGGTAACTATGAGCTAGTTTATAAAGCTCCATTTTAGCTGGCTCTTTATGCGTATCATCACTATCGCAATTCAGACGATAAAGGGAAACACTTGTGAGAGAAGAAAGTGGGAAACACTATGGAAGATTGGGTTCATAGATAGAATTGGGATATGCTTTGAATGTATCTTGCAGCTGTATTTTTGATCAAGAATAGTGAAGATTTTGCTCAGATCTTGTCCCTCGGAGTAGGAGATTAATCTCCGAACCGGGTTAACAAATCTTGGTGTTAATCTTCCCTCTTTACCCTCTCTTTCTTTATGCTGTTATATTGTATTTTCTGTTTTACATCATAGTGATGCGAGCTAGTGCTATAGCACTTCACTCTGATAGCATTCCGCAATTTTGTGTTCTATGTTTTGTACGTTATGGTGACATTGGGTCTTAAAATATAGAAAACTCTCAACACATTCTTCATTCTATATAAAAGATACAATTTTCTCAAAAAATAAAAGAATAAAGAACACAAAGGAACACTTCATTTTACTTGACCGAATACTTATATAATAATAAAAAAGAAGTTTTTAAAGATTCTTCATATTTATTTATTTTTCATCATTAACAAGACAGATGAGAGAGTCATTGTTTTTGAAGACACTCAAAAATAGTATAATATGTTGTTCTATTTCACATGACAGAATAATACAATGCCATCTTACAGAGAGCATTTCACTTGAAACAAAATACTTGTTTTCTTTGTTGGTTAGAAACAAAAGACTTCTATGCTGGTGATATTTTCATGAATCTTATTAAAATTCTATCATTACAAAATCCCTGTCAATTTATCTTAAGTAAAATATTCATGGTATCCATTAAACAATAAAATATCGATAATTAGCACCATGCCAAATAAAAAGTTTATGGGAATTTCTCGGAATGTGAAGCAGTAAAAGTAGAATAATAAAGTATTACATATTGCTATATATAAGATGACTTTATATGTTGGAATTGGGACACTTGCTCAGCCGTCCCTATTGTTTAATAAGAAAGCTACTGTTGTGCATTATGTTATGGAATCACTAAAACAACTTACAAATAAACCAAAGTAGTGATAACAAATCAGTATATCAGTATATATTAATATAATGTAAAGTTAAGCAATTGGCTTTTCGTTTGGTTTTTTGATCACTGGCCATCCATGTTGCCCAAAAATCTGTCAAACATTGAACAAATAAAAACACAAGTGATTATTTTTGTCTATAAACAGTTCTTTTGCATTTTGTTTAAGTGAAGAACACATTAGTACCATCTTGCATGCGAACATTTCTTTCACAGCCCTTGTTTATGCTCAATAACCTTAGTTGAAAATCAGAAAACAAATCATGGCGGAGTTGGTTGGTGAGGCATTTCTTTCATCTCTCTTTCAAGTGACTCTTGAGAAGTTGGCTTCAAGAGATTTCAGAAACCGCTTCCGCAAAGGAAATGGATTGATGAAAAAACTTGAAATCACACTGAGTACTATCAGTCCCATGCTGGATGAAGCTGAGAAAAAGCAGCACCAAAGCACAAACGTGAAGAAGTGGCTTGCTGATCTTTAACATGTTGCCTATGAAGTAGACCAACTGTTAGAGGAGATTGCAACTGATCGGTCGCTGAAGAAACTGGAAGCTGAATCCAAGCCTGACACCTGCAGTAAGGTACTTGGTTTATTTTCAACATTTACTAATCCATATGAATCTAAGATCAAAGAATTGGTAGGGAAGCTAGAATTTCTTGCCAAAGAAATGGATATGCTGGGATTGAAACAAGTCATTTCTGTTAGTAATGAAGCTGGAGTTAGTTGGAAACCCTTGAAAACATTTCCAACTACATCTTTGGTAGATGATCTGGCTTATATGGTAGAGATGGTGAAAAAGAGGAAATAATCAAATTTGTACTTTCAGATAATGACAGCGGCAGCCGGGTACCAGTCATTAGCCTAGTGGGTCCTGGTGGGGTGGGAAAGACCACCCTTGCTCATCTTGTGTTCAATGACCATAGGATGAAGGAACGATTTGAAACTAAAGCTTGGGTCTCTACTTCAGAATCTTTTTGTCTTGTTGGTCAAGACAAATCATTTCTCCGGTCGTTTCAATCTTCAGCAAGTGCCAAAGAGTTGAATCTACTCCAACAACTGCATCAAGAACTAACGCTCAAGAAATATTTGCTTGTTCTAGACGATGTCTTGGATCGGAATGGGATACTATGGGAGCGCTTGATACTTCCCTTTATCAATGGATCTTCTGGAAGTAAGGTTATCGTAACAACACGTGATGAGGAGGTAGCATCAGTCATGCAATCCACCCAACTACTTCATATAAAGCAACTGGAGGAGAGTGATTGTTGGAGTTTATTTGTGAGACATGCTTTTCATGGAAAGAATTTAAGTGAATATCCAAACCTCGAATCAATCGGCAAGAGAGTTGTAGGTAAAAGCAGAGGGTTGCCTTTAGCTGTGAAAACATTGGGGAATCTTTTGCGAAGAAAATTCTCTGAAAAAGAATGGTACGAGATATTGGATACTGATATGTGGCATTCATCGGGTGGTGACAACAACATTAACCCAGTGCTGAAATTGAGTTACCATAATATTTCTTCAAGTCTAAAGCGTTGTTTTTCTTCTTGTTCCATATTTCCCAAAGGTTATAAGTTTGACAAGGATCAATTAATCAATCTTTGGATGGCGGATGGTTTGCTGAAATGTTGCAGAATTGACAAAAGTGAAGAAGAGTTAGGTAATGAATTCTTCGACGATCTAGTGTCTATTTCATTTTTCCAACATTCATATTGGGGGAGTGACGTATTCCTAATGCATGATCTTGTCAATGATTTATCAAAATCAGTGTCAAGAGAATTTTGCGTAGGAATAGAGGGTGATATGGTGCAAGTAATTCCAGAAAGCACGCGTCACATTTGGTGTTGTCTTGATATAAAAAATGGTGGCAAAAATTTGAAGCATATATGTAATATCAATGGATTACGCAGTCTCTTGTTAGAAGAACAAGGGTATGGTGACCTATGTGTCAAGATAAGCAAACAGTTACAACATCATCTGTTTTCAAGACTAAAATATTTGCGCATGTTATCATTCTTTGGTTGTACTCTCCCAGAGCTTGCTGATGAGATAAGCAATTTGAAGCTTCTGTGTTATCTACACTTATCTTCCACTAATATTACAAGCTTACCTGATTCCATCTGTGTGTTATATAATTTGGAGACACTCTTATTGAGAAAGTGTTATAATTTGACTGAACTCCCTTCAGATTTTTACAAACTTGTCAATTTACGTCATCTTAATCTGGCGGACACTAGTTTAAAGATGATGCCAAAGCGTATAGGAAGGCTCAACCATCTTCGGATACTAACTGACTTTGTTGTGGGAGATCAAAGTGGGTCTGATATAAAAGAGTTGGCAACACTGAACCATATTCAAGGAAAACTTCATATTTCAGGGTTAGAAAATGTGATTGATCCTGCGGATGCGTAGAAGCCAACTTGAAATATAAGAAGAATTTAAAAGAGTTGTGGCTCAAGTTTGGTTACACAAGAGAAATTGATTGGTTAATAATTGAAAGGGATGTTTTTGTCTTGGAGGCTCTTCAACCAAATAGCAACCTGAATAAGCTTGACATCTCTTTCTACCAAGGAAATAGTCTTCCAAAATGGCTTGGGCATTGTCAGTTACCCTACTTAGTATGTCTTCGACTGATGCAATGTAAATTTTGTACCCAGTTGCCACCACTTGGGGTGCTCCCTTCACTCAAGGAGCTATATATTTCAGACTTTTGGGAAATCGAGATTATAGGTGAAGAGTTTTACGGTAATAATAATACGTCACATGTTCCATTCAGGTCTCTTGAAATATTAAATTTTCAAAAAATGTCAGAATGGAAGGAATGGCTATGTGTTGAAGGTTGTTTCCCTTTACTTAAAGAGCTATCTATAGCATTCTGTGACAAGTTGGAAAAGGCTCTACCTCAACACCTTCCTTCTTTGCAAATGTTGGATATTTGTTATTGCAAAAAGTTAGAGGTTTCAATTCCCAAGGGTGATAACATCACTGAGCTAGATCTACAAATATGTGATAAAATTTTGGTAAATGAATTGCCATCGAGATTGAAGAAGGTCATATTTTATAGTGCTCAGATCATCGAGTCCTCCCCCTCCTTGCTGCAAAATATATTCAACAATGCCTTTCTTGAAGAGTTGGCGTTAGATCTTAGAGACTTCATAAAATGTTCCTCTTTGAATTTGCCTTGCTGTAATTCTCTTCGCATTCTATCTTTAAAAGGTTGGCACTACTCCTCCTTGCCTTTTGCTCTACACCTTTTCACCAATCTTCATTCGCTGTATTTGTGCCAATGTCCACAGCTGGAATTGTTTCCTGGTGAAGCTTTGCCTTCAAGCCTTAGCATCCTTGATATAGTGAATTGTCCTAAACTGATTGCTTCAAGAGAAGAGTGGGGTTTGTTCAAACTCAATTCTTTAAGAGAACTCAGTATTACTGATGTTTTTATGACTGTCCTTGTCTTGTGCGGCTTCCAGAGGAGGGTCTACCCAAATCACTTTCTACGTTGGAGATTACTAAATGTTCATTACTAAAGCAACAATACCAAAAGGAGGGAGGAGAGCGGTGGTGTAAAATTCGCCATATCCCTTCTGTGAAGATTGACTATTATCTGCAGAAATGAGATGATGCATCTTGACAGGTACACCACATTAACCCACTTCTTTATATTCCATACCATGAAACTATTTAAATTCTACATTCTCTGGCTCTCTTTTTTGCAGCTCTTGCTTTTTGTTTTTCACCTTAAAACAGATTGTTGTGTAGACACTATATCAGTATATTGTAGAATATACGGACCTCTTAATCAGTTGTTGTAATATCTGTGTTCTGTTTCATTTATTCATTTGACTAAAAAATTTCTCTTCTTACAGACCCTTCATGCTCAGCATAATGTGGGAACGATATTTGGGACTTCGAACCGCATGCTGTGGATTTTGGATCGGCAAGTTCTTGCATCAGCTAGGAGTGTATTAGCCTATATCTCAAGCTGGCTACAAATTTTATAATCTTTGTTGTGTATGTTACTGGGATGGCTTGTTTTTATGAAATAACAGGTTATGCATAGAACATTTCCATGTATAATTACAAAATGATAGGAATTTCTATGCATGCATTTGACTTCTAAATATAACAATTTTTAATTGTCATTGTTTTCCAAATCCGAGAAGGGTCCTTAACTAAGTTATTTATGTTGAAAGTTTATTGCATATGATCTATATGTGGAGTATTAGATATGAAAATTTTCTAACTCAATTCAGTGTCCAGGTTCATTTTACAGGGTTTATTTGAGTGATGGTACATTGTGCACATTATATTAGGGAAATTTTGGTACATTGTTAATCAGAATGGATATTAGCCATTTCTATGCAGAAATACCATTGAAGTTGGAGATATACAAACTGATACAAACCAAGATCACTTCCATTTAAGAAATTTATTTGTATATTCAACAAAGGTGAGAATCACAAATGATTGAACAGAAATGAATCAATATTAACACTAACAAAAATACTAGATGGTTATGTTGTTTGACTTAAATAAAACACTTAGCAGCTCCAATGAACAGAAACATAAAATCTATACAGAGAAAACAATTAAAACATACAAAACAAAGAAATATGAAAGTTAAAACTTCATCCATCTTCTTGTCTTGTTGATTATTTCACTTTCTATCTCTTAAAATCCATGTCTTAGTAAAGTGACAATGCAAGGCGAAACTCATATTCCAGCATATATAAGAACATTTATCTCCTAAAACTCCAGGCTGATACAGAAAATAGTGGAATGTCGCTCCAGCAAACAAGCAAACAATCATTCTCTTTTTTGAACTTGTATTTATGACCATATCTCTGCAATAGATTTGTTGCTTCTATCCTCCCGTTGTCGCTCAAAGGTACATTCTCAAATCCAGCCATTCGAAGTCTTCTAATCCATTGTTCAAGCTTCTCATGTCTCTCCTTTCTATCAACTCCCTCACAAGTAATAATGTTCTTTATCTGCTCTCCTAGAAGCATGCTCTCAACTTTTTGTCTCTCCACTGATGATCTCATCACAGTAGAGTCCAAACAGTCAAAAAGTGCACTGTAAAAGTACAATGCTTTGTCTATTCTCTCCATTAAGTTACATCCATTTAGATTTGATTCTTGTTCAGTAACCACTACCAGTTTCGGTTTGAGTTTTTGCATAGCATTAAGAAAGATTCCCATTTTAGGTGAAGCACCTAAAAAAAGAGGTGATAATGATGAATCAGGGCTCAAGACATATGAATTGATCATATCATTTTCAAGCCACTCTGCAAAAGTCCTTTGGCCCATGTGCATTGCTCTACGTTGATTGATAGATACAGCTCCTGCTGGCGAGACCCTCCCAACCATTTCGTCATCGGTGGCAAGGAGAGAATGTAACTGAAGAACAGAAGTGATTGCAATAGCTTCTCCTATCTTGACAGGCAAGTTATCAAAATCAACATCTTCCAGTTTGCTAACAATTGAATTGAACTGGAAAGGAAAATGCAAATTCCCAGCTTCAGAGTTCAAATGAAACTTCATTTGGGTTAATACCTCTTCATTTTCATGAATGCCTGTAATTTTCAGATGGGGAGGACCTCCATCGCGGTTCTTTAAAGTTTGTAGAAGATTTATCCATTGAGCTGGCTCAGAACAATGGAGATCAATAATGTGAACTACTTTTTCTTTTGCCATGGCTTCAACAATGGTTTGATTTGTAATCAGGTGTGAAAACTTCAAAAAGGGATACAACTCATAGAAATATTTCTGAACAAGGATGTCTTCTGGAGACAATGATGTTTTTGAGGGATTGATAGCTTTATATACACCAGGTAAATGTTTGACTATCCTGTATCCAAGTGCTTCACTAAAATATGTGACCACCCTTTGCACAGCATTACCATCTGGAGATGAAATCTGAGAAATGTATTCAAGTCCAATATCTGCATTTTTTATGCTTCCAGACGCAACGCATTTAGCACACTCAATGAGAAGGCTTAATGGATTTAAGCTCTGAGAGTCCCATCTTAGCTCTCTCAGCCACTGAAATGGTGAACCTGGTCCATAACAGCTAAATTAGCATACATAAGTGATAAGTACTTATTTTTCCTAAGTAGATAAACAAATTTAGAGTATTATCTAACTTTTTACTATGAAAATAATTACTTTTAACTCTAACATCAGCTTATTTTGTAAATAAATCAAAGCGAAAATTCTTCATTCTGCTTAAAAAGGTAAAGGATCAGAAAGCAAAAGAAGAAAACACAAAGATATTCTACAAAGCTTTCTTCATTCCAAGGAAAAGCAAAGTAGCTTAGCAACTAAAGTCGCTTAGTGACTAAGTGAATTTATGGCGCCGTTTCGGCAGCCAATCAGAGAGCTTTCTTGTCTGACACTTCTCAGGAGAGTCACTTAGCGACTAAACCTCGATTAGCGGCTGCAAGGGTGCGCCGCCTTAGACATCAGAGAAAAGTTTCTTCACTAGGAAGAAAGGAAGAGTCACTTAGTGACTTTAGCTCACTAAGCGACTATAGCAAAACTATAAATAGAGGTAGAGGGGTGAAGCATTCAGAGACATGAACTACAGAAGAACAATAACTTCCAAAAGTCAGTTACACAATTGATACTCTTGTGTTTAAGTTAGAAATAGAGAGAATTGTGGCTTACTGTTTGATAAGAAAAGGGAATATCCTAGGAAGAAGCTGTAGATCTTAAGGAATCACAAGTTGCATCTTCTATTAAAGGTTTTTCTTAATGCTTTTCTTTCTTATTTTAGCTTTCATAAAAATGAATAGCGAATTTGTCTCAGTTGAGATTTGATGTAATTATACTTTAATATATCTAGACTGATTTACATATAATTTTCTGTTTATGTTTAGTTGAAGTGATTTACTCTTATTCTTAATGCTAGTTGTAATTTGATCACTTATAGCTTGACTATAAGAATTAAAGTTCAATTGGGAGGTTAGCTTTAATTCATGTACTAGAAGAGTTTATCATCTATTAAGCTAAATTTCTAGGAATGGGGTTTAGTTTTCTATCCATACTGTGTATCTGATCTTAATGTTATTACCTACTTAAGTATTTGAGGGATCTTTATTTAAGTTTCGTAATTAGAGATTTCGCCATGTCTGAGGGATTGGTACAGTTGGAAGACACGATAATTGGGAAACAATATAAACTACTATATTATATAAATAAAGTTAGTGAAATCAAATCTCAACACTTTTATCTTGTTTTATTTGCATTTCAATCTTTATCAATTCTTTATACGAATTTCAAAGCGACCTTCTTTTTACTGCTAAAAGATTTTTAGAATCGATTGAGCGGATTAGAAAACATGTCATCAAGCCTCTGTGGATACGATACCTAATACAGTAGTATTTTGCTGATATATTAGAGCAGAAGTAACAAATCCAACGAAAGGGCTTTGCCAATAACATTTGTAGGGTGAAGGAAAACAAAAGATGTTCATTCCACTCAAAGCATCTAAATGTTGGAACCAAGAATCATCTTCCAGATATAATCTGCCTTTTAGACAATAACTCTATCAAGTTCAAGGGGTAATTATTCATTTCTTTTATCAAACTCTAATAACTGTGTAAAACAAAAGTTAGTTGAAGAGTAATAGTAAATTGATCAAACTCATCATGTGCCTATTCACATTCACAACATGGTTATTTGTTTTAGATTTGCTTAGAGACACAGCATGTGATAGATGTCTATAGTATAAAATAATCCCTCCAAAGTAATGATTAAATAAAAGATATTAAAAACTATGCACCCTTTAGATTTTGAGCAGATTGTCAAATTTGATAACCAAGCTTAGTTTTGTTGTTTTTTTTTGGTGACTTTAGTTTAAAATTTACTGACAAAGTGATGATGCATATGAACATGACGAAGTTTCTAATATTTTTTTCTTTCTTTTTTCAACTGTGAAGCACCCGCAGAGATACAACCACCGGACATGGACACGCAGACACCAATCTTACTTTCAAAGATACAAGTAATTAACGTGTTGGTGTTGGTGTTCGACACGATACGTGTCGTACACCGAACGTCTTCATTTAGAAGTGTTAGCACTACAGAAATTTTCAATGCAGCAAATTCTTTCTTTAGCCAGGAATTTCTTGAAGGATAAAGAAAAAAAGATTGTGACAAAGAGTATTACCTGAATCCATATATATGATTCACCAACCTCAATTTACCAACAACCAAAAGAGCCTGAAAAAATATCAACCAAAAGTCACGTCCCTAGTGTCCCCTCTGCTAAATGTAAAGCTCTACAGTGTTTCTGATATGATGTTTTATAGAGACACGAGATAGTTGAATTGAAGTTCTTGTCTAGAAAAGTTTTCCCATAATGGACAAAAGAAATGGTTGATTTTGTCACCTCTCTACCAAGAATTGTCTCTTTGTTGAATAAAAGTATAGGTTTTGCTTGTTTCTTAGTGGTTGCTGATGAGATTTGCAAGGAAAATCTTAGGAAGATCCTCCAAAACATTATTAGATTCATGTTGAAGGTTTAAACCCTCCACTTGGGGACTTCTCCTTGGCCAAAATAGAAACAGACAAGTTAATAGTTGAGATTGATGTGTAAGTGTAAAAGTATGTTTTATAAACATGTTTTCACATAGTAAGTGATTGCAATATATATGGAACAAATAATATTCTTCTAAGTAGTGTCTTAGAATACCAAAGATCCTTCGGATTTATATATATGATCATTGGTCATTAGTCAGAGTATGTTAAATCAGTGTCTTATTTGGAAAACATCTGCAAAATTGATTCACTAAGCTCAACAGGTTTCTTCAACACATAAGATTGAATTAAAAAATTACTTAGGAAAAAACAAAAAAATAAACATAAGGATGTGGTCCTGCAGATTTATATAATATCTAATAGAGATAAGCAAGGTAAGGGAATTGGGAATGAAACAAATAGTATCAGGCCAAAACTTAGTCACAATTGCACTATCTCATACACAATAAGTTTATCACCAACAAATTAGAAGGAACTTTGAGTTTTAATGAATAGAGTTAAGTTAGGAGAACCCACTTAAAGAAATAAGACACCTATTTGTCATTACAAAAAATTCACTCATTTTTAGTCCTCATAGTTTAATCCATCAATGTTTTTAGTCTCTCATGACTTTTAATAGCGCCTAAAAACGCTATTTAAAGGTCAAAAAATGATATTAAAAGTCAAGAGAGACTAAAAACATTGACGGAGGAAAATGTGAAACTAAAAATCAGTGGAATTTTTTATAGGGACTAAAAACAAAATTCTAAAAGTTTATAGGGACCAAAAATATATTTAACCATTTTTTTCAATAACATCACATACTCAAACCTAAGAACATTTTTATTCCTCATCTGGGTATCTCCAAAAAAAAAATTCAAACACATGAATCTAATAATCATTTTCAAGATCACATGTATTAGCCTTTTAGAACCCAACCCCTTCCACTTTCATCAACAAGTGTAGGTTGCATTTTTCTTAAATGTAATGCACTCTTTAGAAAACTGAAATTCATTTGGTCAAAAAAAAAGGAAACTGAAATTCAATGCAATTGTAATTTTTTAGAAATTAAAATTAAATGATTAATCAAGCCTAGTACTATGCACTATGTCCTTTGATCACTTCTCCCTATGTATAATGCCTCAATATGGAGAATTTCACAAGGAAATGATTAAGACTTGAGAATTAAGATTGATCAGAATCTTTGTTTTTTTACAAGTAGTTGCTAAGAATGAGGAGCATGATAAACAATCAAAATATTTGACAATTTTTGTTTTGTTAGAAAACATTATTTGTCAAGACCTATGCTATTGTCCTAAGAAATCTTATGTATCATATATTATGGTTGTTTCCGTGCTTGTAACTTCCTAGTTGGACACATGCATATACTTTTCCAAGAATTTTGTACTTTTTCTACAAACTTCCCATTCAATCTTAGAATGTTTTTTTGTTAATGTTCAAACTTAGCATGTGGGTTAGCTTGAGTATGTTTTTGAGTAGTCAACCTCATAAATTGCAAAATTTGGTTCTAACATTAGGGCAGTGGTAATGAATACTCCCTTTGTCCTTACTATAAGAAAAATTTGCAGTTTTAGATTCATTGAATAATTTATATATTTGACCTACATTATAAGTTAGACACTACCTCCGGTCCACAATATAAGAGAAAAAACACAGAATCACACAGACCAATGAATGACATTGAAATCAACTATTCTCATTTAATAAGACTAAAAATTTACTTTCTTTCCAAGATTGATTTACATTACTAATTAATGACACTATTTTTAATCACGCCACTTAAATAGGGGCATATTTGGGATTGATCATTTAATACACCTTAAAATTTGTGCTTTTTTCTTATATTGTAGACCATCTAAACACACTTTTTTTCTCTTATATTGTGGACCAGAGGGAGTATATTAGTTATTCAATGAACCTAAAATTGCAACAAAAAATATATATAATGGGAACCAGAATAGTAACTACTTAGCATTCTAATCTCAAGAGACAGAGTTCAAATCTTCTTGAAAACGGTTTGTATGGCTTTAGTACATGTTTGGATAAGTGATAGCTCACCACCATCGTATGTCCCAATCCCATGCCTATTTACCGTGGAAATAGAGAAGGTGCAATTTGGAGTTTCTACATGGACGTGGTTTGCTTTTGTGAGTATGGGGAGGCCACCACCAATCCAAACACCCACTTATTGTTACTATTAAAAAAACTCATCCCACAACTTTTTAAAAAAATCCAAAACGTAGGTTGGCGACATTTGATGTCTGAGTTTTTTTCTAAGATATACCAATTCGTCTTGCAATGTTGAATATTATATAAAAGTTCAAAAAGAACTAGTATTTCTTTTTTTTGACGTGTAAAAAGAATTAGTATTTCAGTTATCTTGTATTAACAACATAATTTTTTATCAGTAAAGTAATTTTAATAAGGTTTAATTACTCTATAGGGAATTATTAAATATATGCCCCTAAGCTAAAAAAAAGTTGTAATCGAACTCCTAAAGTAATATGGTTTGTTAATTAGGTCTTATTACATTATAATTAGTCAATCCTGACGTGACATATTATTATATAAATAAATAGGTCGCTAAACTAATTAACAATTTTTAAACATATGTCTAAACTAACTTAAACATATAAAAATTCATCCTTAGAAAAATAAATAAATTCATTCATTCTATCATTTCATTAATTTGATTCATGTAACTGACCCTACACAACAGAAAAATACTTGTTTGTCAAAAAAATAGGAAAATACTTGAATTAGGATTATCCTTTACAAAAAAATATACATATGGCCGATTGACTAAGATACAACTATAATGCCAACTAATATTAATTTACATACACATACTCCCTCCGAACTTAAGTATAAGCAAAAATGTACATGTATTTGGTTCCTTTTTGTTTATGTTTAAATCCAGAGGGAGTTCAATGATAAGAAATTACGAAATTCAAAAGAAAATGACATTCGCCTTTGCCTAGTGGATTTATTCACATCCAAAAAACCAACTTGAGGGAGAAATGCAAGTCAACTGCACCAAACCAGCTGGAAAATATTCCTACTGGCACCTGCATTGATCATATTGTTACTCTGTCTTCTAAGCATCTCCTCCTGGGCACGAATATCGCCATCCTAATCAAATCAAACAGTTGGAGTGGGTAAACTTAGAGGAAGAGAGGAACCATTAGTTAGTTTTACGACCAAGCATTAAAAAACAATCTAAATTAGTTGGAAATGGATTCTCTCAAGTAATGGAGCGTGTCAAGTAAGAGAAAGTGACACGATAAAATTATATTATTTCTGAAATAATATTATTTTATTGTGTGCGTCTTACTCGCTCTCTATTGGAGACAGTCCAGTACTTGAGGAGTTGAACACATATTAGTCCCATTGCCTCAAACTGGGTCTGAATACTATAGCCATTTTCCAATATTCTCATAAATTATATTATTACAAGCAAACTAATCAATTGACTTGCTAACTGAGAGAAAATTAGGACTCACAAGTAGTGAGTAGGCACGGGCAAGAGACAGAAGTGTGGGGTACAAATCCAACACAGCCATGGCAATCTCCTCTGTAACCTGTGGAACCTGCATTTTTAGGTTCCAAAATCAAGTCTAAATCAAAAGCATTTAATCAATATATAGGATGAAGTAGTTCCACACCAGAATTACACGTCCAATTTTGCAAGAAATTGCAGTTCTTTATACAAAACAGGAGAACATAACAAAAAGTATCTTGTTCAATACAAGTAAAGAAGGCCAAACAAGGCTATCATCTAGCCAGTTCCAAATAGATTTCTAAACAAAGGTGGTGTAAAAATGTTCTAAATTAAAAGAATAGCCAAGGTCAACTGACTCAGTTCAGCTAGTCAAATTAAAATATCGTAAGAAAATCGGTTCAAAATTTTAGAATTGTTAGTACCTGCATAAGCTGGATGGCAAATACATCACTAACTGTCACTTTTTCTAGCTCTTGACACCTTTTAATAAACTCATCAAAAGGAGGACATATCCTGGAGCATTTATGGTCTTCGAAAACTCCTGACTTGTAATATTGGAAAATTGCTTGGGTAAGATAACCATACTTTCTTAAGGTATCACCTAACCCACTTGTTCTCTGTACGTCAAATCCTTCCAGAATTTCTGTTGTAAAACAGCTGCACAAGGCAGGATTAAGAACGCCTGAAATTGGTCATAACTTCAACTAAAACAGAAGTTGTAAATGTATTGAATTTTGTTAAAGATCTGTGTCTACACGGCAACAGTTTTCAATTCAACCAGAAGGAAGCTTAAATCAAGGAAAAATTAGTAAACATCAGAACTCTGCCCACTAGTACAACGAAACAAACAAGTTGTTACAAAAAAATTCATTAATAAATTGTTGCTCGTCGCTTTAATCAAAGCAGGTCAGAAATTATACTTTCAATTATCAATAATAATTGATTGATAAAAACTACAAGAAACGAAGGCACAATATACCACACAGAAGTAGCCAATGTAGTATGATTGATTATCCAAGAAAGTAAAAAGTTACTTAGAATGAAACCCACTCACCATGAGGTAGCAGAACTTTAGAAATTTCTATGAATTGTACAGCAGTGATTCTAATAATGATGCACATGGGATTGAGTCTGGTCCGCCACCCCAGCTAATGGCAAACCAAACCAAACTTGTGAATTTATTAATGATGAAATATACTTACGCAGTTTTTATGCTTTCAGAAGCTTCAGAAGAATTTGGGTCACCTTCAACAAGATATATCAGCTTCCTCATCCCACACCTCTACATTGTTAAGATGAATTTAGAATTGGGGGTCAGGAAGCTATGTCAGTAGAGCATGCTTTAAATTTTATCAGAGAAATAAAATTAAAACATTTCAGTCAGCAAAGAGCAAACAATATAGCAAATATGCCATATTCATAGCCAGTAACATCTAATCACAAGACATAATGATCTTGTTGAAATACACAAAATGATAGAGTTCAATTTTAGCTCAAACTGTTTGTCAAAAAATAAATAGTTCAAACTGTTGTGTTTTCTGAGTAATGGTAATGAGATTCCTCACCATTGATTATACCAAAAATAGTAAGATATTCTTCTTTTTTTATATCCTTCTGAAAACACTATTAATTGGATTTTATCTTTTGTCAAAATCCTCGAAACAAATATCCAAGAGTATTTTCTTCAAAAGAGGAAAAAAGAAGCAGGAGAACATTAATCACTGACAATATATTCAAAAAATTTAAAATTGTCAAGAAACCCTCCTAACAATCTTAGAAGGAATATTTACCAGGAGTCTTAACTTCTGATCCTTATAACGGTTATCCCTGATTGAACTGCGTAAATCATCAATTTTCTTCCTCTCAACAATAAAATCCAAGACATATTCACCGCCAAGAGTTTTATGGCGTGCTATCCAAATCCCATCTCCAACCGGCAATCGCCGAACCTAGAAATGAACCAACTTCTTTAGAGAAATACTTTTTGAACATCAAATTGGGACATCAAAATTCACAACAATTTTGCTGCTTAACAGTTCACACGTGGTTAATGTGGTGTTGAACTTGATTAATGGATATATCAACGTGCTTCAACTCATTAAACACCGGAGTAGTCAAATCGCAAGTCAGAACGTAGAAACGTACAGTTCTACAATCTTGCTACCCCTTTACAAGTTCGTAGGAATGCAGAATCAGAAATTGCATGCTGAAGGTAGAATCACCTTGTTTAGGCTTAGGGACGTAGGAGCAGAAAGTTTCGGCGTGTTGGACCGAGTTTGCACAACAACCATGCTTGAGGGTCGTGTTCATGATTTAGTTGCTTAAAACACTGTATTTCAGGTTAAAAACCCTAAAATGCTGTGCGACCTCAACCCTCTACCTGCAGCAATGGAGAATGATCTGTAATACTGAGGACACTCTTTCGTTTAGGGTTTGTAGTGAGCTATAAAATAAGCCCAGCAGTAATGGACTAGAAACGTATTCTATTATTTTTTAATGTCACTACAAGCAATAGCAGAAGGCTCTACCACATGTCCTAGACATGTATTCTTATTTAGCATCAGTAAACACTTAAGTTTTGGAAAGCAATAGCATCACCTAGTGACCACATAATACAATTGTACTTCAATTTCGGAAAGCAATAACAACTACTTTGCAACGGTAACAAAATCAAAACTGACCTCTATTTGGATTTTGAATTGGCTGCAAATATTCTCAAAAATTTTCCTAGATCGTGATCTGAAAGAATAAATAATGAAGTTCAAAGGAGTCATTAGCAAGAACCCAGACAATGTACTTGAATTCTGTAAATACATATAAATAAATACATATAAACTACATTATGTCCCAAATACTAAAACCTATATCATATAAAGCATAGGATACAAATCATACAAAAATTTGAGTGAAAAGGGACTCTCCATTTATGTTACTAACCCCTGAGTGGCGAATTGCTCACGATCATCCAATATTAAGATCACTTCATAAGCATCCTCAAATCTCTCCCCCAGGTTCAATGGTGGCACACTTAAAATGTTCATCTTTGATTCAAGCTCGTCCTTGTTTGGCTTTTGCATAGGGTTGTCCTAAGATTTTGATCAGGAAAGGCGCCAACTTTAAAAATTAGCTACAAGAGAATGCATAAGCTAAATGATAAGATAAACGTTAGTGCCACACCTCTAACAAACTATTTTCAACACGCTATCTTCTATTGGTTGAAATTCATAAAGGTCCCACCAAATTTACATCGTACACACATGAATGAGTGCGACCCATTTGAATTTCAACCAATAAGAAAGTGTGTAGGGAAAGGAGTGTTAGAGTGTGTTGCTAGCATTAAAGTGTGTTGGGATATGAGTGTCAGAGAGAATGCAGTTAATATTATGAAGCCCGGATACGGAATACGATACGACACGATACGTGGATACAGAAAAATTTTGAAAATCAGAATACGATACGGCAGGGATACTTCAATAAAAAAATTAAATCAAAATTTAAAAATATAAAACATAACTAAAGATACTTCACTTTACTGATTGACAATTGCTCATAATATTTAATAAATACGATCACATTTACAAAAAAGATACTTCTGATCAAAATAAATAAGCATAGTTAAATGTATTTTCCTCACCCATTTTAAAATATATTCTTCCTCCTACGAACATGTCATATACAGTCTACTACCCAAGTTAGAATATAGGAAAAAACATTATAAGTCATATCCGAAAGAAGTTTAGGCTCTATAGAATTGTCTACTATTCACTACTTAACACTAATTGTGTCATTCTTTTCTCCTCCATTTCCATCGTCAAAAAATAACATAGCTTCCAACTCTGGTTCATCAAGAGACATCTCAGAATACTCCCAGGATACGTATCCCAAAGTGTCCCTCAGTATCCGGTAAGTATCTGACTTTTTTATTTTAAAAATAAATATAAATTCAAGGATACTCCCAGGATACGTATCCGGAAGTATCCGACAGGTATCAATATCGGATACGTAACCGACACGGGTACGTGGCCTATTTTGGAGTATCGGGGCTTCATAATGCAACATATAACTTCTATGACATTTTGTGACCAAAAAATCAAATCCGGTCAAATCATGTTTCTATTTAGTTTGTGAAAGTGGTAGTCATCATAGTCCCAATATACTGTTAAATAAAAAAAATCCATTTTTACGTTAGAAATGATGCTCAAGGTCAATTTAACAAAAGGAACAAACCATACAGCCGATGAACAAGCTCTCATGGAAAAATGTGGAAAATCAGGAGAACATGAATTTGCCACATGCCCACCACCGGATGAATTCATAGTTCTGCTCTCTTTTCCAATGGGCCCTTTGGAACCTGGACATTTATGGAATGAATTACTGAGATACATATTCATCATAGACCTTAAGAAACGCTGTGAAACATGGAAAAAGAAATACCATTTGCAACGATATTAGTCGCCCTCGTCGCTATTTGAGCTTCTGGCTGTGAACCGTAGACTTGCTCCTCCCGAAGATGACATAAAACAGCCGGCCACAAAGATGAGATATCTTTATTTGGATGGCTTCTGGAAACATCATTAAAAGCACTAACAACTTGCTCCTTGGAGTAACCCATTTTTGTAAACTACAAAAAAAGAAATTGCAATAGACAAGAAGGGAAATTACATTTCAATGACTGGGAAGGAACAAAGAAAGAATTCATCTGTAACCAAACTGACTTGTCAATAACGTGTTAATTAAATCAGGTAATCTTAGTACATAAACTTCATGGAGCTTGATAAACTCTAATTTAGTGCATTTCTAGAGATATTTTTGAGTCACTTTTAGAGCAATTATTACCACTTAAACAGATAAAAAACTTACTTTGCTTTTTATTTTGCAGAAAAGATAAAATAATATTACATATACAACATGTGGCCCATTTGCAAATGGCAACAAAAAGAATTGAAAGCAAGCACAAGACCAACCAAAGCTGATGCAAAAAGAAGCTAAGTAATGGGCTTGGAATTGAATTGAAATAAGGCCCATAATTCAATTGAAAAAGCAACAAATCCAGCAAGCCCATGTTAATTGGATGAAACAACTTGGAGAGAAAGCAAAGGAGTGGTGCCGTGAGTGCGACTTGGAGAAAAAGTAAGGCGCGCAAATCGAGGCAACAAATATAAAAGAAAAAAAAGAGAGAATTAAAAAGGGATGATCATCACGTGACTTGGGGGAGAAGTAGCATAACCTAAAGACTTGAATATATAAAAAGGGGGGAGCCGTAATTATCAAAAAAAGAAAAGAGGAACAACAACAACAACACATCCGGACGGCAACAGTTACAACAACAACACGCACACGGACGCAGAGGAGAGGAAAAAGGAGATTTTGGTACCCGTTCTTGACACCGTGAGAGAGCTTTGGAGCAGAATACAGAGACTGAATACAGGATCAGAATTTACTCAATCTCCGGGTTATTTTTATATTCTGTAATTCATGACTTTTTATTTTAATCCAATGTTCTTGAACACTATGGATAGCTAAATCCTCTTCTAGGGTCTTAGGTGGATCTTGCTTGATTAGAGACCTTTTTATGTTTTAATTTATATTTTGAATTCCCAATTTTTATTTCAATTAATATTATCCTATTGCTTTATTACATAATTAGGACTGACAACCCTTTGCATGTTTATAATCAATTAGTTGATTAGCGACCGTACTACAACTAGTTGGTGGACCTATAGGATAATTGAGATTATAATTAATGAATGACCAAACTTTAATTTAGTCTTCCAATCATTCAACCTTTTTGTACTTCATGCTTTTCTTAAATTTAAATTCTAGCATGACCAAACTAGGATTAATTTAGGGAAAAGAATATTAATCACGAATGACCAAACGGATTAATAGGTTTAGTAAAGAGATTGGTCATTAAATAAAATAAGGGAATTCAGATAGAATTAGACATAGAGGAATCGAAACTAGCAAGTGAAACCGAGACCCTAGGCTTCCCTCCGTTGATCGAACTTTTCAATTTTAATTCTTGTTATTTACTTCGTTTTATTTTAATTTCTAATACAACCAAACACTCGTTCGTCTAAATAATAATTAATCTTAAGTAGTTTGGTGCTTATTAATTAATCCCTGTGGAGACGATATTTTTTATACTACTTCTGCAAGAGAGTACACTTGCTCTCAAGTGTGTTTTTAACACAACAAAGCTTCTTTTAAAAAGGGAGGTAAACTATGAAGCGCAGACACCAACAAGAATCACATTGAATTCCAAAGAATGTGGGACACATTAGGGACAAACTACAAATAAATGTATTTACCTAATCTTAAACTTGCATTGTTTAATAATTTGTTCTAGAATACAATTTTAACAGTTGAATCATAAGATATTATCTTATTGATTATGTGAATTAAATTTTAGATATAGGGCATTCATGATTATGTAATTTTAGTCATCATTTACTTGTATCTTAAAAAATTAAAAATATATTACATATTAAAATGAAAGTATCAAACTGTTTCTAAAGTATATGAAATTTTGTAAGCTTAATCAGCATTATAAAAAAACTATCAATCTAACTATTCGATTGGTGAATTCAAAAATCCATGAGTTATCAAACTGTATAAATATGACAATATGTATTCCTGTAGGCAGCAAGTAGATCTCCTACTCTTCCCATCCCCAACGAACTCAAGCACACATAAAGTTGAAATTTTAATAAAAGGACGATTTGCAATTATTTGATATCCATACATTATAAACATGCTACTATTCGCCATTCTGTAAGCCCTTATAAAAAATCAGGACATCATTTTTGTTGAAATTTACCAGAAGAACTCTCAGAGTATGCTTTGGGACAGAGGGTTTTGGAGGAAAGGGGAACGGAAAATAAGTATTTCATGTCAAGCAAATATTCTCTAATTTGAGATTTCTTTAGAGTTTAAGGAACAAAATAATAAATTGTCATGAAACCTAACAACATCCTAACTCCATGTTCATTTTTACAAGCATATAACTCTCATTATTCAAAAATGAAGCTTTTCCCCGCCTCCCTTTCTCTCCAAAATTCTCGAAACATGCACTACACGAATTTGTCATAATAGAACTAGCCAGATACAAGAAAACCCCAAAAATTAAATATCGCCGTCATTGTTCACTCTAAAAAGTTAATAAATTGGATGCATACAAACATGTGCCAAACACTCATCACCTCATCCCTTTCCCCAATCCTCACAAGTCACAAGAAAGAGATGAAGTAACCAGGGGTATTTTGGTAAGAAAATAAATAATACAATAAAAAGTGTAAAAAGGATCTTATAAGATGGGGCAAGCAAATTTATCCAAAGGTTCCTATATTATAGGAGGGAGGGAGGGAGGGAGAAAGGGAGGGAATAATTCATCATCAGGCATCATTTTAGTGATTTCCGTAGAACAGGAGCAAGTAAAGGGCAGAAGCATATGATATGAATATCAAGAAACAAAAGTAAAAAGGACTTTTAAGATGAAACATACCCTCTCAAGGGAATCAAGAGGAACATGCAGCTTCTTTTGCTGGGTCACTGGTGACGTCACTTCTGATTCCAAATCATGAGCATTGAGTTCCATATCTAAAGACTTTTGTTTCTCCATTTGAAAAGAAATTTCAACAGAAGCCAACTTCTCCAGAGATTCTGCCATTCCAGATCTTTTAAGAGAGTCACATGCTGCTTCCTTACCTTCTTGAGTTAGCATGTACCTAGAAGTAAAACAGAATTCATTTGTACAAAAATGGAGAATTCTCATCTAAGCAAATCAAACTCCACACTTCGTTTAAAAACCATATATCACCACTTAATGTTGCTTAACAAGAACCACTCTAGCAGCTGCTGGTTTTACACCATAGTATCTAGTCTAGTCTAGTCTAATGAATTAAAAATCAAACTCCACTCTTCTTTTAAAAACGATATATCACCACTTAACGTTGCTTAACAAGTACCACTCTAACAGTTGCTGGTTTTACACCTTAGTATCAGGTGAATTATAATGTAGGCTGCTAAGCAAATTCCTCCATTGAATGCACACAAGAAAATCATAGCAGCAATGTTCACAAGTAATAAATCACAAAATAATTCCTAGTAAAATATCCTATGTTGCTATAGAGAAGGTCCAATTGTCGAAGCAATATAAAAAGGAAAAATACTCTCAAGCCTAACCATAAATAAACAATATAAAAAATTGGTTAAACATCACAACAAGGACGAACCCGGAATAAGTGGCTTTTGATATATGAAAGATTAAGAGAAAAGGTCCACATGCAAAACTAGCAGTACATTGTGAAAGAAGACACGCACAATAGAAAACCTTACTTTGCTGGGCAACTTGATTTTACAACTAAACCTTTAGTTATCAATGTCTTCATGCAGTTCCATCCACTGTACCAATCCCGTGGGGAACTCCCAAACTGTCCAGGTTTTCCCTTACCTTTTTCTGGCCTGAACATTAAAATGCACTTGGTCAAAAGTTGTAAACATTTCCTCAGTGAATTATTTATTTAAAGTCGGAACAAAGAAAGAAACTATACTGAACATACGCAATTGGTACTCGAGATAACCCACTGGCTTCAGCAGCATCGATAAGTTCCTGTTTACGCATAAATTCATTCCCATTTGAAGTTCCCCTATAAAAATGTGTTAAAACTCATAATATAACAAGTTTTGCCACAACAACTTACTAAATATATTTAATCATAGGCATGAGTAGTGCATGTGATGTAACCATACATGTATATATATACCTGTAAAGGGTTATCAACAATGCATATGCCACGGAGTTCCTTTGAGGTACATAGCGCTTGGTTCCCTTAGTTTTCTTTCCTATAAAATTAGAGAAGAAAGGAACAATTAAACATAACAAAACAAAATAATTTTCTTTCCTAGAAAATTGGAGAAGAAAGGAACAATTAAACATAAATAAAGACAAAAGAAATGTAAACTAAACAGCACCAGACATACCTTTCTCAGGTAAGTCCTCTGATTCGGTACCCACAGAATCGGTCCCAAAAAAACCCTGCATGAGCCTCAATATCATCTTCCCCACACCCCTTCCACACAATTCCAAAAAAAAAAAAACAAAGGAGAACCATCAGATTAGCACACTACAAAACCCAATTTAAACAACCTTACTCCAGTCTTTAGCCTCATCACTTTACAAACGCATCAATAAATCTCACACCCACACAAAACCAACCAACCCTTTTCACCCAAAAAATCCCTGCATGAGCCTCAATATCATTTTCCCCAAACACCCTCAACAACCAAAAAGAATGTCATTCCATTTTTCGGAAAGCAAAGAGTACAATTACCTTAGTCAACTACTAAACCCAATTTAAATCACTTACTCCACCCTTTCCCTTATTCACTTTCCAAACACATCAATAAGACAAAGACAAAACCAATAAATAAGCACCCAAAAACCCTTCTCACCCAAAAGTTCAATCTTTCAAGGTCCACAACTGACACCAAAATATGATAACTCTCAAATTAAAAAAAAAAAATTGAGACCGGATATTGCAGAGAGCGGTTACTCGAACAGCAGTTACGCAATATCTATACATTTATCATTTATAACTACATGCATACTTTATCATACATTTCTAAACGTGTTACCCACCATTAAACCAAGCCTATGATAACACAATGCCCAACAATGTATATAGAGAGACGGAAGGTGAAGGAAAATTGACACTTACTTAACTTGAGAGAAATCTTTGATGGTTCGAATTGGATTTTTGGAGTTACAGACATTGAAATGAGCTTTAGAAAGAGTCATTTCCATGTTCTCAGAAACCCCTTTCGGTTGTTCTGACATTTCCTTCCACTTGTTCCACATGAACGTCGCTAGCTCTTGATTCTCCGGGCATCGAACCCGGGTCCGATTATCCATTCCGGTAGGATTCGGGTTTGTTAGGGTTTCGGTGGAGAGAGATCAATCACGTTGTCGTAGCAGTTGCAGAATCAATCATGCCGCGCTGAGTTTCAGTTTTCAAAAATCGAAAATAAAATTTCACTCGGTGAGTCACTGACTCGTGCTCTCTGTAGCTGAATGGTCTTGGGCTCAAACCTCTTGTGCGTGCTTTTTGCATCCCTTTTCTCTGAGGAGCTTACCACCTACACCCCCTTTTTTCTTTTTATCAAAATCCTAAACTATCCTCTTCCTTCTATCCCCAAATCCATCTCCCTATCCTACCATATCATTAGTTCACAGGATTTTTTAAAATTTAATGTTCAAATACTCTCACCAATTCATTAAAATTAAGAAACCGAATTATTTTACTTCATATTTATTTAAGAGTAAATTCTCAAATTAGTCTCAAAGCGTACATTCTCACAAATTTAGTCTCTAATAAAGTATATGAAACCAATAAATAGTCCCCTAAAGCTCGTGGTGTCAATAAATATAATTCTTAAAATTATATAAGTATTCCCTTAGATACTAATGTGACCAATTTCTTAAAATTTTAGAAGCTTATTAACATATTTTACAAACTTTAGAGACCACTTACTAAATTTTTTTATATTTTAGGGATCAAGTATAAGGTTGGTGTAAGTTCATAAACCATATTGAGAGAAGCTAAAAGAATATGTAGCCCTTCTTTATAAGCAATGATTGAAATATAAAGTTTATGTAGCCCATAAAATATATCATGTTATTTTCCTTTAATTTGTTAAAATCTCAAATTATATCAAAATATAAAGTTTGCCCTTCTTTTTTTGGGTCAAGAAAGTTTGCCCTTCACACCCTCCAAAATTACCCCATCAAAAGGCCTTTAAAACCAACTTATGAGATTGTTTAGCATGGTTCAGCTTAGCCGTAGGCTGTTTGGATCGGCTTATTTGGATTTATCTACTAGTATAAACACTTATGAGATTGTTTGAAAGAGCTTATGAAAATAACGTATGACATGTTCATAGGCTGTTTTCAGCTAATTTTCATAAGGCCCACGGGATAGCTTATAAAAAAAGCTTATGGTTTATAAAAATAGTTTAACATTATTTTATACATTATCATATAAACAGTTTACGCATAAGTTCTTAAATGATAAGCACATAATTAAGCCGTTTATCCAAACAGCTCGGCGGACAATAAGGAAAAAAGCAACAAAAAAAATTAACTAGACACGAGCAAATTCAACTCCCGTGGCATCTGCTACCAAATGAGGAGACAGGCCAGGGGGAGAGGACTCGAAGACAATCCAGGGGTCAGAACCAGTAGCTCCAGTTTTAGCAAGGAAGTCTGCACAAGCATTCCCTTCCCGAAGCGTGTGAATCAACTGACCAAGTCAATCTCTATGAATCAAGTCCTTTATATTCTGAATAATAGGAGCATATTTGCTCCACTTGTTTAGAGTAGAAGTGACCAAATTGATAACATTCTGAGAGTCAGAATAACACACAAGTGAACGATATCCTCGATTCCAAGCAAACACGAGGCCATGATATAAAGCTAAAAGCTCAGCATGAAGGTTATTTGAGATTCCGATGAAGCCCGCAAATCCTGAGTCAAACACCACTTCCATTCCGAACGAGATCCCCAAAACCTGACCTGCCAGGACTACCAAAGCTACTTTCAATGAAGTACGTAGGATTTCACCTCCTTTGGAGTTAGGTATCATATAATGTTAATTTCACCTTCGTAAATTGCGTGGAATGTCCCAATGAAGTACGTAGGATTTGGTAGAAGAAAACACTAGCTCTCTCTTGGTTTTACACTAGCCAGTGACTTAAACCTGCTTACTTTAGATTATTTTTGTAAAAAATAACGTTTAAAAAGGATCTTTAACGTGTTTGTTTTAGTTTATAAAAAAAGTAATTTTCAATAGACAAACATAAATGCTTACATGAAAATATCAAAAAATTTAATTTCAATAGAATGCAAAAACCACTTTTTGTTAATTGAAATCAGTGTTTCATTTGATCCTCTTGTTCAGCGATGCTTTCTAGAATAGACCACATTAAGCTTAAACTTCACTTGAAAATTCCAACATTCTCAACTCTATTTCGACAAGGGCTTATTTAATTGAAATTATTCAGAATTTAAAGAAGCATGTGAAATTCATCATTCAACAAGTAGTTTGACAGATTGAAAAGTAAACAACCATCTACAGTTGAAAATTCCAGTGACTAGGGATAGGGGTAAATCAACATAAAAACTAAAATATATAGTTGAAAATTCCAGTGACTGCTATAAATAATATTCCAAAAATTCAGGTATAATAGTACTACTTTTCACTATCTCAGGGTTATGTTCTATTTTTTCTCCCTCTTTCAAGTCAATGGGTTCTGTTTAATTGGAAACAACCAAAGCCACAGGAACCAAGTTTAACCAAGGAAAGTTCTGAAGTTCAAGATCGCCAAATGGAGCACTAAATTGCAGAGAACAAAATCTGCAAAAGTGCGCTTGGGTGCAATGTCCTGCAATAGGATGGAAGAAGACCAATTTACTTATCTGTAAGAACATATCAAGTAAAGAAAACAATATGAAGACAACACATAATTTCTTCATTTCGTTCCTGTTTATTTTCTCAAAACAAAATGTAAGGATCTACTTCTGAAACGACATAGTTTTGAAAGGTTGATGAAATATAATACGTTGAATAAAAGAAAACAGGCCTAGAAGTATCACAGGTTGACACTTGTGTAGTTGCATGGGTAATTTCAAGTTTCAAATTGACTCGTATTTATCTACACAAACATCAAAATATACACCAGAAAAGAACTTTTACCTTGAATTCCTTATTATCTTTATTCAGTTGGATCCGGAAACAAACTGGTCCAAAGAAAGAGTGATTAAAAGTCAAAACAATAAGCAAGACAAGAACTTAACTTATGCATGCATATGAACCTATACCTATATATATATATATATATAGGTATAGGTAGCCCGCAAATTGTAGTTCCCCTTGGCCACTTACCAGCTAGAACTGCAATCCCTATGCAAGAAAGTACTCCTGAAAGGAAGGAGTTAAATGGAAATGAATCCACCAAAGCCACGTAAACTACCTGCTCATAAAGAAAAAAGAAAAATACAATTTTCAACAAGAGTAGGTAACTTTAATATAAACCTACTAATCAACCAACCTCAAACCTTCACTAAACAAGATTAATTTCACTTACACAATTTTTTCAAGGGAATTCATTAGCATACTATATTCAATTAGTCAGAAATTGAATCTTTAATTGCCAATGGAAGGAGGGGTATTTTCACATTCATATTTGAACATGTGATATATGATGCTCAGGGTAATGATGGTCAGTCATGTGTCAGTTGCTAATATAGGTTTAAAGTGACACCTGTGATGATTAAATGGGAACATTGTGCCAAGTGGCATGAATGATGGTGGTTATTATATAGAGCTGAAGCCCAAGGGGAATGAACAATACAAAAGTACATCAAATCAAAAGAAAATTACAATGAGAGATGCCGGAAACACATCGGCAGAAATCAAAGGCATAAGGCAAATTCTTTAACCATCAAGTAGAAGCCATGCTATAACCACCCGGAGGAAGCGACAATGTTATAACCATTCGAAGGAAGCGACAATGCTATAACCATTCGGAGGAAGCAACAATGCTATAACCATTCGGAGGAAGCGATAACGCTATAACTACTTGGAGGAAGCGATAACGCTTAACTACTCAAGGGAAGCAACAATGCTATAACCACTTGGTAGAAGCTAGAAAATAAGCCAATAAGGCGAATGAAATTAGCAATCAAATTCAGAAAAACAATTTCCAAATATGAGCAACAGCAACAAGAATGTTCAACCCGAAACCATGAATAAAAGGTAGTGGAATCAAGCCAAATGCAGAGAAGGCAGTGGAATCAAGCCAACCATTGTGCTTGAACTGACTCTCTCACCAAATAAGCAACTCTTTGAAAGGCCTCACAGAACATTCAATCTCACCATTGGAAGTAAACCTTGAAGTTGTCATTCCCAATATAGGTCATTGTCAGCTGAGCATTGCTCACCATTGTCTCACAAAAGACTTCTCTGTCTTCCCAGTGTCAGCTTGGGAAAGGGATACATTCAACATATGAACACCATGTGCAATAACTGATGATGTTGATTCCATGAAGAACTGCTACAAGACAACCCGCCAATAATAGGCTAAAGAGGATAAGAGAAACAATCTTGATAACTGGTCTGTCTAGTTTTTGCTTGAACTTCAACTTGATGTAACTTTTGAAACCATAATCAATGAGATCTCCTTTCTTTGGAGAAACTTGTTGGAGTTGAGGGCTGAATAAAAGAACAGATCCAAGAAGAAATCCTGATATGAAACCACCAATGTTTGAAAAATTGCCTACACAAGGTAGAAAACCAAGGACTGAATTGCACACAATTTTCAAAGTCAAACATTGAATCCCATTCCAACTCTCAACTCTTGCAACTCAGCAGCAGCAAGATGAGTCAAAATAGGATCAAGTCCACCGTCAACATGTAGAGCCATAGAAGAAAGATCCCAATTAAAGCCTAAGAATCACCACCAGTAGTACAAATATGACAAGAACTAAGTGGTGCCCAAGCAATCACATTCACACTCGCTTGATGTCTTTGCAATTCAAAAAAGAAGCAATGACGTAACGGCTCCAACAATGCTGAACTGGAATTGCCAAATCAGAAATCTAGATGTACTCACTGAGGCATTTCATCAAAAAAATACAGAGTAATTGGAAATACTGAGAGAGACATTGAAAATGATGAAACTAATTCAGATGTAATCATAGCTAAGAATTCGAAAACCAAAAAACTCAATCGAACGCAAGTCGAAGAGAAGAAACGTGATTTCATATATCGCAGGTAACAAATCGAAATTCAAGCTCAATTGAAGGTAAAATAACGTTGAGAGAATGCGATTTGGATGTGGAATTGTAAGGAAGAAATCGAAAATCGAACTCAATCAAGAAACGAAATCAGATTAAGCAGAAGGAAATTGGTTGAAAAACAGATTGAGATCGCAAATACAAGTCGTATAACCGAAAACGAGATCGCAAATGCAAACCGAAAGCCAGAAATCGATGCAAACTCAACAACAGAAATCGTAGATGAAAACCGAAAAACGATTATGCAGAGAAAGAGATGCGATGAATTGCGATTCAGAGAAATGAACTCGCAAGGTGAATCGGATAAGAGAAGGAGTTCTGATGAAGAAGATCGGTTCTGCAGAGAAACTGATTCACGAAATAGAGAAGTAAATCGTGATACCGAAGCAATGAACGCAAAGAAGATCTCAACGATGATGATCTCAACAATGGTAGAACTACGTATATGCAAAACGAATCGAGAAACGAATGAAACACCATAACATGAATCAACGAAAATGACGTAAACAAGATCAAAATAAAGGACAGAAAAGGAGTAAACGAAAATCCAAAATGATCAATCACAATTGATCTTGACCAAATTAGAAGGAAGAATCAAGAACCGAAAACAAAGAAGAAAGGAAATATAGGAATCAATAACCTGAAAAACTGAAAAGGAAATGAATAAAAAATTAACAGAATCAAGAAAGTGACCTATATGCAGCGGAATTCATGGAGGATACCATGTTTGCTCTGATACCATGTTAAAGAACATGGCATCCATGGAAGATTAGGGAGAAAACTCTAAAAGACTCTTATATCGATAAAGCTACAAGTTATACAAATGAGAAAGGTTAAGTGTAAAATGATTACATAAGCCTATTTATAGGCACTTACTAATACTAGCAAACTATAACTCTAATAATTGCCAATGGAAGGAGGGGTATTTTCACATTCATATTTGAACATGTGATATATGATGCTCAGGGTAATGATGGTCAGTCATGTGTCAGTTGCTAATATAGGTTTAAAGTGACACCTGTGATGATTAAATGGGAACATTGTGCCAAGTGGCATGAATGATGGTGGTTATTATATAGAGCTGAAGCCCAAGGATGGCCTGAAAATATGCTAGGTATTACTTATTAGACTATTAGGCATCAACAGTCCCTCATGTTGCTAATAAACTTCTCTTTCTAAATTTTGCTACATGAATTATGGTCACGAATCAGTTTCGTGTATAAGTGGTACAGGCAGTAAGCCTACTTATAATTTTATTCTTTTTACCAAGACAATTTCCTGCTTTTTCCTTTGAGGACTTGAGATGGTTCAGACCTAGACTTTAGTATGTTTGGAGCCCTAAAGGTTTGTCTTCATATTTGGATATCCTAGATATTAGCAAACCAGAAACAAAAATCCTATGTTGTCTGGGTTTAATGACAATATTTCACTAAACTTACCGGCAAATATCGTTAAACAACAGTCAAAAAGATGGGCAAAACTGAACAATGCTTGGGAATTACCTGAATGAGGGCAGTGAAGACAGCGAACGTGAAATACAGATTAATAACCTGAAGCAAAAGACAGAGTAGGGTTAGGGAAAAGAAAAGTTTTTTTGGAGAAATGGAGAGTGAAAGAGAAAAGGGGACCTTGACATTTGTGGGGGGGGGTTGCGGTATAAGCAGACCAAAGAGCGCGAAGAAGGTCTTGAGCATCCTTGCTAGTAGACCTCGTCATTCTCTCCAAATCTTGTTAAATAGTATAGTATAAAATAAAACATACACTGCACTTATCTATCTTTCCTAGCCAAGAATTGCAATTTACAATGACATGGTTCGATCATTTTCTATCAATGAATCCTATAAAATGAAAAATAAATAAATAATATAATATAAATTAAACCATACACTGCATTTAAATAGTTTCAATTCGCTGGAATTATCCAATTCCTATTACAGAGGAATTGATCTGCTAAAACCATTCGCATCTCAAATCAACTAAAGATGAATCAAATCTATGAGGCAAACGAAGAAGCGAGGAATAGAAAAGACCATATTTTGAGTTAGAGAATGCAGCACATTGAAATCAAAAGCCAATCCACACAACAATTTTAACAGAAAGAAAGAAGAACGAAAAATGCAAAAAAAATTTGAAAATTCTCCTGCTTCAGATATAAGAAAATCCAAAAAGAAAAAGAAAAATCAAGAGGTTTGTGATCGGGAGCTTACTTTTCGATTCAGCTGGAAATGCACGCATCCATGGACGTGGATCAATCTCTTGACTTGTCGAAATGCAGCGTTTAAAGACTAAGGGTATGTTTGGATACTTGAAACTTAATGGAGTGGAGTGGAACGGAAGGAACGGAATGGAGCGGAATGGAATAAAATTCCCACTTCATTGTTTGGGGAAGAAAAATAAGAGTGAGTGATTCCCTCCCATAAAATAAGAGCGGAATGGAATAAAATTCTCACTCCATTGGAGCGGAAGAAAAATAAAGGAATATGATGGAATAGATTCTATCAATTACTATTACATTCTATTCCATCACTTTTTTAAGTACCCAAAAATTGAATATTAAAACATTCCACTCCATTCCATTTCATCATAAACCACCAATCCAAACATACCCCTGAAGTCGTCGTCTCCGGAGCCCCAAAATGCTCATATAATCATTTGAAAAAAAATTGTTGGTTACAAAAAAAAGTTTAGTTGAGTTTAGCATTAAATAGTTGTAGTATTTAGTAATTTTTTACTCGACTTTAGGAATCGTGTGGTTCTCTCCTCCTAATAAAGTGTTTGTTACCTGCAAGACTCGAATCTGAGACATTGAGATGAGATCCAAACATTGTTATCGCTCAAATCAACTCTTATTGATTAGTAATAAATAGGCAAAATTGCATTTTTTTCCCTTTATGTTTGGGGTTTGTGTCAATTTGACCCTTTATGTTTGGGGTTTGTGTCAATTTGACCCTTTATGTTTTTTTTTCTCGATTTAGTCCCTCATTTTTTTTGTATGTCATTTTGACCCCGCAGTTAGTTTTTTCTAACGGACGCCACGCTGGCAGTTAAGTGCTGACGTGACGTCCAGGTGATGTGTACTCATTAATTGACATGGTCAATGGATGACCAAATTGAAATAAAAAGGAAACATAAGGGACCAAATTGAAACTAACACAAAACATCAATCACTCTTCATTTTCTTCCTCCTTCTTCATCTTATTCTTTTCCGGCAGCCACCACTACCTCCGGCGAGCCACCACCACCACAACACCATAACATAACCCTTAATCCCAATCCCAAATCCTAAACTAAAAACCCCCAAATTCTCAAACCTAATCCCTAACCTCTCATCTATCACCACCACCTCCACATCATCCTCCAAGTTTGGATTTCACTTCAGCGCTAGTTAACAGTTTTTATACTTTATGTTTTATAATTAGGATTTCAATTTCAATTCAGCCCAACATAATAAAAAAGAGGGATTTCAAATTAGAATAAAATGAACAAAGTAATTTTATCCCTAAAACCCAACCTTGCATTATACTTTATTCCAGTTCAGAAAGTCAAAACCAAAGAGGAATTGGAATATATTTTTTGAAATAAAATTTTGATCTGTGGATTAATAAGAACAGAAAGTAACAAATCTTAACTGAAATTGAGAATCTAAGAACAGAAAGTAACAAATCGTAACTGAAACTGAAATTTGGATGTTGATGTGGAGGTGGTGGTGGTGGTGGTGGAGGATGATGAGAGGTTAGGGGTGGTGGTGGTGGATGAGAGGTAGGGATTAAGTTTGAGAAATTGGAGGTTTTGGGTTTGAGGGAGAGAGGTTAGGGATTAAGAGCGGAAGAGTTATTGATTTTTGGTTGTGGTAATGGTGGCTCACCGGAGGTGGTGGTGGCTAGTCGGAGAAGATAAATATGGAGGTGGTGTTTGGAGGAAAAAAATGAATGTGTTTTGTGTTTTTGTTAATTTTATTTTTCAGTTTCAATTTGGTCCCCTATGTTCTTTTTAAGTTTCAATTTGGTCCCTTATGTGTCGCATCATCAAATCAGGTCCAAGTCAGCCTTGACATTTAAGACGACACGTCAGCAGTTAATTGTCAGCGTGGCGTCCGTTAGAAAAAACTAAAGGCAGGGGCCAAAATGACACACACAAAAAACATGAGGGACTAAAACTGTCACGACCACCCTTAGGCCGTGACCGGCGCACAAGCTAAGACCAACACGTCATAAGCTTGGCAAGCCTGACACACTTTTTAAGGTTACCAAACATATACAAAATTTTAGCAGAGTCTCCTCTGTTTTTCGGACATTCCATCCACAAATAAACCTGCATAACCAGGAATTACATATCCAGAATATAACAACCAAAGCCTTCATCTTATATTTACAATATTGTCAATATGGTTCAAAATAAGAAGCAGTTATATAACTTTACAAAATTCCTATTTGACCATTTGACCACTCTAGACACAAAATTTCCTGTTTCTATAGCTGCATCGCACCGAAGTCATCAAAATAAGAGTTATCGCTTAGATGAGGCCTACCCAAAATGCAACAAGTCCTGGGGTGAACCGTAAATCCCAAGGACAATCTACTCTGATATCTGCAAATCTGAAAAACAATAAAGAATAATCGGGTGAGTCATAAAGACTCAGTGAGAGCATAATAAACAAGTGGACAGGAAGGAGAAGCAAGGATAGCACGAGTGATTCCCAATCAAACACGATGTTTATACAACAAAAGATTTAATCATGGAAAACAATATCTTGTACATAGATAGGTACTATAACCATAGGATTATACTTTTTCAACAAGTCTCATATCAAAACATGACAAGCAAGATAAGCTATCTACTATGTGCACATAGGCCGTATTATCTCTTCGTCACGACAAAACGGAAATCACAGGCCGTATTATCTCTTCGTCACGACAAAACGGAAACGAAATTCACAGGCCGTATTATCTCTTCGTCACGGCAAAACGGTAAACTAAAAGGTCTATGAGCATTTCACTCATAGGCTGCATTATCTCTTCGTTGCAGCTAACGGTACCCAACAACAACAACCACAACAAAACACATAAAATAGAAATACTTTTCAGCTCACTTTTGAGAATAAAATCTATTTAAAAAAAATTGTTTGCTTCTCCCATTCGAAAATAAATATATAAAAATTGCCACATTGTAAATTAGCTACTCACAACTAAGAAGAGTGAGCTAGGTTGCTTCCATTGCCTTCAACAGGAACCACCGGAGTTGCTTGCACCGAATCTGAGCATTAATACAATAAATATAAGCCTTTAGAAACTTATTAAAAGCCACTTAACAACTTGGATAACACTAATTTGTCAAAATTCCCAATTGATCAAACCTAGGGTTTTTAAAGAGCCAATAATAATATGAAATTCACACATTCTACTACTCTATACCATTATCCACTACTCATATGCTAATTATCAACTCTTAATTTAAGAGAATATAGAACTTTACCTCAAAGAGGAAAATTCCCAAAAGTGGGTATTTCCAATACCAACTCAAAACACCTCCTCAAGCTTGTATTGTTAATGGGTGTAGAAATTAGGATGAAATTGAGAGGAAATAAGATGGAAGAAGTAAAAAAATTGAGAGAGTAATTGATTTGGGGGAGAGGGGTTACGAGAGAGAGAAGAAAGGGAAACAGAGGAAACAAAGAGTGGGTTTAGAGGAAAAGAAATGGGAAAAATGAAAGGGGGTGCTGTTGTTGTTGTTATTCGACCAACCCCCACCCCACATATTATATTATATTATTTATTTTTTTTTGACAAGAATTATATTATATTATTATTATCATTATCACTACTATTTACTTTACTTTTCATTCTTTTTTTTTTTTTTCAACGGGTCATTTCATTCTCTCCCCCATAAAAGAGAATTTGTCCTCGAATTCTTAAAGTCACACTAACCTTGGGTTTCAAACAAGTGAGGGTATATCTCCCGCATAATCGACTCTGGCTCCCAGGTCATCTCTTCCCCACCTGGTCCTCTCCAAACCACTTTTACCGAAGCAATTTCCTTAGACCGGAGGCGCCTGATGCATCTGTCCACTATAGCTACTGGCTGCTCTGTATAGTTGAGATTTTCATCAAGTTGTACTGACTGGTGTTGAATAATATGAGAGGGATCATAAACATACTTCCGAAGCATTGATACATGAAAAACTGGGTGAACACCTGAGAGATCGGGTGGAAGGGCTAAACGGTAGGCCACTTGCCCCACTTTCTCTAAAATCTCAAAAGGCCCGATAAATCTCGGACTTAGTTTACCCTTTCTTCCAAACCTCAAAATGCCCTTCATTGGAGACACACGTAAGAACACATGCTCTCCAACACTAAACTCTAGAGGTCGCCGCCTTCGATCTGCATATGACTTTTGTCTACTTTGAGCTGTCACCAAGCGGCCCCGAATTACCTTGACTTTCTCAATGGCTTCTTGAATCAAATCTGGACCTTCAAGTTTAGACTCTCCAACTTCAAACCAACCAATCGGTGATCTACAACGTCTTCCATACAATGCCTCAAATGGTGCCATTTGAATACTAGCTTGATAACTATTATTATAAGCAAATTCCATCAGGGGTAAATATCGATCCCAACTCCCTCCAAGGTCCAGCACACACGCACGAAGCATATCTTCTAAGATTTGTATTGTCCTCTCGGACTGACCATCTGTTTGAGGGTGAAAAGCGGTGCTTAAATCCAATCGACTTCCTAAAGCAGACTGAAAGGATCTTCAAAAATGAGATGTGAATTGAGGTCCTCGATCAGATATTATAGACAATGGCACGCCATGCAAGGACACTATCTTCTCTATATAAAGATTAGCATATTGAGCTGCCGAGTAAGTAGTTTTCACAGGCAAAAAGTGCGCAGACTTTGTTAACCGATCCACAATAACCCAAACTGAGTCATGACCTTTTGAGGTTCTAGGTAACCCTGTCACAAAGTCCATGGTGATTCTATCCCACTTCCACTCCGGTATCTCGATTCTTTGAAGTAAACCAGCCGGCTTTTGATGTTCTGCTTTCACTTGTTGGCATACCAAACATTTAGATACAAATTCAGCCACATCTCTTTTCATCCCTTCCCACCAATAAAATTCTTTCAAATCTTGATACATCTTGGTAGAACCTGGATGAATGGTATAACAGGAATGATGGGCTTCCTCCAAAATCTTCTTCCTTAATTCTTCGAAATTAGGTACACATAAACGAGTGCCAAAATATAAAACACCGTTAGAATCCACTTTAAATTCAGAAAGTTTCCCCGCTTGTACATCTTCCACAACCTTACTCAAGTAAGGATCTTTGTTTTGATCTGCTTTAATTTGGTCCACCAGAGTAGAACGAGCTTGAACATGTGCTACAAATGCATCTTTGTGTGTGGTCTGGAACTCCACTCCATTAGCTACAAGACTTTGAAACTCCTTCACTATTGGCCTCCTAATCTCAGCTATGTGTGCAAAACTACCCATGGACTTCCTACTTAAAGCATCAGCAACTACATTTGCCTTTCCAGGATGATACAAGATTGTACAATCATAATCCTTTAGAAGTTCCATCCATCTTCTTTGTCTCAAATTCAAATCCTTCTGGTCGAAAATATACTTAAGACTCTTATGATCAGTATAAATCTCACATGTTTCACCATATAAATAGTGCCTCCAAATTTTGAGAGCAAAAACCACTGCTGCCATCTCCAAGTCATGTGTAGGGTAATTCTGTTCATGCTTCTTAAGTTGTCTAGAGGCATAAGCAATTACTTTCCCATGTTGCATCAGAACACATCCGAGACCAACCCTAGAAGCATCACAGTAAACTACATAACTTCCACCATTTGAAGGTAAGGCTAAGACTGGGGCAGATGTCAAACAATTCTTCAATTGCTGAAAGCTTTGCTCACAAGCATCAGTCCACTGAAACATTACCTGCTTTTGTGTCAATCTCGTTAAAGGAGCTGCAAGTTTAGCAAAATCCTTGATGAATCGACGATAATATCCGGCTAAACCCAAGAAACTGCGAATTTCAGTCACCGATGTAGGCCTTTGCCAATTCTGAATTGCCTCCACCTTCTGCGGATCTACACTTATTCCATCCTTAGACACCACATGACCTAAGAAGGCCACACTTTCTAACCAAAATTCACATTTAGAGAGTTTCGCATATAGCTTATGTTCTCTCAAAGTTTGCAAAACCAATCTCAAGTGTTGCTCATGCTCTTCTCTACTCTTTGAATACACCAATATGTCATCAATGAAAACTACCACGAACTGATCCAGAAATGGCTTAAAGACTCTATTCATCAAGTCCATAAAAGCGGCAGGAGCATTGGTAAGTCCAAATGACATAACCAAAAACTCATAGTGTCCATATCGAGTACGAAATGCGGTTTTTGGAATGTCTTCACCCTTTATTTTTAGTTGATGATACCCAGACCGCAAATCAATTTTTGAAAACCATTGGGATCCTTGGAGTTGATCAAATAAGTCATCAATACGAGGCAAAGGATATTTATTCTTCACAGTCACTTTATTCAATTGTCGATAGTCAACACACAATCGAAATGACCCATCTTTCTTCTTAACAAACAATACTGGTGCTCCCCAAGGAGAGCAACTAGGGCGAATAAAACCCTTGCCAAGAAGATCCTTTAGTTGTTCTTTCAACTCTTTAAGCTCAGCTGGAGCCATACGGTATGGGGGTATAGATATAGGTTGAGTTCCTGGAAGCAACTCAATACAAAACTCTATCTCTCTATCAGGTGGTAAACCCGGCAATTCCTCGGGAAAAATATCAGGATACTCACACGCCACAGGAATACGCTCAATGTTCTTGGTTGCATTATCCACATCTTTTACCATGGCAAAATACGCACAACAACCTTTTCTCAGTAACTTGTGAGCCATTACTGCTGAAATTAAATTGCTTGATAACCAATTTCGGTCACCCTGAAAAATAAAAGCTGGTTTTCCTGGCATATCAAACTTTACCCTCTTATTATGGCAATCCAAAGTAGCATGATGAGAAGCCAACCAGTCCATACCGAAGATCACATCAAAGTCTACCATATCAAGCTCTACCAAATCTACCAACAAAGATTGGCCTTCAATCAAGACCTCGCAAGACCTATGCACAGACTTAGCAAAAAGACAATCACCCATAGGCGTGGCCACTAACAAAGGCTCATCTAAAAATGATGGTTCTCTATCAATACAAGAAGAAAATGATGGGGACACAAAAGAGTGTGTAGCCCCGGGATCAAATAAAACATGTGCATCTTGAGAACATATAGAAAGCATACCCGTCACAACAGCATTGGATGCCTGAGCATCCTGACGAGTCAAAGCAAACACACGAGCCTGTCCTCCACCAACCTGTCCCTGGCCTCTGCCTCCTGATCCTCTGCCACCATGCTGAGAACTACCAGAGCCTCGAATTTCAGAAGTAAATTGTCTCCCTGCAGCCACTGGTGTCGCAACCCCACTAGAAGAAAGCTGAGTAGGTAATGTAGGGCAGTTTCTTGCAAAGTGTCCAATTTGTCCACACTGATAACATCTAAAAGATCTTTGCCTACAAGGACCAGTATGTGTCTTCCCACATGTGATACAAGTAACTGGGGACACACTAGAAGAAACATGATGTTGTGAAGTACCGCGTCCCTGGTTAGAACTAGCAGCCTGGCTAACCTGACTATTTTGTTGTTTAAAACCCGCTTGTTGACCCTGATGGCCATGAGTGATAATACCTCTGGAACCTCCTCCTCCTTGGCCCTGGTGGCCACCACGAGATGAATCAAAGCGAGGCTTCTTACGTGAATCATAGGATGTCCCTCCACGGTCTCTATTTCCCCGCTCAATAGTTAAGGCCCTATTCAAGGCCTCCTCATAAGTCATGTCACCATGGCCTGCAATTGCCCTGAACAAATAAGTCTTCAAGCCATGAATAAATCTCTGAACTCTATGTTGCTCTGTAGCTACCAGGTGTGGTGCATATCGTGCAAGCCACATAAATTGAACATTATACTCCATCACTGACATATTCTCTGCTTGCACAAGAGTCTCAAACTCTTTTGCTCTACTATCTCTCACACTCTGAGGGAGAAAATGTGCCAAGAATCGCCTAACAAACTCATCCCACTCCAAAGAAGGTAATCCCGCTGGTCTAGCAAATAACATAGTTTCATACCACCCTCTAGCAACATCACGGAGTCGAAATGCAGCCAGCTCCACCATCCGTGTAGAAGAACAACCTAAACCTCGACATATCCAAGAGACATCATCCAAGAAGGCTTGAGGATCCTCTTGAACATCTGAACCACTGAATGTTGGAGGGTTAACCTTTAGAAATGCAGACAAGGAAACCTCAACTGCTCGAGTAGAAGTAGGTGGCTGATCATGTTGATGGGCAGGTGCTTGTTCTTCTTGCATCACCTCATGACTATGTTCATTTTCATCTTGATTTTGTTCTCCATGTGGTTCTTCTCCTGGATCTATTACTTTGTTGGCTATCTGTTGCACAGTTTGTTGGATATTCTGCATGTTAGCAGCTAACTCAGCTAGTGTTGGGTTACCACGTCTGGCTCTAGGAATATCAACCTCAGGCATTCCACCACGTCTTCCCCTACCACGACCACGGCCACGGCCACGACGACGACCACGACCACGGCCTCGGCCCGCCAAGGCTTCCTCTTGAGGTTGAATGGAAACCTCATCAGTAATAGTACGCTCTCTACTAGGTGCAGTCCTCGCTGGCATATCCACCTGAGACATTACAATAAGGAAAAATAGATGAATATAACAATGCGATAACAGACTTCAGTATGATAGTGGGCAATCGTAGCTTCTTGTTTGTAAGATGTGCCCGGGTACACATATTACAAGCAAGAGTCTATAATTAATCCCAAAATGATGCAGCTACAGGACCTTCCAACCTATGCTCTGATACCAAATTTGTCACGACCACCCTTAGGCCGTGACCGGCGCACAAGCTAAGACCAACACGTCATAAGCTTGGCAAGCCTGACACACTTTTTAAGGTTACCAAACATATACAAAATTTTAGCAGAGTCTCCTCTGTTTTTCGGACATTCCATCCACAAATAAACCTGCATAACCAGGAATTACATATCCAGAATATAACAACCAAAGCCTTCATCTTATATTTACAATATTGTCAATATGGTTCAAAATAAGAAGCAGTTATATAACTTTACAAAATTCCTATTTGACCATTTGACCACTCTAGACACAAAATTTCCTGTTTCTATAGCTGCATCGCACCGAAGTCATCAAAATAAGAGTTATCGCTTAGATGAGGCCTACCCAAAATGCAACAAGTCCTGGGGTGAACCGTAAATCCCAAGGACAATCTACTCTGATATCTGCAAATCTGAAAAACAATAAAGAATAATCGGGTGAGTCATAAAGACTCAGTGAGAGCATAATAAACAAGTGGACAGGAAGGAGAAGCAAGGATAGCACGAGTGATTCCCAATCAAACACGATGTTTATACAACAAAAGATTTAATCATGGAAAACAATATCTTATACATAGATAGGTACTATAACCATAGGATTATACTTTTTCAACAAGTCTCATATCAAAACATGACAAGCAAGATAAGCTATCTACTATGTGCACATAGGCCGTATTATCTCTTCGTCACGACAAAACGGAAATCACAGGCCGTATTATCTCTTCGTCACGACAAAACGGAAATCACAGGCCGTATTATCTCTTCGTCACGACAAAACGGAAACGAAATTCACAGGCCGTATTATCTCTTCGTCACGGCAAAACGGTAAACTAAAAGGTCTATGAGCATTTCACTCATAGGCTGCATTATCTCTTCGTTGCAGCTAACGGTACCCAACAACAACAACAACCACAACAAAACACATAAAATAGAAATACTTTTCAGCTCACTTTTGAGAATAAAATCTATTTAAAAAAAATTGTTTGTTTCTCCCATTCGAAAATAAATATATAAAAATTGCCACATTGTAAATTAGCTACTCACAACTAAGAAGAGTGAGCTAGGTTGCTTCCATTGCCTTCAACAGGAACCACCGGAGTTGCTTGCACCGAATCTGAGCATTAATACAATAAATATAAGCCTTTAGAAACTTATTAAAAGCCACTTAACAACTTGGATAACACTAATTTGTCAAAATTCCCAATTGATCAAACCTAGGGTTTTTAAAGAGCCAATAATAATATGAAATTCACACATTCTACTACTCTATACCATTATCCACTACTCATATACTAATTATCAACTCTTAATATAAGAGAATATAGAACTTTACCTCAAAGAGGAAAATTCCCAAAAGTGGGTATTTCCAATACCAACTCAAAACACCTCCTCAAGCTTGTATTGTTAATGGGTGTAGAAATTAGGATGAAATTGAGAGGAAATAAGATGGAAGAAGTAAAAAAATTGAGAGAGTAATTGATTTGGGGGAGAGGGGTTACGAGAGAGAGAAGAAAGGGAAACAGAGGAAACAAAGAGTAGGTTTAGAGGAAAAGAAATGGGAAAAATGAAAGGGGGTGCTGTTGTTGTTGTTATTCGACCAACCCCCACCCCACATATTATATTATATTATTATTATCACTACTATTTACTTTACTTTTCATTCTTTTTTTTTTTCAACGGGTCATTTCAAAAACGATAAAAAAACATAAAGGATCAAATTGACACAAACCTCAAACATAAAGGGCCAAAAATGCAATTTTGCCTAATAAATATATGTGTGTGTATATATATATATAATATATATTCAATATTCAATATTAAATATTTTGTTATTATTTAATAAATTTTATTCAACATTTTTTTTGGCATGACTATCTTTTAGTTTGCTGATGAATATTTAATATGCGTTCATGTTGAATCTCTTTTTGTGATGATGTTTTGAAGTATTTACCGATAGAGGCATAGAGCATCATCCTTTGAGGTCTCAAGATTTTGGCAATAAATCTTTAATATGCTCTCATGTTGAATCTCTTTTTGTGATGATGTTGTGAAGTATTTGTCGATAGAGGCATAGAGCATTTGTGGGGGATTTCCAAACTAATAGAAATCCAATAACATTAAAGTGAAAGAGAAAGACAATGTTTCATGTTTGAAAGGTGTGTCATTTGGTGACTTTCACTAGTGGTTATGTTCTTTCATGAATTTTGTAGTGAACAGATGCACTAATTTATGGATGAGTGTACAAATTAACAAGTTGTGACTTCAAATGGGGAGATATTTCTCTTCACCAAATGGTATGAGTTGATCTATATATAGAACAACTTTACTGGTGGAAAGGATATATTCATTGTTCATATGTCCAAGACAAAACTTTACCAAATTCATATTGAAGTTAAGGAACTATTGTTTCTGTAGATACTATTGACAATACACTTAGTGTGTGGGGGTGCCTAAACCATGTCAATAAACTCCATTGTATCTTAACGAGGATATGATAATATAAACCTCCGCATTGCACTTTACTTGTGTTTATCAATGAGATTGTATTATCATATCAATAAAAACACAAGAGGTTGTGCTCTCGAAAGGTTAATGACAAATGAAATGATGTATCTTCTTTTATATGCGGAAGCTGGCCTGCAGTTAGCATTCCGTGCCAAAGTGCCTCTTTTTTTTTTACTCTTTCATATTTTAATATTTTCTTTAGATAACATATTTTTTCCTTTTTAATATTTGTAGTATTAATTTACTAATAACACAAGTGTTATTAGAACCAGATCGGACCGGTAAGTCTGACCGGCTCGGCCAGCATTTGGAGCCTTGTCCGGCTCGGCCTGTATGTTGATTCGGTTCTGCACTTGAGTTGGGGTTCGAACTCCTCCCCTAGAATTCAACCTTAACACTTGCAACCAACTGAGTCACACCAAAGAGCCGTCGGCCCGACCAAAGACTCAGTGCCATGACGGGCTCGATGACCGGTCCGGTTCTGATAACATTGAATAGCACATTCTTTCTTTAAGTTGTATTTTGATCATTTTGGATTAATTAGTATTAAAAGCGTACTTAAATTGTTTTAATATTATATGCGAGTATCGTGGCTTCAATCGATACTTCGCGCCAAACTTCTATATTTTTGCATTTTTTTCTTTTTATATTTTTTGGGATATTTAGAGTGCGAAAAAATTATATGTTCAAATACAAAAAGTTCATTCCTCAATAATTGGTTTGAGAGAAAAAATTATTTGTAAGAAATTCATTAAATTACCGATATGCTAAGCAATATGTTTTGGTGAACTTTAGAGTTCAAAAAAAAAATTAACTGTTCAAGACGAAAACTTTGTTCCTCAAGAACCAGTTTGGTGGAAAAACAAATAATTTTGTGACAAAATACGTAAAGTGTGATGCTAAAGAGTATGTTTTGAGATATTTTAATGCTTAGAAATTTTTTAACTGTTTAAATACTTGAAGTTTGTTCCTCATCCTTTTACTAATTTAAGCACTTTAAAAAAACAATTTCTATTTATATTTTTTTAAAATATTATTTATTTTTATACTTATTCTCCTTATATTTTGTGAACCTAAAATCTCTATTGAATCCATTTAGTTCGGTCACTACTAAATCACAGATATATTTTTTTAAATTTTTTTAGAATTTACGGTTTATAAGAGTAACTTCTCTCTTTCGTGTTTGGTTACATTCATCATTACTGAGAGTTATTTTTTTAACTTGCAATATATACTATGTCATAGATACTTACTTCTGCGGGAACTTCAACTACATTTACAATAGAACTCCGTATTATATTCTTTCATCTTTGAATAGTGCTTCTATTCTATTGGTGTTTTTCATTCAATATTGCATGATACCCACGTGTTTCACAAGATTTATGTTTCACATAATCATTGATTCCGCATGTTTTCTCTCGATTTTTTTAACGCATTTTTTTTTGAGATATAAGCAAATCTTTTTGTTTGTTTGATCAAGAAAAAACTATAACTCGAATTGGATAGTAAGAGAGGTGGATCAGAAGTCTTTTGTGATTATGTTATGTGATCATGCGCATGCAATAGCTGTGACGGTAGGAAAAAAAAGGAAATAATAAGACTTAAATAAATAGAACACATTTTTTTGACAATAAATAAATAGAACAACTAAGAGGGCAACACTCGTATTTCAATAAAATATCTTTTTTTTTATATTGGTGTGTATATTTTTATCTTTCTTTTATATTCAAGTATAACGTTACAATGTTTTGTCCCACGAAAACTTCAGCCACATTGACAATAGAATCCATCATCATTTTATTTCAATTTTTATATATGTGCTTCCATTTAATAGTGGTTTTCATATACTTTTAGCTTTTTGTACATGATAGACACGTATTTCACTTTTTATTTGGGTTGTCTTATATTTTGAACTTTTTTTGGATCAATTATAATTTTATAATTCTTTTATTTAATTTTCATTTACGGAAATTTCAACCACATTTACAATAAAATTCTCCATCATATTCTTTCAATACCTGCATGATACTCACATGTTTTATTGGTGATAGTGGCTTCTATTTTATTGGTGATATTTTATTCAAACTTGCATGATACTCACATGTTTCACTTTCTGTTTGTGTTGTCTTCTTTGTTTTAATCATTTCGCACCAACGAGTATTAAAAGCATACTTAAGTTGGTGTTTTCTTTTTATCTTTCTTTTAGCATTTTTACTCCTGCGAGAACTTCAGCCACATTTAAAATAAAATTCGCACCATCTTCTTTCAACTTTATATAACTGCTTCTATTTTGTTGGTCATTTTTATCCAGTACAATTAAATATGTCTAATCTGTTGCTATTCATAATACTTTTGTTCATTCCATTGTATTTTTTAATACCAATAAAACGATTATTATTGCTGAAATAATAAGGCGCTCGTGCGGAGCACGGGTAATAACACTAGTATTTATAATTATGAACCTGTTTGATAAAGTTCTTTTAAAATCACCTTTTTATATAAAAATTAACTAGTTTTTTAAAAAAATTAAACTGTTTTTGTTATAATGTTTTTAAAAATGAGAATTAAAAAATGCTTCAAATAATAATCTATTTTGAGTAGCTTATGATAAAAATAACTTTTACGTAACTTTTTTTTATAAAATAATTTTTACCATATTATCCATACACAAAACACCCTTAAATTATTTAACAATAAAATCACTTATTTTTCGATCTATAAGACTATGAGCCCGTTTGTTACGGCTTATTTTCTAAAAAAAACAATTTTTTTAAAAAATAATCACTTATGACGACATGCTATGTGTTTGTTACAGATTTTTAAAAAAATGAAAAGCTGAAAATAATCTAAAAACTGCTTTATATGAGAAGTTGTTTTGAGTAGCTTCTAAAAAAATCAATTTTTTTAAGAATGATTTTTTTAAAATAAGTGATTTTCAGTATGTTACACAAACACAAAATAACTTCTCATTTTCTTAAAACTCACTAAAAACTAATCTCTTAATTATTTAACAACAAAACCACTTATTTTTTAATTAATAAGAAACGGCCCTATAACAAACATATCCTATATTATTTTTTTACATGAATACAAAATCAACTAATTCAATTATTAGTATTACTAGTCTTAGTGCCAGTGCGATGCACGGGGCACTCTAGTATAAAAATAAATTAGAAATTCAGATAAAGGTAGAAGTAAATTAGCAAAGTTAATAAAATTAGGATACAACTCAATAATAACTATAAGATTTTATACAAAAAAGTGCTATAATTTCATGTATTTACAAATATTCTAGGACATGTTACAACTTAATCTTTAGTTATGATGTCCGCATAAAAGTAGAAGTAAATTAGCAAAGTTAATAAAAATAGGTACAACTCAAGAATAACTGTAAGATTTTATACAAAACGTGCGACAGCTTAAATACACTAAACTGATATTGTTAATATTAAACTCGGTATAATTAGGAATCAAATAGAACATATAAAAATTGCATTACAAATTTAAGAGTTATAGATATTAGAGAAGCAATTTAAAAGGTCTACATATTAAGAAAGCACAATAAGAAGTCATAATATTAATCAATATGTAGTGAAAGAAAATGGGAGAGAGTAATCACTTAAGACTCAAAACAGACTACAATACATTGTTGCAGTGTCTTCGATACTTGATATTTTCCTTTTTATTAAATCAAAGGCTTTAGTGCCCAAAATAGAAAAGATGCTAGATTGCATGTGTGTTCTACCAATGCCAATAATTAGATACCGGCTAATTCAGGTAATGCTTGAAAGCTTGGATGGCTACATAATTTAAAAGAGTGCTTCTTTCTTTCTATTAACAGCTTCAGCAGTCATATGCAAAATTAACAAAAAATTGGATATACAATATTCAGTCTTGTAACACAAACCTAATATACAATATTCAGTCTTGTAGCAACGGTTGTCTTCCACTGTTGTTGCTTTTTCTGTTGTTGCTGACCAAAATCCTGTTTGTGATCTATAGAAGATGCCTTCATGCTCATGGGAGAGTCTATTTCAGACTGGAATTTTGTTGATCTTAAGTTAGTGCTTTCCCCTACTGACTTTGAACCTCTCTGTTATTGCAAAGTCCAACACCATAGTCGACCCGAAACAATTAAACAATAAAGATGTGGTAGATCTTGTTTTGTCTATTACCTTAATATGTCACTTGAATCAACAGCATCAGAGGCATGATTTATACTAAGGCATATGAGTAACAAATTCATTTGGAATAACACCACTAACTAGTTCTCATTTTGAACCTCAATTGCTTTTGAAAGGACTGAATAAAATATAATTAATCATTAAGTCATTTAATTAGGAGTGTCTAATTTCACATAAATCCATATAAATTGGAGATGTAAAGGCTGAAAATTCCATAGAGCATATTACTTCTTGAGACTCCAGTAAATATGATATTGTCATCCTTTTGTATGGAGGAAGTCATCAATTAACGATAGAGCACTATAACCATTCTACTTGTAAAATAAAGTGAAAAAAAAGTAAAACTAACTACGGATGCTATATGTAATTATTGAAATTAATAGAAAGAGCACAACATAAAAGATTGAGTTCTCCTATCTTTGGATTCTTTTATTATTGCTAGCAAGTCGACATTCAATATTCAGCAGCATAGCTGCAGTACATTGACTCCTGCAAGCCCAATTCTAGCAGTAATGCAACCAGCTTTTGACATTTAACATCAAGCAAAAGAGAAATTAATTTTTTGCCCTTAATTTCAACATGATGGCTCAAAAAATGATCAATTTGAAGTAATTTAAATACCTGAAGATCATTTTTCTTTTGCTTTTGTTAGTCAAAAGAATAGGTTCTTACATTAGTAGCTACAATATCAAAGAGTGCCCCAGACAAAGGCTTTGGCTAGGATCCATGAAACCACTCGCTTGAAACTGATGAAATTTTCTGCATAAGACTAATCACTCTCTTACAGCATATGTTCTTCCTTCCTGCCATCAATAACAGACATCAATATTGAAAAGAGAATAACCAGATTGAAACCATCAAAATTGTTCTGTTTGAATGTATAACTAATATTAAAATACACAATAATATAGATATACTTCATAGAACTCTATAGTTGGTTATTCTTTATATGTCAAGGGAGAGCTAACGGTATCCAATCCATATTCATCATCCACTCATAAAACTATATTTTCCCAATGTGAGATATCACGCAAAGAACTCTTGAAACTCTGAAATTAACATCCATTCCATCCTAACAAAAACAAAGCTAGAATCATCGGTACTTTGAATGAATAAACTATAGAAAGTTGCAGCTACGATAGGGAACAATACAATAGATGCTTGGTTATCGTGAAGTTTTCAATGTTATAACAGATGCAGAGTCTAGAGTTTTTAGTTAAATACCTAACCGCAGCAGCGAGAGGAGACAAAGACCAGAGAGGTAAGGCGTTGCAAAAAAAACCCAAAAAACATGAGGCAAATCAGCACCTTCATGCTCTTGCAAAGTTGGAAGACCTGGAAATCATCCTTCCCCTATTGAATAAGCAATTAACCCTGTTCTTAATTTAATAACAGAATTAGTAATGCAGACCAACAAAAATGCAAACACAAGAGTGACATTTTAACTATTTTCGTACTTTCCATCTTCATTTTTTAAGCTTTCCTCATTATAAATTGCAAAAGTATCTCATTATAAAAAACACAAATAAAACAATGATCAAATCCTAAATATAAAAACCTTGAAAAAAATTAGAAACCAAGAATAAGAAAAGACCCATATCAACATATTGGAACTTAACTATAACAAATGTAAAAAATTAGAAAGAAGCATAGACAACCATCTTTACTTACCAAAAACATGAATGGTTGTTCAAAAATTTAAAAAATAAAGAAAGGAGGTACCTGTGGCAGAAGAGCATGATAACAAAGAAGAAGATTTGAAGTTCTATTCATCACCAACCAAATACATCGCTGGCAAGAGTGTAACGGAAAGGGAGCAGTGAGGAAAATGGAAAAAAAATGTTGAGAGAAAGAGATGAAGAGAGAAAACGAAATTAAGAGAGAAAAGATGAGGAATGCGAGTAACTGAGATACCCGGATGAATTTCAAGCAAATGAACAATTCAAAAGAAAATCAAGAGAAGGAAGAGACGATTCCTTATCGTCAACGGCAACCACCGCCGGCGCTCCGCCATCCCTTTTCCTGTTCGTCCTAGGCCGTTGCGTTCCGCGCACTCTCTCTGTCTTCAACTCTATTCTCTCTCTCTCTCTCTCTCTCTCTCTCTTCGCATTTCTTATCTTCTTTGTCGTAATGAGTGAAAGACAGATTTGGGATTGAAATCCCTAGCTCTTATTATCTTCATTCGATGCGGTGGTGTATGGTGGAGGTGGTGACAAAGACGAGAGGAGGGTTGAGGGATTAAGAGGAAGAAGATATGGTAGTGATAGAGGGAAGCGCGTGAGAGGAGAAGAGCAGAGAGAGATGGCAGCAAGATAGGAACATGTGGAAAGAGAAAAATGGATAGTAAACTTGCAAATGAACACATCACACAACCAATAAAAAAGAGGGATTTAAGTCACACAACCAATGAAAAAGAAGCATTAAAGTGGCACTAAAATTGTTGAAGTTTTGACGGGTTCCAAGGCCGAAGGACAGGTCTCGAAGTAAAGATAGGATTTTTTGGGATAGAGAGATAAAAGAAAGAAGTAAAGTAACCATCATGACTCTCTAATTCTCTAATTCCTTGTTTACACTCTCGTCACTCTCACATAACAGAGGAGTTATTGAGAGTGGGAGACCCAATTGGATCTTCCACCATGCCGATAAACAACCACCACCACAACCACCAACTTCACACACCTCTCCGATCAACCCCATCTTCTTCATCATCATCTTCAAATTCTTTCACTTCCAAGATCCTTCTTCTCCTAACTCTCCTCCCTGTCTCATTAGCAACTATAGCATTCATTCTTCAATGGCGTGGTGGTATTACCGATCCATCAACCCTTTTATCCCCTCATGGTTCTCATAATTTCCCTGGCATGGAATCTTCTCTTCTTTCTCCTCTTTCTCATTCTCAATCTCGTTCTTCTGATTGTCTTAACCTTGCTCGCTCTTCCTCTCCTTCTTTTCCTTATTATCATAATTGGAAACTTGACTTCTCTGCTTCTCTTACTCCAAAGGTTCGTTTTTGGCTTTGTTTCTTTGATTTGAAATATGGGTTTTGCTTATTATTTTTTTGGTATTTTCTTTATGGTTGTAATTTTGAAGTAAAAGGGTTGGATGGGGATTTTTCATATTGGGTTTGGTGATTTGTGCCGAGCTTGATTTTCATTCAGTTATTATGCTAGTTCTGGTGTCTGATGTAATTTGATCTGTGTTTGAAAAATGGGGCGTGGCTATTTTGTTGTGTTTTCATTATGGTTGTAATTTTGAAGTGACGGGGTTGGATGGGAATTTTTCATTTTAGGTTTGGTGATTTTTGCTGGGCTTGATTTTTAGTCAATTATGCTAGTTCTAGTGTATGAGGTCATGTGATCTGTGTTTGTAAGTGAGGGTGATGTAGAAATTTTATTGGTGATTAGTTTAAGAGGATAATGGAGGTTGTTCATGTTCTTGTTTTCGAGCAATTTGATTATCAAAATGTATTTTTATTTTATTTTAATTTTATTTTATTTTATTTTCATCTTTGCTAATACTACAGAAATTTTGAATTAAGGTTTGATTGATGCTACCTGAGTTGAATTATGAGTTAATTATGTTATTAGTACCAGAGTTTGAGTTCGTGTGATTTATGTTTTATTGGTTTTCTATGATCTTGTTTTATGGGTTCTGTGAATTGAGTTAATTTTGATATATTTTTGTTGAAGATTGTTTCTAAAATTATTTTAGCGTGCTTATCTATAAGCTTTTTGTACACTGACAGCCTCCTCCCTCCCCCCTTTATTTTTTTTGTATGAGATCCCGTTTTGCTTTATCTTAACAGATTTTATGTGCTAGTATTGATTTAGTCCACATTTTCTTCTTGATGCACAGATCTGTGTCACGACTAGTACATCAGCCGGGCTTGAGCAGATTCTACCCTGGATGTTTTATCATAAAGTAATTGGAGTGACAAACTTTTTTCTTTTTGTGGAGGGGAAGGCCGCTTCCCCCGAAATATCAAAGGTCCTCGAATCAATTCCTGTAAGTTGACAAACACACTGTTCTATCCATCTCAGCAATTGGGATTCAATTCTTTTGATTTACATTGCATTCTTCCTTTTTGTTCCCTAGTACTATTACCCTAATTTGATGTATGTTCTTTAATAGGGTGTAAAGGTTATATATAGAACAAAACAGCTGGAAGAACAACAAGCTAAGAGGTTAATCAATTTTACCATTTGCTTCCTCACTCTCATCCTTTAAATTAACCTGCAATTTTAAATGGTTACAGTGTTCTCTAGAGTTTCTCAATTTGAATTTAGATAGCAAGATGCTTTTCACCATAATAGTTTCACGTTTGTGCTTCTTTTTTGGGCGATAATGCGCTTGTGCTTCTTTATTGCCCGTGTTCATACTCATTGCCATAAAATGATATTTGTTTTCCTTGCCCATGTTAAACTGATGGTAGTATACTTATGTTCTTCTCTCTTCAGGTTACATATGTCTTATTGATATTCTAATTCTTCAGTTTCTAGGAAAGAGATCTTTTTAAACTAATTATATATATGTTGTTTGTTGCATCAGCCGTATCTGGAATGAGACATGGCTGGCAGGTTTCTTCTATAAGCCATGCAATTATGAACTTTTTGTGAAGCAATCCCTCAATATGGAGATGGCTATTGTTATGGCAAGGGTATAGCAAATTGTTTTATTGCACAAATTCTTACTAGTATTTATTAGTTTTTTCTCTCCATATTATTATGGTTTGTGATTAATTTGGTTGATCAACAAAGTGCTCCGCATATTGTTACATCAGGATGCTGGTATGGACTGGATTCTTCATCTTGATACCGATGAATTAATACACCCGGCCGGCACTCGAGAGTATTCTTTAAGACAGTTGCTTCTTGATGTTCCTGGAAATGTTGATATGGTCATTTTTCCTAACTATGTGAGTAGGATCTACAAATTCTTTTTAACTGCATGATGTTCTTTTATTCCTCATGGAACTAGAAGAGAAATGTATATTTTGTTAGCTTCAGTTTCATAAGTAGTAATGCTACCGGTCTTTGTTTTATAGGAAAGCAGTGTTGAGCGGGATGATATCAAAGAACCTTTTAGTGAGGTAAGTCCTGAAAGCTACACACTATCCTTACCAAAAGTTTTGGACTTGCTAAGTTACAGAAACCTTAAATAAACAATATGGCTTTCATATAATTATACCAGGCTCATTAATCTGAACATTAATATCTATTCGATGGTTTTTATTTTCTTCAACCAACTATGATGATAATACTTGTGAAATTTATCTATAATTTGGTTTTAGGTCTTACTGATTTTTTAGTTATAGCTTAAGTTTGTAGAATTACAAAAGGGGGTTATGACATTTGGACCAATTCTTTTATTTTCTTGACTAAAAAGTTTAAAATCACTATTATCTATATGACACTAGTTTTGTGCTTTAGTTGAGTTAAGTGCAACGTTTAGATTTATTACCCGAACTGATGCGTTGGGTTGTTTTACTTTAGAGTGGACAAGTACTTGAAGGTTGGGGGGGTGCTGTGATTGCAAACATTTATTGCTGGGTTGAGCATCATATAGTAATTTTTTAGATTACTTAGGTGAGTAGGATAGAGAACTGTTTGAGGTAGGCACTTTAAAGTTAAGAATAGATGATGCATTACTATTTACTAGGCACTTTAAAGAAGAACCGCCTTACCCAATTTTGCTTACCATAAAGTAATACTAGATATGTGATCAGCACATTGATAAGTAAACTTGGCACTGAAGTATTAGAGAGTAGAGACCCACACATCACTTAGGCGATGAACTTGAGTTTCCTTATTGTTTGAGATATAACATAGCAACCATTCTTGTGTCTCGTGTTAGGCCCACTATTAATGATAGGCCCATCATTATTAATTTAAGGGGTATAATATTCTAGAATTAGCGAACGAGAGCGGAAGTGGTGAGTTTAAATAAGTAGGAGGAGTTAACAGATTGGAGGGTAGGAAATTAGTTAGGGGGGATTGTGGGTGCTGGGTATTGGGAGCAATTCTTTCCCATCTCAGTAAGGGGGTGCTCTCTTCATTGAGAGCATCATTTATAGTTTTCATTCTGCATGGAGATATTTCTCCAGCCATTGTATACAGAGATTTTCATCTCAGATTTCCCCTCTATTTGTTATTTCTCTTACATTTCTACTGCTGTCATATTAGTCATCTAAGAGGTGAAGGTTTGGGGATAGTTGGTTTATGACATGATGTTGAAACCTCTATGACAAAGTGATCTGGTGTTTCATGCTTACCGCCCCATTCTTTTAAGAAAGTTAAATTTTAGCTCAAGGTTGGTACTCTCCGTGCATTGAGCCCTAGTGTCTATTGTCTGAGGTGTTGTGTTAGGGATATAATATTCATGTCTTCACCTATTGGATAGTTTATGCTTTTGGATAGTTAGTTCATGAATCAGGACACTTATTCCAATTGTGTGCCAAGAAAGAGCACGGGGTTTTGTCAGCCTTTGTGAGCATTGGCAAATTTTTTATATGCTAGGATGGGTACTTCAATGTTCTCTGTTACATGGTTGCTCAGTCAAACAAGGTTTGTTTTTTACGGTTGAAACTCTTGAAGGAGATCTGACTATGATTGTAACTGTCATTTTGATTGAGGGATATACTCTAGCTAGTCTCAGCTAGGGGAAAAGGCAATAGTAAACAAAGCTGAATTCTATGATGGACACTTTTGCCACTCTCCTACTCTGACTATGCACCAGAATAAAAAGGATTAGATTAGTTTGAACCAAATCTTATGACATAAAAGTCATTGTAAATAACCAGATTTGGAACCTCATCTTTCATTATTTTACATTTGTTGATTTCTTGAATCCTTCCCCTTTGGCTCATCCTTGGATGCAATTGAGCACCATTTTCTGAAAAGGCAAACTGTAAAGGCTGCAATGGTTTTCTTATAACAGCCAGTTGCATATTTGTGCGTGTGTTTGTGTTTTGGCTGAATTTTCAGGATGTATGCATGGTTTTTCTGTGGTTCTGATACGATGTTTACATGTTTTGTTATTGATAATTCTATCTTTCTCTTTATCTTTTGGTCTGTCAAAGCAGATATCAATGTTTAAGAAGAATTATGATCATCTTCCGAAGGATACATACTTTGGCATGTATAAAGATTCTGTACGTGGTAATCCAAACTACTTCCTGACTTACGGAAATGGAAAATCAGCTGCGAGAGTACAAGATCATCTTCGGCCTAATGGTGCACACAGATGGCATAATTATATGAAAACCCCAAAGTATGATACATTAATATATCTAAAGCATATTTGTATTCCATGACTTTTTTGTTACTGTTGGGATAATTCTTTTGCATTATGCTAGTGAAATCAAATTGGAAGAGGCTGCTGTTTTGCATTACACATACGCCAAATTCTCAGACTTAACTTCTAGACGTGATCGCTGTGGTTGCAAACCTACAAAAGACGATGTCAAAAGATGCTTCATGTTGGATTTTGACAGAACTGTGAGTTTCCAAATTTTCTCGATAAGCACACATTCATGCTAAGTAGGCCCTATTGGTACCAGATTTAGGTCACACGATAGGCCGAATCTGATCTCTTTCTTGGCGTTGATTCCTTTCAAGGGATAAATCTCCTCGTGCATATTTTACGAGTGGTATATGAATCCGGTGGATTGTATTGCTAGGCGTTAATTCTATATTGTTTTTGGACCTATCCAGAGTCTCCTTTGGTTGTGTATTACTTTTCATGACTTATTGATTGTGTAAATGGGTCGGAGTACCACTAGTTCGGAGTAGCACTAGTACTCCTTAATTAATATACACTTTTTCCATTAAGAAACTAAGACGCTGTCAATTCTAGGTATTAATAATTGCTTTCATTTATGCTAAGTAGACCTTATCAATTTCAGGCATTCATCATTGCTTCAACTGCAACTGAAGAAGAGATGTTGAAGTGGTATGCTAGCTTCAATTCATATTCTCTCTCTCTCTCTCTCATGTGTATTTTAACCATTATGTTATTGATCTTCCAGAAACGCTTGGTGTTTGCTTCTTGTTCCAGGTATAATGAACATGTTGTGTGGGGTGATAAAGACCTGAAGATAAAATTGTTGAGGAAGGGCATTTTGACTCGCATATATTCTCCCACGGTAAGCGATACGTTATTAGAGAAGAGTAAAAATAGAAACAAGGTTAACGTTAGATAACCGAAAACATTATTGATATCATGTAATGTGAAATAATACCCTCTATTTATACTAATAAATTGTAGCACCCACACTTCTAGTTGAAGACGCTACAGATGTCTGACACGCATCGTGTCGGCCGTCGATACCGACACTTCAATTACTTTTATTTTTCAAATTAAAACCCATATCTACGTGTCTGTATTAGTGCTTCATAGTAAGGTCAAATTCTAATGTGATTATTAGAAACCCAAACCGTAGTCTAGTAACTAGTAACTAATAACTTAGAAATAAGCATATTTCATTTTCGTTTGAAAAATGAAATATAAATTAGGTAAGGAAATCATAAAAAAATGGTATGGAAAGAAATAGGATATTAATACCCTATATGAAGTGAAATTTGACCTAAGGTTGTTAAAGATAATATGGGTCAATTTAGATGGAGCATTTCTAGATGATATCATAATTTCTACGTATTTTATATATTTATTATCCTTTTGCAGTATTTTTATAGTAGCTTCAAAATAATTTCCTGATGAACTTATTATCTTCAGGTCATAATACAAAGTTTGAGGGAATCTGGAGTATTCAGTTCTATCATTGCATCTGCCCCAACACTCTCCAAAGATAACTTCTTGCACTCAATTGATAGTAGTAATTCCTCAAGAGCTGTTGGCTCAGTATCCCTCCCTTCTAGAAAGATTGGAAGAACCAATGAATCTCAAGCAACTGCAAGGAAGGTTTTGGATGTTGAATCTAATGTATTCCAAGAAGTGGCTGTACCGCCATTGTCTCCCCCAGGAGTAGAAGCTAGTGACCTCAATTCACACTCTTGATCAATTTTCTGGCAGTGATTTGTTTAGGGTTTGATGATAGTAGTTTGATATTTTGTTTTTGTCATTTTTTCTGTATAGTAGTGTCACCACTAATGTGAATTCTATTTTATCCCTTTTTTCACAAAATCCAGGTACCTCATTTGTGACTAGGATAATAGTATTGTATTTCAGTCATGTTAATTGGTTTTTTGGTATTATATACATAAGGTTCTTGTACTATATATACTCAATGATGTACAAGCATATGAAGTTAAATGAGACAACCATGACATGCTATATTAGTGAGTGTGAAGTATTTATTCTTTGCTTTGTGCTAATACTTTTATTGTATTGTATTGTAAGAATTCAGAACTGTATTGGGGTCGACTGGGTCACATAACTAGGTTTGACAATTGGCATGTTCTGGAAAAACAATGAGTTTTTTGGGTGGGTTACAAGCAACAAGAGAGGCACAAGCTAAGGCAAGATAGCTTTTCCAACGTAAAGAATTACTGACCAATTAGGGGTAAAAATAATGTTGATACCTTAGAGATCTAGCATCTTGCTTAGCCATAAAGTTGGCACATTGGTTTTGCTCTTGAAAGACATGCTCAATAGAGGCCTCTCACCAAGAAAAAAATCTCACCAAAAAAATTTATTTAATTCAATCTAAAGAAACAACTTTGGTTTTGTCATTTATGTTATATTTAATTTAATTTTCTACACGTATTGATTGCATGGAGAAAGAAAAACTCATTTTGATTCCCATTTTGTAAATGTATTCTAATTTCTATTTGACGTTTAGAAAAAACTCTAGAATCCCATTTATCTTAAGTTACAAATTTTGTCATCCTCCACTAGGCCAGTTATTTGAGGTTAACCATGTAATTTTCAGTAATAACTAGTATTTTGAGAACTGAACCACCAGAGCAAACGATTCAATCGGTTAAATCGGAAACCACTTAGTCAGGTTCAACCTCAATTAGACCGCAAATTGGTTGAAATGCCTATAATTGGATTGAACTGCCAATTGAATTGAATTGAGCTGTTCAATTTTTTTGTCTTTTGTTTTTTGTTTTTATTTACTTTTTTTCCTAAATTTAATTACTTTTTATTTCCTTATTATTCATATCGTTCAACTATAAAGAATCGGCCTTGGCATGCTTAAATCTCTTGAGAGAAAGTTTTGCCGCCTATTGTGATCCTACCCGATTTGAGAAATTAGTCGGTTGCGCAAGGAGGATACCAATTTATACCAAAAAAACCATAAAGAACTAATTGAACCATAATTGGAAGTCTGGCTGATTCAATCTCTGTTTCGGACTTCCGGTTTTAAAAACATCAATAATTGTAACATTGACTCCAATTCTGTCAAAAAAAACATTCAATCCAATAATTTATTTAAAAAATATTTATATATTAAAATATTTTTTGAAGCAAATCTATTAAAATGTTAATGAATAATAATAACGCAATAATATCTGAATATTAAACAAGTGTAATGTAATTTTATCCATTAGAACATTCCCACTTAAAAATGTCATCAACAAAGCCATCATCATCGTCCATCGACACACTACACTACACTACAGAATTACATTACATTACACCGAGTCCATGGCAACTTTATTCTCTCTCTCTAATCCAATTTCTCAAACTCACACCATCACATTTACTTCCTTAAGGGTCCCACCTTTCCGAAACTCTCCAGCATTCCTCCACACCGGCCACCGGAAACTAAGGGGTACGACGGTAACCACACGTGCGGGCCCTAGCACTAGTAGCGTAGCCTTCGCGATTGGTCTTCCACTCTCTCTCCTTGCCGTCACTGTGTTCACTGCCCTTCGAATTGGCCAGAAACTCGACCAAGATTTCTATGAGGAGGTAATGCCACCCAAAAAATATGTTCTCTGAACTCTAAATATAACCCCTTTGGTGAAACGAGTTATGGGTCTGTGTAAATTTGTTAACTTTGTATCGTGTATTCAACGTGTTTGATAAAATTCCTCAATTGTGTTTTTGCACAATTGCATTCACATTCACACATCTTTAAGAGATTGTTTGGACTTGCTTATTTTGCTTTATGTAACTAAATTATTAATATAAGTACTCGTTAGACTGTTTAGTATAGCTTATAGAGCTTATAAAAATAACTTATGACAAATTAATAAGCTGTTCTTAGCTGATAGGTTATAGCTTCCATAAGCTCCATCTTACAGAAAAATTCCCATAGTTTCCATAAGGTCCCCGGAATGGTTTCCGTAAGCTCCATTTTACATCGTAAAACATCTTACAAAATAATTTTCATTGAGATCTCCTGGAATAGCTTGTAAAAACACCTGATAGCTTATATGGATATAGTTTTACTTTATTTTCACTTTTATTATAGAAATGGATTATACAAATATTAACATTTAGAAATTTTTCTTCCAAATTACAAAATAATGTTATTAATATTGTTTTTTAGTAATTACCTCACTAATAATAATCATAGTCATGAATAATTAATTTTTATATGATTTTATTAACATTAAAGTCTTCAGTATTCAAAGTTACTGTTTAGAGATGCTGATTAAGTAAACCGTTTAAGGAGAATTTTAATCAAAGATCAACTTCCAAGAGTCAGTACTTGTGAGCTGAAAGAATTATTTTTGTTGCAATGTTTTTCATGGTGGCATTTTGAATAAGGTCTTGGGTTTGCTGAAATAAATTTCCATGAGTTCTTTTTGTTGCATTTCATGAGATGCTAAGTAGTTGGTGATATGAGAAGTTTAATTCTATATGATTATTTATAGTTGTTGCCTATGTCAAATTAAGTCTTTTGAGTTGGTTTGGTTGACCTTCCCCTTAGTGTGTGCTGTACTGTATGTCTGTTAACTTAACACTGTTGTTAAATTGACAAACAAAGAAAGAAAGATCTAAGATTTCTAAAATGCTATTGGGCATGTATTAAGACAGAATTTATAGAGACAGAAAATAGACAGCTGAATATGTTTCTATTGATGAGAAATTGGGATATGTCCTCTTACAGGGAATATAAGGTGTGAATTCAGTAAGAAAGAAGAAAAGTTAAGGGTGTAATGAAGCACTCCTCCTTACAGAATGGTTAACAGGGGATAAAACAGCAACTAGACTCCAACTGAGAGAGAAAAACCAACTCTGCATAAAATTCATCCCCCCCCCACCCCCATTCTGTTGGTCTGGCCGATAATTATATTCCATCTCCCCTTTAGTGTGACTGATTCCTGTATCCTGCTCATCCTCTCCCCTCTTGCCACCTGGCCATTCTGTTATGGCATTCATCATTACTTCATACTCTCCCCTAGTGTGAGGGACACTCACCTCTTCCTCCTTATTTTCCTTTACCTCATCCCAGCCCACTGTACCCTCTGGTGGCCCACTTCCATGTCCTTCTCTTTACCCGCCATTTGTATACTTTTGTCATGGGTCTATCAGTATGACTCATAACTAAGATAAGTCAGAAATCTCAGCTACTGTTCAAATTCAAAGCATTGCGTTTACCTTAACCAATCAGAGATGTAGAACAAAAATGTGGTTATTTTTTTTTTGACAAGAAAAATGTGGTTATTATAAACACTCAAATAAGTAGTTGATATGTGGAAAGACATTCCTTAAAGACAAGTGCATTTGAAACATGACCTATGCAATGTTAGCCAATGATAAGCTTGATTATAGTGTGTTTTTCTAGATTATAGATATGTTCTACATTTAGCGTCAAATCTTTACATATTTAAAAACAATTCTTTGGACTCTTGAGTCCAAAAGATGGTTGATAATTTTTCAGCATGACTTCTGTTTCCCAGTCCCCGCATTGTTTGACTGTGCATTAATCCATGTGTGTGCTTTATCAGTTATCTTGATGAATATATAATCTTCCAGCATTTACATTCATCTGAACTGAAACACTTGAACCACGGATATCTGTCATGTTTGTAACAAAGGATGCGTAATTCTATTTACCAGCCCAATAAGGTTATCAACTCTACATGTGCCTCTACCCGAAAATGTCATGTTTCTAAGCAATTGTGTATGTGGAATTATAAACTTTTAGCGGACCCCTTTTAGCAATATTTGTCAGTTATCTTCGCTTTTGGTTGGCAGTGTGCATAATTGGAGAAAATTCTTGTTAGGAAAATTTGGTTTAACTTAAAAAAGTGTTTTCCCCTGATTTTGTGACATATTTTACCAATACCAGATGGCAATGAATGAAGCTATCATGGAAGTTGATGAAGACGAAGAAGAGGACAATGATGATGCTGATGATGTGGAAACTTATTTACAAGAAGAACCTGTCCTTCCACGTGGCCGCAATAGGCCCAAAAGGGAAGCTTAAATGTGAGGTGATCTTATTGCAGTAGATACATCAGCAGACTTGCAAATGAGCATGGATGGAAAAGGGGGTGTTTATCTTCGTGCTTCAAGTGTCCCTCCATTCATGTTATTTGGTTATGTTGCCATCAGACTCTCTATAAAGCAACAATCATGTAATATGAATCTAGTATGTAAGCTTATAGAGGGTTTCTAATGTAAGTTATGTAATAGAGAATTTGACCTATCCAATGTAGGTGAAAAATACTACAATTCAGGAAAAATACCAATTCAAAAAAGAGTTTAATTGGTGTGCATTACACCGTGCCAATGAGAATTCATAGTATGTGTGACTTTCAAGTTGATTAAGATAAAAAGGTCAATTTCAAGCTGATTGTTAGTGTAAAAAATCTTTAAACTGTTACGCTAATTGGAAATGAAAAAACAATGCCTTACTACACGTTCCTAGTTTTTGCTCCAAAACCTGAAAACTTTGAGTTATCTTTTTCTATATAAAAATAATTTCATTCAAAGATAAAATAAAGATTGATACAACCAGCTCAAAATATTAGTGTTGTGGTCTTGCTACATAGTAAACCAGTTATTGGACTGCAATAAACATAGAGAGCTCATAAACTAAGAAGGCATTATCGAGTCAATATGTACATCTTGTCAACCAAGAAAAGAAAAAAGGAGGACATGGGAGGAAGAAGGAGGCTTGCAATCATTTGTCACAAGGACCACATATTGCTCTGCAGAAAAGATGGAAACAAAACGGCCCAAGAAGTTCTTGTGGAAAAGTTATAGAAAGAAAAAGTACAGATTATTGAAGAAGAGATTGAGCTCTCCTTAGAAGATGAAGAATACCACGCCTAACACACAAGCAATTGTTTTTGTTTGGATGAAATATAAGTAAAGTCTAGCTCCAATTTGTTTCATTATTGGGGATCGAACTCAGGTACTAGCTAAGTCTGTTCATTTTGATAGAGTGCGTTAACCATTCGCACCCAAATATGGAGTTATACGTTAAGCAATTTAGGAAAAAATGTTAATTTAGAAAAAGTAACTGCAACAGATAAGCCTGAATCTAATCACATTAGGTAGACGAACGAATATTGACCACTATTCATATTAGGTGGGAAAAAATTGTTTTTACCACTTGGATGCGAATTGCGGATTGTTTACTATGGAGTTTGATTAGCCTGGAGTAGGGGCTAGAAAACCATTGCAGTTAAAGAAGTGATGGTAGAACCTCGTCGTGTGTAGTGGGAGCATATTAGGCGTAAGGCAAACATCCTCATGGACACCTTAGCTACGAAGAGTCTGAATAACATAAATTCCTGTAATATTTTGAGATTCCTTCTCATTATATTTTGAGGGCCTTATTTGATGATGATTCGTGTTTAAATCACCGGCCCAGTTTCTAGTTTTTTTGTGAGGTTTTAACCCTTTTGTATCAAAAAAAATCTAATCACCACATAAAAACATATGGTATGAATGACTTTTAAAATAGTTAAAATAAACTCAAACTTTGCCGTCGTTTCTTCTCAACAAAATGAATCAAGGGTTTCAAATGGAACCATCAATTACTTTAAAACCCATTACATCTTTATTGGGCTTCAATTTTTCTTCTTTGTTTTTTATTTTACAACTATGTCATCTACATAAATCTCTATCTCCTTATGATATGTCACTTCTTGATTTGTTGACGTTGTAATTTTTTTACAATAAGGCTTAAATATATGTTATCCCCCTGCAAATATACCTATTATCCATTTACCTCCCTAAAAAAATAAAACTCTTAAAAAAGACCTTGTAAATGTAAACCGTTTACGGTTAACCCCTGCTGTTAGATTATGTTATCAGTGTTAAGAGTATAATGTGTATAAACCGTTAACGGTTACCCCCGGCAAAATATAAACCGTTTACGGTTACCCCTGTAGGGTAACTAGAAACACTTATTATTTGCAATGTATTTTTTAAGAGTTTTATTTTTACAGGGTGTAAATGGATAATGAGTATATTTGCAGGAGGTGACATATATTTAATCCTTACAATAATAATAATGTATGTAAATTAAATACAAAAACTAATCCTTTTTGTTTTTTCTAAAAAAGAATGCCTCTTCAACCAATATATGATGAGAAACGAAAAGATTCAAAAAATTCCAGCATATCACAATCCTATAAATAAAATAGTATATTTTCTTGTAAAAAAATAATAAATAAAAAAAAGTATTTACTGCTTGCTGTCGAAATATTTATTGCCCTATTTCTTTATAATTAACGAGATTTAAAATTTAAAATGAAAATAGAAGATAAGATGAAACAATTAACCCTAATTGGAGGGGGAGTTTCCCTCCAAACTCCCAAACTTCTTTCATAAGATAACCAGAGAGAGCGTTTCATTCTATCTTTCCCTCTTCCACCGCTCAATCAAATTAGGGGTTTTACTCCGATGCGAAAATCAACCGCTTTCCCTTAGTTTCGAAAACTCACATCCGAGAAAATGAAGCGACGAAGGCAAACGCATGAAAAGGAAGAGAATGAAGACACGAAGAGAGAAATGCACGATCACAACGAAGAGTGTGAAGGTGAAGACAGGCTGAGTGATTTTCCAGATTCCATTCTCCTTCACATCCTTTCATTTTTGACCGCGAAAGAAGCAGTTCAAACTTGCATATTATCAACTAGATGGAAAAATCTCTGGAAGCATCTTCCCACACTTACATTGACTTCCAATGACTTCAAGACTCTCAAGGGTTACACGAAATTCGTTTCTCGAATTTTATCTCTTCGCGATTCGTCTGCTGCATTGGATGCGCTCATTTTTCAACGTCCAGGTCACGTAGAACCTCAACTTCTCAAAAGGATTGTAAGATATGCTCTTTCACACAATGTTCATCGATTAGGCCTTTATTGTCAAATTGAACATTTTGAGCCTTCTTTGTTTACATCTAACAGTTTGAAAAAACTTAATCTTATGTATCTAAAGAAGCGAAGGTATCTACTATATCCTGGTAATAGCAGGGGAGTATTTCCGAATAATCTAAATTTACCTGCATTAACTACATTGAATCTATGGTTCTTGGCTTTTTCCCCTGGAGAGGACGGTGTCGCCGAACCATTTTCGGGGTTTAAGAGGTTGAATAGTTTGATCATTGATGATTGTATGGTTCTGGATGGAAAAACTCTCCGCATATCAAGTACCACACTTGTTGATTTGGCTTTAAATCCGACTTATGTTTCAGAGGAATATCCGAAAATAGACCTATATGCTCCGAATCTTTGTACTTTTGCTTTTCATGGTCCTCCTTTTCGGAATCTCCTTGGAAGTAATCTTTCTTCTCTTAAACATTTGAATATTGATACATGTGCTTCACCTTATGGTCATCCTGACAATCCTGTGATTTTACTCAACTGGCTATTTGAGCTTGCTCATATCAAATCACTCACAGTGACTGCAAGTACTCTTCAGGTACCTTAATTTATTAATATGTTTTGAGCTTTTTTTTCCCTTTACTTTATTCTTCAGATGTTTGCCTTTTATTTATTGTTTATTATTGCATATGTCAAGCAATATGTGACTTGCATTAAACTGCTGATCTTAATTTGTTCTCAATTGTCATTTGCGTAGGCTCTCTCGTCAGATCCTCATAAATTGAAGGTTAAGTTCCCTTCCTTCTGTAACTTGAAATTTCTCAAAGTAAAAACAAAACCGACCTTGCGCATACCCGATGGAATAGTGGATTCGTTGCTTCAAAATGCGCCGTTAGCAGAGGCTTGCATCGTGAATGAGAATGATTCCAGGTGAAGTGTGCATTAAACTTTTTAGAGAGATTTTTTGCTTTGTGTTTTTCCTCTTTCTATACCTCTTGTTTAATTTCCTTTTGTTTCTCTTGTTATATCTTATTATTGGTTTCTTTGGCTATAACTTGATTGTAGTAACTCTCAAGTGCTCTAGTATAGCAAGGATTGTATGGCTTTTATTGAATTAAAGAATTTTAATGGTAATGGTAGTTTGGAGAAATAAGTATCTTTGTTTTGAGGTAATAAAGGTTGATAACAAGAAATGTAGAAATAACTTACTGTTAGATGTCAAAGAAATGCAAACAAGAACCTTTTTTGTATGATGATGAAATTGATACTTCATCGAAATGTTGTTATTGGTGGTTGGGAATAAAGCGAAATCTGTATTTCTCTACATATGAAGATTGATGACAAGAAAGAAAGAATTCTAAGAAATTGAAGATTAACATAACAAAGAACTAATTATTAATTCCTAGATATCAGGGAACTGCATAAACTATTTGTGGCACTCCCTGAAAATTTGCAAGTGCGTTTCTTGACTAACTTGTAAGACTAGTTAGAAGCTTCGCAATTTATATAAGCTTAACTCCTAGCTTATTTATGAAGAAATGGAAAGCAAAATGAGCCAAAGTTTTTTTTGTTCTCATTATGTATATTCTTGTTCTAGCTGGGTTTATATTAAGTAGACCACATTAATTGAATGCATGATAAGACATTATTGTGCGAAAATTCACCGGAGTAATTGAAATGACTTTTTTTGACAAGTTTAAGATTTATTGTGTTTACCTTTTCTTTTAACTTTGTATTTTTCACCTACATTGGAGAAATCCAAATCCAATTGGTCAGGATTTTCTGATTTTGTTTTCAACAATACCATTTGATGTATTTCCTTTCCTTTTCTGCACCTTTCCTTTCTCTGCATCCTATCATATTAGGATGGAGAACTTTCAAACTTGTTTATAATGATCTTTCAAATGTAATGTTCTCTGTATATATTCTAAAAAAGTTCTTAAGTGAAATAAAAGCTTCAATGTTATTTTTCCTTATGTTTTCCCTCTTAATTGTTTTCCTCTAGATATATAGTATGACAACAAGAACAAAAAATAAAGGATGGAGAGTTTAAAATGACACATAAATTTGTCATGATTAAACTTGGTGATCTACATCCATGCAATCTTCACACAAATCAAAATCCTAGTATGTACCTCCTAGGTCCCTTAGTTTCTCTTCCTCCCTCCATTCGCTTCTAATCTTCACCACAACCTCTTGACTATTTGATCTACTATGTACCTCCTAGTCATTTGCCTCATCCTTGCATGGCATACCACCATTGATCTGATTGGATATCACCACACTCACTTTTCAGTTGCTCAGATGTGTGGTTGTCTTCCCTTGTTCTTTTCTCTAGATAAACCTAACACGTAGCTTTGGCCATCCTATCTCTTTTTTGACTAAATGTTCTATTGTATTAAGAGGATTGACCGAGTAATATCAATGTATTATGATGATTACTCTTGCAGCGTCCCCCAAAAATTTCTGGTTTTTATTATCATGTTTGTATTTGTGACACTATTGTACATAGTTTTCTTTTATTTGACTTAGTTCCCTTTTCATACAACTTATTGGTTTCATAGAATGTTGACTATATTATATGTCTAACTCTCTGCTAGCCTCTCATGAAATTCTAACTTCCTATTTCCTTTTCATTTGTATGATATCTTTTGTCGTGTGCAAGATAATGTATTAATTTCAATGTCCTATTTACTTGTTATCTTTTCAGTTGAGACCCAGACCCACTGTTAGGAGGCTTGCTACCATCTGTAAGTAATACATTTTGAGTTACTCTCTGCTGGAGAAGATGATGTTTTGAGACTCTCTAGTTTTTTGCTTGTCATTTCCACAAAAAACTGTGTAGTCGATTGAATCTACGATGCAGAGCTTTTGCCAAGATATTGGAATCAAGAGAGTCCTCATATATTATTATTCATTATAGTTGTTTCCTGTGTCAAATTAAGCCTACTGAGATGGTTGATCTTTCCGTTGTTAAACTCCAGCTGAATTTATCCTTCTTTAATTGTTTTCTTTAATATTATGTTTGAGTTAAGCTGATGTATTCTTTGGTTTCCATTTGTAGGACTCAAGATTTCTGTTACTAAGGTCATTGTCAAATATGAACAGGATGCACTTGGTGGTTCTATGATCTACTACAAAATAACTTTGTTAAACTTCTAATTTTGTTATAGACCAAGTCCAGTTTTTTGTTAAGTAAAAGAAAGAGATATTGAGTCTCGTTAAAATATTCTGATGCAAAATCTTCTTTCTAATGCAAAACTATTGAGTCCTTATATTGCTTAGAGAAACACAAGAATGCTTCTTATTTACATTTACATTTACATTGCTCTGCATTATCAATTATGAAGACTAGCCTTCATTTTCGTGAATAATGTTTGGTTACTTGGGTTGATAGCAGAGTGTAATTTTTTTACTACTTTATTTTGCCTTAATTACACAGTTTTTACTACTATTAATTTGGGTTAATTCACAATGAGTCAAGGACTCATTGTTATGGTGATTACTTTAACATCCAGGGCATCAATCTGCATTATTACCGGATATAACTTACAATTTGGAAGGAGGCTTTCAATTTCAACCATTTGTGGCAAGGACCACATTTTTGCTCTGCAAAAAAATGCAAAAGTTATAGAAAGAAAAAGTATAAATTATTTCGACCCTGCTCTAGTATTTATTGGAAAAGGATTCTGACTAATCTAGAGTTTGGCTAGAATATGGGTAAAGTCTAGCCAATTTGCTCCATCATTGAGGATCGAACTCGGGTACTAGCTAAGTCTTCCCATTTAGATGTAGTGTGTTAACCACTTGAACCGAAACATGGAGTTATATAAGCATTTTAATGCAGAAAAAGTAACTGCAACAAATAAGTATGAACTAATCACATTAGGTAGACGAACGAATATTGACCCCTATTCACATTAGGCGAAAAAATTGTTTTTACCACTCGGATACAAATTGCGAACTATTTACTATGGGGTTTGATTAGTCCGGGAAGGGGCTAGAAAACCATCATGGCTGAATTTGATTTTGTTAATGCTATTGAGAGCTCTTGAGTAATGACTGCCCTAATAGTCACTCTATGGCTCACTTGGTGAAGTGTATTAAAAAAGTGATGTTAGAACCTAGTCGTATGTAGTGGGAGCATATTAGGCGTAAGGCAAACATCCCAATAACAACTTTGCTAAGAAGAGTCTGAATAATGTAAATTCGTGTAATATTTTTGAGGTTCGTCCTCATTCTATTAGGCGTAAGGCAAACATCCTAATATTTTTAAATCGCGTGCCTAGTCTCTAGTTTTTTTTGTGGGGTTTTAACCCTTTTGTATCCAACAACAAAAATCTAATCACACATAAGACATAACATCAAAACGTAAAATAATCCAATTAAAAAGTGTATAATACATTCACGCTTTAAAAAGGTTTTCACCATCCACCAATAAATAACTTTAAGGGTGTGCTTGGATTAAGAGAGAAAGAGGAAAGAGAGAAAGACGGAAGAGAGAGTGAGGGAAGAGAGAAAGAGGTGAAATAGAGTAAAGAGAGAGTTGTGTCTCTTGGTTTGGTTGGAACGAAAGAGAGAAGGGAGAAAGAATACTAGTTTTGAAAGGACAAGCACACCCCTATGTGTTTGATTTAATTAACTTAATAGTTATTTAGATCATTAAATTAAATTAGCTAAATATATATTTTAGTTACATAAATAATTATTTTAATCATTTAATTTAATTAGTTAAATATTTATTTTAGTTATTTAATTTAATTAAATAATAAAAAGAATTAGGAAATTGGGGTGATAAAATGAGGGAAAAATTTTAAAAGCACAATTATTGAGCCATTTCTCCCCACTTTCTCCCCACAATTGGAGAGATTGCAAAAAAGACTAAAACAATCCTCCTTCACCGTCTCTTTCCCATTTCCCCCTTCAACCAAACATGAGAAAGTCACTCTCTCTTCCCTTATTCTCTCTTCCCTTACTCCGTCTTCCCTCTTTCACCTCAAACAAACACACCCTTAAAGTAGTTAAGATAAAATCTAACTTTGGGGCTGACAAAAGGAATCTAGGGTTCCAAATGGAACCATTGATAAAACCCATCACATTTTTATTTGATCTTATAATAATTACTTCTTTTTAAAACTATAAACATTGGACTTCAATCTTTCTTCTTTCTTTTTTATTTTGCAATCAAGTCATCTACATAAACTTCTATCTCCTTATGATATTCCCTTCTTGATTGGTTGAAGTTGTAACTTTTTTGTACAATAATAATGCATATAAATTAAAGGTTTAAATATGTATTTAGTCCCTGCAAATGTCCCTATTTTTTGATTTAGTCCCTGCAATTTTTTTTAAATACGTCCCTGCAAAATAACTTTTTTTTTAAATACGTCCCTACAAAATAAAATTTTTAAAAACGTCCCTGCAAAATAGCTTTTTTTTAAATACGTCCCTACAAAATAATTTTTTTTTAAATACGTCCCTGCAAAATATCACAATTTTTTTTTGTTGGGACGTATTTCAAAAAAAAGGTTATTTTGCAAGGACGTATTTAAAAAAAAGTTATTTTGCAGGGACGTATTTGAAATTCCAACTTTCGGAAGGGCATATTCAAAAAAAAGTTATTTTGCAGGGACGTATTTAGAAAATAATAATTTGCAGGGACTAAATCGAAAAATAGGGACTTTTGCAGGGACTAAATACATATTTAAACCTAAATTATATCCAAAAACTAATCCTTTTTTCTATCTAAGAAATCCAATTCAGGGGTGCTAATAAACAAAAACTACCTTGTTTGCTTGTTGATAAACGGAAAATGTGGGAGGATTTGAAGGATATGAACCACAGGTTTGAAAGGGGTGAGTGGTGTGTAGTTGGAGATTTCAACATTGTTTCTATTACTTTTGCTGGATAAAACTTTACCTTAAAATGTTATTATGTCAGGTCAATTTTTGCATAGTTAGCCTACTACTTTGGCTGGATGAAACTTTACCTTAAAATGTTATTATGTCAGGTCAATTATTGCATAGTTAGCCTACTACTTTAACTGGATAAAACTTTATCTTAAAATGTTATTTTGCCATTGCACATTGTGAACATGAAGATAGTAGTATTAGTAGTGTACCTATTTTTGCTATTTCTCTCTTCCTTCTTCACATTCTATATGATAAATGCCAAATAAATTTGAACTTTCAAAACAACAATAACCGAAAAACCGAAAATAATGAGTTTAATATATCTCACAAACTAAGGATAATTGTAGCAACGTGTAACTCACAAAATTTATTAAAAAGAGGGCTTTTTCGAATAATTGCTGCAAAATGTACAAGTTAGATATGCTGATTAAACATTCAAGACTTTTGAGTGGACGCTTTCGTCCAATCACACTTTTCGAGTAGATATTTTCGGTGCGGACCAATTTGCTAAATTTGGTAGAGGTCATATTGAATTTAACTTTTGCCGACCTCTCTTGACGATGTGTGCAGTGTATTACGACTCACAAAAATGTGTGCAATCTCGAATGTGCATATTTAATTTAGACCATGATCCCCTCAATTGCAATCAACTGCGGGTCCTAAAATCAGCAAAAATATGCTTAAGAGAGAGAATATTGAGAGAGATTTCACTTAAGGAAAAGACAAAAATATCCCTACGTACAAAAAATAGTATAACTTCAGGAGAACGTGGAGGAGTTGAATGGAGAAGATTCAATTGAATCGGGCAGCACAAACAAATGACTCGAGAATGATGTAATATTATTATGAAATAGAACAATCATTGAAATCTCAACATATAAACTAATCACTACCAAGAATAGAATGACGTAATATTCTTAAGGGTTGCAAGATGTATATATAGACACATATAGATAGGATGGTATAGTCATTGAAATCTCAACATATAAATTAATCACTACCAAGAATAAACAAGTGATATACATATTAACTACTATCAACCTTCTTTCTCTTATGCTTAATTCTAAATATCTAAACACCATTTCTTTTGTTTGTGCCGCTTGATCAAATAGAATCCTCTGCATTCAACTTCTCCACGTTCTCCTGAATTTACACTATTTTTTGTAGGAATATTTTTGCCTTTTCCTCACCTAAAATCTCTCTCAATATTGTCTCTCTTGAGCATATTTGTGCTGATTTTAGGACCCTGCAGTTGATTGCAATTGAGGGGATCTTGGTCTAAATTAAATATACACTCTCAAGATTTCACACATTTTTGTGAGACGTAATACACTGCACACATCGTCAAGAGAGGTCGGCAAAAGTCAAAATTCAATATGACCTCTACCAAATATAGCAAATTGGTCCGCACCGAAATTATCTTCTCGAAAAGTGTGATTGAACAAAAGCGACCACTCAAAAGTCTTGAATGTTTAATCATCATATCTTTTTTTTTTTGACAAAGTTTAATCATCATATCTAATATTTTGCTACAATTATTCGAAAAAGTCTTAAAACATTTCAATTAATCATATCTAGCATGAATTTCCTTTTTTAATAAATTTTGTGACTTACAAATTGCTACACTTATCCTTAGTTTGTGAGATATATTAAACTCATTATTTTCGGTTTTTCGGTTATTGTTGTTTTGAAAGTTCAAATTTATTTGGCATTTATCATATTGAATGTGAACAAGGAAGAGAGAAATAGCAAAAATAGGTACACTACTAATGCTACTAGTCTTCATGTTCACAATATGCAATGGTAAAATAACATTTTAAGATAAAGTTTTATCAGGCCAAAGTAGTAGGCTAACTATGCAATAATTGACCTGACATAATAGCATTTTAAGGTAAAGTTTTATCGAGCCAAATTGATTTCAACATTGTTTCTAGTGTCGAGGAAAGGAAAGGAAAAAGTGTTGGGAGATGTTGGCAGGAAATTGTTGAGTTTAATAATTTCATTAATGATATGGACCTTATTGATGTAATTGTATCTAGGAAGAAATTTTCTTGGTATTGCTCTGACGGCGTGTTTATGAGTCGTTTAGACCGGTTCCTTCTATCGGAAGGGCTTATTTCGTTGTTGAATGTCTCGGGGCAATGAATTGAAGATTGAGACATATCAGATCATTGTCCAATTTGGCTTATTCGTAGTATCAAGGAATGGGGACCTAAACCATTTCGTTTCATTAATGGCTGACTGGAGCTTTCTGAGTTTTGTCGGTTTGTGAACTCTTATTGGGTTGAGTTTTCTATTAATGGTAACAAGGCATATGTATTGAAGGAGAAGTTGAAGTTGCGCAAAGCCAAATTGATAGGGTTGAACAAGGAGGTGTTTGGTGTGCTTGATTTGACTATTGAGTGTGTGGTCAAGGATCATAATGGGCTAGATATCTTACTTGAGGAATCTTTTGATAATGAGGTGGTTTGGCAAAGGAAAGAAGTTGCTAATACGTTTTGGAAGGAAATCAGGTTGAAGGAGAGCTTGTTGTGTCAAAAGTCTAGAGCTAGATGGATTAGAGAGGGGGATTCGAACTCCAAATATTTTCACTCTCTTTTGAAGTCTAGACAGAGAAGGAGCAATTTCTTACTTATGGATGAGAATGAGGTGTTAATTGAGGAAGTGGAGGAGGTAAAGTTTAGAGTTAAAAGTCACTTCGAGAATTGTTTTGAGGAACCACTCAAAGATTGCCAATTCTTGGAGGGTTATAATTCAAAAAAAGTTCTAGTGACGCCAATTGTGACGCCCTAAATTTCATAAGACATAACATCCAAAAAAAAATTAACATGACACTTGAGTTTTGAAGGATTCATACATGTAAAAAGAAAAATCTAGCTTAACATAACTAGCTTAGCCAACAATAAGATCCCTTGAAGCTAGAACCCTGATTGTGATCCGGTTACTGACACGCTACATTGGACTACTGAGGAGCAATCCGGATATACTTTTTCAACATATCTCATATAAAGAACATAACAAGCAAGACAAGCTATCTTCTATGTGCACATAGTATAATAAGTGTCATGTTTATGATATCTGTGATGTATGCGCACGAAATTTTATTGTGATATTTTTATGCAACGTGATTCTTATCCTATATGGTTGTGTCTTTTTCATTGTTATCGGAGAGCTGTATTTGAATGAAAAAAAATGTATATGTATACTTAAGAGAATATAGAGATTTTTTTTCTTTTCATATTCATAGTCTGAACTTTGCCTACAAATTTTTGTAGATATTTGTAAACGTAAGTGTGAGTTAGGCTTGCCAAGTTATGACGAGTTAGTCTTAGCTTGTGCGCCGATCATGGCCTAAGGTTGGGTCGTGACACCAATGGTCTTTTGTTGATGCCTTTCACGGAACAGGAGATTAAGGGAGCAGTTTGGGATTATGATGGTGATAAGAGTCCGGGGCCGGGCGGATTCAGTTTGAAGTTCATAAAAGATAGTTGAGGCTTATTGCGTGAGGATATAGTGGCTTTCTTTAATGAATTACATGTGAAGGCATCCCTCCCAAAGGCTTTTTCGACTTCTTTTATTGCTTTAATCCCAAGAAAGACAACCCCCAAGTTTGGGGGAATTTAGGCCTATATGTTTGATTGGGAGCATGTACAAAATCTTGGCAAAGTTGTTAGCTAGCAGATTGAAGAAGGCACTCCCCAGTGTTATACCTAAATGTCAATTAGCTTTTTTGGGAGGTCGAAACATTTTAGATGGTGTATTGGTGGTGAATGAAATCATTGACATGGCAAAGCGAGACAAGGAAGATTGTTTTCTTTTCGAGGTTGATTTTGAAAAGGCCCATGACTTTATTTCTTCGAAGTCCTTGGTACTCATGATGGAAAGATGGGTTTTAGTTCAGAGTGATTAGATGGATGAATTCTTGTGCTTTTTCTAGCTCTATGTCGGTGTTGGTCAACGGTAGTCCTACTAAGGATTTTCAAGTTAGAAGAGGCCTCAGGTAAGGCGACTTTCTTTCGCCATTCATTTTCTTGATTGTTGCTGAGGGTTTGTCGGCTATGATGGCTAAGGCGGTGGATATAGGCTCTTTTGTTGATTATAAGGTTCATGATAATCTCCATTTTTCTACGTTGCATTTGCCGATGATACTATTATGTTGGGGAAAGCTAATCGGGGAAACCTTTGTTGCATCAAATTGATTCTTAGATGCTTTGAGCTTGCATCGGGGTTGAAGGTCAATTTTCACAAAAGCTATCTTATAGGGATTAATGTCTCATAGGATTTCTTAAATTCAGCTTCTACTTTTCTTCATTGTCATACATAATCTATTCCCTTCAAGTTCTTGAGCATACCCATGGGAGCAAACCCAAGACGTTGCTCAACTTGGAAACCGATGATTGTTAAACTTTGAAAGAGATTATCTTTGTGGCAAGGGCACTATCTCTCGATGAGTGGTCAGGTAACTCTTATTAAGTCTGTGTTAAATAGTATTCCTCTTTACTTTTTATCGTTTTATAAGGCACCAAAGACGGTGTTGAAGTGATTGATTAAGATACAATGAGACTTTCTATGGGGTATTAAAGACGTCCAGGGAACGTATTGGGTGGCCTGAGAGAAGGTGTGTAAGTCTAAGGAGGAAGGTGGCCTAGGTGTTAAAAATAATGAGTTGATCAATATATCTCTTTTGGCGAAATGGATGTGGCGTTTTTTGATGGATGATGAGGCTTTTGGAGGGGGTATTCTTTCTTTTAGATATGGTGATTTTAGTTCTATTCTATTCAATGGTTCAATATCATCGGATAGAAGAAAATATTCTTTGTGGTACCGTGATCTTCAAAATGTGGGTAATGATCGATTTTTGGAGGGGTGGTTTGAGGCGATTATCAGAAGGGGCTTGGGTGATGGTCGGGGCGTGGATGTTTGGCACCACCGTTGGATTGGGCAGCGCCCTTTTGATAACTCTATTTTATATAGAGTTATTTACGCATCTAAACCTAAATAATTGCTTAGTTCTAAGTAAGAATAAATAGTAAAAATAGCTAAATAAATAAAATAACAACATTCAAAGTTTTAAGAAGGGATAATTATGTTTAAGCAGTTTGCATATATTTTGGTATTTTGATGTGTTTATTCAGTGCACCTGCATGTGATGCCCCTGCACGAGAAAGCAACAATGCACCTGCATTAGATGCATCTGCACTGGAAACAGACTACAATGCTTGAAGAATTTCTAGACCATCAAAATGCACCAGCACTCAATTGATGACATCATGCTTAGTCATAAAGACACATGCAACTTGCAAATTTCGGCGCCTACCATAAAAAGATAGCTTTGAAGAGTCACTCACTTAGGGACACATGTTCATCCATTAATGGACCTCCCTTCTTGGTTGAGTGAAGGATTTTAATTACTTTATGGGCTGGAATGATAAAGGCAACCCTAACTTCACCATCAAGCAAACACTCACATGAAGGAAAGCTCAATTTGAAGCCTATATAAAGACATTCACTCTTCATTTGTAATATACACTTCCATTCCATATCATAGCATAAGATACACTAAGTTAGTTAGTTTAATTTTCATTTTTCATTCTCTTGTAAGAAGGCAAGAAAGGAATTGACAACTTCTTTCTTTACTTCAGCAACAACCACGTAGTGCTGGCTGAATGCAGAGAAGTTAATGCACCTGCATCATTTGGCAATTTCTTGCAAAGGAACTCCAACCGTGTAATCTTTACCTTGTTGTTTTCCTTTTGTGATTTCAATTACATGAATATGACTTATTTAGTTTATATATGTTTTGTGATGTCTAGCATGAACTTTTAAATAAGTTATTGTGTTCATAGTGTTCTTCATTTTTTTGTATTTTTGTTTAAGAGGACCAAAATGAAACAATAAATGAAAGATAAAGGACCAAAGTGAAACAAAATAAAGATAAAGGACCAAACTGGCACATAAATGAAAGATAAAGGACCAAAACGGACCAAAAAAAGAAAGGACCAAAGTGAAACTTAGAGCAAAGATAAATGACCAAAAGTGGTATTTAACCTATATTTTATCCTTAAGTTATTGTGTTTACGTGTTGATGTGTGCATTTTAGTTCTTGTATTATACTTCTTTCAAACTTATTTTGAGGTTGATCACTTAGAATAAGTAGAGTTATAAATACAGACATGGTTTATAATTAGAACTCAAGAACTAATATGGGTAAGTGTTTAATAAAGGAAACTTTGTTATTTCCATGCTAAAACTTAGATATAGGATACCATAGTCCATAGGGTGATACTGTTGTTGTGCCAAGGGCAAACATTCCTTGTTTTGAATGATAACAAATTACAAGTTACTGATAATTTACTTGAGGTAAAGCGCAGGAAAAATATAAGAGCGCAGGGTGTTGAACAAGAGAGCTTCGGAAGCTGACTCAAAGTTGTAGAAGCTCGGACGAAAAGCTGCTCAAGCATTGAAGACTTATATTACGAAAAGCTGCTCAAGCATTGAAGGCTTATATCGCTTTGCGTAGGACTCATGTAAGATCGTATTACCCAAGTCTTATAACATTCGTAGTTGAGAGATGATCTTTTAAAATTGAACTGTCTTGGAAAAATATTTTATATAAAACCATGTTTAATTAGGTTAGGCACAAAGTGTTTTTAAAGAAATAGTTTGAGTCTTGAATTGTTGTTTTTTAAAGAAAATAGATTCATGAGTTAGTGTTTTAAAAAGAATTTGTTTTTGAAGTAAAGAATCGATTCTTGATATGGTACATAAAGCTAGAAATCGATTCCCACTTATTTTTAAAGCCAATAATCGATTTCTCTCTTGCCTTGGAAGCAAGAAATCGATTTCCCTCTTCCCTTTTAAGCCAACAATCGATTTCCCACTTCTATATTGGTTTTGAAAGAACTTGTTTTGGAAAGAAAACAATCGATTGATGACTTTGTGTTTTAAAAGCATAAAATCGATTTCTTGCTTGTTATTTCAAAGATGAAAATCGATTCATGGCTTGTAAGTCACAAGCTGAAAATCGATTTATGGCTTGTAAGTTACAAGCTAGAAATCGATTCATGGCTTGTAAGTTACAAGCTAGAAATCGATTTATGGCCTATTTTTTTAAAAGAGAACAATCGATTCATCTCTTGTAAAGTTCAAAGAAGTAAATCGCTTCCTTGCCTATTTTTGGAAAACAACTTTCAACGGTCATATTTTCTTAAGTGATATAAATAGAAAAGCAAGGGTTTTCACGACACAGATAGAGAGAGAAAACGAAAAACATTTCACAGAGCCGCAAAACTTGAAACAACGTGAAACCAAAACTTGAGAACGATCCCTTTCAATATCTGATCATCTTCTTCGGTTCTCAATCAAATTTCTAGGGTTTTCATCATCATATCATCTCTCTCAACTCTTATGGTTATTTTGCTTGATTAATCGATCATAGTTTCAATTGTATTCATCTTATCACTTGGCGTTTGGTATTGTTGTGAAATCCTGGGAAAGTGTTTCTTGGGTGGTTCGATCGGGGAGATTGGATCGTAGAAATCCTAAGCGGGGAGCTCGGGTTCTCAATTGGGGAAATTGAGAGGTTTTGTTGTTGCTGTAAAGTGGCGTGAGTTGTAAGACTTTGAAGAAGCATCTTCACCATTATAGTGTTATTTTCCCAAAGTCCAAAGGTTGGAAAGCCGGAGGCCGAGGAGTAGGATTTCAATCCGAACCTCGAAAAATCGCGGTGTTCTTCTTTCCCTTATCTCTTTACTTATTTATGCCCCATTATTCTTGTTCTTGTTATTATTGTTTGGTTTTCTATTATAGCGTTAACTGTTGAATTGTTATTATAACTATCGAAATTGAAATTACTGTTGAATTGTTATTACAACTATTGAAATTTATATTTTTGTTAGTTGTTTTGATTTGCACTATTAGTATACTCATTGTTACTGTGTTGCAATCTCTATATTACAGTTAAGTGGATTTTGTGTTACTGTAAAATTCATCATTGTTGCTATATCTCTATAATAGCTTGCGCAAATTGCTAGCATATAAACCTTTTCCGCATTTGTTTTTTAAACTAGCATTAAACAACTTTGAAAACACAAAAAAGAATGATTTTTAGGCTATAACCTTATTCACCCCCCCCCCCCCCCCCCCTCTAAGGTTATCGTTTAGTCCAACAATTGGTATCAAAGCAGGTAACTGCATATAGAGCTTAACATCTCGCATTTTTCTGATCATGGGGTCTTTTATTAAAGAGGGGATGTCTTTTAATAGGCCACCTTTGTTTGATGGAACTAATTACGACTACTGGAGTAGTCGAATGAAATGTCATGTGCAGGCTATAGATTTCACGTTGTGGAGAATCATTATAGATGGACCGCTCACACCGATGAAGATCAAAATTACAAAACCAGGTGATACTGCTGCTGGTGATTCTACAAAAACTCAAGCAACTGGTAAAGCTGAAGAAGTACCTGTTGAGGACATCTATACTATTGACTTGAGCGAGTTAAGAAAGTCCGAACTTGACAAGATCTCTCTGAATGCCAAAGCTATGAATATTCTACATCTAGCACTTTGTGAAGAAGAGTATGGAAGGGTAAAAGGTTGTCAGACTGCAAAAGAAATCTGGGATTGTCTAGAAGCAACTCATGTAGGTACAAGTCAAGTGAAAGACACCAAAATCAGAGTTCTCACTTCTGAGTATGAAGCTTTCAAGATGAAGGAAGGTGAAACTGTCGCTGCTATGCATCAAAGGTTGAATTTGATTGTAAACAACTTGAGAGCACTTGGGAAAAAGTATTCTACAAAGGACTTGAATGGGAAGATACTTGCTTCGTTAACTGGTGAATTTTTTCCTAAGACTTGTGCTATCACTGAAGCCAAGGATATTGGTACTTTGCCTACCGAAGACTTGATTGGGTCACTACTAGCTTTTGAGGTGGTTTTGGGTGCTAAGAAAACTCAAGAAAAAGAAGCGGTAAAAGAAAAGAGGTCTCTTGCTCTTGCAGCTGCGAAAAATTCTAAAACGGGAAAGAAAGTGGTTGAATCTGATGAAGAATCTGATGAAGAAGACATGGTTATGCTTGCCAAAAAATTCAAAAAATTCATGAGGTTCAACAAGTTAAGGAAAGGTGATTTTTCTAAGAAGCCCGGGTATTACAAAGGAGACAGTCAAGAGAAAGGAGACGACCAACCAAGATGTTTTGAATGCAACAAACCGGGTCACCTTAAAGTAAATTGTCCAAAGCTAAAGAACAAATACCCAAAGAAGAAAGCAATGAAGGCTACATGGGATGACACCGAAACTGAAGGTGAAACGGAAGATGAAGAGGAAGTTGCAAATGTCGTTGGTCTTACAGCAGATTATTCTCCGAATGATACATGGGACAATCTAAGCAGTGACAGTGAAATAGATGAAGAAGTGACTGCTTCAAAGCTTGCTTGTCTCATGGCCAGTGACGCAACTAAGGTAACAAATTCTAACCATTCTTTTTCAAATTTCGATGATTCTTGTGATGATGAAAGCAGTTGTCAAGATTTGAATGAAGCTTTTGAAGCTCTTTATTATAAACATGAAAATCTTTTGATAAAATCTAAGAATCTGAAAAAGAGCAACAAAAGCATGACTACTCAAATCAAGACTCTTGAGAATGAAGTAGCTAAGTTGAAAAATGAGCTACAAAATGCTAAACCTTTCAACCTTGAATTTCTTGAGCTTAAACAAATTTTTGAAAAAATTAAGGCTGAAAATGAAAATTTAAAAGAGTCTTTAAAAAGGTTTGAGGTTGGTGAAAATACCTTAACCAAGTTACTACACTCTCAACATGAATATGCTGATAGAAGAGGTATTGGTTATAAAGGTAATTCCAGCCTCTCTAATTTAAAGAAAAAGGATTTGGTATTTGTAGCTGCTTCTTCAAGTAATAAAACACCTACCTCTTTCTCTTGCACTTATTGTCAAAAAGGAAATCATAATTCTCTTAGATGCCCTATTCGTAGATTATGTGAGCTTGGTACTCTTATACCTGCTTGCAAGAAACCAAGGTGGATTGTGAAAACAAACCCCCTGAGAACTAACCCCCATGGACCCAACAAAGTCTGGGTACCTCGTACTAGCTTTTGATGTTATTTTCGCAGGTATGTCAGTCATCCAAAAAGAAAAATGTGTGGATGGTTGACAGTGGATGTTCAAGGCATATGACTGGTGATGCTTCACTCTTCTTGAAATTGAGTAACAAAGCTAGTGGATCTGTGAAGTTTGCCAACAATGAAACTGCTCGAGTTATAGGTAAAGGTTGTGTGGGTAAGGAAAACACAATCAAAATTAAAAATGCTTTACTGGTTGATGGTGTGAAATTTAATTTATTGAGCGTAAGTCAACTATGTGATAATGACTTTGATGTGTATTTCTCAAAAAATAAATGTGTTATTGTTCATGAAGCTTCAAATTTTCACATTGTCGGTTTTCGTGAAAACAATGTTTATTATGTTGATTTTGACACTGTTAGTGATGATATTGTATGCATGCCTTCTCTACTTGATGATGTGAATTTGTGGCATAGACGCTTAGGACATGCGAGTATGGAACTTCTATCTAAATTATGTGCAAATGAACATGTTAGAGGCTTACCCAAGCTTAAATATGAAAAAGGACAGTTATGTGATGCATGTCAATTGGGTAAGATGCATAAAACTTCTTTCAAATCTAAACCAGTTATTTCTACCAAAAATGTGCTTGAATTGTTACATCTTGATTTATTTGGAGAAATTGATATTGTAAGTCTAGGAGGAGCCAAATATGTTTTTGTAATTGTTGATGATTATTCTAGATACACTTGGGCTATTTTACTTGCTAAAAAAGGTGATGCTTTTAACGAGTTTGCTAAGTTGTGCAGAAAATTACAGAATGAGAAAAACTTAGCTATCAAGGAGATTAGAAGTGATCATGGAGGAGAGTTCGAAAACTCTTCATTCAAAACTTGGTGTGAAAAGTATGGAATTCATCACAACTTTTCAGCCCCAAGGACTCCTCAACAAAACGGCGTGGTGGAAAGGAAAAATAGGACCATACAAGAGATGTGTAGAACAATGCTAAATGAGCATAACCTTCCTAAGTACTTTTGGGGACACGCTGTTGATACAGCTTGCCACGTGCTAAATCGGGTGTATCTAAGGCCATCGCTTAACAAGACGCCATATGAGCTGTGGAATGGTAGAGCTCCAAACATTTCATACTTCAAAGTTTTTGGAAGTAAGTGCTATATTTTAAATACAAAGGATAAATTGGGTAAATTTGATGCTAAATCAACTGAAGGTATTTTTATGGGTTATTCAAGTCATAGTAGAGCATATATTGTTTATAATAAAATTGATAAATGCATGCAAGAGTCAATACATGTTTCTTTTGATGAGACTAACCCTCTTGCAAAGAAAGTTGATGATGAGGATGAGTTTGTTGAAGTGATCAAAAGCAGAATGCCTGAACCAAATAATGAAAGTGACAAAGAAAAGGAGGTGCAAGCAGAACCTCAAGAAATAGTTGAAATGGAACGAGAGCCCCAAGACACTGATGATCATCTCCATGGAAGAACACATGATGATGTGCCCAAGACATGGAAATCAGTTCGAGATCATCCCATGGAGCAAATTATTGGTAGTCCATCAAAGGGGGTAACAACTCGTTCTTCTCTTAATCTTTTATGCTTTCATAGTGCTTTTGTCTCTCAAATAGTTCCTAGTAACATAAAAGAGGCTCTAGGTGATCCAGAATGGGTTGTGTCAATGCAAAAAGAACTTGAACAATTTAAACGAAACAAAGTTTGGCATTTAGTTGAAAAACCTGTTGATAGAACTATCATAGGGACTAAATGGGTTTTTCGCAACAAACTTGATGAAAATGGTATTATTTTATTAAACAAAAGTCGTTTAGTTGTTCAAGGTTATAATCAAATTGAAGGGGTGGATTTTGAAGAAACTTTTGCTCCAGTGGCCAGGTTGGAATCCATTCGTATAATACTAGCCTTTGCTAGTCACATGGATTTCAAGCTACACCAAATGGATGTCAAAAGTGCCTTCCTCAATGGATTTTTAGAAGAGGAAGTATATGTAAAACAACCCCCTGGTTTTGAAGATTTTGAAAATCCAGATTATGTTTTTAAACTTGACAAAGCCCTTTATGGATTAAAACAAGCCCCTAGAGCTTGGTATGAGAGACTAAGCAAACATTTAATTGCAAACGGTTTCAAAAAGGGTAAGATTGATTCTACCTTATTCCTTAAAACCAAAGGCAAACATCTTATTGTAGTTCAAATTTATGTCGATGATATTATTTTTGGGTCTACTAATGATGATTTGTGCAAGGAGTTTTCTGACATGATGACTAGTGAATTTGAAATGAGCATGATGGGGGAGTTGAACTTCTTTTTGGGACTTCAAGTGAAACAAATGAAAGATGGAATATTCATCAGTCAAACTAAGTTCTCAAAGGAGTTACTAAAGAAATTTGGCATGAGTGATGCAAAGGTGATTGGTACTCCAATGGCGACTGCAACAAAATTGGACAAGGATGAACAAGGTAAACCAGTTAATGAAACTATGTATCGAGGTATGATCGGTAGTCTCTTATATTTAACTGCATCTCGACCCGATATTATGTTTGCTGTGTGCTTGTGTGCTCGATTTCAAGCATGTCCAAAAGAATCACATTTAAAAGCTGTAAAACGGATTCTTAGATATGTTAAGGGAACCACAGACTTCGGATTGTGGTACCCGAAATCGAGTCACTTTGATTTGGTCGGTTTTTCTGATGCTGATTTTGCTGGTTGTACCTTAGATAGAAAAAGTACTAGTGGAACCTGCCATTTTCTAGGCCCTTGTTTGACTTCCTGGTCTAGTAAGAAACAGAACAGTGTTGCTTTGTCCACCGCTGAAGCCGAATACGTGGCGGTTGGAAATTGCGTCGCACAAGTTTTGTGGATGAAACAGACTTTGGAAGATTTTGGTTTGTTATATGAAAATGTGCCTGTCTTATGTGATAACACTAGTGCTATCAATATTGCAAAGAATCCCATCCAACACTCTAGAACTAAGCACATAGAAATAAGACATCATTTTATTAGAGATCATGTTTCTAGGGGGAGCATAGAATTAAAATTTGTAGGCACCAATGACCAACTAGCTGACATATTCACGAAACCTCTAGCCGAAGCTCAATTTTGTAAAATCCGGAGAGAGCTAGGTATGCTTGATTTTTCCAGTTTGTGATTACGCGATTATGTGCTATGTGATTCCCTCCTTTTTGATGAAAACAAAGGGGGAGAAATAACTGCTATATAATTGTTTTCTGCTATGTATGTTTATTTTTATAATTTTTTTTTTTGCTTACGCTTAGGAGGAGCATATGCTAATGTTTCTTGTTTATCGCCTCCCTATGCTAAGGTAATTTGTTATCATCAAAAAGGGGGAGTTTGTTGTGCCAAGGGCAAACATTCCTTGTTTTGAATGATAACAAATTACAAGTTACTGATAATTTACTTGAGGTAAAGCGCAGGAAAAATATAAGAGCGCAGGGTGTTGAACAAGAGAGCTTCGGAAGCTGACTCAAAGTTGTAGAAGCTCGGACGAAAAGCTGCTCAAGCATTGAAGACTTATATTACGAAAAGCTGCTCAAGCATTGAAGGCTTATATCGCTTTGCGTAGGACTCATGTAAGATCGTATTACCCAAGTCTTATAACATTCGTAGTTGAGAGATGATCTTTTAAAATTGAACTGTCTTGGAAAAATATTTTATATAAAACCATGTTTAATTAGGTTAGGCACAAAGTGTTTTTAAAGAAATAGTTTGAGTCTTGAATTGTTGTTTTTTAAAGAAAATAGATTCATGAGTTAGTGTTTTAAAAAGAATTTGTTTTTGAAGTAAAGAATCGATTCTTGATATGGTACATAAAGCTAGAAATCGATTCCCACTTATTTTTAAAGCCAATAATCGATTTCTCTCTTGCCTTGGAAGCAAGAAATCGATTTCCCTCTTCCCTTTTAAGCCAACAATCGATTTCCCACTTCTATATTGGTTTTGAAAGAACTTGTTTTGGAAAGAAAACAATCGATTGATGACTTTGTGTTTTAAAAGCATAAAATCGATTTCTTGCTTGTTATTTCAAAGATGAAAATCGATTCATGGCTTGTAAGTCACAAGCTGAAAATCGATTTATGGCTTGTAAGTTACAAGCTAGAAATCGATTCATGGCTTGTAAGTTACAAGCTAGAAATCGATTTATGGCCTATTTTTTTAAAAGAGAACAATCGATTCATCTCTTGTAAAGTTCAAAGAAGTAAATCGCTTCCTTGCCTATTTTTGGAAAACAACTTTCAACGGTCATATTTTCTTAAGTGATATAAATAGAAAAGCAAGGGTTTTCACGACACAGATAGAGAGAGAAAACGAAAAACATTTCACAGAGCCGCAAAACTTGAAACAACGTGAAACCAAAACTTGAGAACGATCCCTTTCAATATCTGATCATCTTCTTCGGTTCTCAATCAAATTTCTAGGGTTTTCATCATCATATCATCTCTCTCAACTCTTATGGTTATTTTGCTTGATTAATCGATCATAGTTTCAATTGTATTCATCTTATCACTTGGCGTTTGGTATTGTTGTGAAATCCTGGGAAAGTGTTTCTTGGGTGGTTCGATCGGGGAGATTGGATCGTAGAAATCCTAAGCGGGGAGCTCGGGTTCTCAATTGGGGAAATTGAGAGGTTTTGTTGTTGCTGTAAAGTGGCGTGAGTTGTAAGACTTTGAAGAAGCATCTTCACCATTATAGTGTTATTTTCCCAAAGTCCAAAGGTTGGAAAGCCGGAGGCCGAGGAGTAGGATTTCAATCCGAACCTCGAAAAATCGCGGTGTTCTTCTTTCCCTTATCTCTTTACTTATTTATGCCCCATTATTCTTGTTCTTGTTATTATTGTTTGGTTTTCTATTATAGCGTTAACTGTTGAATTGTTATTATAACTATCGAAATTGAAATTACTGTTGAATTGTTATTACAACTATTGAAATTTATATTTTTGTTAGTTGTTTTGATTTGCACTATTAGTATACTCATTGTTACTGTGTTGCAATCTCTATATTACAGTTAAGTGGATTTTGTGTTACTGTAAAATTCATCATTGTTGCTATATCTCTATAATAGCTTGCGCAAATTGCTAGCATATAAACCTTTTCCGCATTTGTTTTTTAAACTAGCATTAAACAACTTTGAAAACACAAAAAGGAATGATTTTTAGCCTATAACCTTATTCACCCCCCCCTCTAAGGTTATCGTTTAGTCCAACAACTGTGGGTACTTAAAATACAAGGGTGAACTTATTTAGAATCTTAGACATAAGAACTTGTAATGAAACCCTAAAGGCAGTGACTGAAAAGTATAATTCTAATGCAACAGCATCCAGTGCACCTGCATCACATATAACACAATACTATTGAAGGTGACTTATTTGGTAAAGAGCATCCCAACTATCATTCTCATTTGACTACATACTCATCTTATATAACTTGTTTACTTTCTATTTCCACACCATCAATTATTGGTTGTTACTTGGTTACTTAACACTAATCTCTCTCTATATATACAAGTTTTTCACACACCAAGTTTTTGGCGTCGTTGTCGGGGATTGTTATTTATTTTTATTGTTGTTGATCGCTTTCCAGTTTAGTTTAAGCGTGTAGATGAACATGTGTCATTTTTTGGTCCTCAGTTTAAATTTTCAACGCTAGATCTTGTAATTTTTAATTTTCTGTAATTTTAATGAATAGGACTATCGGTAAAGGTTATTGAAAAGTCACTGGGAACAGTTTCTCATTCCCATGCCTCACTCTCACTCATCTCCGATTCTCTCACTTCCTCCTACTTCACCCCCCTCACATGTACATACAAATCTCTCATCTCCCACCTCCTCTCAAAATGTTCTCACCTCACTCATATCCTATTTTTTTTTGCTCCTCCCTCTAAGAACGTCGTATCATCTCTCTCTTTTTGCTCCAGATTTCCTCATCAAAGTTTCAGATCTCCTCCTTACACCTTCAAATCGCTCCTCACAACTTCAGATTGGACATGCAATGGCGCTATTTCAACCTATAATTTTTTCAGTTCAGTTTCAGCGTGTAGATGAACATGTGCCATTTTTTGCTCCTCACTTTTATTTTTCTGTGCTAGATCTTGTAATTTTTATATTTCTGTAATTTTAATGTATAGGGCTACTCGTAAAGGTTATTGGAAAGCCATTGGGAATGATTTCATTTTGAAATGATGATTTTTTTTAAATGATTTCATTTATTGATTTTTTTGAAATGTATATACAAATCTCTCATCTCCCACCTCCTCTCAAAATGTTCTCACTTCACTCATATCCTCTTCTTTTTACTCCTCCCTCTAAGAATGCTGTATCATCTCCATCTTTTTGCTCCACATTTCGTCATCAAAGTTTTAGACTATCGGTAAAGGTTATTGGAAAGCCATTGGGAACAATTTCTCATTCCCATGCCTCACTCTGCCTCATCTCTGATTCTCTCACCTTCTTCTTACTTCATCTCCCTCACATGTACATACAAACCTCTCATCTCCCACCTCCTCTCAAAATGTTCTCACCTCACTCATATCCTTTTCTTTTTACTCCTCCCTCTAAGAACGTCCTATCATCCCTCTCTTTTTGCTCCAGATTTCCTCATCAAAATTTTAGAGGGAACGTCGTATCCAAAGTGTTCTGCTTGTTGGATTTTCTAGGATAGGAAATGACTTAATTACAGTTTTGGCCCCCGTATTTTCACCAAATTCACGATTTTAGTCCCCAAGAATTTTTTTCGCGAATTTAGTCCCTCTATTTTCACCAACTCACGATTTTAGTCCCCCTATTTTCCTAATTTGTGAAATCAAAGTCCCCCACCCCTATAGTTTAGTCAGAATTGGCGCTGAGTTGTCAGACACTTCACTTATCCTACATGGTTGACACGTTGGCTTCCTTCGTTGAAAATTAAACATAAAAATTATTATTATATTTTATTAATATTATTACAAAATTTATTTTTTAATTATTATATTTAATAAATAAAAGTTTCGTCTTCTTCATTCGATATTTCCTTTCCCTTCGTGAACCCATTCGATATTTAATAAATAAAAATTTCATCTTCACAAATTTCAATTGGTTTACTTTTAAATGAACGATGCTGGGTTTGAGATTAGGGTTCGCAAAGGGAGAGGAAGTATCAAATGAATAAGAATATTGAATTTTATTTATTAAATATAATAACTAAAAAACAATTTTTGTAATAAAAATCATAATTTTAATGTTTAAATTCTAACAAGGCAAATTTGGGAAAATAGGGGGACTAAATTCATCAAAAAATTCTCGGGGTACTAAAATCGTGAGTTTGTGAAAATAAGGGGACTAAATTCGTGAAAAAAATTCTTGGAGAACTAAAATCGTGAGTTAATGAAAATAAGGAGACCAAAACTGTAATTAAGGCATAAGAAATTTGGTTCATAATGTTTTCTTCTTTTCAAGATAATAATTTGTAAATAAGCATTCCAATCTATAAATCTATAATCAATGTTTTTAAGATAATAAATCTATAGTCAATTTAAAAATAAATAGTTGACATAAATATGAATTTTTTTTACCAAAGACATAAATATGAATTTAATCACTAGAAATATGTTATATTTGGATTTGGTCACCTAAAGAAGTTTTGTAAACCTTTTGTTCCCTCGTGTTTAAAAAATTATGAACTACATAAAACAAGTCTACCAAATGAGCATTTTCATTTTCTCATATTTAAAACAATTTTAAGAAATATGATTGCCAAACAGGTTATTCTTAATATTGTAAAAAAATATATTAATATGTACCGGGGGAGAGCAATATGCACCCCAACCCGAACTATACAATTATAATAGGCAAAAAAGACTCCTTTGAAGCTAGAGACTCAGTCCAGCTGTTTCCTCAAGCAATAAACGCTCCTTTAGGGATTCTAGCTTCTCCTCATTCTTGGCTCCAATTTGTGATGAAACCTTCTCTTCATAACCTGGAGCATTCACAATCTTCTCTAATCTTTCTATTTGCCTGCACAATAAAAACTCCAGTCTTTAAGCATCTCAAGTTGTGTTGAAAGCACACAAAAATTTTAAGCATAAAATGAGTCAAGTTTATTAAAATGTTTTACAACAAGTACATAAATGCAAGATTAAAATTAACATACTTCTTCAACTCATCTATCTTCTTCGCCTTTGCTAGCTCGGCTTCCGCAGAACTAATTCCCTGAAGCTAGATAAACAGAAAGGCTTTCATTTACGACGGCATCAGCATATCCAGATGGAACAGCTTCATTTTCGGTGATTACCTGTGAATCAGATAATTAGCAAATTCGCATTAAAGGTGAAAAAAATTTAAATCAAGTGAAATGAACATGGGATACATCATACATGATAAATGACAAAAACAAAACAAACAAAACATAAGGAATGCATGAGATGATAACACAATACAGCAACTTGTACGACTTACCGTCAAAGAGGATAGATTAGCTAGTGTTGCAATCTCCAGGTGATGTCTGTTAATAATCTCTGCAACCACCGGTGATCGATAGAGAACAAAAGCTGGACGCCTATCAATGTGCATCATTTTTGGAATCAGCAAAGCAAATTAGATTGAATAACAGTCTAATTAGTAGAGAAACTAATACTCAACATAAACAACTACGACGAAGTACTATGGAGAGGTCATCGCCTCCCTAAATGTTTTGTTGCACTTGATTGACAGAAGAAAAGCTGAAACACGAAAGCAAATATTGCTTTTACATACCTGTCACGTCTCTCTTTTGCCAGTGACCTGAGAGATTTTACAGTAGATTGCAAAAGGTCCATCTCATTTTCTACCACTTCATTATTCCAGCTCTGAGAAAAAAATAATAAAATAAAATAAAAAACACAACCAAACAAATAATTTTATATTATTTAATAGCAAATGCATGCTAAAACCAATTTTCTATAAGCAAACATTGCTCAGTCATGCTTGACACTCTCAACAGACCAAGAGAGGGGGGCAATACCGCAATTCTATTACATCCATAGTCATGAAGAAGATCAATCAATGAAGAGAAAATTAAAGTGAATGTACACAAAAGGCTATCTGAAAATAGACAACGATTTACTTTATATTATTAAGGGCAAACATTAAAACACACTAACCTCTATTGTTGATGGATAATCACATATCATGATGGATTCTGCTCTCTTACATTCCCTGGGTGAAGGAAGGCGTTGCCACAATTCTTCCGTGACAAAAGGCATAAAAGGATGAAGCAGTCGCAGGCCATTGTCTAGACAAAACCATAAAGTATCTTGTGCAAAGCGTCTTTCAGAAGCAAACTTCGGATCATTACCAGAAAAGTAAGGCTTAATCACTTCAATAAACACATCACACAATTGATACTGCCACCAAGAATACACAGCAGTGGTAGCCTGAGAGAACTCATACGATTCAAGAGACTTGATTGTTTTAGATATTGTTTTATTCAACACAGAAAGTATCCACTGGCAGCTAAATGGGAGAACATCTGAAGCCAAATTTGCAGGAGGAATATAATCATCTCCGAGCTTGCTCATCGCAAACCGTACTGCATTCCATAATTTGTTACACCATTGGCGATACCCAACCACCCTTTGAATATCTAGGTTGATTTTGTCAGACTGAAATTAGTGAATTGAAAACAGCAGTAACGTTAATTAAATTAGTGGAAAAAATATCATGCAAACATTTGTAAGAGATTAATACCTGAGCTGTGTATGAGACCAGCGCAAAACGGAGAGCATCAGCACCACATTGATCAATACCATTTGGAAAGTCCTTCTTCTGACCCTCTATGGCAACAGCTAGTTCTTTGGAGTCAAGGTTACCGCCTTCTAATCTCTTATGTAGACCTTCTAGTGATATCCCATTTATCACTTCAATAGGATCGATAACATTCCCTAAAGACTTAGACATCTTGCGACCATGTGCATCACGAATCATAGGGTGCAAATAAATCTGCATAGATGTGTAGGTATGTCTGCCAGAAGGCCATAGATAAAATTTTCTATGCATGAAAGAAAGATTGGTTAGCTTTGCTCCATTGGTGTTTTCCTTGTTTTCACTTTATGCTTTTCTTCACCGAGGGTCTCTAATCCTCATCCTTTTTGAGTCTTAGTTTCTATAAAAATAATTTATTAATTTACGAAACAGAAAAGGAAAAGAAAAAGAAAACTTTGCCATGCATGACAAAAAATGAAAGTTCATTTGTATACTACGTGAACAGACCACCTAAATATCACACCAAATTCATTAAGCATTTACAATGATATAGCTATCCCCAAGTGATCAGCACAAGATAGTAACCTCACCTTGCTAAAAGGCAAGTCCTCGCCCAACTTCATTCCTAACATTACCATACGAGCAACCCAGAAAAAGAGGATATCATGGCCAGTTTCCAAGACAGAAGTTGGATAGAATGTTTTCAGGTCTTCTGTGTCATCAGGCCATCCCAGAACAGTTAATGGGAACAGTCCAGAAGAAAACCATGTATCGAGAACGTCAGGATCCCGGCTTAAACGAAACTTCTTTCCATTAAACCTTTTGCTAGCCTCATCTTGGGCCTCCTCTTCATTTCTTGCCACTACCCAATGATCATCATAAGCACCCAATTCCTGCAGTTTGTCATCCTCTAAAGTGGCGTACCATGCAGGTATTTGGTGACCCCACCATAGTTGCCGCGAAATGCACCAATCACGTATGTTTTCCAGCCATCTGTAAAACTTGCACCTTGATTAATACATGATTAAATTCTACAATTATAGGCACGTGAGAAGATAACTAGATTTGAGAGCATGCCAAGTTCCCAAACCACAATATTTTTTTGTCATAAATATAAAACTAACACCACTAAAAATTCATTTACAATTTTTTACACTAATAGCAGCCTTCTGTGTTTACCCAGTACTTGGTTGAATATAAAAAAACAGAGATGTTGAAATCGTGAAATAGGTAGAGAAGGAAAAGAGAAAACAAACTTTGAATATTAAAAGGTAATATCGATATACGATGTGTAACAGGCTAACAATGTTACAAAATACAATTAGCTCTATCTATGCTAAGAGTAGACTCCAAAGTATTTAAGGAAACAAAACACAAAATATAATAAAACATAAACCACAACTAAGAGATCATCTAAGATAATCCAAAAATTTTATGATACAGTATTGATATTACAAGACATTTTCTATATCTTTTGACACAAGGAAAGAAGTGATAAATAATTGAATTGACTGTATTTATCAATACTTCTACGGCCTTAGTTTCAATCTTCAGCTGATCAGCTCTACAAGGTATAGTCAAACTCAATCATAAAACATTTCTCCCTAAAAGTTACAAAATAATGATGCTATAATTTTACAGAATGTAGAGATGCTAAAATATAACTAAGGGGTAGAGCCCATGTATTATGGTTGAAAACTTGAAATCCTAGACCACGTTTCAGAGTGCTCCGAAAATAAGTTTTGCAACTGTTCATTATGAGAAATGAGAAATTACAAAAGGAAAACAATGAATAAATAAGCACCTCTTCCATTCAGCCAAATATTATTTTGGAATAATCTCAAGCGTTCTGTTTTCCTCATCTGTGGCAGCATCAAGAGCTTGCTTTGCCATATCACTGCATTTGACATACCACTGTGGCTTTTTCATGGGCTCTATAACATCATTACTTCTTGAACATACTCCAAGGCGCATCTCATTGTTTTCAGAACCTCTATAGAGCCCCTACATGAAAGAAAGCAAATGGAATGTGAGATACCCAGAATTATGTGATTCATTACAAAGATGACTTCTCAAGATAGAGATCAATTGTAAAACGATGGCTAGTACCTCTAGCAGAAACATATGAGGAAGTAATAATTGATAACTAGGGTGCCAAAAGAAGAACATCAGATGTAGTCATGCAGCATTTTAAAGGTAAGGATAACTTAAATCATAACCCCCCCTTATGTCACCAGAAAAAGCAATCATTATTCAGATTTCACAAACGTACTATCCAACAAAAGTTTTGCCACCTAACATGTTGGCTGCCTAAGCACCAAATGTTTCATGATTCATATGAAACAAACAGATAATCACGCGTTGTCTAAGCACCGGAGATTTCAAAAACAGATTTCTATAACAATACCTTCTTCTTTAATGCTTCTGTGATTGCTTCTCGGGCTTTAAATCGTGGCAGGTTAAAAAATTCAGAGCCACCATTGGAATTTATTTTCCCATCATCGGTGAAAACACCGATGCATTCCAGGTCGTGACGTTTTCCACACTCAAAATCATTTGGATCATGGGCTGGTGAAATCTACAAGGAATAAAAAAAGCATCATAATAAGTGCAACCATCACTTAAAATAGAACTTCAATGGAACTTTTAATCTTAAATATAGAGAATACCTTAACAGCACCTGTCCCGAAATTTGGATCAGCAATAGCATCACAAACGATACGAAGTTTTCTTCCATTAAATGGGTGAATAGCATGTTTTCCACGAAATTGGGTGTATCTATCATCCTCAGGATTTACGGCAATAGCAGCGTCTCCAAGCATAGTTTCTATCCTAGTCGTGGCAACAACAATTTCGCCTAGCTTCCCTTCCAAAGGGAAAGCAAATTTTGTCAAAACTCCAAATTCAACAGGTCTGTCATATCCTGGAACCTTTAGTAGGGTCCTTTCTTTTATATCAATATATTCCACCTGTGCAGGCAGAGGGGAATTGCATGACATATGGAGTACATCGGATGAAGCAACCAAGTACATCCAGCACATACCTCAATATCAGATATTGCAGTTCTCAGCACACAATCCCAATTCACTAACCGTAGGTCCCTGCAACAAGGACAGAATAAGTAATATATGTACTAAACAGACGCATAGAGGAGCATGACGGACATATAAAATAATAGTTTTAATTACAAGGCATGATATAAGAAGTTGGGGACCTTGAGGGAGCACTCATAATTCAATATAGCCGAATTGAAACAAAGACAATAAAAAAGTAATATATCAGTAATAGAGTTATAAAACAGGCCTATTGAATAGTGAATTGAAACATAAATCATGATGTAAGGAGTCACGAACTTGAGAGCTCACTCAGCTCAACAAACAGAATTACGTCAGCATCACATTAATCTGACTTATGTAATCTACATAAATATATATGGGATGATTTTACCAGTCAGCATTTTTCCACATAAATGGATTCTGATATTTATATTCTAACAATTCACCAAAGTATACATCACATCCTTTACACAGAAAACATAACATCATACAACACTTTGTCCCAACACTTTGTCCCATACAACATCGCCAGTCTTATAAAGGTACACAAAAACTTTGCTTCAGCTTGACAGGTACCTTTTTATCACATAAAACACCCAATGATCTCATCCATTTCAATCACCCAGCTTGAATCCCGCCTTCTATTTCTCCCTCGTTTTGTAAGATGGCCCGAAGATGATTAAACTGTGTGACTCACAGTATGTTATGGCCCCTAGTCACTGATTCTTGTTTTGTCGAAGAGGGGCAGCCCAAGTGGTAGGTTGAGGACATTGTAGGAGTTGGCTAACAAGGAGGATGGGGGTTCAAACCCCACTCTCCCACTAACAAGGAGATGTACACTACAGAAGGGCGCAGGGACAGTTTGTGGCCGAGAGAAGGGCGCGAACATGGGCACTACAGAAACTGGTGCGGCGGTTACCAAGGCTGGAATGACAGCAGTTACTACTTTAGGGAAGGGGACCATCATGCGTATGTCAATTCTGGGCAGAATGGTTACCGTGATTGGGATGACACTAAAACAGAAATTGAAGAAGAGGGGAAGAGGTCATCAGCAATCGAGACATCTGCTCCACCGCAGCCAACGGAACCACCGTCAAACTCACCTCTCAATGGTGATTTGGAGAGAGTCACTGATGCATACGGGAAGCAGAAGAATGTTAGGATTAAACATCAAGGAAAGAAGCATGAGACCCGGTTAAAAACAAAGTCTCATAAATTAGGCCCGACAGGTAAGGCCTATTCCTTCTTTGATGTGGGCCTTCCTCAACGGTGGTTCAACAAAAATGTCAAGCTTACCAAATTGCAAGGAGTTGGTCACGAAAAATTCATCAAATCAAACATTATTGGATCTTTATTCTTCAAACAATGGGACCCGGGAAAATGGTTTGTAAGATGGTGACTTGATAATTCACCTTGAGGACAAGGTGAAAGTTTAGGATGGGAGTATTGTTAGATTATGCAGTTATTGTATTATTGCTATGATTATTATTAGTATATATTATTATTAATTGGGCAGTAGTTATGTATTAGACAACAGTTATTATTATTTCTGTAGAAATGCCGTAACTGTTAGTAACTGCCCAATGTAGCAGTTATGGGCAGTTTCACTGCCAGTCAGTTTGCTATTAGAATAAATAGGGAAAAAGGATCATTAGATGGATCATCTTGGACATTGTATGGGAATAGGGGCCTTCTAGGCATTGGGAGAGACTAGAGACTCTCATATGTTCTCTAGAATTGTATTGTAATCTTCAATTTATATTAAAATATCAGTTTCTATCACTATACTTCAGAAAATATGAACAAAAGCATCACATAAATACAGTACATACTGCCGTTGTTCACCTCACCTATAGACAAGGCCTTGCTTGTATAGCCTAACAAAAGCCTCTGTCACAGCCTTAGATCTTTTGTCATCCATTGTGAAGCACTGCAAAGCAAGAGTGAGACAGAATGCAGATGCATATGAAAATCAATTATGGCGATATGAGTATGTATGACAGTGAAATTGCATGAGAAATAGCAACGTAACTTCTAATGGACAAGCTTTTTTTCAGTTATCTAAGCTTCAGTGTAGAGATCTATGCTCAAGTGTCTTATAACATCCAACGAAACAGATAGTTCTTTTGAGATCATTTCTTTCCATCTTAATGGATTCTCTGCTTCCCACTAGAAAGAAAAGAAGAGATATATACCCGTAGCATAATCATTAGAGAGCTTTTTTTTTTGGTTGATTCATTAGCGAGATTACATATTTACCTCACGAGACCAATCCAGAGAGGCTCCTAATCGACGCAATTGTTGTAATATTGTGCCCCCATACTTGTTTTTCCATTCCCAAACCTACTTTTACCAACATTGACGAAAGTGCGTCATAAGAATGGGAACAAAACAAACAAATAGAAGGTAACATCAAATTACTAAAATCATGGACTTCAAAGATTATTACAAAACATACCTCTGAGATAAACTTTTCACGGCCCAGGTCATGCCTGGTTAGTTGCTGTTCACGCATTATCTTTTTCTCCACAACTACCTGTGCATATTTTAATAATCACAACAACTTAACGCCAGCTCATGCACAGACGATGTGCTAAAAACCGAAAATTAAGATAAACATATTTTTTGTGTAACCCTGACCCCAAAAATTGACACAAACTATGGGTAAATAAAGGCTTAATCTAAAATACATATGATGCCATAGGTTCCCTGACATTATAGTGAAAAATCAATCCAATTAGTTTCTAAACCAAATCAAATAATTTCTTCTCAATTTCAAAATAGAACCTGAGTTGCAATCCCAGCATGATCCATCCCAGGCACCCACAGAGTATTGTACCCAGACATTCTTCTCCAACGAATCATAGTATCCTGCAAGCAATAAATCACATTGGCATTAGCTGTTTTGAACAGCAAAACTGAACTGTGAAGAAGGAGAAATACCTCTATTGCAGCTGTTAGAGCATGACCTATATGGAGAGCACCAGTCACGTTTGGTGGAGGCAGAACCTAAAATATAGCACAATTAGATTCTAGACACATAAAAAGGGAGTAAAATAAATCGTTAATTCTGCGTATCATTTGAGTTGTGCGGCCACTTTGCATATACCTCAAAAGCATGGAGAAAAAACATATAGCCTAAAAATTGAGAATCTATTTGCAGCATTTCATCTATTTGCCATCAAGCACTCATAGTAATACAATTGAATTCAGAACTTAAACTCCTGGATAGAGCATCTTAAGAAATGTACTAATAGATTTTCATTTTTCGTTAGAAGGATCACTTCACAGTTCACACTCCACTAGTCACATGTGAAGTTGTTGACAACTTTTGAATCTCCAATCAAACCAAATTGTCTTAAGTACATACATGTATATTGAAATAGTTTTTTACTCTAGAGTAACAAAACTGAAACAACATAAACATCAGATAGAATCAGAAACCGACATATATAAGCTCAAGAAGCTACTTACAATAACAAAAGGTGGTTTAGTGCTGCTAGCATCTGCCACAAAATACTTTGATTGTTCCCACCATTCATACCACCTAAATTGCATCAATTATAAAATAAAATAAAAAAGTAAGCATTTGACAAGGGTAAAGTAAGGGTAAGTAAGAAGCAGAAAAAGTTAATTAGCACCCACGATTTCTCAACAGAAGTTGGATTATACTGTTTGGCCATTTCCTTAGACAATTGTTTCTTAACACCGAATGGAGTATCAGGATCAATATAATCCTTTGTTGCGCTTGTTGCTGCTAAACGTTATTTACAAGATGAAATTGAAATTGATAAGTGTAAAAAAAATAGAAAAATGAAATATTGAAATAGGGGAATGAGGAATAATAGTGACCTGAGCTTGTTTCTGAAGAAACTTTTCTTTCTTCAATTGCTTCTCTCTCGCCTATGAGAAAGACATAAAATTGCACATGATGATGAGACGAGGAAAACAATAGAAAAATGGAATAGTAGACGAAGAAGAAGAAGAAGATGGAAAAACCTTTTCATCCTTTTTCTTTTTCTTCTCTTGATCTTCGGGTGCCGGTGGGAGATGATCTTCGGAGAACGCCATAGGTGAAGAGTGAGTGAGGATTGTGGAACCCTAGCAAATAACCGCTCTAGGATTGTGATCTCCGTTGATACTTGCGCGGCAAATCTCCTAAATAGAAGTCTTCTCTCTTTTCCCTAATTTATTTATTCTCTTCTACTACATAGTTGGGTACCCATTGACGCAACCCGCAACTCAACCCAGAAAAAACGGGTTGGTTCGGGTAAATGGGTTGGGTTTGTTTTAAAATAGAAAGACTTAAAGTACGAGTTGGGTAGTGGGTCTGAAAATTTAAAACTGTTAACTGAAGTCCAGGTGCAAAGAACTCTTGAATAATTTCTCAATTTCATTCGACCAAATTTCTGTTTTTAAATTAATTCTATTCTTCCTTGAAAACGTTTTAAAGAAAACTTACTTAAGTCTACCTTGAAAATAAATTCTAATGTAAAATTTAACCAAATTAAAGCATATTATTCTTTCTTTATTTGATTTTTTTTGAAAATGATATTTTACTAATGAACCAATACCCAACCCATTTGAAATTAGGTTGGGTTGGTTTGGGTCACACGAAAATTTGGATCTAATTTTACCTAACTCAACCCATAAGTATTTGATTGGGTTGAGTGTTTAAACTCATCAAAACCCACTCAACCCACCAAACGCCCATCCCTATTACTAACCATATTCAAGAGTGGTCTATGTTAGAAGCAAGTAGTCACCAAAGACATAAATATGAATTTATTAATAGTTTGCTTCTATGGTGAGTGATCAATTAAAATATTGACATACCAATTAAACCGTGGCAACAAAGCTGTGTCAACATGTCACATCAATTAAATTGTTGACACATCTGTATCTGAGAAGTTGAGATTTAAATTTGGTCAATATTTCAAAATTTGTATAATAACCAAAAGCTTACAAAAACTGAGTTAAATAGGAGGACCAAAATTCATAACAACCATACTAAAACTCACAAAAACAAATTAAATAAGCAAAAATTGCATTAACAATAATTTTCAACCGTCCCAAATAACTTGACAGGGGATAGGAACAAGTGTGATGGTAAAATATTTTCTGACGAATTATGATTTAGCATTACTAGTAATGAAAAAAAATATTACCAATTACTACTAACCTAAATCTACATGAGCATTGAATATTTGTTTTACCTGGTATTACCAAAAAAATTGAATATTTCGTTTTTAATGGGGATGGGGGGTTATTACCCGTTTCTAGTTCCCACGAACCCGAAAACATTTCAACTTCTAATTTGAACTACACAATCACACTAAAATCGGAATGTGACTTTTGGTTTCACTCTAATATTGGTTCTTGGACTTCAACAACTGAGTTTGGATGTTCAAAGGCAACATACAAGTCAAAACTTCACTCTTGGCCAAATTCGAGCTTCAAAAATCGAAAATGGCAAGTAGGAAAAGAGGATGAATTAGCTACTTAAAGTTGTATCATTGGAAAGAGGGTGGAAAATGGAGTATAATGTGCTAAAGAACTCTTACATGCATGAGAGTTTGGGGATGATCTTACTCCTCTTCTCTTCCTCTCTTTCTCGCACTCTCTCTTCTCTCTCTTTCTGACTTCTCTCTTTTCTAATTTCTCAATTTCAGCAAGGTTTTTGAAAGTGAGAGAGTGAGCTTTTGTTCTTTTAATGACAAGGGTTACTTAAATAAGGAATTGACCAAAATACCCTTGGCTTACTAATTCCCTTTTAAACCCATTTTTGATCACCCAAACACAATCAATCACACATAATTTACATAACTTAGTCATTTAAATGACATTCTTCTAAGTCTAACATGTCTATGACTCGACTTATTATTTAAACGAATAATAAATCGCTAATTAATTTCATAAATTGAAATTAGTTGAACTAGGGATGTTATAGGAGTTTAGAGTCCAAAAAATGGTTGAAAATTTTTCAACATAACTTGGAAGGTATTTTGTTTCACAGTCCTCTTCTTAGTATTGTTTGACACTATGTGCTTTTTCAATTATCTTGGTGAATAATCTTCCAGCATTTACACTCATCTAAACTGAAACATTTTTTTTGGCTTAAATGAACTGAAACACTTGAAAACGTGATAAATAAAATTTGACAATAGTTGTATTTTTTATGAGCCTACCAATCAAAAAGTGTGATATGAATGACATTTAAAGTAGTTACGATGAATTCAAACTTTGCAGTTGTTTCTTTTCTTCTCAACAAAATGAATCTAGGGTTCCAAATGGAACCACTAATTGGTTACTTTAAAACCCATCACATTTTTATTTTATATCTTATAATAATTACTTATTTTTTAAACTATATACATTGGACTTCAATTTTTCTTCTTTCTTTTTTATTTTGCGATCATGTCATCTACATTGATCTGTACCTTATCGTTCTTGGATGATCCGAGCTGGATAGTCGGTAGTGCGATCGTGTTGAAGTTGGGGTGCTGAGCCCAAGTTGGGTGGTACCAGCAAATAGTGAGGATTTTATTTGATTGATATTCTTTTTGGTGGATATTTTGAATTATTATTTGATTCTATGAATGTTGAGGCCGGATTTAATGATAGCTGCTAGCCGACGACGTTTACTACGGTCACCCCATCCTCGAATGTTTAAAGATAACAAATTCATGGAACCCCATTGCTGTGCACCCTCTTACTGCACACCTCTTCATCTCTAGACTCCCCTTCCTCAATCATATTAACATGTTCTTCAGGCAGCTTACCTTCAACACCAAGTTTTTTCGCAACCTCCCAAACCTTTTGAGCAACTAATTTACCTTGTAGGACCCAAAACTTATTATTACAACAAGCAATGTCACTGAATGAAATAGATGCATCACATAAAAGAGTCCCCGCAGAGAAGATTGATGAAGAATTAGGCTTGTGCTGAGACAAAGTATGTTCTGTGCCTTCTAAGGTACCTTCAAGCCAAGCAGTGGAAACCGACTTAAGCTCACAGTTACTTTTTTCAGCTTCCCAGTTTTTGGATTACGCTCTGGGCCCACCCTCAAAAGTTTACGTTGTTTTCTAGCCTTGATCGAAATAGAAATAGAGGGTGTGACTATGAGGGCTTGATTAGGATGTGAAGGGCATTCTGAATGAGGCTCCGTTGGGCTTAAAGATTGTTGGCCCAAAGACTCATTACATTTAGTCATCATAACAGCAGGGCCCGCAGAATTCTCAGCATCTCCAAGAGTTTGATTGGGCGAAAACTTAGACTCCTCCACAAATTGTTGGCGTCGTCCCTCTTGGCTGGGTCCCACCAATCATTGACCCATTATCACCATGAATATTAACATTTGAAAATTTCCATAAACGCTCCCCTCAACATTAACCGTACCATTAAATCTCACATTATCTGCACAATTAAAACCAGAATTAGTGCTAGCTTTTGACGACCCGTTAATTGCATCTTCTTCAAAGATAGTGTCTCCGTTGATCTTGCCGGTGCCGGAGAAGTATGAGTCAAAAAATTCGTCGTCAGAGCTAGAAGAGCTATCATCACACACAACTTAGATGGTAAAAGACACCTTATTAATGATCACTTGAAACACCTTGTTTACCGTTTCAGTGGCTTGAGTACGAACCATGATCCGAACCACATCGAACGACCACTTCATAGTCGTATTATCATCAGAACAAATATAAGTTCCCACATTGGGTGAGAGTTTCAAGAAAAAAATCTACATTCCATGCATGCATGAGAATCCCATAACATCTGAGCCATGTTACCCTTTACGAATTGACATCACTTGGATTCCACGGGTGAATCCATTTAAACCATTGATACACTCACTTCCTAGCATCTTCAATAAAACCACTAAAATCCTCATCATCCTTGCCCCCTTCCCAAATCAACTTCAATTTTTCTTCTTTTTATTTATTTATTTTGCAATCATGTCATCTATATCGATCTGTAACTTATCGGTCTCAGGTGATCTGAGTTGGATAGTTGGTAGTGCGATCCTTCGAAAGTCGGGATGCTGATCCCAAGTCGGGTGTTACCTGCAAATAGTGAGGATTTTATTTGATTGATATTGTTTTTGTTTTTGGTGGATATGATTCTATGAATGTTGAGGTATGGTAGAGTATGTTTTCTCCCCTTTATTTTAGTCTTCTTGAACAGTATATGGCTTCACCATCATCGTATGCACTACTACAACTAACTCCTTTCATTGAAATTGCTCATTCCCTTCAAATGATGATTCAAGTGTTAGTAATCGTTTTTCTCATGCTTAAGATGAAACAATTAATTAACCCTAACAGTAGTTGGAGGCTTTACTCCGAATTACTACCTTTATCTTCTTCTCTTCCACCGCACAATCAAATTAGGGGTTTTACTCCGATCCCAAAATCAACCTCTCACACCTCAATCAACCTCTGAGAAAATGAAGCTACGAAGGAAAACGCGTGAAGACACGAAGAGAGAAAGGAACGATCACAACGAGCGTGAAAACGAAGAGAATGAAGGCGAAGACAGATTGAGTGATTTTCCAGATTCCATTCTTGTTCACATGCTCTCTTTCTTGGACACAAAAGAAGCAGTTCAAACTTGCATATTATCAACTAGATGGAAGCATCTCTGGAAGCATCTTCCCACACTTAAGTTAAGTTCCCATGATTTCAAAACTCTCAACCGTTTCTCGAAATTCGTTACTCGAATTTTATCTCGTCGCGATTCCGGTAGTGCATTGAACTCACTCTATTTTCAACGACGAAAAGGTAACGTTGAGCCTACCCTATTCAAAAGGATTGTAAGATATGCTCTTTCACACAATGTCGATGAATTAGGTCTTTATTGTCGTTTCAAAGATATTCAACCTTCTTTATTTTCATCTCACACTTTGAAAAGCCTTAGTCTCGATGTGTATGGAAGCAGATTATCAAATGAAGTAGTAGTATTTCCGAATAATCTGAATTTACCAGCATTAACTACATTAAACTTATGGTCGTTAGCTTTTCGCGCTGACGAGAATGGTCGCGCCGACCCGTTCTCAGGATTTAATAGTTTGAATAGTTTGTTTATCAAATATTGTATGGTTCTGGGTGGAAGAACTCTCCGCATATCAAATACCATGCTCATTGATTTGTATCTATATTCAATTAGTGAGGTTGATGGAGATCTGAACCCGGAAATTGACCTATATGCTCCAAAACTCTGTACTTTTTCTTTTCTTGGTACTCCTTTTCGGAATCTCCATGGGAGTAATCTTTCTTCACTTGAACATTTGAATATTGATTCGTATTGGAATGATGACAATCATTTGATTCTACTCAACTGGCTAATTGAGCTTTCTCATATCAAATCATTGACAGTATCACTAAGGACCCTTGAGGTAATTTAAATTGTCATATTTTGAGGCTTTTTTTCCTTTCATTTATTCTTAAGATGGTTTCTTTTTATTTATCATTTACTTTTAAATTGTATTAAGAAATGTGCCTTGCATTACACTAGTCCTAACTTGTCCTCATGTGCCATTTGCTTAGCATCTCTTCTCAGGTCCTCATAAATTGAAGGTTAAGTTACCCTACTTGTGTAACCTGAAGATACTCAAAGTAGAAACAGATTACTGTGTACCGGATGAAATGGTGAAATTGTTGCTTCAAAATGCGCCGTTAGCAGTTGCTTCTAGAAAGAGGTGAGGTGCAGAGTTGAGGTGAAATGTGCATTCAACTTGTTAGAAAGTGATTCTTTGCTTTAGTTTTTGCCTTCTTCCCTGCCTCTGGTTTCATTTCCTTTTGTTTTACTATTGGTTTCTTTGGTTATGAGTCTTATGACATGATCGTAATAACTCGTCTCAACTGAAGTGGATGTTTTATAAACAGGATTAAATTGTTTGTATTGAATGAAAGAAAGTTAATTGTAATTTGGAGAAATAAGTATCTTTGTTTTGTGGTAAGGTGATAAAAGTCATTGACAAGAAAGGCAGAAAGTACTATTTCTTAGATGTCGAAGAAAGTAGTAATGATGCTCAGTTTATGGGTTTTTTCATCTGAAGTAAAATATGTTTACTCCAAAGTATTAGCTAAATATTCATCAGGATAGATAAACATTGCAACTAGAGCATGTATCTATTGAAGAAGACAACAAATTGGTGCTCCGTTTATGGGCTTTTTTTTTATTTCATGCTTTCTGGATGTCAATGGTTTTTTAAGAGGTTTGTCAAAAGTTGGAGGAAACTTCATTACTTTTCAAGTAATATTTCCAATTCAGAATCTGTGATTAACAGAAAAAGGCACCATCAAAATTCATAAGAATTTTATTTTCTCTAACTGATACATTTGAGTTAGGAATTGAGTTATTTGGCTAATGCTCAGTTCCCAATTGCCATGTCCTTATATTTTGTTTAACAGTACTTTGATGTGAATGTTAATAATATGGTAAAAAAAGAACAGATTTTACAGATTTCTCTGCAAATTACAATAAAACGAATCAAAATGTTGGATTTAAGTGGTCAGAACTTCATGCAGATATAAATTAATAAAAAATGTAGTGGCTGTGGAGTGAGGATGACACAATAACTCTGAAACTGAATTTAGTTGCAACACAAATACATGAAGTGTTAGCCAAACAATGACACTAATTACACCTAATGTAACAGAAGTTGTTTCTGTCACATTTCTCATAAGATTTTGTACCAATTGCAAAGAATGCTGATTGCCAAGACACAGTGAGGTGGAGTTAGCAATTACTCCCATTGTGTCAAACAACTTCTATCTGTTACTCTTAGTGTGAATTACACCGTGAAGCAATAACTTTAAGGGTGAATTATGTTGCTCTTGCACTCTTTGGACGCATATGTTATTGGTTTTGAGTTAAACTCCAGCTGAATTTATCCTTTTTTAATTGTTTTCTTTGATATTATGTTTGAGTTAAGCTGATGTATTCTTTGGTTTCCATTTGTAGGACTACTATTAATTTGGGTTAATTCACAATGAGTCAAGAACTCAGTGTTATGGTGATTACTTTAACATCAATCTGCGGACTATTTACTATGGGGTTTGATTAGTCCGGGAAGGGGCTAGAAAACCATCATGGTTGAATTTGATTTTGTTAATGCTATTGAGCTCTTGAATAATGACTGCCCTATTTACTTGGTGAAGTGTATTAAAAAAGTGATGTTAGAACCTAGTCGTGTGTAGTGGGAGCATATTAGGCGAAAGGCACACATCCCAATAACAACTTTGCTAAGAAGAGTGTGAATAATGTAAATTCGTGTAATATTTTTGAGGTTCTTCCTCATTCTATTTTGAGGGCCTTACTTGATGATGATTTGTGTTTAAATCGCGTGCCTAGTCTCTAGTTTTTTATGGGGTTTTAACCCTTTTAAATCCAACAACAAAAATCTATTCACACATAAGACATAACATCAAAACGTAAAAATGATCCAATTAAAAAGCGTATAATACATTCACGCTTAAAAAAACTTTTCACCATCGACCAATAAAAAAAAATGGTATGAATGATTTTTAAAGTAGTTAAGATAAAATCAAACTTTTGGATTGACAAAATGAATCTAGGGTTCCAAATGGAACCATCGGTTACTTTAAAACCCATCACATTTTTATTTTATCTTATAATAATTACTTTTTTTTAAGACTATATACATTGGACTTCAATATTTCTTCTTTATTTTTTATTTAGCAATCAAGTCATCTTATGATATTCACTTATTGATTGGTTGACGTTGTAACTTTTTTGTACAATAATAATGTATATAAATTGAATCCAAAAACTAATCATTTTTCTATCTAAGAAATGCAATTTGGGGGTGCTGATAAACAAAAACTAATCCTGGTTTGCTAGTTGATAAACGGAAAATGTGGGAGGATTTGAAGGGGATGAACCACAGGTTTGAAAGGGGCGAGTGGTGTGTAGTTGAGGATTTCAACATTGTTTCTAGTACTTTGACTGGATAAAACTTTACCTTAAAATGTTATTATGTCAGGTCAATTATTGCATAGTTAGCTTAGTATAATTGTAGCAAAATAAACATGTTAGATATGATGATTAAACATTCAAAGCTTTTGAGTGGACACTTTCCAATCACACTTTTCGAGAAGATAATTTTGATGCGGACCAATTTGCTAAATTTGGTAGAGGTCATATTGAGTTTAACTTTTGCCGACCTCTCTTCACGATGTGTGCAGTGTATTACGTCTCACAAAAATGTGTGCAATGTTGAGAGTGCATATTTAATTTAGACCACGATCCCCTCAATTGCAATCAACTGCAGAGTCCTAAAATCAGTATAAATATGCTTAAGAGAGAGAATATTGAGAGAGAATGTTTTTGTCTTTTCCTTACTTGAAATCTCTCTCAATATTCTCTCTCTTAAGCATATTTATGCTGATTTTAGGACCTTGCAGTTGATTGCAATTGAGGGGATTTGTGTGCAATGAACGAAGTCTTAATTTTTGGGTTGAGATTGATCGATAACTCTCTATCGGTGACTTGTTGTTGATGCGTCATATCATTCATATAGAGGAGAGGTCTATGTGTGCTTTCTGTAATACTTATTGGGAGGAGGCACAACACTTGTTCTTGGAGTGCAACATCTCTCAGAGGGTTTGGAGTGAGGTAGGTCGATGGCTAGACATCCAATTACCAATATCTCATGATATCCCTCAACACTTCCTATTGTTGGTGAATTTTCCAATGGTAAAAAGGCAAAGAAGGTAAAATACTTATTTTGGTTGGCGACTTCTTGGTGCCTCTGGTTAATTCAGATTGACGTTTGCTTTAGACAGGAATTTGCTAAGATTGAACCAATATATATATATATATATATATATATATATATATATATATAATGAGAAACGAAAAGATACTATTTTTTTTAGTTCGATGCTTTCAAAGAAAAACTACTAGCCGCTCGTACTTAAGATCAAATTTTGCATTGGCCAACACCTAGTTTGTACACTGCGGGAATCGAACCCGGGAGCACCGGGTTGACCCCTGTGTCTCATGGTAAATTAAGCCATTGGGTCTCACCAAAAAAAAGTTTAAGCCATTGGGCCAATAAAATTCCACTATTAATTCCGGCATATCACACTGTCAAAAAAAATTCCACCATATCACAATCCAGTAAAATAATATATTTTCTAGTAAAAAAATTGTATTTACTTTTCCATCTGCTGGCGAAATATTTATGGCCCTATTTTTTCATAAATTAAAATGAGATTTAAAATTTAAAATGAAAGTAGAAGATGAGATGAAACAATTAACCCTAATTGGAGTATCCCTCCAAATTCCCAAACTTCTTTAGTAAGATAACCAGGAGCTTCCATTCTATTTACCACTTACCTTAATCATTCCCTCTTCCAGTAATTGGAGCGTAGTTTAAGAAACGAAAAAGTGCTATCAATTCCAGCATATCACAATCCACACTATAAAATAAAAATAAAGAGCGTAATTGGAGGAGAGTTTCTCTCAGAGGGTTTGGAGTGAGGTAGGTCGATGGCTAGACATCCAGTTACCGATATCTCAAGATATTCCTCAACACTTCTTGTTTTTTGGTGAATTTTGCAATGGCAAAAAGGCAAAGAACGTAAAATACTTATTCTTGTTGGTGACTTGTTGGTGCCTCTGGTTAGTTCGGAATGACGTTTGCTTTAGACAGGAGAAAAGATACTATTTTTTTTAGTTCGTACCATCGCTGGCTACCAACGGAGTGTCCCAACGCTTTAACGAAAAACTAATATCCGCTCGTACTTAGAATCAAATTTTGCACTGACCAACACTTAATTTGTACACTGCGGTAATCGAACCCGGGAGCACTGAGTTGACCCCTTGTGTCTCATGGTAGATTAAACCATTGAGTCTCAAAAAAAAAAAAAGATTAAGCCATTGTGCCAATCAAATTCCACTATTAATTCTGGCATATCACATTGTCAAAAAAATTCCACCATATCACAAACCAGTAAAATAATATATTTTCTAGTAAAAAAATTGTATTTACTTCTCCATTTGCTGTCGAAATATTTATGGCCCTATTTTTTCATAAATTAAAATGAGATTTAAAATTTAAAATGGAAGTAAAAGATGAGATGAAACAATTAACCTCCAAATTCCCAAACTTCTTTTGTAAGATAACTGATAACCAGAGCGTTCCATTCTATTTACCCCTTTACCTTCATCTTTCCCTCTTCCACTAATTGAAGCGTAATTTAAGAAATGAAAAAGTGCTATAAATTCCAGCATATCACAATCCACTATAAAATAAAAATAAAGAGCGTAATTGGAGGAGAGTTTCCCTCCAAATTCCCAAACTTCTCTCATAAGATAATAATAACCAGAGCGTTCCATTCTTTCTATTTACCCCTTACCTTAATCTTTCCCTCTTCCGAAAATCAACCTCTCACATCTCAATCAACCGCTTTCCCTGAGAAAATGAAGCGACGAAGGCAAACGCAAGAAAACGAAGAGGATGAAGACACGAAGAGAGAAAAACACGATCATAACGAGCGTGAAAACAAAGAGAATGAAGGTGAAGACCGGCTGAGTGATTTTCCAGATTCCATTCTCCTTCACATCCTTTCGTTTTTGACCGCCAAAGAAGCAGTTCAAACTTGCCTTAAGGTTGAAATCCTAGACCACATTTCAGAGTGCTCTGAAAATAAGTTTTGCAACTGTTCATTATGAGAAATGAGAAATTACAAAAGGAAAACAAAGAATAAATAAGCACCTCTTCCATTTTCAGCCAAATATTGTTTTGGAATAATCTCAAGCGTTCTGTTTTCCTCATCTGTGGCAGCATCAAGAGCTTGCTTTGCCATATCACTGCATTTGACATACCACTGGCTTTTTCATGGGCTCTATAACATCATTACTTCTTGAACATACTCCAAGGCACATCTCATTGTTTTCAGAACCTCTATAAAGCTCCTACATGAAAGAAAGCAAATGAAATGTGAGATACCCAGAATTATGTGATTCATTACAAAGATGACTTCTCAAGATAGAGATCAATTGTAAAATGATGGCTAGTACCTCTAGCAGAAACATATGAGGAAGTAATAATTGATAACTAGGGTACCAAAAGAAGAACATCAGATGTAGTCATGCAGCATTTTAAAGGTAATGATAACTTAAATAATAACCCCTCTTATGTCACCAGAAAAAGCAATCATTATTCATATGTCACAAACGTACTTTCCAACAAAAGTTTTGCCACCTAACATGTTGGCTGCCTAAGCACCAAATGTTTCATGATTCATATGAAACAAACAGATAATCACGTGTTGTCTAAGCACCGGAGATTTCAAAAACAGATTTCTATAACAATACCTTCTTCTGTAATGCTTCTGTGATTGCTTCTCGGGCTTTAAATCGTGGCATGTTAAAAAATTCAGAGCCACCATCGGAATTTATTTTCCCATCATCGGTGAAAACACCAATGCATTCAAGGTTGTGAAGTTTTCCAAACTCAAAATCATGTGGGCTGGTGAAATCTGCAAGGAATAAAAAAAGCATCATAACAAGTGCAACCATCACTTAAAATAGAACTTCAATGGAACTTTTAATCTTAAATATAGAGAATACCTTAACAGCGCCTGTCCCGAACTTTGGACCATCAACAAGAATTTCATCATCATCACAAACTATAGGAAGTTTTCTTCCATTAAATGGGTGAATAGCATATTTTCCATGAAATTGGGTGTATCTATCATCACGAGGATGTACGGCAATAGCAGCGTCTCCAAGCATAGTTTCTATCCTAGTCATGGCAACAACAATTTCGCCTAGATTCCCTTCCAAAGGGTAAGCAAATTTTGTCAAAACTCCAAATTCAACAGGTTTGTCATATCCTGGAACCTTTAGTAGGGTCCTTTCTTTTATATCAATATATTCCACCTGTGCAGGCAGAGAGCAATTACATTACATATGGAGTACATCGGATGAAGCAACCAAGTACATCCAGCACATACCTCAATATCAGATATTGCAGTTCTCAGCACACAATCCCAATTCACTTACCGTAGGTCCCTGCAACAAGGACAAAATAAGTAATATGTCTACTAAACAGACGCATAGAGGCGCATGACGGGCATATAAAATAATAGTTTTAATTACAAGGCATGATATAAGAAGTTGGGGACCTTGAGGGAGCAGTGGAGCACTCATAATTCAATATAGCAGAATTGAAACAAGACAATAAAAAAGTAATATATCAGTAATAGAGTTATAAAACAGGCCTATTGAATAGTGAATTGAAACATAAATCATGATGTAAGGAGTCACGAACTTGAGGGAGCACTCAGCTCAATAAACAGAATCGCGTCAGCATCACATTTAATCTGATTTATCTACTTAAATATATGTGGGATGATTTTACCAGTCAGCATTTTTCCACATAAATGGATTCTGATATTTAGATTCTAACAATTCACCAAAGTATACATCACATCCTTTACACAAAAAACACAATATCATACAACCATCCTTAGCTGACTAGGTGGGGTCAGCTATCAATACCATAGCGATCTCTCACTCTCTCTCTCTGTCTCACTCTCTCAGATGCGATCCTTCCTATTCTCGTGTTGGGTTTTTACCGCCCAACACTTTGTCCCATACAACATCGTCAGTCTCATAAAGGTACACAAAAACTTTGCTTCAGCTTGAATGGTACCTTTTTATCACACAACACACCCAATGATTTCATCCATTTCAATCACCCAGCTTGAATCCCGCCTTCTATTTCTCCGTCGTTTTGTAAGATGGCCCGAAGATGATTAAACCGTGTGACTCACAGTATGTTATGGTCCCCAACTTTCACCTCTAAGCTAGGGGTGTTTATCCTTTTACTATACTTGCTTTCCATATATTATGTCTTACTTTTACTCAAACGGAAACTATGTGCTTCTAAAGCTTGTCTCCAAGTCTTTACTTTCCCATTTATTTCCTCTCTAAACTTGTCAACTAGGACTATATCATCCACATTTAACATGCATATCATATAATGTTTCAAAAATATGGCCCCTAGTCACTGATTCTTGTTTTGTTGAAGAGGGGCAGCCCAAGTGGTAGGTTGAGGACATTGTAGGAGTTGGCTAACAAGGAGGTTAGGGGTTCAAACCCCACTCTCCCACTAACAAGGAGATATACACTAACATTTGTCATTAAAAAAAATGTGATTCTTGTTTTGACTTCAGATCCACGTCTAACAGGAAGTTCATCTAAAATTTTTTTGCCTTAATGAGTGTGATAGAGACAAAGAGAGATTGAGGAGCATCATTCAGTAAATAGGTCTAAGGCAGTATTACCAGCATAATTAGATTTGCATTGGCCTTTGTGTAAATATTATTGGCAAGAGCTAGAGTTGTCAATATGAGCCGCCAGACCCAGCCCAATGGGCTAGGTTGGGCTAGCTCAATTATCTACTGGGTTTTTTGTTGCCCAACCCAACCCAAAACACTGGGAGTCCAATTTGTAACTAAGGAAATTGCAAAAAAGGTTCAAAAAAAGCACAAAAAGCGGGCCCAATCTAGTGCATGGGCCAATTGGGCTGGGCAAAAATGGCCCATTTTTCATGAGCCTCTATTTAGAGGGCCCAGCACAGCCCAGAACACTGGGCCATCGACCCGGTCCATTGGGCTGGGACAAAATTAACACCTCTAGTCTACTGACCAATACTTACATCCTATATTGTTTCCTACAAAACATTGACTGAAGCTTGTCCTGATACAATCAAGAATCTCAAATTGTGTTTGCATACAAATTTAAAAATTGGAATCAGAACAGTGAAGAACCTATATGTTAGATTATGCAATTATTGTATTATTATTATTATGATTATTATTAGTGCAGTAACTGTCATTGTAACTGTTGTATCGTAGTTTCATATTTGACAGTTTATGTATTATTAGGATAAATAGGGAAGAGAGAGGATAGATTGGATTATCTTGGGAATTGTATGGTAATTGGGGCCTTTTTAGGCATTGGGAGAGACTAGAGGCTCTCATATGTCCTCTATGAACTGTTGTTCTTGTGATTATTATTGTAATTTGTGTGGATTCTATTGTAAATCAAATTCTGTTCATCCATAAACCAGAATTCTGCTGTTGTTAATTTATAAATTGAACCGGTTTCTATCAACTGGTATCAAAGCAGTTACTTAGAATAAATAGGGAAAAGGGATCAGATCATCTTGGACATTGTATGGGAATTGGGGCCTTCTAGGCATTGGGAGAGACTAGAGACTCTCATATGTTCTCTAGAATTTTATTGTAATCTTCAATTTATATTAAAATATCAGTTGGTTTCTATCAACTGGTATCAGAGCAGTTCTGATCCGGAGAAAGAAAAGGAAAAAAATGGAATCATGGATGAGAGCAAGGAGCATTTGCAGAAAATCAATTCCAAAATTTAATGGAGAAGAAGATGCTTATTGATGGTTGATTTGTATTGACAAGTATTTTGATGTCATGGGGACACCAGAGACCGAGAAGTTGCCGGAGGCTGTGACGGCATTGCGAAAGGGTGCCCTCCAATGGTGGCAGCAGTGGAGTTGGCACCATCCACAAACAACTTGGCGGACGTTCGGGATTGCACTACTTTGGCATTATAAACCAGAGGATCGTGATATTTTGCCGGATATCTTGCCGATGTTACCAAAATCTGTCCAAGTAATTCCAGAAATTGTCCAGCAGTTACAAAATTCTGTATTGCAGTTACAGAATTCCATACAAGGAATTCAAATTGACGTTGCTGAACAAGATAACCAGAGGCGCCATCAAAGGCATGATGACAATTACTGGCCCAGGACAAGGTGCAGTGCAAGGCGCAGGGACAGTTTGTGGCCGAGAGAAGGGCGCAAACAGGGGCGCTACAGAAACTGGTGCGGCGGTTACCAAGGCTGGAACGACGGCAGTTACTACTTTAGGGAAGGGGACCATCATGCGTATGTCAAATCTGGGCAGAATGGTGACCGTGATTAGGATGACACTAAAACATAAATTGAAGAAGAGGGGAAGAGGTCATCAGCAATCGAGACATCTGCTCCACCGCAGCCAACGGAACCACCGTCAAACTCGCCTCTCAATGGTGATTTGGATAGAGTCACTGTTGCATACGGGAAGCAGAAGAATGTTAGGATTAAACATCAAGGAAAGAAGCATGACACCCGGTTAGAAACAAAGTCTCAGAAATTAGCCCCGACAGGTAAGACCTATTCCTTCTTTGATGTGGGCCTTTCTCAACAGTGGTTCAACAAAATTGTCAAGCTTACCAAATTGCAAGGAGTTGGTCATGAAAAATTCATCAAATCAAACATTATTGGATCTTTATTCTTCAAACAATGGGACCCGGGAAAATGGTTTGTAAGATGGTGACTTGATAATTCACCTTGAGGACAAGGTGAAAGTTTAGGAGGGGAGTATTGTTAGATTATGCAGTTATTGTATTATTGTTATGATTATTATTAGTATATATTATTATTATTATTAATCGGGCAGTGGTTATGTATTAGACAACCGTTATTATTATTTCTGTAGAAATGCCGTAACTGTTAGTAACTGCCCAATGTAGCAGTTATGGGCAATTTCACTGCCAGTCAGTTTGCTATTAGAATAAATAGGGAAAAAGGATCATTAGATGGACCATCTTGGACATTGTATGGGAATTGGGGCCTTCTAGGCATTGGGAGAGACTAGAGACTCTCATATGTTCTCTAGAATTGTATTGCAATCTTCAATTTATATTAAAATATCAGTTTCTATCACTATACTTCAGAAAATATGAACAAAAGCATCACATAAATACAGTACATACATACTACCATTGTTCACCTCACCTATAGACAAGGCCTTGCTTGTATAGCCTAACAAAAGCCTCTGTCACAGCCTTAGATCTTTTGTCATCCATTGTGAAGCACTGCAAAGCAAGAGTGAGACAGAATGCAGATGCATATGAAAATCAATTATGGCGATATGAGTATGTATGACAGTGAAATTGCATGAGAAATAGCAATGTAACTTCTACTGGACAAGCTTTTTTTCAGTTATCTAAGCTTCAGTGTAGAGATCTATGCTCAAGTGTCTTATAACATCCAACGAAACGGATAGTTCTTTTGAGATCATTTCTTTCCATCTTAATGGATTCTCTGCTTCCCACCAGAAAAAAAGAAGAGATATATACCCCTAGTATAATCATTAGAGAGATTTTTTTTGGTTGATGCATTAGAGAGATTACATATTTACCTCACGAGACCAATCCAGAGAGGCTCCTAATCGGCGCAATTGTTGTAATATTGTGCCCCCATACTTGTTTTTCCATTCCCAAACCTACTTTTACCAATATTGACGAAAGTGCGTCATAAGAATGGGAACAAAACAAACAAATAGAAGGTAACATCAAATTACTAAAATCATGGACTTCAAAGATTATTACAAAACATACCCCTGAGATAAACTTTTCACGGCCCAGGTCATGCCTGGTTAGTTGCTGTTCACGCATTATCTTTTTCTCCACAACTACCTGTGCATATATTTTAATAAATCACAACAATTTAATGCCAGCTCATGCACAAACGATGTGCTAAAAACCCGAAAATTTAGATAAACATATTTTTTGTGTAACACTGACCCCAAAAATTGACACAAACTATGGGTAAATAAAGGCTTAATCTAAAATACATATGATGCCATAGGTTCCCTGACATTATAGTGAAAAATCAATCCAATTTGTTTCTAAACCAAATCAAATAATTTCTTCTCAATTTCAAAATAGAACCTGAGTTGCAATCCCAGCATGATCCATCCCAGGCACCCACAGAGTATTGTACCCAGACATTCTTCTCCAACGAATCATAGTATCCTGCAAGCAATAAATCACATTGGCATTATCTGTTTTGAACAGCAAATCTGAACTGTGAAGAAGGAGAAATACCTCTATTGCAGCTGTTAGAGCATGACCTATATGGAGAGCACCAGTCACGTTTGGTGGAGGCAGAACCTAAAATGTAGCACAATTAGATTCTAAACACATAAAAAGGGAGTAAAATAAATCGTTAATTCTGCGTATCATTTGAGTTGTGCAGCCACTTAGCATTTACCTCAAAAGCATGGAGAAAAAACATATAGCCTAAAAATTGAGAATCTATTTGCAGCATTTCATCTATTTGCCATCAAGCACTCATAGTAATACAATTGAATTCAGAACTTAAACTCCTGGATAGAGCATCTTAAGAAATGGACTAATAGTAGATTTTCATTTTTCGTTAAAAGGATCACTTCACACTCCACTAGTCACATGTGAAGTTGTTGACAACTTTTGAATCTCCAATCAGACCAAATTGTCTTAAGTACATACATGTATATTGAAATAGTTTTTTACTCTAGAGTAGCAAAACTGAAACAACATAAACATCAGACAGAATCAGAAACCGACATATATAAGCTCAAGAAGCTACTCACAATAACAAAAGGTGGTTTAGTGCTGCTAGCATCTGCCACAAAATACTTTGATTGTTCCCACCATTCATACCACCTAAATTGCATCAATTATAAAAAGTAAGCATTTTCACAAGGGTGAAGGAAGGGTAAGAAGCAGAAAAAGTTAATTAGCACCCGCGATTTCTCAACAGAAGTTGGATTATACTGTTTGGGCATTTGCTTAGACAATTGTTTCTTAACACCGAATGGAGTATCGGGATCAATATAATCTTGAGGATTTTCATCCTCTGCACCACGCTTCACAGTTTTCTTTTCACTCTTTTTAGATGCATTGGATGCTTGTTGCTGCTAAACATTATTTACAAGATGAAATTGAAATTGATAAATGTAAAAAATAGAAAAATGAAATATTTGAATAGGGGAATGAGGAATAATAGTGACCTGAACTTGCTTCTGAAGAAACTTTTCTTTCTTCAATTGCTTCTCTCTTGCCTATGAGAAAGACATAAAATTGGCACATGATGAGATGAGGAAAACAATAGAAAAATGGAATAGTAGAGGAAGAAGAAGAAGAAGATGGAAAAACCTTTTCATCCTTTTTCTTTTTCTTCTCGGGATCGTCGGAGGACGCCATTGATGAACTGAAGAGTGAGGATTGTGGAATCTGCGCGCCATAGCAAATAACCGCTCTAGGAAACTGTTACGGATATAAGGCCCACATACAAAATCCTTGATAAAGAAACACAGATACAAGTTTCGTCTAAAACCCTTGATATCCTTATTTTGTTTTTTACAAGTTTAGTCTAAATATATTTTTTATCTTCTTTTGTCTCTATATTTTCTAAGTCATAAATTTTGTTTTTAAAAACTGTGGATTTTTATACTTTTTTTCAAAAAATAAAATAATATATATATATATATATATATATATATATATATATATACCCTTATAACTACCCACTAACACTATTTCATTATATTATTATTTATTATTTATATATTATTTATCTATTACTTCTATAACCACCCATCAACCCACCAACACATGAAAGACGGGCCCGAAGGGCCCCGTCTTTCCCCTAGTATTTATATATAGTTATTTTCCTTTTACAAATTTCAAAATTTAGAAATTTTGTTATCAGTAAATTTAGAAAATGTTTGTTTTAACTTCTTATTTTCATTTTCAAGAAATGATAACATTGAAAATGTGTTTGGTTTACCAATTTTCACCATCAAACATTTTGTGAAATATAATGCAAAATTAATTTTTTAATAATAATAATAATAATATATTAAATATTTATTACTAATTATTAATCAAAAAATATAAATGAAAAATATATCCTATAAATTCTTAATAATTTTAGTTTTTTTAATCATTTAATTATAATATAGATATTTTTACATATTGATCATAATCACCAATTAAATCAATATAATATAATCATTTGCATTAAGGACAAAATAGAAAATTTGGGATACCTATTCATAGAAAATTTTGTATTAGTAATTTGTAAATAAGCATTCCAATGTATAAATCTATAATCAATGTTTTTAAGATAATAAATCTATAGTCAATTTAAAAATAAATAGTTGACATAAATAAGAATATTTTTTTTGACCAAAGACATAAATATAAATTTAATCACTAGAAATATGTTATGTTTGGATTTGATCACCTAAAAAAGTTTTGTAAACCTTTTGTTCCCTCGTGTTTAAAAAATTATGAACTATATAAAACAAGTCTACCAAATGAGCATTTTCATTTTCTCATCTTTAAAACAATTTTAAGAAATATGATTGCCGAACAGGTTATTTTTAATATTGTAAAAAAATAGGTTACTTTAAATTTTCCCTTCAAAAATATATTTAAAAAAATTATTTATAGTTCGCTTCTAGGGTGAGTGATCAATTAAAATGTTGACACATCAATTAAACCGTGCCAACAAGGCTGTATCAACATGCCACATCAATTAAAATGTTGACATAAAGGATAAAAATGCAAAACATCAAATACATGCATTAAAACACTAAGACTTCATTGCATAGATCAAAGCATCCCAACTAAGAGTATTAGCTCATGATGAGCAAAGAGCACAAGAAATACAACTCTCAAACATAAATGCTAAAGCCATAATGCCGAAATTACAAGGAAGAAATATACTAAGAAGGTGTAGACTGAAGATTGACTTCAAGAACAGTAGCATGGAGGTTCAGATCAGCTCCAAAATCCACGAAATTCTTCAAGTAAATCAACTCCTGTATTGCTGCAGCACCGCTCCCAGCATTGTTGTGCAGAATTTCTACTTTTATTGTGAAAATGGAGCTTAGAACGAAAATGGAGAGAAAGGCAATGTCTAAACCTTGCCTCCTTTCTGAACCAGCCTCCAAAATGAGGAAGATGAGCTCCCTTTTATAGTGCAAGGGTTTGGTTGACATTGGAACATCAATCAAATCCATGGCCGCTATAAAGTTGTTGAAATCGGAAATCTCCATATAAGAACTATCCTCACTCCTCCCCTTCCGTTCCTCCACACTAGAAACAGCATTAAAGTCACCAACTACAGACCATTCACCCTCTCCAATAATCTGTTTAAGCAACAATAACTCTTCCCACAACCTTCTCTTTGCCACTACCGAACACGGGGCATAAACATTGATGTCATGCACAATAAAAGATTGGAACGAAATACTAACCCCCAAAAATCCTACGCCATTAAAAATAGATGTAATAGACCAAGCGCTTTCAATCCATGAACATAAAATACCGCCCGATAGACCACTCGACGATTGAATAGCAAATTTGGAAGATTGGTTGCCCCACAACGCACCCACCTTCCTTTCATCAATCAATTCCCACTCGACGTTTACTACGGTCACCCCACCCTCGAATGTTTAAAGATAACAAATTCATGGAACCTCATTGCTGTGCACGCTATTACTACACGCCTCTTCATCTCTAGCCTCCCCTTCCTCAATCATATTAACATATTGTTCATCAGGTAGCTTACCTTCAACACCCAATTTTTTCGCAGCCTCCCAAACCTTTTGAGTAACTGATTTACCTTATAGGACCCAAAACTTATTATTACAACAACCAATGTCACCGGATGAAATAGATGCATCACATAAAACAGTCCCCGCAGAGAAGATTGATGAAGAATTAGGCTTGTGCTGAGACAAAGTAGGTTTTGCGCCTTCTAAGGAACCTTCAAGCGAAGCAGTGAAACCGAATTAAGCTCACTGTTACTTTTTCCAGCTTCCCGGCTTTTGGATTACGCTTTGGGCCCACCCTCAAAAGTTTACGTTGTTTTCTAGCCTTGCTCGAAGTAGGAATGGGGGGGTGTGACTATGAGGGCTTGATTAGGATGTGAAGGGCGTTCTGAATGAGGCTCCGTTGGGCTTAAAGATTGTTCCGCCCAAAGACTCATTACCTTTAGTCATCATAACAGTGGGGCCCGAAGAATTTTCAGCATCTCCAAGAGCTTGATTGGGCGAAAACTTAGACTCCTCCACAAATGTTGGCGCCGACCCTCTTGGTTGGGTCCCACCAATCATTGACCCATTATCACCATCAATATTAACATTTGAAATTTCCCATAAAACGCTCCCCCTCAACATTAACCGTACCATTAAATCCCACATTATCCGCACAATTAAAACTGGAATTAGTGCTAGCTTTTAAAGACCCATTAATTGCATCTTCTTCAAAGATAGCGTCTCCGTTGATCTCGTCGGTGCCGGAGAAGTATGAGTCCAGAAATCCGTCGTCAGAGCTTGAAGAGCTATCATCACACGCAGCTTTAGGCTTTAGTCCACACCAATGGACCACACCAATCTTCTACCACTTTGACGGTAAAAGACACCTTATTAATGATCACTTGAAACACCTTGTTTACCGTTTCCGTGGCTTGAGTATGAACCATGATCCGAGCCACATCCAACGACCTCTTCATTGCCGTATTATCATTAGAACAAATATAAGTTCCCACATTGGCTGAGAGTTTCGAGAAAAAATGTACATTCCATGCATGCACCGGAATCCCATAACATTTTTTGAGCCATTTTACCCTTTCCGAATCGACATCAGTTTGATTCCACGGGCAAATTCATTTAAACCATTGATACGTCATACAGCCACTCCCTAGCATCTTCAATAAAACCACTAAAATCCTTGTCATCCTTGCCCCCTTCCCGAATCAACTTCAATTTTTTATTTTATTTTATTTTGCAATCATGTCATCTACATTGATCTGTACCTTATCGGCGGTCTCAGGTGATCCAGAGTTGCATAGTCGGTAGTGCAATCCTGCTAAAGTCGGGATGCTGAGCCCAAGTCGGGTGGTACCTGGAAATAGTGAGGATTTTATTTCATTGATATTCTTTTTGGTGGATATTTTGTATTATTATTTGATTCTATGAATGTTGAGATGTAAACTATGTTTTCTCCCCTTTATTTTAGTCTTCTTGAACAGTAGATATGGCTTCACCATCGTAAGCACTACAACTCCTTTCATTGAAATTACTCATTCCCTTCAAATGATGATTCAAATGTTAGTAATCGTCTCTCTCATGCTTAAGATGAAACAATTAATTAACCCTAATAGTAATTGGAGGCTTTACTCCGAATTACTACCTTTATCTTCCCCTCTTCCACCGCACAATCAAATTAGGGGTTTTACTCCGATCCCAAAATCAACCTCTCACATCTCAATCAACCTCTGAGAAATGAAGCTGCGAAGGAAAACGCGTGAAAAGGAAGAGAATGGAGACACGAAGAGAGAAAGGCATGATCACAACGAGCGTGAAAACGAGGAGAATGAAGGCGAAGACAGATTGAGTGATTTTCCAGATTCCATTCTTGTTCACATGCTCTCTTTCTTGGACACAAAAGAAGCAGTTCAAACTTGCATATTATCAACTAGATGGAAGCATCTCTGGAAGCATCTTCCCACACTTAAGTTAAGTTCCCATGATTTCAAAACTCTCAAGGGTTTCTCGAAATTCGTTACTCGAATTTTATCTCTTCGCGAATCCGGTAGTGCATTGAAGTCACTCTATTTTCAACGACGAAATGGTAGCGTAGAGCCTAACCTATTCAAAAGGATTGTAAGATATGCTCTTTCACACAATGTCGATGAATTAGGTCTTTATTGTCGTTTCAAAGATATTCAACCTTCTTTATTTTCATCTCACACTTTGAAAAGCCTTAGTCTTGATGTGTATCGAAGCAGATTATCAAATGAAGTAGTAGTATTTCCGAATAATCTGAATTTACCAGCATTAACTACATTAAACTTATGGTCGTTAGCTTTTCGCGCTGACGAGAATGGTCGCGCCGACCCGTTCTCAGGATTTAATAGTTTGAATAGTTTGCTTATCAAATATTGTATGGTTCTGGATGGAAAAACTCTTTGCATATCAAATACCATGCTGATTGATTTGTATCTATATCCGGTTAGTGAGGTTGATGGAGATCCGAACCCGGAAATTGACCTATATGCTCCAAAACTCTGTAGTTTTTCTTTTCATGGTACTCCTTTTCAGAATCTCAATGGGAGTAATCTTTCTTCACTTGAACATTTGAATATTGATTCATATTGGAATGATGACAATCATTTGATTCTACTCAACTGGCTAATTGAGCTTTCTCATATCAAATCATTGACAATATCACTAAGGACCCTTAAGGTAACTTAAATTGTCATATTTCGAGGCTTTTTTTTCTCTCATTTATTCTTAAGATGGTTACTTTTTATTTATCATTTACTTTTAAATTGTATTAAGAAACGTGTCTTGCATTATACTAGTCCTAACTTGTCCTCATGTGCCATGCAGCTTCTCTTCTCAGGTCCTCATAAATTGAAGGTTAAGTTACCCTCCTTGTGTAACCTGAAGATACTCAAAGTAGAAACAGATTACTGTGTACCGGATGAAATGGTGAAATTGTTGCTTCAAAATGCGCCGTTAGCAGTTGCTTCTAGAAAGAGGTGAGGTGCAGAGTTGAGGTGAAATGTGCATTCAACTTTTTAGAAAGTGATTCTTTGCTTTAGTTTTTGCCTTCTTCCCTGCCTCTGGTTTCATTTCCTTTTGTTTTATTGTTGGTTTCTTTGGTTATGAGTCTTATGACATGATCGTAATAACTCGTCTCAACTGAAGTGGATGTTTTATAAACAGGATTAAATTGTTTGTATTGAATGAAAGAAAGTTAATTGTAGTTTGGAGAAATAAGTATCTTTGTTTTGTGGTAAGGTAATAAAAGTCGTTGACAAGAAAGGCAGAAAGAACTATTTCTTAGATGTCAAACAAAGTAGTAATGATGCTCAGTTTATGGGTTTTTTCATCTGAAGTAAAATATGTTTACTCCAAAGTATTAGCTAAATATTCATCAGGATAGATAAACATTGCAATTAGACTATGTATCTATTGAAGAAGACAACAAATTGGTGCTCCTTATGGGCTTTTTTTTATTTCATGCTTTCTGGATGTCAATGGTTTTTTAAGAGGGTTGTCAAAAGTGGGAGGAAACTTCATTACTTTTCAAGTAATATTTCCACTTCAGAATCTGTGATTAACAGAAAAAGGCACCATCAAAATTCATAAGAATTTTATTTTCTCTAACTGATACATTTAAGTTAGGAATTGAGTTATTTGGCTAATGCTCAGTTCCCAATTGCCATGTCCTTATATTTTGTTTAACAGTACTTTGATGTGAAAGAAAGAACAGATTTTACATATTTCTCTGCAAATTACAATAAAACGAATCAAAATGTTGGATTTAAGTGGTCAGAACTTCATGCAGATATAAATTAATAAAAAATGTAGTGGCTGTGGAGTGGGGATGACACAATAACATTAAACTCTGAAACTGAATTTAGTTGAAACACAAATACATGAAGTGTTAGCCAAACAATGACACTAATTACACCTAATGTAACAGAAGTTGTTTCTGTCACATTTCTCATAAGATTTTGTACCAATTGCAAAGAATGCTGATTGCCAAGACACAATGAGGTGGAGTTAGCAATTACTCCCATTGTGTCAAACAACTTCTATCTGCTACTCTTAGTGTGAATTACACCGTGAAGCAATAGCTTTTAGGTTGAATTATGATGCTCTTGCACTTTTTGGACTCATGTTATTGGTTGAGTTAAATTCCAGCTGAATTTATCCTTTTTTAATTGTTTTCTTTGATATTATGTTTGAGTTAAGCTGATGTATTCTTTGGTTTCCATTTGTAGGACTACTATTTATTTGGGTTAATTCACAATGAGTCACAATGAGTCAAGAACTCAGTGTTATGGTGATTACTTTAACATCAATCTGCGGACTATTTACTATGGGGTTTGATTAGTCCGGGAAGGGGCTAGAAAACCATCATGGTTGAATTTGTTTTTGTTAATGCTATTGAGCTCTTGAATAATGACTGCCCTAATAGTCACTCCATGGCTCACTTGGTGAAGTGTATTAAAAAAGTGATGTTAGAACCTGGTCGTGTGTAGTGGGAGCATATTAGGCGAAAGACACACATCCCAATAACAACTTTTTTAAGAAGAGTCTGAATAATGTAAATTCGTGTAATATTTTTGAGGTTCTTCCTCATTCTATTTTGAGGGTCTTACTTGATGATGATTTGTGTTTAATTCGCGTGCCTAGTCTCTAGTTTTTTTGTGGGGTTTTACCCTTTTGTATCCAACAACAAAAATCTAATCACACTTAAGACATAACATCAAAACGTAAAAATAATCCAATTAAAAAGTGTATAATACATTCACGCTTTAAAAAACTTTTCACCATTGACCAATAAAAAATTATAGTATGAATGACTTTTAAAGTAGTTAAGATAAAATCAAATTTTGGGGCTGACAAAATGAATCTAGGGTTCCAAATGGAACCATTGGTTACTTTAAAACCCATCACGTTTTTATTTTATCTTATAATAAATACTTCTTTTTAAAACTATATACATTGGACTTCAATTTTTCTTCTTTATTTTTTATTTAGCAATCAAGTCATCTACATAAACTTCTATCTCCTTATGATATTCACTTCTTGATTGGTTGACGTTGTAACTTTTTTGTACAATAATAATGTATATAAATTAAATCCAAAAATTAATCCTTTTTCTATCTAAGAAATGCAATTTGGGGGTGCTGATAAACAAAAACTAATCCTGGTTTGCTTGTTGATAAACAAAATGTGGGAGGATTTGAAGGGGATGAACCACAGGTTTGAAAGGGGAGAGTGGTGTGTAGTTGGGGGATTTCAACATTGTTTCTAGTACTTTGGCTGGATAAAACTTTACCTTAAAATGTTATTATGTCAGGTCAAGTATTGCATAGTTAGCCTAGTATAATTGTAGCAAAACGAACATGTTAGATATGATGATTAAACATTCAAAACTTTTGAGTGGACACTTTCATCCAAATCACACTTTTCGAGAATATAATTTTGATGCGGACCAATTTGCTAAATTTGGTAGAGGTCATATTGAGTTTAACTTTTGCCGACCTCTGTTCATGATGTGTGCAGTGTATTACGTCTCACAAAAATGTGTGCAATGTTGAGAGTGCATATTTAATTTAGACCACGATCCCCTCAATTGCAATCAACTGCAGAGTCCTAAAATCAGTATAAATATGCTTAAGAGAGAGAATATTGAGAGAGAATGTTTTTGTCTTTTCCTTACTTGAAATCTCTCTCAATATTCTCTCTCTTAAGCATATTTATGCTGATTTTAGGACCTTGCAGTTGATTGCAATTGAGGGGATTTGTGTGCAATGAACGAAGTCTTGATTTTTGGGTTGAGATTGATCCATAACTCTCTATCGGTGGCTTGTTGTTGAGGCGTCATATCATTTATACGGAGGAGGGGTCTATGTGTGCTTTCTGTAATACTTATAGGGAGGAGGCGCAACACTTGTTCTTGGAGTGCAACATGTCTCAGAGGGTTTGGAGTGAGGTAGGTCGATGGCTAGACATCCAGTTACCGATATCTCATGATATTCCTCAACACTTCCTGTTTTTGGTGAATTTTGCAATGGCAAAAAGGCAAAGAAGGTAAAATACTTATTCTTGTTGGGGACTTGCTGCCTCTAGTTAGTTCGGAATGACGTTTGCTTTAGACAGGAATTTGCTAAGATTGAACCGATATATATATATATATATATATATATAATGAGAAACTAAAAGATACTATTTTTTTAGTTCGTACCATCGCTGGCCACCAACGGAGTGTCCCAACGCTTTCAATGAAAAACTAATATCCGCTCGTACTTAGGATCAAATTTTGCACTGACCAACACCTAATTTGTACACTGCGGGAATCGAACCCGGGAGCACTGAGTTGACCCCTTGTGTCTCATGGTAGATTAAACCATTGAGTCTCACCAAAAAAAAGATTAAGCCATTGGGCCAATCAAATTCCACTATTAATTCTGGCATATCACATTGTCAAAAAAATTCCACCATATCACAAACCAGTAAAATAATATATTTTCTAGTAAATAAATTGTATTTACTTCTCCATTTGCTGTCGAAATATTTATGGCCCAATTTTTTCATAAATTAAAATGAGATTTAAAATTTAAAATGAAAGTAAAAGATGAGATGAAACAATTAACCTCCAAATTCCCAAACTTCTTTCGTAATTTAAGAAACGTTCCATTCTATTTACCCCTTTACCTTCATCTTTCCCTCTTCCACTAATTGAAGCGTAATTTAAGAAATGAAAAAGTGCTATAAATTCCAGCATATCACAATCCACTATAAAATAAAAATAAAGAGCGTAATTGGAGGAGAGTTTCCCTCCAAATTCCCAAACTTCTCTCATAAGATAATAATAACCAGAGCGTTCCATTCTTTCTATTTACCCCTTACCTTAATCTTTCCCTCTTCCGAAAATCAACCTCTCACACCTCAATCAACCGCTTTCCCTGAGAAAATGAAGCGAAGAAGGCAAACGCATGAAAATGAAGAGAATGAAGACACGAAGAGAGAAAGGCACGATCACAACAAGCGTGAAAACGATGAGAATAAAGGTGAAGACATGCTGAGTGATTTTCCAGATTCCATTCTCCTTCACATCCTTTCGTTTTTGACCGCCAAAGAAGCAGTTCAAACTTGCATATTATCAACTAGATGGAAGCATCTCTGGAAGCATCTTCCCACACTTACCTTGACTTCCGATGACTTCAAGAAGAATCTCAAGGGTTACACGAAATTCGTTTCTCGAATTTTATCTCTTCGCTATTCCTCCATTGCATTGGAAGCTCTCACTTTCCATCGACGAGGTAGTGTAGAACCTAACCTACTCAAAAGGATTGTAAGATATGCTCTTTCAAATCACACTTTGAAAAATCTTAGTCTCGATGTGTGTCCAAAGAAATTATCAATTCACACGGTAGCAGTATTTCCGAATAATCTGAATTTACCAGCATTAACTACATTGAACTTACGTTTCTTAGCTTTTCGCGCTGACGAGAATGGTCGTGCCGACCCGTTTTCCGGGTTTAATAGGTTGAATAGTTTGGTTATCAACTATTGTATGGTTCTAGATGGAAAAACTCTCTGCATATCAAATACCATGCTGATTGATTTGTTTCTATATCCAATTAGTAAGCTTGATGAGGACTTTCTGAACCCGAAAGTTGACCTATATGCTCCAAAACTCTGTACTTTTACTTTTCATGGTACTCCTTTTCAGAATCTCAATGGGAGTAATCTTTCTTCACTTGAACATTTGAGTATTGATTCAGATTGGGGCGATAACAATCATTTGATGTTACTCAACTGGCTAACTGAGCTTGCTCATATCAAATCATTGACAGTATCTGGAAGGACCCTTCAGGTACCTTAAATTGTCATATTTTGAGGCTTTTTTTTCCTTTCATTTGTTCTTAAGATGGTTACTTTTTATTTATCATTTGCTTTTAAATTGTATTAAGAAACGTGTCTTGCATTATACTAGTCCTAACTTGTCCTCATGTGCCATGCAGCTTCTCTTCTCAGGTCCTCATAAATTGAAGGTTAAGTTACCCTCCTTGTGTAACCTGAAGATACTCAAAATAAAAATAAGACCGCTCTGGCATGTTCCGGATAAAATCATGGACTTGTTGCTTCAAAATGCGCCGTTAGCAAAGGTTTGCTTCGAGAAAGCGTTGAGGTGAAATGTGCATTCAACTTTTTAGATATTGATTCTTTACTTTAGTTTAAACCTACTTCCCTGCCTTAGGTTTCATTTCCTTTTGTTTCTCTGGTTATATGTTACTAGCGGAAGACGGGCACTCCCGTGCCCGTCTTTGGCTTTTAATTACTGCGCTAATGTAGATACTTGTATAGTTGTAGTTCATTGTGTGTTTTGGACCGCTTTAGCACTTTCCAAATTGGCTTCGCTACAAAGGCTCAATAAGCACATCGCAGCAAATCTCTTTAGACATCCTTCTGATCCAACGGTCGAACTCGACTCGGCAAGGTCGAAAGGTGCATGGTAGCGTGCTTGGAGACGTGAGGTGTGATCTTGACCTTTCGACTTTGCCTATGCGAGCTTGACCGTTAGATGATGATGGTGTGTCAAGATGACAATATGGAGTGAAGTACTTAATATATGTAGCCCAAACCAAAAATAAAGGAAGTGGTTTGGTAGTATGCAAGATTGCACATTTGCGATAATTGTGCTGTTTTTTCTCTGCTAAATGAATGGCAAAAAATTGTGAGCTAAAAGCAATAAAAAACGACACATAATACAATGATGAGTTTGGAATGTAATAAATTTTTTTACATGAGTTTGTGAAAATTGTTTTATACTGTACAGTACTCTTTTACTCACACTAAATTGTTTTATACTCAGTCATATGCTTGTTTTGATGCTTAAAATGAAAAATGTCTAGAGAAACCTCTATTGCTTCAATGGTGTTGAACCCTATCTTGCTTTTGTAGCATACTTTTTCACCTAAACTATGGAAGATCTTGTGCAGTTCTGAGGGCAAAGTGGACTCTTTTACACCATTATCTTTTTCGTTTTGTATTTGTATTTGTATTTGTATGACTACAGACTTCATAAACCTTACCTAGTACAATGTATTGCAATGAGTGTTAGAATACACTAATAACAAAAAGATAGAGCCAGAAACTTTTTAAAATTCCAATACACTCATAACAAATCATTAGTGCATGAATATTGTTTAGGCCTGGATTTACTTTAGCATAAAAGGTTTTTTTTTTGTTGATGTAAACATAATAATGCTTCAATCGTAAGGCTGAGTGATTTTCCAGATTCCATTCTCCTTCACATCCTTTCGTTTTTGACAGCAAAAGAAGCCGCTCAAACTTGCATATTATCAACTAGATGGAAAAATTTCTGGAAGCTTATTCTCAACGAGTGGGAAAACGACTACTACAAAGACACACTGAGCGACCTTCCAGATTGCGTTTTGCTTCACATATTGTCGTTTTTGAATGCCAAAGAAGCAGTTCAAACTTGCATATTATCAACCAGATGGAAGCATCTCTGGAAGCATCTTCCCACACTTACCTTGACTTCCAATGACTTCAAGAAGAATCTCAAGGGTTACAAGAAATTCGTTTCTCAAATTTTATCTCTTCGCGATTCCTCCATTGCATTGGAAGCTCTCACTTTTCATCGACGAGGTAGCGTAGAACCTAACCTACTCAAAAGGATTGTAAGATATGCTCTTTCACACAATGTTCATCAGTTAGGTCTTTGTTGTCAATTCAAAGATATTCAACCTTCTTTGTTTTCATCTCACACTTTGAAAAAACTTACTCTCGTGTATCCAAAGGAACTAGTGGTAGTATTTCCGAATAATCTGAATTTACCAGCATTAACTACATTACACTTATGGTCGTTAGCTTTTCGCGCCGACGAGAATGGTCGCGCCGACCCGTTTTCAGGGTTTAATAAGTTGAATAGTTTGATTATTGACTTTTGTATGGTTCTGGATGGAATAACTCTCTGCATATCAAATACCACGCTGATTGATTTGTATCTAAATCCAATTCCAAGTAAGGTTGATGGAGACTATGCAAACCTGAAAATTGACCTATATGCTCCGAAACTTTGTACTTTTTCTTTTCATGGTACTCTTTTTCGGAATCTCTATGGGAGTAATCTTTCTTCACTTAAACATTTGAATATTGATTCGTATTGTGGTTATGACAATCACTTGATGCTACTCAACTGGCTAACTGAGCTGGCTCATATCAAATCATTGACAGTATCAGTAAGGACCCTTAAGGTAACTTGTCATATTTTGAGGCTTTTTTTCCTTTAATTTATTCTAAAGATGGTTACTTATTTTGAGGCTTTTTTGCTTTAATTTATTCTAATGATGGTTACTTTTTATTTATCATTTACTTTTAAATTGTATTAAGAAATGTGCCTTGCATTATACTAGTCCTAACTTGTCCTCATGTGCCATTTGCTTAGGTTCTCTTCTCAGGTCCTCATGAATTGAAGGTTAAGTTACCCTCATTGTGTAACCTGAACTCTGAAGATACTCAAAGTAGAACTAAAACCGCTCCGGGACTCGCATGTTCCGGATAAAATGGTGGACTTGTTGCGTCAAAATGCGCCGTTAGCAGAGGTTTGCATCGAGGAAGAGTTTGAGGTGAAATGTGCATTCAACTTTTTTGATAGTGATTATTTGCTTTAGTTTTAGCCTTCTTCCCTGCCTCTGGTTTCATTTCCTTTTGTTTCTCTGGTTATATGTTATTATTGGTTTCTTTGGTTATGACATGATTCTAATGGGTTTCTTTATCTGCAGTAAAATACGTTTAATCCAAAATATTAGCTAAATATTCATCAAGATAGATAAACATTACAACTAGAGTATGTATCTATTGAAGAAGACAACTATTGGTGCTCAGTTTATGGGCTATTTTTTATTTTTCTGGATGTCAATGGTTTTTTAAGAGGGTTGTCAAGAGTGGGAGGAAACTTCATTACTTTTCAAGTAATATTTCCACTTCAGAATCTGTGGTTAACAAAAAGACCTTCTTTAAATTTTATGTTCTCTAATTGATACATTTGAGTTATGAATTGAGTTAATTGGCTAATGCTCAGTTGCCAATTGCCATGTCCTTATATTTTGTTTAACAGTACTGTGATGTGAATGTTAATAATAAGGTAAAGAAAGAACAAATTTTACTGATTTCTCTTAGAAAACAAAGTTACTTAAAATCTTCAAGACACAATAGAAAGACTTACAGTAGCAAGCACCCAAAGAGGTTGAACAGATCTCTGCAAATTACAATAAAATGAATCAAAATGTTGGATTTAAGTGGTCAGAACTTCATGTAGATATAAATAAATCAAAAATGTAGTGGCTGTGGAGTGAGGATCACACAATAACATTAAACTCTGAAACTGAATTTAGTTGAAACAAATACATGAAGTGTTACCTAAAATGGCTCGGAAGATTTTTCTATGTAGTTTGTTAAGTTGAGGTATCTCAGCAACCATCCAAACAATGACACTAATTACACCTAATGTCACAGAAGTTGTTCTGTCACATTACTCATAAGATTTTGTACCAATTGCAAACAATGCTGATTGCCAAGACACAATGAGGTGGAGTTAGCAATTACACCCATTGAATCAAAGAATTTCTATCTGTTGCTTTTAGTGTGAATTACACAAGAGCGTGAATTATGTTGCTCTTGCACTTTATGGACTCACTTTATGTTTTTTTATTCCGCTCTATCTGTTCATGTGTTATTGGATGTGTTAAACTCGAGCTGAGTTAAGCGTGTGGGTGGGGCTTCAAATGATTTGCTGCATGAAGCTCTCATCATCGACAAAAATCCCTTCTTAATTGTTTGAGTTAAGCTGATGTAATCTTTGATTTGTATTTGTAGGAGTCGAGACTATTACTCAGGCCATTATCAGCTACAGGATGGACCTGGTGGTTCTATGATGGGAGCTGCTGAAAGTATAAATTTATAGATTTCACATGTTATCTCTTACGATCTACTGCAAACATAACTTTGTCCAACTTCTAATTTTGTTATAAACCGAGTCCTCCTTTTTGTTAAGTAAAGGAAAGAGATATTGAGTCTCATTAAAACATTCTAATGCAAAATCTTCTGATGCAAAACTACCAAGTCGTTATTGCTTAGAGAAACACAAGAATGTTTCTTATTTCCATTTACATTGCATTGCATTATTAATTATGAGGGCTAGCCTTCAGTTTCTTGAATAATGTTTGGTTACTTAAGTTGATAGCAGAGTGTAATTTTTTACTACTTCATTTTGCCTTAATTACACATTTTTTTGCAACACTGACGTTTTAACTTTAATTTTATTCCAAACAGTCTTTAAACTTCAATTATTGTTGTTGGTGCTTCTATTAATTTTTGTAATTCACAATGAGTAAAGGACTTAGATCAAGACTCATATTGTTGTGGTGATGCCTTTGGCTAAGATCAAGTACTTAGATGGTAATAATGTCTGTCTATGTTTTCATTTTTTCTGCAGTTTGCATTGCAAAATTACCTATCACTGAGTCTTAGGTATTTGATTTTTATGATTCTGGTGGATTTGTTTTTGCAAGGCTTTAAGGGGAAGTCAAAATTACCTATCAAGAATAGTTTATAAAAACATTTGATAGCTTATATGGAAATACTTTGCTGCTGAGAGATGCTGATTAAGTAAACCGTCTAAGGAGAATTTTAATCAAAGCAGTACAACTTCCATGAGTCTGTATTTTTGTGCTGAAAGAACTATTTCTGCTTCAATGATTTTCTTGATGGCATTTTGAATAGGGTCTTGGGTTTGGTGAGATGTTAAGTAATTGGTGATAAGAGAAGTTTATATGACTATTTTTGGTGCAATATTTTTCATGGTGGCGTTTTGAATAGGGTCCTGTGTTTGGTGTGGTCTGAGGGAAATTTTTCATAGAACAGTCTGAAATAAATTTTCCATGAGTATTTTGAATAGGACAAATATGTGGTCATCATTCCTTAAAGATAAGTTCATTTGTAACCGGACCTATGCAATCTTAGCTATGGATTGTGGTGCATGTCTTAAGAATTTTCCCAGATTGTTGATATGTTCTACATTTAGCGTCAAATCTTTACATATTTGAAAACAAATCTTTGGAGTTTACATAACTTGGAAGGTATTTTGTTTCACGGTCCTCTTCTTAGTATTGTTTGACGGTGTGTGTTTTTTCAGTTATCTTGATGAATAATCTTCCAGCATTTACACTCATCTGAACTGAAACACTTTTTTTGAGTCAAATAAATTGAAACACTTGAAAACTTGATAAATGGAATTTGGTAGTAGTTGTGTTTTTTATGAGCCTACCATTCTTATGAAGTTACCTCCTAATTTTGTGAAATGTAATATTGATGCAGCCTTTGATGCTAATGGTAACAGAGTCGGTTTTGGGATGTGCATTCGGAATGAGTTGGGAGTTTTTGTTGCTGCGAAAATTCAATCTTTTGCGCCGTTGATTGATGTTTATAAAGGCGAGGCTCTTGGCTTGTTAGTGGCAATTGATTGGGTGCGAGAACTCCAATACCGGAATGTCATTTTTGAGATGGATGCAAAAGTAGTTGTTTATGACTTCAACAAATCGCCTACAATTATTTCTGATTATGGTTGTATATTGCAGTATTGTAGGGAGGCTTTTGGTTTTTTTAATGTAAACTCTCATGTCGAGTTCTCTAGGAGAGAGGCTAACAAGGTTGTTCATACCTTAGTAGAGGTAGCCTTGTTCTCAGCCCCTTCTCAAACTTTATTTGATGTACCAACATGTGTTACAACTACTATTTTGAATGAAATGAATTAGAATTCTTGCGTAAAAAAAAAAAATCAAAAAGTATTATATGAATGACATTTAAAGTAGTTAAGATAAATTCAAACTTTGCGGTTGTTTCTTTTCTTCTCAACAAAATGAATCTAGGGTTCCAACTGGAACCATTAATTGGTTTTTTTAGATAAGCAATATTTCATTGATAAAGCACTAGGGGTGCTCAAACCCAAACAACAAGAGTTATATATTGTTTAGACAATGAAGTGGATCATTCCACCAAGAAGAAACATTAAAATTGAAATTACAACCGGTTCTATGGACCAACCAACTCCACGATAAGTGCTTGATGCGAGAGATAATAGGGTCAATGATAGGATCCTCGTTCTTAAGGACAAGTGCATTCCTAGCCAACCAAATGCTCCAACAAGTTGTCGATCAAATTAAGTACTTTGTTCTCCTAGCCTGTTTCCCATTACTCAGCTTCCCCAACCAAAGACAATGATCAAACAAGTGACGTTATGATTAATCCGAAGCCAACCACAAACCCGGAGCCACACTTCATTCACGAAGGAGAAGCTCAAAAATAGGTGATGCTGCGTTTCAAAAATCTGCCAGCAGAAAGGACACATCGATTCGTCCTCCAATGTGATAACATGCTGGTGAAGCAAGTTCCCACAGGTTGGTAAAGAGTCCCTAAGCAAGCGCCATCCGAATACAATAACCTTTGTTAGAGTGACAGTTCTCCACAGCTTCTCCAACAGCTTAAATAACGTGCCATCATCGCTGCCACCAGCCACTCACAGCAACATGCGATAACACGAACGGACAGAAAAAAATTTCGAAGACTCGAGCATCCAAACCCAACTATCAGACCCCCCTTGTTCAACCTCAGCTTGATCAATTCAGAACTGAGACAGCATCCAAGATGCATTCCAGCGCCACACACCATCAGCCCACCCACCAAAATCCTGCACAGAGACAAGGTTATCTACACGGGCTGCGAACAGATAACGAAACAGCTGCAAGAACGTAGACATTCCCATCCATTTGACTTTCCAAAAATCAACCGAAGACCTATTGCCTAATCTTCTTGACACTTGATGGCCGAAAGTAACAGCTGGTATATAAATATGATTTAAGAATAATAAATCTCGCCACCAAATAGACCCGACGGCTAGGGGTGGGAATAGGGTGGGCTGAGCTAGGCTTTGCTTAGCCTGGGCCTAGTCTGTGTTGAAAGTGTTAGACCTGAGCCTGGCCTGTGGCCTATCATAGGCCCAATTTTTAGGCCTGGTCTGGCCTTTGCAAAAGCCTGACAAGGCCTCTGTTTAGAAGCCTATTTCATAATTTTTTTTACAAAAACCTACAATCTTTAAGTAATGTATGTTTTTTGTAAATAACAAAGAAGCTAATAGATTAATAAAATTTTGTTCTATTTTATATGACATCCTATTTAAATTCTATTTTATAATAATAACTTTAAATATGTCAAAAATGGATGCAATAGTTAAATTAACATGAAATATTAGCAAATTTATGATTTAAAATGAAATACAAAATTTAATACAATAATAATAATATTATTTATTTTTACTTAAATAAACCGGCCTGATAGGCCTAAAAGGCTTTTTCAATGGCCTGTGGCCTGACCTTTTTAGCTAAATAGGCTTTTAAAAAGCCTAAGTCTTATCTGTTTAAATAAAAAGCCTGACCTGGCCTGACGTAGGCTGAGCCGTAGTCCCCTGTCGGTTGGCCTGGCCTATTCCCACCCCTACCGACGACACCTCTATTTAAAGCGACCTCCGACCGTTGAATAAAGGCTGCATTGAAATCCTCGTACCGATGTAATAACAGTCCTCTCCATGGTGTGTTGACATCAACTAGCGCCCTCCACTTCCACTTACTTAAGAGAGCTACATTAAACAACTCTAAGTTTTTAATACCAAGCCCACCCTCACTCTTCAGTTGACAAATTTAAAAGATTGGTTGCCCCACAACGCACCCACCTCCCTTTCATCAATCAATTCCCTCTTGGTTTCCTAAAAAAAATAAAATCAAAAAGCTAGATTTAATAATAGCTGCTAGCCGGCGACGTTTACTACGGTCACCCCACCCTCGAATGTTTAAAGATAACAAATTCATGGAACCCCGTTGCTGTGCACCCTCTTACTACACGCCGCTTCATCTCTAGCCTCCCCTTCCTCAATCATATTAACATATTGTTCATCAGGTAGCTTACCTTCAACACCCAGTTTTTTCACAGCCTCCTAAACCTTTTGAGCAACTGATTTACCTTGTAGGACCCAAAACTTATTATTACAACAAGCAATGTCACCAGATGAAATAGACGCATCACATAAAACAGTCCCCGCAGAGAAGATTGATGAAGAATTAGGTTTGTCCTGAGACAAAGTAGGTTCTGCGCTTTCTAAGGCACCTTCAAGCGAAGCAGTCGAAACTGACTTACTTTTTTCAGCTTCCCCCTTTTGGATTACGCTTTGGGCCCACCCTCAAAAGTTTACGTTGTTTTCTAGCCTTGCTCGAAGTAGGAATAGGGGGCTATGAAGGCTTGATTAGAATGTGAAGGGCGTTCTGAATGAGGCTTCGTTGGGCTTAAAGATTGTTGGCCCAAAGACTCATTACCTTTAGTCATCATAACTGTAGGGTCCGAAGAATTCTCAGCATCTCCAAGAGCTTGATTGGGCGAAAACTTAGACTCCTCCACAAATGTTGGCGCCGTCCCTCTTGGCTGGGTCCCACCAATCATTGACCCATTATCACCATCAATATTAACATTTGAAAATTCCAATAAACGCTCCCCTTCAACATTCACCGTGCCATTAAATCCCACATTATCCGCACAATGAAAACCAGAATTAGTGCTAGCTTTTAACGACCCATTAATTGCATCTTCTTTAAAGATAGCGTCTTCGTTGATCTCGTCAGTGCTGGAGAAGTATGAGTCCAGAAATTCGTCGTCAGAGCTAGAAGAGCTATCATCACACACAACTTTAGGCTTAGCTTTAGTCCACACCAATGGACCACACCAATCTTCTACCACTTTGATGGTAAAAGACACCTTGTTAATGATCACTTGAAACACCTTGTTTACCGTTTCTATGGCTTGAGTACGAACCATGATCCGAGCCACATCCAACGATCTCTTCATAGCCGTATTATCATCAGAACAAATATAAGTTCCCACATTGGCTGAGAGTTTCGAGAAAAAATCTACATTCCATGCATGCATCGGAATCCCATAACATCTGAGCCATGTTGCCCTTTCCGAATCGACATCAGTTGAATTCCACAAGCGAATCCATTTACACCATTGATACAGCCACTCCCTAGCATCTTCAATAAAACCACTAAAATCCTCGTCATCCTTGCCCCCTTCCAGGAGCACTAGGTTGGAACCCATCGGTGTAGCTTTGATAGTAAACACCCCTTGCCTAACAAACTCATCATGAATACTATAGGACTTTCCTAGATTGATAACCTCCCCCACCATTGCTAGGGCAGCTGACCGACATCCTATATATCATAAGACCACGCACCCCGATCCTTGTTCTCCTCAACACCCTTGTGATTAGCGCTCCCCATGACATTTTTATTTTATATTTTATAATAATTACTTCTTTTTTAAACTATTTACATTGGACTTCAATTTTTCTTCTTTCTTTTTTATTTTGCGATTATGTCATCTACATTGATCTATACCTTATCAGTCTCAAGTGATCCGAGTTCGATAGTCGGTAGTGCGATCCTGCTGAAGTTGGGGTGCTGAGCCCAATTCGGGTGGTACCTGCAAATAGTGAGGATTTTTTTTGATTGATATTCTTTTTGATGGATATTTTGTATTATTATTTGATTCTATGAATGTTGAGATGTAGACTAATCCAATAGAATCATCTGCATTCAACTTCTCCGCTTTCTCCTGAATCTACATTATTTTTCGTAGGAATATTTTTGTCTTTTTCTTACCTGAAATCTCTCTCAATATTCTCTCTCTTAAGCATATTTGTGCTGATTTTAGGACCCTGCAGTTGATTGCAATGGAGGGGATCGTGGTCTAAATTAAATATGCACTTTCGAGATTTCACACATTTTTGTGAGACGTAATACACTGCACACATCGTCAAGAGAGTTCGACAAAAGTTAAATTCAATATGACCTCTACCAAATTTAGCAAATTGGTCCGCACTGAAATTATCTTCTCGAAAAGTGTGATTGGACGAAAGCATCCACTCAAAAGTCTTGAATGTTTAATCATCATATCTGACATGTACATTTTGCTACAATTATTCGAAAAAGTCTTAAAACATTACTATTAATCATATCTAACATGAGTTTTGTTTTATGCCCCACTAATTATTTTTATTTTTTATTTTTTACTTTTTTTAATAAATTTTGTAACTTACAATTTTCTTAAAAAAAAGAAAGAAAATTGCTACAATTATTCTTAGTTTATAAGATTTTTTTTTTTATAAGCAAATGTTAGTGGGGGTGGGGAATGTTAGTTTCCGGGGATTGAAACCTGGACCTCCTTCTTGCAATTTTGCAATTCCTTCATGTCCCTTAGTTTATAAGATATATTAAACACATTATTTTCGGTTTTTCGGTTATTGTTGAGTTTTGAAAGTTCTTATTTATTTGGCATTGATTACATTAAATGTGAACAAGGAAGAGAGAAATAGCAAAAATAGTTATACTACTAATAATACTACTTGTCATCATGTTCACAATGTGCAATGGCAAAAAAAAAAGGAGTATGATGTCTTTACAATGATAAATAACAACAATGACATAATTGTTATGAAAATAACCAAAACTAGAGGAGAACAAATATGAGATGAAGAAGAGAATGAGAGACTCTTTCCATTATGCTCTTCACATATGTATCTTTACACTAAAGTATGAGTCCTATTTATAGGACACAAATAGGCAAGTGAATAGTCACATACAATTAAAGGTCACTAACAATCATCACTAATGTGGAAGATATGGATGGACATCCACTTATTATTCATAACACTCCCCCTTGGATGTCCATTGAGGATATGTCTCATTAAAAACCTTACTAGAAAAAACCAGTAGGAAAAAATCTAGTGAAGGAAAAAGAGTACAATATCCTTTCAGTGGGAACTGCCTCATTAAAAACCTTTCCAGGAAAACCCATTGGGACAAAACCATGGCAAAGGAAAAAAGTGTGCAGTTTTTCTCCCTTGCTTGAAGCGTCTCAAAAGAATATGAATTCCAACATCTGGACTTTATCCTTGAGTGCATATAGAGCAATCTACTTCGCTCTGTCACTTGTAATATATCCTCTTTTAATGGATCTTTGAGGTCAGTATTATCTTCTGAACATCTTCCTTGAATTGTTGGCATTTGAGTATGAAATGAAGAAGCAAGAACCATATATTGTTTCAAAGATCATAAAGATATTTCATTGTTATCGCTTGTAGATAATAGCTGACTTTGAATTTGCTTCTTTTGGATCAGAAAAATACTTTGTATCTGCATAGTTAATTTCTGAAAAATACATAAAATGATTGCTTCAATAGAATAGTCAAACATAAAATATGCATCTTACCCTTTTTTCTTTTCATGCATTTTGGTTTGTGATGAACTATATTACTACCATATATCACATAATATTATCATATCATACAATGTAGCATTTTAGTGATATGCATGTTCATAGCACTAGATTATAGCCTTTGGGAGTGAGATATTTGTTATATTCTTGTCACACAACTCATGTACTTAATATAAATAATTTATCACGAGTCTATAAAAAAAACTAGTTATTTATAACTTGTTAAACAAAATTGTTCGGTCTTCAAATCAATACGAGACTTTATTTTTCAAAAGAACTTATATGAAGATATTTCTTTATATCTTGAATCCTCCTGGGATTTTCCCTGTAGAGATCAATCTTAGGTTCAACCTCAAAATTCATCAAATATAATTTGATGTCATTCATGTAGAACTCTTTCTTTTAGCAATCTATAATTTTTGAAATCTCGTCAGAAGTTTCAATATTAGCAAACTATAACAATTTCATTTCTTGATCTTTTCATAAAACTATATGGACAACTGATATCATTTTTGGACTATTGGTTCAAAACCTTTTGCTTGTAAAGCAAATTTAGTTCTGCTTCAATTTCATTTCTCAGTTTAGGCCAATTCTCACTTTATCTACAATCTTTAATAAACCACACTATCATTTATCACATTTAGCGCTATATTATATGTAAAATCATCGTCAACATTGACTTCGTGTCGGTTCCATCATTTTTCATTATTGACATAATTCATTGAGATCTCTTTAATTTCATAATTTGTCAGGTACCTGATCAGTTCTTTTGAAACTAAAATGTCAATTATGTCTTAAGACTCTTTTAGAGTTTCTATATCCTCGCTTGGACCATCTTACTTTTTAGCTCCTTTTCTTGCTCAATGATTTTTATCTTTGGAACCGATTGGTCTACTACACTTCAGGTGCAGTTTGAGACTCATTTGCAATATTTGATTGTCCAACAGGGACATCCATTTTATTGGAGCATTAGCAGCTGATATGTATGATTTGGTCACACCTTTGGATCAATGAATGCATAATTGGTAGATTATTTGCTAAGCTTTGAAAATGAATTATCTTTTGAACTTTTAGTTCACATTGTTTAGTTTGAGGATCAAGATAAGACAATGATAATTCATTCCAACTGATCTATTTTTCCAACTACTTATTCTCTCCCCTTAATATTGGGAACTTTAATTCATCAAAAGATAATCATCAAACTGAACTATAATCAAGTCTCCAGATGTTGGCTCAAGATATATTCCCAAAACTGTTTGAGGACCCATCATAGTGCATTGGGAGAAATCGGAATATACACTACACATCCAAAAATTCTAAGATGGGAAATATTAGTTCGTGGCCAAAAACTAAATATAAAGGGGAAGAGTTGTGGTAACTTGTTAGCTTGATGCCAATCAATGTTAGCTTGATGCCAAAATTGGAAGTTCTTATCTCATAAGTATTGGTCATATAATTAACTTTAGACGTCTAAAGAATGGTTCTTCAACACCATTTTATGAATGAACATATATATATATATATATATATATATATATATATATATGCGGTGTCCAATATCAATTCTAATCAACATACAATACTTATCAGATACTTTCAGGGTATTTTACATTAAGACCTCTTACTCAAATTAGTTGAGCAAATAATCTCACAAACTTCTGGTTGTGAAAAATCACAAATATCTAAATGGTTCACGTGATTAGTGTACTCGTTTACAAATATCACCTTATTTAAGTTCTAGAAATACGAGAGACTTATTCTCTCAAATTGTCTATTTCCTTTGGGAACTAGTGAACACAAAGATTAGTAGATTGAAGAAACTACCGACTCTTCAATACCAGTTCACATATAGATTTTAACCATTTTTCGCATCACAATATACTCGGGATGGTCCAACCGATCTTGCCAACAACAAAATTATTATGATATGTAAACTTCTGGTTTGTAACAATATATGCTTCAATTGCGCATATATAAGTGTAGTACGATTTAGAGGAAAATGTAAAAAACTTTTTACTACACTTATTTTATCCAAAGTATGTCTCGTTATAAAAAGATATTCAACATCTCCTTAATTTCGTGTTTTAATATGATATCCATTTGGACGGATATCCTTAAAATTTAATAAATTTTTATGAGGCTTGAAGGATTATAATATGGTACAATGTGCAAAAAAAATGGTTCTCTAGGTAATTAGCAATACACTAGCTCTTCCGGAGCCTTCAATTACATTTTGTGAACTTCTGGTTGCAAATTGATAACAAGTACACATGCTACCATATGACTTTTGGTCATAACTAGATAATGTAAGCAATTTCATATAAAATGCATTCAAAACAAATGCCAGATAACACTCATTATATTCTAACAAAAAATATTTTTGTCTTTCAAAAACATCAATATGAGATGTTATTGTTAATTTAGGATAATCTTGCTAAACGTAGACTAAATAGTAAAACTATGTCGACTACTAAACTTTAGATTTGATTTACTATAGCATAGTTTTAGCTCTGCTCATATTTATTTAAACAAAAATAATGTATTAAACTTTGATCTTAAAAATAACAAAATATAAAACTGCTAAGTACGTATATAACAAAGATTATCATCTATATACAAAAAAATTGGGGACACAAGTTTCTTCAATAAACAAATTGTAGAAACAATACATACTATTTTAACCTTGATTCAATTATTTGTTTGCAAAACTTAGAAATATTTCCTTTACTAGGTATGATTCATGTCATTACGTGTATGCTATAATATTACGGTAATATGTGAAATACAAGAAGATAGCAAAAAGTTAGGATGGAAAATAAGAACATTATGTCTCTAGTTTTATGTGACCTTTCTTATTCTCCCCTTTTTTAGCAGCATTTTTATTTGGAATTCTAAGTATAAGAAAGAAGAAAAGTTACATTTTTCATAAGATACTACACCATTATTTGGAATAACAAAGGTCACAATCACAAATGATTCAAATGTCACTTAAATAGGATAACGATAATTTACAACATCAATGGTCATCACCAAAACTTTTCTTGTACCGAAATTATAATGTGAATCATTCACTTTTGGGAATGAAATTCAATTTATTGAGTGGTTTGTGAGTATTCTTTTCAATCACCATATCACATAATCTTGATTCATAATATTTTTGAGAACATTTTCTCATTTTGCTACTTTATGAGAATATTTGAGACATAAATTATATGCCCTTTCTCTTAATTTCCTTTGCTTCAAAACATACTAAGATCAAATAGATCTCATAGATTACAATCATTGTGTAAAAGTCGAGTTCTTCGAGAACTCGATCACAAATCTTTCGTATATGTTGATCAAAGAAAAATATACGTTATAATCAATTGTTCTTAAAGAACTATACCACAAAATCTAAACATTGACGGAAAAAATTCATGATTAGAGCAATTCTGCAGGGATGCTTGAATATTAAGTTCTTCTATCTTTGAGTTCTTCAAGAACTATCACAAATCTTCAAAGACAATGATAAAGAAAATAATTCTTTGGGCAATCCTACAATGAACTGGATTACCAAATCATTATAGTTCTTCAGGAACTATACCACATTACTTCTTCAATGATTATAAAAAAAACCATACTATGACCAATCCTTCAAGGATGCTTAGAGATTAAAATTTTAAGCTCTTTAGGAACTGTATCATAAACCTTCATAAACAATCATACATAGAAACAGTTTTTTGTTCAATCCTTCAGTGATGCTTCAATAATGGATTTATTGTTCTTCAGGAACTATATCACAAACTTTCATCGACAATGATAAATAAATACAAAATGAGATAAAATATAAAAAGGGATAAAACATAAACAAGATTAAAATAAAAAGATCATGATTAAAAGATAGTGAGAAGGAGAAGAAGAAGAAGGATATGTGTTGATACGTATTACCTTAGGAAAAGATAGATCAAGAAGAAAACTTATCCTTGTAATAATAGATCGTCAATATGATTATGCCATCAATTATATGGTAGAGCTTCGTGTTGATAACGTGTTAAGAAAATAACCAAAACTAGAGGAGAACAAATATGAGATGAAGAAGAAAGAAGAAGAGCATGAGAGAGTCATTCCATTATGCTCTTCACATATGTATATTTACACTAAAGTATGAGTCCTATTTATAGGACACAAGTAGGCAAGTGAATAGTCACATACAATTAAAGGTCACTAACAATCATCACTAATGTGGAAGATATGGATGGACATCCGCTAATTATTCATAACACTCCCCCTTGGATGTCCATTGGGAGATGGTGGCAGGAAATTGTTGAGATTAATAATTTCATGAATAATATGGACCTTATTGATGTAATTGTATCTAGGAAGAAATTTTCTTGGTATTGCCTGACGGTGTGTCAATGAGTCGTTTAGACCGGTTCTTTTTATCAGAAGGGCTTATTTCGTTGCTGAATGTCTCGGGGCAATGGATTGGAGACCGAGACATATCAGATCATTGTCCAATTTGGCTTATTTGTAGTATCAAGGATTGGGGACCTAAACCATTTCGTTTTATTAATGGCTGACTGGAGCATTCTGAGTTCCGTCTATTTGTGAACTCTTATTGGGCTGAGTTTGCTATTAATGGTAATAAGGCTCATGTATTGAAGGAGAAGTTGAAGTTGCGCAAAGCCAAATTGAGAGGGTAGAACAAGGAGGTGTTTGGTGTGCTTGATCTGACTATTGAGAGCGTGGTCAAGGATCTTAATGAGCTAGATATCTTATTTGAGGAATCTTTTGATAATGAGGGGGTTTGGCAAAGGAAAGAAGTTAATGGGCTTTCTTTAATGAGTTCCATGTGAAGGCAACCCTCCCAAAGGCTTTTTCGGCTTCTTTTAATGCTTTAGTCCCAAGAAAGACAATCCCAGAAGATTGGGGGAATTTAGGCCTATATGATTGATTGGGAGCATGTACAAAATCTTGGCAAAGTTGTTAGCTAGCAGATTGAAGAAGGCACTCCCCAGTGTTATACCTAAATGTCAATTAGCTTTTTTGGGAGGTCGGAACATATTAGATGATGTATTGGTGGTGAATGAAATCGTTGACATGGCAAAGCGAGACAAGGAAGATTGTTTTCTTTTCAAGATAGATTTTGAAAAGGCCCATGACTTTATTTCTTCGAAGTACTTGGTCTTCATGATGGAGAGGTGGGTTTTTGTTCAGAGTGATTAGATGGATGAATGCTTGTGTTTTTTCTAGCTCTATGTCGGTGTTGGTCAACGGTAGTCCTACTAAGGATTTTCAAGTTAGAAGAGGCCTCAGGCAAGGCGACATTCGTTCGCCATTCCTTTTCTTGATTGTTGCTGAGGGTTTGTCGGCTATGATGGCTAAGGCAATGGATATAGGCTCTTTTGTTGATTATAAGGTTCATGATAATCTCCATTTTTCTACGTTGCAATTTGTCGATGATACAATTGTGTTGGGGAAAGCTAATTGTGGAAACCTTTGAAGCATAAAATTGATTCTTAGAAGCTTTGAGCTTGCATCAGGATTGAAGGTCAATTTTCACAAAAGCTAACTTATAGGGATTAATGTCTCAGAGGATTTCTTAAATTCAGCTTCTACTTTTCTTCATTGTCATACAAAATCTATTCCCTTCTAAGTTCTTGGGCATCCTGATAACTCTTATTTATAAGAGTTATTTATGCTTTCTTAGCTTAAATTATTGTGAGTTCTAAAGTAATATGGTGTTTAATTAGTTAAAATATGTGGTTTAGTGTAAAAGAAAATTTAATTCTGGTTTGGAGTCATTTGGCACTTTGGTGCCCCATTTTTGTGCTTTTATGTGTGTATTTCATTGTTGCAGATTTCAGGGCCTGCTAGCTGTCAGAAAGGACAGACACGTCCTGCTGCTGGTACCAGGCTGTAATGCCCAGAATATTCCCTTTTTGTGGGCACATTTTACTCCTAGGCACACATAAAGACAAATGGAGTCTCCAAAAAATATTTCTTGGATCACTAAACTCTAGTACTATTTAAGGAAGCTCATCTTCCTCATTTGGGATGCTGGTTCAGAAAGGAGGCAAGGTTTAGACATAGCTTTTCTCTTCATTTTCGTTTCAAGCTCCATTTTCACAGTAAAAAGTAGAAATTCTGATGTTGGGAGTGATGCTGCAGCAATACACGAGCTGACTTACTTGGAGAATTTCGTGGATTTGGGAGCTGATCTAAACCTCCATGCTACTGTTCTTTGAGCCAATCTTTAGTCTACCTCTTCTTAGTATATTTCTTCCTTGTATTTTCGGTATTATGGCTTTAGCATTTATGTTTGAGTTGTATTTCTTGTGTTGTTTTCTCATCATGAGCTAAATGCTCTTAGTTGGGATGCTTAGATCTATGTAATGAAGTCTTAGTGTGTTTAATGCTTGTATTTGATGTTTAGCATTTTATCCATTGTGTGAAACTATTTCCAAACTTATTTTAGAATTGATCACCTAAATATAAGTACCAATTATAGATTCAGACATGGTTTATATATTGATCTCAAAGGATAATATGAATTGTGGTTATTAAATGACACTTTGATAATCCTTGCTTAAAACCAAGACATAGGAGGGCAAATTTCATAGGGTGAATACTGTGGGTGCTTAAGCAGCCTAAGGTGGACTTATTTAGGGCTAGACGTAAGCTCTTGTAAGAAAACCTTAGTGTGAAGTATTTGAAAGAATATATCTATTGCGACAGCACCCAATGCTGCAGCATTAGATACAACATTAATACATTATGATGGCATTGCATAGTGAAAGGCATTCCAGCTTACTCTCTTTCTGAATTTCTACTAATCATTTATTTTACTTGCTGTTTGTTGATAAAATTGAGTTCTACAACTTGTTATTTTACTTTGCTTTTACTCCCTAGCTTGCTTGCTAATTAAATATAGAAAAGAACTCAACAATCCTCGTGAGAACGATCTTTGCTTACTCTTTATTACTTGTTGCGACTGTGTATACTTGCACATATTGTTTTCACACAACAAGTTTTTGGCGCCGTTGCCGGCGATTGTGATAGTTATTTTCTATTGTTTAGTTAGTAAGTTTACTTAGTTTAGATCCTTTTATTAGTTTGTTCTGTTTTTCAGCAATTTTTTTCTATTTCGTATTATGCTTTGTGGTTGTAATGTGCTCTCTTTGTTGTTTTTAGTGCCACTATTTATGTTTAGTGTTTTGTGAAAGAAAAAAAATCCACTTTATGCCATGGACCATTGGAGTTTTTGCTTTATGCAAGAGTTGAATGCTCAACAACAATGTTTCAATTTTGAATCCCATGGGAGTGAACATGAAAGGGGTTGTTATGAGACAAATCCATCTTCTCAAGCTCAAACCGAAAGATTACATGAGGACAACTCTAGTTTAAAAGAACTCTTAGCTCAATCCATTGAATCTATGAAGGTGGAGCGTGAAAACTTTGAAAGGGGCTGTTATGAGACAAATTTCATGCCCATGAGAGCCCAAAATATGGATTGTCAGATGGAAAACTTTGTGTGTTAGCAAGATCCAAGTTGTCAAATTCAAAACGAAGGATTCCATAAGACCATCTCCAACTTCCAAGAATTTGTAGCTCAATCACTTGAGGATATCAAAGTGGATAGTGACAACTTTCAAGTATCATGTAAGAATATAGAGGCTCACTTTAAGACAATTATGGAGCATATAAAAGAAGAGAGTTGTATTGATGAAGTGCTTGAGCTAAAAGGTATTGAATATGTGGTTGAGCAAAAGGAAGAAATGAGTGTAGAGTGTGAACTTGAATGTGGTCATTTGGAAGAAGTGGAAGAAAAACAAAAAAATTGTGTAGTTGTAGAACAAGAAAAATTCAAAAATAGTGACAAGGAAGAAAAGCCAAGGTTGAGATATGAAAAGATTTATGTGACAAGTGAGACTCAGCCCTTGGTAATTAAAGAAAAAAGTCCTCCGCAAAATGAGCTTCAATATTTTCAAGAGAGGGGGAATTCCTATCCCAAGTGCTTATTGATTGGGGCATGGAGACACATGCTTCCATATGCCAAATACATGGGATTTCTGACAAAAAGGAGAAAGCGGAAGGATGAAATTTTCTTCTTGTCCTATTATCCACCCTAACTTGGGTTTTGAAGGTCAAGTCTAGCTAAAGACTATAAATTAAGGGCTACTGGGAGGCAACCCAGATTTTTAGAACTAATTGTGTTTTGTGTGTTTTTGTTTTTACCTTTTCAGGTATGAATAAGTGGTCTTGTGGTATGTGCTGTCAATTATGCAGAATTTTGTTGCTGCAACACCATGTGTTGCAGCACCTGTTATTGAAGTGTTGAGAGCGTGGTCAAAAAGTCAAAATGGAGTTTCAAATGCAATTGTGGCATATTTGGCAGTCACCTTTGTTAATTGGCAGTGTGTTTTTTCTATCTCACCATTTAAACCTTGTTAGAAATCTTTTCCCCAATCACCACCCACCCAAAACCTTTTCACCGCACCTCCACCTAAACCATCCCTTCACCCAAAACACCTACTCCACCACAAAAGCCCACTTCTCCCAATTACAAACCTTCATTACTTACCCTTCATCCACAACCACCTCAAACCAAACAAATAATCCTTATTCCAAAACCATCTCCTCCACCCAAAACAATCCATTCCACAAGTCCCTATCAACCAAACAACCTCCCTCACCAAAGATAAATCTACCCAAAACTCAACCTTCCACAGAGAAAACACACAGACCATTGGAAACTAAAATGCAGAGTGTGGATGCTGTCAAAGGTAGTGCTACAGCATCAGTGTCAGAAGACTGAGCTGCAGCAGCATCCAATGCAGATGCTGAAGAGTGCACCAAGTTACAAGAGCCAATACCAGAAACAAACCAGGGGTCCCTTCTAGTTAACTCTTTCTCTTTTGTGTTTAGTTGTTTATGTGTTGTTAGTTGTATTTAATTGTTGTTTTCTACCTAGTTCTTTTATGTTTAGTTGTTTAAGTGTCTAATTTTTGTTTTAATTGTGTCTAAGGTCTCTCCCTATAGTATTTTGCATGAGCACACTGCTGAGTCTTAAGTTGGGGGAGGACCTTGTGTTATTTGTTTTTAAAAGGCATGTTTAGTTGTATCTTTTGTTCAAATCAGTAATAGATTATGCTTCTTTTTGGGCTAACTTAATGATGATTATGGTGAGTTTGAGTGAGGATAGTCTGGTTTGGATTGATGATTAGATTGCTATTGTTCTCACACTCATACTCTAGGTTTAGGTAGGAAATTAGTAAGCTAGAAACAATCTGATGCTGAAGTTAGATTTTGGTAAACCAAGATTGTGCCAAATTTCTACTAAAAACTTAAGGTAGCATATATAAAGAACGGAATTAGGTCAAGTGCACATAGTTTTAGGAGTCTGAACGTAAGGTACTGTGTTATAAAGTACCAAAAAAGTTGTAATAAGTGAAATATGCTGTATGTTGCCCATTATCCAATTATCAAAAGAAAAAAAAAGAAAAAGAAAGAGAAAAAGAAAGAAAACAAAAGTGATTACAAAAAGATATTCAAAGAATAAGGGCACTATAGCATAGTAGCAAGTAGAGTTTGTACAAAGAGTCAATGTTAGCTACAGTTGCTGCAACAGTAGTTGCTGCAGCACTGCTGAAGTCAAATTTGTAATAAGTGCACTGGCCTAGAGTTCTGAAATGCTACATCAAAGCCCTTTGTAATACTTACCCCCCAATCTGTGCTTAAATTGTTAGCCTACCCTACTTTTTTGAAAAATCTTTGGCATAATCAAAAGAAAGCCATGTTTTCCAAGGCTAGGAGAACTTTTGAAGCTTGCTAAGGACTAAACTGAGCCTAGTGATCACACACACACACACCTTGAGCAGTACGCAATTCTTTGAATCTTGATGAACTTAAGGTGTATATGAGTGATTGAGGATCTGGAAGTTTGTGCCCAATTTGAACATCTTTGAAAATCTGTTTTGAATCAATTTGTGCCACTAGATATTGCCTTGTTTGTGTTTGTTTGTCTTTGTCAAGCGTTATTGCTTGAGGACAAGCAACGATTTAAGTTTAGGGGAGTGATAACTTTTATTTATAAGAGTTATTTATGCTTTCTTAGCTTAAATTATTGTGAGTTCTAAAGTAATATGGTGTTTAATTAGTTAAAATATGTTGTTTAAGTGTAAAAGAAAATTTAATTCTGGTTTGGAGTCAATTGGCACTTTGGTGCCCCATTTTGTGCTTTTATGTGTGTATTTCATTGTTGCAGCATCAGGTGCCACAGCATTGCATTCCTGCGACAGATGAGAGAGAAAACGCTGTCACACAGATTTCAGGGCCTGTTAGCTGTCAGAAAGGACAGACACGTCCTGCTGCTGGTACCAGGCTGTCATGCACAGAATATTCCTTTTTTTGTGGGCACATTGTACTCCTAGGCACACATAAAGACAAATGGAGCCTCCAAAGGATATTTCTTGGATCTCTAAACCCTAGTACTATTTAAGGAAGCTCATCTTCCTCATTTGGGATGCTGGTTCAGAAAGGAGGCAAGGTTTAGACATAGCTTTTCTCTCCATTTTCGTTCCAAGCTCCATTTTCACAGTAAAAAGTAGAAATTCTGATGCTGGGAGTGATGCTGCAGCAATACACGAGCTGACTTACTTGGAGAATTTCGTGGATTTGGGAGCTGATCTGAACCTCCATGCTACTATTCTTGGATCCAATCTTCAGTCTACCTTTTCTTAGTATATTTCTTCCTTGTATTTTCGGTATTATGGCTTTAGCATTTATGTTTGAGTTGTATTTCTTGTGTTGTTTGCTCATCATGAGCTAAATGCTCTTAGTTGGGATGCTTAGATCTATGTAATGAAGTCTTAGTGTATTTAATACTTGTATTTGATGTTTAGCATTTTATCCTTTGTGTGATACTATTTCCAAACTTATTTTAGAATTGGTCACCTAAATATAAGTACCATTTATAGATTCAGACATGGTTTATAAATTGATCTCAAAGGATAATATGAATAGTGGTTTTTAAAGGACACTTTGATAATCCTTGCTTAAAACCTAGACATAGGAGGGCAAATTTCATAGGGTGAATACTGTGGGTGCTTAAGCAGCCTAAGGTGGACCTATTTAGGGCTTAAGAAAACCTTAGTGTGAAGTATTTGAAAGAATATATCTATTGCGACAGCACCCAATGCTGCAGCATTAGATACAACATTAATACATTATGATGGCATTGCATAGTGAAAGGCAGTCCAGCTTACTCTCTTTCTGAATTTCTACTAATCATTTATTTTACTTGCTGTTTGTTAATAAATTTGAGTTCTACAACTTGTTATTTTACTTTGCTTTTTACTCACTAGTTTGCTTGCTAATTAAGTATAGAAAAGAACTCAACAATCCTCGTGGGAACGATCTCTACTTACTCTTTATTACTTCTTGCGACTGTGTATACTTGCACATATTGTTTTCACACAACACATCCCCATGGGAGCAAACCCAAGACGTTCTCAACTTGGAAATCGATGATTGTTAAACTTCGGAAGAGATTATCTTTGTGGTAAGGGCGCTATCTCTCGATGAGTGGTCGGGTAACTCTTATTAAGTCTGTGTTAAATAGTATTCCTCTTTACTATTTATCGTTTTATAAGGCGCCAAAGACGGTGTTGAAGAGATTGATTAAGATACAACGAGACTTTCTATGGGGTATTAAAGATGTCTGGAGAGCGTATTGGGTGGCCTGGGAGAAGGTGTGTAAGTCTAATGAGGAAGGTGGCCTAGGTGTTAAAAATAATGAGTTGTTTAATATATCTCTTTTGGTGAAATGGAAGTGGCGTTTTTTGACGGATGATGAAGCTTTTGGAGGGGTATTTTTTCTTTTAGATATGGTGATTTTAGTTCTATTCTATTCAATGGTTTAACATCATTGGATAGAAGGAAAAATTCTTTGTGGTACCGTGATCTTTAGAACGTTGTTAATGATAGATTTTTGGAGGGGTGGTTTGAGGCGATTATCAGAAGGGCTTGGATGATGGTTGAGGCGTGGATGTTTGGCACCACCGTTGGATTGTGCAGCGCCCTTTGAAGCACGAGTTTGCTGATTTTTTTCAAGTTTCTCTAATCAGAACTTGCACTTATCGGAGTTGGGATCACGACAACAAAACAATTGGTGCTGGAACTTTAATGCTCTCTTGCGCAAATCAGCAACTTTGTTCCCAAGGCAATGCGTTGAAGGACGTGTTACGCGAAAAGAGATTAAATTAGGGTGTTGCTGACTTTTGAAGCTGGATTTCGGACCCTTCGAAAAAATTTTCTGTCCGATCTTGTTATAAAATTCTGGTTTCATCCGTTGCAACAACTTCAGCGCCTGATGATAGTGGTTTCTCTAATTATAAAGCTATTTGGAATACTGACATTCCATCGAAAGTCTTGATTTTTGGGTTGAGATTGATCAATAACTCTTTATCAGTGTGTGACTTGTTGTTGAAGTGCAATATCAATCATACGGAGGAGGGGTCTATGTGTGCTTTCTATAATACTTATAGGGAGGAGGCACAACACTTATTCTTGGAGTGCAACATCTCTCAAAGGGTTTGGAGTGAGGTACGTCGATGGTGGTGCCAAATATTCCTAAGCACTTCCTGTTGTTGGCGAATTTTGCATTGGCAAAAAGGCAGAGAAGGTAAAATACTTACTCTGGTTGACGACTTGTTGGTGCCTCTAGTTATCTCAGAATGATATTTGCTTTAGACAGAAATTTACCAAGATTTAATCGATTGTAGCTCATATAAAGTATTTATCTTGGTGTTGGTTTGTACTCGTGGTGGGTAGAAACTCTAGTTTGTCAGCGCTGCTATGGTGGAACAACACACTTAAAATCAACAACTTTTGAGTCCACCATTTGTGCTTTTGAGGATCCCTAATGCTCTAATAAATGAAACATAGCTTATCGGAAGCAAAAAAGAAGCATAGCCCTATTATTTTTTCTAAAAATGAATACGAAATAATGCTTTTTCGATCATATATGATGAAAAACGAAAAGATACTATTAATTCCACCATATTGCATTGTCAAAAAAAAAAAAATTCAGCATATCACAATCCACTGAAATAATGTATTTTCTATTAGAAAATAAAAAATAAAGTAATGTATTTACTTCTCCGTTTGCTGTCGAAATATTTATGGCTCTTTTTTCGATCGGTATTTATGGCTCTATTTTTTCATAATTAAAATGAGATTTAAAATTTAAAATGAAAGTAGAAGATGAGATCAAACAATTAACCCTAATGGAGAGGAGTTAGTTTCCCTCCAAATTCCTAAACTTCTTCTTTCGTAAAATAACCAGGAGTTTCCATTCTATTTACCACTCACCTTAATCTTTCCCTCTTCCACTAATTGGAGCGTAATTTAAGAAACAAAAAAGTGCTATCAAATCCAGCATATCACAATCCCTGAGAAAAGGAAGCGACGAAGGCAAACGCATGAAAACGAAGAGAATGAAGACACGAAGAGAGAAAGGCACGATCACAACAAGCGTGAAACGATGAGAATGAAGGTGAAGACATGCTGAATGATTTTCCAGATTCCATTCTCCTTCACATCCTTTCGTTTTTGACCGCGAAAGAAGCAGTTCAAACTTGCATATTATCAACTAGATGGAAGCATCTCTGGAAGCATCTTCCCACATTTACCTTGACTTCCGATGACTTTAAGAAGAATCTCAAGGGTTACACAAAATTCGTTTCTCGAATTTTATCTCTTCGCGATTCCTCCATTGCATTGGAAGCTCTCACTTTCCATCGACGAGGTAGTGTAGAACCTAACCTACTCAAAAGGATTGTAAAATATGCTCTTTCACATCACACTTTGAAAAATCTTAGTCTCGATGTGTGTCCAAAGAAATTATCAAATAACACGGTAGCAGTATTTCCGAATAATCTGGATTTACCAGCATTAACTACATTGAACTTACGTTTCTTAGCTTTTCGCGCTGACGAGAATGGTCGTGCCGACCCGTTTTCCGGGTTTAATAGGTTGAGTAGTTTGGTTATCAACTATTGTATGGTTCTAGATGGAAAAACTCTCTGCATATCAAATACCATGCTGATTGATTTGTTTCTATATCCAATTAGTAAGCTTGATGGAGACTTTCTGAACCCGAAAGTTGACCTATATGCTCCAAAACTCTGCACTTTTTCTTTTCATGGTACTCCTTTTCGGAATCTCATTGGGAGTAATCTTTCTTCACTTGAACATTTGAATACTGATTCGGGTTGGGGTGATGACAATTATTTGATGCTACTCAACTGGCTAACTGAGCTTGCTCATATCAAATCATTGACGGTATCTGTAAGGACCCTTCAAGTACCTTAAATTGTCATATTTTGAGCTTTTTTTTTTTCCTTTCATTTATTCTTAAGATGGTTACTTTTAATTTATCATTTGCTTTTAAATTGTATTAAGAAATGTGCCTTGCATTATACTAGTCCTAACTTGTCCTCATGTGCCATTTGCTTAGGCTCTCTTCTCAGGTCCTCATAAATTGAAGATTAAGTTACCCTCATTGTGTAACCTGAAGATACTCAAAGTAAAAATAAGACCGCTATGGTATGTTCCGGATAAAATCGTGGACTTGTTGCTTCAAAATGCGCCGTTAGCAAAGATTTGCTTCGAGAAAGCGTTGAGGTGAAATGTGCATTCAACTTTTTAGATATTGATTCTTTACTTTAGTTTAAGTCTACTTCCCTGCCTTTGGTTTCATTTCCTTTTGTTTCTCTGGTTATATGTTACTAGCGGAAGACAGGCACTCCCGTGCCTGTCTTTGGCTTCTAATTACTGTGCTAATGTAGATACTTGTATAGTTGTAGTTTATTGTGTGTTTTTGACCGCTTTAGCACATTCCAAATTGGCTTCGCTACGAAGGCTCAATAAGCACATCGCAGCAAATCTCTTTAGACATCCAACGGCCGAACTCGACTCGACAAGGTCGAAAGGTGCATGGTAGCGTGCTTGGAGACGTGAGGTGTGATCTTGACCTTTCGACCTCGCCCGTTAGATGATGATGGTGTGTCAAGATGACAATATGGAGTGAAGTACTTAATATATGTAGCCCAAACCAAAAATAAAGAATGAACTAAAAAATAAAGGAAGTGGTTTGGTAGTATGCAAGATTGCACATTTGCGATAATTGTGCTGTTTTTTCTCTGCTAAATGAATGGCAAAAAATTGTGAACTAAAAGCAATAAAAAACGACACATAATACAATGATGAGTTTGGAATGTAATAAAAAATTTTACATGGTTACATTAATAACAAAAAGACAGAGCCGGAAACTTTTTAAAATTCCAATACTTATTATTAGAGCTGTTTTTTTATGTTTAAAAATAGTGACATTTATTCTTTTATGAGAAGCCTCCTCCAACATGCTTACTTTTCATCTTGATTTTAACTTGAAACAAATCATTAGTGCATGAATATTGCTTAGGCCCGGATTTACTTTAGCATAGAAGGTTTTTTTTGTTGATGTAAACATAATAATGCTTCAATCGTAAGGCACCAGAAAAAAGCACAGCAGTAGTAGATAAAGATTGCTATAAACAAATCTATTAAAGCAAGTTAAAGATTTACTTTAACTTGCAGCTTTGACTTTTTTTGTTATACTAACTTGCAGTTTTTTTGACTCTACTAACTAACTTGCAGCTTTGTGAGTTTAGTATCCTTGCTGAATTATTTTTAGCAATCAATTTTTTTTATAAAAAAAACAACTAACAAGTCCAAACCCCCATTTTATAATAATTATGAGACATGGTTAACAATTGGGGAGGAGCTTCTAAAACACAACTCCTCAGCAATCACACCAAGTAATATGGCATACTTAGTAGGAGAGTTCTTCAAAATCTGTTTTGTTCTTTTATTCAAGTTAGACTCTCTCGTAAGGACTTGGGCATAATGGGGTGTCTAAGTCCCATATCAAGTAGTATGGCATGCTTAGTAGGAAAGTTCTCCATGTGTTAGGGTGCTTATCATTTGATATCAAAGCATGTGGTCTGTGTCTCAAAAAGGGCTAGCAACAGAGGGGCTCTGATCAAAAAGGTTAAGTGATGAGCCATAGAGTCCAGCGGCTAAGTCGCACAGTTCCCCTTGACAACCAGTTTTTAAGGGATGGTACTTGGGTTGGATGCTTACCACACTTCCACTAGACCAGACTTAAAAACACAACCAGTTTTTAAAAGTATCTCTTAATCAATTGAAGATGAAAAAGTGGGCTTCACAGAGGTATCTATTTGAATAGAAAGCTAATATGCTGAGTTAGCTAATGACAGAATCTATTTGTCTTAAACACTGATAATATGGGGCGAAAATGACTGCATCATCAGCAATAAGCTTTTAGTGGTTAGTTACACAATATATAATCTTTAGTTAATTCCCTTGTAATTATATACATAAACACAAACATTTTGCTTTACAGAATTTATATCTGATGTGAATTATTGTTACTAATTCAACTAAGATAGAGGATCGTTCCATAATCAAAGAAATAATGAAGACAATAAACAAGAAAAGGGAAGAAAACAAAAAAGATGGAACACTACAACAGATATTGAAAAAAAAGGCGCTAAAATGGGCAGCGTTTATGCTAGAAGAGCTGCTTTTGGCTAAAACACGGAGCAATGGGCAGCGCGTATGAAGCAAGCGCTGCTTTTCGGCAGGACGCATTGCGCAATAAGCAGCGCCTATGGAGCAAGTGCTACCTTTTGGGTTAGACACGCTGCGCAATAGGCAGCGCCTATGCAGCAAGCGCTACCTTTTGGGTTAGACGCGCTGCGCAATAGGCAGCACCTATGCAGCAAGCGCTACCTTTTGGGTAGACGGGTTCTCAATGGCCAGCAGTTATTAGTGAAGCGCTGCCTATTGGTGTGTTTTTTATTTTTTCATTTTTTTCCCTCTCAACACATACATTTTCGTTCTAGTCCTCTCCTCAACACACTAACACTCTCTCAAGCTCTCTTCCTCCTCCTCTTCCATTGGCCTCAAATGGACACACACTCCTCTCAAGCTCTCATCTTTGTCCTCTCAAGCTCTCATTTTCGTTCTCTCAAGCTCTCATTTTCGTGGCTCTCTCCCATTTTCGTTTTCCCAAAGGACATCTCTTCCACACTTCTCCATTTCTTCTCCATTTTCGTGTAAGGTGATTTCTTCCCCATTTTCGTTTCTCTTTCACAAAGTTTAGTATTACTACATGTTGCTCTAGTTATTTTAATGGCATTGGAACATTAGGTTAGATGATTTAAAGGTTATGGTTGATGATTGGTTCTTTAAAATGGTGTTTCTAAACTTTGGGCGAAATGTAGTTGTAGTGTTTGTTGAAATGTCCAAATGAAATGCTTGTTAATTTAATTTGATGTAGGCTTAGTGTTTGTTGAAATGCCCAAATGAAATGCTTGTTAATTTAATTTGATGTAGGCTTAGTGTTTGTTGAGATGTCCAATGCTTGTTAATTTAATGTTGCTTTCGGTTAAGGGATTTTATAAACTTGAATATTTAGGATTGCATGTTATTTTATTAATTTTAATGGCATTGGAACTTTATGTTAGATGATCAAAGTTGATGCTTATTGATTGGTTTATTGAAAGGGCGAAGTGTTTGTCTTATTTTGTTAATGTCACAAAAATTGATTGTATTTTTGTCTTCCATATTTGTATGATGGTTCTTTAATTAGTAATTTAATTAATGAATTGTTTATAGGAATTGAAAATACTTCCTTCGAGTTCGTGTTGGTTCATGAGTTCGAGCTCGAGTTCGTGTTTGTTCGCTTCATTTGCTAGTGCGTGGTTCGCATTCGTTGGAGTTCGTCGTTGCTTCCACTTGTTCAGGTACTTTTGTTGTTTTCTTGTATTTATTATATGAAGAATGACAATATAGAGGATTTTGTGTATGTTAGAAACGATCATAGTGATGGGATTACGATTCGTCAAAAAAAAATACTAAGACGCGAATTGCAAATACAATTATATCCAAGAAAAGGAAAAGGTAATTTAGACTTACATCATATGCTTTTTATCTATTTCCAAGTAGTTATTTTACATAGTTTTCATCTTCTTGTCTGTTTATTTATTTTGGATAGATAAATATAACAATAACAATGATTAAGTTTTATTGCAGGTTAGATGGCGGATCATAGTGATCATGACAGCGATCATCAGTGTGATGTTGAAAAGTATATCAGAAAGCAGGCTCCTCGTGGAATGACGGTCAAAAAAGATATCATCAATCGAGTAAATAAAGGAAAAGGAAAAGTACCAGTAAGTTACTAATTACTAATTACTAATTAACTTATTAATTCAACACTGTTTTAATTGTTTGTTAACTAATTTACTAATGACATAATGTAGGTGTTGTGGAATATTAAGGGCCAGCCAATTGGGGATAATCGCGCAGATTTGGTTACCTTCCTCGGTAGTAAGGTAAAACAAATGATACCAATTACAATCAGTACTTGGAGTGAGAAAAGTGCTGTTTTGAGGAAACACAAAGAGGAGTTTTGGTTAACAATACAGGTATATAATTTTACATCTCTCTAGTAATCTTATTTAATAAATTTGTAACCATATATATTTGGCAAAATTACAGCAGAGGACCTTTAAGTTATTTATTTGTAACAAGTTGGACCTTTAAGTTTTTTTTGTAACAAATAGGCCCTTTTAATGATTTCTCTAGCTTATATATTTTGATGTAATGCTACTTTATATATTGTGGTTACTCAATCTTATGTATTTTGATGCAACCAAGCATATTTTGGTGTATTTTGATGTAATCAACGATATTACGTTTTACAAAAAGGGCCAACAGTGTTAACGTCAGGTAACTTAAAGGGCCTATTTGTTACAAAAAAAACTTAAAGGTCCAACTTGTTACAAATAAATAACTTAAAGGTCCCCTGATGTAATTTTGCCTATATATTTATATCATTTTCATTGAATATGTGTATGCAGAAATATTTTGATGTGGATGAGTCCCGAAAAGACTGGTGTATGAAGGAAGCTGGAAAGCTACATCGGAATTTCAGGGGTAGTCTAAAAAAAATGGTTGTTTGATAATAGTGGAAACCTCATATGGAAGCCTCCAACGCCATATAGTGGATTTATTACAGAGGAGGATTGGGTTACATTTGTTAGGAGACGCACCGAAGATAAAGATTTCATGGTTAGTACTATAATCTATTAAGTTATAACTTAAAATATAGTTGACAATTATATATTATACATTAATGTATACTTATGTCTCTAAATAGAAACTATGCCAAGCGAATTGAGAGAGAGCTTCTGGTTGTGAGTACCCTTATAGAGGCGGTGCTAGTGGATATCAAGTTTTTGAAGAGAGATTGGTAAGACACAATAAGCTTGATTTCTCTTTCTTTAATAAATCTTTGGCAAAATTACACTAGAGGACCTTTAAGTTATTTATTTGTAACAAGTTGGACCTTTAAGTTTTTTTTGTAACAAATAGGCCCTTTTAGTGATTTCTCTAGCTTATATATTTTGATGTAATGCTACTTTATATATTGTGACTACTTTAGCTTATGTATTTTGATGCAAACAAACATATTTTGGTGTATTTTGATGTAATGAACGATATTACATTTTACTAAAAGGGCCAACGGTGTCAACGTCGGGTAACTTAAAGGGCCTATTTGTTACAAAAGAAACTTAAAGGGCCAACTTGTTACAAATAAATAAGTTAAAGGTCCCCTGGTGTAATTTTGCCTAAATCTTTTGATTTATAATTTCTTAACATTTGGTAAATTTAAATATAGTTGGAGGAGAGTGGGAAAGATCCTACTAAAGAAAGCATTGAGCGACATTTTTTGTAGGTAGCAGCCAGACAAAAGGATGGAGAGGTTGTGGATCCCAAAACTAAGGAGGTGACCGACAGAATTGTAAGTATTTCCAAAATTCGAATATTGTTTTGAAACTTTTATGATATTTAAAATGTATAATAATTTTATTTATTATACTTTTGTTTGTGAATCAGGAAACCATATCAGAGTCTGTGTCACAGGGAGAGATCACTGATTGCTCTGAAAAGGAAATCCTTACTCGTGCCTTGGAAAAGGAAGAATACACAGGTCGTACAACGGGTTGTGGATTTGGCGTTAATCCATCCAACTACCTTGGATCAAAGAAGAGAACTTATGAGGAGCATCATGATTGTAAACAAAGTAGAGAGTTGCGGGTATTGTATGAAGGTCTAAGGTCTGAACTTAGTCAAATCAAATTGCACTATGGGTTGGTTTCGCCTGCAGTACCATCCCCTGCCACAGATAGCGCACGAGATAGCTGCACCATTCTGTCAACTAAAGTATTAATTTTTTTTTGAGGATAAATAAGAAATTAATTATTAAACTCTCTTTCTTCTACGCAATGTATTTATTAATTTTTGTTTATAATTGATTTAGGACAACAATGAGTGTGAGTGTGAATTGTATATCTCAAACTCACACCAAATGGTTGCAATAGGCTTCACATGTGACCAATTGGGAACTTTGATGCACAATTTACCCATACCTCCAAATCATGTTAGAGTCAGAGTTGATTGTGCAATTGTGGGGATGCACCATTGCCTGCTCCAATACCCAGTATAGATTTACTAACTGTGCAAGATGCACTTGGTACATTTGTGGCATGGCCAGGGCACCTTATTGTTGTAAGTGACAATATATTTGTAACTAACTAATTATTTTATTTTGTCATTTATTGTGTGCTAGCTAACGATATATTTGATTTATATATAGGTACGCGAAAATGCAAAATCTAGGGGCAAAAGTGTTAGCAAGGCAATATCTACAAGCAAGAAAGTGTCTCGGTCCGACCGTTCAATACAAGTTTCTCAGCCTGCCCCACAAAAAGTGACTCGGTCCTCTCCTCCTCCAACAGTGACTCCGCCCGGTCCTCCCTTGCTCCAAAAGTGACTCAGCCCGCCCCTCCAAAAGTGACTCAGCCAGCCCCTCCTCCAATAGTGTGTCAGCCCTCCGCCTCTTCCATTGATGATTCTAGGATTATTTTGTATACCGAAATGCATGCGCAATTCAAGATGAATGATGAAACCCCGCTTGTATTGGAGATGGATGACAACATTTTTGGAAATCCCGATCAACTATTGATAATCCCAAAATAGGATATTAATGATTTATGTTAGATGAATTGGGCAACCAGTGTTTGTATTAGAGCATATATCAGGTACGTATGTAATTTATTATTTAACATCATTGAGTTTATTTTATTATATCGTTAATTTAATTTGTATATATATATATATATATATATATATATACCTCTAATTGTAGGTGCTTGTATCATAACATTTTGGTCCCTTCGGAGCGGACACAGAGATATGTGTTCTTGTGTCCGGATAGTACACACCTCCGTAATGTCAGGGAGGATCTGTCTAATTATAACGACCTTGTGAAACAAAACAAGACAGATGTTACAAATTATATCACTCGACATTTATCGGATGCTCAACATAGAGGCGTCGATACCATGTTTTTGGCACCGTGTCTCGTAGGGTGAGAGATTTAATCTATTCTTATATAACATGCATTTTTTAAATACTAGTCAATTACATATTCAAAGTTTTATTTTGTAGGGATCATTGGATTTTGCTTGTAATAAATCCTAAGACAGATACGGTGTACTACATTTATTCTGTGCATGGTCATTTCAACACCCACCCAGACTTGGTTGTCATATTTAATAGGTGTATGTATTTCGATCACTCTGCATATTTCTTTGTTTTAGTTGTTAACTATATGTATTTTTAATAATATAGTTATATCCAATTGTGTTCAGTTGTTTGAAGGAATATTGGGGATTGGAACAATCACAGACAAAATGGGTACCAATAGTGGTAAGTTTGTAATCAATCTTCTCATATATTTATTTACATTATTGTTGTCAAAAAAATGTATTAAATTAAATTTAACAATTAACTAATCTTTTGTTTTGTAGTGTCCGAAACAACCAAATAACAATGATTGTGGGTATTACGTAATGAGATTTATGAAGGAAATTATTACCCACAATCAAATGGTTATCCCCAGACAGGTATCTTTACAGAACTCTTTTATTTTGATTTAACCATATATTTCAATTCTAATTTTATTTAATTATATAATTTCGATATTTTCCCGATTGTCGGTGGAAGACATACTCTACTGCACAACTTGATGAGCTTAGAGGAGAGTGGTGTCATTATGTCTCGCACTTCTTTTGATTTTAGATAGATTGTAATGTTGTAAATTGTTAGAGTTTTATTTGGATACATGCATATGAATTGGTTCATGCATATGTAAGTTGCTAACTTGTTTTAATTTAGATACATATTGTAAGTAGCTTGCTAGTTTTGGATACATGCATATGAATTGGTTCATGCATATGTAAGTTGCTAACTTGTTTTAATTTAGATATATATTGTAAGTATCTTGCTAGTTTTGGATACATATTGTTAGAGAGTTTGATTTGGATACATATTAATTTGTTAATATTGTAAGTTGCTAAGTTTTGGATACATATAATAACTTGTTAGCTAGTTTGTTTTGGTTTGTGATCATATTGGTGCATTGAGATATATAACTAGTTTATATATATATATATATATATATATATATATGTTGTTAGTATATAATGGATTGGATTGGTATTAATTGGCTGTATATGACCAGGAAATTATCAAATGTAAAAAGGAAAATACAAAAAAACAAGAAAAAAAGGAAAAAAAAAATTAAACAATGGGCAGCGCTAGGTGTGAGAAGCGCTGCCCATTCACCTAGTGCGTATAGCAATGGGCAGCGTTTGGTAAAGGGAAGCGCTGCCCATTGCTAAACGTGCTAGGTGAATGAGCAGCGCTTGGTGGGAGAAGCGCTGCTCATTCACCAGCAATGGGCAGCGCTTTCCTTTACCAAGCGCTGCCCATTGCTATACGCGCTAGGTGAATGGGCAGCGCTTCTCACACCAAGCACTATGGTAAGTTTCGGGCATAATCTCTAAAAGTGCTTTTGCCATTGCAGGTGCTTGATCCGTAAAAACTGTTTGAGGCATTTTTTGCTTGTGTGCCTCTAGAAATTTCTCAAAGAGCCACTTGTATGACTCAACAGATTCATCATATAACAATGCAGCCCCGAAGATGACTGCTCTTCAATGGTGGTTAAATCCCGAAAAAACTGGTCTGTGGGAATTATTTGTGCAATATGTTGAATCAAGAGAAACCACATCGACGAAGTACCCGTAATCAATGAGCATCCCTGCATCAGCCCAAAACACATTGGTGATTTGATCTTCAACATCTACTTGATAAGCATGGTAGGAAGTTGGATTTTCGACCAACTTTCTCTGAAAGTATTGCAATAAATAACCCGTTTCCCCTTGTACCAAACTTCTTTGCCTTGTTTTTCTGAGATGATTTTTCTGATCAAGGCGAAGATATCCCAAGTTGGTTCTTCCCCCCACTTCTTTACTCATCAAATCAAATGACTTCCTTTGTTGTAGGCCAGCATCATCCGCTAGATCAATTTGTTGACATTGAAATTCTGAAACTTTTCGTTGAGACGACAACATATGAACCATTTCTTTTAATTGTAAAATATGGTTATGTTCCTCCACAAAATCATGCACCACCAATTTTCCATTCACATTCTTAAGCCCAACATTGCATTACAGTTTGTTCGAGTCTCCTGCCTTGGATTCACTGTCTTATAATCCTGCTTGTCTGGCTTTCGCACCCCTTCTTTGTTGCAAACAAACCTACAAGAAGAAGTTGAACCATCTTTCTTTTGTGTGTTTATCTTCACTCCAAAACCAACTCTTCCACCATAATTAACCCAGAACTTCCAAGCATCCTCAATATTTTCAAAAACCATATCTTTCTTTGGCTTCCAATCTTCTTGCATCTTGATCAAGCAAGGGTCCTGCATTTTAAAAATAATTTTTTTATTAAATATATTATTTATAAAAGGAGAGAAACCAAGAAAAGAAAATAAATAAGTGAAGTCTATGGCGAAAGATGATGAATACTAACATGAGAATAGAACAATAAAAGGAGACAAAAATTGAAGTAAATTCGGGCGAACGAAGAGTTTTAAAATGGTGAGTTAAAGGATGAGAGAATTTTAATTCTCAAAAGCACTTGAGTAAAATGCTGAACTACTTGAAGCTGGAAGTTACGTAAAAGAAAATGTGGTGCGAAACTTGGTCAAAGTGGGAAGCATGCACAATTAAAGTGGCGCCAATATGCTTAGACAGTTGCACTGTTTTTTAATTTTATTTCCATGTAAATCTTAACCATTAATTAAAGCTGCAAGTTAGTTAGTAGAGTCAAAAAAAACTGCAAGTTAGTATAACAAAAAAAGTCAAAGCTGCAAGTTAGTATAATCTTGGCAGGGTTATTTTATTCTAACAATGAGGGTCTCCATTTCTGCAAGAATATTCTCCCCCAAACTCTCTTCTCTCTTCTATCATCTCTTATCTATCTTCTCTCCTCCTCCATTGAATTGATGTCTTCTAGCAAGAATATTCCTTTGTGCGTTTCCATCCTCTCCGTTTAGGAAGACTTCCTTTGTCTCTCTTCCGTGTTCTCTCAACATTTGTTGCCAGTAACATGTTTTATGCGGTTAATTTATTTTCTCTGACTGATACATTTACCCAATTATCCATGTCAACAAACAGAGAGACCATTAGAAGATTTTGCCTTAATTACACATTTTTTTTGCAACACTGACGTTTTAACTTTAATTTTATTCCAAACAGTCCTTAAACTTCAATTATTGTTGTTGGTGCTTCTATTAATTTTTGTAATTCACAATGAGTAAAGGACTTAGATCAAGACTCATGTTGTGGTGATGCCTTTGGCTAAGATCAAGTACTTAGATGGTAATAATGTCTGTCCCTGTTGTCATTTTTTCTGCAGTTTGCATTGCAAAATTACCTATCACTGAGTCTTAGGTATTTGATTTTTATGATTCTGGTGGATTTGTTTTTGCAAGGCTTTAAAGGGAAGTCAAAATTACCTATCAAGAATAGTTTATAACAACATTTGATAGCATATATGGAAATACTTTGCTGCTTAGAGATGCTGATTAAGTAAACCGTCTAGGCGAATTTTAATCAAAGTAGTACAACTTCCTTGAGTCTGTATTTTTGTGCTGAAAGAACTATTTCTGCTTCAATGATTTTCTTGATGGCATTTTGAATAGGGTCTTGGGTTTGGTGTGGTCTTAGGGAAAATTTCAATAGAACTACCTGAAATAAATTTGCATGTGTTCGTTAGATGTTAAGTAATTGGTGATAAGAGGTTATTTTTGGAGCAACATTTTTCATGGTGGCATTTTGAATAGGGTCTTGTGTTTGGTGTGGTCTGAGGGAAAAATTTCTTTGAACAGTCTGAAATAAATTTCCATGAGTATTTTTTTTTTTTTTTTTGCATTTCATTAGATGTTAAGTAATTGGTGATAACAGAAGTTTATATGATTATTTATAATTGTTTCCGATGTCCAGTTAAGCCTATTGAGGTGGTTGATCTTTCCCTTAACAATTGCATCATAGCATGTGCTGTATGTATGTCTAAGTCACTATAATTCTATTGGGCATGTATACTCCAAAATAAATCAAAAATTAGCTACTGTTAAAAACTGTGTATACCTTAGCCAATCAGAGATATATAGGACAAATATGTGGTTATCTTAAACTCTCTAAATATTAAATAATTGATATGTGTAAAGACATTCCTTAAAGATAAGTTCTTTTGTAACCGTACCTATGCAATCTTAGCTATGGATTGTAGTGCATGTCTTAAACTCTCAAATCTTTACATATATGAGAAAACAAATCTTTGGAGTTGTAACACCCTGATATCTAACATGTAGAAATATTAAATTTCACGATTTAGCATACATCATAGTTACATTTCCTGTTTAGATATTGAACACAACTAAAATTTTTGATAATAAATATCAAACAGTCTGAACTTTTCCATAACTCAACCAAAATCATAATGGTTTATTAACTTTCAATCTCCTCATAACCTTGTGTTCAGTTTAAGCGTGTAGATGAAGATGTGTCATTTTTTGCTCCTCACTTTTAATTTTCGGTGCTAGATCTTGTAATTTTTAAATTTCTGTAATTTTAATGAATAGGGCTACTGGTAAAGGTTATTGGAAAGCCCCTGGGAATGGTTTCATTTTGAAATGATGATTTTTTCTTAAATGATTTCATTTCTTGATTTTTTTTGAAATGTACATACAAATCTCTCATCTCCTACTTCCTCTCAAAATGTTATCACCTCACTCATATCCTCTTCTTTTTGCTCCTCCCTCTAAGAATGTCGTTTCATCTCTCTCTTTTTGCTCCAGATTTCCTCATCAAAATTTTAGAGGATACGTCGTATCCACATGTAATTAAGCCTTAGAAAATTTGGTTCGTAATGTTTTCTTCTTTTCAAGATAATTTGTAAATAAGCATTCCAATGTATAAATCTATAATCAATGTTTTTAAGATAATAAATCTATAGTCAATTTAAAAATAAATAGCTGACATAAATATGAATTTTTTTTTACCAAAGACATAAATATGAATTTAATCATTAGAAATATGTTATATTTGGATTTGGTCACCTAAAAAAGTTTTGTAAACCTTTTGTTCCCTCGTGTTTAAAAAATTATGAACTATATAAAACAAGTCTACCAAATGAGCATTTTCATTTTCTCATCTTTAAAACAATTTTAAGAAATATGATTGCCAAACAGGTTATTCTTAATATTGTAAAAAAAAAAATACTAATATGTACCGGGGGAGAGCAATATGCACCCCAACACGAACTATACAATATAGGCAAAAAAGACTCCTTTGAAGCTAGAGACTCAGTCCAGCTGTTTCCTCAAGCAATAAACGCTCCTTTAGGGATTCTAGCTTCTCCTCATTCTTGGCTCGAATTTGTGATGAAACCTTCTCTTCATAACCTATAACCTGGAGCATTCACAATCTTCTCTAATCTTTCTATTTGCCTGCACAATAAAAACTCCAGTCTTTAAGCATCTCAAGTTGTGTTGAAAGCACACAAAAATTTTAAGCATAAAATGAGTCAAGTTTATTAAAATGTTTTACAACAAGTACATAAATGCAAGATTAAAATTAACATACTTCAACTCATCTATCTTCTTCGCCTTTGCTAGCTCGGCTTCCACAGAACTAATTCCCTGAAGCTCTAGATAAACAGAAAGGCTTTCATTTACGACGGCATCAGCATATCCAGATGGAACAGCTTCATTTTCGGTGATTACCTGTGAATCAGATAATTAGCAAATTCGCATTAAAGGTGAAAAAAATTTAAATCAAGTGAGATGATAACACAATACAGCAACTTGTACGACTTACCGTCAAAGAGGATAGATTAGCTAGTGATGCAATCTCCAGGTGATTTCTGTTAATAATCTCTGCAACCACCGGTGTTCGATAGAGAACAAAAGCTGGACGCCTATCAATGTGCATCATTTTTGGAATCAGAGTAGAGAAACTAATACTCAACATAAACAACTACGACGAAGTACTATGTATGTAGAGGTCATTGCCTCCCTAAATGTTTTGTTGCACTTGATCGACAGAAGCTGAAACACGAAAGCAAATATTGCTTTTACATACCTGTCACGTCTCTCTTTTGCCAGTGACCTGAGAGATTTTACAGTAGATTCCAAAAGGACCATCTCATTTTCTACCACTTCATTATTCCAGCTCTGAGAAAAAAATAATAAAATAAAATAAAAAACACAACCAAACAAATAATTTTATATTATTTAATAGCAAATGCATGCTAAAACCAATTTTCTATAAGCAAACATTGCTCAGTCATGCTTGACACTCTCAACAGACAAAGAGAGGGGGGCAATACCGCAATTCTATTACATCCATGGTCATGAAGAAGATCAATCAATGAAGAGAAAATTAAAGTGAATGTACACAAAAGGCTATCTGAAAATAGACTATGATTTAATTTATAATATTAAGGGCAAACATTAAAACACACCAACCTCTATTGTTGATGGATAACCACATATCATGATAGATTCTGCTCTCTTACATTCCCTGGGTGAAGGAAGGCGTTGCCACAATTCTTCCGTGACAAAAGGCATAAAAGGATGAAGCAGTCGCAGGCCATTGTCTAGACAAAACCATAAAGTATCTTGTGCAAAGCGTCTTTCGGAAGCAAACTTCGGATCATTACCAGAAAAGTAAGGCTTAATCACTTCAATAAACACATCACACAATTGATACTGCCACCAAGAATACACAGCAGTGGTAGCCTGAGAGAACTCATATGATTCAAGAGACTTGATTGTTTTAGATATTGAATTATTCAACACAGAAAGTATCCACTGGCAGCTAAATGGGAGAACATCTGAAGCCAAATTTGCAGGAGGAATATAATCATCTCCGAGCTTGCTCATCGCAAATTGTATTGCATTCCATAATTTGTTACACCATTGGCGATACCCAACCACCCTTTGAATATCTAGGTTGATTTTGTCAGACTGAAATTAATGAATTGAAAACAGCAGTAACGTTAATTAAATTAGTGGAAAAAATACCATGCAAACATTTGTAAGAGATTAATACCTGAGCTGTGTATGAGACCAGCGCAAAACGGAGAGCATCAGCACCACATTGATCAATACCATTTGGAAAGTCCTTCTTCTGACCCTCTATGGCAACAGCTAGTTCTTTGGAGTCAACGAGATAGCTATCCCCAAGTGATCGGCACAAGATAGTAACCTCACCTTGCTAAAAGGCAAGTCCCCGCCCAACTTCATTCCTAACATTACCATACGAGCAACCCAGAAAAAGAGGATATCATGGCCAGTTTCCAAGACAGAAGTTGGATAGAATGTTTTCAGGTCTTCTGTGTCATCAGGCCATCCCAGAACAGTTAATGGGAACAGTCCAGAAGAAAACCATGTATCGAGAACGTCAGGATCCCGGCTTAAACGAAACTTCTTTCCTATAAACCTTTTGCTAGCCTCATCTTGGGCCTCCTCGTCATTTCTTGCCACTACCCAATGATCATCCTCTAAAGTGGCGTACCATGCAGGTATTTGGTGACCCCACCATAGTTGCCGTGAAATGCACCAATCACGTATGTTTTCCAGCCATCTGTAAAACTTGCACCTTGATTAATACATGATTAAATTATACAATAATAGGCACGTGAGAAGATAACTAGATTTGAGAGCATGCCAAGTTCCCAAACCACAATATTTTTTTGTCATAAATATAAAACTAACACCACTAAAAATTCATTTACAATTTACAATGATAGCAACCTTCTGTGTTACTGTTTAGCCTGTACTTGGTTGAATATAAAAAAACAGAGATGTTGAAATCGTGAAATAGGTAGAGAAGGAAAAGAGAAAACAAACTTTGAATATTAAAAAGTAATATTGATATACGATGTGTAACAGACTAACAATGTTACAAAATACAATCAGCTCTATCTATGCTAATAATAGACTCCAAAGTATTTAAGGAAACAAAACACAAAATATAATAAAACATAAACCACAACTAAGAGATCATCTAAGATAGTCCAAAAATTTTATGATACATTATTGATATTACAAGACATTTTCTATATCTTTTGACACAAGGAAAGAAGTGATAAATAATTGAATTGACTGTATTTATCAATACTTTTACGGCCTTAGTTTCAATCTTCAGCTGATCAGCTCTACAGGGTATAGTCAAACTCAATCTTAAAACATTTCTTCCTAAAAGTTACAAAATAATGATGCTATAGATTTACAGTATGTAGAGATGCTAAAATATAACTAAGGGGTGGAAGCCCATGCATTAAGGTTGAAATCCTAGACCACATTTCAGAGTGCTCTGAAAATAAGTTTTGCAACTGTTCATCATGAGAAATGAGAAATTACAAAAGGAAAACAAAGAATAAATAAGCACCTCTTCCATTCAGCCAAATATTGTTTTGGAATAATCTCAAGCGTTCTGTTTTCCTCATCTGTGGCAGCATCAAGAGCTTGCTTTGCCATATCACTGCATTTGACATACCACTGTGGCTTTTTCATGGGCTCTATAACATCATTACTTCTTGAACATACTCCAAGGCGCATCTCATTGTTTTCAGAACCTCTATAAAGCTCCTACATGAAAGAAAGCAAATGAAATGTGAGATACCCAGAATTATGTGATTCATTACAAAGATGACTTCTCAAGATAGAGATCAATTGTAAAATGATGGCTAGTACCTCTAGCAGAAACATATGAGGAAGTAATAATTGATAACTAGGGTGCCAAAAGAAGAACATCAGATGTAGTCATGCAGCATTTTAAAGGTAATGATAACTTAAATAATAACCCCCCTTATGTCACCAGAAAAAGCAATCATTATTCAGATGTCACAAACGTACTTTCCAACAAAAGTTTTGCCACCTAACATGTTGGCTTCCTGATAGAGTAGGAATATTAGTTATGCTTATCATTGTAAAACTGTTACAATGAGTTAAAAAACTGTTACTGTTAGTTAAGAGTTAGTTCTAAGATTCTGTTGATAAGTCTGTTAGTTTGTTAGTATGCAAAACAAGTCTGATCAGTATAAATATGATCAGCATCTGTACATTCTGAATCAATCAATGAAAAATAATACAGTTGCATATTCTTTTCTTAAATTTCATCATGGTATCTAGAGCTTCTTAAAACCACCCCTATGGTTCTCTTGATCCTTTCTTCTTTCTTTCATGGCTACGCCGCCGCCTACTCCACCGCTACTAGCGGCCAACGCCACCGCAAACACTCCATTAGCTAGCTTCAACTACAAAATTTCTGTAAAACTTGATGAGCACAATTATCTAGTGTGGCTCCAGCAGATAGAACCCGTTCTTTGCGCACATCGCTTGCACCGATTCTGCGTTTCTCCAGACATTCCTCCGCAATACCTCACTGATGCAGATCGTCTAGCCAATACAGAGAATCCGGCTTATTCGGCTTGGGAACTCCAGGACCAGTTGCTTCTGGCCTGGTTACAAGCTTCTTTATCTCCGGCGATATTGCCCTCTGTCATCGGATGTCGTCACACTTTTCAGTTGTGGGAGAACATCCACCAAACTTTCCAATCTAAAACGAAGGCTCAAGCAAGACAACTGCGCACTCAATTGCGCACGACAAAGAAAGGTACATCTTCAATTTCAGAATTCCTTGCGAAGATTAAACATATATCGGATTCGCTCATCTCCATTGGAGAACTGGTGTCCACGCAAGATCAATTGGACGTTATTCTTGAGGGACTTCCTCCAGAATTTGAATCCTTGGTGACGCTCATCAATTCCAAGATTGATTGATTGGTTTGGTTTGGATGAAATTTGCGCTCTTCTTCTCGCGCACGAACAGCGTTTGGACAAACAGCGTATTGTTGAGGAAGTTCCAACTCTCAATCTCACTCAGGCACAATCTAACCCTAATTCCGAGTCTCAACATCAAATTCCTCAGGCCAATTTCACTTCTAACGCATCTGGAGCGCAAATCCCCAATTCTGCTGGTGCGACAAACCCTAATTTTGCTGGAAATAGGGAAAACAGTCAATTTCGTGGCCGCGGTGGTCGTTATGGGCGCCGTGGTGGTCGCGGTGGTGGACGAAGCAATGTCACTTGCCAAGTTTGCCAACGTCCTGGACATGAGGCCTCCTACTGCTACCATAGGTTCAACGCTACGTTTGGTCCTTATCAGAACACCTATTCTAATGGTAATCCCTATCAGTACTTGCGTCCTACTGTTCCTAACAATTCTGTTTGGCAACAAGCTGCTGGTGCAGGTGTTCCTCAAGCAAATTTCACTGGGATTTATGGAGCTCCTCTTCTAAATAATGCCCTGGATACTGCTGCAACACAGCATGTCACCACTCAGCCAGCACCACCAGGAGCTGCTCTTCCTCCTACTCACTTGGAGAACATTTTCCTTGGCAATGGGCAAGGTTTGCCTGTCCAGTCTCTTAGCTCATTTTCTTTTCCTTCTCCTTCACATCCAAATAACACTTTGCATCTTAAAAATGTGTTACATGTGCCTTCACTTAACAAAAATCTGATTAGTGTTAGCAAGTTTGCTCTTGATAATAATGCATACATTCAGTTTCACCCTTTCCATTATGCTATGAAATCTCAGGATAATGACCAAGTTCTTTTGCAAGGGCGCCTGGATTCACAAGGCCTTTATCCTCTACAATCAAGCAGTTTGCTTTCCAATCAATTTCCTTCTGTCAACTACACTGTACCACACACTTCCACAGCTTACTTTAAGTGGCATCACAGACTAGGTCACCCCAGTATTGAGACGTTAAACAAAGTGTTAAAGCTGTGTAATCTTTCAACTTTTCATAAGAATGATGATTCATTTTGTATTGCTTGTTGCCTAGGTAAATCACATAAATTGCCTACCACTCATTCACAAACTGTATACACTGAGCCACTTGAGTTGGTCTTTTGTGATCTATGGGGCCCTGCTCCAATGTCTTCTTCTTTAGGCTATAAATACTACATTTCCTTTCTTGATGCATATAGCACATTTACTTGGATTTATTTCCTGCACAATAAATCAGAAACTCTTACTATTTTCAAACAATTCAAGGCATTGGCAGAACTGCAACTTAATAAGAAAATCAAGTCAATATAGTCTGATTGGGGGGGGGGGGGGGGGAGAGTTTCGCCCCTTTAAGGAATATCTCACCAATCTAGGGATCATTCATAGAATAATATGCCCACATACACACAATCAGAATGGGGTAGGGTTGTCAAAATGGATGGATTGGATGGATATGGATTTGGATTATAATGGATGGATTGGAGAAATCCATTAAAAAATTTATATCCATTAGGATTGTATCAAATAAATCCAATCCAATCCATCCATTGAGAAAAAAAATCCATCAAATTCATCCATTAACAACTTTTTTATGGATGGATATCCAATCCATCCACTAACACTTTTAAAACATTAAAAAATCTTTTAATAAAATAATATTTTTATGAATTTTTTTTTTAAAACTGGCAGCAATTTAAATAGTTTTTTATATTTATAAATATATAATATAAATATATATATATATTTAAATATATATTATATATAAATATATATTCTATATAATATAAATAATAGGTGGTGGTTGCAGCGGTGGCCGGCGGCGGAGCTCCGGCGACCGGCACGGCGGCCGACGGCGGAGCTCCGGTGGCTCACGGTTGTTCCGGGGGTGGCTCTCCGGCGACCCGCGGCGGCTCCGGCGGCAGCGCTCCGGCGGCCGATGGTGGTTGGCGGCGGCTCTCCGGCGGCGACAGTGGTGACTTCTATTTATTTTTAAAATATATATTTATATATTATATATATATATATATATATACTTAAATATACATATATATATATATATAAATATTTGTTTCTGATTTTTTTTTTTAAAAAATCTGGAAAAAAATATATTTTTAAAAAAAACTGAAAAGTATTTTTATAAATATATTTTTGGTAAAAAAATATTTATTATAATTATCCAATGGATTTTGATTTTGTATTTATTGACAATCCATTGGATTTGAAAAAATTAATGGATGGATCACAACCATCCATAAATCAAGTGGATGGATCCAATCCAATCAATTTATAATTTTTTTTTTGTAACGGATGGATTGGATGGATTTTGTTATGGATGGACCGGATATCCACCGGACAAATGGATCATTTTGACACCTCTAGAATGGGGTAGTTGAAAGGAAGCATAGGCATATAGTTGACATGGCCTTTCCCTGCTTTCTCACTCCTCTCTTCCCTATCATTTTTGGGACCATGCTTTCCACACAGCAGTCTATCTCATCAATAGGTTACCCTCTGCTAGTTCTCATCAAATTCCCTTTCAAGTTTTGTTTCACAAACAGCCTGATTATAATTTCCTAAGATCCTTTGGATGTGCTTGTTATCCCCTCTTAAGGCCATATAACAATCCTAAGTTTCAATTTAGGTCTAGTGAATGCACCTTCCTAGGCTACTCACCTTCACATAGAGGATACAAGTGTCTTGACTCCAATGGTCGTCTATTTCTCTCTAGAGATGTTCTGTTCAATGAAAATCAATTTCCTTACCAAACCAAACCAAGATCTGATCAAACAGCCCCCCTCACCCTCTGTTACTGCTTCCTTAGGCATTGTCCCACCTTATTCTCCACCACCAAACACTGCTACTACATCTCACACCACCTCCCCTCCTCCCTCACCTATGCCACCTTATTCTCCTACCACTATATATTCAGAGCACTCCTCCCATAATACCTTACCTTCCACTGCTTCCAGCACCATAGATCCTGACTCTTCACCTTCACCATCTCCCTCACCCTCACCTCCTCACAACACTCACCATATGCTTACTCGTTCTAAAACAAACAGTCTCAAACCACCTCTCTTCCCCACCATAAATCTCACCACCACTGAACCTTTCTCTGTTGACCATGCTCTAGCAACTCCATGCTGGGCAGAGGCTATGAAAATTGAGTTTAATGCATTGCAGGAAAATAACACTTGGCAGCTTGTCTCCTTACCTCCAGGCAAGCGTGCATTTAGGTGCAAATGGGTCTTTCGCATCAAGGAAAACCCTGATGGATCAATCAATAAGTACAAGGCACGCCTTGTTGCAAAAGGCTTCAACCAGAAATATGGAACTGATTACACTGATACTTTTTCACCAGTAATCAAACCAGTTATTGTGAGGACTGTTATTACTCTTGCACTATCCTATAAATGGCCTATCAAGCAGATTGATGTGAACAATGCTTTTCTAAATGGACAACTTAGTGAGGATGTATACATGCAACAACCACCTGGCTTTACTTTTGGTGATCAGAATACTGTGTGCAAATTAAAGAAGGCCATCTATGGGTTAAAACAGGCTCCTAGGGCCTGGTATGAGAGCCTCACCAAAACTCTACTCTCATTTGGATTCACTCAGTCAAAGTGTGATCCTTCCCTGGTTATGTACAACTATTGTGGCTGTTGTTTGCTAATACTCATTTATGTGGATGATATTTTGATAACTGGGAACTCTGCTACTGCTATCCAACTGGTTATAAACAAACTGAATGTTGCCTATTCTCTGAAACAGCTTGGTAATCTTGACTATTTTCTGGGCATTGAATGCACCTACACACCTTCTGGTGCTCTTCACTTATCTCAAGCTAAATATATCAGGGATCTTCTTCATAAAGCAGGTATGGATGATTGCAAAGGGATCTCAACTCCGCTGCCTGCTAATCTAAAGTTGTCCAGATCTGGTGCTGATTATTTTGACAACCCCCTGCTCTACAGAAGCATAGTTGGTGCCCTGCAATATGCAACCATTACCAGACCTGAGCTTGGCTATTCTGTTAACAAGGTGTGCCAGTTTATGGCACAACCACTGACTTCACGTTGGACTGTAGTAAAGAGGATTCTTAGGTACCTTAAGGGTACTCTTGATCTTGGTCTGACCTTACAACCTGCCACCAGTGATTTTCCTCTCAGCATCAGGGCATTTTGTGATGCTGATTGGGCCTCTGATGTTGATGACAGACGTTCCACACACGAGCTTGCATCTACCTTGGTCCTAATTTGATATCTTGGTGGTCTAAAAAGCAGACCCTTGTTGCCAAGTCAAGTGCAGAAGCTGAATATCGCAGTTTAGCTCTTGCTGCCTCTGAAGTTCTTTGGATACAATCTCTCTTACAAGAGCTCAAGGTCTCAACTCCTGCACCAGTTATCTACTGTGACAATCAGAGCACTGTTGCTCTGAGTCACAATCCTATTTTGCATAACAGAACAAAGCACATGGAGCTTGACATATTCTTTGTTCGTGAGAAAGTCCTCAACAAGTCCCTGATTGTCTCCTATGTTCCTGCCTAAGCTCTAGTAGCAGACATTCTAACTAAACCTCTCAGCAGAAACATGTTCTGTGCTTTTAGAGACAAACTCAGAGTTCTCAGAACTTCTGAGCTTGTGGGGGAGTGATAGAGTAGGAATATTAGTTATGCTTATCATTGTAAAACTGTTACAGTTAGTTAAGAGTTAGTTCTAAGATTCTGTTGATAAGTCTGTTAGTTTGTTAGTATGCAAAACAAGTCTGATCAGTATAAATATGATCAGCATCTGTACATTCTGAATCAATCAATGAAAAATAATATAGTTGCATATTCTTTTCTTAAATTTCATCACTGCCTAAGCACCAAATGTTTCATGATTCATATGAAACAAACAGATAATCACATGTTGTCTAAGCACCGGAGATTTCAAAAACAGATTTCTATAACAATACCTTCTTCTGTAATGCTTCTGTGATTGCTTCTCGGGATTTAAATCGTGGCATGTTAAAAAATTCAGAGCCACCATCAGAATTTATTTTCCCATCATCGGTGAAAACACCGATGCATTCAAGGTTGTGAAGTTTTCCAAACTCAAAATCATTTGGATCATGGACTGGTGAAATCTGCAAGGAATAAAAAAAGCATCATAACAAGTGCAACCATCACTTAAAATAGAACTTCAATGGAACTTTTAATCTTAAATATAGAGAATACCTTAACAGCGCCTGTCCCGAACTTTGGATCAACAAGAATTTCATCATCATCACAAACTATAGGAAGTTTTCTTCCATTAAATGGGTGAATAGCATATTTTCCATGAAATTGGGTGTATCTATCATCACGAGGATGTACGGCAATAGCAGCGTCTCCAAGCATAGTTTCTATCCTAGTCGTGGCAACAACAATTTCGCCTAGGTTCCCTTCCAAAGGGTAAGCAAATTTTGTCAAAACTCCAAATTCAACAGGTTTGTCATATCCTGGAACCTTTAGTAGGGTCCTTTCTTTTATATCAATATATTCCACCTGTGCAGGCAGAGGGGAATTACATTACATATGGAGTACATCGGATGAAGCGACCAAGTACATCCAGCACATACCTCAATATCAGATATTGCAGTTCTCAGCACACAATCCCAATTCTCTAACCGTAGGTCCCTGCAACAAGGACAAAATAAGTAATATATCTACTAAACAGACGCATAGAGGCGCATGACGGGCATATAAAATAATAGTTTTAATTACAAGGCATGATATAAGAAGTTGGGGACCTTAGGGAGCACTCATAATTCAATATAGCAGAATTGAAACAAAGACAATAAAAAAGTAATATATCAGTAATAGAATTATAAAACAGGCCTATTGAATAGTGAATTGAAACATAAATCATGATGTAAGGAGTCACGAACTTGAGGGAGCACTCAGCTCAATAAACAGAATCGCGTCAGCATCACATTTAATCTGATTTATCTACTTAAATATATGTGGGATGATTTTACCAGTCAGCATTTTTCCACATAAATGGATTCTGATATTTAGATTCTTACAATTCACCAAAGTATACATCACATCCTTTACACAAAAAACACAATATCATACAACAATCCTTATCTGACTAGGTGGGGTGTTGTGTGAAAAGGATGTGCAAGTATACACGGTCTAAACAAGTAATATACTGATAAGTAGAGATCGTACCCACAGGGATTGGATTAATTTTAAAGAGTTTAAAATAATAGTAATGCTAGTGATAAAAGGAAAGTAAAATAAAATTAAGTTGATGTGAAGATGGTGTATGCAAACAGAACGTAAATTAAAGCAAGTAAAAAGATGTTGTGTTTCAATTGAGAGATGGTTGAAATACTCTTTTCTAAGTAAATTCACTTTGAAAGCATTATGTTACATATGATGCTCATGCAATCATTGCTCCTGCAATGATTGCACCTGCAATCATTGCTTCTGCAATGATTGCACCTGCAATGATTGCACCTGCAATGGATGCTGTATAAAATGACTTGTGCATTTCTGCAACTACCTTCAGGGTTTCGTTATAAGTCTTATGTCTAAGCCCTAAATAAGTTCACCCTTGTCTTTTAAACCCTTACAGATTCACCCTATGGACTATGCTATCTTATGTCTAAGTCTTAGCATGGTTTTAACAAAGTTTCCTCTTATTAAAACACTTATCCATATTAGTTCTTGAGTTCAAATCACAAACCATTTCTATATTTATGATCCTACTTATTCTAAGTGATCAATCTTAAAATAAGTTTGAAAGAATTATAGCACAAGAACTAAATTGCAAGAACATCAATATAACATAATAACTAATCAAAGTTTCATTACAAAGTTAAGGTATTCCAACCATAAAGAGTGTAGTTCATACTTAACATAATTAGGCACATATAAACAGAATGAGACATGTTTATAAGAAGGAAAATACAAAGGAAATGAGATGAGATAGGAATTACACACATGAAGATCCTTTGCATTTTCTACCTAGCTTATGTTGAGGAGAACGCCTCTCAACAATGGAAAACACCATCAAGAACTCCACGAGAAGAGAAGGAAGAAGTTGTCACTTTCTTTCCTTCTTTCAAGCTTTGTTGAGTACCTCTAACTTAAAAATAAAATAAAACTATCTACTAAATTATGGAGATGGAGAGAATATGATACGATAACTAGTGATATTCTAAGATGTGTTTTTGAATGGAGAAAAGGGGATGTATTATATGCTTCAAAAAGTGTTTTGCCTTGGTCACCAAGCTGATTTTAGGGTTCCCTTTTTCCTTTGTCTTCAAAAAGCAAGATTGGAAGTCCCACCAACTATGAAGAGTGGTCCAATGAGGTGTGGACAAGTGTACCCAAAAAGTTACAACTTGTTGTCCAAGGGGTCTGAACTTGCAACCATCCACTTGCACAACTTGCACTTGCAACTTGGCATGCTGACGTCATCATCATAGTGCAGGAGCATTCTGTGTTGTGGTCATTGCAGGTGCAATGATTGCTGGTGCATTGTCATCTGGGCACATTACAGGTGCAATGGTTGTTAGCATCATTGCAGGTGCAATGTATCTGCTTTCTTCAGAACTTCTGTTTCTTGTATTGCAGGTGCAATAGTTGCTTGACCTATTGCAGGTGCAATGATTGCTGCAGCATTTGAACAAACACATAAAACGCCAAAAAATCATGATTATCAATGATGATGAGTTCCTAAATTAAGGATGCTGTTTTTCTTCTGTTTTCCTTTATTTGAAGTTATAAATATACTGAGTTCTTTATAATAATTTAGATTTGAAAGCGTATATAACTCTATATAAATTAGAGTTATCATGGGGTCAGCTATCAATACCATAGCGATCTCTCACTCTCTCTCTGTCTCACTCTCTCAGATGCGATCCTTCCTATTCTAGTGTTGGCTTTTTACCGCCCAACACTTTGTCCCATACAACATCGTCAGTCTCATAAAGGTACACAAAAACTTTGCTTCAGCTTGACTGGTACCTTTTTATCACATAAAACACCCAATGATCTCATCCATTTCAATCATCCAGCTTGAATCGTCGTTTTGTAAGATGGCCCGAAGATGATTAAACCGTGTGACTCACAGTATGTTATGGTCCCCAACTTTCACCTCTAAGCTAGGGGTGTTTATCCTTTTACTATACTTGCTTTCCATATATTATGTCTTACTTTTTCTCAAACGGAAACTATGTGCTTCTAAAGCTTGTCTCCAAGTCTTTACTTTCCCATTTATTTCCTCTCTAAACTTGTCAACTAAGACTATATCATCCACATTTAACATGCATATCATATAATGTTTCAAAAATATGGCCCCTAGTCACTGATTCTTGTTTTGTTGAAGAGGGGCAGCCCAAGTGGTAGGTTGAGGACATTGTAGGAGTTGGCTAACAAGGAGGTTAGGGGTTCAAATCCCACTCTCCCACTAACAAGGAGATATACACTAACATTTGTCATTAAAAAAAATGTGATTCTTGTTTTGACTTCAGATCCACGTCTAACAGGAAGTTCATCTAAAAAAATTTTGCCTTAATGTGTGATAGAGACAAAGAGAGATTGAGGAGCATCATTCAGTAAATAGGTCTAAGGCAGTATTACCAGCATAATTAGATTTGCATTGGCCTTTGTGTAAATATTATTGGCAAGAGCTAGAGTTGTCAATATGGGCCGCCAGACCCAGCCCAATGGGCTAGGTTGGGCTAGCTCAATTATCTACTGGGTTTTTTGTTGCCCAACCCAACCCAAAACACTGGGAGTCCAATTTGTAACTAAGGAAATTGCAAAAAAGGTTCAAAAAAAGCACAAAAAGCGGGCCCAATCTAGTGCATGGGCCAATTGGGCTGGGCAAAAATGACCCATTTTTCATGAGCCTCTATTTAGAGGGCCCAGCACAGCCCAGAACACTGGGCCATCGACCCGATCCATTGGGCTGGGACAAAATTAACACCTCTAGTCTACTGACCAATACTTACATCCTATATTGTTTCCTACAAAACATTGACTGAAGCTTGTCCTGATACAATCAAGAATCTCAAATTGTGTTTGCATACAAATTTAAAAATTGGAATCAGAACAGTGAAGAACCTATATGTTAGATTATGCAATTATTGTATTATTATTATTATTATTATGATTATTATTAGTGCAGTAACTGTCATTGTAACTGTTGTATGGCAGTTTCATATTTGACAGTTTATGTATTATTAGGATAAATAGGGAAGAGGGAGGATAGATTGGATTATCTTGGGAATTGTATGGTAATTGGGGCCTTTTTAGGCATTGGGAGAGACTAGAGGCTCTCATATGTCCTCTATGAACTGTTGTTCTTGTGATTATTATTGTAATTTGTGTGGATTCTATTGTAAATCAAATTCTGTTCATCCATAAACCAGAATTCTGCTGTTGTTAATTTATAAATTGAACCGGTTTCTATCAACTGGTATCAAAGCAGTTACTTAGAATAAATAGGGAAAAGGGATCAGATCATCTTGGACATTGTATGGGAATTGGGGCCTTCTAGGCATTGGGAGAGACTAGAGACTCTCATATGTTCTCTAGAATTTTATTGTAATCTTCAATTTATATTAAAATATCAGTTGGTTTCTATCAACTGGTATCAGAGCAGTTCTGATCCGGAGAAAGAAAAGGAAAAAAATGGAATCATGGATGAGAGCAAGGAGCATTTGCAGAAAATCAATTCCAAAATTTAATGGAGAAGAAGATGCTTATTGATGGTTGATTTGTATTGACAAGTATTTTGATGTCATGGGGACACCAGAGACCGAGAAGTTGCCGGAGGCTGTGACGGCATTGCGAAAGGGTGCCCTCCAATGGTGGCAGCAGTGGAGTTGGCACCATCCACAAACAACTTGGCGGACGTTCGGGATTGCACTACTTTGGCATTATAAACCAGAGGATCGTGATATTTTGCCGGATATCTTGCCGATGTTACCAAAATCTGTCCAAGTAATTCCAGAAATTGTCCAGCAGTTACAAAATTCTGTATTGCAGTTACAGAATTCCATACAAGGAATTCAAATTGACGTTGCTGAACAAGATAACCAGAGGTGCCATCAAAGGCATGATGACAATTACTGGCCCAGGACAAGGCGAAGGGACAGTTTGTGGCCGAGAGAAGGGCGCGAACAGGGGCACTACAGAAACTGGTGCGGCGGTTACCAAGGCTGGAACGACGGCAGTTACTACTTTAGGGAAGGGGACCATCATGCGTATGTCAAATCTGGGCAGAATGGTGACCGTGATTAGGATGACACTAAAACATAAATTGAAGAAGAGGGGAAGAGGTAATCAGCAATCGAGACATCTGCTCCACCGCAGCCAACGGAACCACCGTCAAACTCGCCTCTCAATGGTGATTTGGAGAGAGTCACTGTTGCATACGGGAAGCAGAAGAATGTTAGGATTAAACATCAAGGAAAGAAGCATGACACCCGGTTAGAAACAAAGTCTCAGAAATTAGGCCCGACAGGTAAGACCTATTCCTTCTTTGATGTGGACCTTTCTCAACAGTGGTTCAACAAAATTGTCAAGCTTACCAAATTGCAAGGAGTTGGTCATGAAAAATTCATCAAATCAAACATTATTGGATCTTTATTCTTCAAACAATGGGACCCGGGAAAATGGTTTGTAAGATGGTGACTTGATAATTCACCTTGAGGACAAGGTGAAAGTTTAGGAGGGGAGTATTGTTAGATTATGCAGTTATTGTATTATTGTTATGATTATTATTAGTATATATTATTATTATTATTATTAATTGGGCAGTGGTTATGTATTAGACAACCGTTATTATTATTTCTGTAGAAATGCCGTAACTGTTAGTAACTGCCCAATGTAGCAGTTATGGGCAATTTCACTGCCAGTCAGTTTGCTATTAGAATAAATAGGGAAAAAGGATCATTAGATGGACCATCTTGGACATTGTATGGGAATTGGGGCCTTCTAGGCATTGGGAGAGACTAGAGACTCTCATATGTTCTCTAGAATTGTATTGTAATCTTCAATTTATATTAAAATATCAGTTTCTATCACTATACTTCAGAAAATATGAACAAAAGCATCACATAAATACAGTACATACATACTACCATTGTTCACCTCACCTATAGACAAGGCCTTGCTTGTATAGCCTAACAAAAGCCTCTGTCACAGCCTTAGATCTTTTGTCATCCATTGTGAAGCACTGCAAAGCAAGAGTGAGACAGAATGCAGATGCATATGAAAATCAATTATGGCGATATGAGTATGTATGACAGTGAAATTGCATGAGAAATAGCAATGTAACTTTTACTGGACAAGCTTTTTTTCAGTTATCTAAGCTTCAGTGTAGAGATCTATGCTCAAGTGTCTTATAACATCCAACGAAACGGATAGTTCTTTTGAGATCATTTCTTTCCATCTTAATGGATTCTCTGCTTCCCACCAGAAGAAAAGAAGAGATATATACCCCTAGTATAATCATTAGAGAGCTTTTTTTTTTGTTGATTCATTAGAGAGATTACATATTTACCTCACGAGACCAATCCAGAGAGGCTCCTAATCGGCGCAATTGTTGTAATATTGTGCCCCCATACTTGTTTTTCCATTCCCAAATCTACTTTTACCAATATTGACGAAAGTGCGTCATAAGAATGGGAACAAAACAAACAAATAGAAGGTAACATCAAATTACTAAAATCATGGACTTCAAAGATTATTACAAAACATACCCCTGAGATAAACTTTTCACGGCCCAGGTCATGCCTGGCTAGTTGCTGTTCACGCATTATCTTTTTCTCCACAACTACCTGTGCATATATTTTAATAAATCACAACAATTTAATGCCAGCTCATGCACAAACGATGTGCTAAAAACCAAAAATTTAGATAAACATATTTTTTGTGTAACCCTGACCCCAAAAATTGACACAAACTATGGGTAAATAAAGGCTTAATCTAAAATACATATGATGCCATAGGTTCCCTGACATTATAGTGAAAAATCAATCCAATTTGTTTCTAAACCAAATGAAATAATTTCTTCTCAATTTCAAAATAGAACCTGAGTTGCAATCCCAGCATGATCCATCCCAGGCACCCACAGAGTATTGTACCCAGACATTCTTCTCCAACGAATCATAGTATCCTGCAAGCAATAAATCACATTGGCATTATCTGTTTTGAACAGCAAATCTGAACTGTGAAGAAGGAGAAATACCTCTATTGCAGCTGTTAGAGCATGACCTATATGGAGAGCACCAGTCACGTTTGGTGGAGGCAGAACCTAAAATGTAGCACAATTAGATTCTAAACACATAAAAAGGGAGTAAAATAAATCGTTAATTCTGCGTATCATTTGAGTTGTGCAGCCACTTAGCATTTACCTCAAAAGCATGGAGAAAAAACATATAGCCTAAAAATTGAGAATCTATTTGCAGCATTTCATCTATTTGCCATCAAGCACTCATAGTAATACAATTGAATTCAGAACTTAAACTCCTGGATAGAGCATCTTAAGAAATGGACTAATAGTAGATTTTCATTTTTCGTTAAAAGGATCACTTCACACTCCACTAGTCACATGTGAAGTTGTTGACAACTTTTGAATCTCCAATCAGACCAAATTGTCTTAAGTACATACATGTATATTGAAATAGTTTTTTACTCTAGAGTAGCAAAACTGAAACAACATAAACATCAGACAGAATCAGAAACCGACATATATAAGCTCAAGAAGCTACTCACAATAACAAAAGGTGGTTTAGTGCTGCTAGCATCTGCCACAAAATACTTTGATTGTTCCCACCATTCATACCACCTAAATTGCATCAATTATAAAAAGTAAGCATTTTCACAAGGGTGAAGGAAGGGTAAGAAGCAGAAAAAGTTAATTAGCACCCGCGATTTCTCAACAGAAGTTGGATTATACTGTTTGGGCATTTGCTTAGACAATTGTTTCTTAACACCGAATGGAGTATCGGGATCAATATAATCTTGAGGATTTTCATCCTCTGCACCACGCTTCACAGTTTTCTTTTCACTCTTTTTAGATGCATTGGATGCTTGTTGCTGCTAAACATTATTTACAAGATGAAATTGAAATTGATAAATGTAAAAAATAGAAAAATGAAATATTTGAATAGGGGAATGAGGAATAATAGTGACCTGAACTTGCTTCTGAAGAAACTTTTCTTTCTTCAATTGCTTCTCTCTTGCCTATGAGAAAGACATAAAATTGGCACATGATGATGAGATGAGGAAAACAATAGAAAAATGGAATAGTAGAGGAAGAAGAAGAAGAAGATGGAAAAACCTTTTCATCCTTTTTCTTTTTCTTCTCGGGATTGTCGGAGGACGCCATTGATGAACTGAAGAGTGAGGATTGTGGAATCTGCGCGCCATAGCAAATAACCGCTCTAGGAAACTGTTACGGATATAAGGCCCACATACAAAACCCTTGATAAAGAAACACAGATACAAATTTCGTCTAAAACCCTTGATATCCTTATTTTGTTTTTTACAAGTTTAGTCTAAATATATTTTTTATCTTCTTTTGTCTCTATATTTTCTAAGTCATAAATTTTGTTTTTAAAAACTGTGGATTTTTATACTTTTTTTAGGAAAAAAATAAAAAAATAAAATATAGATAGTTATTTTCAAAATCTACAGCATGTCTACTTTGCAAAAATTAATATTTTCCTTTTACAAATTTCAAAATTTAGAACTTTTGTTATCAGTAAATTTAGAAAATGTTTGTTTTTACTTCTTATTTTCATTTTCAAGAAATGGTAACATTGAAAATGTGTTTGGTTTACCAATTTTCATCATCAAACATTTTGTGAAATATAATGCAAAATTAATTTTTTAATAATAATAATAATAATATATTAAATATTTATTACTAATTATTAATCAAAAAATATAAATGAAAAATATATCCTATAAATTCTTAATAATTTTAGTTTTTTTAATCATTTAATTATAATATAGATATTTTTACATATTGATCATAATCACCAATTAAATCAATATAATATAATCATTTGCATTAAGGACAAAATAGAAAATTTGGGATACCTATTCATAGAAAATTTTGTATTAGTAATTTGTAAATAAGCATTCCAATGTATAAATCTATAATCAATGTTTTTAAGATAATAAATCTATAGTCAATTTAAAAATAAATAGTTGACATAAATAAGAATATTTTTTTTGACCAAAGACATAAATATGAATTTAATCACTAGAAATATGTTATATTTGGATTTGGTCACCTAAAAAAGTTTTGTACACCTTGTGTTCCCTCGTGTTTAAAAAATTATGAACTATATAAAAAAAGTCTACCAAATGAGCATTTTCATTTTCTCATCTTTAAAACAATTTTAAGAAATATGATTGCCAAACAGGTTATTTTTAATATTGTAAAAAAATAGGTTACTTTAAATTTTCCCTTCAAAAATATATTTAAAAAAATTATTTATAGTTCGCTTCTAGGGTGAGTGATCAATTAAAATGTTGACACATCAATTAAACCGTGCCAACAAGGCTGTATCAACATGCCACATCAATTAAAATGTTGACATAAAGGATAAAGATGCAAAACATCAAATACATGCATTAAAACACTAAGACTTCATTGCATAGATCAAAATACCCCAACTAAGAGTATTAGCTCATGATGAGCAAAGAGCACAAGAAATACAACTCAAACATAAATGCTAAAGCCATAATGCCGAAATTACAAGGAAGAAATATACTAAGAAGGTGTAGACTGAAGATTGACTTCAAGAACAGTAGCATGGAGGTTCAGATCAGCTCCCAAATCCACGAAATTCTTCAAGTAAATCAACTCTTGTATTGCTGCGGCACCGCTCGCAGCATTGTTGTGCAGAATTTCTACTTTTATTGTGAAAATGGAGCTTAGAACGAAAATGGAGAGAAAGGCAATGTCTAAACCTTGCCTCCTTTCTGAACCAGCCTCCAAAATGAGGAAAATGAACTCCCTTTTATAGTGCAAGGGTTTAGTTGACATTGGAATATCAATCAAATCCATGGCCGATATAAAGTTGTTGAAATCGGAAATCTCCATATAACAACTATCCCCACTCCTCCCCTTCCGTTCCTCCACACTAGAAACGGCATTAAAGTCACCAACTACACACCATTCACCCTCTCCAATGATCTGTTTAAGCAACAATAACTCTTCCCACAACCTTCTCTTTGCCACTACCGAACACGGGGCATAAACATTGATCACATGCACAATAAAAGATTGGAACGAAATACTAACCCCCAAAAATCCTATGCCATTAAAAATAGATGTAATAGACCAAGCGCTTTCAATCTATGAACATAAAATACCGCCCGATAGACCACTCGACAGTTGAATAGCAAATTTAAAAGATTGGTTACCCCACAACGCACCCACCTTCCTTTCATCAATCAATTCCCACTCGACGTTTACTACGGTCACCCCACCCTCGAATGTTTAAAGATAACAAATTCATGGAACCTCATTGCTGTGCACCCTATTACTACACGCCTCTTCATCTCTAGCCTCCCCTTCCTCAATCATATTAACATATTGTTCATCAGGTAGCTTACCTTCAACACCCAGTTTTTTCGCAGCCTCCCAAACCTTTTGAGTAACTGATTTACCTTGTAGGACCCAAAACTTATTATTACAACAACTAATGTCACCGGATGAAATAGATGCATCACATAAAATAGTCCCCGCAGCGAAGATTGATGAAGAATTAGGCTTGTGATGAGACAAAGTAGGTTCTGCGCCTTCTAAGGAACCTTCAAGCGGAGCAGTAGAAACCGACTTAAGCTCACTATTACTTTTTCCAGCTTCCCGACTTTTGGATTACGCTTTGGGCCCACCCTCAAAAGTTTATGTTGTTTTCTAGCCTTGCTCGAAATAGGAATGGGGGGCTTGACTATGAGGGCTTGATTAGGATGTGAAGGGCATTCTGAATGAGGCTCCGTTGGGCTTAAAGATTGTTCCGCCCAAAGACTCATTACCTTTAGTCATCATAACAGTGGGGCCCGAAGAATTCTTAGCATCTCCAAGAGCTTGATTGGGCGAAAACTCCACAAATGTTGGCGCCGACCCTCTTGGCTGGGTCCCACCAATCATTGACCCATTATCACCATCAATATTAACATTTGAAAATTCCCATAAACGCTCCCCCTCAACATTAACCGTACCATTAAATCCCACATTATCCGCACAATTAAAACTGGAATTAGTGCTAGCTTTTAACGACCCATTAATTGCATCTTCTTCAAAGATAGCGTCTCCGTTGATCTCGTCGGTGCCGGAGAAGTATGAGTCCAGAAATCCGTCGTCAGAGCTAGAAGAGCTATCATTTTAGGCTCAGCTTTAGTCCACACCAATGGACCACACCAATCTTCTACCACTTTGATGGTAAAAGACACCTCATTAATGATCACTTGAAACACCTTGTTTACCGTTTCCGTGGCTTGAGTATGAACCATGATCCGAGCCACATCCAACGACCTCTTCATAGCCGTATTATCATTAGAACAAATATAAGTTCCCACATTGGCTGAGAGTTTCGAGAAAAAATGTACATTCCATGCATGCACCGGAATCCCATAACATTTGAGCCATTTTACCCTTTCCGAATCGACATCAGTTTGATTCCACGGGCAAATTCATTTAAACCATTGATACGTCATACAGCCACTCCCTAGCATCTTCAATAAAACCACTAAAATCCTTGTCATCCTTGCCCCCTTCCCGAATCAACTTCAATTTTTTATTTTATTTTATTTTGCAATCATGTCATCTACATTGATCTGTACCTTATCGGCGGTCTCAGGTGATCCGAGTTGTATAGTCGGTAGTGCAATCCTGCTAAAGTCGGGATGCTGAGCCCAAGTCGGGTGGTACCTGGAAATAGTGAGGATTTTATTTCATTGATATTCTTTTTGGTGGATATTTTGTATTATTATTTGATTCTATGAATGTTGAGATGTAAACTATGTTTTCTCCCCTTTATTTTAGTCTTCTTGAACAGTAGATATGGCTTCACCATCGTAAGCACTACAACTCCTTTCATTGAAATTACTCATTCCCTTCAAATGATGATTCAAATGTTAGTAATCGTCTCTCTCATGCTTAAGATGAAACAATTAATTAACCCTAATAGTAATTGGAGGCTTTACTCCGAATTACTACCTTTATCTTCCCCTCTTCCACCGCACAATCAAATTAGGGGTTTTACTCCGATCCCAAAATCAACCTCTCACATCTCAATCAACCTCTGAGAAATGAAGCTGCGAAGGAAAACGCGTGAAAAGGAAGAGAATGGAGACACGAAGAGAGAAAGGCATGATCACAACGAGCGTGAAAACGAGGAGAATGAAGGCGAAGACAGATTGAGTGATTTTCCAGATTCCATTCTTGTTCACATGCTCTCTTTCTTGGACACAAAAGAAGCAGTTCAAACTTGCATATTATCAACTAGATGGAAGCATCTCTGGAAGCATCTTCCCACACTTAAGTTAAGTTCCCATGATTTCAAAACTCTCAAGGGTTTCTCGAAATTCGTTACTCGAATTTTATCTCTTCGCGAATCCGGTAGTGCATTGAAGTCACTCTATTTTCAACGACGAAATGGTAGCGTAGAGCCTAACCTATTCAAAAGGATTGTAAGATATGCTCTTTCACACAATGTCGATGAATTAGGTCTTTATTGTCGTTTCAAAGATATTCAACCTTCTTTATTTTCATCTCACACTTTGAAAAGCCTTAGTCTTGATGTGTATCGAAGCAGATTATCAAATGAAGTAGTAGTATTTCCGAATAATCTGAATTTACCAGCATTAACTACATTAAACTTATGGTCGTTAGCTTTTCGCGCTGACGAGAATGGTCGCGCCGACCCGTTCTCAGGATTTAATAGTTTGAATAGTTTGCTTATCAAATATTGTATGGTTCTGGATGGAAAAACTCTTTGCATATCAAATACCATGCTGATTGATTTGTATCTATATCCGGTTAGTGAGGTTGATGGAGATCCGAACCCGGAAATTGACCTATATGCTCCAAAACTCTGTAGTTTTTCTTTTCATGGTACTCCTTTTCAGAATCTCAATGGGAGTAATCTTTCTTCACTTGAACATTTGAATATTGATTCATATTGGAATGATGACAATCATTTGATTCTACTCAACTGGCTAATTGAGCTTTCTCATATCAAATCATTGACAATATCACTAAGGACCCTTAAGGTAACTTAAATTGTCATATTTCGAGGCTTTTTTTCCTCTCATTTATTCTTAAGATGGTTACTTTTTATTTATCATTTACTTTTAAATTGTATTAAGAAACGTGTCTTGCATTATACTAGTCCTAACTTGTCCTCATGTGCCATGCAGCTTCTCTTCTCAGGTCCTCATAAATTGAAGGTTAAGTTACCCTCCTTGTGTAACCTGAAGATACTCAAAGTAGAAACAGATTACTGTGTACCGGATGAAATGGTGAAATTGTTGCTTCAAAATGCGCCGTTAGCAGTTACTTCTAGAAAGAGGTGAGGTGCAGAGTTGAGGTGAAATGTGCATTCAACTTTTTAGAAAGTGATTCTTTGCTTTAGTTTTTGCCTTCTTCCCTGCCTCTGGTTTCATTTCCTTTTGTTTTATTGTTGGTTTCTTTTGTTATGAGTCTTATGACATGATCGTAATAACTCGTCTCAACTGAAGTGGATGTTTTATAAACAGGATTAAATTGTTTGTATTGAATGAAAGAAAGTTAATTGTAGTTTGGAGAAATAAGTATCTTTGTTTTGTGGTAAGGTAATAAAAGTCGTTGACAAGAAAGGCAGAAAGAACTATTTCTTAGATGTCAAACAAAGTAGTAATGATGCTCAGTTTATGGGTTTTTTCATCTGAAGTAAAATATGTTTACTCCAAAGTATTAGCTAAATATTCATCAGGATAGATAAACATTGCAATTAGACTATGTATCTATTGAAGAAGACAACAAATTGGTGCTCCTTATGGGCTTTTTTTTATTTCATGCTTTCTGGATGTCAATGGTTTTTTAAGAGGGTTGTCAAAAGTGGGAGGAAACTTCATTACTTTTCAAGTAATATTTCCACTTCAGAATCTGTGATTAACAGAAAAAGGCACCATCAAAATTCATAAGAATTTTATTTTCTCTAACTGATACATTTAAGTTAGGAATTGAGTTATTTGGCTAATGCTCAGTTCCCAATTGCCATGTCCTTATATTTTGTTTAACAGTACTTTGATGTGAAAGAAAGAACAGATTTTACATATTTCTCTGCAAATTACAATAAAACGAATCAAAATGTTGGATTTAAGTGGTCAGAACTTCATGCAGATATAAATTAATAAAAAATGTAGTGGCTGTGGAGTGAGGATGACACAATAACATTAAACTCTGAAACTGAATTTAGTTGAAACACAAATACATGAAGTGTTAGCCAAACAATGACACTAATTACACCTAATGTAACAGAAGTTGTTTCTGTCACATTTCTCATAAGATTTTGTACCAATTGCAAAGAATGCTGATTGCCAAGACACAATGAGGTGGAGTTAGCAATTACTCCCATTGTGTCAAACAACTTCTATCTGCTACTCTTAGTGTGAATTACACCGTGAAGCAATAGCTTTTAGGTTGAATTATGCTGCTCTTGCACTTTTTGGACTCATATGTTATTGGTTGAGTTAAATTCCAGCTGAATTTATCCTTTTTTAATTGTTTTCTTTGATATTATGTTTGAGTTAAGCTGATGTATTCTTTGGTTTCCATTTGTAGGACTACTATTTATTTGGGTTAATTCACAATGAGTCACAATGAGTCAAGAACTCAGTGTTATGGTGATTACTTTAACATCAATCTGCGGACTATTTACTATGGGGTTTGATTAGTCCGGGAAGGGGCTAGAAAACCATCATGGTTGAATTTGATTTTGTTAATGCTATTGAGCTCTTGAATAATGACTGCCCTAATAGTCACTCCATGGCTCACTTGGTGAAGTGTATTAAAAAAGTGATGTTAGAACCTGGTCGTGTGTAGTGGGAGCATATTAGGCGAAAGACACACATCCCAATAACAACTTTGCTAAGAAGAGTCTGAATAATGTAAATTCGTGTAATATTTTTGAGGTTCTTCCTCATTCTATTTTGAGGGTCTTACTTGATGATGATTTGTGTTTAATTCGCGTGCCTAGTCTCTAGTTTTTTTGTGGGGTTTTACCCTTTTGTATCCAACAACAAAAATCTAATCACACTTAAGACATAACATCAAAACGTAAAAATAATCCAATTAAAAAGTGTATAATACATTCACGCTTTAAAAAACTTTTCACCATTGACCAATAAAAAAATATAGTATGAATGACTTTTAAAGTAGTTAAGATAAAATCAAATTTTGGGGCTGACAAAATGAATCTAGGGTTCCAAATGGAACCATTGGTTACTTTAAAACCCATCACATTTTTATTTTATCTTATAATAAATACTTCTTTTTAAAACTATATACATTGGACTTCAATTTTTCTTCTTTATTTTTTATTTAGCAATCAAGTCATCTACATAAACTTCTATCTCCTTATGATATTCACTTCTTGATTGGTTGACGTTGTAACTTTTTTGTACAATAATAATGTATATAAATTAAATCCAAAAATTAATCCTTTTTCTATCTAAGAAATGCAATTTGGGGGTGCTGATAAACAAAAACTAATCCTGGTTTGCTTGTTGATAAACAAAATGTGGGAGGATTTGAAGGGGATGAACCACAGGTTTGAAAGGGGAGAGTGGTGTGTAGTTTGGGGATTTCAACGTTGTTTCTAGTACTTTGGCTGGATAAAACTTTACCTTAAAATGTTATTATGTCAGGTCAAGTATTGCATAGTTAGCCTAGTATAATTGTAGCAAAACGAACATGTTAGATATGATGATTAAACATTCAAAACTTTTGAGTGGACACTTTCATCCAATCACACTTTTCGAGAATATAATTTTGATGCGGACCAATTTGCTAAATTTGGTAGAGGTCATATTGAGTTTAACTTTTGCCGACCTCTGTTCATGATGTGTGCAGTGTATTACGTCTCACAAAAATGTGTGCAATGTTGAGAGTGCATATTTAATTTAGACTACGATCCCCTCAATTGCAATCAACTGTAGAGTCCTAAAATCAGTATAAATATGCTTAAGAAAGAATATTGAAAGAGAATATTTTTGTCTTTTCCTTACCTGAAATCTCTCTCAATATTCTCTCTCTTAAGCATATTTGTGCTGATTTTAGGACATTGCAGTTGATTGCAATTGAGGGGATTTGTGTGCAATGAACGAAGTCTTGATTTTTGGGTTGAGATTGATCAATAACTCTCTATCGGTGGCTTGTTGTTGAGGCGTCATATCATTCATACGGAGGAGGGGTCTATGTGTGCTTTCTGTAATACTTATAGGGAGGAGGCACAACACTTGTTCTTGGAGTGCAACATGTCTCAGAGGGTTTGGAGTGAGGTAGGTCGATGGCTAGACATCCAGTTACCGATATCTCATGATATTCCTCAACACTTCCTGTTTTTGGTGAATTTTGCAATGGCAAAAAGGCAAAGAAGGTAAAATACTTATTCTTGTTGGCAACTTGGTGCCTCTAGTTAGTTCGGAATGACGTTTGCTTTAGACAGGAATTTGCTAAGATTGAACCGATATATATATATATATAATGAGAAACGAAAAGATACTATTTGTTTAGTTCGTACCATCGCTGGCTACCAACGGAGTGTCCCAACGCTTTCAATGAAAAACTAATATCCGCTCGTACTTAGGATCAAGTTTTGCACTGACCAACACCTAATTTGTACACTGCGGAAATCGAACCATTGAGTCTCACCAAAAAAAAGATTAAGCCATTGGGCCAATCAAATTCCACTATTAATTCTGGCATATCACATTGTCAAAAATATTTCACCATATCACAAACCAGTAAAATAATATATTTTCTAGTAAATAAATTGTATTTACTTCTCCATTTGCTGTCGAAATATTTATGGCCCAATTTTTTCATAAATTAAAATGAGATTTAAAATTTAAAATGAAAGTAAAAGATGAGATGAAACAATTAACCTCCAAATTCCCAAACTTCTTTCGTAATTTAAGAAACGTTCCATTCTATTTACCCCTTTACCTTCATCTTTCCCTCTTCCACTAATTGAAGCGTAATTTAAGAAATGAAAAAGTGTTATAAATTCCAGCATATCACAATCCACTATAAAATAAAAATAAAGAGCGTAATTGGAGGAGAGTTTCCCTCCAAATTCCCAAACTTCTCTCATAAGATAATAATAACCAGAGCGTTCCATTCTTTCTATTTACCCCTTACCTTAATCTTTCCCTCTTCCGAAAATCAACCTCTCACACCTCAATCAACCGCTTTCCCTGAGAAAATGAAGCGAAGAAGGCAAACGCATGAAAATGAAGAGAATGAAGACACGAAGAGAGAAAGGCACGATCACAACAAGCGTGAAAACGATGAGAATAAAGGTGAAGACATGCTGAGTGATTTTCCAGATTCCATTCTCCTTCACATCCTTTCGTTTTTGACCGCCAAAGAAGCAGTTCAAACTTGCATATTATCAACTAGATGGAAGCATCTCTGGAAGCATCTTCCCACACTTACCTTGACTTCCGATGACTTCAAGAAGAATCTCAAGGGTTACACGAAATTCGTTTCTCGAATTTTATCTCTTCGCTATTCCTCCATTGCATTGGAAGCTCTCACTTTCCATCGACGAGGTAGTGTAGAACCTAACCTACTCAAAAGGATTGTAAGATATGCTCTTTCACACAATGTCGATGAATTAGGTCTTTATTGTCGTTTCAAAGATATTCAACCTTCTTTATTTTCATCTCACACTTTGAAAAGCCTTAGTCTTGATGTGTATCGAAGCAGATTATCAAATGAAGTAGTAGTATTTCCGAATAATCTGAATTTACCAGCATTAACTACATTAAACTTATGGTCGTTAGCTTTTCGCGCTGACGAGAATGGTCGCGCCGACCCGTTCTCAGGATTTAATAGTTTGAATAGTTTGCTTATCAAATATTGTATGGTTCTGGATGGAAAAACTCTTTGCATATCAAATACCATGCTGATTGATTTGTATCTATATCCGGTTAGTGAGGTTGATGGAGATCCGAACCCGGAAATTGACCTATATGCTCCAAAACTCTGTAGTTTTTCTTTTCATGGTACTCCTTTTCAGAATCTCCATGGGAGTAATCTTTCTTCACTTGAACATTTGAATATTGATTCGTATTGGAATGATGACAATCATTTGATTCTACTCAACTGGCTAATTGAGCTTTCTCATATCAAATCATTGACAATATCACTAAGGACCCTTAAGGTAACTTAAATTGTCATATTTCGAGGCTTTTTTTTCTCTCATTTATTCTTAAGATGGTTACTTTTTATTTATCACAACAAGCGTGAAAACGATGAGAATAAAGGTGAAGACATGCTGAGTGATTTTCCAGATTCCATTCTCCTTCACATCCTTTCGTTTTTGACCGCCAAAGAAGCAGTTCAAACTTGCATATTATCAACTAGATGGAAGCATCTCTGGAAGCATCTTCCCACACTTACCTTGACTTCCGATGACTTCAAGAAGAATCTCAAGGGTTACACGAAATTCGTTTCTCGAATTTTATCTCTTCGCTATTCCTCCATTGCATTGGAAGCTCTCACTTTCCATCGACGAGGTAGTGTAGAACCTAACCTACTCAAAAGGATTGTAAGATATGCTCTTTCACATCACACTTTGAAAAATCTTAGTCTCGATGTGTGTCCAAAGAAATTATCAATTCACACGGTAGCAGTATTTCCGAATAATCTGAATTTACCAGCATTAACTACATTGAACTTACGTTTCTTAGCTTTTCGCGCTGACAAGAATGGTCGTGCCGACCCGTTTTCCGGGTTTAATAGGTTGAATAGTTTGGTTATCAACTATTGTATGGTTCTAGATGGAAAAACTCTCTGCATATCAAATACCATGCTGATTGATTTGTTTCTATATCCAATTAGTAAGCTTGATGGAGACTTTCTGAACCCGAAAGTTGACCTATATGCTCCAAAACTCTGTACTTTTACTTTTCATGGTACTCCTTTTCAGAATCTCAATGGGAGTAATCTTTCTTCACTTGAACATTTGAGTATTGATTCAGATTGGGGCGATGACAATCATTTGATGCTACTCAACTGGCTAACTGAGCTTGCTCATATCAAATCATTGACGGTATCTGGAAGGACCCTTCAGGTACCTTAAATTGTCATATTTTGAGGCTTTTTTTTTTCCTTTCATTTGTTCTTAAGATGGTTACTTTTTATTTATCATTTGCTTTTAAATTGTATTAAGAAATGTGCCTTGCATTATATTAGTCCTAACTTGTCCTCATGTGCCATTTGCTTAGGCTCTCTTCTCAAGTCCTCATAAATTGAAGATTAAGTTACCCTCATTGTGTAACCTGAAGATACTCAAAATAAAAATAAGACCGCTCTGGCATGTTCCGGATAAAATCATGGACTTGTTGCTTCAAAATGTGCCGTTAGCAAAGGTTTGCTTCGAGAAAACGTTGAGGTGAAATGTGCATTCAACTTTTTAGATATTGATTCTTTACTTTAGTTTAAACCTACTTCCCTGCCTTTGGTTTCATTTCCTTTTGTTTCTCTGGTTATATGTTACTAGCGGAAGATGGGCACTCCCGTGCCCGTCTTTGGCTTTTAATTACTGCGCTAATGTAGATACTTGTATAGTTGTAGTTCATTGTGTGTTTTGGACCGCTTTAGCACATTCCAAATTGGCTTCGCTACAAAGGCTTAATAAGCACATCGCAGCAAATCTCTTTAGACACCCTTCTGATCCAACGGTCGAACTCGACTCGGCAAGGTCGAAAGGTGCATGGTAGCGTGCTTGGAGACGTGAGGTGTGATCTTGACCTTTCGACTTTGCCTATGCGAGCTTGACCGTTAGATGATGATGGTGTGTCAAGATGACAATATGGAGTGAAGTACTTAATATATGTAGCCCAAACCAAAAATAAAGAATGAACTAAAAAATAAAGGAAAGTGGTTTGGTAGTATGCAAGATTGCACATTTGCGATAATTGTGCTGTTTTTTCTCTGCTAAACGAATGGCAAAAAATTGTGAACTAAAAGCAATAAAAAACGACACATAATATAATGATGAGTTGGGAATGTAATAAAAAATTTACATGAGTTTGTCAAAATTGTTTTATTCTGTACAGTACTCTTTTACTCACACTAAACATTATACAACTGTATCAAAATCAGTCATATACTTATTTTGATACTTAAAATGAAAAATGTCTAGAGAAACCTCTATTGCTTCAACGGTGTTGAACCCTATCTTGCTTTTTGTAGCATACTTGATGAGGACCTCTTACATCAAGAAAATGAAGTACAACAAGGGATAGTGACTAGGAGCAAAGCGCGGAGGCTTCAAGAGGACATGGAGAGGAAGATTGGCGCTTTGTTGACTCCCATTAGAGGAGAATCTAATGAAACCTCCATTTACCAAGTCTTAGTCATTAGTGTCTAATTCCTTATTAAGAACATATATTAGATTTGTTTTCTTTTCTATTTGTAATTTGTAATAAATGTACTTTGAGGTATTTTCTTTAGAAGCCTAGCATTTGTTCTAAGGCTTTAGGTTGTGATTAGAAACTTAGGGTGGTGCACTTAGTATTTTTGCCAATAGTATATAATGGCAAACTTAACATTTTGGAAGGGGGATTTTTGATGATATAGAATTGTGATTTTTGAGAGCATAGTTTTCTCTCCTTTGGTTCTTGGATGAACTCTATTGATCTTATCAAGGGGCTATTCATCTCCCTTGTGGCGATTACGCACCGATCTTATCATCTCTCCTTAGATGTGGCGATCTTCACTCCATCTCCATCTTCTTTCCTTTTCATTTTGTGAGTTTTAATTCCTTCATTGTTCTTATTTTTGTTCATTGAGTCAAAGAAATTGAAAACCTAATCATGGAAAAGATCCTAATATTCAAGATCTTGCTTGAATTTCACATCAATTGGTATCAGATTTAGGTTCTGTGATTAGTGTAATCATTAATTCTTTCATTTTTTTTCGTTTCTGTTTGAGTACTGTTCTTGTGTTTTCTTTTTCTTTCTTCGTTAATTCATTTTCTTGATTTTCGTTTTTCTTCTTTCATCGCGGTTTCGTTTCACTTTGATTTTCAGTTTCAGTTAGTGTTTTCATTACTGTAATTCCTGCAACACTATTGATTCCGTTTTTAATTCTTGTAATTTGCGTTCCTTTCTTTTGTTCGTTCTTTCACGTTCAATTTGCGAACCTGTTGATTTCGTTTCAGTTTGCATATCGTTTTAGTGATTATTGTCCTTTTCTTTAGTTCCGATTTCGTGTCCGTCAAATATTAAAATCGTTCTTGTTGCGATTTGGATCTCTGTGAGTTTGGATCTATCACCGATTCTGTGAGTGAGCATCGTTCTTGTTGCGCTTGTGTTGGCGCTCCGTGATTGTTGTGTTCTTGCAAACTCTAATTTTAGATCTGCGTTTTTTTTCTTTTCAGTTTGAGGATTGCATCAATAGATCGATTTTGATCTGCGTTTCTTCTTGCATCAAGATTGCTTAGTTCTAATTTCGTTGCTGCGTTCTTGACTCTGTTGTTGTTATCGTTTCTGGTGTGGATCTATAGTTGGTTCTGATTGCATCCGTTTGTGCTGCATTATACTGTGCATCTGTTATACAGTGCTCTATGAATCAGTCTGATCCTGTTATTGTTGATTTAAATTCAATTTGTAAATTTGATTTCAGCTTTATTTCTTCAATACTTACTCAAATCTGGATTTTCAAAAGCCAAAATAGTATAGAAAAAAAAGAGGAATCCAATTCTGCATAGAGAATTTGTGAAAACAGCTTATCAAAAAAAGTGCTTCTGAAAAAGCAAAAAAAAAAGTGCCTAAAAAAAAAAAAGGCAAGTATTCAAAAAAAAAAGCAAAAGAGTAAATATCCAGATTTGAGATAAAGTTTCTTCATTCAATTTGCAAATAGATGTCATATTTGATATGTGGATTGTAAGCTTTTAGTACCAAACTTTCCACAATTTTGATTACCTACACACACTACATACTTATACACATTTGGTTTCCTTGATCACATACTTTTCCTTTGTTTCCTTGAGTATCTTGTTCAAACATTATTTGTTTGAGAGTCTCTTTCTTATTAGCTTTCTTTGTTGTCGTCTAAATTGTCTTAGAGTCTCTTTGTGTCTTTTTGGCTCTTGTATGATAATTTCCTTGCGTGGTTGTCTCATTGGCTATGGTAGTAACATCAACACCTTGGTGATTGAAATCTACTTGAGTCCTTTTAAGAACCTATAGGAGGGAAATTTAGGGAGTGGAAAAAGGCAAGAGTGATACATTACACAAAAGCCAAAAAGAGTGTAAACACGAGTGACAATTCAAGAGTGTAAACACTTAGTTGAGTGGTGAGGTCCATTTTTTCTTTTTTTTTTATATTCTTTTGTATATTGTATTGGTTATTTTCATCATGTCAAGTGTTCCACTATCACCAAGAACGGCTGCCCTCATGGCTCACATTACTAATCTTCAAAGAGAAACACAAACGGAGATTAGGAGGGTTAGTGAAGCGCTTGGGGAAAGAATTACTTTGGTTGAAAGGCGGGTTGAAGAACCTATTCCACATAATGACCTTGAGGAGGAAGAGGTTGAAGAAGAGAGCCCTAGACATGAAAGGAGGCCAAGGAGGAATGATAGAAGACATAGACATTTTGACAATGAATATGAAAGGAGGCATAGGCATCACCATTATGGTTATGACTATGAACGGAGGCATAGGCATCATAGTGATGAGGAGGATAGGAGGCAAAGGTGGGAAGAAGAATCTTGGAGAAAAAAGAAACTCAACATTCCTAATTTTCAAGGCAAAGGAGATGCGGATTTATACTTAGATTGGGAACTCAAAGTGGAACAAATTTTTAATTGCCATGAAGTAAGGGAGGAAAGGAAGGTTAGTTTGGCTACCTTAGAGTTCACGGATTATGCTTTGTTATGGTGGGATCAACAACAAAAGGAGAGAGCTAGGTGTGGAGCAAGACCTATTGAATATTGGGAAGACTTGAAAGCCATGATGAGGAAAAGATATGTACCAAGTCACTACACTAGGATACTACATGACAAGCTCCAAAAGCTCAAACAAGGTGGGAAAAGTGTTGAGGAGTATTACAAAGAATTGGAAGTTGCACAAATTAGAGCCAATGTGGAGGAGAGTAGAGAAGCGGCTATGGCAAGATTCATGAATGGTTTGAATTATGAGATAAGAGATGTGGTGGAGCTACAAGACCACCTTGACCTTGAAGAACTTGTCCATCAAGCTACTAAAGTACAACTAAAAAGAAAGAGCTCCTACAAGAGATCCAATTCCAACCACAATTCCAACCATAAGACTTCAAATTGGAAGGATAAGGATAAGTCAAAGAAGGAGGGAGCCTCTTCCTCCAAACATGATGAAGCTTCGGCCAAACATGGCCACAAAGGTACGCAACTTTCTAACTCTACTCCTTCATCTAGTTCTTCCACAACTTCCACAAAATGTTTTAAATGTCGTGGGAGGGGGCACATTGCTTCCCAATGCCCAAACAAAAGAGCTTTGGTCATCAAAGATGGTTTTGTGGTGACCGAGAGTGAGAGAGAAAGCTCTCACTCCTCCTCTAGCTCTTCTAGTGGAAGTGAGGAAGAAGTGGATGAACAACCCCTCCAAGGGGATTTGCTTATGGTGAGGAGATTACTAGGAGTGAACCTTAGGATAGATGACTCCTCTCAAAGAGAAAATATCTTTCACACTAGGTGTCTAGTTAATGAGCAATGTTGTTCTTTGATAATTGATGGTGGTAGTTGTACTAATGTAGCTAGCACTAGATTAGTTACAAAACTCAATCTACCCACCATTGCTCATCCTAGACCCTATAAACTTCAATGGTTAAGAGAGGATGAAGAAATTGTTGTGAACAAACAAGTGTTGGTAAGTTTTAGCATCCATAAATACAAAGATGAAATCTTGTGTGATGTGGTGCCAATGGAAGCCGGTCACATTTTGCTTGGTAGACCATGGCAATTTGATAGGAAAGTCACTCATGATGGCTTTACTAACAAATACACTTTTGTTCACGACAAGCTCAAAATTACTTTATCGCCTCTTAGTCCAAAGGAAGTATGTGAGGATCAAATAGCTCTCAAGCTCAAAAGAGAGAAAGAAAAGCTACAAAAGAGTGAAAAAATGAGTGGAGAAAGTTCCAAAAAAAGTGAGGACCGAGAGCAAAAGGAAAAAAAGAATAAAAAGAAAAGTGGGGAAAAAGGAGAGAATATAGTACAAAACTTGTTTTTGAGAGAGAAGGAAGTCAAGAGAGCTTTGACATGTAGGCAACCCCTATATTGTTTGTATTATAATGATTTGTCCTTGCCTAATTCTTCTCTTGAATTGCCAAAATGTGTTGAAAATCTCTTAAAGGATTTTGAGGATGTGTTCCCCAAGGACATACCTCATGGCCTACCTCCTATAAGGGGTATTGAGCACCAAATGGATCTCATTCCGGGTGCCTCATTACCAAATAGGCCTGCTTATAGAAGTAATCCCGAAGAGACAAAAGAGATTGAAAAACAAGTTGAAAAACTCTTAGAAAAAGGATGGGTAAGGGAGAGTTTGAGCCCTTGTGCTATGCCCGTCATTTTAGTACCAAAAAAAGATGGCACATGGAGAATGTGTACCGATTGTAGGGCCATCAACAATATAACCATTAAGTATAGACATCCAATCCCAAGATTAGATGACATGCTTGATGAGTTATATGGTGCTTGCTATTTTTCTAAAATTGACTTAAAAAGCGGTTATCATCAAATTAGGATGAGAGAAGGGGATGAATGGAAAACGGCATTCAAAACCAAATTTGGTCTATATGAATGGTTAGTCATGCCTTTTGGCTTGACAAACGCCCCAAGTACCTTTATGCGTTTGATGAACCATATTTTAAGGCAATTTATTGGAAAATTTGTGGTGGTCTATTTTGATGACATTCTCATATATAGTAGGACACTAGAAGATCATGTTAATCATTTACAAAGTGTCATGGAAGTTTTGAGAAAAGAACACTTATATGCTAACTTAGAAAAATGCACATTTTGTAAAAGTGAGGTTGTGTTCTTGGGATTTGTTGTTAGTTCCCAAGGGGTGAAAGTTGATGAGGAAAAGATCAAGGCCATCAAAGATTGGCCCACCCCTAGGAATGTGAGTGAAGTGAGGAGCTTTCATGGGCTAGCAAGTTTTTATAGGCGGTTTGTTAAAAATTTTAGCACATTGGCTTCTCCTTTGAATGATGTTGTCAAGAAAAATGTGGCATTTAAGTGGGGAACGGAGCAAGAGCAAGCTTTTCAAGAGCTCAAAACTAAATTGACAAATGCTCCTATCCTAGCTTTGCCTAATTTTTCTAAGACATTTGAGTTGGAATGTGATGCTTCCAACATTGGCATAGGTGCGGTTTTATTGCAAGAGGGGCACCCAATTGCTTATTTTAGTGAAAAATTGAGTGGTGCCTCCTTGAATTATTCCACCTATGACAAAGAATTGTATGCTTTGGTTAGGGCCTTACAAACTTGGCAACACTACTTGTTTCCTAAAGAATTTGTGATCCATAGTGATCATGAATCTCTTAAGTTTCTTAAAGGCCAAGGAAAATTAAATAAAAGGCATGCCAAGTGGGTTGAATTTTTGGAGCAATTTCCCTATGTAATTAAACACAAGAAAGGCAAAAGCAATGTAGTTGCGGATGCCTTATCTAGGAGACATGCTTTACTTTCTTCTCTTGAAACTAAGATTCTTGGTTTTGAACATTTGAAAGAACTATATGCTTGTGATGTTGATTTTTCCAATATATATATATATCTTGTGATCATGGTGCATTTAAGGGGCATTACAAGCATGATGGGTTTCTTTTTAAGGGGAGTAGACTTTGCATTCCTAAGTGTTCCGTTAGGGAATTGTTAGTAAGAGAAGTGCATGAGGGGGGATTGATGGGTCATTTTGGGGAGCATAAAACACTTGAGATGTTGCATGAGCATTTTTATTGGCCTAGAATGAAACATGATGTGCATAAAGTATGTTCTAAATGCATTACATGTAGAAAGGCTAAATCTAGGAGCATGCCTCATGGATTATATACCCCTCTCCCTATTCCCTCTACACCTTGGGTGGATGTTTCTATGGATTTTGTGCTAGGTCTCCCAAAGACAAGGAATGGCCGCGACTCCATTTTTGTGGTGGTGGACCGTTTCTCAAAAATGGCTCATTTTATTCCATGTCACAAGGTGGATGATGCATGCCACATTGCAAATCTATTCTTCAAGGAAGTGGTAAGACTACATGGGGTGCCTAGGACCATAATTTCGGATCGAGATCCAAAATTCCTAAGTCACTTTTGGAGGACTTTGTGGGGTAAGCTTGGTACCAAGTTACTTTTCTCTACTTCTTGTCATCCTCAAACGGATGGGCAAACCGAGGTAACAAATAGAACTCTTGGTACTTTGCTTCGATCTCTTCTTAAAAATAATGTTAAGGCTTGGGAGGATTGCTTACCTATGGTTGAATTTGCTTACAATAGAGTTCCACATGGTTCTACTTCTCATTCCCCATTCGAGGTTGTGTATGGTTTTAATCCCCTTACCCCCATTGATTTGTTGCCTTTGCCCATTAATTCTTCCATAATTCATAGTGATGGAAAGGCTAAGGCCGAATTTGTTAAAAAGTTGCATGAAAAGGTCAAAGCTAAAATTGAACATAAGTATGAGTCCTATGCAAAACAAGCCAATAAAGGAAGAAAAAGGGTTGTCTTTGAACCCGGTGATTGGGTATGGGTGCACCTAAGGAAGGAGAGGTTTCCTTCACAAAGGAAATCTAAGCTCCAACCTAGAGGAGATGGTCCCTTTCAAGTCCTTGAAAGGATTGGGGACAATGCATATAAAATTGATTTACCCGGAAATTATGGGGTAAGTGCAACTTTCAATGTAAGTGACTTGACTTTGTTTGATGTAGGTGATGAGGACCCTAACTCGAGGGCGAGTTCTTCTAAAGAAGGAGGGCATGATGAGGACCTCTTACATCAAGAAAATGAAGTACAACAAGGGATAGTGACTAGGAGCAAAGCGCGGAGGCTTCAAGAGGACATGGAGAGGAAGATTGGCGCTTTGTTGACTCCCATTAGAGGAGAATCTAATGAAACCTCCATTTACCAAGTCTTAGTCATTAGTGTCTAATTCCTTATTAAGAACATATATTAGATTTGTTTTCTTTTCTATTTGTAATTTGTAATAAATGTACTTTGAGGTATTTTCTTTAGAAGCCTAGCATTTGTTCTAAGGCTTTAGGTTGTGATTAGAAACTTAGGGTGGTGCACTTAGTATTTTTGCCAATAGTATATAATGGCAAACTTAACATTTTGGAAGGGGGATTTTTGATGATATAGAATTGTGATTTTTGAGAGCATAGTTTTCTCTCCTTTGGTTCTTGGATGAACTCTATTGATCTTATCAAGGGGCTATTCATCTCCCTTGTGGCGATTACGCACCGATCTTATCATCTCTCCTTAGATGTGGCGATCTTCACTCCATCTCCATCTTCTTTCCTTTTCATTTTGTGAGTTTTAATTCCTTCATTGTTCTTATTTTTGTTCATTGAGTCAAAGAAATTGAAAACCTAATCATGGAAAAGATCCTAATATTCAAGATCTTGCTTGAATTTCACATCAATACTTTTTCACTTAAACTATGGAAGATCTTGTGCAGTTCTGAGGGCAAAGTGGACTCTTTTGCACCATTATCTTTTTCGTTTTGTATTTGTATTTGTATGACTACAGACTTCATAAACCTTACCTAGTACAATGTATTGCAATGAGTGTTAGAATACACTAATAACAAAAAGACAGAGCCAGAAACTTTTTAAAATTCCAATACACTCATAACAAATCATTAGTGCATGAATATTGCTTAGGCCTGGATTTACTTTAGCATAAAAGGTTTTTTTTTTGTTGATGTAAACATAATAATGCTTCAATCGTAAGGCACCAGAAAAAAGCACAGCATTAGTAGATAAAGATTGCTATAAACAAATCTATTAAAGCAAATTCCTACCAGTTTAACATTTCAACAGTTAAGCATATCAGAATCTTTAAGATTAATAAAACAATGGACACACAGTCATTTTCAATAACAATGGCTCAGAAGATTTTTCTATGTAGTTTGTTAAGTTGATATTTAAGATTAACATAACAAAGAACTAATTCCTAGATATCAAGGAACTGCATAAACTAGAATTTGTGGCACTTCCTGACAATTTGTAAGTGTGTTTCTTGAGTAACTTTTGAGACAACTTAGAAGCTTCGCAACTTATATAAACTTAACTCCTAGCTTATTTATGAGGAAATTGAAAGCAAAATGAGCCAAAGTGTCTTTTGTTCTCATTATGTATATATGTATATTCTTGTTCCCAAAATTCACTGGAGTAATTGAAATGACTTGCTTTTTTGACAAGTTTCAGATTTATTGTGTATACCTTTTCTTTTAACTTTGTATTTTTCACCTACATTGGAGAAATCCAAATCCAATTGGTCAGGATTTTCTGATTTTGTTTTCAACAATACAGTTGCCATATTTCCTTTCTTTTTCTACATATTTCCTTTCTCTGCATCCTATCATATCAGGATGGAGAACTTTGAAAGTATCTGCAACACGGTAGGGATGGCAATTGAGCCCATGCCCATATGGTACCCGCAAAAATTACCCGCAAACGGGCGGGTAATTACCCGCACACATGGGCGCGGGCTCAGGGTCGGGCACTATGGTGCCCAGCCCGCTCTAGGCCCGCACCTGCATATATATATATATATATATATATATATATATATATATATTGTTACTATTATTACAATTCCAAGTATATCCAACTTTAAAAAATAAATCCAAGCTACTACTCCCTCCGTTCCTAAACTTTGGTCTTTTTGGCCTCTCTTTTTTGTTCCAAAACTTTGGTACTTTTGAGATACCAATGTACAATTTACTTGATTTTTCCAAGTTTACCCTTTATCTTTAATTAATTGTCACTGTTCACAATATTAACTCCTTTGGATTCTCAAGTTAGTGGACTTTTTGAAGCCAATTAGAGTGTGGCTTTATTGATTTATTGTTTTCTTTTCTCTTTCCAATAATTCCAAAAAAATAAAATACAAATTGGGTATTAATGCTACAAAGGGGGTACTTTAGTAATTAGGTATTGCAAATTTATGATTTCTTAATTTGTGTGAAACACTCTAAAAGGATCGAAGTTTAGGAACAAAGTGAGTAATATTTTGAATGTTTTTAATTAACTAAATGCTAGCATGTGTAATATTTTAATAAGTATATACAAAAAATAATAACTTTTTAAACTAAACTATAATATTTTTAATGTTATTTATTACTTTTTGTTGTTGAAGTGCGGGTAATATGGGCATGCCCATGGGCACTAGGTGCCCATAGGGTACGGGGATGGGCACTACAGTACCCTGCCCATACATTTGCGGGCTCGGGGATGGATACTATAGTATCCTGCCCATAGGGTACCCATTGCCATCCCTAGCAACACCATTATAATGATCTCTCAAATGTAATGTTCTCTTTATATATTCTAAAAAATGTTCTTCAGTGAAATAAAGCTTCAATGTTATTTTTCCTGATGTTTTCCCTCTTTGATTGTTTTCCTCTAGATGTATAGTAGAACAACAAGAACAAAAAATAAAGGATCTACATCCATGCAATCTTCACACAAATCCAAATCCTCCTCTAAAATGCTAATTTCATACCTTAAACCATATTAGGATTACATATGATAACAGTAACTTAGTTTGAGCTTTATGCCATTTTGTAAAATTTAATAGATATCTAAAGAAAAATAGCTATAAATTTGACAAGCATTTGATGCTAGACAATGCTATCAAAATGCTTCTCTTAATAATGCCAATTAAAATGCCTAATGAAATATATCTGACATTCATATTGACAATAACTTCCTTTATGCTTCAGAGCTGTTAATATGATCCTAAGTTGGCTTTTGCTTGTGACTCCTCATTAGTAGTCAGTAGTAAACTATCCCAGAAAATTGTGGGATATTGCAATTCCAATAAGATGAACTCACATGATCCTGAATTGCTCACACCCTCAGTTCCCAACCATGATGGCAAAATATTCTGCAAAACCAAAATAAACTAGTAGGACATGATTAGAATTATAAATAAACTTCTACGGGGTTAGGTTGGTTTAGAATCCAATAGGTTATGATTAGAATTAAATTTCTCTACTCATCTTTGCCCTATTTTCTTTTATTCGATTTAGTTCCCTTTTGGTACCACTTACTGGTTTCATAGAATGGTGACTATATTATATGTCTAACTTGCTGCTAGTGTCATGAAATTCTAACTCCCTATTTCCTTTTCATTTGTATGATATCTTTTGTGGCGTGCAAGATAAAGTATTAATTTCTATGTCCTATTTACTTGTTATCTTTTCAGTTGAGACCCAGACTCTAAGTAATACATTTTCTGCTGGAGAAGATGATGCTTTGAGGCTCTCAAGTTTTTTGCTTGTCATTTCCACGAAATCTTCCGAATAAAAGAAATAGCCCGTATCAACATACTATCTAGTTAAATCTACGTTGTAGAGCTTTTGCCAAGATATTGGAATCAAGAGAGCCCTCATAGAACAGCCTGAAATAAATTTCTATTAGTTCAATTTTTGTTGCATTTCATGTGATGTTAAGTAATTTGTGATATGAGAAGTTTATGCTATATGTATGTCTGTTAACACTGTTTTTAATTTGTCATATGAGAAGTTTATGCTATATGTTAGTTGATATGTGTGAAGACATTCCTTAAAGATAAGTGCATTTGTAACATAACCTGTGCAATGTTAGCCAATGATAACCTTGATTATAGTGAGTTTTTCCAGATTGTAGATATGTTCTACATTTAGCGTCCAATCTTTACATATTTAAAAACAATTCTTTGGACTCTTGAGTCCAAAAGATGGTTGATAATTTTTCAGCATGATTTCTGTTTCACAGTCCTCTTCTTTGCATTGTTTGACTCTGCATTATTCCATGTGTGTGCTTTATCAGTTATCTTGATTAATATATAATCTTCCTGCATTTACACTCATCTGAACGGAATATATAATCTTCCTGCATTAAGGGAAGCTTAAATATGAGGAAATTTTATTGCACTAGATACATCAGCATCAGCAGACTTGCAAATGAGCATGGATGGAGAAGGGAGGTGTCATCTTTGTGACTCTCAGTTCATGTTACTTGGTTATGTTGCCATCATTCTCTCTACTCGAGCAACAATCACGTAATATGAATCTAGTATGTAAGCTTATCGGTTATAATGTGACGAATTATTTGACTTTTATCTAAGGTAGGTTCAAAAAATACTATAGTTGAGGAAAAGTACCAATTCAAAGAAGAGTTTAATTGGTGTGCATTACACTATGCTAATGAGAATTCATAGTTTCAAGATGATTAAGATAAAAAGGTCAATTTCTAGTTGATTGCTAGTGTAAAAAAAATTTAAACTGTCGACGCATACTAGCTAAAAATTTAAAAACAATGCCTTACTATACTTTCCTAGTTTTTGCTCCAAAACTTGAAAACGTGTTAAATGGAATTGGTAGTAGTCTTGTTTTTATGAGCTTACCGTTCTCATGGAGTTACCCATACATAAAAAAAACATACTCATCAAATATAGCATGAAACTTTTTGTTATCTTTTTCTACATAAAAATAATTACATTCAAAGATAAAATAAAGATTGATAAAGCCAATTCAAATAATAGTGTTGTGGGCTTGCCATATAGTAAACTAATTTTAGATGGTGTATTGGTGGTGAATGAAATCGTTGACATGGCAAAGCGAAACAAGGAAGATTGTTTGCTTTTCAAGGTTGATTTTGAAAAGGCCCATGACTTTATTTCTTCGAAGTTCTTGGTATTCATGATGGAGAGATGGTTTTTAGTTCGGAGTGATTAGATGGATGAATGTTTGTGTTTTTTCTAGCTCTATGTCGGTGTTGGTCAACAGTAGTCCTACTCAGGAGCATTTATGACTAAGCATGATGTCATCAATTAAGTGTTGGTGCATTTTGATGGTCTAAGGATGCTTCATGCATTGTAGTCTGTTTCCAATGCAGATGCATTGTTTAGAGTTTAGGGTTTAGAGTTATCAGTAGCGTAATGAACTTGTGTGGAACTCGAAGGAGCTGTCGATCTTTTCTTAACTGTAAATTGTAATCTCAGTTTTATTTGGCCACAAGCCAATTGTGTTGCTCATGGCCTTGCTAGGGCGGCTCAATCTTTTGCTAGTCGCCTTGTTCACAATTTTATACCTCTTTGTATTGCAAACATTGTTATGAATGAAATGACATAAGTTTCTTTGCTTCAAAAAAAAGTTGACGTGATTTTTTTCAATAAAGGTGTATATAAATTTTTGTCGAAAAACTAATTCTTTTGTATGTAAGAAATGCAATCTAGTAATCCTTTTGAAGGTAAGAAATGCAATTTGGTGGTGGAGAGAGCATATCAATATATTGTAAAAAAATTGTTCGACAAAAATGAACAAATCCCTTCGTTTTTTTCCTAAAAAAGAATAGAGAGAATATCAATATATTCCGTGAATTCCAGCTGAGCATATCACAATCCACTATAAAATACAACAAAAATAAAGAGCGTAATTGGAGGAGAGTTTCCCTCCAAATTCCAAAACTTCTCTCATAAGATAATAACCAGAGCATTCCATTACCTTTATCGTGAAGGTGAAGGTGAAGAGAGGCCGAGTGATTTTCCAGATTCCATTCTCCTTCACATCCTTTCGTTTTTGACGGCAAAAGAAGCCGCTCAAACTTGCATATTATCAACTAGATGGAAAAATTTCTGGAAGTATATTCTCAACGAGTGGGAAAACGACTACTACAAAGACACATTGAGCGACCTTCCAAATTGCGTTTTGCTTCACATATTGTCGTTTTTGAACGCCAAAGAAGCAGTTCAAACTTGCATATTATCAACCAGATGGAAGCATCTCTGGAAGCATCTTCCCACACTTACCTTGACTTCCAATGACTTCAAGAAGAATCTCAAGGGTTACAAGAAATTCGTTTCTCAAATTTTATCTCTTCGCGATTCCTCCATTGCATTGGAAGCTCTCACTTTTCATCGACGAGGTAGGGTAGAACCTAACCTACTCAAAAGGATTGTAAGATACGCTCTTTCACACAATTTTCATCGGTTAGGTATTTGTTGTAAATTCAAAGATATTCAACCTTCTTTGTTTTCATCTCACACTTTGAAAAAACTTAGTCTCGATGTGTGGCGAAAGGAGTTATCAAATCACACTGTAGTATTTCCGAATAATCTGAATTTACCAGCATTAACTACATTGAACTTATGTTTCTTAGCTTTTCGCGCTGACGAGATTGATCGCGCCGACCCATTTTCCGGGTTTGATAGGTTGAATAGTTTGATTATTGACTTTTGTGAGGTTCTGGATGGGAAAACTCTCTGCATATCAAATACCATGCTGATTGATTTGTATCTAAATCTAAATCCAATTCCAAGTAAGGTTTGGAACCCGAAAATTGACCTATATGCTCCAAAACTCTCTACTTTTTCTTTTCATGGTACTCTTCACTTGAACATTTTCTTGAGTCTGTATTTTTGTGCTGAAAGAACTATTTCTGCTGCAATGATTTTCTTGATGGCATTTTGAATAGGGTCTTGGGTTTGGTGAGATGTTAAGTAATTGGTGATAAGAGAAGTTTATGTGACTATTTTTTGGTGCAATATTTTTCATGGTGGCATTTTGAATAGGGTCTTGTGTTTGGTGTGGTCTGAGGGAAAAATTTCATAGAACTGTCTGAAATAAATTTCCATGAGTATTTTTTTTTTTTTGCATTTCATGAGATGTTAAGTAATTGGTGATAAGAGAAGTTTATATTATGATTGTTTATAATTGTTTCCTAAGAGACTAGTAGTATTAGTAGTGTACCTATTTTTGCTATTTCTCTTTTCCTTGTTCACATTCAATGTGATCAATGGCAAATAAATTTGAACTTTCAAAACTCAACAATAACCGAAAAACCGGAAATAATGAGTTTAATATATCTTACAAACTAAGGATAATTATAGCAATTTTCTTTCTTTTTTAAGAAAATTGCAAGTCACAAAATTTATTAAAAAAAGAAAAAAAATAAAAATAATTAGTGGGGCATAAAACAAAACTCATGCTAGATATGATTAATAGAAAAGATTTAAGACTTTTTCGAATAATTGTTGCAAAATGTAAATGTTAGATATGATGATTAAACATTCAAGACTTTTGAGTGGACGCTTTCGTCCAATCACACTTTCCGTGCGGACTAATTTGCTAAATTTGGTAGAGGTCATATTGAATTTAACTTTTGCCGACCTCTCTTGACAATGTGTGCAGTGTATTACGTCTCACAAAAATGTGTACAATCTCGAGAGTGCATATTTAATTTAGACCACGATCCCCTCAATTGTAATCAACTGCAGGGTCCTAAAATCAGCACAAACATGCTTAAGAGAGAGAATATTGAGAGAGATTTCGGGTAAGGAAAAGACAAGAATATCCCTACAAAAAATAGTGTAAATTCAGGAGAACACGGAGAAGTTGAATGCAGAGGATTCTATTGGTACAAACAAAAGACATGAGAATGGTGTAATATTATTATGAAATAGAAACAAAGCAATGCATGTTTAGATTTCTTTCCTCTTTATTTTCACATTTTTTGCCATAATAAAAAAAGCCCACTAAACTTTGGGGAAGTGCCACGTCTTGCAAGATGTATATATAGATAGGATGGTATAGTCATTGAAATCTCAACATAGAAACTAATCACTACTAAGAAGAAACAATATATATATATATATATATATATATATATATATATATATATAAAACTACTATCATCCTTCTTTCTTTTATGCTTAATTCTAAATATCTAAACACCATGTCATTTTAGAATTTATTGATGGAGTGTTAAGAACTCTATTGTTTGTACTGGTTGCTAGTATGTTGTACTTAGCAATTCTGTTAGTAAATTAGAGTGACAGGTATGAGATAGCTGGTAGGGCTGAGTTAGCTCGTTGGTTACTTACAGTGGCGGTTATTGAACTGTTCACACAGCTTGTAAAAATTATAAATGTTAGTCTCAGTTATGAGATCATTTTGAGAGAGCAGTAACAGATTTCTGATTCAGTTCTCTCTCTCTCACTATGTTCTTGAATCTTTACAGTTATCATTTTTCTTCCTGATGTACTGTTAATTCGCTTCATTTTATTTTGAGGATTTTCTCATTTGTTGCTTATTTATAGTGTTTCAAATCACAAACCAAGCTAAAACTAGTATGACCATTTGGAATTCTTTATCTCTTATAGTTAAATCTTTCTTCCCCGAACTATAGAAAGTAGAACTGGATTTTTTAGCCATGTATATTTTGTGGTAAATATAGATCAACCTGAGGTTCCACTATTAAGAAGAATTTAGATTTAAATGGATTGTCTTTCCTGCATTGCAGTTTTCAGCTGCTAGTTGAATATGAAATAACAAGCTTTGGTTCAGTAATAGGGATAGGTTGACCCTAAAGAAGAATCTCTTTCACTAGTTTTTTTGTAACAAGCTAATTGATCTTTCACTATGTGCTTTTTAATTTAAATATGCTTTGCTCTCAACAGAGCATTTTTTTTTTTTATGATAACATTGTTGCAGTTGAATTGATTTCATAGTTCAAAGTTACCTGCATGGACTAATTATATTATTTGTTGGAAAAACTAATATTTCTTCCTTTACTTTTTTGCGTTTAGATATTTAGTACGTACCAGTCACTTAGATTTGATTATGGTACAAAGGAGTTATGTTTAGGAAATGTTTTTCAGAAGCAGCTAAAAAGTATAATATAACTACTGTTGCATTTGCTGCTGCTGTATAACATAATGAGTGAACTATTTTGTAAATACACTAGATTATAATTCAGTTTATAGCTGGTACATGTTCTATCATTTGGATTTTTTCCTTTAATATTATTATGCTATTGATATACTGTCTTGGTTGTAGACTTATTTTGGTGATATCTTGAATCTTGTTTAGGGTGCAGGACTCATTGGTGATACCATGTTTTTTGTTTGTGCCGCCTAATCCAATAGAATCCTCTACATTCAACTTCTCCGCGTTCTCCTGAATTTACACTATTTTTTGTAGTGATATTTTGGTCTTTTCCTTACCTAAAATCTCCTCAATATTCTCTCTCTTAAGCATATTTGTACTAATTTTAGAACCCTACAGTTGATTGCAATTGAGGCGATCGTGGTCTAAATTAAATACGTACTCTCGAGATTGCACATATTTTGGTGAGACGTAATACACTGCACACATCGTCAAGAGAGGTCGGCAAAAGTTAAATTCAATATAACCGCTACCAAATTTAGCAAATTGGTCCGCACCGAAATTATCTTCTCGAAAAGTGTGATTGGACGAAAACGTCCACTCAAAAGTCTTGAATGTTTCATCATTTCTAACATGTACATTTAGCTACAATTATTTGAAAAAGTCTTAAAACATTTCTATTAATCATATCTAGCATAAGTTTTGTTTTATGCCCCCTAATTATTTTTATTTTTTGATTTTTCCTTTTTTTAATAAATTTTGTGACTTACAATTTTCTTAAAAAAAAGAAAGAAAAGTGCTACAATTATTCTTAGTTTATAAGATATATTAAACTCATTATTTTCTGTTTTTCGGTTATTGTTGAGTTTTGAAAGTTCAAATTTATTTGGCATTGATCACATTGAATGTGAACAAGGAATAGAGAAATAGCAAAAATAGGTACACTACTAATACTACTAGTTTTCATGTTCACAATGTGCAATGGCAAAAAAGGAGTATGATGTCTTTACAATGATAAATAACAACAATGACATAATAACATTTTAAGGTAAAGTTTTATTCAGTCAAAGTAGTAGGCTAACTATGCAATAATTGACCTGAAATAATAACATTTTAACGTAAAGTTTTATCCAGTCAAAGTAGTAGGTTAACTATGCAATAATTGACCTGACATAATAACATTTGAAGGTAAAGTTTTATCCAGCCAAATTAATTTCAAAGTTGTTTCTAGTGTCGAAGAAAGAAAAGGAAGAAGTGTTGGGAGATGTTGGCAGGAAATTGTTGAGTTTAATAATTTCATTAATAATATAGACCTTATTGATGTAATTGTATCTAGGAAGAAATTTTCTTGGTATTGCTCTGACGGCGTATCTATGTGTCGTTTAGGCCGGTTCCTTTTATCAGAAGGGCTTATTTCATTGTTGAATGTCTCGGGGTAATGGATTGGAGACCGAGACATATCAAATCATTGTCCAATTTGGCTTATTCGTTGTATCAAGGATTGGGGACCTAAACCATTTCGTTTTATTAATGGCTGACTGGAGCATTCTGAGTTTCGTCCGTTTATGAACTCTTATTGGGTTGAGTTTGCTATTAATGGTAATAAGGCTTATGTATTGAAGGAGAAGTTGAAGTTGCTCAAAGCCAAATTGAGAGGGTGGAACAAGGAGGTGTTTGTTGTGCTTGATTTGACTATTGAGAGCATGGTCAAGGATCTTAATGGGCTAGATGTCTTACTTGAGGAATCTTTTGATAATGAGGTGGTTTGGCAAAGGAAAGAAGTTGCTAATACGTTTTGGAAGGAAATCAAGTTGAAGGAGAGCTTGTTGTGCCAAAAATCTAGAGCTAGATGGATTAGAGAGGAGGATTCGAACTCCAAATAATTTCACTCTCTTTTGAAGTATAGACAGGGAAGGAGCATTTTCTTACTTATGGATGAGAATGAGGTGTTAATTAAGGATGTGGAGGAGATAAAGTTTAGAGTTAAAAGTCACTTCGAGAATTGTTTTGAGGAACCGCTCAAAGATCGCCAATTCTTGGAGGGTTAGAATTCAAACAAAGTTTCTAGTGATGCCAATGGTCTTTTGTTGACGCCTTTCACGAAACAGGAGATTAAGGGAGCAGTTTGGGATTGTGATGGTGATAAGAGTCTAGGGCCGGACGGATTCAGTTTGAAGTTCATAAAAGATAGTTGAGGCTTATTGCATGAGAATATAGTGGCTTTCTTTAATGAATTCCACGTGAAGGCATCCCTCCCAAAGGCTTTTTTGGCTTCTTTTATTGCTTTAATCCCAAGAAAGACAACCCCCAAAGTTTGGGGGAATTTAGGCCTATATGTTTGATTGGGAGCATGTACAAAATCTTGGCAAAATTGTTAGCTAGCAGATTGAAGAAGGCACTCCTCAGTGTTATATATAAATGTCAATCAACTTTTTTGGGAGGTCGGAACATTTTAGATGGTGTATTGGTGGTGAATGAAATTGTTGACATGGCAAAACAAGACAAGGAAGATTGTTTACTTTTCAAGGTTGATTTTGAAAAGGCCCGTGACTTTATTTCTTCAATGTCCTTGGTATTCATGATGGAGATATGGGTTTTAGTTTAGAGTGATTAGATGGATGAATGCTTGTGTTTTTTTTAGCTTTATGTCGGTGTTGGTCAACGGTAGTCCTACTAAGGATTTTCAAGTTAGAAGAGGTCTCAGGCAAGGAGACCCTTTTTCGCCATTCCTTTTTCTTGATTGTTGCTGAGGGTTTGTTGGCTATGATGGCTAAGGCGGTGGATTTAGGCTCTTTTGTTGATTATAAGGTTCATGATAATATCCATTTTTCTACGTTGCAATTTGCCGATGTTGGGGAAATCTAATTGGGGAAACCTTTGGAGCATCAAATTGATTCTTGGAAACTTTGAGCTTGCATCGGGGTTGAAGGTCAATTTTCACAAAAGCTAACTTATAGGGATTAATGTCTCAGAGGATTTCTTAAATTCAGCTTCTACTTTTCTTCATTGTCATACAGAATCAATTCCCTTCAAGTTCTTGGGCATCCCCATGGGAGCAAACCCAAGACGTTGCTCAACTTGGAAACCGATGATTGTTAAACTTCCTAAGAGATTATCTTTGTGGCAAGGATGCTATCTCTCGATGAGTGGTCGGGTAACTCTTATTAAGTCTGTGTTAAATAGTATTCCTCTTTACTATTTAACGTTTTATAAGGCGCCAAAGACGGAGTTGAAGAAATTGATTAAGATACAACGAGACTTTCTATGGGGTATTAAAGATGTCTGTGGAACGTATTGGGTGGCCTGGGAGAAGGTGTGTAAGTCTAACGAGGAAGGTGGCCTAAGTGTTAAAAATAATGAGTTGTTCAGTATATCTCTTTTGGCGGAATGGAAGTGGCGTTTTTTTTACGGATGATGAGGCTTTCTGGAGGGGTATTCTTTCTTTTAGATATGGTGATTTTAGTTCTATTCTATTCAATGGTTCAACATCATCAGATAGAAGGAAATATTCTTTGTGGTACCGTGATCTTCAGAATGTGGGTAATGATAGATTTTCGGAGGGGTGGTTTGAGGCGATTATCAGAAGGGGCTTGGGTGATGGTCGGGGCATGGATGTTTGGCACCACCATTGGATTGGCCAACGCCCTTTGAAGCACAAGTTTGCTGATTTTTTTTTTAGGTTGCTCTAATCAGAACTTACGCTTATCGGAGTTGGGATCACGAGAACAAAACAACTGGCATTGGAACTTAAATGCTCTCTTGAGCAAATCAACAACTTTGCTCCAAAGGCAATGCGTTGAAGGACGTGTTACGCGAAAAGAGATTAAATTAGGGTGTTGCTGACTTTTGAAGTTGGATTTCAGACCCTTCGAAATTGTTTTCTGTCCAATCTTGTTATAAAATTCTAGTTTCATCCGTTAAAGCAACTTCAGCGCCTAATGACAGTGGTTTCTCTAATTATAAAAATATTTGGAATACCGACATTCCATCGAAAGTCTTGAATTTTGGGTTGAGATTGATCAATAACTCTTTATCGGTGTGTGACTTGTTGTTGAGGCGCCATATTATTCATACGGAGGAGGGGTCTATGAGTGCTTTTTGTAATACTTATAGGGAGGAGGCGACACTTATTCTTGGAGTGCAACATCTCTCAGAGAGTTTGGAGTGAGGTAGGTCAATGGCTAGACATCCAGTTACCGAAATGTTATGATATTCCTCAGCACTTCATGTTGTTGGCGAATTTTGCATTGGCAAAAAGGCAGAGAAGGTAAAATACTTACTCTGGTTGGCAACTTGTTGGTGCCTCTAGTTAGCTCAGAATGACATTCGCTTTAGACAGGAATTTGCCAAGATTTATCGATTGTAGCTCATATAAAGTATTTATCTTGGTGTTGGTTTGTACTTGGGGTGAGTAGAAACTCTAGTTTGTCACCACTCCTATGGTGGAACAACACACTTAAAATCAACAACTTTTGAGTCCACCATTGTGGTTTTAAGGATCCCTAATGCTCTAATAAATGAAATATTACTTATCGGAAGCAAAAAAGAAGCAAAAAATTTCAGCATATCACAATCCACTAAAATAATGTATTTTCTGTAAAAAAATAAAAAGCAAAATAATGTATTTACTTCTCCGTTTGCTCTCGAAATATTTATGGCTCTTTTATTGATCTTTTTTTATAGGCAATGTTAGTGGGAGTGGGAGAAATGTTAGTTTCCGGGGATTGAACCCGGTACCTCCTTCTTGCACTCTTTTGGTGCACTATCCCTTAGCTCGCCAACTGAGCTACCTACTTGGGATTTTTGGCTCTGTTTTTTATCGGTATTACTATTTATGGCTCTACTTTTTCATAACTAGTATGTATCACCTGTGCCAGCACAGGTATACATTTTCTTTTAACTTAAATTTTCAAATTGTTGTTTGGGGATTAAAAAAGAGTCAGTTGAATGTTTACGTATATTATTTCAAAAAAATTGACTACTTTGGACACCTTAGAAAATAAACCCACAATGACAAATTTTACTAAGACACGTTTATTAGATTAGATTGTATAGTAAAAAATCATAGTTTAATATTTTAATATAAAATTTAGTCCTCCTTTTATTTATTGAAATTCAAAAAATAAAATTAAGAATAAAAGATAACAGTTAGCCCATTTTTATTTTTTATTAATATTTTTAATTAAAAAACACATATAATGTACTCGAACAGCGGAATGGTCCCCGTCCCCATCCTCATCCCAGAGTTGACAGTGGGGGAATTATCTCTCTCGTCCCCGTCTCCACATGGAAAAATTCCTCATTCACTCTGCACTGTGGGCAGTCCCCGTCGAGATTCCCACGTACAGGTAGTCACCAATTTTATTAAAACCGACCTGGTGATCGACCCGAGCAGGTCACTGGGTCATTGGGTCGATGGTCGAACCGATGGGTCACAATTGACCCGCATGACCCGATATCAATAAAATTGATATTAAATTAATATGATAATTCAAAAATGTTAGATATTATAAGTCAATATTTTTAAATTTAATATACTTTTGAATTAAAAACAAATTTGAAAATCAATAAAATTACTCATATTTAATAACAAATTTGAATTACAAAATATTAAATGTCAAATAAATATGGTATATAAATGTAATATACCATAAGTAAATATTTGATGTTTGCTTAAAAAAAAAGTAAATATTAGATGTCAAATAAATATGATATATAAATATGTAATATATCATAAGTAATTTGAATTACAAAATTACTCCTATTTAATAACTAATTTCAATAAGTATTAAAATACATATAAATAAATATAATTAGTAGTTAATAGGTTTTACTAGAAATAAAAGAAAAAAGGGTATATATATTCTATAATACGCTTTAGTTACAAAAAAAATGTGGTTGGTCAAATGGTTAGTGTTGAAAGGTGCGAGTGTGAAGAAGGGGTTAGAGATGTGTATGACTTTTTCTAATTAGTCCTACTTGTTAGCCTATGTGGATAAAACCATGGTTTATAATACTTAGGATTATTTGTCAAAAAAAAAAAATACTTAGAATTAAAATGAGATTTAAAATTTAAAATGAAAATAGAAGATGAGATGAAACAATTAACCCTAATTGGAGAGGAGTTTCCCTCCAAATTCCCAAACTTCTTTCGTAAGATAACCAGAAGCTTCCATTCCATTTACCCCTTATGTAATGTCCTAAATTTCTTTTAATTTGAGTAATAGTATTTTAATAAATTTTGTCTTACATTCCACCATACACCACACTTATTTATAACCCACCCTATCACCCTCACATTCCTCACCTACCCCATATCTCCTATCCTCACGCTGAAAAGAAAGAAAAGAGGAAAGAAAGAAACAGAAACAGAAGAAGAGAAACGAGAAAGAAGAAAGGAAGGAAAAGAGAGAAAAAATCGTGAGAGAGAGAGAGAGAATCAAGGTGGAGCTCAATCAAAGAAATTTTAGCCCTAGTTTCAAGCTATTGAAGAAAGGAGATGAAAATTGAAGCTTAGGAAACAACTTCCATGGAAGATGGCTAGGGTTCCCCATTTCAGAAATTGGGGGTTTTCATCCTAAAGCTTATAAGGAGCAATAGGTAACAAAGAATCTCCCTCAAAACCTCTCTTAGAGTGTGCATAGGTTTCTATTTAACTAGATAGATGATTTTATGATGTTATGAATGATTGAGGATTAAAGAGGTGTTGTATGTGTGTTAGAGAATAGGGATTGTTGGATTGCCCACATTGTGTTTGTTAGATGTAGTCTATGAATTGTTGATGCATTTTTCCTAAACCCGTATACACCTATTTTTAGTATTCTGCTTATAATATTTTTTTTATATAAATCCTTTTCAAATGATTCTAAATTTTCTGGAAAATAGACTCGATTTGCTCCACTTTAGGCATTTGTTTCATTGGATTTCACTAAGAATTGAAGGAGAAACATAGGTTACAAGTCACTACATTTTGGTTCTTATTTTTATGGACATGTACTGGGTCTTTGATAAATAACTTATTGTACAAATGTTATTTTTGAAACCTAGAAATATTTTTGAAAACTAGACTTCTGGGGCTTCAGTTTTGACACTTGTTTTATTAGTTTTGATCAAGTATTATTATAGAAATTTGGATTACAAGTTATATGGAATAACTTCAAAACCGTATAGATATAGGTTTGGTGTTTTGCTTATAGCGCTTTCCCTAAAACTCCGTTTTGAGTGATTGTTGTCTTGTTAGAAATTAGACTTGTTTTTCTTCAGTTTTAGCACTAGTTTCATGGTATTTGACTGAGTATTGATGTTCTAAACTGTGTTAGAATCTGAATGAATGTTGTTGTCTTGTCTTTGTACCTGTGTGTATTCTTTTATTAAACTGTACTTGTTGGTTGATTATCATGAAAAATAAAAATCATATTCATAATATAGACATCTTAATCTCTCCAACGGATGGTCATTTGCTCAAATCCGACACCGTTTGATATTTTAATAAAATTGCCGAAGTTGATGTATTGCTGCTGAAAATTCTGCATAGATGATTATGAGTGTAATGACACTCGAATTGTGCAAAATGAGTTCCTATGTGTTTTAAATTCTTATTAAACATGATGGTTACATGAATTACATTTGGAGAGTAATACGTGAGTAGCTAATTTACAATGTGGCAATTTTTTTTATATTTATTTTCTTATGGGAGAAGCAAACACATTTTTTTAAATTAATTTTATTCTCAAATATGAGTTGAAAAGTATTTCTATTTTATGTGTTTGTTTGAGGATGTTGTTGTTGGATACCGTTAGCTGCAACGAAGAGATAATGCAGCCTATGAGCTAAATGCTCATAGCCCTTTTTTTGATTACCGTTTTGCCGTGACGAAGAGAGAATACGGCTATGATGACCGTTTTGCCGTGACGAAGAGATAATACGGCCCGTGATGACCGTTTTGCCGTGACGAAGAGATAATACGGCCTGTGATGACCGTTTGCCACGACGAAGAGATAATGTGGTCTATGTGCACATAGTATAATAAGTGTCCTGTTTGTAATATATGTGATATGTGATATACGCGCACGGAATCTTATTGCGATCATTTTATGCAACGTGATTTTTGTCCTTTATTGTTGAGCTTCTTTCGTCATTGTCTGGAATTGTATTCGGAATAAAGAACATTTATAGGTGATTTATACTTTCTATGTTGCAGAGAGGATTTTCCATATCTCGTACACGGATATGGCTGGAAACGTCAACTAATTTTTTTTTTTTTTATATTCTATGTTACTGAGTTGTAAAACTCACTATGTTTGGGGTGATGTTTCCAGGCAGCAGATAACATTGGAAAACTGAAGAGTATTTCCGGAGTGCTCGTCAGCAGTCCAATGTAGAGTGTCAGTCACCGGATCACAATCAGAGTCATAGATTTAAGGAATTGTGTTATTGACTAAGGTAGTTATGCAAAGCTAGATTATTTTACATTTACCATTTGAAAGGACAAATTTAATTTTTGTTTTCTATATGAATTCCTCAAAATCTCTCGTGCTGTGCTGAATACGTGGTAGATATGTCGTGTGAATTTAGGGTGTTACACCTTACCTTCATCTTCACCTCTTCCACCGCTCAATCAAATTAGGGGTTTTACTCCGATGCGAAAATCAGCCTCAATCAACCATTTTTCCTTAGTTTCGGAAACTCCCTTCTGAGAAAATGAAGCGAGGAAGGCAAACGCGCGAAAACGAAGAGAACGAAGACACGAAGAGAGAAAGGCACGATCACAACGAGCGTGAAAACGAAGAGAGTGATGGTGAAGACAGGCTGAGTGATTTTCCAGATTCTATTGTCCTTCACATACTTTCATTCTTGACAGCAAAAGAAGCAGTTCAAACTTGCATATTATCAAAAAGATGGAAAAATCTCTGGAAGCATATTCCCACACTTACATTAACTTCCAACGACTTCAAGAATCTCAAGGATTTCACAAAATTCGTGACTCGAATTTTATCTCTTCGTGATTCCGGTAGTGCATTGAAGGCACTCAATTTTCAGCGAAGAGGTAGCGTAGAGCCTAACCTACTCAAAAGGATTGTAAGATTTGCTCTTTCACACAATGTTGATCGATTAGGTCTTTATTGTCGAATGGAACAGATTCAACCTTCTTTGTTTTCATCTCACACTTTGAAAAAGCTTAGTCTTCTGTGTCGAAAGAAACCGTCAAGGTTCTATCCAATTAATAATACAGTAGTAGTATTTCCGAGTAATCTGAATTTTCCAGCATTAACTACATTGAACTTATGGTTCTTAGTTTTTCGCGCTGGTGAGGATGGTCGCGCCGATCCATTTTCGGGGTTTAATAGATTGAATAGTTTGATTATTGATGATTGTATGGTTATGGATGGAAAAACTCTCTGCATATCAAATGCTACGCTTGTTGATTTGTGTCTAAATCCGAGTAATGTTCCTGGAGAGGACTATCCGAAAATTGACCTATATGCTCCAAATCTTCGTACTTTTGCTTTTCATGGTACTCCTTTTCGGAATCTCTGTGGGACTAATCTTTCTTCGCTTAAACATTTGAATGCTGATTCATATGCTGGTGATGACAATCCTTTGATTCTACTCAATTGGCTAATTGAGCTTGCTCATATCAGATCATTGACGGTATCCCTAAGTACCCTTCATGTAATGTTTTGAGGCTTTTTTTCTTTAATTTATTCTTGCTTTTTATTTATCAATTACTTTTAAATTGTATTAAGAAATGTGCCTTGCATTATACTGGTCCTAACTTGCCCTCATCTTGCATTTGCTTAGGTTCTCTTCTCAGGTCCTCATAAATTGAAAGTTAAGTTACCCTCCTTGTGTAACCTCAAGTTACTCAAAGTAAAAGCGAAACCGGACTCGCGCGTGCCGGATGAAATGGTGGACTTATTGCTTCAAAATGCACCATTAGCAGAGCTTTGCATCGAGAAAAAGTGGAGGTGAAATGTGCATTCAACTTTTTAGATAGTGATTCTTTGCTTTAGTTTTTGCTCCTCGGTTTCATTTCCTTTTGTTTCTCTGGTTATATATTATTATTGGTTTCTCTGGTTATGACATGATTGTAATAAGTAATAACTTTTCTCAACAAAAGTGGATGCTTTGTAGCAAGGATTAGAGAGCTTTATTGAATAAAAGAAAGTTAATCATAGTTTGGAGAAATAAGTTTTATTTTTGGGGTAAGGTAATAAAGGTTGATAACAAGAAAGGTAGAAAGAACCGTTTCTTAGAAAGACTACATTTTTGATTTATTTATATCTACATGAAGTTCTGACCACTTAAATCCAACATTTTGATTCATTTTATTGTAATTTGCAGAGATCTGTTCAACCTCTTTGGGTGCTTGCTACTGTAAGTCTTTCTATTGTGTCTTGAAAATTTTAAGTAACTTTGTTTTCTAAGAGAAATCTGTAAAATTTGTTCTTTCTTTACCTTATTATTAACATTCACATCAAAATACTGTTAAACGAAATATAAGGACATGGCAATTGGCAACTGAGCATTAGCCAAATAACTCAATTCATAATTCAGATGTATCAACTAGAGAAAACAAAATTTATAGGTCTTTTGAATTTTGATGGTGCCTTTTTATGTAAACCACAGATTCTGAAGTGGAAATATTACTTAAAAAGTAATTAATTTTCCTCCCAATCTTGACAACCCTCTTAAAAACCACTGACATCTATAAAGCATGAAATAAAATGTAGATATAAATAAATCAGATCTATGCAAATTACAATAAGCGTAATCTACAACAAGAATAACAACAATAATCACAGTAAACTTATCCAGTAAATTGTTAAAATTCATGTGCAAGTTAATATGTTTTCTGCGTGCACACTGCGCACACACATAATTATGTTTTCTGCATGTCCAAGTTTGAAATTCATGTGCAGCTAAAGATCTCAAAATAACATTTAATGATATTTGTTAATCATAATATGTTGCCACATATGTTTGGTCAAGCTGTTCTGTAATCAAATTGCATATACGAATTTACTTAATGTAGGACCAAGTTGAACCTCTTTGACAGCAAGTTCTCCTGCATAAATCAAAGATCAAACAAGAATTGACCCCACCAAACTGAACCTCTAGCTGCATGGTCAACAATGATGAACAATGATGTAAACTTAAACATACAAAGTTAAAACTAGGACTTTGCTAATAGGTAGAGAGAAGCAATACAGAAAGGGAAACACAAAGTAAATTTGAACATCATCCCTTTTTTAATGCTTATATATTGTTTTCCTGGGTGTGTGGGAGCAAAATAGTCTAGACCACCTGAATTTTAGTGATGGAATTAATACATTCTAACTTATAAGTGTGGTTTTATTTATTTGTGTAATGATATTTTGAGATCTAGTTGTGGAATAGCTTCATTGCTAACGGTATATAACCAATAATCGTTTATTGGCTTATTTATACAGCAGTCATAACTGCTCTAACAGACTAGAGCATAACAGAAATAACTGTCAACTGACAGTCTAACAAACTAACTGTTATAGAGTGAGTGCTACAGCGTTCAGGGCTACAACACTACTAACAACATATGATGCTGCAACATCACTTATGACATTAACAAGAATTACAGCACATTTAACAGTTATAATTTGAGGTAGCTCAGCAACCATTCAAACAATGACACTAATTACACCTAATGTCACAGAAGTTGTCTCTGTCACATTTCTCATAAGATTTTGTACCAATTGCAAACAATGCTGATTGCCAAGACACAATGAGGTGGAATTAGCAATTACTCCCATTGTGTCAAAGAACTTCTATATGTTGCTCTTAGTGTGAATTACACCGTGAAGCATGAGCGTGAATTATGTTGCTCTTGCACTTTATGGACTCACTTATGTTTTTTTTTACTCCACTCTATTTGTCCATATGTTTGGTTTTGAGTTAAATTCCAGCTGAATTAAGCGTGTGTGAGGCTTCAAATGATTTGCTGCACGAAGCTCTGGTCATCGACACAAATCCCATCCTTAATTGTTTTCTTTTATGTTTGAGTTAAGCTGATGTATTCTTTGATTTGCATTTGTAGGACTCGAGTTTTTTGTTACTAAGGTCATTATCAAATATGAGCAGGATGCACTTGGTGGTTCTATGAAGTGAGATGTTGCAAGTATAAATTTATGAATTTCACATGTAATATCCTATGATCTACTGCAGACATAACATAGTCCAACTTCTAATTTTGTTGTATATCTGATGAGACCAAGGGTAATTCTGGAATTAGCAAGACATAACATTGGTATCTAGTGAGATATCTAACAGTTTGCTTCCTGTGAGGCACCTCAAATAGGTTTCAACACACCTATTTACCACCTCTGTTTGACCATCAGTTTGAGGATGGTAAGCAGAGCTCATCTTGAGTTTTGTACCGGCAGCTTTAAATAGTTCAGTCCAAAATGCACTGATGAATACTCTGTCTCTATCCGAGACAATAGAAGTGGGGAACCCATGCAACTTCACAATCTCCTTCAAGAATACCTGAGCTATATCTTTAGCATTGTAAGGGTGAGCCAATGGTCAATCTGTCTACCACCACCAGAATGGTGTCCATCCCCAGAGACTTGGGCAATCCTCCAACAAAGTCCATAGATACATCACTCCAAACCTGAGTTGGTATTGGTAGTGGCTGTAGCAACCCTCCTGGGCTAAGGGCTTGGTACTTATTCTTCTGGCAAACACTGCAGGCTTGTATATATTGTTGTATCCTCCCTCTCATCCCTTCCCAGAATACCACATTAGAAATTCTCTTATAAGTTCTCAGCACTCCAGAGTGACCTCCCATTGGAGAATCATGGAATTCTGCCAGGATCTTCTCAATTCTAGGAGAGTGTTTAGGTAACACTATCCTATCCTTGTAGTATAATCGACCATGCTTCAAAGAATAGCCGGTATGTTCAGCCACTTGAGCCAACAAATCCTGCACAACTTGTCTTAGTTTCGGGTCAGCCTGTACTTCATCATCCAACCCTTCCCACTCATTGCATTGGATAGAAGAAATTGCATTGCAATGGAGCTGCCTTGAGAGGGCATCAGCAGCCTTGTTCTCATTCCCTGGTTTGTACTTCACTTCAAAGTCATAACCTAAGAGTTTAGTCACCCACTTTTGTTGCTCTTCACCCATTAGTCTTTGGTCTGTTAAAAATCTCAGACTCCTTTGATCAGTGTGTACAGTGAAATGCCTGCCAAGTAAATAATGTCTCCACTTCTGAATAGCTATCACAATAGCCATTAATTCTCTCTCATAAACTGACTTGTTTTGAGCTCTAGTAGATAAAGTTTGACTCATATAAGATACTGGTCTCCCTTCTTGCATGAGCACAGCCCCAAGTCCTTTTCCGGAAGCATCTGTCTCTACAATAAATGGCTTGGAGAAGTCAGGGACAGCAAGCACAGGAAGAGTAGTCATAGCTATCTTTAGTTGATCAAAAGCAAGCTGAGCACTATCATTCCAAGCAAAACTATCTTTCTTCAACTGTTGAGTCAATGGCCAAGCAATCTTACCATAGTTCTTGACAAACCTTCTATAATACCCTGTCAAACCGAGGAAGCCTCTTAAACTCTTCACATCCCTTGGTGTGGGCCAATTCACCATGGCACTAACCTTGGCTGGGTCTGCAGCTACCCCTTGCCCTGAAATCAAGTGTCCCAAGTACTCTATCTGATTCTGTGCAAATGTGCATTTCTTTTGATTTGCAAACAATTGGTTCTGTCTTAGAATTTCTAATACTGTCCTCAAGTGTTCAAGATGGCTCTCTCTATCCTTACTATACACAAGGATGTCATCAAAGAAAACCAACACATACTTCCTCAACACAGGTTTCAATATCTTATTCATGAGAGCTTGGAAGGTTGAGGGTGCATTGGTAAGCCCAAAAGGCATAACCAGATATTCATAGTGCCCTTCATGTGTCCGGAAAGCAGTTTTATGAATGTCCTCCTCTTTCATTCGGATTTGGTGGTATCCTGATTTCAAATCCAATTTAGAAAAGATCACTGCAGCTCCAATCTCATCTAACAATTCATCTATTACTGGAATAGGAAATTTATCTGGGACAGTGTGCTTATTTAAGGCCCTATAGTCAATACAAAATCTCCACCCTCCATCCTTTTTTTTAACAAGTAAAACTGGACTTGAGAAAGGACTAATACTTGGCCTAATAATTCCAGCAGACAACATTTCATTCACAAACTTCTCAATTTCATCTTTTTGATAGTGTGGATACCTGTAGGGTCTGATGTGTGGTATTGGAGCTCCATCCTTGAGGGTTATAGCATGGTCTTGTTCCCTTGGAGGAGGGAGAGTTGTAGGTTCCTGGAAGACATCAGAAAATGTAGCCAAGACTTGCTGCACTTCACTGCTACTGTCACTCTCCACCTTCTGTGCAGAATCTGTCTGGTAACATTGAAGTAGGTAACACTCTTCTTCTTGTTGCAAGGACTTCATCATGGCCCTAATTGATGATTGATGCTTGCTCAAAGAAGGTTCTCCTCGAATCCTCAACTTCTGTCCATCCTGCTTCCATTTGATAACAAGATTCTTGAAGTTAGCTTTAATGTCCCCCAAACTAGCAAGCCAATCCATGCCTAGCACCACCTCAGTTCCTCCCAAAGTCATCAAGAAAAAATTCTGGGTAATGGTAATGCCTTGCACCTGCATTTGCAAATCAATACAGACCCCTTTATGGCTCAATTTCTCACCATTTCCAACTTCTATAGTATATTCAGCAGTATCATCAAGTTGCAATCTCAATTCCTCAACCAACTTGTATGAAATGAAGTTAGAGGATGCCCCTGAGTCAATCAATATCAACACAACTCTATCACCAATCCTTCCCCACACCTTGAAAGATTGATTAGAAGTCAATCCCTCTTTACTCTTGAGGGAAAGTTGTAGAGACTTGGCTTCAAATTCCTCTTGAGGTTCTTCAAAAATCTCCTCCTCACTCCCTTCATCTTCAACGATCTCCAAGTGATAATGCTTCATTTTACAAATGTGATCACGACCCCATCTCTCCCCACACTTAAAGCAAAGCCCTCTCCTACTTAAATCCCTCAATTCATCTTCAGATAGCTTCTTTCCAGTCACTGTTTTCTTCTCAGTATTTCCTGGGGGTGCCTTGGTAGTAATTGGAGGGGTGTTACTAGCATTTGAGTCACTTTTGGGCTTAGTAATCACAGTTCTGCTTCGGCCCGCCTCCCAACCTGACCCAATGGATCCGGGTTTCCATTTACTTCCATCGTACTTCTCCTTCACTGATTCCTTCTCCTTTTTCATCGCAACGTTACGTTCCTCGATCAACAGAGCTCTGTCCATTAACGCGTTCAATCCTCGCGTTGAATGGAGCTTCAGTTCCGCCTGGATTTCTTCTCGCAACCCGTTAAGGAAAATACTCTCCAACATCCCTTTTTCACTTCGCTTCAATGGAGCCATGAGTAGCTCAAATTGTTCTCTGTATTCCATGACTGTCCCTGTTTGCTTCACGTTCAAAATCGGACCAAGAGGATTTCTCACCAACGACGGCTGAAAACGACGAATCACCGCCTGCTTGAATTCATCCCAGCTAGGATCCAGATTTTGCTCCTCCCACCATTGATACCAGTTCAACGCTCGGCCATCAAGAGCTATAATTACAGCTTCTAACATCTCCTCTTCTTCTACGCCATTAATTTTGAAATAGCGCTCAACCTTCACTAACCAGTTGTACGCTTCTCCGCCTTCGAACACAGGGATCTCAAGCTTCCGTCCACGCACCCGGTGACGGCGACTAACCGGGCTTGAATCGATTGAAGATTCTTCCTCCAATTGTTCGTTCCCCTCGTTATCTCCCTCTTCCTCACCCCCAATTACTTCACTGTCATCCCTTCTTCTGCGACGGCCAGGAGGTTGTGGTCGTCCACGTCGTCCTCGTGGTTGGTTCTCCAGGAGTTGCTTAAGTTCGTCAAACTTAGCATCGGTGCTCCGTTGCATCTCCTCCGTGCTCAGTCTCATCGCTTGAACATCTTGCTCAAGCTTCTCAAAACGTTCGTCAGCAGTGGTCTTCTTCGTCATTGCTCAAGCTCCAAGGGTCGAGAGCTTTGATACCAATGTTAGATATCAATGCAACAGTAAAGGAAAACAGAATGCAAGTATGAAAATGGAAGATTCTATTCCTTGAAATCAGTGTAATTACAGGGATAGAATCTGTATCAGAAAAAATACTGTCAAGTACAGTACCCTCAGAGTGAGAGTATCTGACCCCTAGCCCAATTTCCCAGCCAATACTTGCCTAACCTCCTCTTCTACCTCTCACTACTTTTATTCTATGGCATCACACAAGCGTGAGCCAGATTCCTACTCTCTCTCCTGACACCTCAACAAGTTTGTTACACCATTCCCTCCACTACTTTAGGTGAAGTTCCCTTCCTACCCCTCTTAACATAAGTTTTCCCAAACTTCTTGCTAATTCCAGAAGTTGAGGATTCGAGGAGAACCTTCTTTGAGCAAGCATCAATCATCAATTAGGGCCATGATGAAGTCCTTGCAACAAGAAGAAGAGTGTTACCTACTTCAATGTTACCAGACAGATTCTGCACAGAAGGTGGAGAGTGACAGTAGCAGTGAAGTGCAGCAAGTCTTGGCTACATTTTCTGATGTCTTCCAGGAACCTACAACTCTCCCTCCTCCAAGGGAACAAGACCATGCTATAACCCTCAAGGATGGAGCTCCAATACCACACATCAGACCCTACAGGTATCCACACTATCAAAAAGATGAAATTGAGAAGTTTGTGAATGAAATGTTGTCTGCTGGAATTATTAGGCCAAGTATTAGTCCTTTCTCAAGTCCAGTTTTACTTGTTAAAAAAAAGGATGGAGGGTGGAGATTTTGTATTGACTATAGGGCCTTAAATAAGCACACTGTCCCAGATAAATTTCCTATTCCAGTAATAGATGAATTGTTAGATGAGATTGGAGCTGCAGTGATCTTTTCTAAATTGGATTTGAAATCAGGATACCACCAAATCCGAATGAAAGAGGAGGACATTCATAAAACTGCTTTCCGGACACATGAAGGGCACTATGAATATCTGGTTATGCCTTTTGGGCTTACCAATGCACCCTCAACCTTCCAAGCTCTCATGAATAAGATATTGAAACCTGTGTTGAGGAAGTATGTGTTGGTTTTCTTTGATGACATCCTTGTGTATAGTAAGGATAGAGAGAGCCATCTTGAACACTTGAGGACAGTATTAGAAATTCTAAGACAGAACCAATTGTTTGCAAATCAAAAGAAATGCACATTTGCACAGAATCAGATAGAGTACTTGGGACACTTGATTTCAGGGCAAGGGGTAGCTGCAGACCCAGCCAAGGTTAGTGCCATGGTGAATTGGCCCACACCAAGGGATGTGAAGAGTTTAAGAGGCTTCCTCGGTTTGACAGGGTATTATAGAAGGTTTGTCAAGAACTATGGTAAGATTGCTTGGCCATTGACTCAACAGTTGAAGAAAGATAGTTTTGCTTGGAATGATAGTGCTCAGCTTGCTTTTGATCAACTAAAGATAGCTATGACTACTCTTCCTGTGCTTGCTGTCCCTGACTTCTCCAAGCCATTTATTGTAGAGACAGATGCTTCCGGAAAAGGACTTGGGGCTGTGCTCATGCAAGAAGGGAGACCAGTATCTTATATGAGTCAAACTTTATCTACTAGAGCTCAAAACAAGTCAGTTTATGAGAGAGAATTAATGGCTATTGTGATAGCTATTCAGAAGTGGAGACATTATTTACTTGGCAGGCATTTCACTGTACACACTGATCAAAGGAGTCTGAGACTTTTAACAGACCAAAGACTAATGGGTGAAGAGCAACAAAAGTGGGTGACTAAACTCTTAGGTTATGACTTTGAAGTGAAGTACAAACCAGGGAATGAGAACAAGGCTGCTGATGCCCTCTCAAGGCAGCTCCATTGCAATGCAATTTCTTCTATCCAATGCAATGAGTGGGAAGGGTTGGATGATGAAGTACAGGCTGACCCGAAACTAAGACAAGTTGTGCAGGATTTGTTGGCTCAAGTGGCTGAACATACCGGCTATTCTTTGAAGCATGGTCGATTATACTACAAGGATAGGATAGTGTTACCTAAACACTCTCCTAGAATTGAGAAGATCCTGGCAGAATTCCATGATTCTCCAATGGGAGGTCACTCTGGAGTGCTGAGAACTTATAAGAGAATTTCTAATGTGGTATTCTGGGAAGGGATGAGAGGGAGGATACAACAATATATACAAGCCTGCAATGTTTGCCAGAAGAATAAGTACCAAGCCCTTAGCCCAGGAGGGTTGCTACAGCCACTACCAATACCAACTCAGGTTTGGAGTGATGTATCTATGGACTTTGTTGGAGGATTGCCCAAGTCTCTGGGGATGGACACCATTCTGGTTGTGGTAGACAGATTGACTAAATATAGTCATTTCATAGCATTGGCTCACCCCTACAATGCTAAAGATATAGCTCAGGTATTCTTGAAGGAGATTGTGAAGTTGCATGGGTTCCCCACTTCTATTGTCTCGGATAGAGACAGAGTATTCATCAGTGCATTTTGGACTAAACTATTTAAAGCTGCTGGTACAAAACTCAAGATGAGCTCTGCTTACCATCCTCAAACTGATGGTCAAACAGAGGTGGTAAATAGGTGTGTTGAAACCTATTTGAGGTGCCTCACAGGAAGCAAACCCAAGCAGTGGGCTAAGTGGTTGTCATGGGCTGAATATTGGTATAATACCAACTACCATTCTTCTCTAAAGATGTCTCCATTTGAAGCATTGTATGGCCGGAAACCCCCTGTGCTAGTGAGAGGAGATGAGGACAGGATTTCTGTTGATGAGGTGCAACAAATAACTCAAGAGAGAAATGACTTGCTCAATGAGCTTCGTGAGCAGTTAGCTAAGGCACATAACCGTATGAAACAATTTGCAGACAAACATAGAGGAGAAGTGAGTTTTGAGGTAGGAGACTTGGTGTATTTGAAGATACAGTGTAACATCCTAGATTTTTAACCGGTAATAAAAATCTTAGACATTACTTTTTAGATCATTCAGAGTACGCATTTAAAATTGGATTAATACAACTAACTTATAGAACTCATAATGATAGGGCTTTTCAACGAAATAGAAACTTAGTCCAAAAATCACCTATCAAAGCCGACTCTTAACTTAATCCAATTTAAATACATAAGTGCTTAAAGACTTGATACAACCAAAATATTGTCTTAACTTAGACAATCTCAAGGATCCTACTACTAGAGTTAACCAAAACCTTAGCTAACCCTGTAACTTGTAATCCGCTCCTTATCGGATTTCTTCACTGCGCTTTCTTTCACCTGGTTATCTGAAAAACAACAAATATGAGGGATGAGATTACAAATCTCAGTGAGCTCTTTCGCGACCCCTCACCTTAAACTCTCGGTGTTTTAACTTATCTTTCTCTTAGCACAAACCCAGGTACTGCAAGCCTCATACCACGGGAAACCCACCCAACAATAATTATTGTCGAGTCAACTAAAGAAGGCCTTGGTTTAGGGTGCATGACTTCCCCTCGCCAAGTGTGCTATAATTGGGGATCGTCATCCGCTTAATGTCTTATGTTTACTTGGACACTTGTGTCCTTTACTCGGCCTTGGCCATATTTTCTCTCTCGGTAAAAGATTAAATCGATTTATAATAACATTGATAACTTGAATGTCAATCAATTTACATGTCAACATAATCATAAGTGGAGTATAATTATTCGTTTAGCATTGGGGAAGGTTGGAAATACAATTGGGAGAGGTTTGGAACACCATTGGTACACAAAAGAATGAGAAAAATAAGTTTTAAAACTGATAGGTGCGCTTGGGCGCATGGCCAAGCGCTTGAAGCGCTTTTGGACATTTTGGTTCTGTCTCTCGTGCGCTTGGGCGCACGGCCAAGCGCTTGAAGAGCTTTGGGACATTTTGGTTCTGTCTCTCGTGCGCTTGGGCGCACCGTGATGCGTCTGGGGCGCTTTTGCCTGCTGTAAGTGATTTAAAATGTTCCTTTTTCAATGTTTTTGGTACCCAAACCTATCCCATTTCATTTCCTTCTTAAAAACAGATTCTAAACTACAATTTAGGCATATTTTAAAGCAATTACAAACATCCAAGAAGCTATGCAAACCATACATCTCATGAGCTCAATAAACATATCATCATTTACAATTCAATATCAACAACACAAAACTTCCCCAATAAACCTCTACATTCTCAAACAATTTCAGCAAACATAGAATATCAAAATAAGAGGTTTTAAACATGCAATAGCTGAAACATCACATAGCACACAAACAATCGAAGAACTCACCTTAACGTGCTGAACAAACTCAATCAACAAGTAGCAACACTCTTTGAACACCATATAAGCTCCTAAGCTCACCTCTAGCTTTCCCAATTGACCCAAATTCGATTTCAGCTATAAACCTTCTCCTATGCTCCTAGTTGCTGCCCCAAACCCTTGAAACCTCCAAATGACTCCCAATGACAAAGAAATAAGCTTCCAATAACCAAGCCAAGCTCAAAAACGAAAATGAAGGGGAAGAACTCAATTTTGACCCATTTGAGCTTGAAACTTTCGAAAATGGTAGGAGGAGAAGTATTGAGTTGTTGGTGATAAAATTGGTATCAGCTTGTAGAGGGTTAAACAAGGATTAAAATGGTGGAGAGAAAGAGGACATGCAATGAGATGTGATCTCTCCCTCCCCTCTTCTCACCTTTGACCCACTCTCTCTCTCTCTCTCTCTCTCTCTCTCTCTCTCTCTCTCTCTCTCTCTCTCTCTCTAAGCTTCTTTCTTCTTTCTCTTTTCTAAAACTCTGTTTTCAGTTTTTTTTGTGTGGGTGTGTGATTGTGTTTTGTGGGAATAAGAAAATAGGAAGTGTCACTTTCAGCTGAGAGAGTTTTAAAATAAGGGAAATTCCCACTAAACCCTTAGGCTAGTTACACCCTATTGTTACTAATGCACCATACAAATTTAGTTCAACTAACATACAATACATTCAAGTACATTGTTTAATCATTTAATTTAGCCAAGCGAGACAAGTATCTATTTATTTAATCAAGGATCAAACAACTCAATAAATCACTAAATATTCTTTCATGACTCAATTAGGTAACAATTAAATAAAAGCATTTAGTAATCTCAACAATTTGAGATTAGCCAGATTGGGGATGTTACAATACACCCCAACTTGAAAAATTTTTGTCCCCAAAAATTGTTCAAGTCTTACCTCCTTTCCTAGTAGTTCAATTACTATAGTATATAAAGAAAAGAACCATTCCACATACAAGGTAAAATACAAAGCATAAGTCGCATACTAACTATCAAACATTTAATTTTCTTTGAAGCATCCAAACAATACTTACAGTCAAAGTGGTGAGGAACTCACCCACACTTGAAAATTTTCTCTATCAAAGACAAGAAAGATTCATTTAAGTGAATACTTATACTATATAGGCTAGTTTCCATGTTAGTCATCTTATCACATTCATGTATTGTCATCATGATAAAGCACAACTACAATTAGAGCAAAATCATCAAAGTTATTACCATGGTTTAACAACCACCAAAAATTGAAGTGAAACCACATCATTAACATACTTATCTTATAAGAAATTGATTAAAATAGAAATGATGATGAAATTGTGTGTAAAACATTAAAAAGGCAACTTCAAGATAACGATATAAAATGTTTTGTGCAAAATACTAAATAGAATTGTTGCATCTTGTGAATAACAATTATAGTGTTTGCCACACGCCAGAAAATTCATCCAACGAGATTAAATTAAGCAGCAATTATGAAATAGTTATATGTAACATATATCTTGACAAACACAGGATGATAACTATACTCAAACATCGGAAGCCCTACTTTCCTTGAAACGCATTTCAGTTATAAACATAAAGACAATGCGGGACATATTACAATTAAAACCATATAACAATCTCTCATTAACCTCAATTAAGTTGATTCTTTAAACTTAAATGAGTCATAACTATATTATTGTAAAGAGAATAATATGTTAATCAACCATACATTTTAAAACATTATTCTCAGAGCAAGGTTCCACTCGCAATGTAAAAAAAAAGAGTGGAGAGAAGACTAAAAAAATGCAGTTGAAGGGGTATTCTACACGAAATAAACAAAATGATTGTCAAGACTTATTGTGCTAGGTTTGTGAAAATCAATGCATGTGCTATAACTCGGTTAAAATTTCCGTTTTTCTCAAAGCCGTTAATTCGTTCGATCCGATTCTTCCCGGTTCAATCCTTTACTCAACGTAGCCTAATAACGAAACATCAAACTACCAACAAGTAATACTAGTATCTCATGACAATAAACATGCAGGGACTAATAGTTTAGAGAAACGATACAAAGGTGGTTATAGAATTCACTATCAAGGGCTCATGCACTATACACTCACTGCCCAATCCTTTAGTCATATATATGTTTTTCAATCACACACAATCATCCATCAAAACGATGCAAGTGGGAAAACTTATTACTATACATATCTGAACCATTGAATTAATAACAAAAATCAATCTCATACCTTGTGCTAAAATCAGAACAATATCACATTTATCACATACTTACTCTATTGATACTTAACCAATAGTATACTGAAACAAAACCCCGCCTTGACTAGTCACATAGACTAAGATCACGACAATTTAATATTAACCTTCACCCTCGAGGTTAACTTCTAGAATTTTACCACCGTAGTGGAGGCTCGGACAAACACAATGGTTAAGGAACTATTCCCTTACATTACCTATTACTTCTACTTATTCTTACTAGCCACTATACTAGTATACTCGTCCAACATTCCACCTCTCACGGGTAGTAAACTGTAGAACATTTCCTTTGGTTTTCTTAGAGACACTGCTACTGTATTGGGTTAGACTCAGCATAAACGCTAATCGTGTCTGACTCACAAATGGGTAAGGTTTTCATAAAACTTTCGTTTGAAAAACGTTTGGATATAAAACAATTTTCTCACATACCCATAGGAGTCGGTTCCATCCACTAACCCGAAATACTAGTAAGGGTGTGTCTTCAAACCTCATGAATTGGTCTCAGGAACTCAACCCTAAAATCCATAGTCTTACATGGGTGTACGGCTTTTCAGAAACCTATAGGTCAAACGACTTCTCCAACACTAACTATTCTTCTCGACATGACTTGACTAAGCTCTGTAACTTACATTCTATTAAGGTCTCAATTTCTCAGTTACTAAAGCATTAAGAACTCCAGGCAGTATGGAGCTTACTAGTGAGACGTAACAATTCCCCTAGAAAGGTAGGGCTTATTAGAAGTCCGTGAATCTTCCTTGATCATTGATTGTCTAGGTGTAACACTTACTTTCGAATTAATTATGGAATTGGAATGATGGTAGTAACAAATAAATTTGAAATAAGTTCTAAAATATTTTGAACGTTTCTTTGTCCTCCATCTTTCCGAAGTCCATAACCCATCCAAATAGAATTATTACAGCTATCGTAATCAACCAAATACTGAATATGTCCTACCTATATAACAACGAAACATCTAACACGCAGGTAGATTGAACTTTCTCCTCTTTCGGCATACAAATGGATTGCCTAATAGTCTAGGACCTTTGAAGACTCTAGTGATTGTTAAAAGGGCTGTTACTACTAAAAACAATTTCTGAGAGATAGATCTTTGAAGAGCTACAAGGATATAAGCCTACTCCGGTGTCTAAGGACTTAGTCTTCATGGTTGGGAATCCTCTTCCTAATTCCTATGCCACTGGAAGCCTAATACTTTACAAAACACCTTAGGGTTTAATGGCTTGGGGGTAGGGCAGATGTGCCCTTCAGAATCATAATTAGAGACACATTGTAAAACCTACTCAGCTGCGTAGTCATTTTCGTTAGCTTTCCAACGCGTATCGGAACATAAAAATCGGAGTTCCAGATCATAAGTTATGAATAAAACAAGTCGGAAAACTAACGAAAATTTCTCACTGACCAAGACTGGCATACTTCTAATATTACAGCTATCTAAAATTCTAAAAGGGTATAGTTGTCACAACTATCACATTCAACCAATTTCAGAACGGCCTCTACTTCTAGAACAACACGGTGTTTGACTCCTAGGTAATTTGAACTCCCTTCTTTTACGGCATACATGTGCGGTGACTAATAGTCGAAGGCTTTTAAGGATTCTAGAGATTGCTGAAGAGTTATAACAACTATTCACTATTTTCGAGAGGTAGATTTTTTTGAGAACTACAAGGAACATTATCTTGATCTAATGTCTAGGAACTTAATCTTTTTGGTTGGGAGTTCTCTTCCAACTTCCCATGCAACTGGAGGGTCTACGTTCTACGAACGCTTTAGGGTTTAACTGCTGAGGGTAAAGCAGGAGTACCCTTCAAAATACGAACTAGAAACACGGTCCAAAACATACTCAGATATGTAAACATTTTCATTAGCTTTCCAACTCATCTCGGAACATAAAAATCGGAGTTCCGGATTAGTAGTTACGAATAAAACAAGTCAGAAAACTAGCGAAAATTTCTCACAGACTGAGAGTGGTATGCTCCTAGTCAGAGGGTTATAATAAGGTCACTTCTATTTGACATTGCATACTAATCTCTTCTTGTAAGGGCTTGGGTCATGAAGCTTGATCAAGAATTAGTCTGATCAATAAAGGGTAAATCTGCTTGCCAATAATGAGAATGAACTACGGTTTACTAGGCTAACTTCATAACATTTCGGAAGGTTGTTCTGAGGAAAACGGAACCTCATCTAGACTTGGGATTTATCCGACAGGATTGCACTAAATTGAAATATAAGTTGGGGTTAACTGCTAAACAATATCTCAGCCAATGATAGGCTGATACAACAACGGTTAGGATTTTAAAGTGTTAGCTAATCCTAGCAGATCTCATAACACTAACACTACTACCGCCTGAAGGCTTTTCTTAACTTGTAACTCTCTGAATGACTTTTAACTATTTACACGGAAACACTACGGTTGCATCGGTTCCAAAGACTGAACAGTCGCCCTCAACTCCCTCGAACCAACACGGATGCCCATCTTTTGTTTCGCCAAGTCATCAGTAGCACTCAGTTTCCGCTGCGCGTGATGATAAAAAAAAGGCAAAATTACACTAGAGGACCTTTAAGTTATTTATTTGTAACAAGTTGGACCTTTAAGTTTTTTTTGTAACAAATAGGCCCTTTTAATGATTTCTCTAGCTTATATATTTTGATGTAATGCTACTTTATATATTGTGACTACTCTAGCTTATGTATTTTGATGCAAACAAACATATTTTGGTGTATTTTGATGTAATGAACGATATTACATTTTACTAAAAGGGCCAACGGTGTCAACGTCGGGTAACTTAAAGGGCCTATTTGTTACAAAAGAAACTTAAAGGGCCAACTTGTTACAAATAAATAAGTTAAAGGTCCCCTGGTGTAATTTTGCCTAAAAAAAATGAGGCCGGAAATCCTATAGGTCGGTGTTTTCGAAAGTTTTCGGGGCTAAAGCAACCAATTGTTGTTATTCTCAGTACATTGTATGAAATATTGAGTTGATCAAGCTCAATGCTCCACACAACATCCTGAGAGGTTCTAACAATTACTTGTCACAGTCCCTGGCTGATTCGATCTATCTAATCTATTAATCGTGACATAATTAAGCCCGACTAGGTCGAACTGCTCTGATACCAAAATGTAACATCCTAGATTTTTAACCGGTAATAAAAATCTTAGACATTACTTTTTAGATCATTCAGAGTACGCATTTAAAATTGGATTAATACAACTAACTTATAGAACTCATAATGATAGGGCTTTTCAACGAAATAGAAACTTAGTCCAAAAATCACCTATCAAAGCCGATTCTTAACTTAATCCAATTTAAATACATAAGTGCTTAAAGACTTGATACAACCAAAATATTGTCTTAACTTAGACAATCTCAAGGATCCTACTACTAGAATTAACCAAAACCTTAGCTAACCCCGTAACTTGTAATCCGCTCCTTATCGGATTTCTTCACTGCGCTTTCTTTCACCTGGTTATCTGAAAAACAACAAATATGAGGGATGAGATTACAAATCTCAGTGAGCTCTTTCGCGACCCCTCACCTTAAACTCTCGGTGTTTTAACTTATCTTTCTCTTAGCACAAACCCAGGTACTGCAAGCCTCATACCACGGGAAACCCACCCAACAATAATTATTGTCGAGTCAACTAAAGAAGGCCTTGGTTTAGGGTGCATGACTTCCCCTCGCCAAGTGTGCTATAACTGGGGATCGTCATCCGCTTAATGTCTTATGTTTACTTGGACACTTGTGTCCTTTACTCGGCCTTGGCCATATTTTCTCTCTCGGTAAAAGATTAAATCGATTTATAATAACATTGATAACTTGAATGTCAATCAATTTACATGTCAACATAATCATAAGTGGAGTATAATTATTCGTTTAGCATTGGGGAAGGTTGGAAATACAATTGGGAGAGGTTTGGAACACCATTGGTACACAAAAGAATGAGAAAAATAAGTTTTAAAACTGATAGGTGCGCTTGGGCGCATGGCCAAGCGCTTGAAGCGCTTTTGGACATTTTGGTTCTGTCTCTCGTGCGCTTGGGCGCATGGCCAAGCGCTTGAAGCACTTTGGGACATTTTGGTTCTGTCTCTCGTGCGCTTGGGCGCACCGTGATGCGTCTGGGGCGCTTTTGCCTGCTGTAAGTGATTTAAAATGTTCCTTTTTCAATGTTTTTGGTACCCAAACCTATCCCATTTCATTTCCTTCTTAAAAACAGATTCTAAACTACAATTTAGGCATATTTTAAAGCAATTACAAACATCCAAGAAGCTATGCAAACCATACATCTCATGAGCTCAATAAACATATCATCATTTACAATTCAATATCAACAACACAAAACTTCCCCAATAAACCTCTACATTCTCAAACAATTTCAGCAAACATAGAATATCAAAATAAGAGGTTTTAAACATGCAATAGCTGAAACATCACATAGCACACAAACAATCGAAGAACTCACCTTAACGTGCTGAACAAACTCAATCAACAAGTAGCAACACTCTTTGAACACCATATAAGCTCCTAAGCTCACCTCTAGCTTTCCCAATTGACCCAAATTCGATTTCAGCTATAAACCTTCTCCTATGCTCCTAGTTGCTGCCCCAAACCCTTGAAACCTCCAAATGACTCCCAATGACAAAGAAATAAGCTTCCAATAACCAAGCCAAGCTCAAAAACGAAAATGAAGGGGAAGAACTCAATTTTGACCCATTTGAGCTTGAAACTTTCGAAAATGGTAGGAGGAGAAGTATTGAGTTGTTGGTGATAAAATTGGTATCAGCTTGTAGAGGGTTAAACAAGGATTAAAATGGTGGAGAGAAAGAGGACATGCAATGAGAGGTGATCTCTCCCTCCCCTCTTCTCACCTTTGACCCACTCTCTCTCTCTCTCTCTCTCTCTCTAAGCTTCTTTCTTCTTTCTCTTTTCTAAAACTCTGTTTTCAGTTTTTTTGTGTGGGTGTGTGATTGTGTTTTGTGGGAATAAGAAAATAGGAAGTGTCACTTTCAGCTGAGAGAGTTTTAAAATAAGGGAAATTCCCATAAACCCTTAGGCTAGTTACACCCTATTGTTACTAATGCACCATACAAATTTAGTTCAACTAACATACAATACATTCAAGTACATTGTTTAATCATTTAATTTAGCCAAGTGAGACAAGTATCTATTTATTTAATCAAGGATCAAACAACTCAATAAATCACTAAATATTCTATCATGACTCAATTAGGTAACAATTAAATAAAAGCATTTAGTAATCTCAACAATTTGAGATTAGCCAGATTGGGGATGTTACATACAGCCCTACAAATTGAAACAATTAGCCAAGAGAACTAATCAGAAACTTAGCCCAAGGTTTTATGGTCCTTACACTATTGTGGAGAAGATAGGTCCAGTTGCTTACAAGCTACAGCTACCTCCTGAGAGTAGAGTACATCCAGTTTTCCATGTTTCTCTTTTGAAGAAAGCAATTGCTGCAGAAGCTGTAGTGCAGCCACTTCCCCAATGCCTTGATGAAAATTGGGAGCTGCAGGTTGTTCCAGATGATGTGTTGGCTGTTAGAAGAAACCAGGAAGGTCTGCTGGAAGTCTTGATTAAATGGAAGAACCTTCCTGACTTTGAGAACTCTTGGGAGGATGTGCAAGACATGAAGGAGCAATTCCCAGCATTTCACCTTGAGGACAAGGTGAATTCTGAAGGGGGGAGTGTTGATGAGACCAGGGGTAATTCTGGAATTAGCAAGAAGTTTGGGAAAACTTATGTTAAGAGGGGTAGGAAGGGAACTTCACCTAAAGTAGTGGAGGGAATGGTGTAACAAACTTGTTGAGGTGTCAAGAGAGAGAGTAGGAATCTGGCTCACGCTTGTGTGATGCCATAGAATAAAAGTAGTGAGAGGTAGAAGAGGAGGTTAGGCAAGTATTGGCTGGGAAATTGGGCTAGGGGTCAGATACTCTCACTCTGAGGGTACTGTACTTGACAGTATTTTTTCTGATACAGATTCTATCCCTGTAATTACACTGATTTCAAGGAATAGAATCTTCCATTTTCATACTTGCATTCTGTTTTCCTTTACTGTTGCATTGATATCTAACAATATCAAAACCTTATTTAAACAAAAGGAAGAGATATTGAGAATCATTAAAACATTCTGTTGCAAAATCTTTCTTCTGCTGTAAAACTACTTAGTCCTTATTGCTTAGAGAAACACTAGAATGTTTCTTATTTCCATTTCCATTTACATTGCATTGCATTATGAATTATGAGAGTTAGCCAAAAGTTTCATTGAACAATGTTTGATTAACTGAGTTGATAGCAGAGTATAGTTTTATACTACTTCATTTTGCAAACTTTAATTTTATTCCAAAAAGTCCTTAAACTTCAATTATTGTTGTTAGTGCTTCTATTATCGTAATAATGTCTTTGGCTAACATCAAGTACTTAGATGGTAATAATGTCTGTCTCTGTATTGCAGTGCATTGGTCTGCATTACTTTCTTTGTTTAAGCAAATATATTCATAAGGAGTACAAGGGGTACCCAATTATCGGTATGCATTACTTGATATAACTTACAAACCTTAATCTAATTAAATATGTTTGCTTAATAGCTAAGGTTCCAATATCCATATCAAACATGAGGTATGGATCAAAGATCTAATTTCATGGTATGACAAATAAAAGTATTTGATGGTTTAGCCTTTTTTTGGTTACAATGTGATGGTTTAGCCTAAATACACATAATCGAGCAAAGCCTCATGCTAATAAAATTAACAATAAATAAATGAATAAATAATGAAAATATGAGTGCAAGGTGCACATGAGCATATTGGATGTTGGAGAGTGAAGTTTCTGTGACTTCTAACAAAATTGAAGTGTTCACACTTTGTGCACCATGGTTGTTTAACATAAGTTCTTCATGAGTAAAATGAAGATTTATTCTTCATATAGCCTTCGTTCTTTACAACTATCTTTCATTGTTAATCCCTCGTAGTGTCTCTCCTCACATCCTCTCTCTAATAAGACTACAATATTTTTCTCACTCGCTTCCATCATCTTTTTAAAACTTTCATCCATGATTTTCATTTTCATTAAAACTAAAATTGTTCTCTTTAAATAAATTTCTTTTATAGATAACAAAAATATGAAAAAAAATAATTCAATTTTCATGTATGGTATTAATTATTTATAATCTTTTATATATATATATATATATATATATATATATATATATATATATATATATAGCATTATGAATCAGATTCATTACTGCACTATGTATTGAGTAAACATTCAATTTTCCTTTCAAATGCGTACAAGGAGAGATACAAAACATACATTTTTAGAAGACTAGACTAAAAAGCATGGTTTAGGAAATCGGACAAGCCGGTTTAACCGAGAACCGGAACTGTATCCGGTCCCTCAAAAAACCGGGTTGTAAACCGGAAAACCGGTGTTAAACCGCTGAAACCGGAAAAACCGGGTTTGTTGCTGTTCAAACAAAATGTTTAAATAAACTTTAAAACTATTAATTAAGAATTGAGACAGACCATGCACCCAGAAAAGCTAGCGCGCGGAATCCCCTGCAATGCCAATAGTAATCCTCTTAAGCTCGGACTTTGTGGACACGAGTTCCTCGATTGCTTCCAACTGTGATAGGGAACCATTACCCGATGACGTTCCCACATGTCCAATGTTGTCTTCTTTATTCGCCGCCATTTTGTGGCTGCTGTGAAATCAATACTGAAACAAGAAACATTAAAAAATAAAGAAATCGCAAGCAATCAGATCTAAATACTTTTAGATGCATGTAACTAAACAGAAGGTAGCAACTCCATTTTTGTTAATTTTGTTGCATGAGAAAGGAAGTGTGAATTGACAAAAAAGTGTTATCAGGAACATGTATAATTAGCATGATTCCAGAAAAATGTTAGAAAAAGCCTTTTATTAAAAATTGAAACTTACCAAATTTAATTAAAAAACTTACTTTAATACATTGGCTCCATTTTATTTTACATATATATGGTTTCCCTTGTTTACCAATAGCAGTGAAGCGGATAAAAATTCATGACTCCATAAGTATTAGTGTATTATTACTCCTCCTGAGGAAATCAGTGGAGTTCTTAATACGTACTTTTTTAGAACTGGAAATAGTGGTTACTAAGAAACATTCAGCATAAGCCGATATGTATTCCAATATATATTCATAATAATGATCCATAACTGCATTAAAATTTTTGAAAGAGCCGAAAACTGACTAATTTTAACAAAAACTTAATTAATGGTTCAAGAATTTTACCTTCCACAACAGCCATGTAGTAGTAGTTAAGAAAAAGTTGAAACTGTCCAATTTTAGTAAAACCCTCGTATCATATAAAAGCTCATAGTTAGAGTATAATTTAACACTAAAATAATGACGCAAGCCCTATAGTAGTTATTAGTTTTCAAGCAATGGTGTTCAAGAAAGGAAGTCACTTTTACTAATTACTAATGTAATAATATATATATATATATATATATATATATATATTATAATAATATTAATGAAAATAATAAAAATAACAATAGAATTAATGAGAAGCATTTTGGAGCTTCCATCCAAACTTAATACTCCACTAAATCATCATTTAATAAGTTAGTGTGTAATTATATGTTTTAACTATATCTAATTAAGAGCTACAATTAAAGCCTTCTATTTAAATTATAAATATATATTATTTTGAAAAAAAATGATGTGGAGTACTGTGGAGGCTCTAAAAAGCTTCCTTTAGATATTTACTAGACATACTACCCGTGCGTTGCAAGGGGTTGATTAAAATTTATATTATATGTTTCTTTTTGCTCCTAAAAATAATGATATTGGTAATTATAACAATTTAGGTTAATTATATACTTAGCATGCTTGTGCTATCCATTTTGAATAATTTTATTATTTATTTTCTTAAGACGCAGTTTGTGACCTTTAAACAGCTTTTATTCTTCAATAATTATTTTTAGCTTAAATATAATAACATTAATGAAGTCCACTATATATTTTATGGTAAACTATATTTGTAGTGTCCTTGCATAACTCTTATCATGCTCTATAAATTGAAATTTAAAACCCTTTAGGAAATTAATATAACACACCAGTATTGTATATCAAAGATATCCTCGACTTAATTTCCACGCAGACAATAAATAATGAAATTAATATATTATAAAATTTTGGTTATATGCGCGCTATGCACCTTATAATTTGGTTGGATAATAATTATTGAAAGAATATATATTTATTGATGACATGAAAATATGTTATATGCATGATAATAATTATTCAAAAATGAAAATATATTAGATGCATGATATTTTTTCTAGAAGTTTATTTGTGTTTGGCGCAATATTTCTAAAAATAGTGTATAAAATTTATCATAAAAAAATTAAAACAACAATAATTTAATAGTAAAATAGTGTAGTAATTTTTTTTATATTTTCAGCTGACAAATAAAAAAACGTCAACCAAAAGTATAGAATTTATTTTGTTGCTTAAAGTTATGTGATTTCAATAGAAATTCACAACTATCTTGCTATTTATTGCACTTAAGACCATTAAAATAAAAAGAATGTAACGTGCCTATATTGCAATGAAATGATAAAAAGTAAATTAATATGGTCTTTTGTCTCATTCTTCTTGTGGTACTCTTTCTTTCTTGGGTTTTTTTCCCATGGGATTTTGGCCTAAAGAGGTTTTAATGAGGCCCCTTATATTTGTACCGGTTGGGGTGCCCGTTTGCACCTCCTTTAATAAAATTTTTGCTTATAAAAAAAATAAAAAAATAAAAAGTAAATTAAGAATTATTCATTTATATATATTCATTAATTAAGACTAATAAGTAATAATTAAAATTTATCGTAAAAAGTATTTGTTAAGTAAAGATTGATGAATTAAGATCAATTTATATGTTAAAAAGTAGTGATAAAATCATAATATATTTGCAAATTAAATTTTGTATGATTTTATGTTAACAAATTTAATTTTAATTTTATACGCATCATTTACATATAAATAACAAAACTGCAATTTTTAGTTTGATTCAAATATTAATGTAATTACTAAAAAAATCATAATATATAGAAAAAGGCTATGGCTTATATCACTAAGCATTTAGCTTAGTGATAGTTACTAAATTAGTGTGAGCTATTGGATGCTCAACATTTTTATTAAAATGCATCCAATGGTTATTATTCAAGGAGAGTATTTTGGTACAAACATATATTCTGCCTAATAATTAAATAATTAAATATAATTAATGAAAATAATTCCTATTTTTAAGGCAGCACATTTAATGTGGTGTTTAATTGTTTCCTGTAATTTCTCCCTTCATTTTTTTTTCTTCACGGCTTCCCTCCTCTTCCTTCTTACACGCTTTCTGCACTTTCTTTCTTTCTCTCCCTCTTCCTTGTTTCACGCTTAACTTTGCACTTTATTTCTTTCTGCATTTTATATCATTCACTCTTTATTTTTCCTTTCTTCCTCTTTGATAAACAACTAACTATATAAGCAACTAACTATATAAGCAATCCTTTATTTTGCTCTTTCACGTTTGTGGTTATTTTGCTGATAAAAGCAATCCTTTATTTTGCTGATAAACAACTAACTATATAAGCAATCCTTTATTTTGCTGATGAAATTATCATATATATAATGTTAAGATCCTCATTGTCTACCAACCATTACTTATCATATATATAATGTTAAGATATTCATTCACTCCCAAACTTTACTCTCTTTGTTTCTTACATTTATTTGTACGGACAAATATATCATGATGAGGTCGTCTGTTAGTTAGGTCGTCTGTTACTATGTTGGATGAAACAATGTTGTTGGTGTGTTCTTAGTTTTATTGTTATCAATTAGGAGGGAACAATGTTTTGATGAAAGTTTATCGTCATGTAAACGTTTTGGATAAATTTCATTGATATCGTTTTTTTACAATTTGATGGAATTTGTTGGCCAAACCTGTGTACGCTATTATCTCACCACACCATGGCAAGTTTATGGTTAGTGACACTCTAACCACAGCCCTACACATCTGTGGTTATTGTAACCAAGAACCTTGTTTACAATATATATCCACACCATAGCAAGTTTGTGGTTATATATATTCTAACCGCAAACTTAAGAATGGATGTGCATAATTAATATATATCCACACCATAGCAAGTTTGTGGTTATATATATATATATATATATATATATATATATATATATATATTCTAAACCGCAAACTTAAGAATGGATGTGCATAATTAATTTAATTTTTGGAGGCGTTCCCTAGCCACACAATATATATATATATATATATATATATATATATATATATATATATTCTAACCACACAATAAATATATTCTAACCACAATATATATACAATATATATTTATATTGATCATTGATCAAATAAAGTATATAACCGCAACATTAAGAATGGTTGTGCATGTGCATAATTAATTTAATTTTTGGAGGTGTTTTTTGCGCTTATAAGGCAATCTGTAAAAAATTCGTGGAAAGAATGATAAAAAAAGAGACACATATATCCATTTGTATTTTGCAACAACCTTTCTAATAGATCAAGGCCTATTATCATTGACAGGCCTATAATCATTGACAGTAGGATCAGATGCTAAAAAATTCGTGGAAAGAATGATAAAAAAAACACATATCCATTTGTATTTTGCAACAACCTTTCTAATTAGCCTATTTTTTGTGCCTTTTTCCAGCAGCCTTTTGTCCACATCCAGTTTTCATAATATCATTTTGCAATTGCTGACAGAAATGATTTGCCTCATCTTGGATAGTTCTCTGCGGTAAGTTGGTTTGGTGGTTCATAATTGCACAACATAGATATATGCGATCCAATTATTTATTTCACTTTTTTACAAAAAAGATACATATAAAAGGAATTAAAAAAAGAAAATAAGACAAATAAAAGGCTAAAGTTAGACTCATGTCTAGAAATAAGAAACAATGAACAACTCAACTTACCACCTTGTAACCCAAAAAACCTTACCACCTTAAAAGATTTGAACACCTCATGAGATGTAGTATCATATTGTTTTCAACCTGAAAAATTATTAGAAAAGTTCACAAAACCCTTTCTCGTGAGATGTAATATCCACGTTAGATACATTTTAAACTACAAAATTTGGCAATAAAAAAACTTCAAAATTGTTTGATTATTAAATAATTTACTATTACAAATTTAAAGAAAAATAGAAGTGTAATAGAAGTGGATAAAAGGTGAGGAAAATCAAACCGCAGTTTTCAAAGCTACACATAATCGACATGGAGAAAGAGTAATCGAAGTGTAGCATAAGTTAAACTTGCAAATCATAATTCAAGCCGAATGAATAAAAAAATATAACCAAGTCACAAAAAATAGCAAGACTATAAAAGGAATCAATAAGAGCAGAAACGGATAAAAGATTTAGAGAGCACGAATATTAGAAGAGTATAAATGTTAGGAACTAAAAACCTCTAAATGAAACAAAAATTAGAGAAATGAAAAACCTTGGGCTGAAACACTTTCCGGATATTGTGTAAACCATATTTCCTTTACTCTTGCTCAAAGCTCACAAAATGTAACAAATTTCCAAAATATATAATGACAATATAGAAATGGTCATTCACATTCTCTCTATTTAAAAACAACTCTCATTGAATAGAATGCAAGAAATCCCAAAGGATCCCTATATATATAGTGTAACCAAAAAAAGAGGAATCCCAAATGGTATAATTAATGTTTTTCACATTTAATCATTTATAAATACAAATATAAATAATTATAGTATTGTAACAAAATAACCACATCAACAAATATTATAAATTTATAATAAAATAATATCTTGCATGTTTGATTATAAAAAAAATATATCTTGCATGTTTTTTTTTCCATTATGTCTTAGAGAGGGAAGGACTTTTCTAAAAAAATTTCTAAATATAACACCTAAATAAATCTAAAACTTCATTGATGTTAGCTGAAAAATAACATTTAGTTAAATTATATGTTTTTTACCAAAATTTAAATTATATGTTTATAATTCTCATCACCTGATAACTCTCACAATACTTTCTGTTAATCTTAATTATAGAAATAACTTTTTTAAAGTCCGCACGCAAGATTATCAAAAAAGCATAAACGATTATAAATAATAATATTATTTATTTTTATCCTAATGTTTATTTTTATCCTAATGTTTATCCTAATGTTTATTTATAATATATATATATATATATATATATATATATATTAAAAATTAACCAAAAATAATATATATTAAAACAATAAATATTGTCATAATTATTTATATTAATGGGGGATATCAAGTGATTTATAAATAATATTATTATTATTATTATTATTATTATTTCATATAATGATAATGGAATATGAAGTAAATTCTAGTTGGTAGTTATGGTATGTATGGATAAATGTAAATGGGAAAGAGGAAGAGGAAAAACCAAGAGATATATACGTTGGAAAAAAATTAAAACTTCAATGACCTTAATTCTAGAACAGGGTGGATAAGAAATTCATTTGGAAAATGTAGTATATTGTTTTAAAAAAAAAAATCAAGTTGATATCTTTTATTTTTTTATAAAAATTTTTATTTAGTAAATATACAAATTTGAATACTAATATAATATTTTTTTTGTTTTGAAAAATAATTTGAAAAGATCTATTATATAATTTTTAATAAAGTGATATTAAATACCAAAAATTGGTTTAGGGATATCAATAGTTATAACAATTAATTTACTTTTTTGGTCGAGACCAGGGTATCCATTGCTGAACGCAGTGACTAATCCCCTCGCTGAATTTGAGACACCTCGAAGCGTGGGACAACTGGCCCAGAGATTTAAAGCTGCTCCGTACCCAAGGTGATGATCGAACCCTCGACATTTGGTTAAGGGAGGATGAGTTACAATCGCTCAACCACACACCTGGGTTAACAATTAATTTTTTTGAGACAATAGTTACAACAATTATTAGTTTTTGATAAATTATATTTTTGGATAAACCACTAATTTATATAAATCTATCAAAAAAGTAACATATGTTTTCTGCGTAAGAAACTTCATATTAACATTAGAAGAGAAAATGGAGAGCTGTCGATAAGAAATTCTTTTTGAAAATGTAGTATATTGTTGAAAAAAATTAAATTCAAGTTAACATCTTTTTATTTTTATAATATTTTTTAATTAGTAGATATATAAATTTGAATACTAATATAATATTTTGTTGTTTTGAAAAATAATTTGAAAAGAGATATTAAATAATTTTTAATAAAGTGATATTAAATACCAAAAATTGGTTGTCATAAATGCTGAGTGGCAATTAATTAATAAAAGAAAAATGTTGAGATTTAAATTGAAAAATAAATGAAAATGATGTGTTGCTTTCAGAGGCTTCAAAAAAGCTTCCTTTAAATATTTTTATTGATTTATAGAGCCACTCCCGTTTGTTTTTTCTCTCAAAGTCTCGGCACTATTTTTACTACTCTAAAATACATTGACACCCCAAAAGCAAGCTGTAACACCCTGGGCCCTTTTCTGACTTAGTAGGCTACCCACAAGTGTGAACCATGTACTCTGGAGCTTAAGTACATGCTCAATGCATTCCCACTACCAATTGAACTACAAAAAAAAAGGCGCTAGCTCAATTGGTAGTGGGAATCGATTGCCACGGAAGGCAAAAACTCTACATGGGGCCTTTTTTGTAACACCCTGGGCCCTTTTCTGACTTAGTAGGCTACCCACGAGTGTACATTATGAACTTCTCTACCCTCTGTAGAGTTTTTACCTTTCGTGGAAATCGAACCATGTACTATGGGGCTTAAGTACATGCTCAATGCATTCCCACTACCAATTGAACTACTAAGTCTACTAAGTCAGAAAGTCAGAAAAGAGCGGGGGGTTACACAAGCATTTTTAAAACTACTGCACAATCTGTTTATTTTAATTTTTCCTCTATGCTTCCTTTTTTCCCCTCTACTCTTCTTTCTTATAGATTCTTTTTAATTACCTTGTGAAATATATATATATATATATATATATATATATATATATATATATATTGTATATGTACGCAGTGTTATCAGAACCGGACCGGTCATCGAGCCGGTCAAGGCACTGGGTCACTAGGTCTTTGGTTGGTCCGACGGGTCTTTGGTCGGACCGCATGAGCCGAACACACTAAAAATAGACTTGATATGTATAAATTTGTACATAACAAAGCTATCAAAATATTGAAATATATCTTTATTATACTAAACCATGGATCCTACACCTCAGCGTCCACGTAGACAATTCAGAAAAAATACATCATCATTGTTAAAAGTCCACGTCAGCCTTTTCGTGACACATGGGAAACACATCAGCCATTACAAATGATCCAACGGACGATTTTTAAAATAGGTGGTGAAAAAGAAATATCAACGGCTGTCATTGCCCAAAATTACGGCTACATTATACACGACCAAGATTAATCAAAATTGCGGCGGACCTAATCAACGGCTCTCAGGCAATTTCCTTTTGCTAAATTCGTCTCCATATAATAGTCCATTCTGGAAATTCAATCTTTATTATACTAAACCATGGAAAAGTCTATGGAGGTGTACACAGCAGAAAATCAGAATAATGACATCAGTTTTTTCAAATTCCACGTCAGCTATAACCCACGAGTCAGCCTACACGTCAACGTTCAAAAAATATCAAACGGCTAATATTATTCAGCTAACACAGATGCACAAGATCAACGATTCATGTTCCTTAAAATTGCGGTTGGGAAAAGGACGGTTACGATTTGATGATTAAATAACAAATCTCAACATCAACGGTTACAAATTTTTACAGTTAATAACAGAACAAAATTAATAAGAGAACAAATTTTTAAGGCATTAAATACGCAATAGTCAACAAAATTAAAGTCCACATATTTCCACCAAAAAATGGAATAAAATATTGAATATTTTTCAAATGCATTAAATCATTAATGATTTTGTTGGTTACAAAGTTAAATCATTAATGATAGTAGTTAACCAATTTTTTTTCTTATTAAAAAAAGGAATATTCTTTTTAAAGAAACGAAATTCAGGAAATAGGAATATCTCTTTATTGTAAGCGGCTTGTCAATGCCGCGCGGGAACTCCCGCTTTTTATTTTTGTTTTTTTGTTTTTTTTATTCTGTTTTTTCATTTCAGTTTTTTGTTTTTTTTAATATTTTATGTTTTTAAATTTTATCTTTCTTTTATATTCTAACGGATACTCTACGGTCTCGGAAAATTTTAGATATTTAAATCTGCAAACTTTGTTTTTCAATAATCGATCGGTGAAAAAAGATTTAGTTTCATAACAAAATACGTAAAGTGGAATGCTAAACAGTATATTTTTGTGTACTTGATGGTGAAAAAATGTTATTGTTTTACAAAATATATAAAGTATGATATTAAGTAGTGTATTTTGAGGTACTTTAGGATTCAGAAAAAAAATTAGTTATTCAAACACCCAAAGTTTTTTCCTCAATATCTGGTTTCGTAAAAAAAAAAAAAATAGCTTTCTGACAAAATAGGTAAAGTGTGATGCCAACATTGAATTTTGGGGTACTTTAGGGTCCACAACAAATTTTATATGTTTAGATACGTGAAGTTTGTTCCTCAACAACCTGTTTGACGAAAAATAAAAAAAAAATACGTAAAATGTGATGTCAAACAATTTGTTGAGGTACTTTAGGATTCAATTTTTTTTACATGTTCGGATACACAAAACTCATTCCTCAAAAACCCGTTTGGTGGAATAAATTTGTGACAAAATATGTAGTGCGATACTAAATAGTGTTTCTATGTGCTTCTATTTTATTCAAATATGCGAACTTCTTTCTTTAAAAATAGTTTCAACTTTGTATATGTGCTTCTATTTTATTGGTGGTTTTAAATCAAACTCTACATGATACCTATACGTACGTGTTTCACTTTCTAATTATGTTGTCTTATTTTCTCTTTAATTATGTGTTAAGTTTTTATATTTACATTTGATAAATATAGATAACGTTATTAAAGTTTTTTAAACTTTTTCTTCTAATTGTCTATGGATGTTCAATTTCAATGTATTTGTTGTTATTAATATTCTTTACGTTTTTTCTTCTTATTATCTATAGATGTTGAATTTCAATGTTTTTGTTAATGTTTATTTTTAATTTTATAGTATTTTTATTTAATTTATAGTTTTTTAATTTAATTTTTATTTACGGGAATTTCGGCCACGTTTACAATAGATCCCCTCATCGCCCTCTTTCAACTTTCTATAGGTGATTCTATTTTATTGGTGGTTTTCATCTAACCCTGCACGATACCCACGTGTTTCACTTTCTATTTGTGTTGTCTTCTTTATTTTTGTCATTTCGCATCAAACGGTATTGAAAACATACTTTAACTGGTGTTTAAATTTTTATCTTCTTTCAACGGGAACTTCAGCCACATTTATAATTCAACCTCCACCATCTTCTTTCAACTTTGTATAACTGCTCCTATTTTATCATGAGTTTTCATACAACCATGCTTGATACCCACGTGTTTTAGTTTTTAATTGTGTTGTCTTCTTTTCTTTCTTATTATGGGCTAAGTTTTTATATTTACATTTGATAAATATGGATTATGTTATTAAAAGGTTTAGACATTTTCTTCCCATTATCTATGGATGTTTAATTTCAACGTTTTTAGTCAATATTCTTTTTAAATTTTATAATATTCTTATTTACTTTATAGCTATAATTTAATTTCAATCCACAATTATTTGACTATATATTTTACAAACCAACATCATTGGTCCACTGGCATAAGCCCCTAGGACACGGGGTCGACTTAGTGCTCCCGAGTTTGATTCCTGCAGTGGATAGAAAACTGTTGTCTTGAATGATTGGTTTATTAAAGAGGTTTTCCCCTTCCGATTTTACTTTAATTTTGCTAATTAAAAATTAGTCAACCCCGTGCGTAGCACGGGTTAAGCGGCTAGTTTTAATTCAACGAGAAAAACATATTCAGGAAATGGAAGCATGAATATAAATAGCAGTAATTAGATCCAATTCAAAATTCAAAACTAAATTCAAACATTTCTATAATTGGAAATGCATACAAAATGTGTATTGCACACTTTCCCCAATACTACACATTTGTACTGCTAACTAATAAGTACACTAATACCAAATTATTATTATTTTGAGCAAGACTAATACCAAATTATAGAAATGACTAATTAGGTAGAGGATTATTTTCATATTGATAGTGTAAATAGCGGTCTTTTCCTATGTAGTGTGTGTATACACACACACACACGTCCTTCCATACCCTTCAGATCAGATCTCTCTCGATCTCTATCATGGTCGTGACTCCCCATTTTCTCACTCTTTGTCTCGAAGGAGATTTAGGATTTGAATTGAATATCAAAGAAGATTCGAACTCGCAAGTCGCATGGTGGTTTGGTAAATCAGAAGAAATGATCTGTGAGACTTAATTTGTTGACTGTGACAACCATTCTGTTATTTCTATTTTTCACCTTGATTTGTTTAAAGTTTTGATTAGTTTATTATAAATTATTTGTTGGTCAAAGGATTGCTAATAAAAGATGTTCTTTATGTTTTGTAGTTTGTTGTCCCACGAGCAATATAGAGTTCCTCTTTCCTTTCCTTTTATTTCGTGGTGAATCCAATTATCATCTCTATTTATCTCCCATTGCAGAGTTAGAAAAAAACAAGAGGCCATTTTCAGGTACTTATGTTTATATTATACATATACATACATTATATTAGCATATCTTATATGAATATATTTGAGAAAGAAGTTCATTTACCCATGTAATTCTAATTAGTCGATTTTCAGAACAAATTTCTGGAGAAAAGCGTCCCAAGGTATGGTATGAACAAATTTTCCTATTATGTAACGGTTCCTATAGCTGTATATATTCTTATTTTTTTTGTCCAAGTAGCTGTATTATTTTCTAAAAATTAGTTGCACAATTAATTGTTATATGCATTTCATAATTCTGGACAATCATAAACATCCTTTTGAAACGTAAAATTTTTAAAAATAAGGTGCATTTGAATCTTTATTAAACCGCTAAAAATATATGGCAAATATTCATAAACCAGGTTTTAAAATTTAGTGTATTTGAAATTTTGCACTACTTTGAATTCAAAATTTCGAAATATTTTAAAATCCCACACAACCTACAAAATTCAACTTAAAAACTTTCTGTATAAGGTTTTGGAATGTGTGAGACAAAGAACACACATCATTTGGTTAGGTTTAAGATTTTTTTCTCTGATGTAAAGGGAAATTATTTGGGTAGAACTCGAATTTGAACTGTCTTATTGTTGTCTTTGAGATAGGCTCTACGAGTATGTATTTTTATTAATTAGTTTGAAGCATGGTTAATTGTTTGCTATTTTTTGTCAATGTTAGGCACGCCTTTGATCAAACGACAATCATCCCTAAATCTTCTTGCGCGCAATTCAGTAAAAAGAAAAAGTCTCCTCCCACTGCATGTGGGTTAGCGGGTTAGGTACATTGATCAAATACCCCCATAATATCCTATCATAATCATGTCTAATAAAAATCCTTTTAATTCAATTTCTTCTTAATGGTTTGACAAATAATTTTTTCAAAAAACCAATTTGTTATGATTAGCTTTTAAAGTTTTGGTGGAACTGTTGATAAAAGAAAAATTGGTGGAACTAAATAGCATAAGTATTTTTGTCAACTTGATTTGTCGATTTGTTTTTTTTTCAACAAAAACCCCAATTGGTTTTCAAGTATTTGTTATGTGTACCAATGTTAGTATTAGTATTTATTGTTTTGTTCTATTTCTATATAATGTGTTTATATCTTGCACTTTGTATGTTGTTATGTAATGCAATATATATAACTAATGCATTTGGAGAGACTTAAATATTTGTCATTTATCTGAAAGCATTTTGTTTGCATTAGGCCTAATCTTTTATTGGTAGTATACTATTGTCATTGGTCTAAAAATCTGATGTATAATTTTGTATGGTATTGTTATTTGACATTTGGTGTTGTTGATCCGAATGAAACGGGAAGACAATCTTCTCTGCTGATTCATCAATTGGGTGCGAAAAATACTTCAAATGAATGGCGGGTATTGATGTAGTTTCCATGCCAACCAACACCGTGGCACTCACCCAAGAAGCATTTCTCAGGAAACAATTTATTCTATCAATTTTTTTTCTTTCTAATTTTCCTGATTTTGATGTATAATGTTTAGATGTGAATTTACCAACTCAATGATTCTCCTAAATTGTGTACAAGCAAAAGGAAAAGAAACATTTTCATGATTTCATCTTCATTTATCTATAAACACGTGTAAATAACCACATACAAGCAAAATAAATGTGTTACCATTTGAATAATTTTGTCACAACTAATATAGATATTCTCAGAATATTCCACACTTTAAAAAGTGTTTATAAGAATTGAAATTTAGCATTTAGTGTTAGAACAAAGAAATAAAACAGAAAATTATGTCCTACACATTTTTCTATTACAAATGCAAATAAATTATTCACATTCAAACAGTCATATATCTAAAATTTATCATGAAATCGTTGCCGGTAGTAGGAGGAAGAGAGAACAGATTTGGGAAAGTCGAATACCAAGAGATTTGTGAAAGGAAAGAAGAGTTTAACTTAATATCAACTTAAGAATTTACCCCTATCCTTTCTTGCAAAACCAAAAACAACCCTCTCCATGTTATAGTTATATTTTGTTCAATTATTAGATACAACTACAAAAATCCTTTTTTATACAACTATGTTTGTTAAATAAACAGTAGGTAATTAGTTAACATAAAACTCATATGATGTCCCAAAAATTCAATTTTGAACTCTTAATTTATTATTTTCTTTTGCCTCGTCGGCCTTTCCCTCAATAATCAATCAACACAATTCGAGAAGACAACATTAAAATATATATATATATATAAGCAAACTTATTTATTTTTTTCAAAATTTATTAGAGAGAGTTATTTGTATGACATTTTGATAAGTGGAGAATAATAGCCTAATTTTCTTCAAAATAATAGCTTAATTTAGAATAAAAAAAAGTTCAAATATCACCATCCATTTATATTGATTTTTGCTAACATTGTTATGGAAAATAATAGCTCAATTGTAAATAAAAAAATTTATTACGATACACAATGCACTTAAATATACATTTTTGTTAATTGTAATTCCTAAAATAATTGTCAACTTTTTAAGTTACATAGAAATGTCGACCCGTGCATGGTACGGGTGAAACATACTAGTACTATTGAATTCTGGAAATACCATTTGATTTACCGACTAACCAAAAAAAAGGGAAACATTGAGGCTACATGGAATAGTCCATTCTGGAAATTTAATACAATTGAATTCCAATAAATGCAATTAATCTGATGGATAACAGTAAATGGCACGAATTCAAATTTGAATACAAAATTAAAAAACCCATAATAATGCATAACGGATTTTTGCATAGCATATTTCCATATTTTAAAATAAATCATATATATATCCTTTAAAGCATAACAAAATTATTTAGGAATATCATGGTTTCAAAGCCAAACGCATCTATGTAAAAATCAAACATAATGTGTATTTCAATGTGTAAAAATAAAAGTAAGTGTTATTATCAGCAACAAAAAAGAGAGTCGCAATACGAATAGATTACCTAAATTGTAGCAATGACATGGTTGATGCATCAAGGCTTTTAAGTTTGACACTATTTACAGAGGAAAGTTATGGTTTTTCCAATAGGTTAGTAAATCTATTTTCATTCTTTTCCTTTTGACATTTTTTTTATTCTTATCATGACTTTCTCCCCAATTTTGATTGTTTGTTTCATCTTTCATTTCTGAAATTAATGAAAAAAATGCAAGCTTTAAGGAATCTAACCTATGGTGGATGATGGCTTGATGCAACACCAATGCAGCTGATCACAATCATTGTACACTTTGTGGAAGAGACCATTCACACTCAAGTTTGGAACTACTTCTATTTGTGTTTACCTTTCAACCATGATACATAGTTAATAATTTTTTGATATATTTCTGTGCTCATTGATGATTGATGTAAAAATTCATGGTAAGTTATCTACAAATATAATTGTGTTTTTCTTATCATTTGCTTCATCGGTCTAGAAGTCTAAATATTCTCTTACCCAAATGGCCATCTCAAATTGGTGAATAACAAACAAGCATTTTTTCCCCCTAACAATAAGTACAAAGACATGAGTTTTATCAATCTTAAAATCTTAATCACAGCATATTTTGTTGTCACAAGCAGTGCACTTTTTAGATTGTATTTGACAGAACTATATGTATATTGTAGCCGCTAACCACTAGCCTATGTTTTATTTTTCTTATCAATTTCAGCAAATTGCAAGAGTAAAGTGAGCTTCGTGCAACATAAAATGTTGGAAGGATAAGTTGTGGTGCGAGAGGTAGATGACTAACCCATGTATTACATTCACATGTTTTTTAGGTTTATATGATATGATATAATCTATTTATAGATGGTTTAAAGGTGAAAGAAACCCCATATGTGTGCTATGGAGCCTTCATGTTGTTTCCTTTTATTGTTCTTTAAATACATTATCTATTAGTGGGGGAACTAGAAGGGTTACTGACATCTTTTCAAACTCGACTGAGCTTACATTTTTTAATGCATTTGCGACTTACTATTTTTTTATGGAAGTGGATTCATATAGGGCAGCAAATAAAAATAATATTTTGCCAACATTTCAGAGGCCATCCTCATTCGGTCTAACATCAAATCAATTGTAAGTAAATTTCATATGGCAGACAAAGAAACAATGACGTTATATTAATCAAATTCCATATTTGCTAAAGAACAAAAAAGGACCAACATGGATAACCTGAGACAAGTAATCTTTAGAGTATAATTCAAATAAACTAGATTTCTAACAAATTTGTAGATTACAATACTGTCATAAATCTCCAATTTTAGATTTCTATCAAATTTGTAGATTATAACTCAATACTGTCATAAATCTAAACAAATTCAATTTGATATTCATCTTTGACTGTTTCAAATCCATAGCTACCATAAGTGTAGATTATAACCTAATTATAATCACAAATTACATACATCCACCAACAAATCGTGATTAGATACAGATAAACCCACCCAAAATCGAAAATATTAATCGTACCTTGAGTATTGCTTTGGCAGCCGTTTGTTGAGGAGAAGTTACTGTCGAACGCAGCCCATGACGTGAAGAAGATGATCCATAAGTTGTTGCCATTGTTGATTTTGAGCAGCACCACGAGATGAACTGTCGCTGCGAAACAAGAGAGTATGATCGAACGTAATGGAAACGATGAGAAGAGGAGGAGGAAAGTACGGTACAACAGGGTTTAGGTTTGGTAAGTTCAGCTCTACTTACCCCTAAAAGATGAAAATAACCCTTAATTTCTTGAAAAAACCAAAAACACCCCTGTTTGGAAATAGACATATTATTTAAGTTTTCTTTTTCTGAAAAATATGGTTTACATTATATTGACTATTTAAAAATAAATTTTTTGTATAAACTGTTTAAAAAACTACATTTTTTTAATAGATAATCCCTTTAAAGAGGGACTAAAAAATGCAATATGAGAGATATAATATTTTTTTAAAATCTACTTTGAATCTTTTTTTAATTAGCACTAATGTTATTCCTAATAGTAAACAATAGAAATTGTAATCACAACTGCGTTAGGACAATATAGGTATGGTATAGTACCTTCACATTAGGAAATAATTACATACATACATATATATAAATTTAAATTTATTTTTTTCATTGTAATAATGCTTTTCACTACAAAATATTTATTTGAATATATTTTAGTCAATTTATTACAAAGATATAATTTTTTTTTCTTTTACAAAAATGTTACAAAATAAGTTCAAATGATATGTATACCCGTGCAGCGCACAGGTAATACATACTAGTATTAGTAATCTACAAAACAAAGTCTCAACACAAAATTAACATAGTTTTTCAAATTTACTATACAAGTTCAAATCCATAAGGACCATAAGTCCGTAAGCACATCGTAAGTACCTAATTAAATAAACAACCATGAAATAATAATGGTCTCAACATATCCAAATTCATAATTAGTACCTAATTACATATACTTTAGGTAAATTTTAGGGTGGTTGTGGTAAATGAGATTGTTGATTATGCGAAGAGAACAAAGGATGAATGCCTCCTGTTCAAGGTTGATTTTGAGAAGGCCTATGACTCTATCTCGTGGGATTTTTTGTTATATATGTTGAGAAGGATGGGATTCCCTTGTAGGTGGATTAGATGGATGGAGTCTTGTATTTGTTCGAGTACCATGTCTGTTTTGGTTAATGGCAGTCCTACTCAAGATTTTAAGGTCCACAGAGGGTTGAGACAGGGGGATCCTCTTTCTCCTTTCTTGTTTCTAATTGTTGCTGAAGGTCTCTCTGCTCTAGTTACAAGGGCTATGGTGAATGGTACTTTTCATGGGTATTCTATTAACTCCAACTTGAGGTTCCCTATTTTACAGTTTGCGGATGATACGATGTTAATGGGGAAAGCAACGTGGGAAAATTTGTGGAGCATCAAGACCATACTTAGGAGCTTTGAGTTGGTGTCGGGTTTGAAGGTCAACTTCCACAAAAGTAAGATCATTGGAATTAATATCCCCGAGGCTTTCTTAGAGGCAGCAGCAACTTTCCTTCACTGTAGGACGGAATCTATCCCGTTTAAATTTTTGGGGATTCCGGTGGGGGCAAATCCGAGGAGAATTGCAACTTGGAAGCCGGTTCTTGACTCCTTGCGCAAGAGACTTGCCACGTGGAAAAGTCGTACTCTTTCCATTGGAGGACGGGTAACTTTAATCAATTCGGTTTTAAACAGCATTCCCTTATATTATTTATCCTTTTTTAAGGCACCTAAATCGGTTATCAAGTCCATGATTAAAATACAAAGAGATTTTCTGTGGGGAATTGAAGAAGGGGATAGAGGCATGTATTGGGTGGCTTGGGATAAAATTTGCAAAGCAAAGACGGAGGGAGGGCTTGGTATCAAGAATTTAGATTTATTTAATATGGCTTTGCTAGCCAAGTGGAAGTGGAGGATGTTGAATGAGGAGAATGTCGTTTGGAGGGAACTTTTATCATTTAGATATGGTGACTTGCCTAATGCTCTCATCCACGGGATAGATGGTCGTGATTGTTGTTATAATAGTTCTATTTGGTGGCGTGATTTGCTCGTTATGGACCTTCAAAATTATGCTGGTTGGTTCGGGTCTTCTATTAGGCGTGGTTTGGGGGATGGAAGTTCTATTGCTTTTTGGCATGATCGTTGGTTAGGACACGCTCCGCTCTCGCAGGTGTTTCCTAATATTTATGCAGGTTGTGATGACAAGCTTTTGCGGGTAGCTGATGCCGGTGTGTGGAATAATGGAGAGTGGAATTGGGTGGAAACTTGGCGTCATTCAAGTAGCACAACCAGCAGTGACGAAGACCAAAATCTTCACTTGATATTGATGGAGGTGAAACCCGATTGTAGTAAGCAAGATTCGTGGAATTGGTTGCATGATAACTCAAAGATTTTTTCAGTCAAAACTTGTTATAATTACCTATCATGTCCGAATCAACTGCTGGTCCAGAGTGACGAAATGAATAAGCTGCTGTCCAAGTTATGGAAATCAGTTACTCCATCGAAGGTTAGTATTTTCGGGTGGCATTTGTTAACCAATTCTTTGCCGACTCGTGGTCTTCTTTTTCATCGTCATGTTATCACCGAGGCTGCTGCTGCTGTGTGTCCCATTTGTCTGCTGCATATAGAAGACGAACAACACCTGTTCGTGGACTGTATGTTTGCGAAAAAAATATGGTCCACTGTTTGCTCTTGGTTGGGCGTGGAGCTGCCTGTTTCGTTAACCGTTCAAGATCATTTTCGATGGTTTGGTAAGCTTTGCAAAGGAAGGAGGGCGACGAGGACTAAGTACTTAATTTGGCTCACGGTTTGTTGGAGCATTTGGTTATCTAGGAACGGTTTGGTGTTTAGAAATGAGGATGCAAACATCGACGACGTTATTAATCGCATCAAGAGTTGCTCTTGGAGTTGGTTGATTTATAGAGGGTGCGGTAATTTTCATTGTAATTCTAATTTCAACATTACCGATTGGTGGTCTAGACCACTAGAATACCTAAACAATATGTAATCCTTTATTATTGTTTGGGTTTGAGCACCCCTAGTGCTCCGTTATTGAAATACCGCTTATCTAAAAAAAAAACATATACTTTACGTAAGATATATAATGTATATCATGTTAACAACATATGAAGATACCGCAGTGGTTAAGAGGTGCGGCACCACCTTTTGTTGCAGGGTTCGCTTCCCGGAGGAAGCGAGCTGTTTATGCAAGCAGTCTGGACCGGGAAGGGCACCGGTTCCCGGTCGAACCGGTTTGACCGGATTGGGCAGCCTGGTTTTGATAATATTGTATGTACGCTCTGTTCATGTTGCTTCATTCTTCTTTTACTAACTGAAAACTTGTATTGTTATAGATCGTTTATTCAATCAAGATCTCATTATGACTGAGGACGTACTTAAAGTGCTTCAATGATATGGAGGTTGAGTTTTTGCGAAATTTCGTTAGCAGGAGAAGAATAGACAATCGTTTGCCAACTTAGGCTCCTCGCGTCTGGTTACTTTTAATAATTTTATCTTAGTTAGTAGTTTAGTTATTTCTAAAATTTATCATTTTATATCATATAATTAGTGTTTTCACCGGTTTAATGACCGGTCCGGCTCAACCACGGTTGAACCATTCTAATGCAAAACCCTCCTTAAAGAAAAAACATCAAGAAAGAAAGAGTACTCCTCCTACAATTTATCGATAAAAAACGGAAAATATACAAAAGACATGGGGACTAGGCCAATACCTATGAATAAAACAACAATACAACCAACAGGAAAAAGAAGCAGTCCTATTAAAAGAAATCTAGACCAAAGAAAGATAAAATTGGCATGCAAGAGCATCACTATAATGACTCTCATTCCAACTAAGTTAGCACCAAAGTCACTAACAATCATTTGCAACACACCAAAAACACAAGGTCAAAAGTAGGCTGAAACCATCGAACAAGAAATCAGCAGAACCTGTAGCTAGGCAAACCTAACCTATTACTGGAGAAATCTTCAGCAATGAAGCTAGGGGGAATGTTCCACCAGAAAAAACCATTTGTGTTAGTACCATGCCCAGCAAGCTTATCAACACAAGTGTTACCTTCTCTATAAATATGATAGCAAACGAATTTTATTTGACTCGTCAAATGTAAGCAATTATTTCATCTATTTCTAAGTTTCCAAGGAATAATTTTGCAATTCTTGAAGGCGGAAACCACTAACTGAGAATCGCGCTCCAACCACAAATTCTTCCAACTTTTATCAAAAGCAATCTCTATAGCCAACATAGCCCCAACAATTTCAGCATGAAGAGCATAACTGTTGCCAACGGAGGCAGAAAAGCAATCAAGAATAGCAGCTCTTTTGTCTCTAAAAATACCACCACAAGCGGCGGGGCCCGGACAACCCCTTAGCAACGCCATCAGTATTGCATTTAATCAAGTAGGGCGTCGGGGGATCCAAATAACCTCTTTGATGTTAGCAGAGCTTCTATAATTACCAGTGATATAAATAATTTAGGAGCATTCCCAGCTAAAGCAATATTTGAAATGATTAAATTGATAGCCGAGTGTAAGGGGATAACATGATTATTAAATCTAACCTGGTTCCTGCAATACCAAATGACCCATAAAATATTAATATTAGCAGCAGAGATAATATCTTGCAATTGAGGGCTCCAGCCATGAGATGTCAATGTTAACATGTTGTGAAAAGAAATAGTGTCAATATGGATACTCAGGATACCTCAAAGCCAGCTCCAAATATGTTGGGTGAAAGGGCAAGCGAGGAAGAGATGTTGAGAAGTCTTAGTAGCATTCCCACATGAGCTACAAATAGAAACAACTGTACATGCTCTACGCCAAAGTTGGTCGTCTCTTGGGAGTTTATTATGAAGAGTCCTCCAAAGAATAAATGACAAGAAAAACTAATTAAAAGGATAAATATAACAGTAAAATACCAACAATCCACTCCAAACATTCCATTTAGAATGTCATTTACTACACAAAATAGAAAACTGAAATATAATGGGGAAATTACGAATTAAAATATAAAACTCAAACATAAACCTTCAGTTTTTTTACTACAACACTACCACATTTTCTAACGATGATACATATCAAAGGGGTTTTTTTTTTACCCCTACTCTTTCAAGTTATACTCCACGGACCCAGCGAAAAGACACAATTACCCTTCACAAAATTTAAAACCCCGAACATATCCCAGCTCAAAAATTCGCTCCGATTTACCTAAATCTGTTTTTTGATTTTTTTTGGAAAACAGATTTTTGTATCAATGAGATAAATCTGTTTTTAATAATAACAAAAGCAGATTTATATAGGTGGGGGTTAAATACGTTTTGTTATTTTTGAAAGCGGATTTATCTATTTATCAGATAAATCCGTTTTAAAAAATTCAAAGCGGATTTATCTAGTAAATAGGTAAATCTGTTTTGTAAAGTAATTAATATATAAAAGTGATAAATCAGTTAAAAAATTAAAATTAATTTTTTTTAGAAAAATAAAATAGATATGAATATCGATAGTCTTTTTGTTCTGTTTAGTGTGTAGTTCGTTGACACATGTACGTCGGGTGAATAATTTAAGCTAAAAAATCGGTTTTCGGGCCGATTAAATCTGGAATAAATCAGGGATCAAGACTCCCATATCAAATAAAAAATATGGGAGTAAATCTAATAAAAAAATATTAAAAACAATTATTTTTAATATAAAAAGCGGATTATTAAAAACAATTATTTTTAATATAAAAAGCAGATTTATCTAATAAATATAATCAGCTTTGTAAAATAACAAGAACGGATTTAACCCCAACCTGAGGTAAATCTGCTTTTAAAAATTACAAAAACGGATTTACCTAATAAAAGATAAATCCGTTTTTCTTTTATTCCCAAAACGGATTTACCTAATTAAAAGATAATAAATCCGTTTTGGGAAAGAAAATCAAAAACAGATTTATCTTTTATTAAGTAAATCTGAGCGGATTTTTTAAGTGGGGGTATTTTCGGGTTTCACTATTATGTGGGGTACAGGTTGAAGGGGTGGGGTACAAAAAAAACCCGTATCAAATCATTCGAGCCCATTATTCTGATATCAGACTAGATTTGAATTCAGTGTTTTTAGTATTAGGTGCCTTTAGTAACTTTAGATTTATTTTGGAGGAACAAAATATGAAAGAGAAAATTAGATAAAATGAGAGAGAAAATATTTGAAGAGAGAAATAGACACAAAATACTAAATATATGGGTGTTTTACCCGCTCTAAAGATACTCAATCACTCACGCATGAGACTTCAAATTGCATCTGAACACAAAAGAAATCATTTCAAATTAATATCATCATATGACCCGTAGTCTAATTATAACCACATACTTGAAGCCTTTAATTAAGAAAAAAATTGGAAGGATAATTTTTTTTACCCTTCTTGGCTACCCACGGAGTGTCCATATGCTTTTAATGGAAGACTAATCTTTGCTCATGCTTAAGATCAAATTTTGCACTGGCGAACACTGAGTTTGTTCATTGTGAGAATCGAACTTGGAAGCTCCAGATTGACCTCGTATCTCAAGCTAGATTAAGTCATCGCGTCAACGGTGTTGTTGGTTGAATGATAAGCTTTTAAAGCTGAATTAGCTTTGCCAAAAACTTCATGGAGTAAGATTCCAGAGTCGTTGAGATTCCAGAATCCATCTCTCTTGTCTTTGCTGTCAAAAAAATCTCTCTTGCTTTATAATTACTAGTTGATATTCCAGAATCCATTCCCCGTTCCCTATTCCATTCCAACAACATCTTTTTACCCCGAAAATAAGTGTTTTTCCTCTAACCTTCGCTTTCTCTGTTCCACCGCACAATCAAATTAGGGTTCCAAAATTACCTTCATGAAGCGACGAAAGCACGAACATAACAATGAAGAAATTGAAGACGTGAAGAGAAGAAGGCACAATCCCAACGAGTGTGAAAACGACGACAACAAAGAAACACTGAGCGACCTTCCAGATTGCGTTTTGCTTCACATACTGTCGTTTTTGAACGCCAAAGAAGCAGTTAAAACTTGCATATTATCAACAAGATGGAAGCATCTCTGGAAGCGTCTTTCCACTCTTACATTAAGTTCCTCGCACTTTGCCACATCGGAGGGTTTCACGAAATTCGTGACTCAGATTCTATCTCTTCGCGATTCATCTACTGCACTGAACGCTCTCAATTTTCACACTGTTTGTCAAGTAAAACCTCATCTACTCGAAAGGATTGTAAGATATGCTATTTCACACAATGTTCATCAATTAGGTCTTTATTGTGAAATTGAACATATTCAGCCTTCTTTGTTTTTATCTCATACTTTGAAATCTCTTAGTCTTATGTGTCGAGATAAACAAAAGGCGTTATATCTGATTAATCACAAAGTAGTATTTCCGAGTAATCTGATTTTACCAGCATTAACTACATTGGAGTTATGTTCCTTAGCTTTTCGCCCCGGCGAGGACGGTCACGCCGAGCCATTTTCGAGGTTTAATAGGTTAAATAGTTTGATCATCAATGATTGTATGGTTCTGGATGGAAAAACACTCTGCATATCAAGTACTACAATAGTTGATTTGTGTCTAAATCTGAGTTATGTTGCTGAGGACTATTCGAAAATTGACCTATATGCTCCAAATCTTTGTACTTTTGCTTTTCATGGAAATCCTCTTCAGAATGTTCGTGGGAGTGATCTTTCTTCACTTAAACATTTGAATATTGATTTCTATAAGCCTCATCCCAATCCTGTGAGTATGCTCAACTTGCTAATTGAGCTTGCTCATATCGAATCGTTGACGGTATCTGAAGTTACCCTTGAGGTATGTTTGAGGCTTTTTTTTTCTACTTTATTCTTAAGAAACTTGCTTTTTATTGATCATTTATGTTTAAATTGTTTCAAGAAATGTTTCTTGCATTAGTTAAACTAGTCCTAATTTGGTCTGTTATTTTCTTAGGTTCTAAATAAAGGTCGTCTTATATCGAATGTTAAGTTGCCCACCCTGTGTAACTTGAAGTTACTCAAAGTAAAAATGATACCGTACAGTTCGTACTGTCTCGTACCTAAGGGAACAATCGCTTTGTTGCTTCAAAACGCGCCGTTTGCAAAGGTTTGCATCGTGAATGAGTGGAGGTAAAATATGCATCAACTTTTTAGACTCATTCTTTGATTTGGTTTTTGCCTCCTGGCCTCTGGTTACATTTCCTTTTTGTGTCTCTGGTTATATCTTATTATTGGTTTCTTTGGTTATGACTTGATTGTAGTAACTTGTCTCAAATTAAGTGATGCTCTATAGCAAGAATTAGATGGTTTGTATTGAATGAAATAAAGTTAATTGTAGTTTGGTGAAAGAAATTTCTTTATTTTGAGGTAATAAAGGTTGATAACAAGAAAGGTAGAAATAACTGGTTCGATGTTGAAGAAATACAAAAATGAGAACCTTTTTGTAAAATGGATGCTTCATGAAAAAGTTGTTATCCGTGATTTGAAAACAAAAAAAAGAAATCTGTATTGAGGCCAATGAAAGTTGTTGACAATAAAGAAAGAATTCTTAGATATAGAAGATTAACAGAACAGAGAACTAATTCTTAGATATCAAGAAACTGCAGAAAATAGAATTTGTACTTGTAAGGCTAGTTTGACTTTGTTTGTAGCCCATAGAAGCTTCGCAACTTAGATAAACTTATCTGCTATACAATTTTTGAAAAGTAGAAAGCAAAATGACATCAAACTTAAGGTTTAGATGATGAAGTGCATTCTTTAAGATTGTTTTTCAACAAATAACATCAGACTTGAGGTTTTTGATAATTAATAGTTCATGTCAGATTTTATATGTAGTGGTTACTTTTGTATGGGCAACTCCATGAGAAATTGAGAATTTGGCTGCTCATAGGCTTTGTTAAAATCAAGACCACTTTAAAATTCCATTTTCACATGTTATCCTGTTTTATTTCGAAAATTATTAAAATATAGTAAGCTACTCATAGGCATAGAATTTGGCTGCTCATAGGCTTGTTAAAATCAAGGCTACTTTAAAGTTTGATTTCTCTTCTGTGTTTACCTTTTCTCTTAACGTGATATTCTTCTGAATTATAGTATTTTACACCCGTATTTTAGTTTCATATTACACGATTCTTGCTTAAGTAGAGAGAACCATGGCAAGATAACCAATGCAACATAAACTGAGGGAAGCTTTGCAGCTAAACACCTCCCTCTTCCCTCCCTACCTATGAAGCACCGACACAGACACATACACTTGCTTTAATTTGAAAAGTATAAGTAATTGAAGTATCGGTATCGGTGCCTGACACGTCTTCAACCAGAAGTGTCAGTGTTACTTAGCTCCCTACTCATTTGTTAGTCTACTTATCTATCTATTGCAAAATGATCACCTCACAATTTCAGCTTACCTTTTGGGCCTCATGCTGCCACGTGGAAGGGCAGGTTCTTCTTGTAAATAAGTTTCCATATCATCACCATTGTCGTCATCTTCATCAGCTTTCCTGATAGCTTCATTCATTGCCATCTGGTATTGGTAAAACATGTTACAGAATCCGGGCAAAAACAAATTTGAAGCTATATAAACAAAATTTCCTTAAGCAATCAAATGTCTTTTGCATTAAGGTCTGTTGTTCAAATATTCAGCTCCTTGCATATAAAGCCTTCAAGCATCTAATGCTACTAGCTTGTGCATAAAGGAAATAAGAAGACAACAATTTAAAATTCATTCTTACCAATATTTTTCCCTGTAATTTTTGTCTCTCCTTTACAAATGGTAAGAGTAGCCGTTTACTCATTAGATACAAAATATGATTACAAAAAGCAAAGTACATTGTGCTTATATGCCCGACTTCTTGAGAAAATAACACTTGTGCCTATTCATTTTGAATTGGTGTGCTGGACCAAATTTTCTGGTATTAGGCTATTAGCAACATCATTAGAAGTGATCTCTCTAATGCTATGTTCTCAAAAAATGATCGGTTCATGAGTTTTGGAATGGTCTCCCTGCCAGTGTCATTAATTTCTAACTTTTTATTTCCTTTTCATTTTCATTTTCATTTTCATTTGTATGGTATCTTTTATGGTGTGCAACATATTGTCATTCAACTAATAATTTCTACGTCCTATTTGCTTGATGTTGTTATCTTTTCAGTTGAGACCCAGACTCACTACTGTTCAGAGGCTTACTACCATCTGTAAGTAATACATTCTGAGTTAGTTCCTGCTGGAGAAGATGATACTTTGCCGCTCTCTTGCTACAAACTTCCACATAAAAGAAAAAGCCCTTCTATCTAGAAGAATTTGGTGCAGAGCTTTTACCAAATATTTGAATCAAGAGAGTCCTCAAAGCTGCATTATCACTAAAACACTTGTCAAGATAAATCTTTCAATTAGCAAGATAGCATGTTTAAGATATATTTATTTTCCTGCATTTTACTAGACTAGTAGATTGTGATCTTCCTTTTTTGTTTCCAAATATTTACATGTATATAAGGCAGCATGTATATTAGATAAACATTAACTCCCTAACTTATTCAAAAGACATGCATGTACTTCTACATCATAGAAAGCTTTGGATCAGTTTGAATCGGCATTTAGCTTATAAGAGCTTAGAAATTTTTTTATTTCTAATTCATTGGTGTTTATGGATAAGTTAAATGCGAGAGCTTATACAGAAATTGAGGGCAGAAGCTTATTCTTAAACATGTAGTTTTGTTCTTCTTTTTTTTTTTTTTTGTATTATTAGTTCTACCATTAGGTTCTGGTTTGTCAGTGTGTCTAATTTATTTTAATTGGTGTATCAAGAAGATCACTTGGTCCGTGATGAATCAAGTCATATCAATGTATGATGTTTTCTTGTTTGTAGATAGTTTTTTTTTTATCCTTTTAGGAAAAGGATCAATAGTGTTTTCCACTTTCCTGTTTTTTGACTCGAACCTATGACTCTTTGGTATAGATGAAACATCTTACCAAGTCATATCAAAGTATGGTGTTTTCTGATTTGTCTGTAATTCCTATAGGCTGTTTGTGAGCATTCTAATTTTGACATTTGTTGGGTTTAAGTGGCGAGATAAGAGATGCCGGAATGGAGAGATAAGGGGTTAAGTGTTCTATCTCAGCTTACCCGGCTAACATAACAATTAAGAATTAACATTTGTCATTTAAAAAAATTCTAATTTGGAGATTTAGACGTTGTGTATTGCTTTTCGTTTCTCGGCGTTTTTCTTCTTCGCCATCCTTAAAATTCAGAAAGTCATTCATCTTACGAAACAAATAGATGGACATGTATTACAAGTATTCATGAATTTTACAAAATAAAAGGTTTCTTCTCTTTTTAAAAAGAGGATTAATAGTGTTTTCCACTTTCCCGCTTTATGACTTGAACCAACGACTCTTTGGGTATAAATAAAACTAGCCTTATGACCCGTGCGCTGCACGGGCCCAGCTATATGTAAATGAGGGGGGAAAATGCAACATTTGTTAAATAATGATGTTACTTATTTAGACTGTATGATGATATCGAAATTGGGTTTACGATGACATTAAGGTTCTGTTGGACAAATAATTACTCCAGTAAAGGGGATGAAGAAAAAAATATATTAATCTTATTAAGAGATGAGATTTTTAAGTTAATTGATCAATAGGGATTGATGGATTTTGTAATTATCTCATGGAAGATAATGCGTGAACTATATTATAAAAGACAATCAGAACATAATAATTATCACAATACCTACGAAAATGAAGAACAATATACTAACACACATGATCATTACATAAGAAAAGATTAATCATTTTATAAATTGACATGGTGAACCAAGCAATCTACCAAGACCCATAACCTATTTCAGTATCCAAATCCTTGACTTCAAACCCTCTTGCCCTCAACAAATCTGCTTCCACATCTAAACTGATCTGAGCGGAAAACAACTTTTGCTTTAGACATTCCACCTCAATCGCTTTCTTTGTATAGGATTTTGTTCTGGACTGGGCCAGGAGTGTCACGACCACCCTTAGGCCGTGACCGGCGCACAAGCTAAGACCAACACGTCATAAGCTTGGCAAGCCTGACACACTTTTTAAGGTTACCAAACATATACAAAATTTCAGCAGAGTCCCCTCTGTTTTTCGGACATTCCATCCACAAATAAACCTGCATAACCAGGAATTACATATCCAGAATATAACAACCAAAGCCTTCATCTTATATTTACAATATTGTCAATATGGTTCAAAATAAGAAGCAGTTATATAACTTTACAAAATTCCTATTTGACCATTTGACCACTCTAGACACAAAATTTCCTGTTTCTATAGCTGCATCGCACCGAAGTCATCAAAATAAGAGTTATCGCTTAGATGAGGCCTACCCAAAATGCAACAAGTCCTGGGGTGAACCGTAAATCCCAAGGACAATCTACTCTGATATCTGCAAATCTGAAAAACAATAAAGAATAATCGGGTGAGTCATAAAGACTCAGTGAGAGCATAATAAACAAGTGGACAGGAAGGAGAAGCAAGGATAGCACGAGTGATTCCCAATCAAACACGATGTTTATACAACAAAAGATTTAATCATGGAAAACAATATCTTGTACATAGATAGGTACTATAACCATAGGATTATACTTTTTCAACAAGTCTCATATCAAAACATGACAAGCAAGATAAGCTATCTACTATGTGCACATAGGCCGTATTATCTCTTCGTCACGACAAAACGGAAATCACAGGCCGTATTATCTCTTCGTCACGACAAAACGGAAACGAAATTCACAGGCCGTATTATCTCTTCGTCACGGCAAAACGGTAAACTAAAAGGTCTATGAGCATTTCACTCATAGGCTGCATTATCTCTTCGTTGCAGCTAACGGTACCCAACAACAACAACCACAACAAAACACATAAAATAGAAATACTTTTCAGCTCACTTTTGAGAATAAAATCTATTTAAAAAAAATTGTTTGCTTCTCCCATTCGAAAATAAATATATAAAAATTGCCACATTGTAAATTAGCTACTCACAACTAAGAAGAGTGAGCTAGGTTGCTTCCATTGCCTTCAACAGGAACCACCGGAGTTGCTTGCACCGAATCTGAGCATTAATACAATAAATATAAGCCTTTAGAAACTTATTAAAAGCCACTTAACAACTTGGATAACACTAATTTGTCAAAATTCCCAATTGATCAAACCTAGGGTTTTTAAAGAGCCAATAATAATATGAAATTCACACATTCTACTACTCTATGTCATTATCCACTACTCATATGCTAATTATCAACTCTTAATTTAAGAGAATATAGAACTTTACCTCAAATAGGAAAATTCCCAAAAGTGGGTATTTCCAATACCAACTCAAAACACCTCCTCAAGCTTGTATTGTTAATGGGTGTAGAAATTAGGATGAAATTGAGAGGAAATAAGATGGAAGAAGTAAAAAAATTGAGAGAGTAATTGATTTGGGGGAGAGGGGTTACGAGAGAGAGAAGAAAGGGAAACAAAGGAAACAAAGAGTGGGTTTAGAGGAAAAGAAATGGGAAAAATGAAAGGGGGTGCTGTTGTTGTTGTTATTCGACCAACCCCCACCCCACATATTATATTATATTATTATTATCACTACTATTTACTTTACTTTTCATTCTTTCTTTCTTTTTTTTTCAACGGGTCATTTCAAGGAGGCCCATTCAGCAATTCAACAATGATTTGCCCGAATAGCTTGGTCCATAACCACTTACTACAAGGCCCAATCTAACCTAAAAATTTAAAGGGCTCAGATCAATTTACTCGATCCAACGACTAACAATGGGCACGCTTCCCTACAAATACCAACTCATATTGCCATAATGAGGTACACTCTCATTCCTTGCTAAATCACTCACCTACTCTCAATACTAACTTGGGCGTCGGAGTGGCTTCGCAGGTCCCCCTCCTGGGCGCTCGTTGATATCAAGTCATACCGCAAGAGACCACCGACGCAGTCCGCACGACACTGCTAGGTACAGTTCATTGGCGACCACAGTGGGAGGTCTCTACCTTTCACACCATTCCTACACTTAGATATTTTTCTCTTGCGCTCACATGGCTCCAAGAGGCAGACCACGCGTGAAAAGTGTTGTTGTGCCTCCACCCCAGCTTGAAGGCACTCCTGAGGGCAATGTCGTCACGCACGAAGACACCACTGTTCAAGCTGCGCAAGAAGTTCCCCCGTCGGGAGGGGTTCACCCACCGGATGTCAACCAACTGTTGGACCTTCTGGCCAACCGCACTCAGACTATGCTGCTACAAGAGGCACTCCTTAGGCAAATTGAGAGGCGTGTGGCCTCTATGCCCGAGCAACCTCCTCCTTTGTGGGGAACTCCCCCTCAAACGACTGTGGTATCAAGGCCCCGTCGTTCCCCCCCTCGAAGGCGTCATGTTCATCGTTCACCACCTAGGAGGAAGCATGTGCATCGCTCCCCACCTCGGCGTAGGAGGCATCAGGGATCCGAATCACCAAGGGCGACTCCTTCCTCTTTGGATGGAACTTATCATCCTGATGACACCCACTCCAAAGTGTCTTCACGTGACTCCTCTGATTCGCGTGACAGGTCAAGGAGCAAGGCTAAGATTCACAAGAGTCGTCGCAGAAGATCGCCATCGAGGAGATCTCCCGACAAGCACAGATACCAAGACTTTGACTTCCAAGATGTCTCACCTCGCAGTTCAAGGAAGTTTGCGGATGAAGGACCCTTCACTCGAAGGGTGGAGGAATGCCCGATTCCAAGGACTTTGGAAAAACTCCCAACACTAAATATGTACGATGGAACCGGAGATCCGGACCGGCACTTGGCTCACTTTTCACTCATGATGCGCTATAGAGGCGCTCGAGAGCCTGTTCATTGTAAGATCTTCCCTCTCACCCTCGAGGATACCGCATTAGAGTGGTTCCAAGAGCTGAAGCTAAACTCCATCTCTTCATGGGGGCAACTAGCAAGACTGTTCACGGCTCGTTTCACCGCCTCCCATCTGAAGCCAAAATCTGAGGAAGTGCTGAGGGCTGTCAGACAGCGGGAAGGTGAAACACTTAGAGAATACATTGAGTGTTTCAATAAGGAAGCTTCATGTGTTCGGAACTTGGAAGATAAGCAAAGATTGTTTTGGATGAAAGATGGCCTCAGGCAAGGAAGTCTTTTCGAAATTGATGTGGGAATCAACAAGCCAAGGGACTTGGCAGAATTTCTCCAGAAGTCTCAATAGTACATGGATTATGAAGAGAACAAGATGGCTTACCGCGAGGCAGCCAAAGATGGTGATGATAAGGGTGATACCAGAGAAACTCGGCAGCGAAAGGACTCAGGAGGAGGACGTCGTGAGGCAAAACCACGACGGTTCGCCGAGCACACTCTGCTCAACCAATCTCGGGCCAAAATCCAGGCTGAATGTGCCAATGTTGAGTTTAAGAATGTTAAAAGGCCAGAGCCTTTATTGCTGAAGGAAGGCCAAAATCCTTCAAGGAAGTGGTGTCGATACCATCGAAGTGGAGGTCACGATACCAATGGTTGTCGAGCTCTGAAAGACGACATTGAGGAAATGATTCAGAAGGGTAAACTCTTGCAATATGTGAAAAAAGATGGAGAGCCCAATGACTCGCGCAAGAGGCCCCGTTCACCTGAGAGAAGATCCAAGTCCCCTCAAAAGGGAAAGGCTGTAGCTAGTGAGGTGGTCAAAGCTGTCAGGGATAACGACACTGAATCCTCAGAGCGGGAGGACACCAGGAAAGCAAAAGGAAGGCCGGTGGCTATGGTCATTCACGGGACCAACCCCCTTGACGATTGGGGATCAAACAAGTCTATGAAGAGAACTTGGAAGGAAATTATGAATGTAGCATCAACATCAACCATCAGGGAAGGACCAGCTAGACCACCCATATCCTTTGATGATAAGGATTTGTTGGATGGGAGACCAAACAAACACATTCCATTGCTGATTTCGGCTATCATGGCAAATATTGAAGTGAAGAGAATCCTGGTTGACCAGGGGAGCTCGGTGGACATTATTTTCGAAGATTTGCTGCAAGTCCTGAATATCTCCCCCAAAGATATGACTCCTTACAGTGGAAAGGACCTCACAAGATTTAATGGAGCAAAAACCAAGCCACTTGGGCATTTAGAGCTGATGGTCACCTATGGAGACCCCGATGGCAAGCAGCCGCTATTCAGAACTGTGAAGACAGCCTTCCTAGTCCTCCCGTGCAAATCTGTTTACCAATGCATTATCGGGAGGCCGACACTAGGTAGACTGGAGGCGGTAACATCAACGGTCCACCTAAAGATGAAGTTCTACAGTTTGGAAAACAAGGTCGTGACCCTTCATGCAGACTTGGGCGCAGCACGGAGATGCTTCTTCATGAGCTATAAGGATGAAAATGAAATTGCTAAAGTGAAAAACCCAATCAAGAAGTCAGGGAAAGGGGTTGAGGTGAACTTGGCAGATCTGGATGCTAGATATGACCCTGACAGCGAGGAAGAGGAGGAGGATTCCGCCCTCACTAAGGAGCTCAAAAAGCGCATGAAGAGACCTGAGCCAGATGGCGAATTCATCTCCATCCAATTGGGGGAAGACCCTGCTAAGACTGTCAAGATAGGCTCTGACCTCCCTGAGGATGTCAAAGAGCAACTCATCAAATACTTGAAGGAGAATGCTGATCTCTTTGCCTGGTCCGCAGCTGACATGCCAGGAATACCACCCGAGGTAGCATGCCACCACCTTGCTGTTAATCCTAACACAAAGTGGGTGGCTCAGAAAAGAAAAGTCCAGAGGGGAGAGAAGGTCGAAGCCGCTGCTAGGGCTGTCAAAGACCTTATAGAGGCAAACTTTGTAAAAGAAATTAAGTACACCACCTGGTTGTCCAATGTAGTCCTTGTTAAGAAATCTAATGGAAAATGGAGGATGTGTGTTGATTATACTGATCTTAATAAGGTATGTCCAAAGGACGCCTTCCCCGTTCCCCGTGTAGACAAATTAGTTGACAGCGCCTCAAGTTTTCGTTTATTATCTTTTATGGACGCATACTCAGGATATAACCAGATCCCGATGTACCCGCCGGATCAAGAGAAAACGGCATTCATGACGGAGCAAGGAAATTATTGCTACCGCGTAATGCCTTTTGGGCTTAAGAATGCCGGGGCAACTTATCAAAGAATGATGAATAAAGTGTTTAAAAATCAAATCGGCCGAGTAATCGAAGTATATCTCGATGATATGATAGTAAAAAGTAAGAATGACCCAGATCATCTTAAAGATATAAATGAAGTGTTCTCAGAAATTCGGAAGAACAATATGCGATTGAACCCAGAAAAGTGTACATTTGGGGTTCGAGCAGGGAAATTCCTCGATTTCTATCTCACTGAGAGAGGTATTGAGGCCAACCCTGACAAGTGCAGGGTTGTTACCGAAATGACTTCACCAACCACAAAGACAGAAATTCAAAAACTCACAGGCATGATTGCAGCGCTGTCCCGTTTCATTTCACAGGCAGCTCTCAAATCGCTACCGCTGTTTAAGCTTTTAAAGAAAGATACGGTCTTCGAATGGACCGCCGAGCAGGAGCAGGCGCTAAGTCTTTTAAAACAAATCCTCTCCGAACCACCTATCCTAACCCGACCAGAGGTCGGAGAAACCCTATATTTGTACCTCGTTGTGGCCGACGAAGCGCTAAGTGCAGTACTCGTCAGAGAGACCGACACTGCCCAAAAGCCGGTGTATTTTGTAAATAAGGCATTACAAGGGCCCGAGTTGAGATACCAGAAGGTGGAAAAGGTCGCTTTGGCCCTAGTAATTGCAGCCCGGCGCCTCAGGCCATACTTCGTAGCACATCAGGTAGTGGTTCGAACCAACCAACCTATCAGGCAAATTCTTCATCGTCCCGATCTGGCTGGAAGGATGATTAAATGGGCAGTCGAGCTCTCAGAATTTGGAATCAAATATGAGACGAGACCAGCCATGACGGCTCAGGTGTTAGCAGACTTTGTCGCCGAAATGACATCATCCCATGAAGGTAATATGGAAACGTCATGGATCCTCCACGTGGATGGATCCTCAAACAGCAAAGGAAGTGGAGCGGGCTTGATACTTGAAAACTCCGAAGGACTAATGGTAGAAGTATCCCTCTCATTCTCGTTCTCCACGTCAAATAATCAAGCAGAATATGAAGCTTGCATAGCTGGCCTACAATTGGCCAAGGACTTCGGAGCTACCCAAGTTGAACTTCACACAGATTCACTTCTGGTGGTCTCCCAGATAAATGCAGCGTATGGTGCCTACGACCCGGTGCTACAGAAGTATCTAGCTAGAGTGCGCGAACTCCTAGGACTATTCAAGAAGGCGGAAGTGAAACATGTACCTAGGGGAGAGAATACTAGAGCAGACATACTATCCAAATTGGCAAGTACTAGGGCACCGGGGAATCATAGGAGCGTTCTTCAAGAAACTTTGTCCAGTCCAAGCATCCTCCTTGATAATGGTTCATCAACCTCGGTCCTCACGGTGGAAGCCAGTCAAAATTGGATAACTCCGATCCTCCGATACATACTCGATGTGCATGAGCCCGCTGATGAGAAAGAAGCAGCATCCGTTAGAAGGCGGGCAGCATCATATTCAATTATTGAAGGAACACTTTTTCGTAGAGGTTTTTCCATGCCTCTATTAAAATGTGTTGAAGGAGTCGAAGCAGACTATGTCCTGGCAGAAATCCACGAGGGAATCTGCGGGCAGCATCTAGGAGGACGAGCCTTGGCGGCAAAAGCTCTTAGAGCAGGTTACTACTGGCCTACCATGAATGAAGATTCACAAAATTACGTCAAGAAATGTGACAAGTGTCAAAGACACGCTGATGTGCACGTTGCACCCTCTTCCGATTTGAAGTACCTGAGTGCTCCTTGGCCATTTGCCTGGTGGGGGATCGACCTCTTAGGTCCTTTCCTCCCCGGCCCAGGTCAGGTGAAATACTTGATAGTCGCAGTGGACTACTTCACAAAATGGATTGAAGCCGAACCACTTGCCAGCATAACAGCAAAAAATTGTATTAAGTTTTTCAAAAAGAACATCATGACTAGGTTCGGCATACCAGAAGTAGTCATCACCGACAACGGCACGCAATTCACAGACAAAGGGTTTAGACAACTCATGAAGGAGCTTAATATCAAGCATCGCTTCACCTCAGTAGAGCACCCGCAAACCAACGGGCAGGCAGAGGCTGCTAACAGGGTAATCTTGCGAGGATTGCAAAGAAGACTTGACGAAGCAAAAGGGTGCTGGCCAGAAGAGCTACCTTATGTTTTGTGGGCTTACAGAACCACCCCACACTCATCTACTTCAGAATCACCATTCCGATTGGCTTACGGAACAGAGGCAGTCATACCTGTCGAGATTGGGCAGCTGAGTTGGAGAACCAAAAGCCCAAGTCCTCCGCAAGCCAATGAGCAAAAGCTCCGAGAGGAGTTAGACTTTGTCGATGAAGTGAGAAATCAAGCAGCATTAAAGGAAGCAGTGATCAAACAAAGGATGGCCACGAGGTATAATTCCAAAGTAGTTCGAAGGACGTTGGAGGTCGGTGATCTAGCCCTACGAAGAGCGGACGTGGGTCTAAAGAATGCATCCCAAGGAAAGTTAGCCCCCAACTGGGAGGGACCCTACAGAATTGTCGCCGAAACTGGAAAAGGAGCTTTCAAGCTAGAGACTTTGAATAAATATCCAATCCCTAGGACTTGGAATGCTAACAAGTTGAAAAAGTTTATTGTGTAAATTCATGTAACGGCTTGAGCCATCAAATGTTAAAGTATTCAGATTGAATGAAATCTTACGTTTGCTTGAAGAATGTTATTTTCCAATGTTACCGTTATTCGCAGGATTAAAAAGCCTAAGTCCTAACGATAAAGACAAGGGACTAGCTGAAAGACGAAAAGCCTGATGGTAAAAAAGGGGCCGGCATGAGATCGACGCTACGATCGTGTGCACTTCCTTATAAACCAAGGCGCGAGTAAGCATACTCGCCGCGCGAAGCGACTTCAAACGTGTCGCAACCTCTGATGGTCGAGTTAGAATAACACCGGGTTCTGATAAACTGTCCTCGGAGGATACATAAGTATAAGGCAACGAGACAATGGACGTTAAAATGATCGAGGCAGGGCACGCGCCCAACGCCATTAATTAAAACGCACTAGTCAAGCAAAAGATGCAAGCAATCAGAAAAATGTCAGGATAAGAAGACATAGACTAAAATTGCATAACGAGAAATAAAGATAGTCGCACCGGAGATGGCCGGGCCCATAGTTAGGGTACATAACCAAATCTTAAAAGGCGAAAAGAAAACTACATAATTGAAAGACTACGAGAGCACAAGTTCACGGGTAGATGACGTCAAATCCACTCCCACCAGCATGGTACTGAATGATCTTCCCATCCATGGTGTCATAATCAAAGTTGAGATACTGGGTATCCAACTGAGCCTCCGGATAAAGGCACTGAACGTGACCAATGCCTTAGCGTAGGCTTGGTGAGAGAAGTCCACCACTTGTCCGGCAATCTGTTCCACTTTCTTCATGGCTTCATCTCTTGACTGCTTAACACCTTCCAATTCAGCATGAACTCCTTGAAGTTGAGTGTGAAGATCTTCCATCTTCCGTAGGCATGCATCCCTATCACAAAAAGCCTCATCCCTCTCCCGCTGATAACGCCCCACGAGTTCTTGTGCTCGATGACCGGACTCTATAACCTCTTGTAGCTCTCGGGTAAGTCACTGATTCTCAGCAAGCAAATGACCACGATCCCCTGTAAGAAGAAGCGATCAAGAAACGATATGGCCAACAAATAGAATATCATAAATAAAAAAGCATATAAAGACTACCTGAACTGGAGCTATACCTCCCCTTTCATCCTTCCATTTGGCATGCATTCCTTGTCCGAGCTGAACCATGCGGATGGCAAATTCCCAAGGATTGTCGCAAAAACGCTCACACTCCGCATGTGAGAAGTTAATCACCTCAGAGTCAAGCTCAAGAGGACGACCAGGGGGGGGGGGGCAAGCCCATCAGGAGAAGGGCGCTCGACAGGGGAACGACGTCTGGCAACACTTTTCTTACGCTTGGATGAATGGCCACCACTCTCGGGAGTGTTAGAAGCTCCTTCAATACAAACCTCCTTGTCTTGAACATCGACAGGAATCCTGGGAACCCCAGAAAACCCAGCCCGACCGGGCACCAAGACTCAAACGAGACCCCGTTGAGGGGCGGCCAGCAGCAGAGGAAGGGGGAATAGGGCGACCTCCCCCATTTGAACTCGGAGGGTTCCTCCTCCCGGCCAAGGCAGCAACTTCATCAAAGGTGAGGGGGGCGGCCATCTTATCTGCAAAAGAACAAGGAAATGAGTCAACAAAGCAAGAAGCGAATTAAAAAAGTGGAAATTAAAGAGCATGACTAAACAAGCAACCTAAGTGCCAAACGGCATCACGAAGGTCCTGAGCTTTAGTGAGCTCACTACAAACTATCTTCTTTGACGCCACAGAAAGATGCCCGACAATATCTCGAATTAAATTTAAAGTATCTGAATCCTCCCTGTTCAACTCAGAGGGATTAACTCGATAATTTCGAGAGGCAAACTCAATATCAGAATTGCTCCACCCAAGGTGAAACTTATCCCCGGCAATTGACCCTTGCTCATCCAGAAGATTCATGCTATCAACTGCTTCTTGGCTCACTGGGACAACATAAAAATATCTATGTTTCCAATCATGCTGACTTTCCGCATAGATTTCGAAATAGGGCAAAGTGCGACGACCCCTCAAGCAAACGAAATCTGATCGCGTGACTCCATTGGAAAGCTCTAGATGCCGCTGCACCTCAAAGAGGGTGAAGAAGAGTTTTAAACTACGCCTGCGCCCCAAGACCCGTAACACCAACTCAAAACACTTGATAAAGCACCATGAGTTCGGATGCAATTGTGAAGGAGCTATCCCTAGGTGCTTCAAAACGGAGATTTGGAATGAGGTGAAGAATGGGGAAATCTTCATCTTGTGAATAACAGGGCAAAACATCATGAACTTTCGACCCGAGGGAACACAACAAACTCTGTCATCCGTACCGACCGCCTCTAACAGCCAATGGTCCCCAAGCACATCCTCACAAAGACTTGAAGGTAAACTCTTACCGGGGGTATAAAAACTCCTGGTGGACCGAACACTACGAGCGACCCAGTCATAGTTGATCCCATCAACCTCCACCACTTCCAACTTGAACCGACGCTCGTCATCCATGTACTCATCATCGGAAGAAGTAACGGGATAGCCAGGTACTACCTCTTCTACACAAGGCGTTATTTCCGACCGAGGAACTACGATTGTGGGACCAGGGTAGGCCGCGTTCACGCGAGCAGTCGACTTGGTTCTCCCCATCTCTCAGAACCTGCAGGAAAGGGGCGAAACAAGTGGTCGCGGGTCAGAAAATAACTTGTTATCAAACCCCCCTTCCTGAGGTTGAAGGACAAGGCATAGAAGATAAAAATAACTAAGTTAAGAGGAATTACCAGTTTGACAAGCAGATAATACAAAAATATCGATGAGAAGACGACTTCCCAAAGTACCGTTCGAGACCTGAAAAAGTGCGAAAGAAATTCATGAGAATTAAATCGGAATGGGTTCCTGAGAAATCATTCCAAGTGTCAAAACAAACAATTCACGAGAATTTTCCGTGTCAAGGAGCTCATGAAATTCGTAAGTGCCAAAGACAAGGAGCTTATAAAGTTTTTAAATATAGAAGACCAAAAATTCATGAAAATAACGCCAAATGGTTGAAGTAAAATATAAAGGGTCCAGCACATCATGAGAGTCATTTAAGTCAAGCACCAGGAGGTGCACAAAAAATGTAATAACACGGCATACTGCCGGTTTCCAAGTCAAGCACCAGGAGAGGAGAATTATTCTAAGTAGAAGCAAATACAATGGACCTGCTTCGTATTTTTTGTCTTTTCCCATGCGCTGCCAATTGATGGGATTGCAATGAAATGCAATATCCCATACTTCAGTTAAGTCAAAGCACCAAGAGGTGCATTCAAAATAAGACTTGAATTCAAAGCACCAGTAGGTGCGTAGACATTACATGGTACCCCGGCACCATGAGGTGCGCACAACACGACAAAAAAAGGGAAAACTGGCAGGCTGCCGGTTTATGAGAGAGGACGCGACGCACGAAGTGAACACCGGCAAGCTGCCGGTTTACAAGGTGAGCGCCACATGAAGGACGTCAAGGACCCTCCCGGTTTACGGAACCTGGCGCCCTGTCGGTTTGCAGGGACCCCAGCAACCTGCCGGTTTGCACTTGCGCAAGGGGGACCTGCCGGTTTACGCGCGCGGGAGGGGGAGCTGCCGGTTTACGAAGGCCAAGCCCCACACGAGTGGGCACCGGCAAGTTGCCGGTTTATGAGCGTCACCCCCCGATCATCCAAGAGGAATTTGCCACGGAGGTCGCGCGAAGTTTGGAAATCCCGAGGTGCCGGTTTACGAATTTCGGTAGTGGCACTTGAAGGAGGATGAATCTCCCATGGTAAGTTCATACAAGTTTAAAAAGAAGAACAATTGGATAAAAGGAAGAGGTGATGACCTACCAAGAGGTAAAAAGGAGTAAACCCAAAATCTTATCCAAAATCCTATCTCCACCAAACTCTCTCTAAAATATCCAAGTGGGGACCAAATGAAGACTTCCTCTATTTTATAGAGGGTAAAAAGGGTGGATTTAACATTTATTTATTCATTCCTTTTACTCCTCAAAGTTGAAATCATTTTGAAGATCACCATCGCGGTAAACAAACTTTTTCCGATTCAACCTACTGTCGGAAGTAAGACGCAACGAACAGACGAAATAGATACTTCAAGCCAAGACCATCCTTCGGAATGATTCCGGCTTGGGGGGCAACTGTTCTGGACTGGGCCAAAAGGCCCATTCAGCAATTCAACAATGATTTGCCCGATTAGTTTGGTCCATATCCACTTACTACAAGGCCCAATCTAACCTAAATATTTGAAGGGCTCAGATCAATTTACTCGATCCAACGACTAACAATGGGCACGCTTCCCTATAAATACCAACTCATATTGCCATAATGAGGTACACTCTCATTCCTTGCTAAATCACTCACCTACTCTCAATACTAACTTGGGCGTCGGAGTGGCTTCGCAGGTCCCCCTCCTGGGCGCTCGTTCATATCAAGTCATACTGCAAGAGACCACCGACGCAGTCCGCACGACACAGCTAGGTACAGTTCAGATTTCATAGCAAAAGCGGAGTGTAGATGGAGCTTGAGCCAACCAAGTTCAAATCCGAATGTATCCACTTCGTCCAATAAACTTTTAAGATGTTCACAACATGGATCACTCAAATCTCGAATTTTTGTTGTCTTTAAAAAATATAGTAGTCTACCCAATGAATTAAAAGCCCTTTCACTAAAGTCACGACTTCTGTGCAACTGAGATTCAATTAGTGATGCATGGTGAAAGCAGACTTCCTCCAGCAATGGCACGAAAGTTTTGTCTATTTCGCCAAAACCGCTGAACTCCACCATCTCGCTAATTGAATTTACAAACAATGCAAAATTTTAATGACTGATTTCATTTGTACTGTAGAAAAAACAACAAATCTACTGAATGAAACCGAATAAAATCGTAAACTGGAAAAATCAGGTTCGAAGTTTGAAGATGAAAGCACAAACCTATTACAAAAATGTGTATGATGGAGAAGACCAAACGCAGAGGCTACAACAGTACAACGCCTGTATATATAATGGGGAATGGAGTGAGGGTGTTGTAATTGATTGGATAGGAAAATTTACCAGCTTGGAACACCAATTTACACGCAACAAAATAAAATTTATCAACAACATCCATCGGCTAGGAATTTCGAAAGACAATTTAAAAATAGGTGCAACAAATAGCCCATCACGTCAAATATTCAGACATGGAAGCATAGCAAGCTGGACACGTGGGTTGCAGAAGAAATTCTGAAAACAAAGACACATTTTTTTGGCGAAAGGTGGAAAAACAATCCAAAAGTTGGCGCCTCCAATGACAAGCAGCATACAATCTTAAGATATCTTACCAGTCGAATTGTGCTTTGTTGTTCAAGTCTAAACAATATATATATATATATATATATATATATATATATATATGTGTGTGTGATTTAATATTTCTTATCTGCCCGTTTGATTTTTATTTTTTTGAGCTTGTTGGGTTGCTTTCCTCGATACAATCTTTAATTGAGTTTGGGAGGAAACTGAAACCTTAATTGAGGGCAAATAGGTAATTACAATTGTAATGTAATGTGGGTAACAAGCCAGTGCTTCAACACCGTTTCGTCTCCTTCTTTGAGATCAACTAGCGTTTCCAACACGAGGGCACCGCTTTAACACTGTTTTGTTTCCTAGTCTAAAAGCAGCTAGTGCTTCCAACCAGACGCGAATCTTTGTATGGGCAGGGGAGCGTCACGACTCACCTAAAAAAATCATGTGAAATTACCGTAATACATAATAACTACAAATATAATAGATAGATTGGAGAGAATTCATTTATTCACATCTGTACCAAACAAATTCATCCATTTACAAAAAAGTCTATCCAATTCATTCATTAAATTTTTTTTATGAATGGATATCCAATCTATCCACTAATATTTTTTAAACATAAAAAAGTATTTGTATGAGTAAAAAATATTTTTAGTCATAATGTTAATAGTTTTTTTTTATTTCTGCAAAAATTTAATTTTTTTTGCCAAACATAAATTTAATATTATATATATATATATATATATATATATATATATATATATATATATGGTGGGGGTGTCGAGCGGCGGTCAAAGTCAGAGCTTTGGCTTCTGGTTGAGCGGCCGGTGGCAGAGCTCCGACGATCGGCATGGTGGCGGTACTCCGATAGTCGGTAGTGGTCGGCGGCGGAGCTCCGACAACTAGCTACGGTTATATATATATATATAATATTGAATGTAGTATAAAAATTCATCAACGATTGAGATTTAATACTGGTTGATTCAATCTTAGTCATTAATAGCATTTTATACTACACCATACGGTCAATTTAGTGATTCATCAATAAAATATTTGATTTGCTCCCTCACCCTAAAATGACACTATTATTTTATCTAAAAAAATCTTTTGAAATTTGAATCCAATACTCGCTGAATGGAATTTTTTTTTTTGACCAATCTGAATGGAGTATTTATTAACTATCTTAAAATATCCAAAGGACCAAAGCCTTTCTTTTCAAACAAGAAATATCGAGAGCCTTCAATTCTGTTTACCCCTAACCTAATATTTCTCTGTTGCACTCCACCGCATAATCAAAGTAGGGTTTTAGTTTTCAGTCAGAAAATCACACCGTTCACTTTTGGGAACTCACTTTTGAAAACAATGAAGCGACTAAAGCTTACGCATGAAAAAGAAGACCCCGGAAGCCACAATCCAAACCAGCGTGAAACCGAAGAAGACAAGAACAAAGACAAGCTGAGTGATCTTCCAAATTGCATTCTCCTTCACATACTCTCCCTATTGAACTTCAAAGAAGCGATTCGAACTTGTGTATTGTCTACGAGATGGACGCATCTCTGGAGGAGTCTTCCCACGGAAGACAAGCTCAGCAACTTGCCGGATTCCGCTTTGTTTCACATACTCTCGTTTTTTAGCGTCGAAGATGCCATTGAAACTTCCTTATTGTCTACCAGATGGAAGCGTCTCTGGAGGCGTCTTCCCACCCTTACATTAAGTTCCTCCCACTTTGAAAATCACAAGAGTTTCATCAAATTTGTGAATAGGTTTCTCTCTCTTCGCGATTCCTTCACGGTGTTGAACGCTCTCAATTTCAAACATCGAGATTATGAGAAACCTTACCTACTCAATAGAATTGTAACATACGCCCTTTCACACAATGTCAATCGTTTACATCTTGATTGTCCTATTCAGCACTTTCCGTCTTCCTTGTTTTCACATCGGTCTTTGACCTCTCTAGCCCTTGGATACCCAATAACCCGTGTAATATTTCCCAACTCTCTGAATTTGCCAGTTTTAACCTACTTGAAACTAGTCTACTTCTCCTTTTGCAGTGGAAATGATGGTCAGGTCGAGCCCTTTTCCACTTTTAACAAGTTGAATACTTTGATCCTTGAAAACTGCACATTTCAGGATGAACAACCCCTCTATATATCAAGTACCACGATTCTCGATCTCTCTATACATCTTGGTTATGATTGTCAAAAATGTTCGAATATTGTGCTATTTGCTCCAAGTCTATGTAGTTTTGCTTTTATCGGTCATCCTTTTCACAAACTCACTGGGAGCCATCTTTCTTCAATTAAACAAGTCAGTATTGATATACGATATCAATGTTATTGTTCTGTGGAGACTTCTTTCTGTTTTATCGACTGGTTGAGAGAGATTACTGATATCAAATTATTGACCATAACTCCAAAAACTCTTCGGGTACCATTCTTGACTTCTTTAATTGCTAAATTTTGTCAAAAAAAAACATTGTATGAAACTGGTACTAATTCCCTCTCAACCCTTATTGTTTAGGCTCTCTCGTTAGTTCCGGATGTATTGAAGCTCAAACTCACTTCATGGTGTAAATTGAAGTCGCTCAAATTAAATCTGAACTTGGATTTCTATAGTTTTACCTTGTCGAGTAGGAGAGATATAAAGATGGAGCTAGCAGGTGGCAAGTCATGGAAAGAAAATGTCAAGTTGCGAGAAACAATAAAAGCAGAATTGGAACCAAAATATTCATTCATTCTTGATGGAATGATTGAATTTTTGCTTCAAAACTCACCCTCAGCAAAAGTGGACATCGTAAGTATGAAATAACTGTTTCGATGTTGGAGAAATACAAAAATGAGAACCTTTTTGTAAAATGGATACTTCATGAAAAACTTGTTATTAGTGATTTGGAAAAAAAAAAAGAAATCTGTATTGAGGCCGATGAAAGTTGTTGACAATAAAGAAGGAATTCTTAGATATAGAAGACTAACAGAACACAGATCTAATTCCTAGATATCAAGAAACTGAAGTGTTTGTCAGTGTCGATGTCCGACACGTCTTCAATCGGAAGTGTCGGTGCTACGCACATAGCTCCCTACTCATTTGTTAGTCTACTTATCTATCTTTTGCTAAATGATAACCTCACAATTTCTGCTTATAGTATCAGGGCAAAAACAAATTTGAAGCTATTAAACAAAATTTCCTTAAGCAATCAAAGGTCTTTTGCATCTAAGGTCTGTTGTTCAAATATTCAGCTCCTTGCATATAAAAGCTTCAAGCATCTAATGCTACTAGCTTGCATAAAGGAAATAGGAAGACAACAATTAAAAATAAAATTCCTTTAATTTTTGTCTCTCCTTTACAAATGGTAAAAGTAGCTGTGTAATTTTTGTATGGTATCTTTTTTGGTGTGCAACATATTGTCATTCAACTATTAATTTCTACGTCATATTTACTTGATGTTGTTATCTTTTCAGTTGAGACCCGGACCCACTTCAGAGGCTTACTACCATCTGTAAGTAATACATTCTGAGTTAGTTCCTGCTGGAGAAGATGATACTTTTTTGCTCTCTTGCTACAAACTTCCACATAAAAGAAAAAGCCCTTCTATCTAGAAGAATTTGCTGTGCAAAGCTTTTGCCAAATATTGGAATCAAAAGAGTCCTCAAAGCATGGATGCACTAATATCACTAAAACACTTGTCAAGATAAATCTTTCAATTAGCAAGATAGTATGTTTAAGATATATTTATTTTCCTGCATTTTACTAGACTAGTAGATTGTGATCTTCCTATTTTGTTTCCAAATATTTATATATGAGTTGAATGATTGGGGGACAGTGACAAAAACGTGGTCCTTGAATGGTGGATAAGTTAATGAAGGTTCATTTTGAATAGCATGTGAGACTAGGTTAAATCAGCATCCACATCATAGAAAGCTTTGCAACTGAGATAAACATTTACTCCCTAACTTATTCAAAAGACATGCATGTACTTCTACATCATGGAAAGCTTTGGATCAGTTTGAATCGGCATTTAGCTTATAAGAGCTTAGATAAGCTTTTGTTTCTAATTCATTGGTGTTTATGTATAAGTTAAATGAGAGAGATCATGCAGAAATTGAGGGCAGAAGCTTATTCCTAAACATGTAGTTTGTTCTTCCTTTTTTTTCCCTTTATTATTTTGTTCTACCATTATGTTCTGGTTTGTCTGTCTCTCTAGCTAATTTATTTTAATTGATGGTGTATCAAGAAGATCACTTGGTCCATGATGGACCAAGTCATATCAATGTATGATGTTTTCTGACTAGTTTGTAAATAGTTTTTTTTCTCCTTTTAAGAAAAGGATCAATAGTGTTTTCCACTTTCTTTTTTTTATGACTCGAACCTATGACTCTTTGGTATAGATGAAACATCTTACCAAGTCATATCAATGTATGATGTTTTCTGATTTGGTTGTAAATCCTACGGGTTGTTTGCGAGCATTGTAATTTTGACTTTTGTCAGGTTTAAGTGGTGAGATAAGAGATGCAAGATGGTGAGACAAGGGGTTAAGTGTTCTATCTTAGCTTACCCGCTAACATAACAACTAAGAATTAACATTTGTCATTTTAAAAAAATTTAGTTTGGAAATTCAGACGATCTCTGTATTGCTTTTTGTTTCTCAGTGTTTTTCTTCTTCGCCATCATTAAAATTCTGAAAGTCATTCAATACTTCATTTTTCTTACGAAACAAATAGATGTACATGTCTTACAAGTAATCATGAATTTTACAAACAAGTTTTTAAAAACAATTTTACAAAATATACTAATCAAACAAGTTTTTATGTTTCTAATTTTTGAAAACTAAAAACAATATTCAAAACAGATATCAAACAGGGCCTTATATTTTATTTGTTATCGTTTTTAAAAAGGACTAACTTAAGTGTTAAATTTAGGCCTCAAATTTCCATTCAATCTTCTCAGGGACAATCTCATCAACATAGGTAACTTTTGTCTCCATACTGCATGAACCGGATGAAATAAGAAATAGGAAAGTAAGTGCAAATAAAATGTTGTTTGGGAAGAAGAAGAAATAAATTAAAAAATGGGGATTAAAGTGCAATAATGAGAAGTTATAAATATAAAAAATATGTGTGAATCAGGGCCGGCCGGCCCATCCATGATGGCAACCCAAACTAGGGCTTTAGGCCTCCAAATGTTAGCCCAGCAAAAAGGCTTCCGAATTTTAATAAAAAGGTCTCCAAATATAAAGGCCTGTGTTTTTCCCTCTCCTACTCATCACACACCCCCGAACTTCAAATATTTCAATTTTACCATCACGTGCAACGCTCATGAAATCACGTGGGGACGAGTTTTCAACGCACCGAACTTGTACGGGCACCGTCAACCGGGTGCAGTATTTACTGGGTTCAGTAGAGAGTCACCGAACCAGTACGGACACTCTCAACCGGACGTGAAAAATGTGAAAAAAGGGGTGTGTTTTGGTCTATCGCACGTCCGACAATGGGCAACCGAACGGGTTCGACAGGCAGGCTCGAACCCTCCTAATATTGCACCAGACAGTAACTTTTACAGAAATGTTTCTGTACATTGAAGTCATAAATAAGCCACTGTATTATAAATAAACCAAGTTAGTATTGATTTTAAAAAACGTGGTAAACATTCAAGTCATTCCAGTCATACGTTGGAATACAAAAATTACAAAGCATAATAATATTAACTAATGTTTCACAATATAAAAATGAATTCTAAACAGAAGTCGATATACATGTACAAAGTGTTCATCTATATTGCACATGTTGAACGTACATACACTTCTGAATGGTGCAATATGAAATGGGGAAATTGTTAAAGACCCGTTAACACACCAAAAAATCTGTACCACCTTGTATCTGTTAGTGATCAGATACCCTATTTCTGGGAATAGTCATCCAATTATCTTTAAAACTCTTGTTTGTCTGCATTAACAACTTCATTAGAAATGTGACTTTTCCCATACCACCATATAGACTAATGTAGAAGTCATTGTATTGCCTAATCTCATCCAACAGATCATTTCTCACAGAAAGCCAAGCATCCTGACCCTCTCCCAGTAACGTAGCAATACAAAGGAATCCACCGTTTCCATCGTCGAGTACATTAACAATATTTTCAACATATAAGGAAGAATTATCTCTGGTAAGCCCTTTAGGTATGTACAATAAACATTCGTATGAGTAACAATAGGATTCAGTGTAAGAGTCAGATTTGGAGTAGGAGCTGGTGTAAGAGTAGGAGTTGTTGTAAGCGTAGGAGCTGGTGTAACAGTAGAAGTTGGCTTAATAGAAAGTGGTGTGGGTGTTTGCTTCTTAGGTAGTGGAGGAGTGGGTGTAGTAGTTGCACTGTCAGCTTGAGTTCGCTTTTTGCTTAGTGATGGAGTAGGTGTCAGACACTTTGGTATAGGTGGAGTGTCATTGGAATTCCTACTTTGAGTAGGAGTAGGACGTTTACGAGACTGAATAAAATATGTTATTTTTCTGGGAGTCAAATTTGTCATCTCCGTGCTCCCAACATGACCTGTCTCATTGCGTCAACAAAAAAATGACCTGTCTCGCTTTGTTGAGAATTCAGTTTTTAGCCATTTTAAATTTTATCAAATACATAAATTAGGTTGAAATCAACTTATTCACTATTTTTTAGCAAAATGAGCCTTTATTCTTTCCCTCGCTTATTAGTATAAATGCAGGGACTTAATTTTTTTTTTGACACAAATGCAGGACCTTAATTTTATCTACTATCGCCTCCTTTAGATATTGAGCGCAGAACCTGTGGTGTAGTATCAATTTACAATTTTTTTTTGATAATATATCAATTTACAATTTTACATTCAGTATCTCTTTATTGTAAGCGGCTTGTCAATGCCGCACGGGAACTCCCGCTTTTTATTTTTGTTTTTTTGTTTTTTTTATTCTGTTTTTTTATTTCAGTTTTTTGTTTTTTTTAATATTTTATGTTTTTAAATTTTATCTTTCTTTTATATTCTAACGGATACTCTACGGTCTCGGAAAATTTTAGATATTTAAATCTGCAAACTTTGTTTTTCAATAATCGATCGGTGAAAAAAGATTTAGTTTCATAACAAAATACGTAAAGTGGAATGCTAAACAGTATGTTTTGGTGTACTTGATGGTGAAAAAATGTTATTGTTTTACAAAATATATAAAGTATGATATTAAGTAGTGTATTTTGAGGTACTTTAGGATTCAGAAAAAAAATTAGTTGTTCAAACACCCAAAGTTTTTTCCTCAATAACTGGTTTCGTAAAAAAAAAATAGCTTTGTGACAAAATAGGTAAAGTGTGATGCCAACATTGAATTTTGGGGTACTTTAGGGTCCACAACAAATTTTATATGTTTAGATACGTGAAGTTTGTTCCTCAACAACCTGTTTGACGAAAAATAAAAAAAAATGTGACAAAATACGTAAAATGTGATGTCAAACAATTTGTTGAGGTACTTTAGGATTCAAATTTTTTTACATGTTCGGATACACAAAACTCATTCCTCAAAAATCCCGTTTGGTGGAATAAATTTGTGACAAAATATGTAGTGCGATACTAAATAGCGTTTCTATGTGCTTCTATTTTATTCAAATATGCGAACTTCTTTCTTCAAAATAGTTTCAACTTTGTATATGTGCTTCTATTTTATTGGTGGTTTTAAATCAAACTCTACATGATACCTATACGTACGTGTTTCACTTTCTAATTATGTTGTCTTATTTTCTCTTTAATTATGTGTTAAGTTTTTATATTTACATTTGCTAAATATAGATAACGTTATTAAAGTTTTTTAAACTTTTTCTTCTAATTGTCTATGGATTTTCAATTTCAATGTATTTGTTGTTATTAATATTCTTTACGTTTTTTCTTCTTATTATCTATAGATGTTGAATTTCAATGTTTTTGTTAATGTTTATTTTTAATTTTATAGTATTTTTATTTAATTTATAGTTTTTTAATTTAATTTTTATTTACGGGAATTTCGGCCACGTTTACAATAGATCCCCTCATCGCCCTCTTTCAACTTTCTATAGGTGATTCTATTTTATTGGTGGTTTTCATCTAACCCTGCACGATACCCACGTGTTTCACTTTCTATTTGTGTTGTCTTCTTTATTTTTGTCATTTCGCATCAAACGGTATTGAAAACATACTTTAACTGGTGTTTAAATTTTTATCTTCTTTCAACGGGAACTTCAACCACATTTATAATACAACCTCTGCCATCTTCTTTCAACTTTGTATAACTGCTCCTATTTTATCATGAGTTTTCATACAACCATGCTTGATACCCACGTGTTTTAGTTTTTAACTGTGTTGTCTTCTTTTCTTTCTTATTATGGGCTAAGTTTTTATATTTACATTTGATAAATATGGATTATGTTATTAAAAGTTTTAGACATTTTCTTCCCATTATCTATGGATGTTTAATTTCAACGTTTTTAGTCAATATTCTTTTTAAATTTTATAATATTCTTATTTACTTTATAGCTATAATTTAATTTCAATCCACAATTATTTGACTACATATTTTACAAACCAACATCATTGGTCCACTGGCATAAGCTACCCTAGGATACGGGGTCGACTTAGTGCTCCTGAGTTTGATTCCTGCAGTGGACAGAAAACTGTTGTCTTGAATGATTGGTTTATTAAAGAGGTTTTCCCCTTCCGATTTTACTTTAATTTTACTAATTAAAAATTAGTCAACCCCGTGCGTAGCACGGGTTAGGCGGCTGGTTAACTATTAAGTGTCTATGTATTGTCCAATCACCGTGTAAAGCTAGATATAATCAAATCTTCCTCAAAATCTTATGAATCTTCAACACAAGAGAGCTAGAAACTTTCTTATACTTAGTTCACCTATTTTCTTCTTTTCACCACTATAGTTGATTTAGGTGGTATCAAGTAAACTAAAATTTCAATTGTCGATAGTGAAATAACACACCATTGGATAAATCCATAAAAATTAATTTAGTTTACCCATTTAATTTACCGCGTTAAAGATGTTGACATGTTGTAACCTACTAAACCATAGGGGCCATTAAAAGTATGACATGGTTCATCACTCTGCCACAGCTAGTAGCTACAACGTATTAATTAAAAGTAATCTTACATTTTTCTAATTCTCATATTAATTTAATACCAAATTTATTGATATCGGGTCATGCGGGTCAATTAGTGACCCCTCGGTTCGACCATTGACTCAATGACCCAGTGACCTGCTCGGGTCGATCACCGAGTCGGTTTTAATAACGTTGATTGGAGCTGACAGTTTCAAAAAAACAAAAACAGGTAATGAATACAATGCTAATTTTGTGGATCCAGTAATGAATACAATGTTAATTTTGTGGATCCAATCTCTCTCTCGACAATCTCTCTTCATCTCTCATTCACACATTCCTCTTCCTTCTTTTTCTCTCATTTTCTATCACAAAATTTCAATCTTTTTTTGATGAACTACAAAAGTTTGTCCTTCATCTCTTCTTTCATCTTGATCAACTCAAAACGCAAAGCAACGAAAGAAGAAAATCAGAAGAAACAGAGCACTGCATTTCTCTCTCTCCATGGACCATCACTCCTTCTATCTTCCTTCGTTAGGGTTTCGTTTTTCCCTAAATTTCTGAAGAATTTCCTTCATTTTGGCCACGATACTGTGTGCAGGATGAAAAACGATATTCGCCACTTCCACCGCCACAAGACGCCGACGTTCTAAACCACCACAACTTCTTCAACACCGTACCATGATTTGTTTTTGATTCTATTTCTTCTGTTGTAAAGTTTGTCTTTTTATCATGTCAAACTAAATGGGTTTTCTTTGCTTTTGCTTGGTAATATTTTTATTCTTTGAAGTTTTTGAAATTTTCTTCAACCATGTTCAAATGGTTTTTTTTCCCTTCAGCTTCTGTGATCATAAAGCTTTAGAGGAATTTTGGCAGTGCAGTATCTTTATGGCTAAAAAGATTCAGCTTTTGAAATCATAACATTGTTTTGGAGTACTTCCTAAGTTTATCAATTTTGCAATCATCTCATTTCAATAAATAGATTGAAGACTGTGCCTACAATATAGCCAACCTCCATAGTGAGAAATTAAGGAGAGAAGATGGAGACTATCAGAAGCACAAGAGCAACAAGGTAGCCGGGTTGTTACAACATAGATGTTGAACCTGTTTTGGGTTCATTCCGTAAGTATTCTTATAACTGCATATTGGTTTTCCCCATTCTTTTCAACTTTAAATTTTTTATTCTGTTTACCAATATTCTGTCTTTTGCATTGCACTTTCATTTTAGTACATGTTGGGGTTGCAAAATATAAAACTAGAATTCAATTTTATGTTTCATTTGTGCTCACATGGCATTCAACTTACTTTAAGTAGTAATTTTGGGTTCGTGTAAGTAACTACTAAGCAATGATGGATATGATATGGATAGAGTGAATACAATTATTCAAATCCAAATATTAAAATTATCATAAATAGTAGTGCAATTAGGATATTGTGAAGCTGCGTGTCAGATATAAATTTATCTCAGGTTATTGTGAAGTTGTGTGTCATATATATGATATTCAATTTGCAACTTTTGTTCTGTTTAATCACGATGCAGTGAGCCTGATTGAAAAGTCTTATTCAAAGCTTCTTGAATTCTCGGAGGAGCTTTTAGTGTTTTAAATAGGGATACTACTGAATATCCAACAATATCTAATACTTATTTATTGAATAATGTTGAATATAAATCCTATGGGTTTTCCTAAGAACATATCTGACCTCATTGGTAGGTTCTCTTCAAAGTTCATGTGAGGGACTCATCAAGAATATATTTGAGAAAACATTTCATGTTTGAGGGATTATGATTGATTAGGACTTGCTTAAAAAGTTCAAAGATAAATCAAATGTTGTTAAGGTGAAGCGTAAATCTTAATTTTCAATAGCGTTCATAGTTTTAAGCTAAGACTTTCCAACAAACCATAATCCATAACATTACTTACACTGTTAGAGACAATGTCTCGATCGTCAATGCAAGAGGGTTTCGTGGATACAATATCACAGCTTTCACCAAGAGAGAACCCCTAAGATAAAATAAAATTTGAACTAATGGTTCTTTCTTCACACAGTCACTATATCCCACTAAATTTGGGACTTCTCTCAAACCCTATCGCGTGATGTGAAAAGCGGTGCTGCTCTGTATTCCTTTTGTTTGCTCTCAATCTTTTTTTTATCATCACTCTCAATCTTATTCCTAATGGTGAGTAATACTAATTAGATTGCAATAGATCGTTTCATATTTAGTTTTTTAAAAAAAAATTAGATTAGTCGCTGGCAAAGTTGTTGGATACTAACAATATGATAAAAAAACCTAATCTAATGCATCATTATTGTTTTATTGATTATTAAGTAAAATATTTACCATTCTCCAACTAATATTGTATATCGCACGTATGATAAAATTTTTTAATCTAATGCATCATTATGTTTTTATTAATTATTAAGTAAAATATTTACCATTCTCGAATTATTAATTATTTTTGTCAAAAAAAACTATTAATTATTCAGTCATAGATGTTACAATAGAATAAATATATAAGGTTTAATAAAAAAAATATATAATGTTCATATTAAAATAAAATATCATAAATTATTGTCAATTATAGAAATTCTTTATACCTCATTAATTATGGAGCTTTATAGGCAAATAAGATATGGGGAATAAGTCCCTTTTAAAAAAGAAGATATGGGGAATAAGCAATACTAATATTGATATTCTAATTTCTTTTTGTATATTGCTTTCAAACTTATAACATGAAATATTTTAGGTTTAATTACATTTTTGGTCCCCCTATAATAGTTAATTCACGATTTTGGTATCCCTACCGAAATTGGTCAAACTAATGGTTGAAGTGGTACTTAGTTAAATGACGTGGCATCCCATGTTTGAGTGCCACATGAAATTTTTAATTAAAACATAATATTTTAATATACCAATTTATTTTCTAAATAAGTAATAATAAACATTCCAATATCTGGTAATAAAGTATTTTTTAATTTACTTTTTTCCAACTTACTGACTCTCTTTCTCTGTGATGAAGGTTCGGAGATAGCAAAGCTTGGTGTTACTCAAGGTGGAAGTTTGATGAAGATCATGAGGAAGATCATGAGGAAGCTTGCCTCAGTCTCACACTCGACTAAACGAGTGCTTTCTACCTGTACGTGGGAATCTCGACGGGGACTGCCCACAGTGGAGCGTGAATGGGGAATTTTTCCATGTGGAGACGGGGACGAGAGAGATAATTCCCCCACAGTCAACTCTGGGATGAGGATGGCGACGGGGACCATTCCGCTGTCCTTGTACATTATATGTGTTTTTTAATTAAAAATATTAATAAAAAATAAAAATGTGCTAACTGCTATCTTTTATTCTTAATTTTATTTTTTGAATATCAATAAATAAAATGAGGACTAAATTTTATATTAAAATATTAAACTATGATTTTTTAGTTTAACTATAATATTTTTTAGTATACAATCTAATCTAATAAACGTGTCCTACTAAAATTTGTCATGGTGGGTTTATTTTCTAAGGTGTCCAAAGTAGTCAATTTTTTTGACATAATATACGTAAACATTCAACTGGCTCTTTTTTAATCCCCAAACAACAATTTCAAAATTTAAGTTAAAAAGAAATATATACCCGTGCTGGCACGGGTGATACATACTAGTGTGTATATATATATATATATGTGTGTGTGTGTGTGTGTGTGTGTAATTCCCACATACATGTATAACTAGGGCGCTTACCTGTGCATGCACGGGCTAGGGTGGCTGCTAATTTTGTACGTAAGCGATATGCATAAATGGTTCATTGGCTAAACAACCCAAAAAACGTTGCGTATGAGGTTATTAACGGGTGGCGGCTAACATGACGTATTGATGTCAGCGTAGTTACTCCTAATTGGTGTTAATTTAAGATGATTGCTTTAATGTTGATTTTCATTTTCATCGTTATGTGCAAAGTCTATATATATTGACATTAGCTTAAATGTAAGTTTTTAACCAAATTCATAACAATTCAAGTAAGACACATGTTAGTAGTAGTACAGATTATAGATAAGTTGACGCAATATAATAACAAAAAGATAGAAACAATTCCCATTATGCAAGGTTGTTGAATATTTCAGGATATACAACATTATTGGTAAAGTCTGTAGTGTGAGACTTGTCATCTAAAACCAATATACCTTTAAGCCTTGTTTGGATGTTACCCTTGAAAATGCCACATATAGTTGCCCATGTGAAAAAACCGGTGAAGACAAAAAAAAGACCAACAAATTGAAGAGACTGACCTTGGCTTTTGTTGATTGTCATAGCAAAGGACAGTGACAAGGGGAATTGCCTACGTTGAAACTTGAAAGGAATCCGAACATCTGATGGTGTCAAAGATAGACGTGGTATGTAAACCTTGTCACCGACATGATTACCAGATATAACTTTAGCTTCAATGAGATACTTCGCAAGCCTTGTTACAATCAATCTTGTACCGTTGCATAAACCAGCATTTTGGTTTATATTTCTTAAAAGCATAACTGGTACACCAACCTTAAGTTGTAATACATGATTCGGTAATCCAGGGGTTGATATAGTGTTAAGATATTCAGTTGAATGGACATTATCAATTTGACCATTATTATCAAGGTCTGAATGAGGAGTGTCATGACTGTAATAAATTCTCTCAGTAGTGGTCAATTGGGCAGCCATGTATTCATTGATCTGGTCTACAATGTCATTTTTCGGAGCAAGTATGGCTTTGTTTTGAAAGTATGATGGATCATTGTGGTTGGTATTAAAATTTGGGTAAGTGGAATTAACAATCTGGGTTAGAGGGTCATTGGAGGCATGCAAAATGAATTCGTGCGGCAACTCAACTGTACTAACATCATCGTCTATTTGTCCAACTTTTCCATCACTCACACTTAGAATCCATTATGAGAAAATTCTACTTTCCTCACGACCTTCAGAAGTTGTCTGGTTTGCTAACCTCATGTTTTTGGATAATGTCATAATCTTGCAATGAGACCATAAATAGGAGGAATTAATTGTTGAGTTTACAATCTGCTGTCTGGTACCTTTGGGGATTACCGGCAGGATTTGACGAAAATTACCACCTAATATAACGACTTTACCACCAAAAGGCAAATGTTCGTTACCACTTCTTACATGCCTAAGAATATCTTTCAATGTTCTATCAACAGATTCAAAACAATGCTTGTGCATCATTGGAGCCTCATCCCAGATTATTAACTTAGTCCTTTCAATCAATTGAGCCAAGTGACTGCCAATTGCTATATTACATGTTGAATCTTCATTAACAATTATAGGTATAGCAAACCTGGAATGAGCAGTCCTACCACCTGGTATAAGTAACGCAGCCACCCCGCTTGATGCTACAGTTAATACAATTTCACCCTGTGAGCAGAACCAAGCGGCAAGTGCTCTCCATATAAAAGTTTTACCAGCACCACCAAAAGCATTAAGAAAAAACAAGCCCCCTTTGTCAGCAGGAACTGCAGAAACTACGGTATCATAGACAAGACGTTGTTCTGTGGTCATCGTTGCCAACAACCGAACATGTTCTTCGCTTAAGGCTACTCTATCGTAATTTAATTCATCGTTTATAAGCCGGTTTTCTTGATTAGAACTTATATCATGTTTTTTTTTGTGAGAATAGAACTTATACTATGATCAGGTAATGGCATTGTTGGAAAATCTGACAGCCTTTTATTGTGACCTTGTAACAACTTGTCAATTTCAACCAGAAGGTAGCTTCGAAGTTGATCATCAGATAATGTAAGATCTGAAATAGAAGAAAACATATGACACACAATTAGTTTAAATGGTAAATTTTATTTTATTAAGTGAAGTTCATAATTAAGATATGCTTATGTGATGTGCTGGAATGTCCAAACGGGGTATGCAGTTAGGTGTTTGTGGATAAAGATATCCAATATTGACGTAGATGCTCTTTGTCTAAATGGAAGGGGTTGAATTTTTACATGCCAAATTATTGAATTATGATTATTAAAAAAATGTGGTAAAAAGCATTGGGTCCACTGATGTAAGCAAGGTGCAACATTAGGAGGGGTCGTACATATGGCCTTGAAATAGGGTGGCTTATTTTGACAAAAAAGGATTATATTCTAAGGGAAGTACGCATTTTGGATATCATAGTTGGCAAGTGATATCTATGAATATGTCAATTTGTACATGCCATATTGACTTGTTTGAAGTTACTATTGTATTTTTTGTTGAAAAAATGATGCAACAATAGTGGGCTGAACAGTTAAAGAAGTTTGTGGCAAGATTGGATGTTGAAAAAACGAAAAGGCAGTACAACTGATAAGGAGTAAACTGTATGTTAAATCCCCTATTTCATGTAAAACGTGTGAGTACATTGACTGATATTGTATGAAGTTAACTTTGTGCATGTTGCGGACGATGGATTTTAAGGTCTACAACCACAATTCCTTGTGGACCGGTCCCCATGCACTATGGGCCGTAGATATAATATATTTATATTCGATGGTTTGGATTGTTTAAGGGTTAATTATTTAGCAGGCTTTACCCTATGTTTATATTAATTGCAATCATGGTCCTCAAAATTTAAAATTACAATTTGACCCTATTTACCCAAAAAAAACTGATTAACCGTAAGTGTTTTTTTTTTCATAGTTAAAAATGTGTTAAAAAATGTGTTTTTTTTAAAAATGTATTAAAAAATTTAAAATCTCGTTAAATGGGAAAAAAAATGTATATGTCATTTGTTCTAATAATATAGAGTAACATTTTTATTCATGAAAAATTGAGTTTAAAACAAATGTTGGTAACGTTGTTGTTGTTTAATTAGGAGAAAACGTTATTGAGGTAGACAAGAAAATCGTTAATAATATTGTATATTACCGAAAAATAAAAAAAAAGAAGTGGGATAAAAGAAATTATAAAAATGAATAAAGCAAATATGTCTTAACATGAAACAAACGATACAAAAGGTAACCATGTTCAAAAATTAAAAGGAACAATTTGTTCGAAAATAATCCTATTACAGCCCCATAGATTCATTCTACATCTAGTGTCCAATAAGCATCAGCATCTCTTTTTGTAAAGGTAACCATGTTTCCTGCCTGAATGCCATGATTGTCTTTGAATTGATACCACACGTCTCCGATGTGGCATTCAGTCTTCTTCGTGCCTCTCTGACTCCAAATCAATTTCCAGCTTTGTATTTCTCCAGATGGCACCTTGACTTGAACATTGGCAGACCTATTGTATAGGTTACCATGTACGACTTTAGCAGGGATATACTGAAATGTTAATGCAAAATAATAAATAAGTTCACAATTAGACAACATGCGTAAATAAGTTCACAATTAGACAACATGCGTAAATGTAAACTATTATACATAGTCTGCCTAGATATTAACTATTGAAGCACTTAACCATACTAACTAAGTTGCTCAACTGGTGAAGAAAAACTAAAATAGTTATTTGGCATCATCGCACATAATCAGTAAACACCTTAATACTTCCATTACTTATCACAATTGTACCAACAACTTTTTTTATTGTACCATAATAGTGGATGACGGGTAAAACTGTAACAAACATTCTTTTTCCAACATGTTTTGCAGTTCTTTAAAGTTGCAAATGATTCAGACAGAAAGACAAGTAAAAATACTAGTAACATATATTATTATGAAGGACACATGCAGGGAAACAATAGTCAATTTAGTATTCAGTTCAAAGAATATTGACAATAAGTGCTAATAACTGTTGAAACTTCAGCAGCATCATACACATATTGAATTTACCTTAGGTGCCCACCTGCGTACAAAATAAGGATCAACACTCTCTGTACCTTAACTATTGAAGCACTTAACCATACTAACTAACAAACAACAATCACGAACAGAAACATAGATTATCTAAACATAAACCAAAAAAGCATGATATTCTACGACGTAGCACACAATAAGTTGCCGAACTAGAAGTCTAATTGTGGCATAACTGCCTCTTTGCAAATTAGACAGCATATGCAAAAAAAAAATTAAATATTAGAAACAGATCTAGAGTAAAGTCACCAATAGTTTTCCCTTCTCCATGGCAGTAGGAGTAATTTCAAGTTTCCATAGTATCTTATATGTATCATCCCTCTTGACCATGTTGCTTATTAATTCACTTCCAACTCCAAAGAATTTTACCTTCAAATTTCTTGTGCCATCAAACTTGAAGAATAGAAGGTCGTGCTTCTTTATGTTGGAGTCTATCACAAATTCTGTCCAGCCCTCTCCCTCCAAACAGATGCACCCATCCACCACTGAGCACTGGACAGTCCAAGTAGAGCCGTCATGTTTCCTATCAATCAAATTAAACCGACTTGGTAGATTTTTTTGGAGTATAGCCATCAAATTTGTAGTGAAGTATTCTGGCAAAACCTATTTTAAAAAAACAAATAAGTTAGTTGCTTATTTAATTATAAATAGTGTTTATTGGTCAATATATTAACATGTATACTTAATATGGTTAGGGTCTAAATACTTACAAATTTTGTAGCATAATCGTTTGACACGACCTTTGAATAAAATTGGACAGGTAGAATAGTTTTTGGGATGTGGTTGTCATAAAACTGAAGTCCATTAGCATCAAACATACTAACAACAAATCTCCCCTCTGCCACGTACTTGAATAGGAGACAGTCGCCCCTTTTTATTTGACAGAAGTCCAAGAAAAGCTTCCAACGCTCTCCAAACCATATGTTACCGTTATCTCTTTCGATATCAATCTCCCATCGGCGCATAGATTTGGTATTGAGCAAAACAGTATCACCAAACTCAGCCAACCAATAATCTTTGAATCTATGTGGTATCATCTGCATAACATATAACGTACGAAGAGTAAGTATTATATGGCACACATTTGGATAAAAGTAAATTGAAGACAACATTTAATTAAATGGGCTGTTCCTTACAAATTGGTCTGCACCACGAATCTGATGTTGTATTACAAATCCCCTTGGTTCCATTTCCTTGCCAGATAAAATGATTTGTAAGTTTTCATCTAATGATGCATATGATGCTGCTAAACATTCGTTAAGTTATGAATTTGTTACAACAGGGTTCTTCAAGTGAAGCAGAGGGGGAAAACGAAAACGAACCTTCGGAAAGTAAAGGGGAAAACGAAAACGAACCTTCGACCGTCGAATTTACCAACTTCGATTGATAACAACTTCAGTCTCAAGCTTCGACTGAAAACGAACCTTAACCAAAACTTCGATTGTAACAACTTCAACAGCAAAAATGGAGAAGAAGCTTCGAATATCAAGCTTCGATTGTACTGGTGTACCAACAAGATGATTTTGTGTTCAAACAGAAGGAGAAGGAGAAGAAGAACGAGAAGAAGGGAACAATGGTGAGAAGAAGGGAACAGAATATGGTTAAGAGGAAATGTTAATGGAAAAGGGAAGAAGGGTTTTTCGGTGGACATAAAAATTTCGGGGTAGTTTTTGTAATTTTCAGTTTTTAGGAGCCATTCGCGTAATTACAGAAAACCTAGAAACCTTCTAAAATAAGTCAATGTCGGTGGTGGACCGGTTCACAAGGAAATGTGGTGGTGGACCGTAAAACCCACCATTGCGGACCCCATATTTGATAGAACTTTTGACAATATAGGAACATAAAAAGAAAGTATTTTTAAACAAATACAGTTGTGGACAAAATAACAATGTTAAAGTGGTGACTACCTATAGGGTTTGAAAAATGATGATGCTCACTGTTCCTAAAACAAAATAATAATTTGTGTTCTGAATTAAGTGGCCGGATTTAAAGTCCTTTGATCAATGTGTGGGATGATGTATTTTGTGATATATAAGTATCCAAACTAATGCGCTCTGCAGTATTAATTAGGGTTGTTAATTTAATTTATTCAGTTAATTTCATATTATTTGTTTATATAATTTAAGGAATAATTAAATGAATAAATTGTTCAAATGCAATATATATTTCCTGTCCAAAAAAAAAATAAAAAAAAAATATATATATTTCCTGTATGCAGAATAGTATTATTTATATCTTACACATTGAGAAATACTTTAGTAGGTGGTGGGGGGATAAACTATTTTTATATTTACCTACCATGTTAAATTAACTTTATAGGTTCACAACTACAAGTTTTAAAAAAATTGTGAAGTATAATAACTATAGGTAGGTAATGAGTGCAATTATAGAGGTTGAAAATCTGCTAGCCAATAGTAACCAAATTAAATTTAATTGAAAAGAGTAGCCAATAGATATTTTTTCAAATTATCAAACAGTATTTACTTGGTTCTTAGCTGGCTGCTTGGTAAACCAGTTCAACTGGTTTTGCATTCTCACTGTATCTATCACAACTTCTGGTTATTTGGCCCATTTTCATCCAAAACTCACGTAAAATTTTGCATGGATTTTTGATTACCCGCTGGAATGGAAGGTTTCTTTACGTGAATGCATTAAGGGTAGATAAAAAGATTGCTATTCACTGTGCATTTGTATCTAGGATTAATATAAAGAGATTTGTCTCTACCGAAAGTTTGTCTCTGCAAAGACAAAATCTTTCTGTCGCTAGCAAAGACGGCAATACTGTTACATCATCAACTTCAAAATTTTACATAGAAACAAATTTGTAGTTCCATCTCTAATCACTATTTTAATTTTTCTTGTTGATTTTCTAGCTGTTTTTTTTGCCTTTTACCAAAATAAATTGAATTTTGCCAAAAATATCAAATAATCAAATTTCATAATCAAATTTTCAATAGACACGCTAAAACGTAAATTCATAAATTTATTAGTACTAAAAATATTTCAATATGCACATTGCGAAAAGTTACACTTAATCAAAACACTGTCAATAACATAAAAAGAAAACTAATATTAAATTTAGCAAATATATATATATATATATATATATATATATTATGTAGCTGAATCTAATTAAAAAAAAAATAAAGAGTCGTCCATTTCTGCTTCACTCATCTTCTCATTGGAATAACCCGCCTCTTCTTCAGGTGCATCAAGTATTGCTTTTAAATTTTTATCACACATAAGCCTCTCAAACATCTACTCATATTAGTATACATTTCTCTTTATGTTTTATTATTCAATATTCTTCTGTTGAAGTTCAGCTGTTAATGTTTAAACTTTATCATTCAATATAGAAACCTCTTCTGAAGGTGTTGCATCTTTATACCTAGAACTAGAATCCTTCAAAGATTATTTAACGACAGCAGCATGAGATCCTACTCCAAGAATGTTCCTGTTTTTGCTTATGCCACAACAACTACAAATCAGCTTTCTCTCTTAAGCTCATTTTTCCCTTCTTCGATCCTCTCTCGCCCAATTCTCCATGTCTCAGCTCTTATCCTTCATCACTTAATCTTTTTTCACCACCAACGAAACAACTGCAATAGTATGTAACCGAGCAACAGATTCACGCCATATTTGAACATGTAAGCTCTCAATCGCCAACCACCTCACTTTCCAGCTCCAAAACTGTGACTCTTCACCCTCTCCTTTTCTATATTATGTTTAAGAATTTTTATGTTATTTGTTGAAATGGTTAAATCCTTTTGTTTTTTTTTCTGATATGAAATATTTAGATAATTAACATTTTAATTTTTTGTATTAAAGATTTTTAATCTTTAGTTTTCATCTTATGTTTCTGATTGCAATATTCAACTCTTCCCTTTTATTTTACTACTATACTGCTGAGAATTTGTGATTACAGTCTTCTGAAACGCACGGGGGTTTGTTGAAGAAAAAAAGGGTTTGTGATGGATACTTAATTTTTTCTAAACTCTAAAATAGCTCAAAACACATTGCTTAGCATCGTACTTTACAAGTTTTGTCACGAAATTATTTATTTCCACCAAACCAATTATTGAGGAACAAACTTCGCATAATTGAACGATTAAATTTTGTTCAAACTCTAATATTTGGGTAGAAAATATTTGTTTTTTGGTATTTTTTAAGTCATGAAGTGTTTACTTTGTAGTGTGTATATTGTTTTTCTGTTGGGTGCGACATTATTGTTGTTCGTCGTCTCGGTGCGGCGTTTTTGATTTTCTGTCTTGTTGCGGTGCTTTTGATTTCCCGTCTTGTTGCGCTGTTCATTTCGTTCAGATCGGCAAATCAACTTCGACCTATTGCAGATTCAACCAATGACTAGAGCCTCAAAGTTACAGATCTGGAGGCATAGGTACTCTAGTGACTTTTATTTTGTCACATTTGTAGGCATTTTACCGTTTTATGCTATTAACTTGGGTGTCGTGACTTTAGTGATTCTGAGTTTGTATTATCATTTACGTAATCTATCAATTTGAATGAATGAAAGTCCTTTGTAGTCAAAAAAAAATCAAATGTGTATCGGACATGATCATTGCAGATATTTAACATTTAAATTTTATTTTGTAAAATGTTAACTAAACTAAAAGTGTATTTGGTGTAATTATCAACTTTGTGATTTGGTTAGTAACCGAACTAAAAGTAGATTCAGCGCGATTAGTGCTAACATTTATTTAAATAGCTTGAGTAGATATTTTGAGCTAGTAAAAGTATGGGACTTAAAAAAAATAAAGAGATGAACTATAAATATAAATTGATTTTTTTCCAACACTAATTGACATTTTTGAATTGGTTAAAATAGTAAAAGAGTTGGACAACTGCCCTCTCTTAAGTGGGAGCTATAAGTAAAAAAAGAGGAAGACACTTGACGGGAGGATACTTATTTTTTTGCTTGACAGGAGTGAGTCCTAACCTAATAGATACGATACGAGTGTGATGGAAAGTTCAAATGCTACGAAATTTTTGGCTTAAGAAAAACACACTTTGAAACAAAATTAAAGAGAAGAAGTTTCTCACAAGTAAATTACTAAAGTTAGCAGTAGAATATAGTATAAAACTTCATCAATAATTACTCCCTCCGTCTCATATTAAGTGTCTTGTTTGCCATTTTTCTTTGTCTCAAATTATCTGTCACTTTAGAATCCCAACACAACATTTATTATTACTTTCCAACAATACCCTTACTTTAGAATATCAATAACCGTGCATTTGCACCAACCAAGAAAAGTGTAAGGGTGTTTTAGTCCTATCACATTTTTTTGCCATAAAATTTAGCACATCTAATCATTTTCTTAATACCCGTGCATAACCTTAAACGACACTTAATATGAGACGGAGGGAGTAATATTTAATACTATTTTTTAATAGGAGATTTAATACTGGTTGATTCATCTTAATGCACCTGGGTTCGATTCCTGCAGTAAACAAACTCGATGTTGGCCAGTGCGAAATTTGATCATAAGCACGAGCGGAGATTAGTCTTTCGTTGAAAGCGTTGGGACACTCTGTTGGCAGCCAGCGATGGTCCGAACCAAAAAAAAAGTTGATTCAATCTTAATCATTCATACAATTTTACATAATATTCTACGATTAGTGATGGACTTAGTTAATTCCTCACCCTATACTCTAGAATTAAAGTGAATTTGATAATTGTCATGAAAAATAAGGTAAATTTGATAGTAAAACTTTGTTTCGCACGTCCAATCCGCTATTCGGATGAGACTAGCGTCGAGAGGAGCATTAACGTTTAGTGTTTAACATTTTTTGGAATGCTAGTTAGCGCTACTTCAAGTAGCATTTTAGGGGACATCTCACTTTATTTTGTCATTTTTACCCTTATTATTTTTCTTAAATTACTTCTCTTTCCTCCTTAAACAATTTGTCCTCATTAAGTAATTTAATCATTATTAAATATCATTTTACGTCATTTAACATTTATCAGCTATTTTAACCATTAGTTTTACCGAATACTTAAGTTGCTATCGACTAAATTATCCGCTATCCATCATCTGCTAGTTTATCCACTATCTACTTATATGCTAGTTTATGTGTTATGCAGTAACTTTTACGAAACTCAATATAACACCATATATAGTTATAGTTTTTTTTGACACCGTAGGAATTTATTAAATTTCATTTTTTTAACATCAAATTTTAGTTTTTAAAAGTTTAATTAATTAAAAATAAGCCGACAGATTTTCTTAAAATTCTCTATAAAACTAATCAGCTTCCATTCACTGCCTTTATCCCTTACCTTTATGTTCCTTCCACTCAACCCTTTTCCAATTTCCACAATCAATATAGGGTTTCTAGTTTTTCTACCCCGTTCTCCTCAATTGAAAGTCCAGACTTTATTCTATTTTTAGAAAATCGCTTCCTTCCCTTCCGAGATGATGAACATAAGAAGTAGACATGAAAGCAACGAAGATAAGCTAAGCAACTTACCAGATTGCGTTTTGGTTCACATTCTGTCATTTCTGAACATCAAAGAAGCTGTTCGAACTTGCTTATTATCTAAAAAATGGAAGCATCACTGGAAACGTCTTCAAACACTTTCTTTAACTATTAGGGACTTCAGAACTTTCGAGGGTTTCACCGAATTCGTGAATTGGGTTATATCTTTTCGTGATCCTTCCACAGCTCTAATCGCTTTTGGTTATCATACCGTGTATAAAGTAGAACCTCATCTACTCGAAACCATTGAAGCATTCGTTGCTTCACAAAGTGAAAATCTCAAGCGATTGACCTTTTATTGTGATATTCAAAAGTTTCCTCCTTTCTTGTTTTCCTGTCACAGATTGGAATCTCTAATACTTGCTGGCAAAATGCATGGCAGTGTAGTATTTCCAGATTCTCTGAATTTGCCTGCATTAATCTATTTGGATCTGTCGCACTTTGTTTTTGTCGGCGGAGATGATAAAATCGCCAAACCTTGTTTAGGGTTTAACAAGTTGAATACTTTGATCATTAGAAATTGTAAACCACAGAAAGATGCACAAACTCTTTGTATTTCAAATGCTATGCTTGTCAATTTGTTTTTAGATACAAGTTATGTCTTTTCAAAAATTGAGATATCTGCTTTGAGTCTTTCTACCTTGCTTTTTAATGGTGATCCTTGTCAGAAACTCTTTGGGAGAGTCTTGTGTTAAACATGTGAGTATTCATGGGTCAACATCCAATGGAGCTAACATTTTACTGAATTGGCTAGTCGAACTTGTTCGTGTCGAATCGCTGACAATATCTTGCATCACTCTTTGGGTTCCAACCCTAACTTAACCTCTTCTTTTGTCGAGTTTGTTTTGCCTTGTCAAAATTATATGACTTGTTGGTCCTAATTTGTTGCTTGTTTCTTAGGGTCTATCCTTAATTCCTAATATATTGAAGCGCAAGCTCACTTCATGGTGTAACTTGAAGTCACTCAAAGTACGATTGTACCCGCATCAACAAATATTAATCATGATGACACGGAGAGATGCAAATTATGAGGTAGCAGGTGGTAAGCCATGGAAAGGAAATGTGAAGTTGCAAGAAGCCATTAAAGCTTTGGCACCATATGGATCTATACCTGATGGAATGATTGACTTTTTCATTCAAAACTCACCCGGGGCAAACGTTTCCGTCGTAAGTGTGATATGAATATCCAACATTTTCAGTTTTTTTTGGTTTTGCCTCATGTTTCTGTTTCACTTAGGTAGAGAAACAATTTGAACCTATAATAACATGATTGGATGACACTCTTATTCACGACCTCTTTCTTTATGGTTTGAAGGGATTGAGAATGTTGAGATGCTCCTAAGATGACTTTTACTTGACTCTTATATAGCAAACACTGCTTGTGGGATATTACTTGACAGGATTGTTTGTAGTTTTGTTTCATTTGACGCGATTCTTGGTACCGCTTGAATGTTGAGTTTTATAGAATGTTGACTATATGTATACTAGTTTGAAAGTATGATACCTTAATGAGTTTTGGAATGGTCTCCCTCTAGTTTCATTAATTTTCAACTCCCTATTTCGTTGTATGATATCTGTTTGTTGTGTAAGATATTGTCTTTGAAGTGTTAAAGATGTTACCATGCGAATTGGCTTCTTGTTTACTCGATGTTGTACTTGACTGGTAACTTGAAAAATTACCTTCTCGGGCTCATGTATGGGAAGTTGAAACAAATTAATTAACTTTTTTTTTTTCCCAGTTGATACCAAAAGAAGACTTATTTTTTCCGGTGATAGCAACAGATCCCAAGGGCTACTACCTTCTGTAAGTAATAGATTCTGAGTTAATTCCTACTAGTGAAGATGATGATTTGAAGCTCTCAACATACTATCTAGAGAATCTGTAGTGCTTTGCCAAGATATTGGAATTAAGGGTCCTCAAAGGGTCAAGGATGCACTATAATGAAAACTATTTTGTTAGGTTAAATCTTTCAACTAGTTAAATATGTTTAAGATATGTTTTATATTCCACTTTTGTTTAAATGTTTGCTAACTGGAATATATTTCCTAATACTTGCTTAAAGTGTTGTACAATGTGTTATGAACTCCACTGAATATGTTAACTTATATAATATTATTGTGATGTTGACTTCTTGAGATTGTTCAATTCAATTTTAGCACATAGCCTTTTGACAAATAGCAGATTGGATTAACTCAATGCCAACTTGGCAAATATTTGTTAAGAATTTGAGTATAACAATAGATAGATGAGACTAATTTAGAAGACATTCACAGATAGACTGCATATATGGCTAGTTTTACATGGCCTTTTTTAACTATCAGTAACATCACTTAACTTTAGCTCACAGCTTGTAACACTTCTCATAATTGTAATTGCAAATGTAATTGATACAAAGATTAATGAATTGATTACAACCGCTTGATACATTGTTACTTGATATATGAACAACTATTTCACAACTCATTGTGTTCTAGACTAGTTCTGTTGAGCATGAAGGTCACTCTCAAAAGAGCAAATTATTAGTTGTAGCAGCCAAATGAATGAATGAAACAGAACATAGTATATTACAAGAAATGAGGAAGAGATCCTAATATCTCTCAGTCAACTTGTACTTGCTTTCCCTATTTCTTTGAAGAAATAGATTTTATGGCCTTTACACAAGACATAAGTATACATTATGATGTATTTATTTTCCTGCATTTTACCAAATTTTTACCAAATTATGATCTTCCTATTTTGTTTCCTTTTAATATGCTGTTATGGGAGTTATATATTTTAATGTTTTTGGATTATGTGTTTGATCCTTTCAGTTTGAATCGGCATTTAGCTCATAAGAGCTTAGATAAGTAACAAGTTTTAGCTTCTAATTCATTGGTGTTTATGGATAAGTTAAATGAGAGAGATTATACAAAAATTGAGGGCATAAGCTTACTCCTCAACAAGTAGTTGTTCTCCTTTTTCTGTTTTATTTGTTCTACCATTATGTTCTGTTTGGCCTGTGTCTCTATTTTTTTTTTTAATTGGTAGTGCATCAAGAAGATGGACCAAGTCAAATCAATGTACTATGATGTTTTCTGATAAAAAAAAAGGAACTATGATGTTTTCTGATTGGTTTGTAAATGTAAATCCTGTGGGATGTTTGCAAGCATTGTAATTTTGACTTATGTCACGAGTTTAAGTACCTCTTATTATTGTAATCTAATAGTTCAGTTTCATTCTGATCTTTTAACCAGAAATTTAACCCAACTGTCAAAATATTTTTGGCCATAACGTTTAAGTCAAGTGTATTAGTTAGGATCGTTTAAGCTCGGCTGTCGGCCCGCAATAGGCTTAGACTTTTTCAGGTTGGGCTGAAAAAGCCAGATTGAAATTTGGGCTCATGCTTTACGGCCTATGTGGGCTATGAGCTTTTCGAGCCAGCTCACATTATATAAAATGCTAATTTTCTTGTAAAAAAAATATGCTAATTTTAAAAAAAAATTAAAAATAAAAAGTAAATATATCAAATGTTGTAAGAATAATGATTCCTTCATGTGATTGTTTCTGCCAAACAAATGTTTTCAAACATATCCATGAACATAAAACTAAGGCATTTTCAAATAATCCATTCTTTGATCTCATTCAGCCTCATTACATCACTCACAGGCTATCTTTCAGTTGTAACAATCCTCTGAACCCTCCTGTTTAACAACAAAGCCCTATCCTCTGAACCTTTCCAATTCACAAGTGAGATGAAAAGAGGTATTCTTTGTCTTTTACTAATAAAGAATTGAAATGAGCAATCTTCGAATTGACATGAGAAATGGATGTTGTAAATCGGACGAGTGAGCAAAATATTCATACACCAAAATGACGGGTGTCAAAGTGATTCATTTAGCAACCCGTTCAATCCATCCGTTACAAAAAAATAATATTAATGGATTGGATTGGATTCATTCATTAATTTTGTTGAATCTATTGGATTACAATTAGTAGACAATCAAAATCTATTGGATAATTATAAAAAATATTTTTATAAAAAATATATAAATATAATTATAAAATATATTTTTATAATAAATATATAAATATATATGTATATATAAATGTAAATATAAATATTTTTTTTTACAGTAGTAAATATAAATATATATATATACACATATTTATATATGTATTTATATATATAAATATATTTATATATTTTTGAAAAGCAATCAGTTTTTATTTCTATATTTAAAAATACTCATCTGTTAAGTTTTCTGTTAACCATTAGCTGACATGGCTAACAGAGCTCCATGTTGGCATATTTGACTTTTAACAAATTCTCTGCAAAATATCTTTTTTTTTTTTAAACAACAAAATATCTTTTTTTTTTTAAAAAAATGTCATTGTGTTCTTTTCTTTTATTTTAATTTGCTGACTTGAATATATTTCCATGTACTACCCTCTCCCTCTCTTCCTCCCCCTTTGTCCCTATTTTACACAAATGTTATCCTTATAATTAAACCCAAAGTTATCCTTTTATTCAAAATAAATATAGAAATTGAGAATTCTTTCAAAAACATAAAAAGAAGGATTGAAATTGAGGGAGTAATTGGAATTTGGAGCGTAGTTTTAGCCAATGCAGCAACATTAGTAGTTATCTATTTAAGTGCTTAATTGGCATACACTACCGTTGGAAATTTTTTGCACTATCTATCAATCAAAAATCATTTTATGAGCGCCTTTTAAAGTAATTTGATATAAGGGAAAAACTTTATAGAATGAAACAATTGTAAGAATATGAAAAAGCTGGTTTTTTTATTTTAGATAAGCAATACTTTCATTGAAGGGAGCACAAGGGGTGCCCAGCCCTTACAATGGGAATAAAGGAAAGGGGGAGGGCCTCCTCAAAACCTCCCTAAGCCAAAACCCAATGGGAAAAAGACTCGGGGAGGAAAAAGAGTACCTCGTACAACCTGCACTACAGTGAGGATAAGCAACCTAACTTACTGTTTCTCCCCCTAAAGACTACAAATTGTTTAAGCATTATAGTGGATTAGACCACCACATTGAAATGGAAAAGGAGGAATTACAATTCAATCTATAAATACACCAACACCAAGATAGACTTTTAATACGATTCACCACCATCTCAATATTAGGCTCCTCATTATTGAAAATAGCTCCATTCCTCGCCAGCCATATGCTCCAACAAGTAGTTAACCAAACCACGTGCTTCGTGCGTTTTGCTTTCTTCCCCTTACACAAGCAGCAACAATGGTGGCCAAGACCAACAACATCCAAAGACAAATCAAGAGCAACACCAATCCAAGATGTAACACACTTCCAAACCGAATTCGCAAACCCGCAATGGAGGAACAAATGATTCACGGACTCACGCTGAACGTGACAGAATGAGCACGTTCAGCGCAATAGTTGCTCTCGCACCGGCAACGCATCCAACAGCAACCGCCAGCCAAAAACCAACACTTTCGAAGGCACTATTGATTTCCATAAACCTGCAAAAAAATTCTGCTGCACCGAGACATTAGAGAATAAATCACCACGGACCAGCTGAATATAAAAGGTTTTAACCGAATAATTCTTCGATTTATCGAGCGGCCAAATCTAAGAATCCATCTTCATTCTCGTTGGAGCCACGGGCTGGAGAATATCTCGCAGAATGTCTGCCTCAGCTGTTCGGACAGCATCATTACCGAGATGCCAAGGTTCCAACCAACGCCAAGAATCATTATGCCAGACACCGGATTCAGCCACTGTTAAATTCTGCTGTCCAACACCATTATACAGGAGAGGAAAGACCTTAAACAAAGGGTCAATCCCAAGCCATTGGTCTTTCCAGAAATTAATTGAAGCACCATCACCCAAATCTCTTCTAACACACCAAGAAAACCTTCTTTGTTCCTCTACATTAACATCCAAGTTCACCAAGTCCCTCCACCAAATGGATCCCGAGCCCCTACGACGATTACCATCCACCAAATCCTGAACTAATGAAGAGGCCAAATCTCCGTACCTACAAGATAACATACGACTCCAACTCACACAGGGATCCGATAAAGCTCTCCATTTCCACTTAGACAACAAAGCTATATTAAATAATTCCAGGTTTTTGATCCCGAGACCTCCCTCTTCCTTTGGTTTACAAATACTATCCCAAGCCACCCAACACATTCCCCTCTCCCCCTCTTTGATACCCCAAAGAAAATCCCTTTGGATTTTAACCATCTTCTTGATTACTACCTTCGGAGCTTTATAGAAAGAAAACATATATAGCGGCATGCTATTAAGAATGGAGTTTATAAGAGTTACCCGGCCTCCAATGGATAGAAAACGACCCTTCCACAAAGACAACCGCTTTCTAACTGCTCCTAAAACATAGCTCCAAGTTGCTTCCCTCCTCGGATTAGCGCCAATTGGGATTCCCAGAAACTTGAAGGGGATAGATTCCGTTATACAAAATAGGAAAGTGCTAGCTCTCTCCAAAAATCCATCCGGAGTGTGGATACCTATAAGCTTGCTCTTGTGAAAATTTACCTTCAAACCGGAAACAAGCTCAAAGGATCTCAAAATAGACTTGATACTCCAAAGATTTGCCCAAGAAGCTTTGCCCACAAACATTGTGTCATCCGCAAATTGAAGAATAGAAAGTTCAAATCCTCATTGAAAGAAAAACCTTGATAATCACCAATATCCACCGCCTTCATCATCAACACCGACAAGGCCTCAGCCACTATAAGAAAGAGGAAAGGCGACAAAGGGTCCCCTTGTCGCAGACCACGCTGAACTTTGAAATCTTGAGTTGGGCTACCATTCACTAGAACTGATATGGAGCTAGTACACACATAAGACTTAATCCAAGCAATCCAACGTTGGGGGAAACCCATTCTAGTCAACATGTAAAACAAGAAATTCCAAGAGATGGAATCATAAGCTTTTTCAAAGTCCACCTTGAACAACATACATTCTTCCTTGCTTCTTTTGGCATAATCAACCAACTCGTTCGCCACCACAACACCTTCAAGAATTTGCCGCCCCCCTATAAATGCTGATTGATGATGAGAAATAATACTTGGCATAACTTTCTTGAGCCGAGAAGCTAAGACCTTGGCCAATATTTTGTATATGCACCCAATCAAGCATATAGGCCTAAACTCCCCCAAACCTTGCGGATTATCGTTATTAGGAACCAAGGCGATGAATGAAGCCGAGATAGCTTTGGGGAGGAAAGCATTCGCGAAAAACTCATTGAAAAAACCTACCACATCCTCTTTCATGAAACTCCAACCAGACTTAATGAAGTTGAGATTGAACCCATCCGGACCCGGACTTTTATCCCCATCACACTCCCAGACACCCATCCTTATTTCTTCCTCAGTAAAAGGTTGAATCAAAGAATCCGCTTGAGATGAAGTCAAACGTTTGAATTGAAGACCGCCCAAAAGTGGCCTATTATGATTTGCCTCAGAAAAGCACTTCTCAAAATGTTGTTTTACAAAAGTTTTCACCGCATCCACCTCCTCCACTTGCTCCCCGTTATCTCTAAGAATAACCACACTACACCGTCTTCTTCTATACCTCATTAGAGAGTGGAAGTATTTTGAATTCATATCCCCCTCCTTTATCCACCTTGCTCTAGACTTTTGAGCCAAGAAAGACTCCTTAGCACGAATTTCCTTCCAAAGCGAGGCAGAAACTTCTCTTCTGTTCGCCACGACGTCACTATCCCACCCTTCACACAACATATCGTCCAATGAATTCAGATACTGAACTAGAGTATCAATGTTCAAGTCGACTTTACCAAAAACCTCTTTTTCCAACTCCGAATGCTTCCTTTGAGAGACTTCAACTTTTCTTTTAAAACAAAAGCCTTATGACCTGTATTGCTAAAACCATTCCAACAAGATTGAACAAAAGGTAAAAAGTCATCATGACTCAGCCATGCGTTGAAGAAACGAAACGGCTTCGGGCCCCAATCATTCGATGACCGAAGAAGCCAAATAGGTGAATGATCGGAGATGTCCCGATTGCCAATCCACTGACCTGTGATCCCCCAATCAACCATAAGACCCTCTGAAATCAAAAACCTGTCCAACCTGCTCATAGAGATTCCATCTGAGCAAAACCAAGAGAATTTCTTCCCCGACACCGGAACATCAACAAGATCCATGTCTACAATGAAGCTGTTAAAATCATCTAACTCAATTTGAGAGGTACTCCCACTTCTGCCCCTTCTTTCGGAATTGCTAGAAACAGCATTAAAATCCCCCTACAATACACCACTCTCCAGCCCCTAGACTTTGTTTAACCGCTACCAACTCAGTCCACACCCTTCGTCTCGCACCCGCAGAGCACGGTGCATAGATGTTTACCACATGAACAGCTTTATTACGAACAACCGCACTAATGCCAAGAAAACCAACACCAGAAAAATGAGACGTCACCAAATAGGCCCCTTCAAGCCAAGAACATAGAATCCCTCCCGAAGAACCACTTGAGGGTTGATGAAGCCATTGGAAGGATCGGTTCTCCCATAACATTCCAACCTCTCCCTCTACCATCACCTCCCTTTTCGTCTCCTGAATGCAAACAAAATCGAAAGAACCTGAATTTATAACAGAAACCAATTGGCGACGCTTCCCGCGGTCACCCCACCCTCTAATATTTAAAGATAAGATATTCATGGATTCAGGTTGTTATGCACCCTCCTACTACTCTCTGCTTCGTCTCTTCTTTCCCCGTTTTCAATCAGCTCAATATAATGATCATCCGGTAAGTTACCTTCAACCCCTAAGCGCTTGGCATTTTCCCAGACTTTTCTTGCTACCCCCTTACTCTGGAGGGCCCAGAACTTATTGTTGCACAAACCAATGTCTCCACTCGAAATTGAACCCCCGCATAAAACTATGCCAGCTGAAAACAAAGATGAATCATGCTTACTTACTTGATGGGACTGTTGCGGTTCAATAGCTGCCTAGTTAGACTCACCCGAGACTTCGGCAAGCTCTCGGGTAGCTTTCTTCATTTTACCGAACGACGGTTTCCTTTTGACTCCTACTCGTAACAATTTTCTCTGCTTTCTTTTCGGTAAGGCATGACCTGGATTTGGAGAAATAAGCACATTTGGAATTGAAGGGAGATCTAGAGATTGACAACCTTTGAGATGTTTCAATGGGCAAGATTGGGGAACCACTTCTTGAGACTTAACAACACGTGATCCTTCCACGGCAGTACCAACCAGCTTGTCAGTAATAGATGGATTTGTTTCCTGCACAAAACTACCAACAGAAAGAATAGGGGAGCATCCGTTGGATGGACTAACTCCATTGGACATTCTTAGAACTTCGTCGTTGGAGACTCTTAACGCTTCAGTCAAAACGTTAACCATTATGTTCGGGTCAACCTTCCTGGAATTTCGCACGGCATTAAGCAACGCATTCAATTCCAATTCCCCTAGCTCTTCCTCACCATGAACGTCTCCGGTGCCTGCGTACATATGATCTGAATAATCATCACCTGAACTTGAGTCAACGTCATCCCCCTCGTCATAATTTTGTGCCTTGTTACGCCATTCAACCGAACCTCCCCAATCCTCCCCAACTTTGATAGAGAAAGGAACATTGTTAATAACCACGTGAATCTCCATATTCACCGTTCCCGACACCTGAGTACGAACCATAATCCGTGCGACATCATAGGATCTCTTCTTCTCAGTGTTAAGGTCAGCACAAACAAACTCACCAACATGCGCAGCCAACTTGGAAAAAATAGCGAGTTCCAAGCTTGCACCGGAATGCCATAACAACTTAGCCAAGTAGTCCTCTCTAGGTCAACATCCGTTGGCTTCCATGGCCAATTCCATTTGAACCATTGATAAAGCCATTCACGAGCATCATCAATGTACTCAAAAAAATTCCCATCTTCTATGTCTCCTTCCAAGAGAACCAAGTTGGAACCCATAGGAGTAGCTTTGATTGCAAACACACCCTGCTGAGATAATTCATCCTGTATGAAATAAGATTTCGCCGGAGTAATGACTTCTCCTACCATCGCCAAAGCTAGGAGAGGGTCTGATTCCATGTTGCATATCCATGCTCCATCCTTATTTCTCCCCTTGGCGTCGGATGCCCCAACGTCGTTTGGCGGTGACTTCTTCACCCAAACTTGCTTGATGGGCTTCGGGTGCCTAGCTGCCGGCTGATGATTAAAACGATCCTTCGGCACCTCCCTTTTGAATCTAGGAAGGTTTACATGAATCTTCTCCCCCTCCATGAATATGTTATCAAGTAAGGTAGCAAGACGGTCTGGGTCTTTAACATCGAGAAAGCGAACAAAACCAAATCTCCTACCTTGCGCATTCCTTCGAGCCGGGATAACCACCTCATGGACTCTTCCTTGCCTATCAAATAGATGAAGCAAATCCCTAGCACGCCAACTCTCCGGAAAAGAGGAAAAATAGAGCGATATGACCTCCCCCCCGGTATTCTTCCTAGAGCTAAGAGCAACATCAATAGATCTAAAACCTCCACGACCCCCTCCCTTCCTCTCTTGAATGCTTCTAACCCGATGCCACCCATCCTTATCCGCCGGGGCGAATCTGCCACCCCTTATCATACTGAAACTTCAGAACGCACACATACCGTAACTAGATTGTAGATGCAGAGCTAAGAGTTCGATCACCGATACAGTCGAAGAAGCCAGTGCTTTGTCGTATCACCACACGGAGGGTGTGGTTTTACTAAGGTTATTCGTACAATTTTTTTGGTACAGTGTAGTGGTGCTACTGACATAAAATACAACATTTTTAATAACGAATCACTTTGTTGTTTGCTAATGTGATGATGTATATAAATTAATTTTTTCATACAATTTCCTTTTAAAATAGTTATAAATTATAAATAAACCTTCCACACACAAAAAAAAAATAAACAGGCTCAAAATAGTTTATAATTTTATTATTTTATTCTTGATAAAAATTAATAAATTTCTTAAAATTGACTAAAATAAAACAACGTAATCAATATTCCAAGCATTCCATTCACTAAGCCTTTCCTCAATTACCTTTCCCTTTCCCACCGCACCATCAAACTAGGTTTTTAGTTTTTTACTTTTGGATGCGAAAATCACCGTTCACAAATCACCGAGAATGAATCTACAAAGACACACGAAGAAGGGAATCCACAATTACAACGAGTGTGAAACCGAAAACAATGACAAGCTGAGTGATCTACCAGATTGCATTCTCCTTCACATACTCTCCCTGTTGAACACCAAAAAAGCAGTTCAAACTTGCATATTATCAACAAGATGGAAATATCTATGGAAGCGTCTTCCCACACTTACATTAGGTTTCGACGACTTCAGCATTCTCATCAAGGATTTCACCGAATTCGTGAATCAGTTTCTGTCTCTTCGCGATTCCTCCACGGCGTTTAACGCTCTTGATATTGAATTTTGGGATCCTTCCCTACTGGAAAGGATTCTAAAATTCGCCCCTTCACACAATCTTAACCGTTTACGTCTTTATAATATTGATCACTTTCCGCCTTCTTTGTTTTCATGTCATTCTTTCCGCCTTCTTTGTTCCCACTTTGTCACGGGATAATATTTCCGAATTCTCTTAATTTGCCTGCATTAACCGACTTGAAACCTCAGCATGTCACCTTTAGCAGCGGAAATGACGGTCACTTTGAGCCCTTTTCTACTTTTAATAGGTTGAATACTTTGACCCTTTCCTGCTGCATTGTTCGGGATGCACCCCTCTCCATATCAAGTACCACGCTTCTCAATCTGTCAATATATTCCCATCCTTGTTATTATCAAAGGTATCGGTATCATGGAGGCTATTTGAAAATTATTGAGCTATCTGCTCCAAATCTTTTCACCTTTGATTATTGTGGTCAAAGTTCTATGAAATTCTCTGGGAGCTCTCTTTCTTCTGTTAAACAAGTTAGTATTGATATAAATGACTACTTGGTTTCTGTGACTTCTTTGGATCTACTCCACTTGTTGAAAGAGGTAACTGGAATTAAATCATTGACCGTAACTCCAACTACTCTTAAGGTTCCAACCTTGACTTCTTTAATTGCTAATTTTTGTCAAAAAATATAGCATTAAACTGATACTAATTAATTTTCCTCTCATCCTTTATTGTTTAGGCTCTCTCATTAGTTCCTGATATATTGAAGCTCAAAATCCCTTCCTTGTGTAACTTGAATTCAATTCAATTAAATGTGAGCTTGCATGCTTATGTATTTTCCTCGTCATCTTGGAGAGATATAAAGATGGAGCTTGCAAGTGGCAAGTCATGGAAAGAAAATGCCAAGTTACGAGAAATAATTAAAGCAGGGTCGGAACCAATATATTCATGCATACGTGATGAAATGATTGACTTTTTGCTTCAAAACTCACCCTCAGCAAAAGTCGACATCATAAGTATGAAATGAATATGCAATTTGTTATAGAGATATTCTTCTGTTAGTTTTTTTTGCCCAACTTGTAAGATGTTCTCTATAAAGTGTTAAAGATGTTAACATAAGAATCCACTTACTATTTACTTGATTTTGTACTTGATTGTTAGCTTGAATTCACCTGCTTTTTCGGATTTATGTATGGGAAGTTAATACAAACTCAATGACTTAATATTGTTATCTTTTCAGTTGATAACAGACCCAACTGAGGGTTAATACCATTTGGAGGTAATAGATTGAGTCAATTTTTGCTCTGGAAGATGATGTCTCGAGGGTCTCAAGTTCTTTACTTGCAATCGCCATAGAAATTTATGCAAAAAGAGATAGCCCTTCTCAACATACTATCTAGAGGAATTTGCGGTCTGCGGTGCAGAGCTTTTGCCAATATAATGATATCAAGATTCCTTAAACACTTTTATTAAGATAATTAGATGTATTTAAGATATATTTTATATTTCCGCATTTTACTAAATTATCGTTCGTAGTTTATTTCTTTTATTCTACTTTTACGAGATTTATACATTTGAATGTTTTTGGGTCATGTTTTGATATTTTTGATTAATTTGGAGGCCATGGTGTCATGTAGTTGTTGAGATGCTCTTATGGTGGCTTTTGCTTTTGAATTTTCCATAGTAATCACAAAGATAGTGTTAGTTAGTTAGGCTGGTATGGTATAGTTATATAAAATGAGGCATGTTGCCTACAAATAAGAGGATGAGTAATGATCCCATTATAAATTCAGACACCCCATTTCAGTTTTGCAATATCATTTTATCTCAAAATGATACTTAACTATTGGGATATGTTTTCCTCAAAAAAAAAACTATTGAGGTATGTTACTATTTAAAAGTGGCTCAATTGCTAAGGAATATTATACAACACAAGATTGCAAAAATAGGAAGTACAATGAATATATATATATATATATATATATATATATATATATATATATATATATATATATATTCTTCAAAATGGTGTTTATAGAGACCGAAAACTTTTGAGATTCTCTTAGTCAATGAAGCCGCCTTAATGTTAAACTATTAAAGCAAAAATTGAAAATCTGTTTTTAAAAAAGAAAACGGGTCTTGAAAGGTCTTCGCACCCATTACATTTTCTCAATACTTAATAATTGTTAAGTATCACATAAATACAAAATTGTCAACAAAAAAAAAACTCTAAGTACGTAATAGTTTATAACTTTCTTAAGATTCTTTCTTTTAATATATTTGAAGACTATTGATTTCGGTATTTGACTTGATTATTTATGTAAATGATGTAATTATGATTTTGAGATGTAACTACTAGCGGATAAAACGGTCTAGGTGTACCTAGTTATATGACCCTGGGTGGAGAGGACTATCCGTTAGATGGAGCCGCTCCTAAGGGGAGGCCATCCTTAGAGGAGAGGGATATCAATGAGATGTAGCTACCCCCATAATCGTTGTGTGGTGTGGTTGAAGGAGGAAAGGGTTATCCGTTAGATAAAGCCGCCCCTAAGGGAGGCCACCCATAGGTGGAGAGGGCTATCAACGAGATGAAGCTGTCTCCGGATCCTCTCACGTGTGATTACTATGATTATTTCTATATTTTCTTGAGTTTACTATGATTATTACCTAAGCATAGTTTATGAATATTCTAAAAACTTGTGTCTTGCGTGTTTTTCCTTCGAGTTGATGGTGGCTGTTATTTCCTCACTGAGTCTTTGTAACTTACCCTTTCTTTATCCTTATCTTTTTCAGATTCCCAAGCAGCTGAGTAGAAGCTACTAACAGGTCTAAAACTGTTCAGAATTCATCTTTTGGTAGGCGTCCTAGACTGGTGGCGCTACAATTGCGATCATTTGCATTTTGTTATATTCTGCAGCTATGGATAGTTAAGTGAGATCTTTTGTTGGGATGTATATTGTCTTTAAACTGCTCAGAGCTTTAGTATTATTTTGAAACTTGGCAAGTGATATTGGTGTTGTAAACTGGTTAATTGGTATTTTAGGAATGATAGAAATACAAAGGAGACTCTGTCAAAATTTCGGTAGATTTATGAAAGTGATGTCATTCTCCTTTAGATATCTTTGGTTAGTCAAGAGTTTTATCAGGCTTGCCAGGCTAGAGATTCATGCTTGTGCGCCAGCCACAACTAGTGGATTTGGGTCGTGACTGTTGTGATTTTATTTATTTTAAGAGATATATTTCAAATGTGGTGAAGTCTCTTACTTGGATTTGGACATACCAAAGTTTTGTTTACCGATATATTATTTTATAATTATACTTTAGGACTTACTTGAGCCTATCCAAAAATACTCAATTTGAGCTATTTTAGTAAAATATGTCCACGTTCGTTTTATAAAATATGTCCAGATACATTACTTGGCGGGCAAGCTGGACGGTTACAGGAGCCTATATTTATGCCACTCGAGTAGCTCTTGAAACATCTCAGAAAATACGCTCCTCTCTTCTATTCCTGTTACCAAAGTCATTCACTAACACTAAAATTCTTGCCAGTTCGGCGGATACCTGAGTCGCTATCAGTGACTTCAGATGAGACCGGTTATACCCTCGGGGATTTTCACTGTAGAGGCAGATAAATCCTTAAGCGCGCGTCGCAAGACCCCTCCGGTTGATTTTCCCTAACCTTCATTGTTTTGCAGGTGCTGTTTGTTGCCATCTCAGATTGTTCCATCGCTGTTACATGTCGAAATTTTCCTACAATAAGGGACATGTGTATAAAATTGCAACACTATAAGTATGCTACTACTGTGCACAATTCTAGCCAATGCAGTTTTTCAGCAGAAAAAATGATTGATATTGAGAACGTATTATAGTTAAGGGTAAATTTGATAAAAAAACATATTACACCAATAATAATACTGATCAATTAAAGTGTATAATTGGTATACACTGTAAAAAAAATTACACCATCAATCAATCAAAAATCATACTTTGAGCAGCTTTTAAGGTATTTGACATAAAGTTTATAGTTTTCGGACTATGTAAATTAGTATTTTGGATACAATTTCCTTTCTAAATATTTATAGAGAGGGGAAAATAGTTTTTTTAGACTCAGACACAAAATATTTTTAATATTTTATTTATTGTTAATTTTGTGATTTTCTCTGTCTATAATAGAGCACACACACATCTATTTTATAATAGAAATAAGAATCAATTACAATAATACCTAATTGATACTAATTAATCCTAATTGATATGAAAAATCATATCTGATATTCTAACAGATATTAATATATATTAATAAATATATGATAAACATATTCTAACATTTATAAAAGTTTATAGTTTTCTGAACCTCTGAAAAAAAAAGTTCATAGTTTTCTTAAAATTATCCAAAAAAAAAACAAAAAAAAACTACCTTTATCTTTTCCTCGTCTATCGCAGCTTTATCTTTGACTAAAAAAAACTACCTTTATCTTTTCCTGTTCTATCGCACAATTAAACTATGTAGGTTTTTTAGCGGAGAAAATCAACGTTCACAAGTCACACGTTCGTCGCACACTGAATTCAATTGACAGTAACCACCTTGCTCTAGTTTTCGAAACTTGCTTCTGAGAAAATGAGGCAACGAAAGCACACGCGTGAAATCGAAGACAAGCTTAGTGATCTTCCAGATTGCATTCGCCTTCACATACTCTCGTTCTTGAACGGCAAAAAAGCAGTTCAAACTTGCATATTATCAACAAGATGGAAAAATCTCTGGAAGCATCTTCCCACTCTTACATGTAGTTACTATGACTTTAACAATCGCAAGAGTTTCACCAAATTCGTTTATTGCTTTGTCTCTTCGCGATTCCTCCACGTCGTTGAACGCCCTGGATTTCGAACATCATGTTTTCCTGGAACCTCGCCTACTCAAAAGAATTGTAACATACGCTGTTTCACACCATGTCAATTGTTTACATCTTGATTGTCCTATTGAACACTTTCCGCCTTCATTGTTTTCATGTCCGTCTTTGACCTCTCTAGCCCTTGGATGCCCAAGTACCCGTTTAACATTTCCCAATTCTCTGAATTTGCCAGCATTAACCTACTTGAAACTAGTCAACTTCTCCTTTTGCAGCGGAAATGACGGTCAGGTTGAGCCGTTTTCCACTTTTAACAGGTTGAATACTTTAGTCCTTCACGATTGTAGAGTTCAGGATGCAAAACTCCTCCGCATATCAAGCACCACGATTCTTGATCTCTCTATACATATGGGTTTGGATCGTCAACACTGTTTGAATATTGCGCTATTTGCTCCAAGTCTGTGTACATTTGCTTTTACCAGTAATCCTTTGGGCAAACTCACCGTGAGCCATCTTTCTTCAATTAAACAAGTCAATATTGATTTATATTTGAAATGGATTATTCTGTGGAGAATTCTTTCTGTCAACTCGACTGGTTGAAAGAGATTATTAATATTAAATTATTGACGGTGACTCCAAGAACTCTTCGAGTACCACTCTTACTTATTTATTTGCTAAATTTTGTCAAAAAAAACATTGCATTAAATTGGTACTAATTCACCTCACATCTCTTCTTGCTTAGGCTCTCTCGTTTATTCCTGATATATTGAAGCTCAAGCTCCCTTTCTTGTGTAACATGAAGTTACTTCATTTAGATTTGAGGTGGGATACACGTAGATTTTACGCCTCATCTTGGAGAGATATAAAGATGGAGCTAAGAGGTGGCAAGTCATGGAAAGAAAATGCCAAATTACCAGAAGCTATTAAAGCACGATTGCATCCAAAATATTCATGTATTTTGGATGGAATGATTGACTTTTTACTTCAAAATTCACCCTTAGCCAAAGTTGACATAGTAAGTGTGAAATGAATATCCAACTTGTTATAGAGATATTCTTCCGTTTTCTTTTTGCCTCACGTGTTTATGTTTCCCTCAGTCTATTTAGATATAACTTTACTATTATGGGTAAACTACAAACCCCTTAGACAGAGAAACAATTTATACTTGTGTACTAACATGATTGCAAGGTACTCTTAATCACAACATCATACTTTTGGCTTTTCCATTTTAAACACAAGCCAGACAGCTTGTGGGTCTGGCTGAGTAATAATACTCTTGCTGGTTTTTTTATTATTATGTTTGTAACTAGTTTTGTTTTATTTGATTACCCTTTTGGTATCACACACTGGTTTTAAAGAATGATGACTAAATGTGTAACTCTTCTTCATTTTTGGCTTCTACTGTTTGATAGAATTAGATTATGATAGAACTTGTTTGGAATGTTGACATAGCATTTCCTTTCTGAAATATCATTATGTAACAGGAAGCAGATCACATTAGTAGTTTCTAATGAAAGTGTATTTCAAATCATTGAAAGGTGTGAAATAAAAGAGCCTGACCTTCACTAATTTATGGCTAGCCTTTATAAGTCTAATTGCATCTCAAGTTCCTAAAATATAAATTTGAGCTATTATAAGTGCTAACTAATAGCAGTGCCTAATATTGCAGGTAAATTTTCCACTTATTTAGTTAGCAGCCGATGCTATGTTGCTCCTGAAGTTCTCCTCAAGCATTATGGACTAGAAGTTCTCTCAAGTTTTGTTGCTTTGGAGCTCTACTTATCTATCTATTTAAAAATGATCACCTCACATTTCAGCTTCATTCATTTCCATCTTGTATTGGTAAAACATGTTAGAGAATTAGGGGGGGAAACAATTTTGAAGTGGCTTTTTTGGGTCAGAAAGTTACCAGCAAATTTCTAATGAGGTCAAACATATATGGCTGATGTGTTATAATAGTCTTTGTTTGCGGAAGAAACTATCAACTCATTTTTCATTGCTTTCAAATGTTCTAGAAATTTTCTCCAGTTCCATCCATGTGTAATGAATAGTTGAATTGATTTTAGTCGGTTCTGTAGGAATTAATCTATCTACAAGACATGCTTATAATCATGAATATACTATAGCGGAAAACAAAGACATACAAGCATGCTTCTATATAATCAAGAACAAAGCCATGACTTTGATAACCTTAGGATCTACGACATGTTGATATATCAAGGATTAGATATATACCTGGATCCATAGCAAAGAAGCGGAGAAGGGATCCTTACAAGAAAAGGAGTGAGTGAAACGAGCAACAGTTACTCGTCGTCTTTATGGTTCTTCCTCAACCGGGACTCCTAATGCCTTAGATTCTCTTCAGATGGGGAGAAGAGAGTAAACGTGTGTATAGTGCGGTTAGTCCGGTATATTGGGGACCATAGCCTACTTATAGTGTGACAGTCTATTAGGGTTCCCATTATCCCTCTAATGGGCTATCACTGACATCCACTCATATTGGGCCCATATCAATAATAATTAATTAATTAATTATATAATTAGAAATCCAATATAGCCTTTTACTTATTTTGATCACATATCAATCAAAGCTCCTAATTGATAAATAGCTAATATAATTAATAAAGAATATATGCCCATTATTTATGATATTGGAATAAAATATTCCAACAATCTCCCACTTGGGCAATATATTACACTAATTATATCATAATTCTTTAGGCCGGCATCCGAATGCTATTTATCTTTAGATTTCCCTATACAATCTGGTCCACCTCATATATCAACAATGAGACCACCGCGGCTGTCGTCACTAACGTCTTTTGTGACTGTACCCCGATGACCATCATATTAACATACTCGATGACATAGATCAATATGGATGAGTGGCGTGGAAATTTCATGCAATGTGATCTCATGTCATGCCTATTTCCAACTGGTCCAACTTAAGTCTTTAGTGAGATCAAACTGAAGTTGCTGAAAATGCAAAATTTGTTTTGCATATAATATGATACAAACACATTTAATAATAACAACTTAATTCTGCAGAAAGTCAAAATAACATAAAGTCTGTATCAATGCCAAAATTCTAGAACATAAGGGAAAACAAGAAAAAGACTCCCACTAATCTAAGGCAATCTCAAAACCAATACCCATATGAGCAATGTGCTCGTGGTAAACTTTAGGTGTCAAGCCTTTGGTTAGTGGGTCTGCTAGCATAAAGTTGGTCCCTATATATTCTATCAAAATTTGTTTCTCTTGAACTCTTTCCTTCACAACAAGATACTTGATGTCGATGAATTTCGACTTTGTGGAACTCATGTTGTTGTTAGAGTATAGGACGGCTGCACTATTGTCACAATAAATCTTCAATGGCCTCTTAATGCTTCCAATGATGCTTAGGCCTGAGACAAAATTTCGCAGCCACAAAGCATGATTTGATGCCTCAAAACAGGCCACAAACTCTGCTGCCATGGTTGAAGGAGCCACTAAAGTCTGCTTGGCAGACTTCCAGGAAATAGCCCCTCCAGCCAAAAGGAAAATGTAACCAGATGTGGAACGTCTGCTATCCGGGCATCCCGCAAAATCAGAGTCAGAATACCCAATGACCTCTAAGTTATCTGACTTCCGATAGGTAAGCATGTAGTTTCTTGTTCTCTTCAAGTAGCGCATCACGCGCTTCACCGCTGTCCAATGTTGCATACCAGGATTACTCAAATATCTACCAAGAACTCCCACTATAAATGCTATGTCAGGACGAGTACAAACTTGAGCATACATAAGACTTCCCACAGCCGAAGCATAAGGAACCTTTTGCATCTCTACCTTTTCAAGATCTGTAGCGGGGCACTGATTGAGACTGAACTTGTCTCCTTTAGCCACGGGTGTATCTCCCGGTTTACTATCTTTCATGAAGAATCTATCCAAAACTGTATCGATATAGCTCCTTTGTGACAATCCCAAGATACCCTGAGAGCGATCTCTAAGTATTTGGATACCCAAGACAAAGGAGGCGTCCCCAAGATCTTTCATCTCGAAATTCTTCGTGAGAAATCTCTTAGTTTCGTGCAATAAGCCTATATCATTACTTGCTAATAGGATATCATCGACATATAACACCAAAAAGATAAATTTACTCCCACTGAACTTTTGGTATACACAATCATCAACCGCATTAGTCTGAAAACCATAAGAGGTAATAACTTGATGAAATTTGTAATACCACTGACGGGAAGCCTGTTTAAGGCCATAAATGGATTTCTTTAGTTTGCATACCATAGACTTTGGATCGCCTGAAACAAAGTTTTCTGGTTGCACCATATAAATTGTTTCGTCAATGTTTCCATTTAGAAACGCAGTCTTCACATCCATCTGATGCAGCTCTAAGTCAAAATGAGCCACTAGTGCCATAATAATCCTGAGAGAGTCTTTCGAAGAAACTGGAGAGAAAGTCTCTTTGTAATCAATGCCTTCCTTTTGAGTGAAGCCTTTGGCGACAAGACGAGCCTTATATCTTTCAATGTTACCCTTGGAATCCCTCTTGGTTTTAAATATCCATTTGCAACCAATGGGTTTCTTACCTTCAGGTAACTTGACAAGATCCCAAACGCCATTGTCAGCCATTGACTTCATCTCATCCTTCATGGCATCAATCCACTTAAGAGAGTTAGAACTATTCATGGCCTGACCAAAGTTGACTGGATCTTCCTCAGTCAAGCCAATACCTTCCTCATGTTCTTGGAGAAATACAACATAATCATCCGAAATTGCACTTCTCCTCTCTCTAGTGGATCTTCTTACTGGCACCTCTTGAGGTTGTTGAGTTTGAACTTCTGGTGGTGCTTGAGGAGGAAACTCAGTGTTGACTTCTTCTTGAGCAATGTTAGGAATAACATTCTCATTCATTTCTGGATCTGTTGCTTGAACAATGACAGGTACTAAGACTTGACCACTGTCAGTAACAGTTTCTTCATCAAAAGTAACACTCCTTATGTTTCCTTCCCCTCCAAACTCAACATCCTCAAGAAATCTTGCATTTCCCGTTTCAAAAAATGTTCTTGTAGTGGGGTTGTAAAACTTATACCCGCGAGAGTGTTCTGCGTACCCAACAAAATAACAACTAACTGTCTTAGGGTCCAACTTACCTTCATGCGGCCTGTAAGGCTTGGCTTCAGCTGGACACCCCCAAATGTGTATGTGCCTAATGCTGGGCTTTTTTCCAGTCCATAACTCATAAGGGGTCTTAGCGACTACTTTGCTTGGTACTCTATTGAGGATATAAACTGCTGTTTTCAATGCTTCTCCCCAAAGTGACTCTGGTAATGAAGAATGACTAATCATACTCCTCACCATATCCTTAAGAGTCCGATTTCGTCGTTCTGCAACTCCATTCATGCTGGGTTTACCCGGCATTGTGTATTGCGGAACGATTCCACACTCATTGAGGAAAAGTGCAAAGGGCCCTGGACGTTGCTCACCTGATCCGTCATATCTACCATAGTATTCACCACCACGGTCCGATTTGACAGCTTTAATTTTCTTTCCTAATTGAAGTTCTACTTCAGCTTTGAAAGACTTGAAAACGTCTAGAGATTGAGACTTCTCATGAATTAAATATAGGTAACCATATCTCGAGTAATCGTCTATGAACGTAATAAAGTACCTTTGCCCATTCCAAGAATTTGTAGGGAAAGGACCACAAATATCTGTATGTATTAGTTCTAAGACGTCTTTAGCTCTATCGGCACCTAAATTCCTTTTGTTCGTTTGTTTGCCCTTAATACACTCTATGCAGACTTGAAAGTCAGACAAATCTAAGGGTCCAAGAATATCCTCCGACACAAGCCTCTGAATTCTCTGTTTAGAGATGTGACCTAAGCGCTTATGCCATAAAGTGGCGGAATTCTTATTTAATTTTCGTTTCGTACCATGTGAACTTATTTGCAATATTTGGTTATAGGAATGCTTAACATCAAGCATATAAAGATTATCAATTAAAGACCCGTAACCAATAATATTTGGACCATAAGAGAGACTAGCTTTGGCATCTTTAAATGAACAGTCATAACCAGATTTGTCCAAAACCGAAACTGAAATTAAATTCCGTCTAATTGACGGGCAAACATATGTCTCAAACAAATCCAAATAATAACCAGTCTTTAAAAATAGTCTAAAAGTTCCTACAGCCTCAACTGCAACTTTAGTGCCATCGCCCACATAGATGAATCTTTCAGCATCACTCGGCGGTCGGCTCCACAGGCAACCCTGCATGGACATACTAATGTGAGTAGTAGCACCAGAATCTACCCACCAAGTATCTTTAGGTACTGAAACTAAATTAACTTCAGAACAAACAAAAGTGAGAGGTTTACCCTTCTTTACACGCCATGCGGCGTATTTAGGACAATCCTTCTTCATGTGTCCTTCCTTCTTGCAGAAAAAACAAGCTGAGCCCTTATCTTGGTTTTTCTGCTGCTTCTTCTTAGAAGAACCTTCTGCAGTAACATTATTTTTCTTCCTCTTCTTGTGTTGAGAATTTGAAGCCAAATGAGCACTTTCAGTCCTTCCCCTCCGCAGTCTCTCTTCCTCTTGCACACAGTGAGACATAAGCTCATTGAGGGACCATTTGTCCTTCTGAGTGTTATATGTCACCACAAATTGTCCAAATTGTGCAGGAAGAGAGATCAAAACCAAATGCACAATCACATCATCAGGGATGTGCATCTTTAGTGCCTTGAGTTTTGATGCAAGGTTGGACATCTCCATAATGTACTCCCTTACGTTCCCTTTACCATTATACTTCATAGAGGTAAGTTTGGCCAAATGGCTACTTATCTCAGCCTTATCACTTTTTTCAAATGATTTCTCTATTGATTCCAGGAACTTTTTAGCATTCTCATTCTCAGTAATTGAGCCCCGGAAAACTTCCGGAATTGATTTCTTGATGATCATGAGGCACATTCGGTTGGACCGATCCCATTTCTCAATTTTGAGCTCATAAGAGTTCTCCGGAGTGGGAATGGGTCGTTCCTCCCTCAGTGCTTGGTCTAAGTCCATACATCCGAGAACGATTTCAACGGATTCCTTCCAAGACTTGAAATTCATCCCATTCAGCATGGGGATTTGGTTAATTTGAGTAACAAAATTTGGAGAGCTAGCAACAGCAACTAAAAAAAAAAAAAAAAAAAGAACAAATAAACATACAATCAACATTAGTAGCACATCAAATTATAAATAATTATTAGATGTGCAAAAATAACTTTAATTGTGAATTTAAAGACCCAAACAAGATACTAAGCGCACCATTAGTCCCCAATCTTTGGATTGCAAAGACTAACTGCAAGCAGTACTCTCAACGCAATGATCAAATATTGGTGATAAGTCCTGTCAAACAATGGTTGCCTTTGGGCACTGCAATTGCTCACATGGATAAATAACTTTATAATCACCACACATTTACCATCACATGCATGTTATTATTCGGCCAAGTTGCGCCTTCCTTTGGGCCGACAACAACTCGCATGAATAATTTCACACTACATCTTTTGTAAATTTAATCAAATTGACCTACGTAACAGAGGTTACTTTGGCAACGTGTTATTTCAACCAACTCAATTAAAATATACTAGACAATTTTATGCTAATAATAAAATATGGGAAAGGGTCTTAATTCACATATATCCTACACATAAGCGTAGAAAAAAAAACTGAATGTACGGTTATGGCCTCCTAAACGCAAAAGAATAAAATTACAAAAATTACAATTCTTTAGCGGAAAAAACGGCCTCTCCAAGTGGCGTTCTCTATGGTGTTGTCCCCTTTTGCCTTTCTCGATCAATTACAATATTAAAGTGAAGATAAAATAAATAAAGAGAAAGTCACGGTGCGCAGACCGTATTTAAATTAAAATCACGACACGCAGGTCGGCCCGAAATAAATAAACACATAAACAACACCGAAATACTAAGGCCATAACCATACACCACGCAAATTATTCAATAATGAGAACACCGAAATATTATTGAATATATAAAAAAAAAAAAATCAAATATTAGCGAGATATGATCTTTATTACCATAAATGAAGAGATATGGTCATGATACTAAACAAAAAAGCTAATGCGTAATATACGGATCAAATAAAGCAAATAGTGATATGATACAAAATCATGTTGCACATCTGGAACCATAAACAACCATCATCTATAACAATAAATATTATATACAAATAATGGTCACATAGGAAATAATCCATTGAAGGTACAACTTTAACTATACGATTTTGACAAGAAAACAAATAGCACTTATACCAAGGATGAGTATTATCCAGGTGAAGCATTAGCTCCGGTCAAAAAACTTTAGCGTTAAAAAAAGAAATAATTTTGAACAATCACTCTTAAAAAAAAGTTGTTCACGTGATACAACTATAGGAAAGAAAAAAAAATCATCTTTCACCGAAATCCCAATAAATCAACATAGAAGAGGGCTCTGATACCACTTGTAGGAATTAATCTATCTACAAGACATGCTTATAATCATGAATATACTATAGCGGAAAACAAAGACATACAAGCATGCTTCTATATAATCAAGAACAAAGCCATGACTTTGATAACCTTAGGATCTACGACATGTTGATATATCAAGGATTAGATATATACCTGGATCCATAGCAAAGAAGCGGAGAAGGGATCCTTACAAGAAAAGGAGTGAGTGAAATGAGCAACAGTTACTCGTCGTCTTTATGGTTCTTCCTCAACCGGGACTCCTAATGCCTTAGATTCTCTTCAGATGGGGAGAAGAGAGTAAACGTGTGTATAGTGCGGTTAGTCCGGTATATTGGGGACCATAGCCTACTTATAGTGTGACAGTCTATTAGGGTTCCCATTATCCCTCTAATGGGCTATCACTGACATCCACTCATATTAGGCCCATATCAATAATAATTAATTAATTAATTATATAATTAGAAATCCAATATAGCCTTTTACTTATTTTGATCACATATCAATCAAAGCTCCTAATTGATAAATAGCTAATATAATTAATAAAGAATATATGCCCATTATTTATGATATTGGAATAAAATATTCCAACAGGTTCATTGAGCAAATGGTGATTTAAAATCTAAATGTATCATGTTTGATAGCAGAGTACTTTCACCTGTTACTTACAAGGTGATATTTACCCTTCATTTGTTCAAATATTCAGCTCCATGCATGTAAAACCTTCAAGCATCTAACGCTACTTGTTTGCATAAAAAAAATAGGAAGACAACAATTAAAAATTCATTCCTACGGATATTTTTCCATTTAATTTTGGTCTCTCTTGTACAAAGGGTAAATGTAGCTGTTTAATCCTCTACCTCAAAATATGCTCACAAGAAGCAAAGTACATTAATCCATGCGATCTTCACACAAATCCAAACCATGCTCTATATCAGAATTACAAATTATAACAATAAATGAGTTTGACAAGCAAATGATACTACACAATGCTGTCAAAACTGCTTCTCTTAATAATGGCGAATGAAATCTGACACTCTTATATCATGAAGTTAACCAATTTCTGTCAATTTGATTAAAGAACTTTGAGTAACACATGTATACTATACCCGAAATAGATGTTTTTTTGCAGACTTAATTATAGGCAAAAATTGTTGTTTTTATTTTTAGTTATCAAAGTCTACTTCTCAATATAGACTTTTTTATTTTAATATTGAACTTTATCGGAATATATTGGAATGTGATTTATCCATGTGATCTAACTATATTAGATCTCTTATTGGAATATATTGGAATGTGATTTATCCATGTGATCTAACCAATTCTGGTTCTGAAGCCTTAATTAGTATGAATGCTTCAAGGAACAATTTTGTTTATCAAAATCTCAACAAAATTGACTTACATGTCTTCAATTGTGCATACAAGGGAGGAACAAATTTTGCTATAATCCTATCATAGTCCATGAAACCAATATGGAAGAGGTTGAATATATTCTTTTTTATGCATTGCAGGGACAGGTTGGTTGAATATCTCTTCCTTGATGGAAAAATATAATGATAATAAGAAATAGTGTTAGGTCCCTTGAAGAGAGTCTGTTAGTTGAATGAGTAAGAGCTGGTAGCTACATGTCTAATTATGAATACTAGTGTTTGCATTTCAAATATTTGCCACAAATATAATTATGTAATACCATGATATGTGGGAACTATCTTTGGTTGCATACGTTGAAATAAAGAAGTAAAACAACGTCCTGGTATTATGCTATAGCATTAGCGCAATAGGAAAAGAAGATAGATGGATTAGTGAAACAAATCTAAATCTAAGCACATGTACGTGTTAGCACAGTGTTTTAAAACGCGGACCGGTGACCGACTCAGTGAGGGTACTAGATCACTGTGTCAAGGGTCGGACCGAAGGGTTAGTAATTGAACCGCATAACCGGTTTTTAAAGAATATATAGCGATATTCGTAGTACAACATCAACTTCACATTGGCTCAGTGGTAAAATGTTCGCAATTTCAAGTGGAGGTCCAAGGTTCGAACAATCAACTCAGTAGTAGAACTTGAGTTCGATATGAACATTTTTTTTCCGCTCGAACTTGACTCGACTCATTAGCTCAGGTCCATAACTAAAAAGTAAAAAAAATCTCTCTTTTTTTGCAATTCAGTTCAACGAGCAATAGTGAATGTAGAAAGCCAAACCTCTCAAACTCTACTTACAAGAGCCACTTGTCTTTCTCCATGCACTATCTACTTATAAGAACACACTCTCAAGAATAGAAGGGTTCCTGAGGGTGTGCAGGAGGAGCGACTGTACAAGGCCCCAAAAAATTTGGGGCACCAAATTTTCATATATGGTACATGGATGTGTGTGTAATATATATTATATAATTAACATACTCATTTTATAAACAATGTTTAGACAAATAAGAAAAAGCCTATCAAACTTAACAAATGGACCCATATATACATGTATAATAAAAATAATACTTATATTAAAATAATTATCTGAAAGTCTCAACTTAAATTTTACCCACACCTTTAAAATAGAAACCCTATTTAGGATGAGAAACCAAAACCCAACATAAACATGGCCCATCATTTGTAAAAAAAAAATCATTAGGCTGTAATAACTAGTGTGAAATGCTACTACAGCACTACTACTACATGCTTGATTAATAAATACGTGTATAACTATTTTTTTTGAATTGAAATGCTACTACAGTACTACTACTACAAGCGTTACTTCAAAAAAGAACTTATAACTGTATATGGTATACCTATCTCATTTTTTATAGGCAAAGTGGTTAGAAATTAGTGTGTTCGTAGTTAGAGGGGAGAGGGTTCGAACCCCATATGGCTATATTTTCACCAACGATATCCCTTTTACTCAACCACATGAGCTACCCTTCTGAGATACAATTATATTATAATATTTTTTATTTACCTATCTCATGAGTATAATAAAAAAATTACAGTGCTTTAAAAATTGTAAGACAAAAATGATATTGAAATAAAAATTGTGTATATATATATAGTTAAATTGTGTGTGTATATATATGTGTATATATATATATATATATATATATATATATATATTATCCAGTTGGTTCATGAACCAAACAAGTTTAACTATACCTAGTTCAAGTTCAGTTCATTTGGTTCATGAACCAAGTTCATGGAGCTATTTATCGAGTCGAGTTTTAAACCATGACTGAGTTGGTTCGATTCATTGCCGGCCCTAAGTTGAATAATACAAATACAAGTCACGCTGCAGAAAAGTTTAAACTTTAAAGTTGGCGCTTGGGTAGGATTGATCAAGAACCATGTGCGATTATTCAAACTAGCAATAAGATGAACACTCCCTTACATGCCTATTCGTTTTTTCTATTGCGTTTTAGTATATACTTATATAGTTATGGTGTACAGTTTTTAAAATTTCAAATGCACCCTCAATTTATCTATTGTTACACAACTTAGTCTTTGAAAAAAATACATAATATGTGTAAACAAGATAAAAATAAAGTGAAAATTAATGTGCTATTATGGTTCACTTATTATTTAGTCGAGACCAGAGTATCCACCGCCGAATACAGTGACTAATCCCCTCGTTGGATTGGAGGCACCTCGAATAGTGGAACAGCTGGACCAGGGATTTAAAACTGCTCCATACCCAATGCGAGGATTGAACTTGTTAAGAATCATAGGATCGTACATGCATAGATCGAATCCATAGGAGAGATGGAGAGCATAGGAATACTCATGAGGTAAAAGAGGTAAAAACTCTTCATAAGGAATCATATTGAAAAAAGATAGTAAATGTGAGTACAATGTGCTCTATATATAGAACTCTAGGAAATACTAACAACTACCAAATTACTAATTAGTCCCTAAGAGAATGTAACACCTCCTAAGTCACTATTATTTTTAATAGCCTCCCTCAAGCTGGTATTGGGATCACCAAATCAGCTTGAAATACATGAGTTATTCCATGCACGAAAAATAAGAGAAGCAAACAACAAACACAAATAGCAATTTGGTCCAATCCAAATATGTTACGGTGGAAATTCTTTGGCCCAAAATCCCTTTGGAGAAGGATCAACCCAACACACAGAAGTAACCAAAACAGCTCTTGTGAAGTAAACCAGCCCAAACAAAACGAAAATGGCGTGAACAGACAGAAAAATGCCAATGTCAATAGCATGACCATCCATAAGCTCGATGATTTGCAACCTCCCCTTTCTATAAGTAACATGATTACAAAGTGTAGATTTGGCTTCTTCCATGCCCTCGTAATCCCCAAGAACGCAAGCATAACCAAAACACAAGGGGATAATGGAATTAACTAGTGGGTGGATATGTGCTCCATAATTCAATAGTTCCCAACCATAATTTGTCCACCAAGAATTTAAATCATGAAAATTGTTATTCTTAATAGTGGAACAACTGCAAGGCATACATCCACAATGTTTAAGAACCCAATCAGTAGACACAGTTAGGAGCTTTGTAAGGGAAGGAACATTATACAAAACAAACCTCACTGGAAGCCTTTGAAGGCTAACATCATGTGCTACTTGATCATATCCTCCTTTAGCAAAGGTTAAAGTGTGTTTTTCTGCTATCCCAACTTCCGAACATCTTCCAAGGATTATTGTTAGTAAGCCTAAATGAGGCATCATATGTATAGGAAGGAACTTAGTCTTGCTTGTTGTTTCAACTCGGAACTCCATCTCAGCACCACATTCTAAGAGTAGCTTGACACAGTCACCCAATGAACAATCATGTACTCCATAGTTCAATGGTGGCCAAAAGCACAAATTCATTTTAATGTAATTAGCATGTGTAATACCACCCTTTTTCTTGACTTTGAACACACCGAATGCAACAACATCAAACCCAAAGTTATTATATTCAAGAGTAATGGCAACCCACACAGCCACAAGACATTTTGGCATTTGATCAAACAATTGGAGGGCATAATCAAAGTCTTCAGAGGAATCGCAATGTATAACCAAAATTGCATCTAAGCTTCTAAACAGATTTCCATGCATATTCCTTAAAAGCCTTTTAACCATTTCAACAAAATCAATCCAAAACAAATCAGAATTGTAACTATTAAGACGAAGTTGTAAGAGACAAACATGAAATTTACCCAAATACTGAGAGAAGAGGCGTTGGCATATGTTGAAGTTTAGATCAGCCGATTGTGCTTGCATATAGATTGCGTTAAGAGAGTGCAATGAGACTTTGATTGGATAATGAAGAGGAACGGAAGGGATCATCTCTCTAAGCAGCTCTTGCAAATGCTTCTCCTCAACAGTGTTGGATTCAATTAGATCCACGACATTGGTTTCAAGATCGACAAACGCTGATGCAGCGTCACCAGATCCTCCATCTTCGTCGCTCTGTTTGATGGCAGCAACAGGACATGCGATTTCTCCGATTTTGATTGTGGATTCATCAAAATCTGGTTTGATTGCAAGGAATGGAACTGCAGAAATCATATCAAGATCAGAATCTTGATCGAAACTCCCAAAAACGATTTCGATATGGTTGCTATCATGTAGGAGCAGCGCGTCTTCGTCTTCTTGTTCAAAGAACAACCATCGTGGAACAACACATTGTGAATCACCGAAATCAGAATCATCTTCTTCACATGTGACCGAATCAGAATCGGAAGCGTAATCCTCATCTCTAGGGTATCGCTCTGATACCATGTTAAGAATCATAGGATCGTACATGCATAAATCGAATCCATAGGAGAGATAGAGAGCATAGGAATACTCATGAGGTAAAAGAGGTAAAAACTCTTCATAAGGAATCATATTGAAAAAGATAGTAAATGTGAGTACAATGTGCAGAACTCTAGGAAATACTAACAACTACCAAATTACTAATTAGTCCCTAAGAGAATGTAACACCTCCTAAGTCACTATTATTTTTAATAGAACTCTCGGCACTTGATTAAGGGAAGATGAGCCCCAACCGCTCAACCACACCCCTGGTTGGTTCATTTATTATTTAGTTTATGCATTTTATGTATGACTTTAACAGCCTACATTGTGTAACAATAAATAAATTGAGCACATGTATTAAATTTGAAAAACATTACACTATAAACTACGATTACATAAGTGTCACTTCTTTGTATGCTTTCTTATTTTATAATCAATGAGATTTTAAAAGTCAGTATAATATAAAAAGTGATATCCTTGAGTTTTACAAAAATAAATTAGCTTTAGCACAATTTTTTTCCTAAAAACAAAACCCAAAAAAAGAAATTCTGTCATTTTAAATTGAATTTAAATTGAGAAAAAAAATACTAAAATACATAAAAAAAAGAAGATAAAAACAATATCTATAAAACTAAATTAAAAAAAGAACTAGTATCAACACGAAAGTTGTCATCAAAACTAAACCCATGGCTATCCTTTTATTCTAAATTAAGAACTCCCTCAAAAACATAGATAAAACATAGTAAACAAAAATAAAATGTTGACATGTATTTTTTCTATCAAATTTTTGACATGTATATAAAAATAGAAACCGTTATATATATATATATATATATATATATATATATATATATATATAATTGCAATACTGCATCCTAAGATGCATAATTCTAGCCAATGTTGTTTTTTAGCAAAAAAAGGATTGAGATTGTGGGAGTAATTGAGATTCGAAGCATTAGCCAAACTTTATAATTGTTTCAAACTGGACCGAAAGAAGTCGACTCCAGATTTGGGCCGACCTCAAGGGCCCAATTTTCGCATTAGCTCAAGAACCATTCACCCATAAGCTGTCCAACGTCGAGATCAACCTATATCCATCGTATGGTCAGGAAGCGACCTTGGCTGCGAACAACGAAGTCGTAACTACCTTGCCACATCGGATAAATTTAATAAAGTGACAACAAAATTCATTTTATTGTTAAAACAATTTGAGAAATGCAATGAATCTAACCCGTAACCCAATTACCTTTATTGATATAGTAATATGTAGGCGAGTCGGTAAAAGGAGAAAATTTTTTAATATAATTTTTTTGTTATCATATTTAGTTTTTAGGTATCAACTTTTTTTGGTTCGAATCATCGTTAGCTACCCTCGGAGTGTCCTAATCCCAACTTTTTTAGGTATCAACTAACGTTAACTTTTCTTTTTATAAAAGCTAACCTTAATTTTTAAAACAACTAAAACTAATTTTTAAGTTATATAAAATCCATTTCGATCTTATATGGGAAATAAAGGATTAAAATTTTGAACAAAGGTTAAATAAATATTGCCAAAGAAAAAAGGTCAAACAAATAAAGGATTCACGTCAAATAAATAATGTCAAACAAAAAGGGTTAAATAAATAAATAAAATAAAATAGGATTTTGTCAAAAAAAGGATCACTTTCAAGAAAGTTAAAAAAAGGACTCTCTATATATCCTGATTATTTTGACAAAAATCACAACGGACTTTTTATTATAAAAAAAAAGATAGGTTAAGATCCTATTTGTATGCCTCCTTTTTGACTTTGTATACCCTACTTAAACTATCACATCAGACTTTTTATTCTAAGGAAAAAAAAGATAGGTTAAGTAGGGCATACAACTTTTTTTTGACCAAGTATGGTATACAACTGAATGGTTGAGAACGGATTTTCTGCACAAAGGTAAACAAACAAATGGTTTGAGATCACGGTTTCTTGCATTGGAAACGTTTGTTAGGGTTCAGAAATAATGAAGAGAAGGAGGCATCAAAGCAAGGAGTGTGGAAATGAAGACAACAAAGACATACTGAGCAACTTGCCCGATTGCATTTTGCTTCACATACTCTCCTTTTTGAATGCCAAATATGCCGTTCAAACTTGCTTATTGTCCACGAGATGGAAACATCTTTGGAGGCATCTTCCCACCCTTAATTTAAGTTCCGAGCATTTTAGCAATCTCAAGTGTTTCACGAAATTCGTGTATCTGATTCTCTCTTTTCGCGATTCCTCGACGGCGCAACTGAATGCTCTTGAATATGAACGTCGAGGTACTGTTGATCCTTACATACTTATGAGAATTTTAAGATACGCAGCTTCACACAATGTCAATCGTTTATGTATTTATTGTGATTCTCTTAGTATTAATCTCAGTCCGTTTCCACCTTCCTATTCATGTCGCTCTTTGACCTCTCTAGAACTTGGATGCCAAAAGTATTTAATACTATTTCCGAAAACTCTTAATTTACCGGCATTAACCTACTTGAAACTACGCAAAATGTCCTTTCGCTGTCGAAATGATGGTCATGTTGAACCCTTTTCCACTTTTAACAAGTTGAATACTTTAATCCTTCTCAAATGTAGACTTCTGGATGAATCTCTGGATCCACAACAACGCACCCTTTGCATATCAAGTACCACACTTCTCAATCTATCTATACATACGGGTTATAAGGGTTATAGTGGAGGTTATTCGAATGTTGAGCTATTTGCTCCAAGTCTGTGTACCTTTACTGTTACATGTAATTCTTTTCTAAAAATCTCTGGGAGCCATCTTTCTTCTATTAAACAAGTCAGTCTTGTTATACGTCAAGTTATGTATCCTGTGAAGACTACTATGGGTATGGGTATACTCAATTGGTTGATAGAGATGACTGATATTGAATCACTGATTGTATGTCCAAATACTCTTAAGGTACCAACATTAACTTCTTTAATTGCTAAGTTTTGTCAAAAAGCATTTTATATAAAACTGCTGCTAATTTGCCTCTCATACCTTATTGTTTAGGCTCTCTCGTTAGTTATTAATAAATATAAGCTCAGACTCTCTTCCTTGTGTAACTTGAAGTCACTTCAATTAAATGTGAGCTCGGATGATTATGGATTTTCCCCGTCATCTTGGAGAGATATAAAGATGGAGCTAGTAGGTGGCAAGTCTTGGATAGAAAATGCCAAGTTGCGAGAAGCTATTAAAGCAGGATTGATGCCAAAATATTCATCCATTATTGATAGAATGATTGAATTTTTGCTTCAAAACTCACCATCTGCAAAAGTAAATGTAGTTGTAAGTGTGAAATGAATATACAACTTGTTAAATAGCTATTCTTCAGTCTTTTTTCTGCCTAATCTGTTTTTGCTTCACTAACTATCATGGATAAACTATAAGTCCCTTTTGCACAGAAATTTTTTATACATATATACTAACATTTTTTCAAGCCACTCTTAATCATAACATTCTCTTTTTTACTTTTGAGTTGTTTTACGTGCTACTAAGTTGGTTTGTGCTTTTCACTCTTCCATTGTAAACTCAATACGAATAACTTGTGGGACTGTCTGAGTAATAGTCCTGCAATGTTCCCGAAAAGTTTCTGCTTTTTTCTTTTTAAGTATGTTTGCAACCTGGTTTTATAACAGGATTGCAAGTAGTTTTGTTTTGTTTAATTTAGTTACATTTTGGTACCACTTTCTGGTTTTATAGAATGTTGATTACTGTAGTATGTCTAACTCTTTTACGTTATTTCATTGTAGGTTTATGAGTTTTAGAATGGTCTTCCTGCCAGACTCTCATTAATTTCCGACTTCCTCAATTTTCTTTTCATTTGTTGATTCTATTTGGTTTATCAGATTTTGTGTTTAAAGTATTAAAAACATTGATATAAGGATTGGCATATTATTTTCTTGAAGTTGTACATGGACTTAATATTGTTTTTTTCTTATGTACTAGAGTTTGAGTTAGATGATGCTTGGAGCCTCTCAAGTTCTTTGCTTCCAATTGCCAGGGAAAAACTTCTGCATAAAAGATATAGTGATTCTCAACATGCTATCCAAAGGAATTTGTGCTTAGCTTTTGTAAAGGGATTGGAATCAAGTCGTGGATGCATGTTGAACTTTCGGCAAGTGTACCGAATCGTGCAAGTAATAAAACCGGCAAGTACCGGGTATCGTCCTCAAGGATCGAATTTAATTACCAGTTACGTTAACAACTACTAAAGGAACCAAAGTGAATTAGGATGAGATTGATTTGATTGAGCTATGAAGCTCTAAAGTAAAGCAATAAAATATTCTTTTTATGTTTTTAATAATAGAACGAAGAACGCGTTTGAAAAGATACGATGGAGAAGATGCTAGGGATGAATTCCTATTGATTTCACACTATTGCACTGATTTAATTTGAAGGATAAGCTCTCTCTAATTTTGCTATCAAACCCACAACATTCACTAATTCCTAATTCCTTAGGTAACTTGTCCTTTGTCGATAACTACAAACCCTAATTCCTTAAGCGATTCTAATTAACGACAAGCATTTAAAACGAGGGTTTGCAATATACAACAACTCATAGATTATTCCTAAGCTACGAATTGAAGATATAGAATTTCAAACATTCAAAAACAAAACTTCCATTTCATAATTGAACAAGATATCATTGTATGAGTTTTCCAACCATAAAAAGCATTAAGCGTAGAAATTCGATACGCAAAATATGAGAGAGTATGATATAAATAAAATTCTAAACCATCGACAATAGTGCTACGTCAATATTCATTCATCCCTAACATTAGGGTTTAGTTACACATGATTAAGGAAAAAGAAAGAGAAGAATTACAAATTGGAGATGAAGACGAACACATGTGAAGCTTCAATCCTTGTTCCCAAGTCTCGAATCTTCAACGCCGATCCAGAGCAATCCGTTCTCGCCGTGTGCTAGGGTTCAAAATACGTTCCAAGATACTGAAAAACGCGTCCAACGCGTGTTTTAACGCGTCTGCCGCGCCACTCGCGCTCCAGCGCCACTCGCGCGCCAGTCAGGCGCCTTCCCTGCTGTCTTCTCGCGCTCCAGCGCCACTCACGCGCCAGTCAGGCGCCTTTCCTGCTGTCTTCTCGCGCGTGGTGCACCACTCACGCGCCAGTTGCGCGCCATTTGGCTGAATGCTCCTTGCTAATTGCACCATTGAGTCCATTTGCCTGCACTGCTTTGTTCTTCAATTCCACCTAGTCCCTGGGCACAAAATCACGACAAAACCCAGCATAAACACTGCATAGCAAATAGATTTCTAATAGCACAAATTGTTAAATTCTCATCAACTTCATTGTTATTCATCAAAAACTCCAAGTAAAAATCCCTTTTTAACACTGAAGACCATCATGTGATGGGGACTCATCAATGCACCATCACACAAAAACAATTTTGTTGAGATAAAACTTTCAATTAGCTAGATAGCAATATATATTATTTTCCTACTTTTTACTAAACTATGGTGCCTTTCTTTTTTTTACTTTTATAGTTTACTTCTATCGAATTTATATATTTAAATGTTTGGGTGTCATGTGCTTGCTCCTTTAGGGTAAAATTACACCTACATTTATAAGGCAACTTGTAAGGCCCCGGTGTTTCTCTCATCTTCCTCTTTATAGCAGCGTACTATTAACACTAAAGATATAATTTAATGTTTAAATTTATTTTGCGAAATTTCTTGCAGTTTTTGAATTTTTGAATGATGGATGGATGCTTGTTTTAAGCATATTTCTCATGTATGTTACCAAGTCGATGTTCTATGTATGGATCATGTATATTTATGTTTGTACACTGAGCACTGGGCACTAGAACATTCTCTTTGGCATTCTCTAAAGCAACTCATCAGTCTGCATGTTCCTCAAAGGTTCACCTAATGTGTATCTCTATTAGCTAAAATTAAAATCCTGACTATGAATTTAACTCAACCACTTGCCATGTATATATGAAGCTATACATATTCCATACATGTTACCAAGTTGATGTTCTATGTATGGATCATGTATATTTATGTTTGTCTAATCATACAAAGATGAAGGTGAAGATGTTTTGGTTAACATGAACTGCACATGTCTAATAGATTAATTTGAATCAATGATATGAATTTGATAATAACAGTTTTGCTACTGAACAGAAAGGCACAATGTAAAATTGTAACATATATGTCTTAAATTGTAACAATGATGTTTTGAAAACAAGCAAAATTGTTGAGATACATGAGAGGATTTCAGTAAGGAACCAGCAACATCCCCTAATTAATACTGTTATATTTAATACTGTTATTTGCTAAATCTTTACTGGATTTTATTTCTCTTCTTTTTAGTTGTAGTTAGAAAAGCTAATTTCCCAGACATATCAGATAATATTAGGAAGCGAAGGAAGAATACCAGTAATTCTTTATTGAGCACTGAATAAATGAATGAATTTCCAATCCTAACAGAAAACTAACCACCTCAATATGTTGATTCCTTTTCTTTTATGTTGATATACCCAAAGTGTGGTCTGTGTTTACTATTATAGTCTATTGCTTTCTGTCACTCAAAATTGAAGTTGTTATCTGTATCTGAATAATTTTTATTTTGGTGCTTATGTGACTTAACACCTTGCTCAAAGGAAAGAGATATAAGTCTCGTCACTAGTGCAAAATCTTCTTTAAAAAGCACTATTAGGAATCGGTTGTGTGAATAACCGATTCCAAAACTTTGCGCGGTGGCAATTTTGTAATTAAAAGGTGTTTTGGAAACTTTTTTATACATTATGAATCGGTTGTTTAAACAACCGATTCATAATGTGTGTATTTGGACATTTAGAATCGGTTTTGTTAACAACCGATTATTAAAGTCCCTTTTTTCACCTAAACCCTAACTTTTCAGTTCCCTCTCGCTCACCGTATTCACTCTCACGTTTTCTTCTCACTTTCGTCTCACTCACCGTATTCACTCAACCCTCTCTCACATTTTCTTCTCACATTCATCTTCCTCACCGTCAGCCACCTCCATCACCATCGCCGTTTCCTCTCCTTCACCGTCGTCGCCGTTTCCTCTCCTGAGCGAAATAGTTGAAGAAGAAGAAGGAATAACGAAATGCTGCTTGCTCTCACTCTCGAGATACTCGCTCTTTGGCTCTCGTCCTCTTCTTTTCTAAAGTGAAATGCTGGTAAACAAATTTTCTTCTTTTCTTTGGTGTTTTAGGTTTATGCGTGTTGCGTGTGTGGTGTTTGATAATTGATTTCTTGTTTTACAGACACGCGCATTGATTTTCAGATATGAGTTTGATTAACGGTAATGGAAACAATGGAGTAGCTGTTGAGAATGAGAAGAAAGCGTTCAAGATCTTCGTAGGTTATGATCCACGCGAAGACATTGCATTTCAGGTATGCCGTCATTCAATCTTGAAAAGGTCTTCAATTCCTCTTGAGATCATACCAATTAAGCAATCAGATCTGAGAAAAAACGGTCTTTATTGGCGTGAAAGAGGTCAATTTGAGAGCACGGAGTTTTCTTTTACAAGGTTCTTGACACCTTGTTTAGCCAATTATCAAGGTTGGGCTGTGTTTGTTGATTGTGATTTCCTTTACTTAGCTGATATTAATGAATTGGTAGAATTGATTGAGGATAAATATGCTGTTATGTGTGTTCAACATGATTATACACCAAAGGAAACCACAAAAGTGGTTGGTGCTGTACAAACTGAAATCAGGTCTGCCAAACTGAAAAGCTTCATGCACAGGTTATTTGCAATTCTGAAGCAATGAAAATATGAAAGAGATAAGAATCATATTCATAATTAAACTGTTTGTGCTTGGCTTCCTTTTGAAATCAGGTGGGAAGATACAATAGCCCTGATGAACATGCTTTCTTTCCTACATACTTACCTGATCAAATGCTTCCACCACTAAAGTACCCTCAGGTTTTGAAATTTTATCCTCTTTCATGTTTTTCTAGCCTATCTTAATTTCATGAGTTGAACTATGAGATATATACAGATACAAGCCACTTTATAAGACATAATTTCTACCATTTGGTTCTCAATATCTCTTCATACATTTCTGTTATTCCCCTAATAGTAGTAAGTAGTAACACCTTACTTCATTAAACTGAATTGATTCACCCTCATTGTGGATTTTTTTAAACAATACTTGCTTTAGAATTTAGTTTTCGCATTATTTAGCTGATCGGTTTTTGACTTATCTAGCTTCCGTTTTCTGCGGTATGCATAATCAGGTTCTGCATCACTCTGCTGATTCAATCAATATAAACAATAAGATTTGGGATATGTATTTTAAAGGTCTTCTCCCAAGATTAGTAAAAGCAGGAGATGATGGTAACAGTGGATCCGCTGCTGTTTGCGATACTCTTTGTGTGCAGGTACTTATATAAGCTTCCCATGTTACATAAACTTTCTGGATGTTACATAAACTTCCCAGGCATTGCTTTTTCATAAATTAGGTAGATCGTGGAGAAAATCTCTTGACAAGGTCAGGTGGTTAATATGCAATGTGTCAGTAATTAGACTGTTAATTTTTTACCCTCCTTTTGTTGGAATTGTTGGAATTTTGTGCTTGTAGCACTTTTAAGTTCAATAGAAGTAAATTTATGAATTATTGAATTATGATGAGTTGCTGCTTTATCGAAATCAATTTGCAATTAGGTATAAAATAAAATATATTTTTTTTTAAAAAAAGGGACATTAGAAATCGGTTGTTTAAATAACCGATTTAAAATGTTACATTTTGAATCGGTTATTTACCCGATTCAAAAAGGTCCCCTCTTTTAGAATCGGCAGCACATGAATCGGCCAATAACCGATTCCAAATGTGCCAAACAACCGATTCCAAAAGACTTTTTTGCATTAGTGCGTGCAATTAGGCAACATTCTTTTATCGTTGTAATTAGTTATAGATGGTACTAAGAAATTCCACAATAGGAAGGGACTGGTTGGTGTTCCTAGCTCATACGCTCCGTGAAGGTAATTATTGTGCAGACTTCTTGACTAAATTGGGAGCTGCTGGCACGAATTACTAGACCTTGTTAGATGTTCCTCTGTTGGTCTCACACCCCACCTGCTTGCTAACGCTGCTGGTGTGAAGTTTGTGAGGGTGTAACTGTTTTTTATTCTGTTTCCTATTTTCTTTTGTTTTGCTCTCTTTTAAGTTGTATTCTACCAAAAAAAATCCACAATATTTATCTACTAAAATAATTAGGCATGGCAACGTGTCGGGGCGGGGTTTTGCATCCCCCGCCACACCCCTATCTCTATCGGGTCGAGTTTTGCATCCCTCGTCCCTGCCCCTACTAAAAGTATTTATAATAATTAATAAAATTAAATCATAATAATCATACAATAATAACATAAAGTTGAAAGTATTAAAATAGACTTTCCTATAGGAAATAAAACAAAATTAAATGAATGAGTAAATTTTCATACAATAAAATAGTTAATTAATGTTTTGTCGACTGGGTTCGTGGCAGAGATGGGATGAGTATCGACATCCCTGAACCCCACCCCGTCTTCGGTCAAAGAGGGTTTTCCCTGTCAAACTCAGGTCAGGGGCGGATGGGGTACCCGCAAGTTCGGTTACGTTGCCATGCCTAAAATAATCTCTGAAAATCTATATGCTTTTAAAGGTTAAGACATTTTTTTAAGTTGAAAAAATTCTCAAACAAATACCACCAAATTTGAGAAATTTTTTAAAAGAATTTAAAATTTCTAATTAAATACCACATAATTTTTTAAATTAGTTAAAAATATTGATTAAATATCACAATTGTTATGAAATGGACTAAAACTAGAGCAAGAATAAGAACAAGTAAATGAGAGAAGAAGAGAAGAAGAAATATATCTTGTATATTAGTCTTGAAGGTTTGTAACTACAATGACATATGAGTCCTATTTAAAGGCTCAAGTTGTGTAACATATGACATACATTTAACCTAGACATCCACTTCATTCACTGACATACATTTAACCTAGACATCCACTTTATTCACAATACTAGAAAAGTGGAAGTCTAATAGGAGGAGTGGACATCCATTATCATATTATTCATAACACTCCCCCTTGGATGTCCACCGAGGATATGCCTCATAAAACCTTACTAGAAAAAACTCAGTGGGATAAAAATCTAGTGAAGGGAAAAGAGTACAATATCCTTTCAGTGGGAACTGCCTCGTTAAAAACCTTTCGTGGAAAACCCAATGGGACAAAACCACGACAAGGAAAAAAGAGTACAGTTTTCTCCCCCTGTTTGAAGAATTTCTTAAGAATGTACATTTAGACTTTCTCCCCCTGATGCATATGAAACAATATACTTCGCAATATATCCTCCTTTCAGTTGAGCTTCATAGTTGGTATTATCTTCGGGATTTCTTCCTTGAATTGTTGATTTTTGAACATGATATGAGGAAGTGATAACTATAGATTACTCTGTAGGTCATGATGATGCCTCAATGCCGCCAGATGTAAATAATCACATATTTCAGAATCGGCTTGATCTGGACCAGAAAAATATCTTGTATCTGCATGGTTAATTTGTTGGACATATATTCATAAAATAATTGCTTCAATTCTTTCGTAAAAATATAAGATAAATATATCTCACTTTGTTCTAATGCATTTTGGTTGGTGATAAATTCTATCTCACAAATCACATCTTCTTGACACACCCAACATATACTCAATAGATATAATTTGTCTTGATTCAATTAGCTAATTGATCGATCTGCAGGTCGAGACAAAACTTTGTTTCGATGAAATATTTATTTAAGATATTCCTCTATATCTTTAATCCTTCTAGGATTTTCTAGTTAGAGATAAATCAGATGTTCAACCTTCAAATCCATCAAATATAATTTGAGGTCCTTCATATCAAACCCTTTGTTTATGCAATTAAAATATGCATTGAGATGATTATATCACATGTGTGCAGATTATATTATCCCATGGTGGGACTAATTTAATTGGAGAAATCATGTAAATAGTATGAATAGTCGGTCTCGAAAATTTAAATCCTTCTGGGATCTTCATATAATCATGACTATCAAATAAGTCATACCAAGAGTTGTAACACATCCATGGTTGTATTTGAGCCTTTCAAAATTACTTGCATTCCCTACGGGTGAATTTATCTTCAAATTCAAATGTTAAGATTGTGCGAAAACTTTTGAACATCGAGTCTAACTAGATTCACATTTTCAGCTATATGGACTATAGGTCGGAAAAACGTATTATTTTGCATAGCAAGTTTAATCCGCTTCAATTGCATTTTTCTATTTTGGCCAATCATTCATTTCCACAAATTTCAGGTACCTGACCAGTTCTTCTGGAACTTGAAAATTAATAATGTCAAATTACTCGTTTGGAATTTCCATATCCTCTTTTGAGCCTCTTGCTTTTAAGCTCATTTCCTTGTTCGAGGATTTTTATTCATTGGAACCGACAAAACAACACGCTTCATGTGTGGTTAAGATTTATTTGCAATGTTTGAGTGTCCAACAGGGACATCAATTTTTTATTTGCGTATTGCAGTTGGTGAATAATTTACAAAATTTTGCAAATGAATTATTTTCTGAACTTCTGATTCACATTGGTTTATAAGAGGATCAAGATAAGATAATAATAATATATTTCAAATAATACTAATTTCTAGCTAATTATATCTCTCCCTAATGTTGGGAAAACTAATGCATCAAAATGATAATTAACTGACTAAACTATAAAAATATCTTTGGTTGTTGGCTCAGCATACTTTATGATGGATGAAGATTCATATATTCCCAACATTCTTTAAGGATCCATCTTATTACGCTGTGATGGATTCATTATAGTATGCACAACACATCAAAAATATATTAGTTGGCGAATATTAAGGCCATTGACCAAAAATCAAATTTAAAGGGGAGAACTTACAGATATATGTTCACTTATTAGCTTGATGCGTATCAATGTCTTAGCATGCAAGATTGCATGTTCCCAAGTAGAAAATGGAAGTTACATCTCATAAGTATTGGTCATATAACTAACTTTAGATTTCTAATGAATGGTTCTTCAGGACCATTTTATGAATGAACATATGCTATGTGATGTTCAATATAAATTTTAATAGTCATAAAATACTTATCAAATGCTTTCTAGATAATTCACATAATGAGCTCTTACTCGAATTTGTTGAGCAAAATCTCACAAATTTCTGGTTGTGAGTTGACGACAATTATATTTATGTAGCCATTTAGTTGATGCATCAATTAAAATAATAAAATATCTAAATGGTCCACGTGATTGTTGATTTACAAATATCACCTTGTATATTTTCGAGATGCAGGAGGCTTATTCCCTCAAACTGTCAACTTCTTTGGGGAATTAGTAATAACAAAGATTAATGGGTTGAAGAATCGATGGGATCTTCAATACATGTTTATATAAAAATTTAACTATTTTTTTTTCACATCATAATATACCCGGGATGGCCCAACCGGTCTAGCCAACAACAATCTTATGATGATCCTTAAACTTCTGGTTTAAGGTAAGTCTCATGATATTCAATTTGGTATATGCACTTAGATGAGTATCCTTGAAACTTAATTAGTTTCTATGAGACTTGAGAATCTAATACAACATCAATGTGTAATTTTGTTCCTTTAAGTAACAATACAATAGCTCTTCTAGAGTCCTCTACTATATTTGCAAACTTCTGGTTGCAAGTTGGAAATAAGTACACAAGCTACCATATGACTTGTAAATGGTAAAACTTTATAGACTATTAAACTTCAGGTTTAAAATATATATTTTTTATAAGTACATAGCAAACTTCTGGTTTAGTTTAGCACAATTTTAACTACTCTCATGTTTACCGTGGATTTTGGTAAACACCGCTGGTCTCCAATTTGGTTAACTTGCAGGATCAACCAGTGAATCCTAAGACCATTTGTGTTTAGAGTTTTTAGTTTGATGTGATGTTCTTCAGTGTTTTGCGTTTTAAACAGAAAAGAAGAAGAAATAATTGATTCCTTACGCGCGAAGCAATCAAGATATTTCAGGGAAGAAGGACTTGAATTGTAAAACACATAAAGGTAAAGAGAAAACAGAAGTAAATTGCATTAAAATGAAAGAGAATGGTACACAAGATCATATATTGTTCTCTGACTCGTTTTTCTCTTGAATGCGGAAGTTAGAGCGTGAGAATTGCAATATGAAATTTTGTGACCTTTGTTTCTTCTCAGAAACTACTATTTATACTTAGTGGGAGGAGCAGAAACTGGCCTCAAAAATAGTTATAAAAATGTTGGTAACTGCTCCTCTTTTCGACCAACTGCTAGCTTTTCAGCGCATAACTACTTAGTCTTCTGTCTGTCGAAGCTTGTGTCCATTTTCCTCTTTCTTGTTTTTGTTTTTCTGGAAGCTTGTCGAATCTGCCCTGAACATGACCATTTTCTCTGTCGAAATACTTTGGTCTTTGTCGAAATATAAGTCAAGCCTTGTTGACCATTTTCAATGAAGCCTGTCGAAATTACAGGCTAACAAATTGCCCCCCAAAAATGTCTTTTTCGACTGAGCTTTAGGCAGAGGAAGAAAAAGAGCATTTTTGAATTCAATGTCGAAATAGGTTTTACACTTGATCGGAATATCTCACCTACCTGACTTCATCACTGTTAAATGTTGTTGGCGTTATTCCTATATTGGTGTACCACGTGGCCTTCCACGTTCTGCTTTTCAGATTAAGGATTTACTCCACAAATTGGCTGAACTTGCTGTTGATGGAGTCCTTGATGAATCTGTTAGTGACTTTGTCTTAGCTGTCCATCCTCTTTTCGAACAACTTGCTCAAGATATACAGAAAAAGAGGGATCATGACAATCCTCTAGAGCTTGCGTCGAAACGCAAGGCAGAAGTGGCAGTACTTGTTGATGCCACTCATGCTAGCTTTGCCTCCTTGAAGACCAAGTCAGAAGCTGAGATGAAGGCTATCGAGGATTGCGATGCTGAGATTAAGACACATCAAGAGAGTATAGCCAGATTGCAGTCGAAAATTCAAGCATTGGAAGAGAAGAAAGGAACCCTTTTAGGGTCTTTGACTCCTGCAGAAAAATTTAAGGACCAGATTGACCAAGAAGCCACCAATTGCCTTAAACACTTAGAAGAACTTGAACGCTGCAATGCCACTGTCGAAAAGCTAACCAAAGATGGCAATTTCCTCAACAGGAAGATCTTCAAAGCTAAAGCTTTGTTCAATGACTTGAAATCAAAAGTCATTTTGTAATAATATAGATTCGTTTTCCTGTCGTAATACTTTAACCATTTTGATAATGATTTACGTTTTGCATGTAATTCTGACAATGCTCATATGGCAATCACAATTTCTTTTGAATGCCACGTACTTACGCTTTCTTTATCTTTATTCCAGCGTTATTTTAACTTCTTGTAGCATTGGCTTATATTTTTTCAAATACTTGCCATTTACACGCTTAATTCTCTCATCAGCGCCAATCTCTTTGACCTCATATGTGCCATTTGAATAAACTTGTAAAATTTTAAATGGTCCTTCCCAACTTGGGGACCATTTACCTAGGACTCTATCTTTTCGATCCATAGATAAAATGACTTTCCAAACTAAGTCTCCCACGTCGAAAGTCTTCATTTTGACTTTCTTATTGTACACCTTAGCTACTCTTTCCTTTTGTCTTGTGAGCACATCTAATACATTTAACCTGTCCTCATCTAAATCAACTAATTCATCTAGCATCATACTCCAATAATGATCAGATGGGATTTCAAATTGTCTTTGAATCCTAATTGATTGAAAACAAATTTCTGCTGGTAATACTGCATCATGCCCAAAAACAAGTTTAAAAGGAGTATTATTAATTGACTCTTTGGGAGATGTTCGACACGCCCATAAAATTTGGTTAAGTGTCTTATGCCAATTCTTGGGTTTTTGCCCAACATGTTTTTTAATCAAACTAATGATAATTTTATTGGCTGCTTCAACTTGACCATTTGCTTGAGCGTAGTATGGCGTCGAACTCAAGAATTTATAACCATTTTCAGCAGCGAATTCGACCATTTTCTGACCAATAAAAACCGAACCTTGGTCTGTGGTGATAGTTTCAGGCACACCGAATCTATACAATATATGGTCTTGAATAAAAATAATTACTGCCTCTTGATTAACATTATTTAAAGGAATAGCTTCCACCCACTTAGTGAAATAATCTATCCCTACTAATATGAAACGATGGCCTTTCGACGAGTTTGGCCTAATTTCGCCAATTATATCCAAAGTCCATCCTCTAAATGGCCAAGGTTTCACGATAGAATGTAATTCATTTGCAGGCACATGTTGTATCCCTGCATGCTTTTGACATTCTTGGCATCCTTTGGCAAACTCTATGCAATCTTTTAACATGGTTGGCCAATAAACACCTTGTCGAAAAAGAAGCCATTTCATCTTATGGCCTACTTGGTGAGCCCCACAAGTTCCACTGTGAACATTGGATATTGCCAAGTACGCCTCATTTTCGCTAAGACATTTGAGTAAAACTCCTAAGGGGTTTTCTTAAACAACTCATTTCCCATAATCACATAACTTGAGGCTCTATACTTGATCTTTCTATCAGTCATCCCTGTGGGATTCTCCAAGTAATTAACAATTTGTCTTCGCCAATCATCATTTGACAAATTGTTGATGGCAAAAACTTGGAACACGTTGTCACAATACCCTTTGTCAAAAACTTCAAAAGTTTCATTTTCATTAAAAATTTCATTTGGCTTAGGACTTAAGGCTAAAGAATCGGCCTCTGCCCCCTCAAGTTTTTGCCTTGACAAAGTTTCTAGTGACATGTTCGTCGAAATTAGTTTGTTTTTAATTTCGATTAGCTCCGTTAAGTTTTCTTTCGAAACTTTATAACCTGAAGCTAGCTGTGCCAAATCATTCGCCTCTTGATTTGCAATACGAGGCACATGCTCGATTTTAACGTGATCAAAACGTTTCAATAATGCATTGGCAGCAATAAAGTAAGTAATCAAATTTTCCCTTATGCATTTGTATTCTTTCGTTAATTGCTTGATTACTAATTCAGAATCACCTCTTATTTCGACCTGCTTTGCCCTCAAGTTTAACAGAATTTTGAGTCCTGCTATTAAGGCTTCGTATTCCGCCTCATTGTTGGAGCAACTTTCTTCAATTTTATACTTGTATTTGGTTGGTATTTATGTTGGTGAAATGATTAACATTCCTACACCTGTACCATGTTTGTGGCTTGAGCCATCGAAATATAGCCTCCAAGGTCGAAGGTGAACACAATCAATTGTTAATTCGACCACTGAATGGTCTGCAATAAAATCTGCCACTACCTGGCCTTTAATAGCCTTTAGTGGTTGAAATGTCAATGAATATTTGGATAAAGCTAATGCCCATTTACCTATTCTGCTATGCAAAATTGGTTTCGATAACATATGTTTAATTATATCAAAATGAGAATAAACATAAACATCAACAGGCTTTATATATTGCTTTAACTTTGTACATGAGAAATACAAACACAAACACAGTTTTTCAATAGGATGATATCTGGTTTCAGCATCATTCAAAACCCTACTGAGGTAATATATGGCTCTTTCGACTCCATTTTCATCCTCTTGTGCTAACATACTACCTATTGACATTTCTGATGCAGCTATATACAATTTCATTGTTCTATTTCTAATTGGAGACGATAAAATTGGTGGCTTCATCAGGTAGGCTTTGATTTCGTCGAAAGCTTGTTGGTGGCATGGCTCCCACTTGAAAACATCTTCCTTCTTCAGTCGAAGTAATGGCGAAAATACTTGAGTCTTGCCACTTAGATTTGATATAAATCTTCTCAGGAAATTGATCTTTCCTAGTAAAGACTGCAATTCTTTCTTTGTCGAAGGAGGTTGTGTTTCCATGATAGCCTTCGTCTTATTTTGATTTATCTCAATGCCTTTTTTGTGCACGACAAAGCCTAAGAAATCACCTGCACTTACACAAAAGGCACATTTTAGTGGATTCATTTTCAATCCATATTTTCTCATCCTTTCAAATGATTGTCGAAGGTGGTCTAGATGACCACTTTCTGATGCTGATTTAACTACTATATCATCTATGTATACTTGCATAAAATTTTCTATAAAATCATGGAACATAGTATTCATAGCTCTTTGGTACGTAGCACCAGCATTTTTTAAACCAAATGGCATCACTACCCATTCATAAACACCTAACGCCCCCAGGCATCGAAATGCAGTCTTTGAAACATCTTCCTCAGTAATAAAGATTTGGTTGTAGCCTGAATACCCATCAAGCATACTCAAATATTGGTAACCTGCTGCGGAATCAACTAACATTTCTGCCACTGGCATTGGATATTGATCTTTGGGAGTAGCATTATTTAGATCCCTAAAATCTATGCAAACTCTAAGTGTACCATTTTTCTTAATTACAGGAACTATATTAGCAAGCCAATCAACATACCTGGCAGTTCTGATGAACTTGCTCTTTAGTAACCTTTCGATCTCTGTTTTGATCTTCGACATGTTTTCTGGTGCAAATCTCCTTGGGGTTTGCTTCACAAGCTTCTTATCTGGTCGAATAGGCAGCTTCAACTCAACCACTTCTCTTTTTAAACCTGGCATTTCATTGTAGTCCCAAGCAAAACAGTCTTTGTACTCTTTCAGCAATTCGACTATCTGCACATTGAAGTCTTTATTGACTTTTGCACTGATATATGTTGGTCTTCTTACACTTCCATCTCCCAAATCTATTTCTTCTAAGGGATCTTGTGCTTGTATCTTCTTGGTCGAACCCATTGGATCTTTCTCAAATCCTAATGGTTCATCATCATAGACACCGTCTAGTCTAGGTGATTCGACCATAATTTCTTTGTTACTATCATTTGTGGTTAAAGCAACCATGTGATGCAACTCAGCTTCGAGAATTGCTTTTTCTTTATTTTCGGCCACATAGGCCGTAATTCTTTCCCATGTACTGGGTTTTATCATCATCAATCATCCCAACCAGAAGGCTTGTCAAAGCCTCTTGTTGCACTTCCATCATCAATGTATTGCCTCTCCCAAATGAAACCATAGTTTGGGTGGAGGTTGACAGAGGAAATAACATTATCCTGCTCAATGGATCCAGCATTAGAGGAGGAACATGGAGCAATGTTCGCTAGTTGTTTGTCGAAGGTCTGCTTGGTTATTGTATTTACTTCAGCCTTGAAGTAACTTTGATCTCCTTCAATATTTTCGACCAATCCATCTTCTCTCCAAATTACCAACCTCTGATGTACAGTCGAAGGGATTGCCCCCACTGCGTGAATCCACTCTCTTCCAAGCAATAAGTTGTAATTTGCTTTAGAAGGTATTACCATAAACAGAGTTGGCCTCTTTATGCTTCCAACAGCCAATTCGACCTGAATGGCCCCTAGTGAGTAGCCAGATTTGCCTTCATAATTGGTAAGAACCACGTTATGTGGCCTTAAATCAGTATCATACTTGCCAATTTTACATAGCAAGTGTTGAGGCATTAAATTCACAGCGGCTCCACCATCGACAAGGACCTTGTTGATCCCAACATTATTGACTTTGGCTTGTATAAATAGTGGCTTGAGATGATTCATCATGCCACAATCCGGCCTTTCAAAGACAGCTTGTTGCTCTTCAACGCAACCATTCTTCAGCACATAATAGCATATTGGCTTGTAAGCCATACCTTCGTCGAATTCTTCTTCGACCTCATTGACTTCAGACACCACATCATATTCAATTGGTAAAATTGAAACGACACCACATAGCACGTCGAAGTCATGCTCAGAATCAGCAAAAGAAGAGTTCAATTCCTCTTCCAACTTGAGATCTTCTTCTTTGAAGCCTTTCTTTATCTCAACCAAAGAAGGGAAGATTCTTTCAGTGGCTGGTTTCCTAACCACTTCAGTTGAAGGTAAAACTATTTCCTTACCTTTCTCGTTCTTGGGAATTGCTACTTTGCCTGTAGCAACAGCATCAACTTTCTTTTGGCGTTGAAATCTTCGCTATTGAGTCCTTGTCATAGGATTCTTTCCCTTGTAGTTGTTGTTGTAGGCATACTTCTTATTTCCAGTTGCCTCATTCTGGTTAGCACGACTTGTGTTTCCTTTGGCCATCATATTTGGCCTAATTCGATGAATCACGTTGCCCCCAGTGTGGTACAGGCCTTTACCTTTCCCACCAGAATGTACCCACTTTTCGACAGGAGTACAAGAAGGAGGCACGTAAGTTCTTTAGCAGCTTTCTTGTCGAAAACAGCACTGCACCTTGGGCACAGCATCACCTCTGAATTACTTATCTTGCAGCGATTGAGGAAATCCACAAAATCCTCTTCAGCTTTTGGGTAGACGGGTTTGGCCTTGTCGATTCCTTGGCCTTCTGCAGCCATTTCGACATCCATCTCTGAATTTGGTGAAGTTCTCTTAATGTGAGCCTTACTAGGCCCGGTTCCAGAAGCTTCAACCATATTGATGCTTGTAACACCCCATTTCTACCCAATAATACTATAAATCAGAGTGCGGAATTTTCAACATAAATATTGGAGTGCTACACTTACTTCCCAACAAAAACAATATAATTCATTCATGGTAAATTCAATTTGAAGCAATCTTAACAATCCTTGTCCATTTGACAACTCAAAATCAACAATTTGCTTAATAGAAATAACTTCGAGTTCAACAAATATTGCAACCTAAATGATAAAGGAAAAAAAACAGCGTTCAATCCCCCGAGTGTTACGTATCAGAGTGACGACACCGACTCAACTAAGGAAGGATCACCGCCTTCATTCGCGACTACCTGCACGTTACCACATAGGGGTAACATTCAAACAGAAGGGGTGAGATATCGAACTATATAAGAGCATGTATGAAGAACAATATGATAGGTCAGGTACTATAGAATTACACATATCATCAATAAAATCCTCAATAGAGTCATCAATAGAATCATCGAAGTGCAATGCGGAATGCGACTCAACTGTGCATATGCATATGGTACTATTGGAGCAAAACTCCCGTCGTAAAAATCGTCGTTGCCAGTAAATAGTGGCTCACAGGGCATAGCCCTCATCGTTCACGTCGTAAAGCAAATGCAAAGGTATGCGACACAATGTGAATGTACAAGTAACGCTAATCACAGTCACGCAATCGCACGACAACAACACCAAAACGTCATGGCGGCCATAGGCCTACAATTTACTATCTTTGCCAATAAATAGAGGCAAATCAACTTTTACAACTTCACCTGCAATTTACCACATTTTCGACAAGGTATTCAACGCAACAATTAACCACAACAGCAACTGTGGCAACAATATTGACAAAGAAACAACATCAACAGCGCAAAACAGCAAGAATAGCAACAACACAGCAGCAAAACGTAACAGCAATGACAACAATAACAGCAAAACCGTAACAGCTTTAACAGCAAAACATCAACAGCATTAACAGCAAAACAGCAACAGCATTATCAGCAAAACAGCAATAGCATTAACAGCAAAACAGCAACAGCATTACATCAAAACAGTAACAGCATTAACGTAACCATCAATTCAATTACAAAAATTATTTATAATTCTTACTAACGAGTTATCTATATTCCTATCATTTTTTTTTTGCTTACAATAGTGAAAACCTTAATCCAACAAAATTACAATTCGATTTAATTAGAACTAACGACATAGGAATTCAAGCACACACGGTCAATTCATCAAACATTTCTCATACGATATATATATATATATATATATATATATATATATATATATATATAACTACGCAACATACACAGAGGCAATCTATAATAAACCCCAAACCCCGCATACGATCCCTCATATACGCTATTATAGAATTCGAACCCACCCTTACCTCAACTATGGTGGCGCAAACTCCCTCCTAGCCTCGTTCCTCGATTCTCCGAATACGGCGACTCCCCTGCGATAGTAACGACGCGTGACGATCACGAACGTAGAGAATTGCAATGAAAATCAACCCTCCCAATCCAATCCTAGGCTAGAGCTCTTGAAAATTGAGGCTTTTGTGTAACTTAGAAGTGAGAGGAAGAAGGAGAAGAAGGGAAAAGAGGGCGGCTGCTCAAAAAGACCAGCCCTAGCGCATACTTGCGCTATATTTATAAGGAGGAGTGGCGCACGAGCGCCTTCCTGCGCAAGCTGCGCACTGGACACGCTGCTAGGGTTGCGTGAGCGCTGCGCACTCGCGGTGCTAAGCCCAATGCTATTTTCAACTGGCCCACGACACGTGATTATCATCTAACTCATTTTCAACATAGCTACTACGCCCATAATTTCAATTCTTACAATTATCCTACGGCAATCCAACTTCGAAGTAATTTGATTAAATTTTAGGGCGTTACAACTCTCCCCCACTTAGAATATTTTCGTCCTCGAAAATTTACCTGATTCGAACAACTCGGGATAGGACTCCCGCATCTTGCTTTCCAACTCCCATGTCATGCTCTCTCACAGTATTAGGCAGCCCCGTCACAAAGTCCATTGAAATGCTATCCCATTTCCATTCCGGAATCTCTAAAGGTTGCATCAACCCCGCAGGCTTCTGATGTTAAACTTTTGACTTCTGACAAGTTAAACATGCATACACGAATTGCGCTACATCGCGCTTCATCCCAGGCCACCAGAACCATCTTCTCAAGTCTTGATACATTTTCGTAGCTCCTGGATGAATACTCAACTTACTTCTATGAGTCTCTTCGAGAATTGCTTTCTTCATTTCCGCATCGTCAGGAATGCAGATTCTATTACGGTATCTCAACACACCTTGCGCATCCAACTCAAAATCGTTATTCTCAGACTGCCCGATTCCTACCGTCGAATCTACCAGTTTAACATCCAGTTTCTGAGCTTCTCTGATGCTATCTAAAAAGTCATTATTAATCTTCAACATCCCCAACATAACACTCTGAGGTGTCACTTCGCAAATCAAACTCATATCTCTGAACTGCTCAATCAATTCAAACTCCCTGACCATCATTGCCGACATGTGCAAGGTCTTTAGGCTCAAAGCATCAGCCACGACATTAGCTTTCCCTGGATGATAATTCAAACTGAAATCATAGTCTTTTAGCAACTCCAACCACCTCCGCTGTCTCATATTCAGTTCCTTTTGATCAAACAAGTACTGCAAACCCTTATGGTCGCTAAATACTTCAAATCTAGAACCATAAAGATAATGCCTCCAAATTTTCAGCGCAAAAACAACTGCAGCAAGTTCTAAGTCGTGCGTAGGATAGTTCTTCTCATGAGTTCTCAACTGCCTCGATGCATAAGCAACTACCTTACCATTCTGCATAAGCACACCTCCTAAACCCATCTTGGAAGCATCACAGTACACCACAAAGGACTCTCCCGGATTAGGCAACGTCAAGATAGGAGACGTCGTCAATCTCTTCTTCAATTCGGTGAAACTCTCTTCGCAACGAGCGTCCCATATAAAGGCTTTACCTTTGCAGGTCAGCTGAGTTAAAGGAAGTGCCAACTTAGAAAAGCCTTCAATGAACCTTCTATAGTAGCCAGCTAATCCCAAAAAGCTTCTAATCTCGGTAGCCGACTTTGGAGTCTCCCATTGCAATACAGCATCGACTTTTGATGGATCCACCGCAATGCCGCTACCAGAAATAACGTGACCAAGAAAACTCACCTCCTTCAGCCAAAATTCGCACTTAGACAACTTTGCATATAACTTCTTGTCCCTTAAGACCTCCAATACCAATCTCAAGTGCTCTGCATGCTCTTCTTCTGTCTTAGAGTAAATCAAAATATCATCGATGAATACTACCACAAACCGATCCAAATAAGCATGAAACACACGGTTCATGTACTCCATGAATACTCCCGGCGCGTTAGTAACACCGAAAGGCATCACCGAATACTCATAATGCCCGTACCGAGTTCTAAATGCCGTCTTCTGAATATCCTCATCTTTCACTTTAATCTGATGGTAGTCCGATCTCAAATCAATCTTACTGAATACTTGAGCACCCACCAATTGATCCATCAAATCGTCTATTCTTGGGAGTGGATACTTGTTCTTAATCGTCACTTTATTCAACTGTCTATAATCAACACAAAGCCTCATACTTCCATCCTTCTTCTTCACTAGCAACACTGGAGCTCCCCACGGTGATACACTCGGCCTCACGAACTTCTTTTCAAGTAGATCCTCAAGTTGCTTCTTCAATTCGGATAATTCAGATGCTGATATCCTGTAAGGTGCCATAGAAACAGGTTTGGTACCAGGTACAAGATCAATAGCAAATTCAACTTCCCTCTCTGGTGGTACACTTGGAATCTTATCAGTGAAAACTTCAGGAAATTCGCGCACCACCTGCAACTCATCAATTATGGCTTGATTCTTAACAGATAGCGACGCCATCAGCGAGAATAGCTGAACTTCTTCCCGCATCAACTTCCGCAACTGTCCAGCAGACAACAAACCAGCCTCCTCCTCTTCGAGAGTGGAGAAACTCACAGACTTGCTAAAACAATTAATATGAACATAGTTATATTCTAACCAGTCCATGCCTAGGATCACATCCAATCCGCTTAACGGCAGACAAATCAGATCAACAATAAATTCTCTGTCGAAAATCGACAAAGGGCACTTAGAACACACAAGAGAAGTAGTCACCGACCCCTTAGCTGGAGTATCGACAACCATCTCCCTATTCATAGAAGACAACACAAGACCCAATCTTTTAACACATTCCGCAGCAATAAAACAATGAGTAGCACCAGTATCAATAATAGCTATTAGAGGAACACCATTAATGAAACATGTACCTCCAATAAATCCGTCGTTCTCAGTAGTCTGTGTCCCTGCTAGAGCGAACACTCTTCCACTAACTCTTTCTTTCTTTGGCTTCTGACATTGATTACTAATATCCCCTTCTTCGCCACAGTTGAAACAGACCTGCTCCTTGTGCTTGCACTCGGATGATTCGTGCCCAGTCTTACCACAACGAAAGCACCTCTTCACCTCAACCTTGCACACGTTACTCTTATGACCAGGTTTGCCACATTTGTAACATACAATACCAGCAGGGGCGTCTCCCCCACTAGTTCTCTTACCATCAAAACTTTTCTGCTTACCTTTACCAACTGGAGCATCATACGGCTTACCACGAGTCTGCTGCTTGCTCCTCTTCTCATTAATGATCTTATAGTGAGCATCGTTGTCCTCCTCATAGATCCTACAACTGTCAATCAAATCGGAGAAGACACGGATCTTCTGATACCCAATTGCCTTTTTGATCTCAGGTCGCAGCCCATTCTCAAACTTGATGCACTTTGAAAATTCAGCAGTTGCTTCATTGTAGTGCGGATAAAATTTGGCCAACTCCACAAACTTAGCAGCATATTTAGTAACTGACAGGTTCCCTTGCTTCAGCTCAAGAAACTCAATTTCTTTCTTACCCCGAACATCCTCAGGGTAATACTTCCTCAAAAACTCCCTACGGAACACAACCCAAGTGATCTCTTCACCTGCAGCTTCCAATCTCTGACGTGTATCTAACCACCAGTCGTCAGCCTCTTCTGACAGCATATGAGTACCATAACGAACCTTCTGCGCTGGAGTGCAATCCATCACACGGAAGATTCTCTCAATCTCCTTCAACCAAGCCAATGCTCCATCAGGATCATACTTACCCTTGAAAGTGGGCGGATTCTCCCTTTGGAAAGCCGCCAAACTGCGAGATCCAGCATTCTCACCAGCGTTCTGTTGATTCTCCAATGCCTGAGCCATAGCGCCCAAAGCAGCAGCAATAGTAGCATCATTCCGTCCGGCCATTTCAGCTTATCCCTACAACACAAATTATAGTTTAGAACGAATAACAATACTTGATTGTTAATTGAAGCGATGACTCGACAACTTGGTCGGACAGACCCAACCATGCTCTGATACCACTAATGTAACACCCCATTTCTACCCAATAATACTATAAATCAGAGTGCGGAATTTTCAACATAAATATTGGAGTGCTACACTTACTTCCCAACACAAACAATATAATTCATTCATGGTAAATTCAATTTGAAGCAATCTTAACAATCCTTGTCCATTTGACAACTCAAAATCAACAATTTGCTTAATAGAAATAACTTCGAGTTCAACAAATATTGCAACCTAAATGATAAAGGAAAAAAAACAGCGTTCAATCCCCCCGAGTGTTACGTATCAGAGTGACGACACCGACTCAACTAAGGAAGGATCACCGCCTTCATTCGCGACTACCTGCACGTTACCACATAGGGGTAACATTCAAACAGAAGGGGTGAGATATCGAACTATATAAGAGCATGTATGAAGAACAATATGATAGGTCAGGTACTATAGAATTACACATATCATCAATAAAATCCTCAATAGAGTCATCAATAGAATCATCGAAGTGCAATGCAGAATGCGACTCAACTGTGCATATGCATGTGGTACCATTGGAGCAAAAGTCCCGTCGTAAAAATCGTCGTTGCCAGTAAATAGTGGCTCACAGGGCATAGCCCTCATCGTTCACGTCGTAAAGCAAATGCAAAGGTATGCGACACAATGTGAATGTACAAGTAACGCTAATCACAGTCACGCAATCGCACGACAACAACACCAAAACGTCATGGCGGCCATAGGCCTACAATTTACTATCTTTGCCAATAAATAGAGGCAAATCAACTTTTACAACTTCACCTGCAATTTACCACATTTTCGACAAGGTATTCAACGCAACAATTAACCACAACAGCAACTGTGGCAACAATATTGACAAAGAAACAACATCAACAGCGCAAAACAGCAAGAATAGCAACAACACAGCAGCAAAACGTAACAGCAATGACAACAATAACAGCAAAACCGTAACAGCTTTAACAGCAAAACATCAACAGCATTAACAGCAAAACAGCAACAGCATTATCAGCAAAACAGCAATAGCATTAACAGCAAAACAGCAACAGCATTACATCAAAACAGTAACAGCATTAACGTAACCATCAATTCAATTACAAAAATTATTTATAATTCTTACTAACGAGTTATCTATATTCCTATCATTTTTTTTTTGCTTACAATAGTGAAAACCTTAATCCAACAAAATTACAATTCGATTTAATTAGAACTAACGACATAGGAATTCAAGCACACACGGTCAATTCATCAAACATTTCTCATACGATATATATATATATATATATATATATATATATATATATATATATATATATATAACTACGCAACATACACAGAGGCAATCTATAATAAACCCCAAACCCCGCATACGATCCCTCATATACGCTATTATAGAATTCGAACCCACCCTTACCTCAACTATGGTGGCGCAAACTCCCTCCTAGCCTCGTTCCTCTATTCTCCGAATACGGCGACTCCCCTGCGATAGTAACGACGCGTGACGATCACGAACGTAGAGAATTGCAATGAAAATCAACCCTCCCAATCCAATCCTAGGCTAGAGCTCTTGAAAATTGAGGCTTTTGTGTAACTTAGAAGTGAGAGGAAGAAGGAGAAGAAGGGAAAAGAGGGCGGCTGCGCAAAAAGACCAGCCCTAGCGCATATTTGCGCTATATTTATAAGGAGGAGTGGCGCACAAGCGCCTTCCTGCGCAAGCTGCGCACTGGACACGCTGCTAGGGTTGCGTGAGCGCTGCGCACTCGCGGTGCTAAGCCCAATGCTATTTTTAACCGGCCCACGACACGTGATTATCATCTAACTCATTTTCAACATAGCTACTACGCCCATAATTTCAATTCTTACAATTTTCCTACTGCAATCCAACTTCGAAGTAATTTGATTAAATTTTAGGGCGTTACAATGCTAATTTCAGTGTATAATGCCTCGACTTCAGGCAAGGGATCAGCATCGATCTTCATTGGCGCTTTTGGTTTTTCACCAAATTTGAGCCTTCCTTCATTTAGCGGTTTCTGCACCAAATCCCTGAAAAGAACACAATGAGAGGTATTATGACCCAAAAAATTATGGTATTTGCAAAAACCTCTTTTCTGTCTTTGTTCTAATGGTTGTGTTTTTAGCCCTTTAGGAACCAGAATTTGACCGTCCTTAACTAACAAGTCATATATTTCATCACATTTAGAAACATCAAATGTATAAGTTTTTTCAACGAATTTGTCGTTTTTAAGTTCGACAGGATTTTTACCATTTGAAGGTTTTAGCAATTTACAAGTATATGGAGGTCCTGGCTTTAATTCGGCATCATTGACCTCCTCTTCGACTTCCTCGTAAGAGATGTCGTACTCTTGTTCCTCATTTTGAATTTCGACATAGGTAATTTTGTCTTTTTTATTGTTATGAAACCTACTAGTTCTAGATTTCTCAGCTTTAAGCCTTTCGACTTGCCTTACTCTATCGGCCAATTGGGCCATATCTCTTAAATGTTGAGTGTCTAGTTTTTTCCTAATAGAATAATCTAGACCACCAGCAGCCATTTCGACTAACTCATGTTCAGGCACTTGGGTAAAGCATCTTGCTTTGAGAAGTCTAAATCTGTTGAGATAGTCATCAACAGTCTCTGCCGTTTAACGTCGAACACTAGCCAATTCTTTGAGACTAATTTTGGAGTGTCCTATATAGAATTGCTCGTGAAAAGCTTTTTCTAACTGGTTCCAATTAAACATAGAGTGAGGGGGTAGTGTAGTAAACCAAGTAAAAGCATTTTTTGTTAGAGAATTAGGGAAAAATTTCATTCTTAAATTCTCATATTGGGCTAAATCCTCAGCCTCAGTTAAATAACGAGCAATGTGTTCGACGGTGGATTCACTAGTTTCTCCACCAAATTTAGTGAATTTAGGGACTTTCCAACCCCTTGGCAATTCACTTTGCAAAATATATTCTGATAATGGCGACACGAAATTTGGCCTGTGCATTCCTATATTAAGGCCATTCTGGGCTAAAATTGTTTCGACAAGATTAGCTATATTGTTCTGCGCTCCAAAATTGTTTTGTTGCACTTGCCTGACTACTTCATCAGCATTTTGATTTCTATTTACTAACACTATATCAGGCTCGTTTTCAACCATCCCCTGCAAGGGTTGTTCAACAACTTGTGCTTGTGCCTGTGCCTGATTTCTAGGCAATTCAATGTTAGGCCTTTCTAAGGGGATTTCTACAGGCCTCAAAGGTTGTACTTGGGGTATTGGCTGATTCTGCATTCTTGGAGTGCCAACGAAATCTGCAATTCGACCCATTTGAGTTGCCAATGCTTGGTAACTGTTATTGGTCTCACGTATCAAAGGGTTGAATACTGTACCAATTTGTTGGGTTAACATGTTAACCATATCATGATTGGCCTCATCTATTTGTTGTCTTAATGCCAACACAGACGCTGTAGTTAATGTGGGCTGGGCATTTCGACCATAAATGCCCTCTTGAGAGGCATGCATAGGGGAGAAACCAGCATTCATTATGTTATCTGCACACGTTGATGAATTGGTTTGCAAGCCTACCATCATGCCAGTTGGCATACCACAAGGGAGATTTCGACCAACTATAGGCATGCTAAATGGGATATGACCACTAGTCATATATGGGTTAGACGTTCCCATTGTTTGTGGCATAGAAGCCATTTCATTAGGCTGTGTGGTCACCGTGGTGGCCATTGTTGGTAAAGGATTAAGCACAGGAGATGTAACGGTGATCATGCCTGTCGAAGGCATTGGAGCAGTTATTCCCATAGCGGTTACTAGATTAGCGTCATTGACAGACGCATTCTCAGGGCCACTCTGTGCGTTCGAAGAACTTGCGCCAGAACGTGACATCTTTGACAAAGATTTACCACTCCTCAGGCGCATAAACAATTATATTCCAAGATTCTGTTAACTAACACTCTAATATTTCGACACAAATGTCCCACCGGGCGTGCCAATTTGTTTACCGTGGATTTTGGTAAACACCGCTGGTCTCCAATTTGGTTAACTTGCAGGATCAACCAGTGAATCCTAAGACCATTTGTGTTTAGAGTTTTTAGTTTGATGTGATGTTCTTCAGTGTTTTGCGTTTTAAACAGAAAAGAAGAAGAAATAATTGATTCCTTACGCGCGAAGCAATCAAGATATTTCAGGGAAGAAGGACTTGAATTGTAAAACACATAAAGGTAAAGAGAAAACAGAAGTAAATTGCATTAAAATGAAAGAGAATGGTACACAAGATCATATATTGTTCTCTGACTCGTTTTTCTCTTGAATGCGGAAGTTAGAGCGTGAGAATTGCAATATGAAATTTTGTGACCTTTGTTTCTTCTCAGAAACTATTATTTATACTTAGTGGGAGGAGCAGAAACTGGCCTCAAAAACAGTTATAAAAATGTTGGTAACTGCTCCTCTTTTCGACCAACTGCTAGCTTTTCAACGCATAACTACTTAGTCTTCTGTCTGTCGAAGCTTGTGTCCATTTTCCTCTTTCTTGTTTTTGTTTTTCTGGAAGCTTGTCGAATCTGCCCTGAACATGACCATTTTCTCTGTCGAAATACTTTGGTCTTTGTCGAAATATAAGTCAAGCCTTGTTGACCATTTTCAATGAAGCCTGTCGAAATTACAGGCTAACACATGTATATTTGCATCGACGACAATGAATAAAAATGATGTATTAAAATCTTATCATTCAAATAATAAAATATAAAAATACTACCTAATGCATATAACAAAAATTACTATTTACAACAAACAAATAGGCACACACATTTCTTTTTCCTATATATTTATATGGAATTCATTCCAAGCATGAGAAAGAAAATAAGTTACGTATTCCATAATACCAAAATAGTAAACCATTATTAGTAACACCAAAGGTCATAACCACAAATCATACTAATGAAATGAAAACCACAACACCTTTATTAAAAATATTAAAGAAATTAACTTTGTGTCAATCCGTTTCTACTCATTGTATTCTTGAAAAGAGAACCGCAACACCATTATTGGGAGTAGTAAAGGATATCAACACAAATTATGGTGATGGTATTCTACAATATGTACAATATTTGCCACACTCTAAAACTTTAGTATGAACCATTCAATTCTGGGAATAACGTTCAATTGTTATGTGACATTTCACATTTTAATCAACAACCACTCTTTTGTTCAATCAAATTATGTCTAAAAGCTTTCAAAATATTCCTTGAAAGTATTTGCTAACATAGAAATAAATTACTTGTTTTTCTCACTTTTCCATGTTTCAAAGTATACCAAGATCAAGTATATCTTACAAATTTCAATCGCCGTCTAAAGGCTAGTTCTTCAGGAACTCGACCACAAATCTTTCATATTTTTGTGTTAAAGAAATTCAAAGAAATCTTTCATAAAGGATACTAATAACCTTTACTACGCCAATGATAATGACCACAACTTTTGTTGTAACCCAAACTTTTAATTTGATTCATTCTCTTCTAGGAATGAAGTTCAATCCATTGAGTGGTTTGTGATTATTCTACCAATCATAATATCACATAATCTTGATTCAAGATATTTTCTCATTTGTGCTACTTCAGGAGCATGTTCAAGTAAAATAAAATACTCTTATATTTCTTTTGTTCAATTATACTAAGATCAAATAGATCTTTTATATTATAATCATGGTCTAGGTTTAGTTCTTCAAGAACTTAGGAACAAATCTTTCATTAGTGATGATCAAGAAAAATGACACTTTCTAACTATTTTGTCTTCAAAAATTATACCACGAGTTTATACGATTACCATCATTCTTTGAACAATCCTCCATTGATGGTTGAATATTAACATTTTTCTTAAGTTCTTCAAGAACTATCACAAATCTTTACATTTCAATCCTACAAGGATATTCGAATATTATTTTTTTCAGTTCTTCGAGAACTATATAACAAATCATCACAAACAATGATAAAGAAAAAGTTCTTTAAGCAATCCTACAGGGATTCTTGGACATGTTTTTCCAGTTCTTCAAGAACTATATCACAAACTTTCATACTTTGAGCAATCCTATAGGATACTTCAATATTCAATTATTTGTGCAATCCTTCTGGGATGCTTGAATGATGAATTCCTCTGGAATTCACGAAGAATACAGACAAACACGATATGCTTCGATATTACGTTCTTTGTGCAATCCTTTTAGGAATCCTAAATGATGAATTCTTCTAGAATTTATTATGAATAGATAAATATGATAGTATGCAATCCAACATGGATACTTGAATATTGAATTCTTCAGGAATTCATCAAGAATAGACAAACATGCTAATTGTCTTTATGCAATTCAACAGGGATGATTGAATTCTTCAGGAATACATCAAGAATAGAAAATGATAACCGTAGTAGCTAAATAAAATTCTCAATAAATTTTCTATACAAGAAATATAAAATATTAAGATGATAAAATAAAAGCTAAAAGAAAACAAAATATGATAACATGAGTTAGATTAACCATAAGATAGTAGAAGAAAACATATCTTTGCCAAATAGCCTCCAAGCTTATTAAGTCATCATTTTGGTAGAACTTCGTGCTGATAACGTGTTATGAAATGGACTAAAACTAGAGCAAGAATAAGAACAAGTAAATGAGAGAAGAAGAGAAGAAGAAATATATCTTGTATATTAGTCTTGAAGGTGTGTAACTACAATAACATATGAGTCCTATTAATAGGCTCAAGTTGTGTAACATATGACATACATTTAACCTAGACATCCACATACATTTAACCTAGACTTCCACTTTATTCACTGACATACATTTAATCTAGACATCCACTTTATTCACAATACTAGAAAAGTGGAAGTCTAATAGGAGGAGTGGACATCCATTATCATATTATTCATAACAACAATATTATTTTATCTAAAGAAATCTTTTGAAATTTAAATCCAATACACGCTGAATGGAATATTTATCAACTTTCTTAAAATACTTAAAAAAAGAATAATCAATTATTATCCAGAGCCTTTCTTTTCAAAAAAGAAAGAATACCCAGAGCCTTCAATTCAATTGTCTCTTACCCCTAACCTAATATTTCTCTGTTCCACTCACCGCATAATCAAAGTAGGGTTTTAGTTTTCACTCAGAAACTCACCGCTGAAAAACATGACGCGACGAAACCGCAATTCAAAGGAGCGTGAAATCAAAGAAGACAAGAACAAAGACAAGATTATGAGTGATTTTCTAGATTGCATTCTTCTTCACATACTCTCCTTTATGGAGACCAAACATGCCATCCAAACTTGCTTATTATCTACAAGATGGAAACATCTTTGCAAGCATGTTCCCACTCTTAAATTAAGTTTTTCTCACTTTAACACTCGCAGGAGGTTCACCAAATTCGTGAATACGTTTCTGTCTCTTCGCGATTCCTCCATGGGGTTGAACGCTCTGGATTTAGAATGTGAACTTACCATCAGAGATCGCCTACTCAAAAGAATTGTAACATCTGTTTCACACAATATCAATCGTTTACGTCTTCATTGCCCTATTCAACACTTTCCGCCTTCCTTGATTTCATATCACTCTTTGACCTCTCTAGACCTTGACATCAGAAATTATCCCACAATAATATTTCCCAATTCTTTGAATTTGCCAGCTGGACCGTCCAAACCGGTTTGATTCCTTAAAGACCTCGGCAGGCCAACCCGACCTAATGGCTCACCAAGGATGAGACAGATGGCAATCATGCAGAAGTCCACGTGTGCTCGGCTGAGGGAACAAAAGATCGGATAAGGACAAGACATAACTCCAGGACAGGTGGAAGAAGGAGAAGACGACAACATAACGAGCCCGGCATGCAATGACCCCGGTGGTTGAGATAGAGCTCGCCTATAAATGACGACCTCGGCATAGAAGAAAAGGCATCTGATAACCATTGTATTAATTCCTAACCGTGATAGACAAAAAGCTATCCGGCCTCTTGTAATCTATTCCGATCTCTAATAAATTATTCAAGTACATTGGTGCCCACCGTGGGGCCTTGGTAAAACAATTCCTAGGCCACACGTTTTCTTCGATAATCTTCGAAATCCAACAAGCAAACTCCATTCATCGCCAAATTCTTAACCATGACGAAAACGACGGAGACAAAACTTTGATGTTGTCTTCTATGGAAGCCAATAGGTTAATATACGATTCATCAACCCTTTTTGCCACCAACTGATAACTCGGCAAATACATCCACGGCCACCTCCACACCGGAGAAGCACAACATTGAAGCCGACAAAGTCTTCCTCAAGTTCTGCAATTTCAAAGCGAAGTATAAAGGAATTTCAAGGCGATAACCGCCAAGCAGGCTACACACAAGATCGGTTGCCTCTAAAGCACGACTCATGATGTCGTCCAAGACTTTCTGGATGGCAAATTGGCAGGCGCAACATCGTCGTTATGTGACAGTTACCATACAACGATAACGATAATCCTGGCTTCTTCATAGATAAGTTCGTGGGAAATTTATCATAACACCCCTCAAGATAAGTTCAGTTTTTCATTATCATTATTATATTATATATTATTATTGTTAATGGATTATTGATTGCAAGCAATGTTTCATAAAGTTGCATACACTTTAAGTTTTATGCAATCAAGCATACCGGACCTTTTCGATGCCTTTTCTTATGCCATGCAATCAAAGATATGGGATTCAATGCTTTCTCAATTTCTATTCAAAACCTTTTACCGAAATCATTTTTCTACCGATTTCAAACCCCACTTCTGTAGTGGGTTCAGTTATTGGCTTCCAGTATAAGTTTGACATTTCAAACCCGCTATGTATCGCGCCACAATAAAAACCAATCGTGAACCGTTCGGTGATTGGCAGAAGTAACTTCACATTAATTGTTGTGCCACTTGAAATATATATTTAGTTAAATTATTTGTTTAAAACAAATTGCTAAGACATCTCACTTTATTGAATAGTAATATCTCGTTACTTCAAAGTTTTCAAAATTACTTCAAAGTTTTCAAAAATTTGACAAAATCTTATTTACTAGAGTCAAGTATCTTTGAAAATCTTTTGAAAAGCAAAGGTCAAATCTCTATGGGATGCACAGTCTCCATGAGACAAGGGTTCCCCCCTTTCTAAAGGGTTACTCCCACTAAAAAGCAGGCCTCTGCGCAAAGTCTCCATGAGACGAGGGTTCCTCCTTCCTTAAAGGATTACTCCCACTACCTTCTACTGCAATTAAAGTTAGTAAAACCAAAATTAAAAAGCAGGTCTCTGCGCTAAGTCTCCATGAGACAAGGGTTCACTTCTCTTTTGAAGGCTACCCCCACTCGCTTCTACTGCAATTGCAGCGAGTAAAAATTAACCATTCGAATAAAGAAAGAACTAGAATTCCCTTGGAATCGTTCAAAACCAACAAAGGTCAGTGGTTACTCACCCAATTACAGGTCAACGGGATGTTTACTCGTAAAACAAAATCCTAAAACCTGGCGATAAAGGGGTCACGTATGAACCTCGAAAAAACAAACCAAACCGGTTAACAAAATAAAGCCGGATCCATATAATGCAGCCAAAAGTACAAAGATTCAAGACCAAAAAAGGTCAATGGTTACTCACCACCCAATTATAGGTCAAAGGGATGTTTACGCATGAAGCAAAATCCTAAATCCTGGGGATAAAGGGGTCAAGTATGAACCTCGAAAAAACAAACCAAACCGGTTAACAAAATAAAGCCGTGTCCATATAATGCAGCCAAAAGTACAACGGTTCAAGACACTTCAACCATAAGGTTGTTCGACCACGTAAGATGAAATTTTTTGGACACTTCAACCATATCGACCGCACACCTAAAACGGCTTCTCAACGAACAATACCTAGCCAACACCTACTCAATTCAAGGTCACAAATAAACATAAAGCATGCAAGGCAAAATTGCTTATTCGCACAGACTGGAACAAGTTACTGGTGAGTCAACCAAGTTGAGCTCTCACACACTAGGGAGGGCTGAAGTAATCAAGAAACAAAGGAACTTGGAAACAAATTTATCCACTTGAGACCATATAAGGAAGAACCAAACAAACTCACACCGGTGCATTTCAAGATGCAATATCAAATAAACTTCGACGACAACACCAAAAGAACTCGACAGTAAGGCTTCACAAGTTTTAAAACAAATCGGCAACAACAAGCTCGGATACCTGTACGAAGCTCAACAGTTTCCTTCACCAATAAAACTGAATCCATACTCCACTTCAAAAGAATTTTTCCTTCGCTTCCTTAAGCTCTTCGTCCTTACAGCACTTGAGCTTGGGGGGCAGTGGACCGTCCAAACCAGTTTGATTCCTTAAAGACCTCGGCAGGCCAACCCGACCTAACGGCTCACCAAGGATGAGACAGATGGCAATCATGCAGAAGTCCACGTGTGCTCGGCTGAGGGAACAAAAGATCGGATAAGGACGAGACATAACTCCCAGGACAGGTGGAAGAAGGAGAAGACGACAACATAATGAGCCCGACATGCAATGACCCCGGCGGTTGAGACAGAGCTCGCCTATAAATGACGACCTCGGCATAGAAGAAAAGGCATCTGATAACCATTGTATTACTTCCTAACCGTGATAGACAAAAAGCTATCCGGCCTCTTGTAATCTATTCCGATCTCTAATAAATTATTCAAGTAGACCAACATTAACCGACTTGAAACTATACTACTTGTCCCTTTGCAGCGGAAATGACGGTCGAGTTGAGCCCTTTTCCACTTTTAAGAGGTTGAATATTTTGATCCTTGATCACTGCACAATTCCGGACGGACAACCCCTCTATATATCAAGTACCACGATTCTCGATCTCTCTATACATTGGGGTTATGGTTATGGTCATCAACACTGTTTGAATATTGTGCTATTTGCTCCAAGTCTGTGTACTTTTGCTTTTACCGGTAAACCTTTTCACAAACTCACCGGGAGCCATGTTTCTTCAATTAAACAAGTTAGTATTGATATACTTGATGTAATCGAGGAGCATCCTTTTTCTCTACTCGACTGGTTGAGAGAGGTTACTGATATCAAATCATTGACAGTAACTCCAAGTACTCTTTGGGTAACACTCTTACTTCTTTAATTGCTAAATTTTGTCAAAAAACATTGCATTAAACTAGTACGAATTCACCTCACATCCCTTATTGCTTAGGCTCTCTCATTAATTCCCGATATATTGAAGCTCAAGCTCCCTTTCTTGTGTAACATGAAGTCACTTCAATTAAAACTGAGCCACGATAGTTTTTTCGCCTCTTCTTGGAGAGATATAAAGATGGAGCTAGCAGGTGGCAAGTCATGGAAAGAAAATACCAAGTTATCGGAAGCTATTAAAGCAGGATTGTACAATCCAAGAATTTCATCCATTATGGATGGAATGATTGACATTTTGCTTCAAAATTCGCCCTCAGCAAAATTTGACATAGTAAGTGTGAAAGAAATTTTAGATACAATTTTTAAAGTTATAAACTAATGTTGGAAAAATTTTCTCCAATTCCATGTGTAATCAATAGTTGAATTTAATTTTATTCTATTCATTGAGCAAATGATGATTTAATATCTAGATGTATCATATTTCATAGCAGAGTAGTTTCACCTGATATCTGCAAGGTGATATCTACCCTTCATCCTCCAATTTTTGAAGTTAAACTTTACCACCATCAAACTGATTCATGCTTATTCTTTTTGAACCTGAAGCTGTAGACTGTTGGATTGATCCAAGTCTTTTTCACCACTCAAAGTAAATTGTATAAGATGCATTGTTCAGTCTAAGGTCTTTTGTTCAAATATTCAGCTCCTAACATATAAAACCTTCAAGCATCTATTGGGTAGAGAAACAATTTGCACATGTACACTAACCTGAATATAGGACACTCTTATTCACAATATCTTCCTTTATTCTTTGGAGCCGTGGAGATATTCCGAAGATGGCTTTTGCTTTTTACTCTTTCATAGATAACTGATGTTCTTCTTTCTTTTTCTCCTTCGCTCTTCCATTTTGTACCAGGCTTTTAGGTTCCTTATTTCTTTTGATTTAATGTTGCATTGTATCAAGAGGATTGGCTGAGTAATATCAATGTATTTTGGTGAATACTCCTGCAATATCCCCCAAAAAGTTTCTGTTTTTTCATCGTTATGATTGAAGTTAGTTTTATGACAGAATAGTTGACTTACTTGCCTATGTGTGTGTTAGTTTGACAGATTGGTAGGTTAATGAGTTTTAGAATGGTCTCCTTGCAAGTCTCTCATTAACTTCCAGCTTTCTATTTTCTTTTCATTTGTATGATATCTGTTTGAAGTATTAATGATGTTGACATAAGAATATGATATCTGTTTGAAGTATTAATGATGTTGACATAAGAATTGGCTTCCTATTTACTTGATGTTGTACTTGGCTGGTAGCTTGAAAGGACGAGCTTGTTTTGGTTCATGTATGGAAAGTTAATAAAAGTTTATAGACTTAATGTTGTTATTTTTTCAGTTGATGCCAGACCCACCACACGATGGTTACTACCATAGATTTTGAGTCAAGTCCTGCTGGAGAAGATGGTGTTTTGAGGCTGTCTAGTCCATCTCAATATACTATATTAGGGAATCTTTGGTGCAGCGTTTTTGCCAAGATATTGGAGTCAAGAGTCCTCAAAGGGTTGATGCACTATAAAGAAAATTTTTTGTCAAGATAATTCTTTCAACTAGCTACATATGTTTAAGACATTATATATTCCTGCGTTTTACTTAATTATCATGATTTATATATCCGAATGTTTTTTGGTCATGTGTTTGATCCTTTTGTTTAATTTGAAGGTCGCGGTGTCAATTGGTTTAAATGGTCTTTGGATATTGGATATATGTAAAACTCGGGATTTGAATTGATTGTATGTTGTCAAATTCGGGAGTCAAAAGTTCTTCATGTGATTTTGTACGTGTGTGAGAACACTGAAATAATGTAGAAAAGTGGACCGTATTAGAATATTTTTTTTCTTTCTTTTTAGGCAGTACAAGTATGGATTTAAATTTATTTTGAAGAGAATGTGAAATTTGTGGTAATTGGTCATGGATTTACACCAACACTCTAAATCATTTTCTAACTTTTGGGAGTTGGTGACATCGGCGAACCTGTTTCTTCTCATTTTTCTCTCTCACACTTCTCTTTTCTAAGAAAGCTGAAAGCCACCAACTATCATAGTGAATCGAATTCCCCGTGATCATTTGACATTCAAGTTCAGCACTTTAAAAATGAATGTAACAGCACTTCAAAAAGAGATGTTAGGATTTGCTGAAAAGGCATGGTTGAGGATACTAGTAGAATTTGCAGTGCAGAGCTTTTTTCCAAGATATTGGAATCAAGAGATTCCTCAAAGTGTGGATGCACTATGACTAAAACACTTTTGTTTAAGATACATTTTTTGGAGTCATGTGAAGTTGTGAACACATTCAAGCTATTGCGATTGTGCCAGTTTTGGAATTATGGGCAAGGTTATGTCAATGAACCTTCTATGCCATGGCTTCAAGGTCATTCACTAGTACAAAATCTGCTTTAAAAAGCATTATTTGGAATCGGTTATTTGGATAACCGATTCCAAATGTAGAAGCGGTGGCAATTTTTCAATTTAATGGAAGGTTGGGAGATTTTTTATACATTGGGAATCGGTTCTTTAAACAACCGATTACTAAAGTCTATTTATCAAAAAAAAAAACCAAAAGTTCCACTTTCTTGCGCTCATCTCACCAAAATTTTCACTCTCCCCTTTCAGTTTCCCTCTCGCGCTCATCTTCACTTATGCTCATCTCACCAAAAATTTCACTCAGTTTCCTCTCGTTGTTCACAAGATTCGTTTCACTCTCGCGCTGCATCTTGCATCAATTTCCTCTCAGTTTCACAGATTCGTTTTGCCGTCGCGTCGAGCTGTCGCCTCTTCTCTATTGTGCCGTAGCGCCGTCGCCTCTTCTCTATTGTGCCGTAGCGCCGTCGATGTGTCGTCATCTCGTTGTCGCGCCGTCGCTGTGTTACATATTGAAAGAAAGGTTTATTTCTAGGGTTTTCTTTGATGAGTAAGTTCTTTCTCTGATTCTTTCCTTTTGGCTAGGGTTTTCTATTTGGCTTTACCAATCTGTCTTAATGTTTCTTTAAATTCATCACAAAATATTGCACATTATTGTCAAGTTTTATAGCAGTCTTTACAAGGTGCTTCGACATTGTTAAAATAGACTTTTGATCTAAGAATATTTTCGTTTTTTGTGATTGTACGGCCTTTGCAGGTTAGAGCGTAAATAAGAGACTGTAACATGTTCTATTTAAAAATCCAATCTTACTTCAGCTTTTGTTTTCTTTCATTTTTTGATCAATTATTTTTCTTCGAAAAATTAGTAATCCAAGAACTGGAACCGTGGTTATGAGAAAGAGTGGCTTATATGAGTGTCATACCCTAATTTTGTCCGCCTAGTTTCAAAACCCTAATTTTCAGCAAAAATAAATAATTTTGTGAGTGATGCATTATTTGAGAAAGGGTTTAGGATATTTACCCAAGCATTCTAAGGTTTTCAAAATCATTTTTGAGAAATTAAGGAATTTTGGGGCATTTAAAAGGGGCATTGTTTGGTCAATTTCAATTTAATAAATTTTTGCTAGCTGAAAATCCAATTAATTAATTTTTGGGAATTTATTTAATGAAATTGTATTATTTTGAACAAAAAAAATAAATAAAGAAAATCATTTTTCAAATTATGCGCATATTTTATATGTGTAGTAAAAAAATCAAGTTCAAATTAATTCAAGAAAGCATTTCAAAAAAATAGTACAAGGAATATTCCCAAAAATTATATGATAAGATTTTTGTTGGCAATTTTGCTCATCTCTCATTTTCAAAAATGGCATATTCTTCAAGATACCTTGTATATGGCTCAAAATGGTTAGATTTATGTACAATTATCTTGAAAAGAATAATCAAAATGGAGAGGATAATTGGAAGGTTCATGGATAGTACAATAGTACAATTGCCAACTTGCAAAACTTGGGCACCACTCCCCCAATGTGGTCGAATCCCCCCTTTCATTTCCCTCTCATTTTGCATTTTTTTTGCCCCTCATCAAAGTGTGTTTCAATCCTCACCCTTGATTCAAAATTAAAATGCAATCCTAGAATGAGATGAGGTACACAATGACCTAAATGCCCCTAAACCTAATTGCACATTATATATACCCTCATATCCTCACCTCTCACAAGGTTTTGGCTCACAATTCACACTCAAAAAACCTAGCCTCTCCTCTCCTCCTTTGGCCGAACACACCTCCTCATTCCCTTACCTCATTTCTTCACTTTTTCACTTCAAATCAACATTCTAGTCCTAAATCCTTCATCATCCTTGCATTCTCTTCAAAGATCCATCTTCAAATCTCAAGAATAAAGCTCAAGATTGAAGATTAGAGGGTTGATTCAAGTGGTTTAGTGTTCATTCACCTTATTTCTTTTGCTATTCTAGCTTGGAGTTGAGGTATACTCTCAATCTTAACATCATCAAAATTTTAGCATAAAAAATGTAGGTCATCAATCTATTTTTGCATATCAAGCATTTCTTTGCATTTTAGTGCTCTATTTTTTTGTTGAAATGTTGATATAATTGTTGTTGTTGAATGAGAGATGTGTTTCAAGCATTTTGACAAACACTTTGGGAGGTTTGGATGCTTGAAATGCATCTCTCTCTTGGAATAAATTGTGTGTTTGTGCTATTTTCATTTTGTGCTTGCATTTTCATGAATAAAATTGTGATTTGGGATTATGTTTCATTTCGCATATTGTAGAAAAATTAGGGTTTGTGTGGTTTTAGTGCATTCCTTTGCTTAATCATGTGAATCCTTGCCAAAAAGCTTGATCTATGTCATTTGCTTGCATGATTTTGTTGCTTTCAAAGAATAAAATGAGCTTTTAGCTCTATGTTGGTGTCGCAAATCATGATTAGAATTAGGGTTTGTTAATTTTCTTGTGAAATGGGTTTGCAATTGTGATCAAAAACGTTTTCTCAAGTTATTTTGATGTTAATTGATTGTATCTTGCTTGCAAATTGTTATATGTTGATGATTGGCAAGAGGACTCACACTTGTGCCTTAGGCACTTCACTTTAAGTGATGAGGATTGCCTAAGATGATTCAATTTTCTTTGTGCAATTCTTGCTTGAAAATGCAAATGCTAGTTTTCTAACTTGATTAATCAATTTTGGTTACAAAAATGACTTGTTAATGCCCTCTTTTTGGTCACTTTTGGTCTTGCAAATGTGATGTTCTTTCTAGGTCAATGTTATGCTTTAATGTTGATGATTTGGTAAAAGGACTAGACACTTATGCCTTTGTGCATTGTCTCAAATGTCAAGGATTACCAAAAGGGATTCAACCTTGTGTTTTTATCTTGTGTTGATGCCTATTTGAATTAAACTTTTGCATTATCTATTTGTGTGCCTATTCTTGCAATCTATTTGGTTAATGTTGATCTTGCATGTTGATGGCCATTAAATGTTAGATGACTAAGTGTCATTCTTGTGCTCAAATGTTGTAATTGGTAATGTTTATGCTTATGCTTACATTGTTGATTGCTTTGCTTGCAATTTGTTAAATGTTGCACTTTGGTTCTTGACTTGGAAATTGATTGAATGTTCTACTTTCTTCTCCTTTTGGATGCCACGCCATCCCAACAAACCTTTTGTGACCAATGTCACCCTCAAACTCAGTGGCGGACCTTCTCATGGGCCCAGCAGGGCCGTGGCCCACCCTTGAAAAAAAAAAATTCATATAGGGGGGAAGTTACTAAAATACCCTTAATTTTTAAGAAAGTGACAATCCAATCCCTACTCCTCTTAACGTCTCACACACGTTGCTTCTTCCTTTCTTTCTCAAACGCACGAACAACCAAACCAGCAGGCAGCAGACCAGCATCATTTCTTCCACTTTCTTCCTCACGTTCTCTCTTCTTCAGTTGTCGTTTGTCGCCGTTTCTGATCATTCATCGCTGTTGCTCTTTGCCGGTTCACGTTTCATCGCTGTTTCTAGTTGTCGTTCGTCGCCGTTGCTCGTCGCCGTTCCTCATCGTTGCTCGTCGCCGTTCCTCTACGTCAGTCTCACCGTTCATCAACTGTAACTGTAAGTCTCTAACATAGATTATAGATAGATGTTATTACATTTAGGGCATTCAAAATCCCCAATCTTATTGCTATTGTTGATTTTAAATTGATTGGTAGAATTAGAAATGAAATGATATTGCTGTTGTTCCTGCAAATTCTAATGAAGTGAAGTGTTAATGTTATTTGATTGATGCATTCTGGTAATGGTTGATAAAGAATTGAAATTGAAATTGCTCTAGATGAATTTAATCTGTTAGTGAGTATTATTAGTTACTAGATTTTTATATTTCAATAGGTGAAACCATTAGGAGCAATTTGGAATCAAATAGTCTGCATTATACATTCTGGTTTTAAATTAATTAGTAGAACAATTCTTGGATTGATTTTTTGTTGATTTTAGATTGTAAAAATGAAGATGGAATGTGGGTTTCTAGCTGATAGCATGACAGTTTATATTGAAAGAGAAATTAGTGAAAACATTAGTTCTGAGTCTATTATTGAAGATTTCAAGTCACTTGGGACGCGTAGAGCATTACTTTAAGGTACACAGTTTAATTTTTTGATGAACAACTTTGTGCTTAATATGATTTGCATGTTTAATTAATATATTATAATAGTTTATTTTAGCGGCCCTCCCTAGTTTTTTTTTCAAGATCCGCCACTGCTCAAACTCCCTTCTCCTTTCTTCAAATCAATCATTTTCTAAAGCTTTTTTTCCAAACTCAATCTTTTCTCAAATTGTTTTCATAAGACAATCAAATTCTTTCTAAGATCAACAATAAACCTTTTTGAAAACTCATAAGGAGGCAAGTCGGACGTACGACCGGTGTTGTCTAGCGTCCTAAGATCGGAGCTGTACAGCTCAAACATCTTGGGATACTTATGAGAATCAAAACAAGTAATTAACAACTTGAACCCTATTTCAAAAAATGTGTAAGGAATCGAGTCGGATGTACATCCGGTATTGGTTAGCGTCTTAGGGTTAGCGAGCTGTACAGTTCGTGCGAGCCTAAGATACTTGCTCAAATAAAAGCAACCAACCTCACAACAAATCTTTTTCTTCCTTAATCAAAAAAACATTTTCAATAAGTAGGGAGCACGTCGTCTGTACAGGCGGGGTTGTCTTTGTTCTAGGTCTAGTGGACTGTACAGTCTAGGACCTAAAACCCCTACAATAAAAAACACCAACACAAAGTTTCTCAACTCAAGAGAACTACGTAAGCTTTGAATTCTCCATCGCACCGGGAGATACGTAGGAGCGGGTCACATCCCGTCAAGCACACTTTTAAAAAATAATAAAAAGATTCTTCTTTTCCCCCGTTTTCAAAAACATTTTCTCAAATAAAAAAAAGAAGTAGAATGAATTGTTTCAAATCAACCCTGTCAAAACCGCACATCAAGTTAAAGGTTCCCTTTCGGTAGAAAGGAGGTGTGGGGTGCTAATACCTTCCCCACACCTAACCGACCCTCGAACCTACATCTCTAGTTCTCAAAGGGCCACCCGCCTTAAAAAGGACCCTTTTTCAATGTTTTGGTCCCTAAATAAAAATGTTGATGGCGGCTTCACAAATTTTCATGTTGTACGATGAAAGGTCCAATCCGGATTTTTCGGGCTGCAACAATGAGCATTGAGCATCAAATACAGTTTTACTCTGAACAACAGCATTCTTTTTGTTTGTAGAGTTATATTTTATTTGAAGGTTAGATTATCTTGTCTTACATGAATTTATTGTGGTGAATGTTTTGCCAGTCACACTACAACAGATTTGGGGATGGGCAGCGTTTTTTTTTAGCCATGGGCAGCGTTTCTGGGCGCTGCTAAATTTGGCGCTGGTGATTCCTCCCCAAAAATGGGCAGCGTTTGAGAAGCGCTGCTCATTAATAGCCATAGGCAGCGTTTGAAGGGAGAAGCGCTGCTCATTCACCTAGCGCGTTTAGCAATGGGCAGCGTTTGCTAAGGGGAAGCGCTGCCCATTTCTAAACGCGCAAGGTGAATGAGCAGCGCTTGGTGGGAGAAGCGCTGCCCATTCACCTAGCGCGTATAGCAATGGGCAGCGCTTCTCACACCAAGCGCTGCCCATTGTTTAATTTTTTTTTCCTTTTTTCCTTGTTTTTTTTGTATTTTCCTTTTTACATTTGATAATTTCCTAGTCATATACAGCCAATTAATACCAATCCAATCCATTATATACTAACAACATATATATATATATATATATATATATATATATATATATATATATATATAAACTAGTTATATATCCCAATGCACCAATATGATCACAAACCAAAACAAACTAGCTAACAAGTTATTATATGTATCCAAAACTTAGCAACTTACAATATTAACAAATTAATATGTATCCAAATCAAACTCTCTAACAATATGTATCCAAAACTAGCAAGATACTTACAATCAGTATCTAAATTAAAACAAGTTAGCAACTTACATATGCATGAACCAATTCATATGCATGTATCCAAAATTAGCAAGCAACTTACAATATGTATCTAAATTAAAACAAGTTAGCAACTTACATATGCATGAACCAATTCATATGCATGTATCCAAATAAAACTCTAACAATTTAATTACAAAATTACAATCTATCTAAAATCAAAAGAATTGCGAGACATAATGGCACCACTCTCCTCTAAGCTCATCAATCTGTGCAATAGAGTATGTCTTCCACCGACAATCGGGAAAATACTGAAATTATATAATTAAATAAAATTAGAATTGAAATATATGGTTAAATCTAAATAAAAAAGAGTTTTGTAAAGATACCTGTCTGGGGATAACCATTTGGTTGTGGGTAATAATTTCCTTCATAAATCTCATTACGTAATACCCACAATCATTGTTATTTGGTTGTTTCGGACACTACAAAACAAAAGATTAGTTAATTGTTAAATTTAATTTAATACATTTTTTTGACAACAATAATGTAAATAAATATATGAGAAGATTGATTACAAACTTACCACTATTGGCGCCCATTTTGTCTGTGATTGTTCCAATCCCCAATATTCCTTCAAATAACTGAACACAATTGGATATAACTATATTATTAAAAATACATATAGTTAACAACTAAAACAAAGAAATATGCAGAGTGATCGAAATACACACACCTATTAAATATGACAACCAAGTCTGGGTGAGTGTTGAAATGACCATGCACAAAATCAATGTAGTACACCGTATCTGTCTTAGGATTTATTGCAAGCAAAATCCAATGATCCCTACAAAATAAAACTTTGAATAAGTAATTGACTAGTATTTAAAAAATGCATGTTATATAAGAATAGATTAAATCTCTCACACTACGAGACACGGTGCCAAAAACATGGTATCGACGCCTCTATGTTGAGCATCCGATAAGCGTCGAGTGATATAATTTGTAACATCTGTCTTGTTTTGTTCCACAAGGTCGTTATAATTAGACAGATCCTCCCTGACATTACGGAGGTGTGTACTATCCGGACACAAGAACACATATCTCTGTGTCCGCTCCGAAGGGACCAAAATGTTATGATACAAGCACCTACAATTAGAGGTATATGTATATACAAATTAAATTAACGATATAATAAAATAAACTCAATGATGTTAAACAATAAATTACATACGTACCTGATATATGCTCTAATACAAACACTGGTTGCCCAATTCATCTGACATAAATCATTAATATCCTGTTTTGGGATTATCAATAGTTGATCGGGATTTCCAAAAATGTTGTCATCCATCTCCAATACAAGCGGGGTTTCATCATCCATCTTGAATTGTGCATGCATTTCGGTATACAAAATAATCCTAGAATCATCAATGGAAGAGGCGGAGGGCTGACACACTATTGGAGGAGGGGCTGGCTGAGTCACTTTTGGAGGGGCGAGCTGAGCCACTTTTGGAGCAAGGGAAGACCGAGTCACTTTTCGAGGAGGGGCGGGCTGAGTCACTGTTGGAGGAGGAGAGGGCTGAGTCACTGTTGGAGGAGGAGAGGGTCGAGTCACTTTTTGAGGGGCAGGCTGAGAAACTTGTGTTGAACGGCCGGACCGAGACACTTTCTTGCTAGTAGATATTGCCTTGCTAACACTTTTGCCCCTAGATTTTGCATTTTGGCGTACCTATATATAAATCAAATAATTCGTTAGCTAGCACACAATAAATGACAAAATAAAATAATTAGTTAGTTACAAATATATTGTCACTTACAACAATAAGGTGTGCTGGCCATGCCACAAATGTACCAACTGCATCTTGCACAGTTAGTAAATCTATACTGGGTATTGGAGCAGGCAAAATGCAATCCCCTACAATTGCACAATCAACTCTGACTCTAACATGATTTGGAGGTATGGGTAAATTGTGCATCAAAGTTCCCAATTGGTCACATGTGAAGCCTATTGCAACCATTTGGTGTGAGTTTGAGATATACAATTCACACTCACACTCATTGTTGTCCTAAATCAATTATAAACAAAAATTGATAAATACATTGCGTAGAAGAAAGAGAGTTTAATAATTAATTTCTTATTTATCCTCAAAAAAATAATTAATACCTTAGCTGACGGAATGGTGCAGCTATCTCGTGCGCTATCTGTGGCAGGGGATGGTACTGCAGGCGAAACCAACCCATAGTGCAATTTGATTTGACTAAGTTCAGACCTTAGACCTTCATACAATACCCGCAACTCTCTACTTTGTTTACAATCATGATGCTCCTCATAAGTTCTCTTCTTTGATCCAAGGTAGTTGGATGGATTAACGCCAAATCCACAACCCCTTGTACGACCTGTGTATTCTTCCTTTGCCAAGGCACGAGTAAGGATTTCCTTTTCAGAGCAATCAGTGATCTCTCCCTGTGACACAAACTCTGATATGGTTTCCTGATTCACAAACAAAAGTATAATAAATAAAATTATTATACATTTTAAATATCATAAAAGTTTCAAAACAATATTCGAATCACGGGCCATGTACTGTGGGAGCTACTCTGAATGCCGTGCGGATTAAATCCATCAGCAGACAATGCAAGTCGTAGGTTTCTTGGATCCAACCCGAAATCAGGATAATCAATATCAATTTTCTTCCATTGCGGAGAATCCGCCGGGTGTCGTACTATGCCATCTTTAATCCTTTCATCATCATGCCATGTCAAGTGTTTTGCATCTTCTGAACTATGGTACACGCGCCTAAATAGAGGAATTATGGGAAAATACCACAACACCTTTTCTGGAGCAGATTCTTTCTTTTTATATCGTGATGCATTACATTTAGGACATGACTTTAACGATGCATGTTCATTCCGAAATAAAATGCAATCATTGGGACAAGCATGTATCTTCTCATAGTTGAACCCAATGGATCCTAACATTTGTTTTGCATCATACGTCCGAGAAGGGAGCACATTATCCTTCGGCAACATTTCTTTCAACAGTGCGAGTAATTCCGTAAAGCTCTTATCCGTCCATCCGTGGCAAGTTTTCAAGTTATACAACTTTATCACAGCCAATAGTTTTGTGAATTCAGTACAACCTGAATACAACGGTGTCTCCGCATCCGTTATCAATTTCTCAAACATTTGAGGACAGTCATTAAGATCGTCTTCAACAGCCTTTGCCATCGTTTCAAATTCGCCCCCTTCAAATGTAGGTCTTTCAGTGTCAACCGGTGCACATCTCTCAGTACTATTACCCATATTTGAAGATTCACTTCTTTCCTCACCATGCATTGTCCAACAAGTGTAACTTTGATCTATTCCGTAACCCTTTAAATGTCCTGCCAACTCCTCTGCATTAACTGATTTTACATAACAACAACTCAAACAAGGACACTTCATGTTACTAGAAGTCCCTAAACGTTCAACGGCACACTTTACAAAATAATCCACTCCAGCAACATATTCCTTGGACAGACGATTGGCAGACATCCACTCTCTATCCATAATTTCCTAGTATTTATTTATAATAAAATCCTGATAAGAGAACTTAAAAACCTATTATAGGTGACAAACAACAAACAATTCGCATATTTAGGCATATTTGATTTTACTTTGCTAGTTTCATTCACCACACATATACAAGTTTGCATAACTTATATTCTTGTTGAAGTATAAAATATATAATATAAAAAAAGGTGATCTATTTCTAAAAAATAGTAATAGAAGAGCAAAGCCTACATATCAATGCAATATCTATGAAGAAATAAATCATCATGGTTCAATCAAAACAGTTATTAGCAATTGATTTTTAGAACCATTGTTGTTGCCAAGACTAAACTTCATCACAAGTTAGGTATCAATCTTTCATTTCAAGCACAACTAAAAGAAAAGGAACACATAAAATAAATAAGAGAGGCAATTTCTGTTTTAAATAAACAAATAGTCACTCTAGTTTTAAACAACAAAAGTACCTGAACAAATGGAAGCAACAATGAACTCCAACCTAGGCGAACCACGCACTAGCAAATAAACCGAACTCTCGAACAACGAATGCAAAGCTCCAACAAAACGAACTCGCAAAACCTAACAACAATTCACATATTCAGCAACAATCCTCAATTTCTCATGTTTAGAAATACATCACAAGTATCCCTTAACCTAGAACAACATTCAATCAACATGCATTTCACTAAATATCTCAAATTTATAAATACAACACAAGAATACCTTAACATAGAGCAACATTAAATTAACAAGCATTTCATTTGGACATTTCAACAAACACTACACCTACATTTCCCCTCAAGTTTAGAAACACTTCACCCTTTCAAAGAACCAATCAACAAGCGTTAAGTTTGAATCATTTAACCTAAGGTTTCAATGCCATTAAAATAACTAGAACAACAAGCAATCCTAAATATCTCAAATTTATAAAATCCCTTAACCTAGAGCAACATTAAAAAAGCATTTCATTTGGACATTTCAACAAACACTACACCTACATTTTCCCCCAAGTTTAGAAACACCATTTCAAAGAACCAATCATCAAGCATCAACTTTCAATCATCTAACCTAAGGTACCAATGCCATTAAATATCTCAAATTTATAAAATCCCTTAACCTAGAGCAACATTAAATTAACAAGCATTTCATTTGGATATTTCAACAAACACTACACCTACATTTTCCCTCATATTTAAAAACACCATTTCAAAGAACCAATCATGGAGCATTAAATTTCAATCATCTAACCTAAGTTACCAATGCCATTAAAATAATTAGAACAACATGTAATAATACTAACCTTAGTGAAAGAGAAACGAAAATGGGGAAGAAATGAGCTTCCAAGTACGAACCGAAATCCTTTGCGAAAATGGAGAAGTATGGAAGAGAAACGAAAATGGGAAGAAATGAGCTTTGGAGAAACGAAAATGAGAGCCACGAGGGAGAGTGAGAACGAAAATGAGGGTGAGAACAAAAATGGTGAGCTAGAGTGTGAGAGTGAGCGCGAGAGAGAAGAGAGAAAGAGAGACGTTGTGCGTGATACCCGTTGAGAAGAGGAAAATAACGAAATAAAAAAAGAGCAATGGCTAGCGTTTTAGCAAGAAGCGCTACCCATTGCCTAGCGCTTTTTAACAATAGCCAGCGCTTCCTTATAGGCGCTACCTATTGGCCTTGCGCGTTTAAGCAATAGCCAGCACTTCAGTATAAGCGCTACCTTTGGCCTTGCGCTTTTTTGCAATAGCCAGCGCTTCCAATACAGGCGCTACCTATTGGCCTTGCGCGTTTAAGCAATAGCCAGCGCTTCAGTATAAGCGCTACCTTTGGCCTTGCGCTTTTTTGCAATAGCCAGCGCTTCCAAATATAGGCGCTACCTATTGGCCTTGCACGTTTAAGCAATACCCAGCGCTTTCAATATAAACGCTGCCTATCCCTTTGACCGTTTCCCCTTACCTAGCGCTTTTTAATAAACGCTGCTTAAGGTAGCGCCTATTTTTCCTAATTCTGGCGTAGTGTCACTAATATCTACTCCACTGTATATTGGTGAGAAAAGTAATATAGTCCCCAAATAGGAATGTTCAAGCTTCAACTGCATTGAGGATGTGATATGATTTTTGCGAAATTTCTAATTTAAAGTGGCTGATGTGGCCACAATTATAGTTACAGACCTTTATTTAAAACCTTTGTAGTTTGTAGCATCTATTATGTAAATGAAAATGATGGTATGATCTCGCTCTGGATTGCAGTTGCTGACCTTTACTTAAAACCTTGGTAGCATCTATTATGTAAAGGATGGTAAAATCTTGCTGACCTTTACTTAAAACCTTGGTAGATTCATTGGGGTTGTTCAATGTGTTTATATAGCAGCAAAGCATGAAATTAATTTTATACAAATTTGGTAATTAGTTACAGGTAATTAGTTGCTTAAGATTTCTGTGCATTTCTAATCATGGTAATTAGCTATCTTTATAATTATTCATACTAATATGAGAATTTACTGGTAATTAGTTGCTTAAGATTTCTGTCCATTTCTGTGCAGATACTTCTTCAAAAAGAATTAGCAAATTCCCATTTATCTTGGTTTCATTCAGAACAACAGCTTCCCGAATTTACAGGTAATTATGCTTAAGATTTTGACATGAGATTACTTCCATGATGTTTATATGTTTTGATCATTTTAAGTACATTTCGTTATTCCATAAATTTTATCCATATGAACCTGCCACGAGTTATCTGAGCATATGATTGATTGTATTATGGTATTTCCTTTGTGATTAACTTTTTCTCATGCAAATACCATGATGTATGATGGCATTTCCTTCAGGTTTTTGTATCTGTGATTAACTTTTTCTAATGCAAATTAAGGTGTTGGATTTGCATCCTTGTGTTTGTGTGTTGAGTTTGGAGAGATATGAATTCTAACAAGTTTTTCTTTATAAAAGTAAGCATGAGACAAAAGTGATTATCAGTATACAAATCTGAATTTTACATCTCATATTGAATATGTTAGCTATATTAGGCAAACAAAGAGAATAACTAGTAAGTAAACGAAGCATATGATCAAGCCTATTAGGCAAATCAGAGTGTTGGGAAGGTGTTGGCAACTTAGAAGCAATTTCAGAAGGTCACATGAAAGCACCAGGTGGCAACTTATAGTGCTTTTACATATTTTTATTTCTTCCCTTCTCTCATGGATTACATATTGCTTGTTGATCTGCACAGGATAAGACATCTGCACCATATGAACCAGTTTTTCGTGATGGAAAAGCAAGGCAAGTTCTTTTTTCCTTCTCAATTCTCATGTGTGTGTGTCTATATATATATATATATATATATATATATATATATATAATTGTTATTTGTTTGGTCTTGGGATGTTACTAAGAGATGTTTATAGGGGGATTAATGATCAGTTTGCAAATATTAGTAAGCTTGGCTGTTTAAATTACAAGATTTTAATGAACGAGTTTTCATGTCTCATTAGAATTCTGCTTGTTATGAGTAATTTGGTGAACTCAAATTTCATTTCATTTGATAGAATATTTTAGGTGCTCTTCTACATATTAGTTTCATTTCTCAACTAACTAAGGGAAAATGCAATGAAAATACTTCTTCAGGATCCCATGTCTTTGGTTTGGATCTAATTTTCTTGTCTGTGTAATGGTAGTTTTCAATTCAAGAGCTCTAAGCTCATGATTGTTTCACTTCAGTTTAATGTTCTTTACAAAGGAAGCCTAATTATTTATGTCAAAATGAAACTTGTGTCCTGTTATGTTGGTTTAGTGAAGAATTCAAAGATTTTAGTGAATTTGTGTCTTACAAATAAATGAAAGAAAGAAAAATACGAGTAAGCTGGTTTATTTAACATTCATTTCAGATCTATTTATATCCAAAATTTCTTTCTAGTACTTTTCAGTCCACATACTCTGTAGCTCTGGGGAGACCAGTCTCTGAAAGACACATTCACCAGCTTTTGAGATGTGGTTGAGGGTGAGTTCAGCTTGATTACTTGTGAAAATTGGGTAAGTATGTTGTGAAAAATTGAGATGTGAAGCAAGTAGAAGATCTGAAGAGAGCAAAATAGCTTGGAGGTAGAATGAACCATAAACTTGGCTGAAGAATAACCTCAATCGTTGTTCTTTTTTGGATTCCCCATCTCTTGTATTTGTTGCTTTATTAGTGGTTCTAAAATTTTTCCTTAAGAAACTTGTATAACTTTCAAGTTTAATTAATTGTTGGAATCTTGTGGTTGTAGCACTTTTAGGTTCAAGTAAATTTATGAATTATTGAATTATTATGAGTTGCTGCTTTATGGAAATCAGTTTGCATTGCAAATTGCTTAATAGGTATGAATTAATTTTTTTTTAAAAAGGGACATTAGAAATCGGTTGTTTAAATAACCGATTGAAAATGTTACATTTTGAATCGGTTATTTACCCGATTCCAAAAGGTATCAACACTTAGAATCGCCTACACATGAATCGGCCAATAACCGATTCCAAATGTGCCAAATAACCGATTCAAAAAGCGTTTTCTGCACTAGTGATTGTTTGGAACAGGACCCTCTACAAGGTACCTACACCAGTTTTAAAGTGTTTATATAGCCTTATTTATTTATGGCCTTATTACTGTATCGATTTTGGTCAAGGGAAATGCGATCTCTTAATTAGTATATGGTGTAGCAGCATTGTGACCACACGTTAGAATAGCACGCGGCCACACGCGCCACCAATCTCACGACCCTCTCTGGTGCCTGTGTAGGGGTGGATGTGGATTGGTTATAGCCCAAAGTTGACTTGATTTCTCTTGAGTAAAGACCAAACATCGTCTTGCCGTTTGGTCTTGACTCAAGAGAAATCAAGTCGTTGAACTAAAATTTGGATTTTGCAGACTTTTAGGAACTGGTCATTGTCACTAAAACTGTGTTGTCTCGCTACTGTCATGCAGCTGTTACTAGTTCTAGACAACTCTTAAAGGCATCTTATGGTCCTCATGTGCTTTAGGTGGGTGACTATATGATACTGAGCAGTGTTTGGATTCTGTCAAAGATAATGGTTGTGACCTATTAAAATGAAGCTGACAGGTTTCCAAAGGCAATGGCTTATCAATTTGGATTGAAAACTTGTCATGGTGATACTGCTGAACTTCATCATTTTAGCAGTTCAACAAAGCAACAGTGCACCACAATGATTTTCATATTTGATGGCTCTACAATTATGTGGGGCTGTCATATTTTCTAGTTTTTGTTAGTCAAAACTTGATCAAACTTGCCAACTTGATCAAAGCCAACTTGCCAAGTTGTAGCCTACAAACAATCAACTTGCCAACTTGATCAAACTTGACAACTTGCCAACTTGTAGCCTACCAACTAGTCAACTTGCAAATTTTCCAACTTGCCAACTAGCCAACTTGCTCAAGTTGGCATAAAGCATGTAAAGGTGGGCTCTCAAACACCTATAAATAGATATCTTGGCAAAGTGAAAAATGATCCCCAAACCAAAGTGAGTGTTATTGAGAGTTAGAGAGAATTCTAGTGAGAGAAACTCTTGGGTGTAATTGGGTTGTGGGTAGTGAGAGAGTGTGAGTGTTTGTAAACACTTTGTATATTTCCCTATTCAGTAAAAGGTCTGCAGCAGCCCAAAGACGTAGGCATAATTGGCCGAACTCCGTTATCAATTTTGTGTCTTATTATTTCCGCATTTATTTGTCACTTCCACTAGTCTGGCAACATGGAAATTTTGCGTAATTTCCCAACATTTGGCATCAGAGCTAGTTAGTTACTTCTGCTAATTTTTTGGCGAAGGTACTGTTCACGTGAAAGTAATATTTGTGAATAGTGCAAAAAATTGGTCGGCGTTACCAATTTGTCCACGGAGGTGTTTTAAAGCACAGTGGTTCGCAGAAATTGTCAGAGACGATCCTAAGGCAGTCAGTTTTGAATGGGAGTGATGGTGGCAGACGAAGGAAAGGTGAAAATTGAAAAGTTCGATGGTGCGGACTTTGGCTTTTGGAAGATGCAGTTCGAGGATTATCTGTATCAGAAAAAGCTTTACTAACCTCTCACAGGAAAGAAGCCAGTAAATATGAAGGAGGAAGAGTGGAATCTTCTAAATAGACAAGCCCTTGGTGTTATCCGATTGACGCTATCTCGTAATGTTGCTTTTAACATTGCAAAGGAAAAGACCACAGCAGATCTTATGGCAGCTCTTTCTAGCATGTACGAAAAGTCGTCGACCTCAAATAAAGTTCATTTGATGAGGCAGTTGTTTACGTTGCGGATGACAGAAGGTGGCTCGGTGGCGCAACATATTAATGAACTCAATATTGTCACAACCTAGTTGAGTTCAGTGAGAATCGAGTTTGACGAAGAGGTACGAGCATTAATACTTTTGTCTTCCCTACCAGAAAGTTGGAGTGCTACTGTCACGGCTGTGAGTAGCTCATCGAGAAATAAAAAGATGAAATTTGACAATGTTCGTGATCTGGTTCTCAGTGAAGAGATCCGACGGAGAGAGTTGGGTGAATCATCATCCTCTTCAGTATTGCATACAAAGTCAAGAGGAAGAAATTCAACCAGAGGAAATGGACGCGGGAAGTAAAAGGACAGGCGGTCCAAATCCAAAAATCATCGTAGTTCCCACAACTCGAAGGTTATCGAGTGTTGGAATTGTGGACAGACAGGGCACTACAAAAATAAGTGCAGGATGCCACCAAAGAATAAGGAGGTGAAGGACGAGGCAAATGTTGCTTCTACCTCATGCGAAGGTGACGCGTTGATATGTTCTTTGGAGAGCAAGGAAGAGTCTTGGGTGTTAGACTCTGGAGCATCCTTTCACGCTACTTCTCGGAAAGAATTGTTCGAGAACTATGTCCCTGGTAACCTTGGTAAAGTTTACCTTGGTAATGAACAATCTTGTGAGATTGTCGGCAAAGGTGAAGTAAAGATTAAGTTGAATGGGTCTGTATGGAAGTTGAAAAATGTCAGACTCATTCCCGACCTGATAAAGAACTTGATCTCAGTAGGCCAGCTAGCCAGTGACGGCTACACAACGGTCTTCCACGGTGATGATTGGAAGATTTCAAAGGGTACAATGACAATTGCTCATGACAAAAAGAGTGGTACTCTTTACAAGACAGCAGGAGCATGCCATTTGATTGCAGTTGCAACAAATGAAGGTCCCAATCTATGGCACTAGAGTTTAGGCCATATGAGTGAGAAAGGGATGAAGATTATGCACTCGAAGGGAAAATTGCCAAGTCTTCAGTCAGTAGAAGTTGATATTTGCGAAGACTGTATACTTGGAAAGCAGAAAAGAGTTAGCTTTCAGACAAATGGAAGAACCTCGAAGAAAGAGAAACTTGAGCTTGTTCACTCTGATGTTTGGGGTCCAACAATTGTCCCATCCATTGGTGGGAAGCGCTACTTCGTGACTTTTATTGGTGATCACTCTAGGAAGGTATGAGTATACTTTCTGAAACAAAAGTCTGAAGTATTTGAGGCTTTCAAGATGTGGAAAGCCATGGTAGAAAATGAGACGGGATTGAAGATCAAAAAGCTCAGAACCGACAATGATGGTGAATATGAAGACATCAGATTCAAGAAGTTTTGCTATGATCACGGGATCAGAATGGAGAGAACTGTGCCAGGTACGCCTCAACACAACGGTGTAGCTGAGCATATGAACAGAACGTTGACAGAGAGAGCCAGAAGCTTGCGTGTGCAGTCAGGCTTACCAAAGCAGTTTTGGGCAGAAGCAGTCAACACAGCAGCTTACTTGATTAACCGAGGCCCATCGGTACCATTAGAGCATAGAATACCAGAAGAGGTATGGAGCGGAAAAGAGGTAAAACTCTCACATCTTAGAGTTTTCGGCTGTGTAACATATGTGCACATTAGTGATCAAGGTAGAAATAAGCTTGATCCTAAATCTAAGAAGTGCACTTTCATCGGTTATGGTGAAGATGAGTTTGGCTACCGTCTTTGGGATGATGAAAACAGAAAGATGATTCGCAGTAGAGATGTGATCTTCAATGAAAGAGTGATGAACAAGGACAAGCATAACACAGCAGCCAGCAACTTGAAATTGAGTGAGACAATTTATGCAGAGGTGGACGATGTCCCAGAAAGTCCGACAGATGAAAGTCCTCAGTCAGAGGAATCAACTGAATCAAGCAGTAAGCAGCCGTCTGACACACTAGAGCACCCTACTCCTGTATTGAGAAGGTCATCTCGACTTAGTGTTCCTAACAGGAAATACATGGAATACATGTTGTTAACTGATGGAGGGGAGCCTGAAGACTATGCAGAAGCATGCCAGACCGAAGATGCTAACAAGTGGGAGCTTGCCATGAAAGATGAGATGAAGTAGTTAATCTCCAACCAGACATGGGAGCTAGCTAAGTTACCCATGGGAAAGAAGGCACTTCACAACAAATGGGTGTATCGAGTGAAGGAGGACCATGATGGCTCAAAGCGATACAAAGCCCGACTAGTGGTGAAAGGATTCCAGCAAAAAGAAGGAGTTGACTACACTGAGATTTTTGCTCCAGTTGTGAAGCTTAATACTATCAGATCTGTGTTGAGTATTGTTGCCAGTGAAGAGCTCTATCTTGAGCAATTGGATGTGAAGACTGCGTTTCTTCACGGAGACTTAGGTGAGGAGATATACATGCACCAACCAGAAGGTTTCTCAGAAGAAAGGAATGAGAGTATGGTGTGCAGGTTAAAGAAGAGCTTATATGGCTTGAAACAAGCTCCAAGGCAGTGGTATATGAAATTTGAAAGCTTTATGCACAAGGAAGGTTTCCAGAAGTGCAATGCCGACCACTGTTGCTTCTTCAAGAGATGCAAGTCCAGTTATATCATCTTGCTACTTTATGTCCATGATATGTTGGTAGCAGGCTCAGACATGGACGAGATCAAAACTTGAAGATGCAATTGTCAAAAGAGTTTGACATGAAGGACTTGGGTCCAACAAAGAAAATCCTTGGAATGCAAATCACGAGAGATAAGCAAAAAGGATTTTGCAATTATCTCAGGCGGAGTACATCAACCGTGTTTTGCTAAGATTCAACATGGGCGACGCCAAACCGGTTGGCACACCTTTGGCAAGTCATTTTCGCCTATCCAAGGAGCAGTCACCTCAGACAGAGGAAGAAAGAGAACTCATGGCTAAGATTCCATATGCTTCGGCTATAGGAAGTTTGATGTACGCAATGGTCTGTACAAGGCCAGACATTGGCCATGTAGTGGGAGTTGTTAGCAGGTTTATGTCGAATCCAGGTAAAGCTCATTGGGAAGCTGTCAAGTGGATTTTGAAATATTTAAGAGGCACCACAGAGAAGTGTTTGTACTTCGGCAAAGGAGAAATAAAAGTTCAAGGCTATGTAGATGCTGATTTTGCAGGTGAAGTTGTTCACCGAAGAAGTACAACCGGATATATATTCATTATTGGTACTGCAGCAGTTAGTTGGATGTCGCGGATACAAAAGATTGTTGCGTTATCCACTACAGAGGCTGAATACGTAGCGGTGACAGAAGCCAGCAAAGAGTTGATATGGCTTCAAGGATTGTTAACAGAGTTGGGATTCATCCAGGAGAAAAGTGTTTTGTACAGTGATAGTCAAAGTGCGATACATCTGGCTAAGAATTCAACATTTCATTCGAGAACGAAACACATTGGTCTTCGTTATCACTTTATCAGATCTCTGCTTGAGGATAAGGTGCTAACATTAAGCAAGATTCAAGGAAGTAAGTACCCGGCAAACATGTTGACAAAGGTGGTGACAATCGACAAACTGAAGTTGTGCTCAACTTCAGTTGGCCTGCTAGAATAAGAGACCAGAGAAGGTTGCTGCAAGATCGAGGTGTGAAGGTAGATTGAAATCAGTCTTCAAGTGGGAGATTGTTAGTCAAAACTTGATCAAACTTGCCAACTTGATCAAAGCCAACTTGCCAAGTTGTAGCATACCAACAATCAACTTGCCAACTTGATCAAACTTGACAACTTGCCAACTTGTAGCCTACCAACTAGTCAACTTGCCAATTTTCCAAATTGCCAACTAGCCAACTTGCTCAAGTTGGCATAAAGCATGTAAAGGTGGGCTCTCAAACACCTATAAATAGATGTCTTGGCAAAGTGAAAAATGATCCCCAAACCAAAGTGAGTGTTATTGAGAGTTAGAGAGAATTCTAGTGAGAGAAACTCTTGGGTGTAATTGGGTTGTGGGTAGTGAGAGAGTGTGAGTGTTTGTAAACACTTTGTATATTTCCCTATTCAGTAAAAGGTCTGCAGCAGCCCGGAGACGTAGGCATAATTGGCTGAACTCCGTTATCAATTTTGTGTCTTATTATTTCCGCATTTATTTGTCACTTCCACTAATCTGGAAACATGGAAATTTTGTGTAATTTCTCAATAGTTTTCTCTTGTATAGGATTCCTCATGGTATTTGAATCTTTTTAGCAACCGGTGTTTGTAATTTCTTCACTGTCTAGTTTGAAGCAAATGATAGAGAGTCTCTCTGCAACCCTACAGCAATCAAAGGCCTTTCGAGAATTTGAAAGGAATTAAACATGAGCTAACAGCTTCTCCTTCAAACAAAGACAACAATACTTCACACATACTTCATGTTATAGTGAAGGTGTAAAGGTGTGTCATAAGACATAAACAATGAGGTGGCATTTCAAAGCAATCCAACAGCTAGCAGAATACCAACACAAAGTCACCTCAAAATTCAATAACATTTTCCTAACCAACTCACTCAAAATTATAAAGCTTATATGCCTAGTGATCCAAAGTCTCAAAATGGTCTATTCTATATCAAATCTTGTCCATGTCATCATACTAAATTCTCTAAAATGCCTTGCAACTCATTCTTTAATTCTTTAATATAAAAAACTATATTTCTAAATCTAATGTGAATAAAATAGCATATTACAAGTCTACAAACCTCTCACAACATACTACCATCACCATGTTATTCTTTTATATATGATATATATGTGTGTGTGTCATTTACTACAAATAGATTATTTCATCACCTTTTCTACTCAATCAAACAAAGGAAGGGAAAGTTTTATCTTTCATCCCAAATATATTATTTTATATGAATGAGTGTTTTAGAGACTTAAGATTGGGGATGGCAAAAAAACTGTACTGTGGATATTCGCAAGGGATGCGGATGGCTTAACGGATACCTGCGGATGAAATAAATGGATGTTTTAACAACCCGTTAGTTAATGGATGCAGAGTGGATACAAAGGTATTCATACCAGCAAATATTCATACCCGTTAATATTAATAAAATTACTAAATATTCATGACTTAATGGAAAACTATTGGTTTTATGTTTATTGTTTATTATTGGAGACTATATTGTTATAACAAGAGACCAACAAGGGTTGGTCCAAGTGGTAACTGGACTTGGATCCCACCCCAAGATCTCGGGTTCAAATTTTGGGTGTGGCAAAAACTCTATTGGGAGGGGAGAACCACACGGACCGGCAAAGCCAACTCGTGGTCAGACAGGTTCCCCGGCGTAGATTAGTCATCAGTAAAGCCGGTGAAAACTACACACCAATGACAAGGTAACCAAAAAAAATATTATAACAAGAGGATTACTATTTTGTTTTTATACTTTATTTTTCATGGGGATTATTTTGTTGTTAAAAGAAAGGAAGAAATTCAATACAATTGAAAATAATAAATTTTAAACACATGCATTTCAAAAAATTATTTATAATATCCGCAGATATCCACAAATATCCGCTAAATACCCACATTAGCAGATACTCGCATGGATAAATGGAGGGTACAAATATCATTTATATCCAACAGAGCGGGTAGCTGATGAATATTATTTGTGTCCATGGATATCCCATCGGTGGCGGATCTTGAACAAAATGTCCGGGAGGGCCAGTCATGAAATAGACGTGGAAACTCAGAAACACATAAACAGATACGTAAAAATGCAAATACAATTAAAATAGATAAATATAAATTAAAATTATTTAGAAACAAAATTAAAACGCTAAAAATATAATTTTTATTTCATATAAAGACTCAATTGAAGTTCTTTGTAAAAGTATAATTTTAAATTTATTCTATTCTAATTTTAAAATGTAGAAGATATTATTTCCGAAAATCATCAACCATTTATTCATAATTTTTAATTCTAATATAAGAGATATGATAATATTAAAAATATGAATAAAATTTATACTCCAAAAAATACTATATATAGTTACATATCACCTATAAATTGAGTAAAAAGAATATTATTAGTGCATAAAAAACATTTTTTGCTTATATATATATATATATATATATTTGTAAACTTACTAGCAATAACATTTGATGGCTTTATACGTAAATTGTTGGGTGAACAAACACTTTAGTAATGGGTTCGGATACCCAATAAATTTTGGCAACAATAATATATAACAACCAGCAGTGGTGGTTTTTAAAGAAATAAAACAGGACTGTAAAACAAAAAGAAACAAAAGAATAATATATAACAACCAGCAAGAATTTATAAACAACCACAGGAGAGGGAATCGAACTGTTAACCAACCAGCTAACAACTGGAATCTCAACCATTAGGCCAGACAATCACTGTTGTTGTATTTGTGCAATGTTGATATACATTTAGTAGTAATTAATACTTAAAAATAGGGGTATTTTGGCAAATTCATATGAATTTTTAGGGAGGGCCGTGGTCCTCCCACTACAAGAATAATAGGTTTTTCCCACCAAAATTACCCACGGACTCCAAATCCGTCGGAAACATTTAGGTGTTACACTTAATAAACCCCTCTTCAGTCTTCTCTCAACTGACCAAACCTAAAAACCCTAACTCTCGTTTTCACTCTTCTTTCCCTATCTCTCCTCTCTTCTCCCTCGAACCTCCTATCTCCACCTCAACCATCTCCATGCATTGCCGTAGCCCACGCCTTCTCTCTGTGTTGTTGTTACCGTAGCTTGCTGTCACCGTCGTCTGCCATCACCATTGCTTGTCGTCACCGTCGCCCTCTCCCTGTGTTGCCGTTTCAATCGTCTTCTAACAGTGAGTTCTTGTGCTTTTCGATTCTGGTATTAAATTCGTTCTTCGTTTTGTGCTTGTTTGTGTTTCCTTGTTTTGATGGCTTGGGTTTGGATCTAAATGAATATGTGTGTTGTTTGTGATTGGATCTGGTAGATCTAAGAGTTATGCTTGGAGTCCAAATCCCTTAAGGATAGAAAGAGTAGCGGTAGCCTCTCAGACAACAAGATACACGAACAATAGCAATGGAAGTTCCACGTCTCGCCTTTGACGACATGAATATGTCTTTACCCTCTTTCTCACAGCGGTATTGCTTTCAAAACCCCCTCTTTCTCGTTTCTTTACTGAAGATTCACATTTGCCCTAAATATGCTTCTAGTTCATGTGTAATCCTAGTTGTACAGCTTGTAGTTCTTTGGTAGCAATTTCAGTTCAAGATTTTCATTTTTTATTGGGATTATTACCCCTGTTTTCATGTGGTTTAGTTTTCTTCCATTCCAAATATATTTTTTGTTAGCCTAGGGTTTTAATTGAAATTTTCTTTATCATTACTATGTTTTTTTGGTAAAATTGTGCAATTTTGTTTAGGTTAAGAAAAAGAGTTAGCATGATTGGAGTAATGGGATCAAGCTCTTAATGTATTGATTATTCTTTCTCATTGTTGTTTGAATGAGGAATAACCTCATGATTCTTTGCTTTGAAGTCAACGCAGAACGGAATAAGAAGCTCGCTTTTACAGGTATATCTGGTCTACAATAACCTGTCCTAATATATTGCTTTTGTTCTTTAATTAGTTTGTTCTATAAGTTTTTGATGGCTGCTTGCTTGCAACTTAAATTGTTGTGTAAATAGGGAAGACCAGAAGAGGATCATTGTCAGTGCACTAGACAGAAAGACAATGAGCTGGCTTCGGACACCAAGTTTGAAGACAAGGTGCTTGCTAACTTAATTGGTGATTTTGGTCTTTCACGTCTTAAGCGTGAAACATATCTCACAACTAAGACGAGAGGAGGCACAATAGTATCATCCTTCTTTTCATGGCCATAAGATTTTTTATCTGTTTTAAATTGTCTCCTTCACATTTTCACTGCTAAAGAGTCTAAAAACATCTTCTTTCTGCTTTGAACATCTGTTTTTCTGCATCTTGTGAACATCAGATCTGATGCATATAGCTTTGGGGTATTAATTCGCTCTATTTACTTTTGTGCAGGTTTACTATGATGCGGCTTTCATCTATGTTTTTTCATTTTGATCATGAGGTACTGTCATTATTTTGTAGCTCCATTGAAAACAAGTATGCCTTTTATGGTCATCTGTATAAATTCATCTGTATAAGATATATTTTTTATATAATGTTATTGTAATTATGAATGACATGTTGTTATTGGCATATTTAGTTATGTACTTTTCTTAATGAGTTTTTCTTAATTATAGTCTTTACTATGAAGCTAATATGTATAGATATAACTATTAAATAGTATTTTGTATGATTTTATTTATTTTTTATTTTTTTTTAAAATTTCCGACGGATTTCCGACGACTTTGCGACGGAACATTTGCGACGAAAATATCCGTCGGAAACGATTTGCGACGAGCGATTTTCCGACGGTTTTTTGTCCAACGGAAAGTTCGTCAGAAATGTCAATTTGCGACGAAAATCGCTGCATTTGCGACGAAAATTGCCGTCGGAAATCGTCGATTTTCTTGTAGTGTCCCCAGTCCTCACAAAGAACCGCCTCTGTATCCCATTAACATCCCCACTTAAAATATGAAGTATCTTTATTGCCTCACTTTTCTTTCCATTACCTTTCTTTCGAGTATTTTTTAAAATAACATAAAAAATTATAAAATACAAAAAAAAACATAAGTGTGACATTATTTCGTTAAATGTCACACTTTTTAAAATAATAGGAGAATTGTATTTAGAAAATGTGATAACCCATTATTGTTGTCTTGTTTTAGAGCTGATGTGACAGTCCAATATTGTTGCCATTATTTTCTTAAATGATTTTAGAGCTGATGTGTCACATTTTAATCATGCCGATGTTTGGTGACATGGTCATTGTGCCTAGCTGGTCTCCTTAGGTGGATGAGAGACCTTCAAATTCCTAACTTTATTCCCCCCCAACTCCCAAATTGTTGGGTTTTCTCCTTGTGTAACCATTTGCATTTGGAACACTAACAATACTGGCTTACAATGAGGCAAAAATCAGTACAAGGCTGTGGAACATAGGGATACAAGCTTTTTTTCTTTGTCTTTTTGGTCGTGTTATTGTAAATCCTGTACACGTGTTTGTAAATTTTGATTCCTCTAGGATATTGATTTGGCTTTTGATTTTACTTTTCCTATATTATACTCCCCCCGTTTCATTTTAATTGTCGCTTTTGAAATTTTATACATATTAAGAAAAATGTGTAAAAGGAAGAAAGAGAAGATGAATTTTACATAATTAACCTTAGTAGTGATTGGTGCATTCACCACCATCATAAATGCAAAGTAGATGATAAAACATTGGGAGTGATGCTCATAGTATTAATTAGAGGGCAATATTGGTAAAAATTTAATTAAAACTAGAAAGTGACAATTATTTTGAAACAACATTTTTAGTAAGTGCGACAATTATTTTGAAATGGAGGGAGTATTGCCATAATTGGATCTAACAACATCTGATAAAGGAGGGATTGGAGCTTTCATTGACATGTGTGCACTTATTGGTGCATTTGGAATAGCGAAATCCAATACCCAAGGCGAAATGGTGGGAGATTTCTCCTACATGCTTCCACAAGGAGAAAAGCCAGAGATTTAGGAGTTGGGAGAAATGAAATTAGGGATTTTGAATGTCTCTCACCCAGACAAGCAGTCCACTTAGACACATTGGCCATGTCACGAAATACCAGCATAATTAAAATGTGAAACAACAACTCTAAATCATCTCAGGGACTAAATTGAATACATTTATAAATTGTAAGGGCTATTTTTTAAAAAATATTGCAAGGACTAAAATAAATATCCATTGTATTTGTAATGACCAAAATAATATTTAAGCCAAAAATATAATACCAATAATAATAGTTATCTATTAAAGGATTAATTGACATATACTATATTGCTTTAAAAAGTTTTACTCTATCAACCAATCAAAAATTGGGGTATAAGCGACTATTAAGATATTTGACATAAAATCAAACATATTTTATGACATATCACTTTACCGTTGACTAACGTTGATGAAGTATTTAAATTAATTTTTTTATACAAATTCCTTTTAAATAGTTATTGATTATTTGATTCTTTTGATAAAAAATATTTATAGATTATAGGTAAACTGGCACAAAGTAGTTTATAATTTCTCTAAAATAAAACAAATTACTCATCAATATATCCCGATTAATTCCCAAGCATTCCCAATTGTCAGAAAAAAAGGTAATGTCCTGAGCAGAATCAAACTATGGTTTTTGGTTTTTGTCAACAAAAAAGAAAACTAGGGTTTTTAGTTTTTACTCCGACGATGCCAAAATCATTGTTCACCGTTCACCACTTTGCTCTATGAGAAAATGAAACTACGAAGGCGCAAGCGTGATAGGGAAGAGAATGAAGACACGAAGAGAGACAGGCATCAACACAATAAGCATGAAAACGAAGACAACAAAGACGACCTTAGCGACTTGCCGGATTGCATTTTGCTTCACATATTGTCGTTTTTGAACGCCAAAGATGCAGTTCAAACTTGCTTATTCTCAACAAGATGGAAATATCTCTGGAAGCGTTTTCCCACCCTTACACTACGTGACTATCCCTGGACATCAAAGCTAGGGTTTCAATGAATTCGTGAATCAGATTCTGTCTCTTCGCTATGCTTCCATGGCGGTAAACACTCTCAATTTTGACTCCGAGTATCATCGAGTGAAACCCGACTTACTCGAAAGGATAGTAAGATACGCCTTTTCACACAATGTCAACCGCTTACGTCTTTCTTGTCATCTTCCTCACTTTCCGCCTTCCTTATTTTCATGTCTGTCTTTGACCTCTCTAGAGATTGAGTCTCGTCGTAATGCCATAGTAAAACTTCTGATTTTGCTGAACTTGCCAGCATTAACATACTTGAAAATGCACTATTTCTCCTTTTGTGATGGAAATGATGGTCTCTTCGAGCCTTTTTCCACCTTTAACATGTTGAATACTTTGATTTTTCACGATTGCATAGTTCCTAATTCGCAAACCCTCTGCATATTAAGTACCACACTTCTCAATTTGTCTATAAATTTAGATTATTATTTTGGATACTATTTGAATATTGAGCTATGTGCTCCAAATCTTTGTACCTTTGCTTTTAAGGGTGGACCTTTTATGAAAATATCTGGGAGCAATCTTTTTTCTATTGAACAAGTGACTATTGATCTATATATGCCAGATAGGAAGTATTCTGTAAATCGGTTGATTCTACTCAATTGGCTAATCGAACTTGTGAATATCAAATCATTGACAGTAACGGAACGTACTCTTCAAGTTCCAACTTCAAACCTTTTTTTTTTGTTAAGTTTTGTCAAATTTATATGACTTGTATTACATTATACGGGTCCTAATTGGTTCCTCGTTTCTTAGGCTCTCTCCATGATTCTTGATTTGTTGAAGCTCAAGTCCCTTTCTTGGTATAACTTGAAGTCGCTCAAATTAAAAGTACCAAGGTCATATGGATTATACATCATGAATCAGAGAGATGTCAATTTAGAGCTAGCTGGCAAGTCATGGAAAGAAAAGGCCAGATTACGAAAAGCAAGTAAAGTAATAGACTTTTTGCTTCAAAACTTACCATCAGCAAAAGTTGACACAATAAGTCTGAGATGTTTTCTTTTTACCTTATTGGTTTATGTTTCAATTTGTTTTAGTTTATTATCATGGATAATGTTAGGAAGATAGGGAAGAGTACCAGTAATTCTTTATTGGGTACTGAATTATAGTTTTTGTTTACAAAAATGATAGTTTTTGTTTCAATACTCACCCTCAGCCATAGTTGACTTTGCAAGAATGAATGAATATCCATTATCCAGCTTTTTAGAGAGATATTCTTCAGTTTGGTTTTTGCCTCATAAGTTTCTGGTAATTACAAGTTTCTGGTAATTACATGATTGCAAGAAACTCTTAATCACAACATCTTCCTTTTATGCTTTGGAGCTGTTGAAATGCTCCTAAGATGGCTTTTGATTTTGACTCTTAGTAATCAAGAGCTAGAGTATTTGTGGGACATTGTAGTTTTTTTTGGTACAAAATAAGGAAGCAGCATCCGAAGACCTAGGTTCTCCCTCAGGACCGAGGGGCTCTAGCAGCGCTGCAGACTGAGGGACTCCGTCTTTTTCTTAGAAGCTCGGCCTCGTCACTTGGTTCAGCCAAAGACCAATGATAGGCAGACTATAGAAGGAAACTCCTATAATCACACCCCAAATCTCGCAACGGCCATATCTCTGTAATAATTAGCATTAATCACTAATTGTATTATAAATACCACCCAGAGAGGCTAATGAAAGGATCCCACGTTTTACACTCAACTCTCCATACTATACTCTCGCTATTATTCATATCATTCAACGTGTTCTACCTAAATCCCTCCAGGGGAATAGTTAGGAACAAAACCAAACACAAAAAGCCTTTCATTTTAAGTTTAATTTAAAATGAACAAATAGTAACAAAATAGACAAAAAAAAATAATGAAACAATATCCTCAAAATTAAACAAAAAATGAATTAGTATTAACACAAAAAGTTATCCCCAAAACTAAATTCAAAGCTATCATTTTATTCCAAAATGAGAACTCCTTCAAAAACATATATAAAACAAAGTTAAAATAAAACTGTGACATGTATATAAAAATAAAAACCGTCAAAAGCTTGTGAGTGGACATGTGTATAAAATTGCAACTCCGTATGGTATTGTACACAATTCTAGCGAATGCAGTTTTTCATCAGAAAAAGGGATTGTGGTAGGTTTTAATTTTCCAATGAGTTTTTCGCGAATGCTTTCCTCCCCAAAGCTATCTCGGCTTCATTCATTGCCTTGGTTCCTAAGAACGATAATCCGCAAGGTTTGGGGGAGTTTAGGCCTATATGCTTGATTGGGTGCATATACAAAATATTGGCCAAGGTCTTAGCTTCTCGGCTCAAGAAAGTTATGCCAAGTATTATTTCTCATCATCAATCAGCATTGGGGCGACAAATTCTTGACGGTGTTGTGGTGGCGAACGAGTTGGTTGATTATGCCAAAAGAAGCAAGGAAGAATGTATGTTGTTCAATGTGGACTTTGAAAAAGCTTATGATTCCATCTCTTGGAATTTCTTGTTTTACATGTTGACTAGAATGGGTTTCCCCCAACGTTGGATTGCTTGGATTAAGTCTTGTGTGTGTACTAGCTCCATGTCGGTTCTAGTGAATGGTAGCCCAACTCAAGATTTCAAAGTTCAGCGTGGTCTGCGACAAGGGGACCCTTTGTCGCCTTTCCTCTTTCTTATAGTGGCAGAGGCCTTGTCGGTGATGATGATGAAGGCGGTGCATATTGGTGATTATCAAGGTTATTCTTTCAATGAGGATTTGAACATTTCTATTCTTCAATTTGCGGATGACACAATGTTTGTGGGCATAGCTTCTTGGGCAAATCTTTGGAGTATCAAGTCTATTTTGAGATCCTTTGAGCTTGTTTCCGGTTTGAAGGTAAATTTTCACAAGAGCAAGCTTATAGGTATCCACACTCCGGATGGGTTTTTGGAGAGAGCTAGCACTTTCCTATTTTGTAGAACGGAATCTATCCCCTTCAAGTTTCTGGGAATCCCAATTGGCGCTAATCCAAGGAGGGAAGCAACTTGGAGCTATGTTTTAGGAGCAGTTAGAAAGCGGTTGTCTTTGTGGAAGGGTCGGTTTCTATCCATTGGAGGCCGGGTAACTCTTATAAACTCCGTTCTTAATAGCATGCCGCTACATATGTTTTCTTTCTATAAAGCTCCGAAGGTAGTAATCAAGAAGATGGTTAAAATCCAAAGGGATTTTCTTTGGGGTATCAAAGAGGGGGAGAGAGGAATGTGTTGGGTGGCTTGGGATAGTATTTGTAAACCAAAGGAAGAGGTAGGTCTCGGGATCAAAAACCTGGAATTATTTAATATAGCTTTGTTGTCTAAGTGGAAATGGAGAGCTTTATCGGATCCCTGTGTGAGTTGGAGTCGTATGTTATCTTGTAGGTACGGAGATTTGTCCTCTTCATTAGTTCAGGATTTGGTGGATGGTAATCGTCGTAGGGACTCGGGATCCATTTGGTGGAGGGACTTGGTGAACTTGGATGTTAATGTAGAGGAACAAAGAAGGTTTGTTTGGTGTGTTAGAAGAGGTTTGGGTGATGGTGCTTCAATTAATTTCTGGAAAGACCAATGGCTTGGGATTGACCCTTTGTTTAAGGTCTTTCCTCTCCTGTATAATGGTGTTGGACAGCAGAATTTAACGGTGGCTGAATCCGGTGTCTGGCATAATGATTCTTGGCGTTGGTTGGAACCTTGGCATCTCGGTAATGATGCTGTCCGAACAGCTGAGGCAGATATTCTGCGAGATATTCTCCAGCCCGTGGCTCCAACGAGAATGAAGATGGATTCTTGGATTTGGCCGCTCGATAAATCGAAGAATTATTCGGTTAAAACCTTTTATATTCAGCTGGTCCGTGGTGATTTATCCTCTAACGTCTCGGTGCAGCAGAATTTTTTTGCAGGTTTATGGAAATCAATAGTGCCTTCGAAAGTGTTGGTTTTTGGCTGGCGGTTGCTGTTGGATGCGTTGCCGGTGTGCGAGCAACTATTGCGCAGGAATGTTCTCCACTTGGAAGACGATGCTCGTTGCTCATTCTGTCACGTTCAGCGTGAGTCCGTGAATCATTTGTTCCTCCATAGCGGGTTCGCGAATTCGGTTTGGAAGTGTGTTACATCTTGGATTGGTGTTGCTCTTGATTTGTCTTTGGATGTTGTTGGTCTTGTCCACCAGTGTTGCTGCTTGTGTAAGGGGAAGAAAGCAAAACGCACGAAGCACGTGGTTTGGTTAACTACTTGTTGGAGCATATGGCTGGCGAGGAATGGAGCTATTTTCAACAATGAGGAGCCTAATATCGAGATGGTGGTGAATCGTATTAAAAGTCTTTCTTGGTGTTGGTGTATTTATAGATTGAATTGTAATTCCTCCTTTTCCATTTCAATGTGGTGGTCTAATCCACTACAATGCTTAAACAATTTGTAGTCTTTAGGGGGAGAAACAGTGAGTTAGGTTGCTTATCCTCACTGTACGTCGTAGTGCAGGTGGTACGAGGTACTCTTTTCCTCCCCGAGTCTTTTTCCCATTGGGTTTTGGCTTAGGGAGGTTTTGAGGAGGCCCTCCCCTTTTCCTTTATTCCCATTGTAAGGACTGGGCACCCCTTGTGCTCTCTTCAATGAAAGTATTGCTTATCTAAAAAAAATAGTCAACACAATTTTCTAGGGTAATTCTATAATAATTAAATGAATTTTAAGGGTAAATTTGATAAATAAAAATATGACACCAATAATAATATTGATAAATGTTTAATTGGTATACACTATAGATGTAAAAAAAATTACACCATCAACCAATCAAAAACCATTGTTTGAGCGACTTTTATGGTATTTGACATAAAGCCAAATATTATTTATGACGTATTACTTTGTGGTTTGTTAATATCCTCTATGTGTGTAAATTAACTTTTTGCATACAATTTCTTTTTTAAATAGTTATAGATTATATTTCCAAAAAATATGTTATAAATAAACTACACAAAATAGTATTTTTTTTTGACGCAGGCACAAAATAGATTTTAATAATTTTCTTTCTTTATTTTATTTTAATAATATCGAGAGCATTCCATTAAACTAAACCCCAACAACCTTTATCATTATCTTTGAGTATCATTATCCTTTATCTTTTCCTGTTCTATTATCGCACAATCAAAATAGGTAGGGTTTTTAGAGCTTCTATCGTACAATCATCACCGTTCACAAGTCAAAAACCTACTTTTATTCTATCGCACACTCTTGTTTCCGAAACTTGCTTTTCTGAGAAAATGAAGCGACGAAAGCACCTAGAGAACGAAGACACCAAGAGAGGAAGCCAAAATCCAAACCAGCAATACAACAATAATGATAAACTGAGTGATTTACCAGATTGCATTCTCCTTCATATACTCTCCTTTCTCAACGTCGAAAACGCTGTTCGAACTTGCTTATTGTCATCAAGATGGAAACATCTTTGGAAGTATCTTCCCACTCTTAAAGTAAGTTTCTATGACTTTAACACTCGCAAGGGTAAGAGTTTCACCAAATTCGTTAATAGATTTCTGTCTCTTCGCGATTCCTCCACGCGGTTGAATGCTCTGGATTTCGAATGTGAATATCGCGTCAAACGTCGCCGACCGAAAAGAATTGTCAAAAGAATTGTAAGATACGCTGTTTCACACAATGTCAATCGTTTACATCTTGATTGTCCTATTAAACGCTTTCCGCCTTCTTTGATTTCATGTCCGTCTTTGACCTCTTTAGCCCTTGAATGCCAAATTACCCGTGTAATATTTCCCAATTCTCTAAATTTGCCAGCGTTAACCTACTTGAAACTAGCCTACTTCTCCTTTTGTAGAGGAAATGGCGATCATGTTAAGCCTTTTTCCACTTTTAACAAGTTGAATACTTTAATCCTTAAAAAATGCACAGTTCAGAATGAACAACCCCTTTGTATATCAAGTACCACGATTCTCGATCTCTCTATACATACGGGTTGGGTTCCTCAACACTATTTGAACATTGTGCTATTTGCTCCAAGTCTATGTACTTTTGCTTTTACCACTAATCCTTTCGACAAACTTAGTGTGAGCCATCTTTCTTCAATTAAGCAAGTCAATATTGATCTACTATGTGAAAAAGACTATCATGTGGAGTCGTCTCTCTATCTACTCGACTGGTTGAGAGAGATTACTGATATCAGATCATTAACAGTAACTCCAAGAACTCTTCGAGTACCACTCTTACTTCTTTAATTACTAAATTTTGTCAAAAAAACATTACATTAAACTGGTACTAATTCACCTCATATCCCTTGTTGCTTAGGCTCTATCTTTAATTCCTGATATATTGAAGCTCAAGCTCCCTTTCTTGTGTAACATGAAGTCACTTCAATTAAATCTGAGCTGGGAATATACATATAGATTTTCGTCATCATCTTCTTGGAGAGATATAAAGATGGAGCTAGCAGGTGGCAAGTCATGGAAAGAAAATGCCAAATTACCAGAAGCTATTAAAGCAAAATTGAATCCAACATATTCATCTATTATGGATGGAATGATTGACTTTTTGCTTCAAAATTCACCCTCAGCAAAAGTTGACATAGTAAGTGTGAAATGAATATCCAACTTGTTAAAGAGATATTCCTCCGTTTTCTTTTTTCCTCATGTGTTTATGTTTTCCCTCCGCCTATCTAGTATTATTTATGGTTGTTTTCATGTGACTATTATTTATAACCTGAGCTTTATGCTGTGGTGAGAAATTCATATGCAGCTAGTTGCATCCTTATGTGCATCATCATGGAGAGTGTGAGTAGAAGTAGGAGCTAAATGCTCTAATTATTGAAAGGTGTGAAATAAAGGAGCCTGATTAGAAAATAAATCTTACTTTTTCTGTTTTGGGATGCAATTCCATTGTCCCTTTATGTTAGGTTTCTTTTTCCGTGAATTGATGATTATGGATCTGGTGAATTTTCCTTATCCATGCTTAAGAATTTCTTGTTTTGTTCATAAAAATTGATTTTCTCCTTTGGAATACTTACGAATTCTTATTTCAATTTACTAGATGACAATACTATTGATTTGTTCCAAATTCTAATTTCTTCTTGCTCCTAGTTTTCCACACTAAGTTATTATAATTCCTTAAATACAAGCTTGTTGTCAGATAGGAGTTCAGTTCACCATTTCACTAATTTATGCAAGTTCCTACAATTATAAATTTGAGCTATTATAAGTCCAAACTAACATAGCAGTGCATTAATGTACTCTTATATGAGCATTGTGATCTTTGTTCATTTAATCCTTACTTAATATTGCAGGTAAAGTTTCCAGTTATTTAGTTGGAAGCCCATGCTATGTTGCTCCTCAAGCATTATGGACTACAAGTTCTTCTCAAGTTTTGTTGTTTTGGAGCTCTACTTATCTTTCTATTACAAAATGATCACCTCACATATCAGCTTATCTTTTGTATTGGCAAAAGATGTTAGAGAATCAAGGGAAAAACAATTTTGAAGCTATAAACAAATGTTCTAGAATTTTTCTCCAGTTCCATGTGTAATGAATAGTTGAATTGAATTTTAGTCGGTTCATTGAGCAAATGGTGATTTAAAATCTAGATGTATCATGTTTCATAGCAGAGTACTTTCACCTCTTATCTACAAGGTGATATTTACCCTTCAATTCATCAACCAATTTTTGAAGTTAAACTTTACCACCATCAAACTGATTAATGCTTATCCTTTTTGAACCTGTAGCTTTAGCCTGTAGGATTGATCCAATTCTTTTTCAGTACCATTCATAGTAAATTGTATAAGATGCATTGTTAAGTCTAAGTAAGGTCTTCTGTTCAATTATTCAGCTCCATGCATATGAAAACTTCAAGCATGTAATGCTACTTGCTTGCATAAAGAAAATAGGAAGACAACAATTAAAAATTCATTCCTAATGATATTTTACCAACGGGTAAATGTAGCTTTTTAAGCCACTATCTCAAAATATGATTACAAGAAGCAAAGTACATTGTGCTGATCTACATCCATGCAATCTCCACACAAATCCAAATCCTGCTCTAAAATGCTAATGTCACACAACAAACCATATCAGCATTGCAAACGATAACAGTAACTCAGTTTGAGCTTTATGCCATTTTATAAAATTTTATAGCTATCTAAAGAAAAATAGTCATGAGTTTGACAAGCAAATGATGCTACACAATGCTGTCAAAACTGCTTCTCTTAATAATGGCTAATGAAATCTGACACTCTTATTCCTCCCTCCATTTGGTTCTAATCTTCACCACAGGCCCTTCACCGGTCACCATGTCAATACTCAGGGGCGGATCTTCTTGGGAGCCGGAGTATGCCACGGTACCTGTGAGATTATTCTAAAATTGATTCATATACATGGTTTAGAGTTAAGATTAGTTAATATATAATAGTTGTACCGCTAAAAAAACATATAGGTATGGTGCTCAGGTGGTTAATTTCGCGTTCAGTGGCCATGTCTTCTGCTGTTCAACTCCCAGAGAAGGCATTTCAAGCTCCGCCACTGTCAATATTGGTACAACAAGTCACCTTATTGGTAATTTAGTTCTGTAATGGTCCTGCTTATTTGGCCTTTCAATAGTTGTATGATTTTTATATTTTATGTCCCTAATAAGGGTAAGTCACAATAATTTTGAAAGTGCGGATCTTGCTCGGGATGATGATAGCGATTTCTGTAAAGAAGAACAAATTGTAAAAGACATTTTCTAATGAATTAAGAATTAAAATAGCAAGTCCTTGATTTTTTGCTAAGCAAAAGTCGGCTTCTATATTATCCAAAGAAGAACAAATTGTAAAAGATATTTTCTAATGAATTAAGAATTCTTTCTCTCTTAATGGTAAATGATCCAAGGAAAATGAATTAAGAATTCTTTCTCTCTTAATGGTAAAAGATATTTACTATCACTCGAAACATTGCTAGTTGATACAAGAACAACTACTTTAGAACTCAATGTGTACTACTATATAATTAAATCCTAATCACTCTACAATTAGATCTTATAATTTGTCTTTGTGCAGCTCTGTCTATTTCTCTTTGTACTGAACTTTTGTTCTTCAAATTCATTATGTAGTCCTTGTTCATGCCTTTTAGAAACTCTTTCTCTTTTGCTTCTAGGCTAGGTGATCCATGCAAGAACTTGCTGATCCAAATTCAGCAACATGCGGTTCAAAGTCCCAAATATCGTTCCCACATATTGTGTTGAAGGGCTCCGTGGAAGGCTCGTCACACAACGAGAACAACCCCCATGTACTCCGCTCGAATATCCAAATATGTCATTTACTATCTTGTCCTCCACAACTTTACTTTAATAAGATTGTCAAAAACAAAAACAAAAACTTTACTTTAATAAATGTATTCTCCGCAATTAATATAGCTAAAATTATTATAATTACCTTGGCCACCCTAAATACTTTCACTTTTCAAGTATGTACATATGGAAGTAGTATGGATAGTATGAATATTAACTCTTGAAAACTCAAAAATCCATCAATATTTTGAATAGTGAGACCTAAACCATTAAGTATCTTTTTTCTCTTTTTTATGTGCAATTATTTGATTCTATCAACAATGGGATATATAAGGTAGTTTTTTCATAAAATGTAAGCTATGACAGCACTTTTCAAATTTAAGTGTTGTTATATTCCACCCTATGACAGTGCTTTTATAAAAGAACTGCTGTCATAGCTTATGCAGAAGTGAAACCTCACGTGATATATAATAGCACTTTCAAATTTCAATTAGAAGTGCTGTAAAAAGTGATCTATATAACAGCGGTTTCAAAGAAAAAGGTCCTGCCAAAGGCTACTTTAAGCGCTGTCATAGGTTAAAAGTAAGCATTGTCATAGGTGTTTTTTGGCGCGGTGAATAAAATTCGTAATCTTTCTTAGAAAGGATGTCGTGGAGTGCTAACACATTCCCCACGTATAAATGACCCCTGATTCCAAATCTTGTTTTCAAAGATTGTTATCCAAACCCAAAGGGATTTATCAACGATTTCCCTTATAGTTAAACTTTGGTGGCGGCCTCATTACAAACCTCGAAGAATCTTTTTCAATTTTTTTGGTCGCTACACCTGCCTTTGATTATTTAGCTGTTTTGTGTTACTAACTTGACACACGTGATCTCTGCGGGAATCACCTTTGCATCTTTTCTACATTTGGTTTCTTCAAAGTTGCTTTTTTGGGATAGGGTAGTTTTTCACTCCTCAGAATCTCTGTAACATAACATGGTTATATTTCCAAATTCTCTGAATTTGCCAACATTAACCTACTTGAAACTAGACCACTTCTCCTTTTGCAGCCGAAATGACGGTGGCGTCGAGCCCTTTTCCACTTTTAACAGGTTGAATACTTTAATCATTCGCAACTGCAGAATTCAGGATGAACAACCCCTTTGTATATCAAGTGCCACAATTCTCGATCTCTCTATACATACGGGTTGGGATTCTCTGTACTTTTGCTTTTACTAGTAATCCTTTTCACAAACTCACTGGGAGCCATCTTTCTTCAATTAAATTAACAAGTCAGTATTGATATACAATATCAATACGTCTATCATGTGGGGACTTCTTTATGTCTACTCAACTGGTTGAAAGAGATTACCAATATCAATTCATTGACAGTAACTCCAAGAACTCTCCGGGTACCACTCTTACTTCTTTAATTGCTAAATTTTGTCAAAAAAACATTGTATGTAACTAGTACTAATTCACCTCTCATCCCTTATTGTTTAGGTTCTCTCATTATATCCTGATATATTGAAGCTCAAACTCACTTCATGGTGTAAATTGAAGTCACTCAAATTAAGTCTGAAATTGGGTTCATGTAGTCTAACAAATGTAAGGATGGAGCTAGCAGGTGGCAAGTCATGGAAAGCAAATGCCAAGTTACGAGCAATAATTAAAACAGAGTTGGAACCAATATATTCATTCATACTTGATGGAATGATTGACTTTTTGCTTCAAAACTCACCCTCAGCAAAAGTTGACATCTTGTTAGAGAGGTTATATTAGATGTTGAATTTAAACTAGTTTGACTTTCATTTTATTGTTATTTTAGTTGGGCTCTTAACCATAGTGCCTTTTATGATATTAATCACTAGTAGTCACTATATATGTAATGTAGTGTCATGAAGACATTTTAGTACTCTAGTTTTTATTTTCTATGCTCTGTTCATCTTCCACATTAGTTTTATAGCTATTTTCTAGTTTTAGGTAAGTGTGAAATGAATATCCAGCTTGTTAAAAAAATATTCTTCCGTTTTCTTTTTACCTCATCTGTATTTGTTTACCTAAATCTAGCTAGCTATAACTTATTGCAAGATACTCTTAGTCACAACATTCTTCCTTTATGCTTTAAAGCTATTGAAATGCTCCTAAGTTGGCTTTTGCTTTTGACTCTTCAATACAATCACAAGCTAGACAACTTGTGGGATCTTCCAATTTCATTAAGGAACCGGAGGCATCCTTTAAATAAATTAGACAGGTCTTCTCTGTGTGTACTCCTCTCTCTCTCTATTTCTTGAATTAAGGTGTTATTGCTTCAAAAGGATAGGTTGTGTGTACCCCTCTGTCTCTCTCTTTCTTTATTATGTTTGTAGTTTGGTTTTATGTCATGATTGCTGGTACCATTGTTTACTAGTTTGAAAGAATAATAGGTTATTGAGATTTTGAATAGTCTCCCTGCCAGACTCTCATTACTTTCCAACTTCCTATTTCCTTTCATTTGTATGTTATTTGTTTGCCGTGTGAGATATTGTCTTTGAAGTATTAAAGATGTTTTTTTTTTTTGACAAGGAAGTATTAAAGATGTTGTTGACATAAGAATTGGCTTCCTATTTACTTGTTGTAGTACATGATCAGGGTAACATATACCTCTATTTAGTAGTGGATAAAATAGTCTCATTTGTGACATATACCTCTAGCCTTTTGGTAAGTAGGGTGACATATACCTCTAGCCTTTTGGTAAGTAAGGGTAGTTTTCTTGTTTTGGGAAGGAGGTTTGATCCTTGTTAGCAACACTTTCATAAGTTTTTAGCGCATTTGTTTTGACCAGCGCATGAAAAAAAATTCTGAAATAAGGGGAAAAAACAAAAGTTGGCAAGAGCAAGTATCAAACACGAGACTCTTCGCTATATGAGAGGAGAGTTAACAAGTAGACTGAAACGATAAATCATTAACATTAGTGCAAAGTAAAAATAAAATTGCAACATCTAGAACTCTATAAAAAAACAGTTTTTTTTTGTGTCCTACTTTTTAGTACAAAAATGCCCTTGACGGATAATTTTTTTATATCATCAACCAATCAAAAACCATGGTTTGAGCGATTTTTAAGGTATTTGACATAAATTCGAATTTTTTTTATGACATATACTTTGTGGTTTGTTAATATCGACTATGTATGTAAATTAACTTTCTGTGTACAATTTCCTTTTTAAAGAGTTATTATAGATTATAAGTAAACTGCACAAAATAGTTTTTTTTTTTGACTGAGGCATAAAATAGTTATTATTATTACTAGTGGGGAAAGACAGGCACTCCGTATCTACCTTTCATGTGAGTGTGTTAGTGGGTGGTTCATGCATGTGTTAGTGTGTTAGTGAGTGGTTATCGTTTATTAGAAATTTGTACTTACAATAAGGGTATTTTGGTCAGAAAAATCTGACACCAAAATGACAGTTTTTTTTTAGAATCCCCTTTATTAATAGTTTTTTGGGTTAAATATGTTTTTAGTCCCTACAAAATTTCACTATTTTGTTTTTAGTCCCTATAAAAAATTTCGTCAACTTTTAGTCCCTATAAAATTTCACAATTTTGTTTTAAGTCCCTATAAAATTTCACAATTTTGTTTTAAATCCCTATAAAATGTAAACTCGTGTATACCTTTAGAATTTTTGAATGATATTTTGCATACACGTTAATGATATTAAAAATTACTCCCTCACAAAAAATAAACTCAAAATTTGATTTCTAGGTTAGTATTTCCTTTAATTTGTTTATCGAATCTTTTGCACTTAAAAAATTTAGATTTAATTTATGCGTTGTTAAAAAATTCAAAGTTTTTCTGGAAGAGATGTTTATAATGTCCTCAACATGTATGCAAAACATCACTCAAAAATTCAATGGATATACACTAGTTGGCATTTATAGGGCTAAAAATGAAATTTTGAAATTTTATAGGGACTAAAAGTCGATGAAAAATTTTATAGGGACTAAAAACAAAATAGTGAAATTTTGTAGGGACTAAAAACATATTTAACCCTAGTTTTTTTTGACAAGACCCTTTATTAATAGTTATAGATTATTATTATTATTATTATTATTTATAAAAGTTTATAAAATGTTCTTAAAATTATCCAAAAAAAAATAAAAGAAAGTGGGTTCCATTCACCTAAACGGCTAAACCCTACCTTTATCTTACTGATCAAGAAAACTCCACTACCTTTATCTTCCCCTGTTTTACCGCACACAATCAAATCCTGTTTTAGTGCTTCTGACTTCTGAGAAAATGAAGCGACGAGAAGAGAACGAAGACATGAAAAGAGGAAACCACAATTCAAACCAGCATGATGAAACCGAAGAAGACAAAAACAATTACAAGCTTAGTGATATTCCAGATTGCGTTCTCCTTCATATACTCTCTTTTATGAACGTCAAATACGCAATTCGAACTTGCTTATTGTCAACAAGATGGAAGCATCTCTGGAGGTGTCTTCCCACTCTTACATTAACTTCTGACTTTCCCACGGGTTTCATCAAAATCTCCAGGGCGTTTAACGCTTTTGATGTCGAACTTCTGCATTGTGTGGAGCCGGAGCATCACGTACTCAATAGCATTGGCTGTTTTACAAAATGTCAACCTTTTACGTTTACGTCTTTCTGGGTTTTGTCGATTTCTTTCTTCCTTATTGTCATGTCGCTCTTTGACATCTCTAGACATTCAGATACTTGGTTTTCGTTCATTAATACCATTTCATAATTCTCTGAATTTGCCAGCATTAACCTATTTGAAACTAAACAACTTGTTCTTTTACAACGGAAACGACAGCCGCGTTGAGCCCTTTTCCACTTTTAACCGGCTGAATACTTTGATCCTTCATTCTTGCGTAGTTCGGAATGCAAAACCCCTCTGCATATCAAGTACCACACTTATCAATCTGGCTATACGTACCAATTATACCGAATATACCAATTATCCTCCTGGTTGCTATTTGAATAATGAGCAATTGGAACTATTTACTCCGAGTTTGTGTACCTTTGCTGTTAGCTGTAATTCTTTTCAGAAACTCTCTGGGAGCCATCTTTCTTCTATTAAACACGTCAGTATTCTTGTATACGATAAATCCAAGAATTATCCGATGAATAGTAGTTTGGGTATATTCAACTGGTTGGTAGAGATGACGGATATCGAGTCATTGACGGTAACTCCAGAAACTCTTCAGGTACCACCAACCTTGACTTCTTTAATTACTTAATTTTGTCATGTAATGCTACTAGTTTACATCTCATCCCTTATTGTTTAGGTTCTCTCGTTATATCCTGAAATATTGAAGCTCAAACTCACTTCATGGTGTAAATTGAAGTCGCTCAAATTAAGTCTGAACTTGGATTTTTGTAGCCAGAGAAATGTAAAAATGGAGCTGGCAGGTGGCAAGTCATGGAAAGAAAATGCCAAATTACGAGAAATAATTAAAGCAGAATTGAAACCAATATATTCATCCATACTTGATGGAATGATTGACTTTTTGCTTCAAAACTCACCCTCAGCAAAAGTCGACATTTGTTAGAGAAGTTATATTAGACGTTGAATTTAAATTAGTTCGGCTTTCATTTTATTGAATTTTAATTAGGCCCTTAACCATAGTGCCTTTTATGATATTAATCACTACTCATTAGTAGTCACTATATATGTAATGTAGTGTCGTGAAGACATTTTAGGGCAACTATTCAAGGAAGAAGAATTTTAATTTTAGTACTTTAGTTTTTATTTTCTATGCTCTTAACCATAGTGCCTTTATGCTTTAAAGCTATTGAAATGCTCCTAAGTTGGCTTTTGCTTTTGACTCTTTAATACAATCACAAGCTAGACAACTTGTGGGATCTTCCAATTTCATTAAGGAACCGGAGGCATACGTTAAATAAATTAGACAGGTCTTCTCTGTGTGTACTCCTCTCTCTCTATTTCTTGAATTAAGGTGTTATTGCTTCAAAAGGATAGGTTGTGTGTACCCCTCTGTCTCTCTCTTTCTTTATTATGTTTGTAGTTTGGTTTTATGTCATGATTGCTGGTACCATTGTTTACTAGTTTGAAAGAATAATAGGTTATTGAGATTTTGAATAGTCTCCCTGCCAGACTCTCATTACTTTCCAACTTCCTATTTCCTTTCATTTGTATGTTATTTGTTTGCCGTGTGAGATATTGTCTTTGAAGTATTAAAGATGTTGTTGACATAAGAATTGGCTTCCTATTTACTTGTTGTAGTACTTGATTGGTAGCTTTAAATGACCTTCTTGTTTGGCTATGTGTATGTGAAGTTAATTAAAATTCATGGACCTAGGTTTTTATTTTTTGATGTAATTTCCACATAGGAGTAGATGTTTGGGCTTTTGACAAATGTACCAGGTGGAAAAATGTACTAGGTAGTATTATGAATTTAGTTGCTAAAAAAATGAAAATTAAAGGGCTAAATTCTGTATCAGGGATCACAGGATAGGAATTGAAATACCTCTTGGTAGTATGAAGCTCTACTTACTTGCCTTCAAATAGCTGCATTTACAGGATGCACAAGATTATTTTTGTTTAACTACGTCAAGTTTATCATATCATGATCAGGGTGACATATACCTCTATTTAGTAGTGGATAAAATAGTCTCATTTGTGATTACATTTCGTAAATATTACCATTGGTAAGCAATTTTACCATTGGGAACCAATTTGTTGTCATTTCATACAATACAAATTGTTCATTTTTCAATACAAGGTAAACTATTTGAGACTGTTGTTGATTCATTGGCTTTATTTGGGGTTAGTTTTTTTTTTTTAGCTTCTTTCTTTGGTTTCACTATATTGAATTCTTCTTTGATTGCTCTTCTTTCACCATGTTTATCATCGAAACTACTAGTAAAGGAACATTGCAATTTTTAAGGATAGGATTTTGCAGCTCTATTTTGTGGGATTTACTTCTTAGCTTCTATGTGGGATCAGCTTTTGTCTATTATAGAGGGATTTTGCATCATAGGAAGATATTTTGTTTCCTGATCTTATGCTACTTTCTTTCCCTTTCATTAATTTATTTTTGATTTCCATATTGATGACTATGATTCCCCCTTTCCTATACAAAGTAAACTAAGTGTGTTCTGATCATCACGAAGTATTTGCTGTCATATGCAGTCCAATTTTCACATTTACATACATTCTTTATCTCCTTGCCAACAATGTTAAAGGACCTCTTAGCATGTTTTATATGTTCAACTTCACATTTATATGTTTTATATGCTTTTCTTCACCAACCTGTCTTCATTACAGTTAATACCTTACATTATTAAGAACTAAATTGCTTACAGTTTTAGGGATTATAATGGTAGTTTACTCTATTAAGATGTATTGAGGGCATTGTCTACCATTACAACAACAATTTTTGGTGATCTTAATGAAAATGAAATTACGTATAGGTGCATGAATATCTTAATTGTTGTTAAGTTTATTCATTTTTGTTAAAATATTGCTTTTACACTTTTTTGTTATTAAACCTACTGGTTCTCTTATGCTCATGAATGTCTCGTGAATGTAATTTTATACTTAAGCTTGATGCTCTAAGAGCCATTTTGTTGATTCCGATTCTCTGATGTCTCAGGCTGCATTTGGCACTCATTTAAACTCATCTCTACTTTGAGTTCAGGGTCAATTCGTTCTGATCTCAGCCAGAGACTTGAGGCTGTGGAGAAAGAGAATTTGGGTCTTCAACTTGAGCTACAATCTCGACTCGAGGAACTAGAAATTAGGATTGCTGAAAGGAATTTATGTCCCCAAGCTGCTGAAACGGCTAGTAAGAAACATTTGGAGAGCATCAAGAAGGTTGCTAAGCTGGAATCTGAGTGCCCTAGACTGGAAGTCGTGACTCATGAAAAGTTTTATGTGAATGATAACAGGCTACTTGCAGTTTATGTTGAGTCCTTCACAGGTAGCATGTCAGATAGTGGAGACAGGCTACTTGCAGTTGAAAGTGATATGCATAAATTAGGAGGATGGGAGATGAATGAAACCAAGCCATTCTGACTAATGGTTCATCTGTGTTTATTACAGAACTTTATCGATTTAAATATAAAAAGGATACTGAAAAAAATCATAAAGCCCCCTCCCCTCAACTGAATTCAATCTCATGGATGATTTCCTCGAGATGGAAAGGCTCGCTGCATTGTTGGATAAAGAAACCAGAAGTCATTTTGTTAGGGGAAGACTAGCTTCGAATCAATTTAATGATGATCAAAGGACAATGGAAGTTGTAATTCAAAAGAATGCTGAATTGGAAAAGAAGCTGGAGAAAATGGAGGCGGATAAACTCATAAACTCAGATGAGTTTATATGAGTGGCAAATGCAGCTTGAGACATCAGAGAGTCGGATAAGTTTAAATGAGTCCTGAAGCATTTGGTTGGTTCGTGAGAGAAAGATAAGTTGCTGAAATGTTTTGTTGGTTCCGAGAGGTGAGCATCTCTTCGTTTTGGTTTGTGTTTAGATGCTATTTGAAGGGGTTAGCTTTATATTCACTACCCTTGGAGTATCTTTATGGTTATTGTTTGATAGAAAGGAGTAGGTGAGTAGAGGAGAGAGAAGAAAAAAGGGTGAGGTTCACTTCAGTTTATGTTTTGTGTGAAGGGATGTGAAATTGTGCAGGCTAGAGAAAAAAAAGAAAATAGAAAGGTGAAGATAGATATAAAATGAAGGAAACTTAAAAAGGGGTTTAAAGAAAGCAAGGTTAGCTAGGCTAGGCTATTAGTTTCCTGAATTTGTTTGTGATAGGATCCTTAAATAAATCAGAGGTAGTGGAGGGAATAATAATGGTTTGTTTAATAAGTAATAATTAAGTACTAGTGAGGGAATATGAATGTTAAAAGTGGAAGAGTAGTAGAGAGGTCAAGGTTGAGAATAAATAGAGTTGGAGAGTAGGAGAGAAGGAGGCGGTTTTGGGACTTGGCAATTGGATTGCCATTTTCACTGTTTCATCTATATTTTCTGCAACTATCTCTTGTAATTCTGTTCCTAGGGCTGTTATCATTTTCTTTAGATTGAGATGGCTTCTGGTACTATTAACTAGTGATTAGCAGGACCATGTACCAAATTCAGTTTCTTTTTTTAATCAATGATATTAATTTGAGATTAACAGTTTTGCTATTGAACAGAAAGGCACAATGTCAAACTCAAGAACCAGAAATAGTACTAACAGATAATCTCATTAGGCTACTACCATTTCTGCAGCTTTGTGCTAACAAATAAAACTCCTTAATGTGTGTGTTTGTTTCAGTGTAAACATCAATTAGCTGCAAGGTGTCTGATGAGGAGCTAGCTTTGTTGCTTTCCAAAATATAGCCCTTGTTTTTTTTTTTGTTTAGAAAACAAAGACCTTGTTTTATGGAATAAAAACACTTTTGATATAGAGTTCATAGGGGCTAGGAACATATCATCTCATTTTGATTTAGTTTATTGTGATGGTCTTAAGGCCCCCTTTGGGTATTGGTAAAAGAAACTGATCATCTGGAAATCCATCACTCTAGTTGGGACTTCCAATTATCAATAGCTAGCTGATCACTTTTATGTTCTGGTTGTTGATGAGAGACTGGACTTTGAGGTTGTAAAAAATATTATCAATAACAATTCTGATTCTGAAGCATTAGTATGAATGCTTCAATGAAGAATTGCCTACCAAAGTTTTTATTGTTGAACTGTGCATACAAGGGGTGCTTTTTTGTGAAGCTTGAGGCTTAATGGAGTGCTGGTGGTTTACAACGTAGGAACAAATTTTGCTATATTCCTATCATAGTCCATGAAACCAATATGGAAGAGGTTGAATATATTCTTTTTTATGCATTGCTTGCAGGTACAGGTTGGATATTTCTTCCTTGATGGAAAAATATAATGATATTAAGAAATAGATTTATATTTTGAAGAGGGAATGTATTTCTCTTCTTCTCCTTAAGAATTTCTCTTTTATTTTCCTGTAATTGCTACTTCCATCAATCAAAGACATATTTGCCCTTTTTTAGCTGTACTCTACCAAAAAAATACATATTTGCATTACCACAACAGAAATGGACTGAAACACATCAAATACATGTACATGTTAGCCTAATATGCTGCTCCTTTTCCATTTAATACACAACTTCAATCATATGTCATTTTTGAAAAAAATAGTGTAACAACAAATAAAATGAAGACGCCTATTAAACTAAAATGTTGCAAAAAAAATTAAGCAAAACAAAAAAGGACTAACGGTGTACACAGAGATCATGTATAGGACTTGTGTGTGGGGGCTTATGGGTATTTTCTACCATAAAAAATACAATTAGTAGTCCTTAGTCATTACCACATTAATGTGATGATCATTTAAAGTTGGTTTTTAGTCCCTATAAATATAGCGAATTTTGTTTTTAGTCCCTATAAATTTATTTAGCCACTTTTGGTCCCTACTTTATTTTCCGTTAGCACTTTTAGTCCCTGCTGTCAAATTTCACTAACGGCGCTGACATGACACTGCCTATTTGGCAGTTTTTAATGCGCGGGCAAGTTTCTTGAATTTTCATGTAATATTATAAATGCCACGTATTAATAAATAATTAACAAAACAAAAACTTAAAACAAAAACTTAAAAACCCAAAAGTAAAAACCAAATCCCTAATTTTCAGATTTGGACCCTAATTCCCTTTCACTCTCGTTCTCACTCAAGCTCTAACTCTCACCATCTATAAGTAATTATTCGCTCTCTCCGTTTTCCCCTCTTGTTTGCTCTGCTCGTCCTCGCAGCAGTATCCAATGCCCAATCACGTTCTTTCCCTGCTCGTGTTCTTCATCTCTTCGCTGCAGTATCCAATGCCCAATCAGTTCTTCCCCTCCTCCTTTCTGCTCAGGTTATTTTTGTCCCTTTCACTGTTATTTATTTTTATTTCTTTCTCCATCATTATGTTTTTAAAAATGCAAGTTGGTTTTACATTATGCTTCCCTCCCTCCTTTAAGTTTATGTGATAAAAGTCTATCTGTAATGCCTAGCTGCACATTTGCCAAGGATTGTAGTAAGATGTACCATTCACTTGGGTGCAGAATGTGTAGCTATAAAGAAAGTATATATGCAATGTAATGGAAAAGAACCAACGCAAATTAACATTGTTGAGTCCTCAAGTTGCAAGCATACCAGCTTCATGCATATTGGAAACACAGAATTTTTTTTTTTGGTGAATGAAAGACATAGAATTTGACCCTATCTATTATTGTACCCCAACTTCTATTCTATTATTTTCACATTTTACCTCTATAAATACCTTCCTTGTACCTGATCCTTGTACCTTGTCTCAACTTATACTGAATTGATAAACACCAAGATTGACATGGAGTTTGTGAAAAAACTTGTAACAATGCTAGATGAACACAATACGCATGCACAATATTTTCAAATGGCAAGGAAAAATTAAGAGAATGCAATGTTCAAAATCTTAGCTTGAGGCTAATTTTTGAGAGGAATACTGATGAAAGGATTTATAATATGCTAAGTGTATCGGGAAAGTCGGAGTAGCGGAACTTGAGTAAAATATTAGGGGTTCCAAAATAGTATTTCTTTAAATAGTATATTTACCGATAAAACTAAATATAAAAAATTGATTTGACAATAGAGACTACGTCTCTTTAGACAAAATACTCAGTAAAAAACTTTTCTTTAAGAAAGGCCACATATCCAATAAAAACTTTTTCAACTAAATAACCGGAAGAAGCATTCGGTATTAATAATATTAATAGGAAAATGCAAAATCCGACGAGGAAGTTCTCGTGGAATTTCCCACGAAGTGCTGTGATTGTTTAGCCAATCCTATTTTTATGCTAATCTCTTTACCCACTAACCTCCGGTGAGTTTTTCCTAGTTTATTCAACTTCCTATTTTCATGCTAACTTTCCATGAATAAGATAAAATAGGATTCCAAAAATATAGGAAAAAAATAGGATTACTTTAAATAAATCTCAATGGTTTTTTTTATTATAAAATAAGATAAAAAAAATCATATAATAAAAAGAACACCATTGAGATTTATAAGATAAGATAAAAAAAAATTGTACCAAAAAAAAAGATAAGATAAAAAAAAGATAGTTATAAGATTAAAAAAAGATACGTTACGCCTAGAAAATAGGCTTTTGTTAGGGTTGTGGCGTTAGTTAAATAAATCTCGGAAATATGAAAGCTGTTTACTCTCATAATAACCAAATAAGCATGAAGAAAAGGAGGCATCAAAACAGTGAGCTTGAAAACCAAGACAACAAAGATATTTTGAGCGACTTGCCGGATTGCATTTTGCTTCACATACTCTCCTTTTTGAACGCTAATTATGCCGTTCAAACTTGCTTATTGTCTACCAGATGGAAATATCTCTGGAGGCGTCTTCCCACCCTTAATTTAAGTTCCTCTCATTTTAGGACTCTCAAGTGTTTCTCCAAATTTGTGACTCAGATGCTATCTCTTCGTGATTCCTCCATGGCACTCGATACTCTTGATTTCGAACGTCGGGGTACTGTGGAGCCTAACCTACTCATAAGAATTGTAAGATACGCCGCTTCACACAATGTCAATCATTTACGTCTTTCTTGTCATAGTAATCACTTTCCGTTTCCACCTTCCTTTTCATGCGGCTCTTTGACCTCTCTAGACCTATGTAGCCCAGAGTATTCCCACATAATATTTCCGAATTCTCTTTCTCTCAATTTGCCAGCATTAACCTACTTGAAACTACACAACTTGTCCTTTTGCATTGGAAATGATGGTCGCATTGAACCTTTTTCCACTTTTAAAAAGTTGAATACTTTAACCCTTCTCTGGTGCAAAATTCCGGATGCACAACAACCTCTTTGCATATCAAGTACCATGCTTCTCAATCTATCTATACATATAGGTTATAATAGTTATACTTATACAAGTTATAATAGTTATAAACGGCGTAATTCGAATATTGAGCTATTTGCACCAAGTCTGTGTACCTTTGCTATTACATGTAATTCTTTTCCGAAACTTTCTGGGAGCCATCTTTCTTCTATTAAACAAGCCAAACTTATTTTACGTCAAGATATGTATCCTGTGACTACTGATGGTATGCATATACTCAACTCGTTGATAGAGATGACTAATATTGAATCGTTGACCGTATATCCAACAACTCTTAAGGTACCAACCTTAACATCTTTATTTTCTAAATTTTGTCAAAAAGCATTACATTAAACTGTTACTAATTTGTCTCTCATCCCTTATTGTTTAGGCTCTCTCGTTAGTTACTGATATATTGAAGCTCAGACTCCCTTCCTTATGTAAGTTGAAGTCACTTCAATTAAATGTGAGCTCGGATACTTATTTATTTTGTAACACCCTAAATTTCACACGACATAACTACCACGTATTCAGCATAGCACAAGAGATTTTGAGAAATTCATATAGAAAACAAAATTAAATTTGTCCTTTCAAATTGTAAATGTAAAATAATCTAGCTTTGCATAACTACCTTAGTCAATAACACAATTCCTTAAATCTAGGACTCTGATTGTGATCCGGTGACTAACACTCTACATTGGACTGCTGACGAGCACTCCGGATATACTCTTCAGTTTTCCAATGTTACCTGCTGCCTGGAAACATCACCCCAAACATAGTGAGTTTTACAACTCAATAACATGGAATATATGAAAATAAATTACTTGATGTTTCCAGCCATATCCGTGTGCGAGATATGGAAAATCCTCTCTGCAACATAAAAGGTATAAATCACATACAAATGTTTTTCATTCAAATACAGTTCTCCGATCACACATACAAATGTTTTTCATTCAAATACAGTTCTCCAATCACAACGAAAGAAGCACAATATAGGACAAGAATCATGTGGTATAACAAGATCACAATAAGATTTCGCGTGCGTATATCACATATATCATAAACAAGACACTTATTATACTATGTGCACATAGACCACGTTATCTCTTCGTCGTGGCAAACGGTAATCATAGGCCGTATTATCTCTTCGTCACGACAAAACGGAAATCATATGCCGTATTATCTCTTCGTCACGACAAAACGGTAATCACGGGCCGTATTATCTCTTCGTTACGGCAAAACGGAAATCACATGCCGTATTATCTCTTCGTCACGGCAAAACGGTAATCAAAAAGGGCTATGAGCATTTAGCTCATAGGCTGCATTATCTCTTCGTTGCAGCTAACGGTATCCAACAACAACAACCTCAAACAAACACATAAAATAGAAATACTTTTCAACTCATATTTGAGAATAAAATCTATTTAAGAAAATGTGTTTGCTTCTCACATATTACTCTCCAAATGTAATTCATGTAACAATCATGTTTAATAAGAATTTAAAACACATAGGAACTCATTTTGCACAATTCGAGTGTCATTACACTCATAATCATCTATGCAGAATTTTCAGCAGCAATACATCAACTTCGGCAATTTTATTAAAATATCAAACGGTGTCGGATTTGAGCAAATGACCATCCGTTGGAGAGATTAAGATGTCTATACTATGAATATGATTTTTATTCTTCAAGATAACCGACCAACAATTACAGTTTATTAAAAGAATATGCATAGGTGCAGAAACAAAACAAAATATCTTGCTCAACTTTTAACATGATTTTCTCTACCAATTCTTAACCAAATGCAGCAAAATAGGTGTCCAACTTGAAGGGAAATCAGTCTAGTTTCTAAATAAAGAAAAATCATTTCGAAATTACTTTTGTAGAAGTCTCAACAAGCCAAAAACTAGATATATGTCTATACGGGTTTAAGGCAGCACCCAACTCAATCCACTTTCAATTCAATTTCTACAACTTCTACTAAATCACACCATCAATCATCAGCCAAACAGGTTATAAGACACTTAATTTCAAGTAACTGAAAAGGATTCAAGAGTTTCTAAGAGAATCTTAGCACCATAAATCATTTCCTCAATAACAACATTCATATTTCAACACAAATCATAAAACTGATATTCTCTCACAATAATTAAATCAAACACATTACAAGCATATGCACTATTCATTCTATCTTAAATATCCTGTAGGAACATCTCATCACTCAAACATGCAAAACAAATTAAATTCCTAAGCACACCTATGAGAGGTTTTGAAAGGGGATTCTATGTTACCTATTGCTCCTTATAAGCTTTAGGATGAAAACCCCCAATTTCTGAAATGGGGAACCCTAGCCATCTTCCATGGAAGTTGTTTCCTAAGCTTCAATTTTCATCTCCTTTCTTCAATAGCTTGAAACTAGGGCTAAAATTTCTTTGATTGAGCTCCACCTTGATTCTCTCTCTCTCTCCCGATTTTTTTCTCTCTTTTCCTTCCTTTCTTCTTTCTCGTTTCTCTTCTCTTCTGTTTCTGTTTCTTTCTTTCCTCTTTTCTTTCTTTTCAGCGTGAGGATAGGAGATATGGGGTAGGTGAGGAATGTGAGGGTGATAGGGTGGGTTATAAATAAGTGTGGTGTATGGTGGAATGTAAGACAAAATTTATTAAAATACTATTACTCAAATTAAAAGAAATTTAGGACATTACATATTTTCCCCGTCATCTTGGAGAGATATAAAGATGGAGCTTGCAGGTGGCAAGTCATGGAAAGAAAATGCCAAATTACGAGAAGCTACTAAAGCAGGATTGATGCCAAAATATTCATCCATTATTGAAAGAATGATTGAATTTTTGCTTCAAAACTCACCATTTGCAAAAGTTGATGTAGTAGTAAGTTTGAAATCAATTTTCAACTTGTTAAATATGTATTCTTTACTCTTCGTTATGCCTAATCTATTTTTGCTTCACTTATTATCATAGATAAACTATAAGTCCCTTTTGCAGAGAAAAAATTTATACATGTATACCAAATTTTTTGCAAGCCACTCTTAATCATAACATTCTCTTTTTTCCTTTAGAGTTGTTTTAGATGCTTATAAGTTGGATTGTGCTTTCACTCTTTCATTGTAAACACAAGACAAACAACTTGTGGGACTCTCTGAGTAATAGTCCTGCAATCTTCCCCCAAAGTTTCTGCTTGGTAAAAGTGTCTGAGTAATAGGTTTATGAGTTTTAGAATGGTCTCCCAGCCAGACCCTCATTAACTTCTGATTCTTATTTGTTGATTCTGTTTGGTTTATCAGATTTTGTGTTTAAAGTATTTAAGATATTGATATAAGGATTGGCATATTATTTTCTTGAAGTTGTACATGGACTTAATATTGTTTTTTTCCTTCTTATGATACCAGACCCACTCAGTGGTTACTACCTTCTTTAGTATTAGACTTTGAGTTAATTCCTACGGGAGAAGATGCTGCCTTGAGGCTCTCAAGTTCTTTGCTTCTTGTTGCCACATAAACTTCAGCATAAAAGAAATGGCGCTTCTCAACATACTATCTAGAGGAATCTGCGGTGCTTTGCTTTTCCCAAGAGATTTGAATCAAATTGTGGATGCACTATCACAAAATCACTTTTGTCAAGATAAACTTTCAATTAGCTTGTTAAATAGTGATGTGCACTATTTAGAAAAGGGATTGATAAAACTGTGCAGAGTTTGATTGACAAAGGGTAAATCTCCCCTCAATTTGTTACAAACCCAGAGAAATCAATTGTTGAATTTGAGTACAATGTGCAGTGTACCAATTCTTGAATAAATTTTGAAGTCAGAAGCATTTCTGGGTATTATCATACTTTTCTTGTGTACAAAATTACATCTGGATCCCTTATTATGACAGCTTTATATGTATTCAGTATGGACTACATTTGAGTATTTAGATATTCACAATAAAATAACTATAGCAATTAATTTGTTCACAGTCACACAAGCTCTCCCAGTGTTAGTTGCCTGATTTTATTGCACTAATTTGTTATCATATCTATATCTATATCTATATACTATACATTTGAGAATAATCTCATTAAATCATCTAACACATGTCACTCAATTAGAATTTTGACAATTAATGTGTTAACCAAATTATTTATATTTAAAAAATTGCATAAAAATATTAGTTGTGATTATTTGAATAAATAATTTAAAATGTTGTTTTAATTTGTAACTTCCCAAAATAATAATGCGAATTCATGCAAAAAAAAACGTTTTATTTGTATTTGTAACCTATCAATAAACTATGGCTATAAATATCCAATGTTGGGTGATGGGTTGAGCCACTTTCAACACCACAACTTCATCTTCACTAGCCATCATTTTTTCATCACCGTTCGTGTGCAGCCATCATCGTTCAACACCACAACATCATCTTTCACTAACCATCATCTTTTTATCACCTTTTCATACATGTTCAATTCAATATTCTTGGATAGTTATTCGTTATCATTTATAATTTTCTATTGGAAGGAGGTCAAAACATTTGCACGTGAAATATCCAAGGTTGCACGTCAAAATAGTTGTATGTGGAATATCCAATATCTAAGGTTGGGTGATTGGTTGAGCCACTCTCCACACCACAACTTCATCTTCACTAAGCATCATCCTTACATCACCGTTCGTTTAAATTTTTCTTAGATAGTTATTCGTCACCATTTGGAATTTGGTTTTCCATATTATGTATATGTTTACATGTTTATAAATATGGTTATCCATCTTATGTATATTTTGTTAAGTTTTTTCATTCAATTACTTTTTTGTGTTATTTACCTTTGTACCGACATGGGTGACTTCTAAACGTGGGCAAAATGGAATAGTAACTCAGTACTGCATATTTTACATGTTTTCAAATAGGTTTTCCAGATTATGTATACCTTCCCGTGCAATATGATTTTCATAAACTAAAATTTGTCTTACCATACATTTTAAATTATGTTTCGTAAAATATTAAAGTAAATGCCAAAGAAGAAACCAATAAAACGTTATGTTTTGTTACCATACTTTTTTTATTAAAATAACCGCCCATCATGTAATTACAAGTAAACGTTACAAAATAACATCTTTGTGATAAAGTTGTTTAATATATTTATTATAATGTTTCAAAATAGTGCGAGTAAATATTGATTTAATAAACGTTACAAAATATACAAAATGATATTGATTGCAATTTAACGCTACTAATTGTTATTAATTATCCGTTTTATTGCATTTTCATTATTATAAATTAAAACGTTACAATTTATAGTCATAGTTTAATATGTTGTAACGCTTTACAAAATATCTTATCCTTCATTTTAAATATTAATTATATTTCATCCCAAAATGCACGGGTTATAATATTAATTAAAAAATTCACCATGTCATTTAAGTAACATTATAAAATGTTACGTTAATCAAATTAATAACTATATTATAGATAATATTCTAGCTAAAAATTAAGTATTAAAAAGTATATAATATTAATTATTAAAACGTATATATATATATATACGGTTATAATATTAATTATTATATTCAAATTTTGTGATATAACTTTCCCTTCAAATTTTATCATAAGTCCCATAATTAACCGTTATAATAAAGTTAAATGTGATATAATAAACTGTTCAAATTTTTTGTGGGTTCCATTGGATATATATGTTACATTTAGTTTATTATAATAGTTAATTATATCACATGTAACGGTTAATTTATTATAATAATCAAGTATTAACGGACAATATCTTAATTTAAAAGGACAATTTATTATAATGTATTAGTAACGGTTAATTTATTATAATAATCAATTAGTAACGGTTAATTTATTATAATTAGCAAATGCAACATAAATTAGTAAAGGTTAATTTATTATAATAATCAATTTAAAAGGACAATTTGATTATTATAGTCTACATTATTATATATACTTAATTATACCAGATCCAATGAATTTACGTTATTATAATAATTAATTAATTATACAAAATGTAACGTTATTATATCAAATAATTATACAAAATGTAACGTTTATAATATTTAATTATACAAAAAAATGAATTGTTGTTATTATACTAATTAATTATGCAAAATTGTAAGCTTTTTATTTCATGAGTTTTAAATACAATGTTTTTTAAAATTGCAGCTTTCATTTTTAATTAGCAAATTTTGAATTTTTTTCAATTTTCCCTCTTATGAAGAGACACACCCATCTATAAATAGGATGACTACAACCAACTTTTTCTCCACTACCAACATTCTTCATAGCCAAGTAGAAACACTCCTCTATATCCAAAATTCTACTTATTATTATCATTCCTATCCCCTTTTATAAAATGCCTCCAAAGTATGACATGATATCTGACATCAATGCCAGAAATGGCAAATGCAACCTACTCGTGGGCATCACAAGGAATTGGATAACAATGGGTGCGATTCCTTTTAATTTTGTATTAGTTCTATATTTATATTTTTTTTAACAAATCTGCGCAACAATTTATGATTATTTTTTTGTTATATATAGTTTCCGGTTCCAAATATCTCTATTTGGTTCATTTGTCGATGAACTTAATGCCTTTGTTTATTCCGGAGAAGCTGCTAATGCTATTGTTGTTGTTCTGTTTGAGAAGTGTAAGGATTTTCATGATACGTGGTCTTTTGTCAGAACTTTATTTTGGTGTAATTTTTTTTTTATTCAAAGTCCACTTAAATTAGTTGCATATTATATGATATGGTTAACATTGTGTTTACCTTGGTTTTTGGTAAACACCGCTAGTTTGAAATTGCTTCTGCTTGCAGGATCAACTAGTAAATCCTAAGACCATTTGTGTTAAAGTTTTTTCCAGAATTATGCGTGTTCTTGCGGTTTCAAAGAAAAGAATGAAGATAACTGCCAGTTTCACGCGAAACTGTCGAATTTCTTCAGATAGGGACGAAGTGAAAACAAAGAAAAAATTGCAGAAAAGTAATAAAGAAAGCAAATTAAAATGCATTAATTGAAAAGAGAGTTGGTACACAGATCATACATTCTTCTCTGACTCGTTTTCTCTATAATGTGTTGGAAGTTAGAGCGTGAGAATTCTATAATGAGTTTGTGACCCGTTTTTCCTATGAAAAACTACTATTTATACGAGGAGGGAAAACACTAAAACTAACTAACTGTACAGAGAATAGAAAAAAGAAAACTGCTTCAGCCTTCGACTAGGATAACTGCCAGAGCTTCGACAGCGAGCACTTGATTTTGACCTGTTATTGAATCCCAGCTTTCTTCTCATCGAAATATCACCCTTCAATCCTTGTTAAGTTTAAGGCTTTGTCGAATTTGCCTTCTGATACAACTCTGCTGTGTCGAAACCAACACCCTCTTCTGAGAAAACCAAAGTCAAACCCCCTGGGCATCGGAATGCTGTTTTCGACGTATCTTCTTCAGCAATATATATATTTGGTTATATCCAGAATAACCATCAAGCATACTTAGGTATTCATAACCTGCTGCTGAATCCACTAGCATTTCTGCCACTGGCATGGCATATTCGTCCTTAGGTGTAGCATTATTTAAATCTCTAAAATCTATACACACTCTAAGCGTGCCATTTTTCTTAATTACAGGAACTATATTAGCAAGCCATTCGACATACCTGGCAGTTCTGATGAACTTGCTCTTTAGTAACCTTTCTATTTCTGCTTTGATCTTCAACAGGATTTCTGGTGCAAATCTTCTTGGTGTCTGCTTCACCGGCTTCTTTCCTGGTCGAATTGGTAGTCTTATCTCAACAACGTCACGACTCAACCCCGGCATTTCATTGTAATCCCATGCAAAGCAGTCTTTGTACTCCTTTAGCAATTCGACAATCTGCACCTTCAATGCTTGATCAATCTTAGCACTTATATATGTTGGCCTTATCAAGGAGCCATCTCCCAAATCGATTTCTTCTAAGGGATCTTGTGCTTGGATCCTTTTGGTCGAACCCATTGGATCTTTTTCAAAACCTAAAGGCTCGTCATCATAGACACAATCAAGCCTCTGGTTTTCGACAACCTTGTCTCTATTTTTGTCCTCAACGGCTTCAGCAACTAATTGTTGTTGTAATTCAGCTTCTAAAACCGCTTTTTGCTTATTCTCGGCCACGAAGGCCGTAATTCTATCCCATGCAGTGCTTATCCATAAATAACTATTTATGGGCCTTCTCACTCTGTAGGCTTAACAGAGCCTTGTGGGTAGTTGTCTTCATCTATAACCTCTCTATCCCAAATGAATCCATAATTGGGATGAAGTATCACTGAAGATCTAACATTGTTTTGGTTTTCATAACCAAGTTCAGAAGAAATACATGGCGCAATGTTCGCCAATTGTTTATCAAAGGTTTTCTTAGTGTTTACCTCAGCCTTGAAGTAACTCTGATCACCTTCAATATTTTCGACTAGACCATCTTCTCTCCAAATGATGAGCCTCTGGTGAACTGTCGAAGGTATTGCTCCCACACCATGGATCCATTCTCTTCCCAGCAGCATGTTGTAATTTGCCTTTGTTGAAATTACCATGAACATCGTTGGTCTCCCGATGCTTCCAACAGCACAATCAACTTCAATGGCTCCAAGTGAGTGGCCACTTTTGCCTTCATAGTTGGTAAGAATTACATTGTGTGTTTTCAAGTCAGTCTCACTTTCCAATTCTTTTCAGCATATGTTGTGGCATTAGGTTTACAGCAGCACCACCGTCAACCAGAATTTTATTGACACCAATATTGTTCACCTTTGCTTGAATATACAAAGGTTTGAGATGGTTCATCATTCCACAGTCTGGTTTTTCAAACACAGCGTGTTGCTCTTCAACGCAACCATTTTTCAGCACATAGTAACAAATTGGTTTGTAAGTGGTTTCTTTGTCGAAATCTTCTTCGACATCATTCACTTCAGAAACCACATCATACTCAATTGGGAGAATTGAGACTACACCACACAAGACGTCGAATTCTGACCAAGAATCAGCGAAATCCGAGCCCATTTCTTCGTCTAAGTTGAGACCCTCTTTGATCACTGAAAGTGGTGGAAATATCCTTTCAGTAGCTGGCTTTCTAGCCATTTCAAGAGATTTTGAAGGTATTTGTTTACCTTTCACTTTGTTGGAATTTTCCACCTTGCCTGCACCAGCAACCTTTTTCTGGCGTTGATATCTACGCCGCTGAGTTCTTGTCATAGGGTTCTTCCCTTTGTAGTTATTATTATAGGCATATTTATTAGACTCAAATGCCTTGTTTTGGCTAGTAGCACTAGTGTTACCCTTAATCAATTTTGCTGATTTCTATTGATTTCCAACATTCTTTCCAGCATAATATACTGGATAATAACCAGTACTTTTTCCACCAGAGTGCACCCATTTCTCGACAGGAGACTTTGCTGGAGGAACATAAGTTTTGATCTGTTCCTTTTGAGGATTTCTTGTCGAAGTGACTTTGTATTGAATACCTCTGTTGTTGTAGCTGAACTTTGGTCTTTTGTCGACCCACTTTCCTTTACGTTTCAGTTGAGGCTTAAATCCCTCCAGATCTTCGGTAGCCTCTTTGCCGAAGACAGAACTACACCTTGGACAAAGCATAACTTCAGTATTGTTGATTTTGCAGCGATTGAGAAAATCAATCAATTCTTCTTCAGCCCTTGGATACACTATCTTCATTTTTTCAGCGTACTGGTCTTCAGTGACCATTTCGACATCAACCTTGTCAACAGCCTTCTCTACCTTAGCATTTTCAATAACAACCTCTGTGACCTCAACCACATTGAGATCGACTTCAACAAGCAATGCATCAGCTGTTGGCAAAGGATCCGCATCAATCTTCATTGGTGGCTTAGATTTGTCACCAAATTTCAGCCTTCCCTCATTGAGGGTGTTCTGCACCAAATCCCTGAAAATAACACAACGAGAAGTGTTATGGCCCAAGAAACCATGAAATTTACAAAAACCTCTTTTCTGCCGCTGTTCCAATGGTGGAATTTTCAGGCCTTTAGGCACTAAATTTTGACCATCAGCCACTAACAGATCAAATATTTCATCACATTTAGAAACATCATAAGTATAAGTTTTTGCAACAAATTTATCATTCTTAGGCTCAACAGGATTTTTCCCATTAGAAGGTTTCAACAATTTGCAAGTATAAGGAGGTCCTGGTTTTAGTTATGCAATGTTAACCTCTTCTCCGACATCTTCATAAGATATGTCGTATTCTTGGTCACTGTCATTAGCTTCGACATAAGCAACATTTTCTTTCTTACTTTGGAATCTACCTGTTCTGGCTTTTTCGGCTTTGATTCTTTCGACCTGTCGAACTCTATCAGCCAATTGTGCCATATCTCTTAAATGTAGTGTATCTAGTTTCTTTCTTATAGTGTAATCTAGACCACCAGCAGCCATTTCGACTAACTCGTGTTCAGGCACTTGAGTAAAGCACCTTGCTTTGTGAAGTCTAAATCTATTGAGATAATCATCAATAGATTCTGCCCCCTTGCGTCGAACGCTAGCCAATTCCTTAAGACTAATTTTACATTGGCCCATATAGAATTGTTCGTGAAAGGCCTTCTCTAACTGACTCCAATTAAATATGGAATTTGGAGGCAGGGTGGTGAACCATGCAAACTCATTCTTAGTTAAAGAATTTGGAAAGTATTTCATTCTTAAATTCTCGTTATGCGCAATATCACCAGCCTCAGTCAAATAGCGAGCCACGTGTTCGACAGTAGATTCACTGGTTTCTCCAGCCCCTAGGCAGCTCCGTTTCTAAGGTGTATTCCGACAAAGGCGACACAAAATTAGGCCTATGTAAACCTAAGTTAAGGCCATTTTGGGCTAGAGTAGTTTCGACCATATTAGCCAGATTATTTTTGTGCTCCAAAATTGTTTTGTTGCATTTGTCTGACCACTTCATCTGCATTTTGGTTTCTATTTACTAACACAACTTCAGGGATTGCCTCTACCCTCATAGGCTCTTCGACAACCTGTTGTTGTCCTTGGTTTCCCTGATTTATAGGTATTGGATTGTTAGGTCTTTCAACAGGTACTTCGACAGGCCTAACATTCTGAATTTGGGGAATTTGTTGGTTATGGACTGGTGGAGTACCAAACAAATCAGCAATTCTGCCCATTTGCGCTGCTAACAGTTGGTAACTGCTATTAGTGTTTTGTATCAAAGGATTAAACACTGTACCAATTTGTTGTGTTAACAGATTGACCATATCATGATTGCTATCATCCATTTGTTGCCTCAATACCAACAAAGATGTTGTAGTCAAATTGGGTTGGGCATTTCGACTAAAAACGCCTTCTGATGAACTACGAGTAGGGGAATAGCCTGCGATTGCATTTTCTGCAAAAGTAGACGAATTTGTCTGAAGGCCCGCCATCAAAGCCGTTGGCATGCCATATGGGTAAGGTCTACCACTCATAGTAAATGGCAAGTTTCCAACCATTGGATTTGCCATCAAAGGACTCGTTGGTCCTACTATTGGTGGCACAGAAGCCATTGTATTAACATTCGTTAATGCTGCAGTGGTCATCATTGACACAGGGGTAATTATGGGAGAAGTTATAGCAGTTACTCCCATTGTTGTCGAAGAAGGCATAGCAACGGTTATGCCTACGACACTTGCAGCGTTAACGTCACTAACTGTAGTTTGTTCTTGTGTACAAATGTCCCCATGGGCGTGCTAATTTGTTTACCTTGGTTTTTGGTAAACACTGCTAGTTTGAAATTGCTTCTGTTTGCAGGATCAACTAGTAAATCCTAAGACCATTTGTGTTAAAGTTTTTTCCAGAATTATGCGTGTTCTTGCGGTTTCAAAGAAAAGAATGAAGATAATTGCCAGTTTCACGCGAAACCGTCGAATTTCTTCAGATAGGGACGAAGTGAAAACAAAGAAAAAATTGCAGAAAATCAATAAAGAAAGCAAATTAAAATGCATTAATTGAAAAGAGAGTTGGTACACAGATCATACATTCTTCTCTGACTCCTTTTCTTTGTAATGTGTTGGAAGTTAGAGCGTGAGAATTCTGTAATGAGTTTGTGACCCGTTTTTCCTATGAAAAACTACTATTTATACGAGGAGGGAAAACACTGAAACTAACTAACTGTACAGAGAATAGAAAAAAGAAAACTGCTTCAGCCTTCGACTAGGGTAACTGCCAGAGCTTCGACAGCGAGCACTTGATTTTGACCTGTTATTGAATCCCAGCTTTCTTCTCATCGAAATATCACCCTTCAATCCTTGTTAAGTCTAAGGCTTTGTCGAATTTTCCTTCTGATACAACTCTGTTGTGTCGAAACCAACCCTCTTCTGAGAAAATTAAAGTCAAACCCCATTGACTGCATTTAATTTAGCCCGTCGAAATTACAGGCTAACACATTGCAAATGTGTTATGTTGATATATAGGCAAACCATCTCTGCAAAATTCAACAAATGCTGGAGAAATTGCAGACGCCTTAAGGAAGAGGTTATGCATCATTTGATACACGAGTTATATATGTATAGATATATAGATTAATATATTTATGGTTGATGTAATAAAATATTTAATATCTAATTTTACCCGTCTATTATTTCAATGTTTTTAAGATCTTTAATTTTTGTCAAAAAAAAAGATCTTTAATATCTATATCTATATATCAATAGGCTTGCTGCAAATCCTGAACCATCAACCTTGCGATTGAATTAGATTCAAGAATCACCCAATGTTCAAGTGGATGATGATTTTTTGAACCTAACTCAAATGGTTACTATTGATTTGCTGAAGGAGCATAAAGAGGTACTCCATATCATCTTAGATTATTCCATAGACATTGGTATTAAAAAAATCGTTATTTTAAAAAACACAAAATATTTTCTAATAATATTTAAATTTCAATGGATTATTTCAGGAGGCTGTGTTTGTTATTTGTTGCAATATAGAGAGTGTTATTGGTGAGGTTCAATGGTGGTACGTTGCATGTCGCTGCAACAAAAAGGTGTATCTAGACTCAAACATGTATCCATCGGAAACAAACATATTACCGACCAAAAAAAACATATTACCGACCAAAAAAAACACGTAGCGAGGGAACTATCTATCGGAAACAAACATATTACCGACCAAAAAAAAATCCCTCGGAAATATTTGGTAGCTAAATCAGCATATTCTTGGAGTGTTTGTGAAAAGTGCAATCGTCATGTTGTTCAGAGGTAAATTTCCCCACAACTAATTCATACAAACTCTTTTACTTTTGCTTACCATTATGACCCAAATTTGATAGGAATTTAATATTTTTAAAATCAAATACGTTACAAAACAAATGAGTCTGGTATTACTCCCACAACTATGTTATTTTGGCAATAGATGATCAATGATAATAATACGTTACTAATAAAATTATAGTAATACAGATTTAATAATGTTACTAAACTGAAAATAATGTTTTAAAGTATGATTTTATTTTTTTGGGTGAATTGCAATAAGTAATTATATATATATATATATATATATATATATAAACTTTTGTGGAAAAAAAAGGATATATATCAACTAATCCTAGAAAAAGGAAAATTATAATAATACGGATTATTATAATCTTTAAAAAAATTATTTATGTAACTTAAATTGCAATTATTTTTTTATTGTTTTTTTATAGCAGGTAATATTTTTGTCGAGCTATCGTTGTTTACGTTTCACACAGATACCGTCTACAGTCACCTGTTATTGCCAACACTGGGTCTGCTATCAAAAAATAATCAATCCACCGGTTTTCAAACCCTAAAAACTTCCCCATGTATTTGAAATGAGTAATCCATTTGTATTTGCAAAGAAAAATACCTAGAATTGGAAATGAAATGGCTCACCATGAATAGATCACTTCTTGCTCAACCACCAAAGCACCTATTGTGGGGCGTGTCAGTCGAACAAAATTGAGGCTTCATGCCGATGAGCGAACTCTTCACTAGAGAAAACACAGGGGGAGACCTACGCGACTACACGTTCTAGGTCTTTTTCTTTAGCGGTGGCTATCCATTTTGTATGTTTTTTTTTATGTATTGCGTCAAAACAATAGGAGACCACAGATCCGTAAAAAAGTTAATTTGAAGAGACCACCATTTTGTTTTAGCCAATTTTTATATTTGTTCCTAACTTTGATTTTATTTTTTTGAAAAGAGTTTAATTTCTGTACACATATTTTGTATAGGTTTTTACCACCACCATCAATCACAATACATGGAGTGATTGATTACTAATTGATTAATTAGGGAATGTGTATTATCAAATTTTGAATTTTCTACCAATCCCTGTGTGGTTTTTTTAGTTCGAATTTGGAATTTTTACTATAGTTATTTATATTTTTCCGACGGAAAATTAAAGGTGAACGATTTTTTTTGTAGTAGGCACAAGGCTCAATAGTTAAAGAATAAAACACGTAACTCTACATTTGCATTAATAATTGACCAGTTTCTTTTGTATGTTTCTTTCTATTTTCTTTATTTTTTTGATTTTAACTCAAGTTTAATTACCGGATATGGCAAATATGGGGTTTCATCAGGGGGTGCCTTTTATCATACTTACCACCTGCTGAGAGGTAGAAATAGGCAAATGAACAAATAAAATTTTGAAATACAGCCTTGACACTTTTATGTTTGGCATTGTTATCTATTCATTTTTGAGTTAAACTTTCAATTTCATGTAATATTATTCATCTTTCTCTTCAAAGAGAGTATGAAACAAGAAAATATACTTGAATAATGATTAGAATGTAGGCATAATTAGAGGTGGCAATTTATACTTGTTAGTGGGATATCTACGGGGACTATTCCATTATGAGCTCTACGGGTGAGAGATTTTTCCCATGGGTACGAGGACGCGAGAGAAAACCCCCACACAATCATTTTGGCATTAGGGACATGGACCATATCCCCGACCTGATTATATTACACATATATTTTATATTATAGGTAATTGATTTTTTAGTCTTTTTAAATGTATTTTTAATAAAAAAATTAATAAATATTGAACTGTGCTAATTTAATATTTTCTTACTTTTAAGCTTTTTAAATATTAAAATATCAAAGTAGGAGTTACTTTTATATTCTCTATATTAGAATGTGAAACTTTTAATTTTTTTCAGTCTTACTTTTATATTTTTTTCCCATTTTATTGTATTTCAATCCATATTTTTGCTAATTTTTAATAAGTTTAAGACATCTCCGTAGGGACCGTGGGTATCTATAGGGAAGAGGATGAGGGAGGAACCCCCCAGATGAGGATGGGGGACAATTTGAGAGGCGATTTTTGGGAGGGGGTGTGACATCCGTGGTTGACGAGGGCGGGGAGTGATCGCCGATGCCCAAAAAGGTTGCATGGCAAAGAGCGGCTCCTGGCAGCTTCAAAGCGAAGAGGCGCGTGAATGAACCAAATACGCACCAGAATGAGAAGGATCCTGAGGCTGTGCAGGTATGAGACTACAGTTGAATGAAGACTTAAAAGAATTAATTTGGACTACCTATAACAACAAGATGCTTATTTTTTTTCTTGGAGTCATTCCCATAAGAACTCTATAGTTAAGCGTGCAAAATGAATCTTATATTGAAGAATATTAATTTTACTTATTAATTAAACTGTGGACAATATTGAATTATTTTCTGTTTGTTTTTGTCTTTTCATGCAAACACAAACACAACAATTTAAATATTAATAGTTTTAGGAAAATCATTATTTTTTTATTAATTACTAAGGTAACTATTAGATTTCTTTGATTATGAAAATATAATTTATATTCATTTAAATATAATTAATTTTTAGAGAATTATTAGTGGGATCCCTATTGGGATTGTCCAATTAGGAGCCCTACGGGTGGAGAATTTTTTTTCCCATCGGTACGAGGACGGGGGAGAAAATCCCCCCACAATCAAATTGGGGTTGAGGACGGGGACCAAATCCTTGCTTTGAATATATTTTATATAAACATTCTTATTATAGATATATATTTTATTATAAGTAATTGTTTTTTAGTCTTTTTATATATGTTTTTAATTAAAAATATTAATAAATATTTAAGTTGTGTGAGTTTTATATTTTTATTCTTACTTTTATACTTTTTAAATATTAAAGTATCAAAGCAAGAATTTTTTTCTCTTTTGTAACATAAAATAATATCAAAATAGGAGTAACTTTTATGTTTTCGATATTAAAATGTGAAACTATTAATTTTTTTAGTCTTACTTTTATTTTTTTCAATTTGATCATATTTTAATTCATATTTTTGTTAATTTTTAATAAATTTATCGCATTTCCACATTGACCGTGTGGATCTGTAGGGAAGGGGATGAAGAAGGACTTTCCCCAGATAAGGATTAGGGATGGGGATGGGAGACAGTTTGGGTGGCGGGGACGGGGAGTATTCCCCGCCTCTGCTCCTCCAAATTGACATCCGGAGGAATAGTCACAGAAATCCGAGTTTGGTTCATGTGAATCATTTTGAAATGCTACGTTGTAAAAAGTGATTGATTTTTATATTGAAGAATATTAATTGGACTTACTTAATTAATTAAACTTTGGTCTATATTCAATTATTTTCTGTTTGTTTTTGTCTTTCTATGGTAACTCAAAAATAACAATTTAAATATTAATAGTTTTAGGATAATCGTTATTTTTTATTCATTACTAAGGTAACTATTAAATTTATTTGATTATGAAAATATAATTTACATTTATTTAAATCTAATAATGAATTTTACAATTTGCCTAAGATTTAAATAAATTATCCAAAAAATAGTTCTGTCATTTTATTGTTTTTTGCTTTCATTTCACAGGTCTATGCTGTGAGCTACTCTTTTTCATTTCACAAAATTTGTTCAATTTTATTTATTTATTTGTTATCAGTATTATGATTATTATTTTCTATTCCATAACTATCCATATTATTAAAATAACTTAATTATTTAAATAAAATTCACATTTTCAAACATCAATTCTCCCATGCATCGCACTATTTCAACCTGTTTTATGGTTTTATGGTTTTTAATATAACATATTTTGTTTCTTAAAACAATTAAAAATAATGTGTTATTGACCACACTCGGTTATTATTTCAACATCCATTTATTTCTCTTACCATTTAACTAAGGATGTTCACTTAATATTATAGCACAACTTCAATATTGCATTTTTCTAACTTTTGTGAATTGATATAATTATAATAACAATTAAGTTATTTGCTATAATTATTACATTAGTCGTCATCATCATATTATTATTATTATTATCTCCACACACTTCATCCAATTTTTAGTACTAAAGAGCCAAATCTAACCTGTTTTATGGTTTTTAATATAACATATTTTATTTTTTGTTAAAACAAAAAAAATAATAACAAATGAAATAAATATATTTTAAAATAAATCAATCAGTAAATTAATTTTATTGAAATATAAAAATGAATAAAAAATATTTAAGTGAGATATATTATTAGACCCAAGTTATGTTCTTTTTTTGTTCACAATTGGAATAAAAATTTAACGTTTTAGTCAGTTTCCATCGTAGAGTTTTGCAAAAATATACCCTAATAAAGACACATTCTTTGGCAAATAAAAATTCTATACACATCACAAACTTATTGGTTTCAAACCACAATGTCAATGGAGTCAAACTAATTTAATTATGTTAGTAACGAATAAGTTATTATGCATACTCCATTGATATATATTATGATTAGGGGTGGCAGTTTCTACCCGCAAGTGGGGATCCCTGCGGGGATTGCCCCATTTGGCGCTCGGTAGGCGGAGAATTTTTCCTCATTGGGACGGGGATCGGGGAGGAAATCCCCCCTCAGCCAATTTGGGGATGGGGACAAGGACCGTATCCCCTGCCCCGCATATGGGACAATATGGGAGGCGGGGACGGGGAGCGGGGAAGTACTCCACGACCCCCCCTGCCCTATTTCCAACCCTAATTATGTTGACATATTATGATATTATCATTGCCTTATTTTTGACACTCTTTATATGGGCACGCCATTAAAAAAATTTAAAATAATTTTTTCCTTAGTAATTCATAATATCTTGAATAATCATTATATTTATTACATTCAAAAAATCTATATTACATACTGCAAATACATCATTACTGTTATTAACCAATACAACACGAATGACACATTTTAATAACTGTAAAATATGAAACGATGCATCGTACTAACGTCAAAAGATAAAAATATAAATGTGTTTATAATATTGATTCATTAAATCACTATAATTATGATTCCTCACACATTCTTGGAAAAAAATGTCTTTAATATATTTGACAAACATAAATCAATTAAACAATGCTACATATATGTGTGTGGGTAGGTAAATTAAGAATTTAATAATTTGTATTTTTTTATGAGCAATGTAACCCTAAATGTTTCTCGTGCATCGCACGGGCAGGTATACTAGTTCTAAAAAAAAGAGAAGGAGCAAAAATGTTCAATGTATATGATTGCTTTAGGAGTCATGTGTTAGGAACCCAGAATAACAAGAAGCACAGGATATAATATAGCTTGATTTTGATTAATGTGTTAGAACTTCTAGAACTTTTATTACAAATCTCTCAAAAAAAAATTTTATATAACCTTTTATTTACTATTAAATTTATAATTTTTGTATCATAAAATAATACACACACGCTAAAAATACAAAATTTGGTGAACCTTGAAAAATGGAGTCCTGGACGCTCCTCCCGCCCATCGGCCCATGGTCTGCTCCACCATTGCTTTTGATTCCAAGAATGATTGTTGAATTGGGTAACTGAAAAGAAGTATTATTGATTAAAGAACATGTTTTAACGTCAGCTTTTCACTTATAACCGACTTAAAAACCACTCTATTGTGAAATTTTTAAACGTTTAAAAGGACTGTTTTATGCTAGATGTTAAAAGAACTGACGTTAAAAATCCAACTTACTACACCGGTGGAAACTACATTACTATATAACTGACGTTAAATGTCTGATTTACCTAGCATTGTATCCCTTTATTGTACTAATGATTCTATCACAATCAATTCTATCTACTGTGATTCTGTAAGCCAATTTTTTTTTCAGAAATGTGCGCTTAAGGAAGTGCAAAGCATGCTTCCTCATAATCGACATGTGCATAAGACACAAAGAAAATTCAGAAAGCTAACTTCCAATGCACAATAATTAATTTACATATAACAAAAAAAAACTAGTTTTGAAATAATTTCCTGTTACTTGATATTTCTCCGTTAGTAATCATACATGAATAAATAAATTTCAAGCACGAACACCCTTTTAATCAAAGAGCAATTACAATAGCATATAATTTAAAATTAACTTTTTATTGTCAAAAAAAAATTAACTTTTCATTTTCAAGAAAATTAGTCTTAAAACCATGTTATCTAAATTTGGTACGCGTCATTTCTTGTGAGTAATTATTCTTCTATATTCATTGAACAACCCGTCGAGGTGGCGAGCCTCAACAATTTGTTCAAAGAACTTCAAAAAAATAAATAGACTACCACAGAACACTAACTTTTGACAACCTTAGTTGGATTACTCTAGACTCATAAACTCACGATAGCATACTGTAACATCCTAAATTTCCTAAGGTATTACTACCAAATATTCAACATAACACATGAGTTTGTAAGGATTCATTTAAAAAAAGTATATACTTTCAAATTGTACACAATAAATAAAATCTAGTTTTACATAACCGACCTAGCTAATAATAAAAATTTGACTCTGATTGTGATTCAGTTACCGACACTCTACATTGGACGGGTGACAAGCAAATCAGATATACAGATAGTCTATGAGCATTTAACTTGTAGGCCACATTATCTCTTCGTTGCAGCAAACGACAAACACATAGACTATGAGCATTTAACTCATAGGCTGCATTATCTATTCTTTGCAGCAAACGACGTTGCGCAACAACAACGAATCAAATACATGAAAATACACTATAATAGTAAAAAAATTGCACCACCAACCAATCAAAAACCATGATTTGAGCGGCTTTTAAGGTATTTAACACGAAATCCAATATTTAAGACGTATCACTTTGCGATCGACTAATATCGACTATTTATGTAAACTTTTTGTATACAATTTACTTTTTAAATATATATAGATTATAAATAAACCTTTCATAAAAGGATTATAAATAAACTGCAAAAAAATAGTTTTTTTACTCAGCACAAAATTGTTTTTAGTTTTCTTTCTTTTTTAATAAAAATATCTTAAAATTCTCCAAAATAAAAAAAAGTATATCCCGGGCGTTCCTTTTCACCTACCTTTTATCTTTCCCTGTTGTACGCACAAACAAATTAGGTAGGGTTTTTAGCGCTTCTGAGAAAATCACCCTTCACAATTCACCGTTTAATGAGAAAATGAAGCGACGAAAGCACCCGTGTGGAATCGAAGAGAACGAAGATACGAAGAGCAGAAACAACCAGCGTGAAACGGAAGAAGATAACAACGATGACAAGCTTAGTGTTTTTCCAGATTGCATTCTTCTTCACATACTCTCCTTTCTGAACGTCAAAGACGCAATTCGAACTAGCTTAGTTTCATCAAGATGGAAAAATCTTTGGAAGCATCTTCCCAAACTTACATTAAGTGCCTCTGACTTTTACATTCGCAGGAGTTTCACCAAATTTGTGAATACGTTTCTGTCTCTTCGCGATTCCTCCACGCAGTTGAACGCTTTGGATTTCGAATGTCAACGTGTGACAGTAATAAATATTAGTATTTACCTTTTTACCTAATTTCTAGAAGTTGGTGTAGCATCTAGGTTAGAATATTCCTAGCACTAGCATTGAGTGGCTAATCATTTGTAGCCTCCTTTGCCTATATATTAGGACAATCATGGAATGAATGAACCAACCAATCATTATCAATCAAATATCTCTCTTATCCCTAAAAACACTCTTTTATTCCTCTCAACTCATGAACCACCAAAGGGTATTCATCCCATTACCATTTCTGGCTTGAGTTAGGGTATTAACGGAGTTCATTCTCCCTAATATCCATTTTCCTGTTACAATTGGTATCAAAGCATCGACCTGGTTCTTGCGTTTCGATGGCTGTGAAAAGAATTTTGAGAATTTTGAGTGCTCTTGAAGTAGAAGAGAAGATGGAAATGGGTTTGTGCATTGTATGTGATAAACCATTTACATTTGAGCACCAATCAGCACACAGAAACATCAGGTTCATTGTGAAGGATGAAAAAGAAGAGGCCGAACAAGAAGGTGGAGATCCTGAACCTGAAAAGAAAGACGAAGTTGTAGCGCTGAGCACATCAGTTCCCACACAAACACACCTTCACAATGGTTCAGCTCCCAACGAAGAAGTTCAAGCAACCCAGAAGCCAGAACACGAATCAGCTTCCCATAACCTTCTGCGCGTGAATGAAATTGAAGATGGAGCTCAAAAGGAAAACGAAAATGAAGCTCAGAAGTCAGATCTTTGTTCTCCGGTTGAAGGCCCGATCGTTGCTCCGGTAGATGCTGCGTTCCCTGACCTCCGTGAAACACTTAAGGAGGATCCCGTTGCTGACGTTCGTGAGATGGTGGAAACGGGTCAAGCGATTGTTCAGCCAGAGGAAGTTCGTGACAATTTCTTGCCATTTGCGATTATCACCACAGTGTCATCAGCGTCAGCAAGGTTCTACCCGCCGCCGAAGCCGCCTGATAGTTTTGTCGATCTGACACCGTCACCGTCACCAACGTTCTGTCCGCCACCGGAACCACCTGATAGAACCGCCACTCTGAGGCTTTCGCACAACTTATGTAGGCCAGATATCACTTTGGGTAATAGCACAGCAACACCATACCCAGTTTCACAAATCATAGCCACACCAACTGTGTTCTCTCTGAGTAATAGTGGTGAGCACCTACCTCCACCAAAACTCCCTGATAAGGTTGTCGTTCCAACGCCATTCCCCAATCTGTCTCTTTCGTTGATGGTTGGTGGTTTTGTGTTTTCTACTATTAATTTCGGCTTTTCTAGAGGTAGAACACCCAATTCAATTGCAAAGTCCACTTATGCACACCACATGCTTGATGAAATACCAGAACAAAGTCCTCAAAGGCCAATTGTAAAATTCCAGGTTTGTCACTATAAGATTCATCCTAAGGGTTACTATTCTGATTTTGTTTGGATGAATTATGTTGGAATGGAAAAAGGGATCTTAAGGAAGATGTGGAGTAATCTACTTAGATGCTTGAGAGGATTATATTGTGTTTACCATGATTCATTTGAATGCTTTGATTATGCCCTCCATGTGTTTGATCAATTCTCTAAGAACCTGGTGGTTGTTTGTGATGATATCGCTACTGGTTTCACTGACATTATTACATTTGATTTTTTCAAAGTCAAGCAAAATGGTGATACTGCACTTTCTAATTACAAACTGACGAATTTGTGGTTTTGGAAACTAAGGGACTATGGGATACATGTCCATCCAGTAGTTTTTCTAGCAAGATCTCTCATTGGACTAGGAGGTTTGAACTTTGTTAGTGAAATGGTCCAAGTGGAGACAGATTCTCAATTTAGTGTCAATTTTTTGCTCTTTGTAGTGAGATTAGAGTTTTCCACAACAATAGCAAAGCAATTACACAATAGAGGACTTGTGAGAGCAATTTATGTGTTATTGGGTTGTTTTGGCTGCCACCTTCAGAGGGCCAATGAATTGGAGACTTCAAATACCATTACATGCTTAAATGAAAAGTGTAAAGGGACAGTCAGAAATAATGCCATGGACTTAAAGTGTCTAGTTGTTGTTTGGAATTGCATTATTACTGGGTGTCTAGTGGTTGTTGCTATTGAGTTGTTCAAAGAAATGCCTAGGATGGATATGGAGCATGATAATTGCATCTTTACTAGCATGTTGATAGAACTTGGCATGCCCTTAGTCGTTCTTCATTGCCATAAACATTCATTTATTGAAACTGGTTTTGTTGGAAAGGCTTCTAGTCAAGGTGTTAAATATTTATCTGTTGGTTCAATGCATGGTAGAACACTAATGAATATTGAAACAATAGTGGATAAGGAATTTGATTGTGTTCCTACTACTAGTGATAATGAAGTGCCCTTGTTATGGTCAAAGACGAGCTCTATGGTTATTCCTCCTTCATTGGATCTTTCCAAGGGTGTTGTCATAGATTTGAAGTTAAACTTGCTCAATGTGATGAAGGATTTACTAGATAATGGTACGAAGATTCAAGCTATTCAAGCTTGGGGATGGTATATTCAGATGCTTGGATTCCATGCTTTGAAGAATACGCATTTGATTACTGACATGCTGAAAATTCCCAAACATCCACTTACAGATCATGATCCTCAAGCTGAGATTGTTACCCGGGTTGCCTGGGAATATCTTATTGATGCCCAATTTTTTTTGAATCACTGCTCCAACCTACAAGGGATGCCTATTCCAATTCCTAGTGATAGGAAGTCAACTTACATTAGCACAGAGTACAATGGATTGGTTCAGTTTTATAGGATTCCAGAAATAGCATTTGAGCTATTTACTACATGTGTGACTGCATTTGATGTAGTCAATTCTATCTTGACTGAGTCGTTGTATGAAGAATTGGTTCAAAGATCCCTTATGCTTCACATGGTCAGGAAGATCATCGCTTTGATTGATTATAGCACTGTAAGCATGTCTGATTACATGGAGACAGTGCTGTCAAATATGGTGCAGCGCGCTAATTGCAAACATGTTGTTAAGAATGCACTATTCCATGTCCAGAACTCATGGAATTTGTTCACATTTCAGCGATGCATCACTTTCTTCTGCTATTCCAATTCATGGTTTATCAAGTTACAACTTCCAACACTGACCGGCATTCTCTACGTGCATATGTGGTTGTTCTTCACAGAAAAATGATTGATTGGGGTCAAATTCACGTTCCTCTAGTTTTGCTCAAATGGAAGACCTTACCTCCTAAGCATGGCACATGGAAATATTCATCCTTGAGGACAAGGATGTTTGAAGGGGCGGGAATTGTGACAGTAATAAATATTACTATTTACCTTTTTACCTAATTTCTAGAAGTTGGTGTAGCATCTAGGTTAGAATATTCCTAGCACTAGCATTGAGTGGCTAATCATTTGTAGCCTCCTTTGCCTATATATTAGGACAATCATGGAATGAATGAATCAACCAATCATTATCAATCAAATATCTCTCTTATCCCTAAAAACACTCTTTTATTCCTCTCAACTCATGAACCACCAAAGGGTATTCATCCCATTACCATTTCTGGCTTGAGTTAGGGTATTAACGGAGTTCATTCTCCCTAATATCCATTTTCCTATTACACAACGTATCCTCAAAGCTCGCCTACTCAAAAGAATTGTAACATCTGTTTCACACAATGTTAATAGTTTACGTCTTTCTTGTCATATTCAAAATATTCCGTTTCCGCCTTCATTACTTTCATGTCAGTCTTTGGCCTCTCTAGACCTTGGACACCCAAAATCAAATATCCATGTTATATTTCCCAATTCTCTGAATTTGCCAGCGTTAACCTACTTGAAGCTACACTTTTTCTCCTTTTGCAGCGGAAATGATGGTAAGGTTGAGCCCTTTTCCACTTTTAACAAATTGAATACTTTAATTTTTTGTGACTGTAGAGTTCAGGATGCAAAATCCCTATGCATATCAAGTACCACCATTCTCGATCTCTCTATACAGAATTGGGGTAGTCAACACTGTTTGAATATTGTGCTATTTGCTCCAAATCTGTGTACTTTTGCTATTACCGGTAATCCTTTTCACAAACTCAATGTGAGCCATCTTTCTTCGATTAAACATATCACAATTGATATACTATTTGAAATCGACTATTCTGTGGAGAATTCTTTATGTCTTCTCGACTGGTTGAAAGAAATTACTGAAATCAAATCATTGACTGTAACTCCAAGAACTCTTCTGGTACCACTCTTACTTCGTTAATTGCTAAATTTTGTCAAAAAACATTGCATTAAATTGGTACTAATTCATCTCACATCTCTTATTGCTTAGGCTCTCTCGTTTATTCCTGATATATTGAAGCTCAAGCTCCCTTTCTTGTGTAACATGAAGTCACTTCTATTAAATCTAAGTTGGGAGTCCGATAGATATTTCGCCTCATCTTGGAGAGTTATAAAGATGGAGTTAGCAGATGGCAAATCATGGAAAGAAAATCCGAAGTTACCAGAAGCTATTAAAGCAAGATTGAATCCAAGTAATTCATCCATTATGGATGGAATGATTGACTTTTTACTTCAGAACTCACCCTCAGCAAAAGTTGACATCGTAAGTATGAAATGATATACAACTTGTTATAGAGATATTCTTCTGTTCTGTTTTTTACTCATATGTTTTTGTTTCACTAAATGTCTCTGGTTATAACTTATTATCATGGATAAACTACTAATGTAAATAGCAATTCATAATGGGCATGTTATTTAATGATATTCAGCTTAGTGTGAATTGGTTTTAGGATACTTTCACCGTAAAAGGTGGGTATTATTTATCGCTGTTTTAATGTGAGTATTATTTATGGAGCTAGTTGCATCCTTATTTGTAGCATCATGGAGAGGGTGAGTAGAAGTAGGAGCCAAATGCTATAATTATTGAATGTTGTGAAATAAAAGAGTCTGACCTTCAGGCTGCTGGTTTCAAAAATGTTTGAGATTGTGAGGACTGATTAGAAACTTATAAAGCTATAGGGACAAAATTGAAAATAAACTATTATTATTATTATTATAAGTACCGACATGTTAGTTTCTAGTAGACAAAATTTAAAAACTTCTCTCATTAGTGTATAGTCTGATAAATGGTTTCAAGATGATGATAGACAATAAGAGACTATGAAAACCCATTGATGGAATTAACACTGAAAATGGAGCAGCGAGATTGGCTTAAGAATCAAGTGGTTTGGTATTTCAATGTTTGACATGGTTATGTTAGAATTAGAATTAAGGTTGAGTAGTATTATGATTCTGATGTGATAACTATGAAGTAGTCAAGCAATTCATGGAAAAAATAAGCTAACATACAGGGATCATATAAAGGGTGTACAGCCAACGTTTTGTGATGAAATTCTAGATTGAATGTTGTATACACACCTTTTCCATTGTGATTTTTGTTCATTTAATCCTCATTGTTGCAGGTCAAGTTTTAACCTATGTAGTTGGTAGCCGATGCTATGTTGCTCTTGAAGTTCTCCTCAAGCATTATGGACCAGAAGTATATGTCATTGCCAACACTCTTGATCTTTGTCATGCATTTGTGACTTTACTGATATTTTTGTTGTTCTGGAGTTCAGAAATCAAGTAGGGTATATTTGATGCAGTATTGAAGGGACATATAGATTTTGACTCAGATCTATGGCTTCTAATATTTTATAGTGGAAAAGCCTCTAATATATATATGATAGTGGAAAAATACTTATTAGAAACATTTTGTGATATCTTCCTTCAAAGTGGTTGACTCACTGCCCATAAAGACTTATGTATGTTAATCCACTTTTTGTCTACTGCACTTGCTATATAAACAAGAACCGTCCTGATATGCATAGAAGAAATAGATGTGACTTTGGATTTATATTTTGCTGGTTTTTAGTTGCAAATTGCGGCTGAAAGATTTTCGTTTTAAAAATTGAATAAATTGCTATGCTGTTATAGAATTATGATATTGTCTTTAATTTCCTTCCTTCATGGTAATTAAAAAGGTGAAGTCATAAGACTCATAATTAAAAAGAGTGGTAGAGATAATGAAGATATGGATAGGATGTGTATTGTATAATTTAAATGAATGTACGACTAGATTAGCAGTATTTTAGATAAGTACTAAATCTTGAAAGTATATGAAAATTTCAAGTATGAACAGGTTGATTTGTGTTCCTATATGTGTCTTTTGTTACAAATTAAGTTTCTTTATGTTTTATCTCATTTGAATGTTCAGAATTTGTAAAAAGTTCACAATGGTTTATTTGTGAAAAATTCTACATTTCAGGCCTGTTATTAGATTAAACTGTACTCTTATATGAAGTTTCTTGTAAAAAAAAAGAAAATATATTTAGGTGTTCCAATATGTGTTGAGATATTGTATACATTAAGACTGGTTGCATTCTAACAAATTTTACTATGTTAATAAAATTCTGGATGGAATGTACTATAAATAGGATGCTGCAGAAATCCCTCCATTCATAATTCTAATTGACTAAAGTTCTGGAGAAGAAAAAAAATGCTGTGTTATCATGATTCATGACTATATGTTTACTTCATTTAATTCAAATGCTTCATATTGAGGTTTTTTTCTGCTGACATTAGTTTATTAACTTATGATATGATGTACATATATTGTCGTAAATTATTTGGATCAACTATACTTATTTGTAAATACATATGTTTACTGGTTGGTATGTTTTAATTTTCACACAATAAGAGGTATACTTGTCCTAGAAAATTGAATTAGGAATATGGTGCTAAGAAACTTGAGTTTAATGCTTTCTTCATAATTAGAAGTTGGTGGAGGCCAGGTTTGACTTTGGATCTGTTGGGAATAGTTTTAGAAGTTAAATTGGTATTGAGATTCTATAGGATAAGGCATGTGAATTTTTTGTGGTTATAAATAGGAAAAAAGGTAAAGAAGATTAGAGCCATCTTATCTATAGTTTGAGCAAGGGTTCTGCATAATTATGAAGAAAATTAAATTGAACTGAATGTTTAATAGCCTTTGAATATGTAAGATATACTTGAAAAGAAGAAAAATAGTAATTGAATTAGGAAGTAGCAGTATTTGCACAAGGACTAAGTTGAGAGCTTCAAATCATCATCTTCTCCAGTAGGAATTAACTCAGAATCTATTACTTACAGTGTTGGTATATTTACTAAGACTTAGTCTTTGTTATAAATAGAAATGTTAATTTAGCTAAGTTTAATAAGCTAGCTTTTAGGAAAGTTGAATAAGTGTTATGGGTTATTATAGTTTGTTATTCCTTATTATTCTCTGAGGTTTCTATTCAAACTGTAAGGCTTATATAAAGCCATTATATTCTCATTTTGTAAAATAACAAGAAGTGATCCCACTTGATTAATATGGCTGAAGTTATTATTACTACTTCTTCATTTGGTATCAGAGCTCCATCACGGGGCCTGATATAGTGAGTAAACAAGAGTGTTTGAGAGGAAAAACACTAGAGTGACTGAAAGAAGCGAAATGGCTGAATCAAGCAATTTCACTGCACCAAGTGTGCCCAAGTTTGATGGAGATTATGATCATTGGAGTTTGATCATGGAGAATCTACTTCGATCAAAGGAGTACTGGAGTGTTATTGAATCTGGAATCAAGGAACCAGAGGAGAATGAACATATAACTGCAGCGCAACAAAAGGCATTGGATGAAGAAAAACTCAAAGATCTGAAAGCAAAGAACTATCTATTTCAGGCAATTGACAAATTCATCTTAAAAACTATTACCCACAAAGAAACAGCTAAACAACTATGGGAATCCATGAAAGCCAAGTACAAAGGAAGCACTAGGGTAAACGGGCGCAGCTGCAGAGGCTTCAACGGGCATTCGAAACCTTAGAGATGAAGACAGGAGAATTAGTGAATGATTATTTTGGAAGAGTGATGGAAACAGCAAATGACATGAGTAATTGCGGAGAGAATATGAACGATGTGAAAATCGTTGAGAAGATACTTAGATCTCTGACAGAAAACTTCAACTTTGTTGTATGCTCAATTGAAGAGTCTAAGGACATTGATCTCCTAACTGTGGATGAGCTGCAAAGTTCACTACTTGTTCATGAGCAAAAGGTAAGAGAGAAGCGGAGTGAAGAACAAGTTCTGCAAGTTGAGCATGGCACGCGTTATGGACGTGGGAGAGGAAGAAGCAATTTTCAAAGAGGAAGTAGCAGCTATGTTAGGGGACAGGGAAGAGCAAAATCATTTGTAAATAGGAGTGCTATTATATGTTATCGGTGTCAATAACAAGGACACTACCAATTTGAATGTCCAAGTCTCGAAAAAGTAGCAAACTATGCTGAGTTTGACGAGGAAGAGGAGTTACTCCTAATGGCTCATGCCGAAGTCAAGATATTAAAGACAAAGGGATATGGTTTCTTGATTCTGGTTGCTCAAATCACATGACAGGAAATAAAAAGTGGTTTGTAGAACTAGATGAAAGTTTCAGTTGTACTGTTAGATTGGGAAACAACTCAAGAATGTTTGTAATGGGAAAAGGAAGTGTCAGGTTTGAAGTGGATGGAATCATTCTAACTGTGAGTGATGTTTACTTTGTACCTGACTTAACCAACAATTTGTTAAGTATAGGCCAACTTCAAGAAAGACGTCTGGTAATCATAATAAAAGAAGGTGCATGCAAAATTTATCATCCTCAAAGAGGGAAAATTGTAGACAGCAATATGACTCTGAATCAGATGTTTGTGATTCATGCTACATTAAAACCGCTTCCACAGAAATGCTTAAAGGCTGAGGAGGAGAACTTGGAGAGCCTATGGCATAGAAGGTACAGGCATGTAAATCATAAGTTCATTGTTGCTATGCAGAAGAAACAAATGGTGAAGGGCATACCAAAGTTCAAGGAAACTAAGGGGGTTTGTGAAGTGTGTAATATTGGCAAGCAACACCGAAACAAAATACCAAAGAAAAGTAATTGGAGAGCATCAGAAAAACTTGAATTGGTGCATGCAGATCTGTGTGGTCCAGTCACTCCAATCTCTCATAGTGGTAAGAGATATTTGCTAGTGTTTGTAGATGACTACTCTCGCAAAACTTGGATTTATTTTCTTGTAGAAAAAGGTGAAACATTTGAGCTATTCAAATGCTTCAAGAATCTGGTTGAGAAAGAAGCTCAGAAACATATATGTTGTTTAAGAACAGACAGGGGAGGAGAATTCACCTCAAACAAGTTCAATCAGTTCTGCATAGAGAATGGAATTAAACGACAATTAACAGCTGCTTTCACACCACAACACAATGGGGTAGCCGAACGACGAAATCGAATAATTATGAATATGGTGCGCTGCTTACTTACTGAGAAAGAGATGCCAAAGACCTTATGGGCAGAAGCTGCGAAGTGGACAAATCATGTGATTAACAGAAGTCTTACCAAAGCAGTAAAGGAAATGGTACCGGAAGAAAGATGGGGTGAAACCTAGAGTTGACTATTTTAGGGTGTTTGGATCCATTGCACACGTACATATACCTGAGCAGAAGAGAACTAAACTTGATGATAGAAGTCGTAAATGTATCTTAATTGGAGTGAGTGACGAATCAAAGGCTTACCGGTTGTATGATCCAATATTAAAGAAAATCACAGTAAGCAGGGATGTCATATTTGAAGAAGGAGAAAAATGGAATTGGAACGTAAATTCAGAAGAAGCAAAAGAAATTACTCTTGATTGGGGTGACGATGGAAGTGACATGGAGGATTCTGATGAAGAATCAGATATAGAAACAGAGGTGAGTAATGCTAGAAACCATGAGCATACATTACAAAATGAGGAACGACAACATGAAGAGCGACAACATAAGGAACGACCAATACGAGAAAGAAGAGCACCTAGTAGGCTGCAAGATTACGAAAGTGGTGAGGGTCTCTCTGAAGAAGAACAAGAGTGTGGTCAAGTGGCCAGTGATTTCACTATACTTTTATAAATAATAATGTTTCAATGTTTGAAGTTTGAATTCTTCTATTTTAATCTTTTTGGCATGACTCACGAGTACAAGATCATGGAAAACAATGACAATTCAAAAAAGTTAAATGCATATACATTAATATTCCTATAACTTTTTACATGGAAATGAATTCTATGTATAACAAGTTAATTATTTCCTTATAAAAGAGGTCGTTGCAGTAACATACACAACAAACTAGGTGATCCATGCAAGAACTTGCTGATCCAAATTCCGCTACATTCGATTTAAAGTCCCAAATATCGTTCCCACATATTGTGTCGAGCATGGAGGTCACTGTCAAAAGAGAAATTTTTTTAGTTGAAGTAGCCAAATGAATGAATGAATGAATGAAACAGAACACATAATATTACAAAACATGTCTCAGTCAACTTGTACTCTATTTCCCTATTTCTTTCTGAGCCAATAGATAGTATGGCCTTTACACAAGACAGAAGTATATACTTCATACCAATAACCAATGATGATTCAAAATATATATCAAGTTATGGTAGAACACAATTATATATGATCTTTCTGAGATGAATATAAACAAATTGAGACAGGGAACAATCTACTTATCTACCCAAGTAACTTTGCTAAATAGTTACTACTATTTGCTATGCTTTTCTTTTTATTTTCCATTGTAATTAGAGAAAGCTTCTAGAATTGCTTAGTTGCCAATCATTAACCGGCCCTGAGATCAACTTAATAGCCGACTTCGAGTCCGAGTAGCAAATTAGCTCCTTGAAACCGGAATCCCAAGCCATAATTAATCCATGATATAACGCCAATAGTTCAGCATGGAGAAAGTTTGAGTAACCAATATTTCCAACAAAACCACGGAACCAAGCACCCACCGAATTACAAATTAAACCTCCAAAGCCCGATATACCTGGGTTTCCGAGGCTACTACCGTCTACATTCAGAATTATTTCATTCCCATTAGCTGCATTCCAAGTTATGTGTCTGGAGGCAGTACTAGCCATCTGCTTAGAGAAATGGCGCTTCTCAACATACTATTTAGAGGAATCTACAGTGCTTAGCTTTTGCCAAGAGATTGGATTCAAATCATGGATGCAGTATCGCAAAAACACTTTTGTCAAGATGAAACTTTCAATTAGCTAGATAGCGATATATATTATATGTTTCTTTTAATCTACTTCTATTGAATTTATATATTTGAATGTTTCTGTGTCATGTGCTTGCTCTTTTGAAGCAACTCATCAGTGTGAATGTACCTCAAAGGTTCACCTAATTTGTATCTCTATTATCTGAATTTATCCTAACTTTGAAGTTATCCCTGCACTTTACCCAACCGATGTTATATGGATCATGTATATTTATTTATGCTTGGCTAGTCATACAATCATTGTGCACTAGAACATTTTATGCCTATACACTAACACCTATTAGGAGATGTGTTAGAAAATTGAATGCCACTTGTTCAGGAATAAGAACAACTGGTTTCTTCTAAAATTAGGCATTACAATTTGGAGGCCGGAGAGTTGAAGTATGAATCAGATAATAGAAGAGAAAGAAAAATCAAAGAATTCATACTCCTTAGTTGGATGTTTGTTCTGACTTCTGATGCAGGTTAACATTTATGTTCTGATGAAACAAGTTTGGGACATCAGTTGCATTTTTTTGACTTAGTTGCATTTTTTTGACATAGTTATAATGATTTAATGACTTTGATCGTGGTGATCGTGATAACTGCTTAAGGAACAGTTTGGCTTTAAAATTAAGCTATTCTCCATTGGAAACTGAGTCTGCTTTGTTTTGATGGCCTTGCTTCTTTGATCATTTTTAGTTTTCCCCTAAAACAGGATTGAGATTTGGGAGTTTAGGGTATTTTAGACCTTGAGAAGGGAACAAGGATTAATGACTTTTAGCTGTTGCAAGGCTCATTGATAGTTCAGAATTCTGATTTACATTTTATTTTTTTTAACTAGTTCCATTGAAACTCGAATTGCCGAACCGAAGTATTGAGAGTCAGTTCGGTTCGTGCGAACTGCTAACACAGTTCGGTTCGATGGAACTGTTTAAATAGTTCAGTTCAGTGCAGTTTGTGTGACAAATGGCTTTATTGAGCAATCTGCAGCATTTCCACTATGTGTGATGCCCTCCACTTCTTATATGTCATCATCGTGTTATGAACAAGTAATGACTCTTACTCCCATGTTAAACAATTAGTTTTCAAACTCATTATCCTTAGCAGAAATGTTTTTTGGACACAAAAGCTAACCTGTATAGTAATACTCCCAAATACGCACGTTCCTTTCCTTTTATCATCATCATCTGCAACCCATTCTCCTTCCCGTCTTCCTCTTTGATTCACGTGACACCATATAGACGGAGAAACAATTGTAAGTAAAGGCAGACAGTGAACTCAACTCAATGTTTGTGCTGTCTAAAAGAAGATAAGCTATGGCCTCCTACTGCTCCTTCTCTCCCTCTTCCTCTGAAGCTGGTTCCTATTGTCACCCTCTCAGACCATCTTCCTCTTCCAACATAAACAGCAAGATTCCTCCGAACAGGAACCTCGCTGAGGCAGAGGCCTCCTCTCGTAGTTTCCGCCCTCAACAACAATGCATTGCAGTATAGGAAACTCGGTGACTCTGACCTCAACATCAGTGAAATCACACGAACTGAGAGTTTTTTTAGCATCGGTGACTCTACCCTCTTTGTGGATAGAGTTGTTTTAGCAACAAAAGTATGCAGTTAATCTGAGAGGTCGAGTTACATACGTGACAATGCAAATTCACTAGCACTGATTATATTGATTTGTTGCAAATTCACTGGTGAGTTTACAGCATGTAAAGATTGATCATGCTCATCATATCCTTTTACTTTATTGGTGGTATATCAGACTTATGCATAGTATGCATTATTGAAATATTATGATTTTTATCGAGTTGCTTTGTACCTTGTTGTATATTCTATTTCCTTTTTGTACATCATAATTGGGGATCCCATCCATAACTAGGCTTCTAAGTGTTGCAGTAGCAAGAATGTGACTCCTAGTTTTTACAAAGGCAGAGTTGTGTATCAGGAAAGCCAAAAACACCTAAAGAGTTGTGTATCAAAAAGTAGGCAGGAGAGGAGTAATAACATTGTGAAGATTCCTCGAACATTAGTCCATTACCAGCTGATAGAGTGAGTAGGTTTGAGCTTAAACATGGACAATCATGAGCCTACACGTTGGTCATATTTTCAGAAGTTTGCACAACAGGGGTATGATAATTTTTCTCTACTGGATCAGGATAGTATTGGTTTATCATCAGCGGTAACTAAGTAAAGTACAATATGGAGATGATAAGTCACAGCACCAAATGGTAACCGTTAGATTAAAATTAACAGTTCAGATTACCTCCTTAACTATAGGATCCCATGTGATTTGTAACTAAAAATGAAACAATCACACAAAATCCTACAATTAAGGAGGTAATCTGAACCGTTGATTTTAATCTGATGGTTATCATTTATTGTTCTCATGTTGTCACAATAACCAAGTGTTCTCACCCGAGTCGTCCTATATATATATATATATATATATATATATATATATCTCGGAGGACCACTGTGATAAATTCTTTTTTTTACTACAAGGCAACTGCCAACATCCAACTCCAATGATACATCTCAAATAATATTTTGTATTTTGTTTTAGATTGAGTAAATATTAACTTTTAGGTGAATATTTATATTGGTTTTTTTAATAAAATCTTAAAAATGAACATGCATCCCACAATTCTGAGTAAAAATTAATTTCTTTAGATCACATATATTAACTGTTTCGTAATCTTTTAAAAAGTCATTGACAATTTTAGTTAGAAATGCATATGTTACTACTAAATAAATAATTTAAACTTTTTATTATTATATAATTTTTGGTACAAAATTTGTATAACAAAAACCATACTATATTTTTATAACAAAAAACATAATATAATATTTCGTAGTAGAGATTCTAGTCGCACACTTGTGGTTGTCTAGAGCTAATTTGTTTTGTTGGATGCTTGTATTTCTCCATTAGACTAAATGTCAAAATATAATACTACTTTCAATTAGATTGTAAATTTTCGTTGGTAAATGTATTTATATAGGGTTGTTTGTCATTCTTTCTATATCCATTTTTGACCATTTGAAACCATACTTATTTCATCAAAAATATTAAGATTTAAGAACACTAAAGAAATTATTTGCTCCCCTACTTATAATTTTCTTTTTAAATTTTTATCATTAATAACAACGATTTTAAAGGGTTTTATCTGAAAAGAATCCACAACGGTTTTCTAGTCTATAATATAGATTTGATATATCGTTTATTCAATTCAACGAACCTAAAAAAATGATTTCTCTCTTATAAATTGGACCGGAGGTAGTATTACGATTAAATTCAGAGAGTTAAATTATTCAACATAAAATGATTTGGCCACAGTGATAAACACAAAGTGATACTATTCAATCAAAGTTCAAACACAAAGCAAGAGTACTAAAAAAAGCAAGAGTTTCAAGAAAATAGAAGTGTTGTTTCAACCAAAAAACACAAAGTGAGACTGATGATGAATAGTAAAAAGGGTATAAATATATATATTTCTCAAATTAGCTTTTCATCTTCCTTCCCCTCCATCATTCATGACATCCAAATGTAGAACTATAAGCTTTCTGTATAATGGAATTGATGCTTCATGAAATATTGGTAATTGGTGGTTTGAAAAAAAAAACAGAAATCTTTATATTGAAGCCAATGAAAGTTGATGACACAAAGAAAGAATTGTTAGATATTGAAAAGAAGACGAGTATAAAGAATTAAATCTTAGATATTGATTAAAGTTGATTAGGGATGTAAACGGGGCGGGGCGAGCATTAACCAGAAACAAATACGAGCAACCAATATGAATTAAAAGAAGAACTTCTAGAGAATCTAACACAATAAACCAGAAAGACATATAAATTATCACAATAGACCAGAAATTGATATCTACATAATGTTTTTACTAAAACAGAATTGTGCAAAGTCTGCGTAATTGCCAATTCATAAAATCTGCCATTCATCAACTCTCCACATAGGCAGCGAAAGGGTCTTCTTCTCGGTGAAGACCCATGAGAGTATGAGACGAAACAGAAATCTGAGACATGGGTTCGGGTCCCAAGCCTATTGGAGCAGCGAATTCAGGTCGAAATCGTTCTAGGTCGTGAATTTGATGGTGGGTTTTTGTGTTCTGTTTTTAGGGTTCACCTTCCTTGGTCACGATGAAGAAGAGGATGACCTTTGTACCTTTCGTACCTTTCTTATTTATGCAAAAAAAAGATTTTTTTATTAAATTCCAACTAGGCACGCCACATAGGTTTAGTGACTGACAACTCAGCAACAATTTTGACCAAATCAATGAGGGTGAGGGACTTTGATTTTACAAATTGGGAAAATAGGGGGGCTAAATTCGTGAAAAAAAAAATTGGGGACTAAAATCGTGAGTTGGTGATAATAGGTTGACATGTGTATAAAATTGCAACACAATGTTATTTGTACAATTCTAGCCAATGTAGTTTTTTAGCAGAAAGAAAGATTGATATTGAGAACGTATTTTAGCCGATGCAGTTTTATAGCCAACACAATTTTCCAGGTAAATTTTGTAATAATAAAATGGATTTTATTGGTAAATTTAATAAAAAAGCATTACACCAACAGTAATAGTGATCTACTAAAGTGTTTAATTGACAAACACTATAACTGTAAAAAAAAAACTTTTACAGTATCAACCAATCAAAACCGTAGTTGGAGCGGCTTTTAAGGTATTTGACATAAAGTCAAATATTCTTTATGACATATGACTATGCGGTTTGCTAATATCGATATGCATGAAAATTAAATTTTTGCATACAATTTCCTTTTTAAATAGTTATAGATTATTTTTCCACAAAAAATATTATAAACAAACGGGTAAAAATAGTTTTTTCGTAAATAAAGGAATAAAAATAGTTTTTTTTTGCTCTGGCATAAAATAGTTTCTAATTTTCTTATTTATTTTTTTTATAAAAGTTAATTTGTATACACGATAGGTGTATAAGCTTTTTACACTATCTACCAATTAGAGATTGACACATCATCAAAAAGAAATGAGTTAAATGGTAACCACCGATTAGTCAATTGGTAACCAACCACTTCATGAATTGTGATTTGTGGTGGTTGTAAAAGTCTTTACATAAATTAAACTCAAAGTTTATAGTTTTCTTAAAATTATTCAAAATAAAACAAAGTAAAGAATATGGAAAGCATTGAAAGCTGAACTAATTCTTATCTGCTTGTTCAAAGCCTGCGCACTTATGATGATCATTTCAAGTTCAACTAAAAACCCCACCTCCCAGTATTCACCGCCGGTAAGTCTCTTCCATTTCTCCTTTCTCTTCTTTTAAACCTATCTTAGTTTACTCTGAACCTTAAATATCTGACAAAAAAACACACCTTTTCAATCCCCCAAAAAAAAAAACACACTTTATCTTTTCTGTTCTACCGCACAATCAAATTAGGGTTTTTAGCGCTTCTGAGAAAAATGGAGCGACGAAAGCACTCGCGTGAAATCGAAGAGAACGTGAAGAGCGAAAGCCACAATCCAAATAAGCGTGAAACTGAAGAAGACATCAACAATGACAAGTTGAGTGATTTTCCAGATTGCATCCTCCTTCACATACTCTCCTTTCTGGAGACCAAAGATGCTGTCACAACTTGCTTATTATCTACAAGATGGAAACATCTTTGGAAGCATCTTCCCACTCTTACATTTAGTGACTATGAATTTAACAATCGCAAGAGTTTCACCAACTTCGTGAACACATTTCTGTCTTTTCGCGATTCCTCCACGCCGTTGAACGCTCTGGATTTCGAATGTGAATATCGCTTCAAACCTCGCCTACTCAAACGACTTGTAACATACGCAGTTTCACACAATGTCAATCATTTACATCTTCATTGTCGTATTCATCACATTCCGCCTTCCTTGTTTTCATGTCACTCTTTGACCTCTCTAGACCTTGGAAACCCAAATATCCATGTTATATTTCCCAATTCTCTAAAATTGCCAGCATTAACCTACTTGAAACTACACTACTTCTCCTTTTGCAGCGGAAATGACGGTCAGGTTGAGCCCTTTTCCACTTTTAACAGGTTAAATACTTTAATCCTTCACAGCTGCATTGTTCAGGATGACCCACAATCCCTCTTCATATCAAGTACCACACTTCTCGATCTCTCTATACACACGGGTTGGGATCCTCACCACGGTTTGAATATTGTGCTATTTGCTCCAAGTCTGTGTACTTTTACTTTTACCTGTAAGCCTTTTGACAAACTCACTGGGAGCCATCTTTCTTCAATTAAACAAGTCGATATTGATATACTATATCAAAGCCACTATTCTGTGGAGAATTCGTTCTGTCTACTCAACTGGTTGAAAGAGATTACTGAAATCAAATCATTGACTATAACTCCAAATACTCTTCAGGTGCCACTATTTTTTCTTTATTTGCTAAATTTTGTCAAAAAAACATTGCATTCAACTTGTACTAATTCACCTCACATCCCTTGTTGCTTAGGCTCTCTCGTTAATTCCTGATATATTGAAGCTCAAACTTCCTTTCTTGTCTAACATGAAGTCACTTCTATTAAATCTGAGTCGGGATGCATATAGATTTTCGTCGTCATCTTGGAGAGATATAAAGATGGAGCTAGCAGATGGCAAGTCATGGAAAGAAAATGCCAAGTTACGAGAAATAATTAAAGCAGGATATTCATCCATACTTGAAGGAATGATCGACTTTTTGCTTCAAAATTCACCTTCAGCAAAACTTGACATCGTAAGTATGAAATGATATACAACTTGTTATAGAGATACTCTTCTGTTCGGTTTTTTACTCATCTGATTTTGTTTCACTATATGTCTCTGGTCATAACTTATTATCATAGATAAACTACTAATGTAATAGCAGTTCATAATGAGTATGTTATTTAATGATATTTAGATTAGTGTGAATTGCTTCTAGGATATTTTCACCGTAGAAGGTGGGTATTATTTATGGTTGTTTTAATGTGAGTATTATTTATGGAGCTAGTTGCATCCTTATTTGCAGCATCATGGAGAGGGTGAGTAGAAGTAGGAGCCAAATGCTCTAGTTATTGAAAGGTGTGAAGTAAAAGAGCCTGACCTTTAGGCTGCTGGTTTCAAATATGTTTGAGACTGTGAGGACTGATTAGAAACTTATAAAGCTATAGGGATAAAATTGAAAATAAACTATTATTATAAGTACCGACATGTTAGTTTCTAGTAGACAAAATTTAAAAATTTCTCTCATTACTGTATAGTGTATAGTGTGATAAATGGTTTCAAGATGATGATAGACAATAAGATACTATGAAAACCCATTGATGGAACTAACATTGAAAATGGAGCAGCGAGATTGGCTTAAGAATCAAGTGGTTTGGTATTTCAATGTTTGACTTGGTTATGTTAGAATTAGAATTAAGGTTGAGTTATGATTCTGTTGTGATACGAATGAGAATTTGTATACACACCTCTTCCATTGTGATCTTTGTTCATTTAATCCTCACCGTTGCAGGTCAAGTGTTAACCTATGTAGTTGGTAGCCGATGCTATGTTGCTCCCGAAGTTCTCCTCAAGCATTATGGACCAGAAGTCCATGTATGGATGGTGGGCGTCATACTGTACATGTTGCATTGTGGTTTGTCACTGTTTTGGGCAAGTATATATGTCACTGCCAACACTATTGATCTTCTGTCATGCATTTGTGACTTTACTGCACTTGCTATATAAACAAGAACTGTCCTGATATGCGTAGAAGTAAATCTTTTTCCTATTGGAGTAGTTACTATGGATTTATATTTTGCTGCATTTTGGTTGCAAATTGTGGCTGAAAGATTTTCGTTAAAAAAAAATGAATAAATTGCTATGCTGTTATGTTATAAGTAGAAGTAACTCATTGAATTCTTATATTTAATCCTGATATTGAATTCCTATCTTTTCCCCTCTTCCTATATCTTCCCTTATTTGAAGCAACTCACTCATATGTTGCTTGTTCCTATAATTAATCATTTCTCTGTTTTCAATATTTTCTTCTTCCTTTCTGGTAGTTGGTTATTCTAATCACTTCATGTTTTAGCTTTTTATGTTGATCTAATAAATTTTAGTGTTGACTGTAAACTTCATCCCACCATTGTAGTTTATATTTTCTTCATTTCCACTACCAACTAGCAACAAATAGAGTTCCCACAATGTTTAATGATGATGCCTTGTCAAATATCATTAGATTGGATTCTGTCAATCAATACAATGAAGTATATTCAGACTTGTATCGAATTCTTTCTCAATGGTCTCATACATTTTAATGTTTTCTGAATATAGCGGGCTGGATTTGAATATACTAATGCAACAACTTCATGTTTGTACAATCAAAATGTGGTGGTTTCATATACTAATTGCATTATACTCTGTATATAGAATTATGATGTTGTCTTTAATTTCCTTCCTTCATGGTAATTAAAAAGGTGAAGTCATAATTAAAAAAGAGTGATAGAGATAATAAAGATATGGATGGGATGTGTATTGTATAATTTAAATGAAAGTACGACTAGATTAGTAGTATCTTTGATAAGTACTAAATCTTGAAAGTATATGAAAATTTCAAGTATAAACCGGTTGATTTGTCTTCCTATATGTGTCTTTTGTTACAAATTAAGTTTCATTATGTTTTTTTTATCAGTAGTTTCATTATGTTTGATTTCATTTGAATGTTCAGAATTTGTAAAAAGTTCACCATGTTAAATTTCTGAAAAATTCTACATTTCAGGCATGTTATTCAATTAAACTGTACTCTTATATGAAGTTTCTTGTAAAAAAAGAAAATATATTTAGGTGTTCCAATATGTGTTGAGATATTGTACATTAAGATTGGTTGCATTCTGACAAATTTTACTATAAATAGGATGTTGCAGAAATCGCTGTTTACTATCTTGGTGCGTGGTTTTTCATGAATTATTGACTTTGAATTTTGATATGGGATTATATGAATTTTGTTTGTACTTTGTACATGAGCAGACTATCTGAGTAAAATATTCAAAATTTTCGAAAGTCATTTGACCCTCCATTCATAATTTTTATTGCCTGCTAGTCTGTAGGAAAAAAATGTTGTGTTATCATGATTCATGACTTCATTTAATTCAAATGCTTCATAGTGAGATTTTTTTTCTGCTGACATTAGTTTATTAACCTATGATATGATGTACTTATATAGTGCTGCAAATAGCGGCCATATAGCACTCATAGTGGCTGCCACTTCGAGTAGTGACCAGAGTGCTGCAAATAGCGGCCATATCCATTCGCTATTCGGCACTGTTCTCCTATCTCTGCTGCCATCTGTGTTCTGTTTTCACTGTTTTGCCACTGCTGTGATATCTACCCATTCACAACCACGGCTTGGTCTCTAGGACAGCAAGAGCATTTCTGTATTACGAGATTTAGTCTCTGGGACAGTAGCTTTCTTCTATTTAAATTGGTGTACATCTTTTCTATTAGTAGTAATTGATGTTGTTTGTGAGTGTCGAAAGTTATTAGGCTTAACTTTTATCAAGTCGCAATGGATTGGGTAGACCAAAGAATACACAAACCTTTCAAATTATTTGAAATCTAAGACAACTTGTGGAGCTATATATCCTTTGAGCAAGCAATATCTTTTGTTTACTTCTTAATGGGTAGGAAACAGTTGTGATTGTTTGCTTAAGACTCTAGATTACATGCCAGTTTTATATTTTGGATTTTCCGTCAAATGATTTTGCTAATTAGAATGTTATAGGTTATGTGGATCTTGCTTTGTAAGGATGTTGATTAATTTATTTTCTTGGGTTTATTCATTAGTTTGCTAATTAGCATGTTATAGGCTGGTATGGTATAGTTATATTAAATGAGACATGTTGCCTACAAATAAGAGGAGTTAAAAGGGAGAGATATCTTGTCATTTGAGAGAAATTAGGTCCTATGATCTATAGAGGTGCTGGCCTTCAAAGTTTTGCAAGTTTGTAGTTGTACTCGGGGAGTCTTTTCCCTTTTCTGTACCAGATTCAGAACACTGTCATTGTCTAACAGTGATTAATGCATTATTATGGTTAATTAATAGTAAACAGCCTGTGTTTGTTAAAGCATGGTGTGTTTTGTCCTACTCTTATGTGTTAGTTGCTGTAGGCATAGATCTTACTCTGTCCCAATGTGATATGTTAACTATTTATATGTGATTTCTGCTATCAAAATAAGCCATTGAAATTCCCGAGTCGCAAAAACAGTTGAAAATAGACCCCCAAATGTCCATGTGAATTAGTTCAAAAGCTTTATTCGCATTAGATCCATCCCTATGAAATATGTCACAAACTATGTGTGTGGGTGCTGGAATATAACTATAATTATTATGCAAATTCATTTGATCATGTGCAATTGGTGGTGAACCGTTGCAAAGTCAAACAGATGTGAGCTGAAGCTCTACTAACTTCACAACTAGGGCTGGAAATGAGTCAAGCTGAGTCGAACTCGGTTCGGCTCGATTCGATAAGAATCGGCTCAGCTCTAGCTTGACTTGAATTCGACATGAATCTTCTTTGTCAAGGCTGCCAAACAAGAGACTCCCTGAACCAACTTCAAGCTCCACTCCTTTCAATTATGCAGAAGTTGCAGCCATCCAATTAAAATGCCACCTCGTGGTAAGACACCTAAGCCTCTCGAACACCTGCGAGGATATAGCAACAGAGACAAGTTCAAACTATTCTTCATTAGCAACCAAAAATAACACATTGCAAGAGATGTCTTCAAACATGCTACTAAAAAAAATGAATAAAACACTCCCATAAGCATAAGGTTTTGTGATTCAACCAGTACTCATACTTTAAGGCATCAAAACCACTTGTATTTTGACAGAACACATCAAGAATTACAAGTATACTAGATGTAACTCATTCCATAACATGAAACACTTCCTGCTATCTGAAATCTTCCTACTAACTAAAATTGTGAAGCAATTTGAAGCTGCATCCATCAACCTTACTTGAATTTTGAGATTGCCAACACCCAAATGTCCAGCTGTGCATGTTTATCATGAAATAAGCGTTGTTTTGTTTACTGATTACTTGAATTTTGAAAATCATTACTTCTTCGGCATGTTTTATGCTGGAACTAAAGTAATAAAGAATTCTTACATATCATTTTCCTACTCCTACTATGGAGGTCAAATGAAGTTTTACATCATAAATTTAGACACCCCAATTAAGTTTTCCAATATCATTTTATCTCAAAATGATACTTAACTATTGACATATGTTACAATTGGGGAATTTCATTGGTGATTTTCTAGAGTATGATGCTAAAAACAATTCCAATTATTTGCGCACTTTTATGAGAATAAGGGTCCTGATTGATGTCCCGAAGCCTCTGAAACGCATGAAAAGAATCAAGCAGCCAGGGGGTATTCCACAGGATGTTAAATTCAAGTACGAGAAGCTTGGTCCTTTTTGTTATTACTGTATGGAGAACGATACTGGGGCCCTGAATTACGCGTCGAAGCCCGGCGCCCATCTGGTAGTGGAGGAGCATGGTGGCTCCGTGAAGAGGGGAAACCGTTCATTCCTCAAACGTCAGTTACTTACACCAGCAGTAACTCTACATTTAATTTTCCTATTAATTCTCCTATAATTCCTCCCAATTCCAATCATGAGCCCTCAATTCCACTAACCGTTATACACCTCCTATTAATACCTCCTATCAATTCCATGCCTGCCGGGAGCCATGAGTATATTAAGTTGGAATTGCTATGGCTTGGGGGGTCGCAGTTCCTCTCCTAAAAGACTTAGTCTGAGTCTATAAACCGGATATCGTTTTCCTCATTGAAACACTTTCTTTCTCTCCTAAAATTACTGACTTATGTCACTCTCTTGGTTATGATTTTTCTCTATCAGTTGATAGAACGGGCAGAAGTGGTGGACTAGCAGTTCTTTGGCGCAGTCAACTCCACTGTGAAGTATTGAATTACTCTTCTCAGTTCATTAACCTTCTGGTTCGAGACCCTATCAAAGGTAACTGGCATTTGACATCTTTCTGGGGCTATTTTGATAGTTCTCGTCGACGAGCCTCTTGGGACCTTCTTCATTCTATCTCATCCATGTTATCTCTTCCATGGTGTATTCTTGGTGATTTCAATGATGTGCTGTCCCCAGAAGATCGGTGTGGCTGTAGTGATCGTCCTCCTTGGCTGTATAGAGGCTTTCAAGAAGCAATCACTGACTGTAATCTTTTGAGGGATATCAATTTACCTGGTCTAAAAGTCTTGGGACTGTAAATGAAAAGGAAGAAAAGCTTGATCGAGCCTTTGCTACAAGCAACTGGCAAACTCTGTTTACCAATGCACGTCTCATTAATTTAGTAGCCTCTTCATCAGATCACATGCCAATTCTGTTACAGTTGTAGCCGGAGGAGTTCATTCAACCAAAGCGGGCTTTCAAGTTTGAAAATGCATGGCTGCTTGAGCAATCTTTTAATGACCTTGTCATCACAAATTGGCATTCGTATCCATCGTCTCTGATTACTACAAAGCTGTCTTATTGTACTATGCAAATGGAGGAATGGAGGCGTCATAATGCTCCTCCCTTTAGATTGCAATCTGTTCGCTTGAGACAAAACATTGATAGAGCCCAATCTGACTCTAATAATGTATCCTCAACTCATTTACATGATTTGAAAAATAAACTAACCAATGTGTTGTTACAGGAAAACATTTACTGGAGACAGAGAGCTAAAACTTTCTGGCTGAAGGATGGAGATACGAATAGTCGCTTCTTTCACGCATCAGCCTCTGCAAGACGACGCAGAAATGCAATTCGTAGACTGCGTTCTGATGGAAACAACATTGTTTCCACACAAAATGGGCTCTGCAACCTTGCACACTCTTATTTTCAGGACCTATATGCTGAAAGTAGTGGAGATTTCTCTCTGGTTATTGATGCAACAGAACCTTGTATCTCCTATGAAGAAATGCTATGCTCACTGAGCCTTTTACTGAAGCTGAATTCAAGGAGGCTTTATTCTCTATGCATCCAGATAAGTCCCCCGATCCTGATGGCCTCAATCCGGGATTTTATCAACATTTCTGGGATAGTTTTGGTGCTGAAATCTTTGAATTTGGTGTCTCTTGGCTCAATACAGGCTCTTTCCCTGCTGGTCTTAATGATACAAATATTGCTCTAGTGGGAAAAATTGATAGCCCTCAAACTATGCGTGATTATCGGCCAATTTCCTTATGTAATGTTTTGTACAAAATTCTTTCTAAGGTTTTGGCCAATCGCTTAAAGCGGGTTCTTCCAAATTGTATCTCTGAAAATCAAGCAACTTTCGTGCAAGATCGTTATATCCTTGATAATGCTCTTACTGCTTATGAAATTCTTCACTACATGAAGTGTAGGAGGCAAGGTAAAGAAGGAAATGTTGCTCTCAAACTAGACATTTCTAAAGCTTTTGATAGAGTTCGTTGGGACTATCTAGAAGCCATCTTATTCAAAATGGGTTTCTCTCCTACATGGATATCCTGGATGGTGCTATGTGTCTCAACAGTGACCTACCATGTGTTAGTTAATCATGACCGTGTTGGGCCAATTTTCCCAAAGTGAGGTCTTCGTCAAGGCGATCCATTGTCACCATACTTATACATACTTTGTGCTGAGGGCTTCTCATCTCTTATCAAGAAATTTGAGTCTAGAAGCCTTATCCATGGTATCCGCATATGTCGTGGCAGCCCTTCTATCTCTCATCTCCTCTTTGCGGATGACAGTTTCATTTTCTGTAAGGCTTCTTCTCATGAAATTTCGAAACTTATGGAAATTCTTCATCTATATGAACTTGCTAGTGGCCAAGCTATTAACTTAAGTAAGTCTGCCATCGCTTTTTCTGCCAACGTAGCATCATCACTTTGCCAAAGTATCTCTAACACTCTTGGTGTCACTGTTCCTATTGGTGAAGGAAAGTATCTTGGGCTTCCATCTATGATTGGCCGTAACAAGAAGGCAGTCTTTAGTTATATTAAGGATCGCATTTGGAAGAAAATTCAAACTTGGAGATGTAGGTCTCTATCTTGAGCGGGCAAGGAAATCCTTATTAAATCGGTTGCTCAAGCCATCCCCTCCTATTATATGGGAGCTTTCCTTATCCCATCTCCTCTTGGGGAGGACATTGAACGCATGCTTAACTCTTTCTATTGGGGCTCTAAGAGGAACGGATGTCGTAGCATCAATTGGTTGAAATGGGATAAATTAGCGATTCCCAAAAAAATTGGGGGTCTAAATTTCAGAGATTTTGAAGGCTTCAACTTAGCAATGCTTGGTAAACAAGGTTGGAAGCTCTTAAGAGATCCAAACTCCCTACTCACGCGTGTTCTTAAAGCTAAATATTTTCCCAAGACGGGTTTTTTGGACGCTAAAATTGGTCACAGTCCAAGTTATACGTGGAGGAGTATTTGGAGTACCATACCTTTGTTATCCTTTGGCTTTAGATGGAGAGTTGGAAATGGTAAGGATATTAGAATTTGGGATCAGCCTTGGATCCGAAATACTGCCACTATGCGTGTATCCACTCCGATGCCCTTTCAACCATACCACACGACAGTTTGAGTTTATTGACGAGTCTAACTTCACATGGCGGACAGATTTGTTACAGCAGATTCTGCCTCAGGATGTGGGTGATATTACTAGCCTACCACTATACCCAAATGTCTCAGATGCTATAGTTTGGAATCACACACATCATGGTAATTATACAGTCAAATCAGCTTATAAATTGTGTGTTTCAATACTATTAGACAATCCTACTATCATTCCTGAAGGTAATTTCATTTGGAATAGTATTTGGAATTTATGTGTACCTCCTAAAGTTCAATCTTTTATCTGGCGTGCAGCAAGACATGCTCTTCCAACAAGAGATCTTCTCAGCACCTGTGGAGTCCCCTGTATTGATGGATGCCCTTTTTGTGGATTTCCTATTGAAAATATATGGCATGTCATGTTCTCATGTGAGCAAACTCAGAATATATGGAAGGAATTAAATTTGTGGGAAAGCATTCTACCTCATTACCTGCTGGCTGAGGGATTCACTGAGCTATTGTTCCACCGCCTCAGTGTTCTGCATGATTCACAGCTTCCGATTTACACCGTTGGTCTCTGGGCAATTTGGAAGCACCGTAATCTGAAGATTTGGGAGAACATAGAAATGATTCCAAAATCAGTGAGTAATCTGGCAAGAGACATGCTTGGAAGCTGGGTTTGGGCTCAAAACACTGCTACAGCTCCGAACACATCAACGATTAGCCAATCAGAGCTCAAATGGAAGAAACCCATTCACGGCTATCTCAAGTGCAACAATGATTTCGCTACTTTTCCAACTTCTAATCAAGCTGGTTATGCTTTCTGCTATCGCGATTCTCATGGTGCTTTCGTTTCAGCTTGTTCCCGTGTTTCCTCAGTCGCCGTTTCCGTCGCTGAAGGAGAGCTTCTGGCGCTTCGTGATTCTTTGATGTTTGCTATGGAGAAAAGGTTTGATTTCGTTGAATTTGAATGTGACTGTCAACAGATTGTGAAGGCTATTTTAGATGATTCTAGTCATTATGTTAATGAGTTGAGTCCATTGATATCTAGTATTAGATCCATTTTATTTAGTAAGCCAAATTTTACATTGTCATTTGTAAAGAGGCAAGTTAATAAGGTAGCTCACTCTTTGGCTCGGGCTTCCTTATTTTATCCTAGCCCCACAGTTTTTACATCTGCTCCTCATTGTATTGATACTATTATTCTTAATGAAATGATATGAGAGCATTTTCTATCAAAAAAAAAGAAAATGGGTCTTGAAAGGTCTTCGCACCCATTACATCTTCTCAAAATTTAATAATTGTTTTTCTTTTATTACAATGTAAGAAACTTAACAATAAATATTTATTTTTGCATTTGACGGGACTGGAATCCGCACCTATGTATCATTCGGCGTGATAGAGAATTCAAAGACTACATAGTTCTTCTTAGTCAGGTTGTGACGATGCCACAACCGAATCCGGAGATTTCGGCTGATGAATCGGGATGAGAGACACAGTCCCACAACAAGCCGTTGAGACGGCTCAGAATTTAAGAGAAACATCTCTCTAAATTTTACTTCAAATTCAACTCTCTTTATTTATAAAATGGATTACAATTTATAGGGCTCTAGTCCTAATTGACTCAATGAAATCCTAAAAGTTTTAAATTTAACCTAATCTTGAAATAAAAACAAAAATCAAATCATAATATCTATATCTATATATATAACATTTGAGAACGAATCTCATTTATTGCTATTCCATTTGGCACTTCTATAGCAATTTGGTAATTAATATTCTTTTTTTTTGTAATTAATGCTCTGTAGATACTATACATAATAAAAACTAAATAAAATATTTTTCTAATGTATCCAAATTGTATTCCAGAAAATTATTTAATTTATCAACACTCAAGGACTTTTTGATTAAGAGTTATTTAAGTATATTTTCTAAAAAAAATAATAATTAGTGCCACTTTGACTATTAAAATTTCCCCCTCCTCAATTTTTAAAAAAATAAAAACAAAAAATAATTAATTAAAAACTTATATTATATAAAAAAAATTCATTATGAATATAAGTTAAGTGACTGATTTGATTTAATTGTTATGTCAGGAGAAGTTTATGAGTATTATAATTAATCACTTTTTTTTCACAAAATTATAAGGAATCACTTATTAAATCGCTTTCATGCATATTCGATCTATTTTATTGGATCTATTTCAAATTTAATAATATTAGGTTTTACAAATTATTAAAAATACATTTTAGAATGTATCTTAAGGCCCAAATTCTTAGATGTTAGTCTCTTATACCTCCAGAGAAGCACCTTCACCAAATTTTATTATTAAACATAAACTTGTGCAGATCGAGGCTACAAGTCTTTTTTCACTTAGAAACAACTTAATGTGACAGACTACATGTAATTTAATATTCTAAGTAATTTAATGATTTATCTCTGCATTAATTTTAGAAATAAATAAAAGACTACGACTCTTTTTTCTTTATAGCCAATTATTCTAATATCATTAGTTAAAATTTTAAAAATATGTTACATTCTAGAATTTTCAATGTTCGTTAACAAAAAAATTCTAGGAAAAAATGTCACATTATTATTGCCTCTGAATAATGAAATTCACGTTTTCTTTTCCCATTTTTTGAAATTATAAATTTCTAAAATAAACTCTCAACGAGAAAAAATATCTTTTTGGTTCATTTTTGTCCTTGGTTGATACACTTAAAAATAGGAAAGACAGTTAGTTTTGTTTAGACTGGAAGAAAACGTGTATTTTAACTGTGTAGAAAAAAAAGTTAACTATTTAGACAAACAAATTTCAAGTTTTATTATATATTTTTTGACATTTTTATTTATAGAAAAAGTATTCTTGATTAGGGGTGTTCAGTGGCTTGGGGAAATCCGAACCAATCCGTTGCTCAATCCAAGTTGAAGCATTTGGTTCGGACAACTTTTGGAGAAGGCAATGGTTCAAGGTTCAAGGGTTTAATCGTGTTTGAACTAGAGCGGCCATTGAACTGGTGAACACACTGATTATATAATATATTAAGTGATAAAATGCAAACAAGTGGTGAAGAATTGGAAGAAATGTTATAAGTAGTAAACATACAATAAAATGCAAATATAGAATATAATATTATAATAAGTGGTGAAGAATTGGAAGAAGTGAAAAATATAAAAAAGAGGTGGTTTATAGTCCCCACTACAACCACCATTTTTTTTTGTAAAAACACTTACTACAGAGAGCAACAACATAGAAAGAAAAAGGTTGAACGAGACGATGAAAGACATGGAAACATCAAAGAAAGTGTATATGTGAGAGTGCTTGGGAGAGAGAAAGGATGAATAAGCATTTTAATGAAAACTAAGAGAGTACGGGTTTGAGTAGCATTATTGCTCCTAAATTAGTCCCACATTGGATATGTATAGCTTTAGCAATGTGAGTGATTGTTATAAATAGAACATCTGGGGCTTGTTTGAACTAACATTTGTCCATTGGCCGGTAGCCATGTTTGGTCAGGACACGTGGGGTGCATTGGCCAACCATTTGTTTTAAAAAAAAACACTGTTTAAAACTTTTTCCCTGAATTGTTTTAAACTGTATGTTCTCCAGTTATAGCAGTTTAAATGTTCAACCGTTTTAGGCCTCAACCGAACCCCTTCCCTCTCCGGTTCATGTTTCAACTGACCAGTCTGATTTTCTAAACAGTGGTTTTTAGTCCAAATAGAAAGTATATACATTTCTAACTTACTATATGATTAGTTGTTAAACTTTGTTGCTGTAAAAATTATCATATTATATGATTAGCTGTTAAAGTTTGTTGCTGCTAAAATTAATAAAATCATTTCTGATGAACAAGATAATTTTCTCATGAGTTTAGTTGGTTATCACTTATCAGCAGAATGATATTTACATATGTACTATTTGCAACTTGTGGAAGGAGTTACTGACAAGTTTATGAAATCGAAGGTTGTTTGTTGCATTGAATGATTGATTTGCATGGGTGTTGCTAATATTGCTTTGAAGACAAGGAGTCAAAAAGATATCTTGCTAAAATTCAAGTTACATTCGTGAGGGAGTTTTTGAATTTGATAATTCTCTATGGTGGCTGCTGCAATATCTGATATAAAAGTTGTAGAATTGATGGAAAACGATAGATAGCAGAAATGCAAAAGGGGACCCAAAAACATGTAGGGTTGATATTGAGATGTCTTTGTTACAAGCACTACTTTCCAAGCTTCTAGTATTTTTTTTACTCAATCTTGAGTGGGAGGTAGGTGACTTGGTAGTGGATTGCCTTGACCAAATATATGACTTGACATGATCATGTTATGATATGAACATTAATATCGTCATATTTAGAGCTAGAGTATGTGATGAAGAACTCTAATAACCACAATATTTTTTGGTCTACTTATATGAAATGAAAAATAAATATCACACACACACACACACACACACACACACACACACACACTACTACTGCTCACACCTGAGTTTGAACTCAGCAGCCGACGTCCCCATGTCACTGAAATTGCCAAGACAACCAATATTGAGGGACAAATCACCACAATATGATATTGTTTTTTTTTGTTTTATGACAATGATATTGTTCTTAAAAATAACAAATTAATATGAATTTTTGATAGTTTTAATATTATTTTCAAATTACAAAAAATAGCATCATTTATTTATCCACGAGTTTTTCTACTAACTTACAAAATATAAATTATTTGACAACAATTTCTAATAGTACACTTACACCCGTGCGTGCACGGGTCAATTATTCTAATTTAGTTCAAAATAAATCAAATCTACATTAATGTAAAATCATAATTAAAAATAAATAATTCTATTTTGACATTTAAGGCTTTATTTTTCTTAAGAAATCAATTAAAATGTGTACAAAAAAAGAAATCAGTTAAAATGATCTAAGTTCTATCTAAAAGAAGGCTCTAAGCACATAAGTAGTTTATAACTTTCTTAATAAATATCTTTCTTTTAAAAAAGCAATCATATCCCGAGGAGTAGAAGTAGAAGTAGGAACTAAATGCTCTAATTATAAAAGAGGCCGACATGTTATTATAAGGACCGACATGTTAGTTTTTAGTAGACAAAATTCAAAAATGTCTCTAAATAGTCTGATAAATTGTATTAAGAAGATGATAGCTAGACTATAAGAGACTATGAAAACCCATTGATGGAATTAACCTAAGAATCATCAGGTGGTTTGGTATTTCAATGTTTGACATGGCTATGTTAGAATTAGAATGAAGCTAGGAAACTCTCCTTGGCTTGCTGGAATTTATTTGCAGGATAGTGTGATCACCAAACCTGATCCCAATTGATACAAATGCTGGTGACCATCTCACTAATTTATGGCTAGCCTTTTATAAGTCTACTTGCATAGTTCTCAAGTTCCTACAATATAAATTCAAGCTATTATAAGTCAAAACTAACATAGCAGTGCATTATTATACTCTTATGTTTGTGATTGGCCAGATATTGCAAAACTCATGGATGGCTGCTAATGTTGACAATCCTAAAGTCAGCACTTTGAGATTGATTCTAGTCGTCTACTTGTTGATCGGAGTTACTTCAACGTTATTCTTATTTTTACAGTTGCTATGGGCCTATGTCATTTTATGATTCCACGCCTCTGGACGAATACTTAGTAGGGTACTAAGCATATTAAGCAGTTTTTTCTTTCTTAGTGTAATGGAATACCTATATGCTTTGATTGGAGCTGCCCTGATGTTTTTTGCAGACTTAATTATAGGCATCAGTTGTTTTTATTTATAGTTCCCAAATACTCCTTCTCAATAGACTTTTTTTTAATATTGATCTCTTATATAGCAACTTGTGTGCAGGTCGTGAATTTCAAACATGGTGTGTTTTGGTATGTAAGGAGGGAAGCACCAAAAGTCATATAGAAGAGATTTGATAATAAAGGAAAAGAACAAATGCAAGAAAAGAATGGGGTGTGAGTACATTTTTCAGCCACTGATTTACGATGCTTGTTTGATAGTATACTTTATTACAGTCTGGAATTGCCACCATAAACTAGCACATATGTGTATTAGTTCTCCCCTATGGGTCCCAAAAGTAGGTTAGTTGTTTATACCACTGAACAAATTTATATGCAAAATTGATTCCTAAGAAACACAATTGAGAAGTAACGTTTGCAACTTCGATAACCTTTGTTCTTAAGATGATTAGCACTTTTATCATCTATTAGTCTTTGATTCATTATTCATCCTCTCTTACGTTACTCTTGCTTGGTTTATTTTAGTGCATCTACTTATGGTTTTTTTCTGTAATTTTGCTTCAGGGGTGGTGTGGTCCTTGACAACAATGACGACAACCTCTAATGGCTTTGGAATCTCGAGTATTCTCTAACAGTGGCACGACTCTGAATCGATCGATGGTGGCTAAACAATAATGAAAGCATGAAAGAAAAACAAGGGTAAAATTTATGCTAACTAAAGTTATGATGAGGGTATTTAAGTCAAGTATGGATAGATAAGATATAGTAATACTTATAAGTTATAGGTATCATTGATCATTTAGATATGTGACATATTTCATGTTTATGTGCATTAATATAATTAAAACTTTAGTAATTGACCCTCGTTTTCTTTTAAGAAATTGAGAGGATCTCTATCCCTCAAGAGGGACCCATTTTCGAGTTCCCCCAATTTGGGGGGTTTTAGGGGTAAAATGATAGACATTGATATATTTACCCATACTAAACTTCAAAAAATTTGGTGCTATTGTATAAGCTTTCTTATAAAATTGGAATAACAAAGATTTTCAGGTGTAAAATATTGTCTTTGTACAGGCTATATATCTTTGCAACTAGATCCTCTAATAACAAGCTCTCAATTTCTTAGAATGGAATAACGCCGCAAAGTTATATTGTAAAGTCGTGTCTTAAGATCAATGTCTTTCATTTTTATTTTGATTATGTGTATATTGTATTCTTCACTAAGTAGCAAATAGCGCAGGAAAAAAGCGCTACCGCGGAGCCGAAATAATGTGCGTATTGTGGGAGACTAAGCCACACTGTGGTGCTATATGAACCATGGTTATCCACCTAACTTTCACTCCTAAGGAAGAAACATTTCTTATGTGAACCAATCTTTAACTAATGTAGTACCACAAACTAGTAAGTATTCTGGCCAACAAAAGGATCAAGATGACTCGGGTCCTACAACACTTACGTCGGATCAAATCCATGTTTTATTGGCTTTATTGCATAAGTGTTTATAGGATCCCAATGATTCTTCTAATGTCTCATCATATTAGCCAAATGGTGAAATCTGTCACATGTGATTTCTATCTACCTTTATCTAGTAATCTACATTACATACCACATATGTTGCAATATGTGTTGGTTCACTTCATTTCACACCTAAAGATTAATCAAGCTCACACAACACTTAATTTTTCCATTGATATTTAATATCTGATCTCAGTGTCATAGCTCACGAATAGATTCGGGTGTTATTAGATATTTGACTCTAATTCTTGTACAATTTTAGGAAGCAATTGAAGATAATTGGTTTGGCTAAATTGATGCAAGAAAGGACTCTATCATCTTTGGTGGATGTATTTTATAGAGTAGGATTCTAAACCATTTGATTTTTATGAATGCTTTTCAACTTCTCACTATACTGATAGAGTGATAGGGCTTCCATCAAGTTATTATTTTTATGTAAAAGATTAATGAATTTTGAGAGGCAAAAAACTAGATATAATATTGAATAAACTATGAAGAGGAGGAAAATAGTCATGAATAGGGAAAGGAAAAGAAAGAGAAATATTACTTCATAGAAAAATCTACAAGGAGAGAATGATATAGTTAAAAAAAGTCTCATGCAATCAGGCACCATTTTTTCATCGTTGTAATAGTTATAGGGCTTTTTTTAAACACACCCCATCTTCTCCTCTATACCCCCGTAATCCCTTTAATTCCCAAAATACCCCTCAAAAATTAAAAAGAAAACTGTTTTTTTTTAATTTCCAGAATTACCACAAAAGAGGATAATTCCGGAAACCAATTTTTAAAATTTACCGGAATCACAACGACTTCCGGAAATACCTCTGTTGAGGTGATTCCGGAATGTTGTTTATTGTTTTTTTTAACTATACGATTAATAATTACGCTAAAATATGATAACGATAAATTACGATAACCATAAAATACGAGAACGAATACAACTACAAATACGAGAAATATCAAATTTGATAAAATACGAAGACAAATACCATAATAAAATACAACAACAATAATGTCACAATCAGCTAAAACACTCAAGAGAAGCTCATATGCAGGAGGTGGCATGCCCTTGACTGCCATGGCCTACTGGATATGTGCAGCTATAGACTCGAATCTATCCTCCATAAACAGTGGACCAATATCTTCAGCTGGAACCTCATCTGGTATAGGTGATTCCTCCGGAGGCGCAGTGAGACGGGGAACCAACACTTGTAAGTACCATGGAGGTAGCTCTCATCACACTCCCCCAAATGTCTGGCCTGTATGAACGATTTCACCAAAAGCCTAATCGGGCTCTGGTAGTACAACCATTTCTCCAAAATAACCCTAGTAGATGGACGTGATGCACCAACAGGAAGGGGTAAGCAGGTATGCACTGGCAGTACCCAAACTGCCATAACACCCTATCCTGTATGTAAGGCATAATGATATCATCTCATAGCATATGACCTCTAAAAAGCGCTACGGATGCCATCGCAAGTGTTGCCCGTGATCTTTCCAATGCCTCCATATGATGTCTGTGGGTCGTAATGCATCCCCCTGACCCCTAAAACCAACAAGCTTCATAGTGTCATTCTTTTTATTCTTCCACCTACAGCAACATGGAAGCGCAGAAGGACCCATGTCTCTGCGATCGCCGATGGTGGGGAAATACTCAAAAATCCAACACCGAAATAATAATATGGATAAATAAATAAATAAATAAATATTGGAAAAAAAAAGTAATTAATTATTATCTGGAGCAATGAAGCGTATCATCCAACCTGTCTTGTCTTCCAGAAACAAGCATCATTCAGCTGCTCGTATAAAATAGTCAAAGCAGCTGGACCCCAGGCCCACTACGCACACTCATCAAAGGACTGAATCAGCCTGATCCACTTGACGGGCACATATGTATGAGTCTTGTCGACAAAGATTGTGTAGCCCTACAAGAGCAACATCTAGCATCGTGCAACGTGATCAAAACGGCCCAGCATCGTGCAGCGTGATCAAGAAGCTGAACCTGAATTTCGGTCCCCTAGTGAACATACACTCTCCCAAGCAATCACCCTGGTCTATACCCAACAACTGAACCCTAGCATGAATGGCATCCTCCTTAGTAAATTCATCGCCAGGCTGCCTAAATGTGCCGATAAGCGGTAAATGGAGCAAGTTGGACACGTCGTCCAATGTCACAAACATCTCTCTGAAAGGAAGGTGGAATGAGCTGGTCTCTGAATGCCATCTCTCTGAATACATTTTTTTACGTATTCCGAATTTATACATAAATTCGGAAGTGTATTTTAAAAATTAACATTCCGGAAATACGCATAAATCCAGAAATTTTCATACCCCCATTCCGGATTTATGCATATTTCCGGAAAGTTCAATTTTTTTAAAAAAAAATAGGTATTTTGGTCCAAAACGTAAAAATGGGGGTATGGAAGATAAGATGGGGGTAAAAAAAAAGCCCCAATACAGTAATAGCACAATAACTTGTTGATCAAGAATTTTATATTAAATAATTGAAATTCTTGATTAAATATCACAATATTGTTTTATCTAAAAAAAATATTTGAAATTTGAATCCAATACTTAATAAATTTTCTTAAAATAATACTCTAGAAAAGAATAATCAATTAATATCCAAAGCCTTTCTTTCGAGAGCCTTCAATTCAATTCTCTTTACCCCTAACCTAATAATATTTCTCTGTTCCACCCACCGCATAATCAAACATTCAAACTAGGGTTTTTGTTTTCACTCAGAAAATCACCGCAGAAAGTGAAAGGTCTTACACCTCAATAACTCACTTCTGAAAAAAAAATGAAGCGACGAAAGCAGACGCATGAAAAAGAAGACTCAGAAAGCCACAATCCAAACCAGCGTGAAAACGAAGACAAGAAAGATAAGCTTAGGACTTGCTGGATTGCATTCTTCTTCACATACTCTCGTTGCTGAATATCAAAAAAGCAGTTCAAACTTGCTTATTGTCAACAAGATGGAAAAATCTCTGGAAGAATCTTCCCACACTTCCATTAAAATCCTATTACTTTACGACATCAGAAGGTTTCGCTGAATTCGTGAATCGGATTCTCTCTCTTCGCGATGCCACGGAGCCGGTAAACACCCTCAATTTTAACTGCTTGTTTAAAGTAAAACCTGACCTACTCGAAACGGTAGTAACATACGCCGTTTCACACAATATCAATTGTTTAAGTCTTTATTGCCATCTTCGTCGCTTTCCGCCTTCCTTGTTTTCATGTCGGTCTTTGACCTCTCTAGACATTTGGTATCCAAATGATGGCATGGAAAAATTAGCAAAATTTTCTAATTATCTGAATTTTGCCAGCATTAACCTACTTGAAATTACGCTGCGTTGCCTTTTCTGGCGCAAAAGACGGCCGAGTAGAGCCCTTTTCCACTTTTAAAAGGTTGAATACTTTGATCCTTGGCGACATCTTAATTCGGGGTGCAAAAACCATCTGCGTATCAAGTACCACACTTCTCAATCTATCTATAGAATTGGATATCATTTCTTTTTATCGAAGCTATTCAATTGAGCTATCTGCTCCAAATCTTTGTTCCTTTACTTTTAGTGGTGGTGACCGTTTTCGGAATCGGAAACTTTATGGGAGCTCTCTTAATTCTATTAAAGAAGTCAGCATTGATGTACCTTCGAATTGTGCTCACTCTCCTTTGATTCTACTTGATTGGTTAATAAATTTTGTGAATATTACATCGCTTACCGTATCTGCGGCTACTCTTCAGTTCCAATTTTAACTTTTTTTTGTTGTTAAATTTTGTCAAATTTATAGGACTTGAATTACATTAAATTGGTCTTAATTCGTTCCTCATTTCTCAGGTTCTCTTCAGGTTCCAGTTTTAACTTTTTTAGTTTGATTTTTGCCTCATCTGTTTTATTGTTGGTATGGCCGAGTAATATTCCCGCAATGTCCCAAAAAAAAACTGTTTTTTCATTAGTATGTTTGCATTCCGCTTTTATGACAAATTTGTAAGTAATTTTATTTTATTTGATTCATTCATTTCCCTTTTGGTATCACCTTACTGGTTTTAAGTTCTTATAAGTCTACTCGCATAGTTCTCAAGTTCCTACAATATAAATTTGAGCTATTATAAGTCCTAACTAACATAGAAGTGCATTATAACTCTTATATGAGCATTGTGATATTTGTTCATTTAATCATCCTTAATTTTTGTGGCAGGTCGAGTATAAAATTAAGTACTAGTTGGCAGCCCATTCTATGTTGATGTTGCTCCCAAAGTTTTCCTCAACCATTATGGACCAGAAGTAGATTTTGACTCAGATCTTTGTATGGCCTCTAATATTTTGAAAGTGGAAAAGCCTCTAGTATATGATAGTTGAAAAGTTCTTATTAGAAATATTTTGTGATCCCGGCTTCAAAGTGGTTGACTACCCATAAAGTTTTATGGATGTTCATCCACTTTTTTTCTAATGCACTTTTGCTATATAAGCAAGTACCGTTCTGATATGCATAGATTTATATTATGCTGGATTTTGGTTGGAAATTGTGGCTGAAAAATATTTTCGTTTATCTCTACATTGAATCTTTATATTTAATTCCTATCTTTTGAAATTCCTATCTATACGTTGAATTCCTCTTATATTGAATCCTTCTTATATCTATACATTGAATTCTGATATTTTATCTCTTATATTGAATTCCTATCTATACATTGAATTCTTGTTATATTTAATCTTGATATTGAATTCCTATCTTTTCCCTGAGTCCTATATCTATACATTCCTTTATTCTTGTGATTTCCCATAAATTTTTAATCTTATGACAAGGATACAAGGTTAATAAGTTAGCTCATTGTTATTTTGAGTTTGATATGAGGATAAAGTTTTAGCAACTTATTGTTGTGTAACTAATGTACTCAAATCTACAAGCTACAAAATGATGCTTTTTTGATAATATATTATTTTTACCTCTCAAAAATACCATTTGCATATTATATAGTTCATATTAATGCTAGTTGACCTTATTGGCTACTTGTTCTAATGGAGCTCGTAGGTTTTATTCATGCACAAAGCTACTTCGTTATGATATCCATATAGGATTACACATGTTAATCCACTTTTTTCTATTGCACTCGCTATATAAACAAGAACCGTCTTGATATGCATAGAAGTAGATCTTTTACCTATTTGAGTAGTTATTATGGATTTATATTTTGCTGCATTTTGGTTGCAAATTGCGGCTGAAAGATTTTCGTTTTAAAAAATGAATAAATAGCTATGCTGTTATATTATAAGTAGAAGTAACTTATTGAATTCTTATATTTAATCCTGATATTGAATTCCTATCTTTTCCCCTCTTCTTATATCTTCCTTTCTTTGAAACAATGTTCCTATAATTGATCCTTTCTCCATTTTTCAATATTTGTGGTAGTTGTTTATTCTAATCACTTCATGTTGTTTTGGCTTTTTATGTTGATCTAATCAATTTTAGTGTTGCCTGGAAACTTCATCCCACCATTGTAGTTTATATTTTCTTCATTTCCACTAGCAACTAGCAACAAATAGAGTTCCCACAATGTTTAATGATGATGCCTTGTCAAAGATCATTAGATTGGATTCTGTCAATTAATATAATGAAGTATATATTCAGACTTGTATTGAATTATTTCTCAATGGTCTCATACATTTTAATGTTCTCCGAATATAGTGGGCTGACTCTTTAATGGTCTCATACATTTTAATGGTCTCATACATTTTAACGCTGTGAAGACTGACTTTGACCTGATTTGGTGATGTAGCACATAAGGGACCAATTTGAAACTAAAAAAGAACATAGGGGACAAAATTGAAACTGAACAATAAAATTAACAAAAAAACACATTCATTTTCTTCCTCCAAACACCACATCCATCTTCATCTTCTCCGGCGAGCCACCACCACCTCCGGCGAGTCACCGCTACCACCAAAATTCAATCACTCTTCAACTCTCAAACTTAATTCGTAACCTCTCTCCCTTAAACCAAAACCCCCAATTTTTCAAACTTAATCCCTAACCTCTTATCCACAACCACCACCCCCAATTCCTCCATAGACTTTTGATTTGACAAAGGAAAATAATAATAATTATTACGAAAGCAATTCCTTACAAAAGAGACGAAAGGGATTTCGGCTTCTATGTGCATCGTTTTGGGTTGCTCAATTCTTTCTCTCTTTAATTCGTCTATAATTATTCATCTTTTATCATGGAAAGCAGTAAATAAACAGAGGGAACATCACCATGAAATTAAAATACTTGCAATAGATTGTGTTTTCTTGGTCTATGATTAAGGATACTGTTACGCCTGTTAATTTGATCGGTTATGGGTTTGCATTTTTCGAAGTTGAATCATTCAAAGTTGCAGGCATTGATGGCTTCTGAGGCGCAGAAAAAGGCTCAGCAGACTGACGAAGAGGCTGGGAAATTGTTGGAACAGAGAGATGGGGTGGTGGTGGATGAGAGGTTAGAGATTAAGTTTGAAAAATTGGGGGTTTTGGGTTTGATAGAGAGAGAGGTTACGAATTAAGAGTTGAAGAGTGATTGATTTTTGGTGGTGGTGGTGGTGGCTCGCCGGAGGTGGTGGTAGCTGAAGATGGAGGTGGTGTTTGGAGGAAGAATATAAATGTGCGTTTTGTTAATTTTATTTTTCAGTTTCAATTTGGTCCCCTATGTTCTTTTTTAGTTTGAATTTGGTCCCTTATATGTCACATCACCAAATCATGTCAAAGTCAGCATTGACATTTAAAACGCCATGTCAGCAGTTAATTGCCAGCGTGGCGTTCGTTAGAAAAAACAAACGGCAGGGGCCAAAATGACACACACAAAAAACATGAGGGGCTAAAACGAGAAAAAAAACATAAAAGGCCAAATTGACACAAACCCCAAACATAAAGGGCCAAAAGTGCAATTTAGCCTAGAATATATTTATCATATCAATTAATATTTATTAATATTTGTTAGAATATCATATATGATTTTCCATATCAATTAGGATTAATTTGTATCAATTAGGTATTACTGTAATTGATTCATATTTTTACTATAAATAGATGTGAGTGTGTTCTATTATAAACACACACAGAGAAAATCACAAAATTAACGAGATATACTTGAAGTGTTTCACATGCTACCTTTATAAGGCCCTCATTATTTGAAGTGTTTCACATTAAGTTTTTGTGCCAGTGATTTCACTATACTTTTATAAATAATAATAATAATTGTTATGAATATTTATATTAGTGGATGTCCACTACCCTTCTCCTTCCTTCTCATTACTCCCTGGTGTAATGACATTTTAATGTAAACCACTCACTTTCCAATCCCCCCACCCTATAAATAGACTTCACCCTTAAGTGAAAGGACGGACTTGTAAAGAGAAATAAAAAGACTACTTTATTCTCTTTTTCTCTTCTCATTCTTTTGTTCTACTTTTTCTATAGTTTTATAACACGTTATCAGCACGAAGTTCTACCAATCTAAGGTCATATTGGTTCTTGCTTGTTCCATGATATTATCTTAATATTGGATCTTTCACTTCTCCATGATACTGTGTTACGAACGCGTGTTTAAGATTTGTGAGAGAATTCATTACCGACAAACAACAGGTATGAATGTATTGTTATTTGTTGAACCATGTCTAACCTCACCTTCGTGTACTTGCTGAATAAAATCATTTGACTCATTAGCAATTTCAATAAAGTAGATTTATCATGGCATTGCTATTGGGTTTGCTTGGGAATCCGAAAGTAAATGAAATGAAGGTTTATCTAGGAAGAGGTATTTTAACATATGCATAATCATAATATTTGTGGGTCAACCCATAGTACTTTGTTTTTTGTTTTTGTTTTTAGGATCCACACATCATATTTTAACAAATGATAATCAATTTTTATCAAGTGTTATCTCTAATTGTTAACTCTATTATCTCTTTGTATGTACCCTATTACTCTATGTTGGCCTTTGATGATTGTGACCGTATATTTCTTAAATTTGTAACTATTTTCAGAATATTTTTTTGAGATCGTGGCTTTTGGAATTACAATCATTTGTTAATTTTTATAATACACTCTCTAATACATTATGCTAGAATATTATTATTTGCCTATGGTGTAGTTGTGCCTTCAAGTCATTGGAAAATCATGAGACTCGTCCCACTATAATGCTTCATTCCCAGAAGTGAATGTAGTAACACACGATCACTATCGGCAAACCTCTGATCATGGTCTTGATCATAGTTGCAGTAGAAATTACAAGAACATATATTTTCCACCAGAAGTGGAAACGTGTTGTAAAGATTGCAAAAAAAAAAGATGGGCAGATTAAGAAAAATGATGAAAATATTTGCTATCATTGTGGAGGCAAAGGTCGTTGAGGTCGTACCTGTCGTACGCCAAAACATCTTGTTCATCTCTATCAACAATCACTAAAAATGGAAGATAAAAAGATTAAGACAAATTTATCTTATGAAGAAGACAGTAATATGGATAGTACTCAATTAGATGTTGCTGACTTATTTACCGATCTTGATGGAGATATGAGTCTCGTTGACAGCAGAACTACCGACACAATTTTAAAGGAAACAAAATATTTCTTTTATTTAGTGAAGTGGGAAACTAATGTTAGTACAATATTTGGCCTATCAAAGATAATTGAAGTCCCCGAAAGAGCTAATCCACTATTATTAAGAAATTTATAATAAGCTTGGAGGTTATTTGACAAAGGTATGTTTTCTACTACTATCTTACAGTTAATCTAACTTATTATCATGTTTATATTTCTTGTATAGAAATTTTATTAAGAATTTTATTTAGCTACCATGATTATCATGTTTTCTATTCTTAATGAATTCCCGAAGAATTCAACATTCAAGCATCCTATAGGGTTGCTCAAAGTGTGAAAGTTTGTTATATAGTTCTTGAAGAACTCGAAAAATGTTCAAGCATCTATCAGAGATTGCTCAAAGCAAGATTTTTTCGTCATCGCTTAGATTTGAGATATAGTTCTTGAAGAACAAATGGAATATGGTTGTTGATGAAAATTTGAGATACAGTTCCAGAAGAACAATAAATCCATTATTCATGCATCCCTTAAGGATTGCACAAATAACTGTTTCTATGTATCACTGCACTGCAGAAGTGAATCTAGTTTATTATTTTGCTTATCTAATTTTACACATCGAGAATCCATTGGTTTTCCCTAAGTTTCGTAGAAGTTTATTAAGTTTCAAAGATATCCGTCTAAATGGATATCACATTGAAACAATATATGAATATGTTGAATATCTTTATATAACGAGATATATTTCGGATAAAATAAGTGTAGTGGAAAAATTGTCTGTTTTTTCTCTGATTTGTACTACACTTATATATGTGAAATTGAAGCGTATGTTGTTGTAAACCAAAAGTTTACATATCATAATAATTTTTGTAGGGAAATTCTGACCTGCAACAACGAACGAAGAATCTGAGATGGTACCTACAAAAGAACAAACGTGAGGAAAAACAACCGGAGGCGTCTTGCGACTGCCCTTAAGGATTTATTCGCCTCTACAGCGCAAATCCCCCGAGGGTACAACCGGTCTCGTCTGAGATCACTGGTAGCGTCTCAGGTATCCGAACTGGCAAGAATTCAATGTATAGAAGTGTTTAGAAATCAGGAGATAAACCCATGAATTTTTTCTCACTCCAAATAGCCCACAACAGTTCTCTTTATATATTTTTCTCTTTAACTTGTTACACTTCCAAAACTTGTTGCTTTGGCAAAAAGAAAAACCGTTGAATCATAAGGCATCTACTAAATTGTAATTAACATAAAGTAATTGCATAAAGTAATGGCAAAGACCAAAGGAAATATTCCTATAAGACTTTTAAAACCATCAGTTACATAATAATATATTTCTCATGAACACATTTTCACTAACCATCAAAACTAACTTTGAGAAACCGATATTTGTATTAAAAGAAATCAACTATGAATAATTATTTGGAATCTCATAATTAATTCATGTCATGAAATCTATTAAATCAATTGTTATGAAAATAGATTAAGAAACCGACGGTAACATTTATATAAAATATATATTATTATAAATTATAAATATAATAAGTTATAAAAATGTAACTTACATATACTTGAATGTCATTATTCCAACAATCCCCCACTAATGACAAGCAAGTGAAAAACATATTAAAATTTTCTAGAAAATAGATTTTTGGATAGGCTCAAGTAAGCCCAAAAATATAATTATAAAAAAAAATATATCGGTAAATAAAAATTTGGTATGTCTAAAGTCAAGCAAGAGACTTCCCACTTTTGAAATATCTCTTAAAATGAATAAAATCACAACAATCCCCCACATATTTCAAAAGTTGGAAAGTAAATAAATAAAAGAAGTTTCTTGGGTTAACATCGTAGATGTAATGCATCGGAGCTGTATAGCAAGCTATATGGAACCAGTCCTAGACAGATAAAACATAACATACAGTGAATTGGTTTAGCAAGCTATGGAACCCAAGACACATGTTATATGTTAGAGGTTTTACTATCACATTACACCCCCACATTCTTGCTGTTTCCGCGGTGGTGCGCTACTAGGCCCTGCGCGTGCTCGGTGTTCATGAGTGCTCTAGAGACCTCGCCAGGATCTCATGCAAGCGGCCCCACTTGACACTCATTAGGTGATTTCATCAAGTGTATGCTGCAAGTCATACACCACCCATAAGGGCTATGATAATCATTAAAAGCTTTAAGCTTAACCTTTTTACCTTACAGGCTAGCACTATCACAATAACATCATAACACCATAGGAAGGGACAAAAATAAAATTAATTACATGAATTAATTTTCAGTGCTAGTAATATCAAGAAGCAACTTGTTTTTACCACATTGAACCTTCTTCATGGGATCTCCAATCACAAAGGTTGGGTTACCATCACTTCTTGATTTAAATTGGCTTAAGTCCCATTCCCCTCGATGTTTCACAAATTAATTTATTCCCTAGGGATTTTGTCAGAGGATCGGCCGAATCCACTTCTGACTTCTCATAATCGATCGATATTGCTCCATATTTTTGCAATTGTTTGACAATGTTATGTCGCAATTGCACATGTCTATTCTTGCCATTATAGGTCTTATTCTTTGCAACGGCTATTGCTGACTGACTATCATAATGAATTGACCCTGTGTTTACCGTGGATTTTGGTAAACACCGCTAGTCTCCAATTTGGTTAACTTGCAGGATCAACCAGTGAATCCTAAGATCATTTGTGCTTAGAGTTTATAGTTTCTTATGATGTTCTTGAGTTGTTTCACGTTTTAGACAGAAAAAGCGAGAAGATATAACTGATTCCTTACGCGCGAAGTAATCAAGATATTTCAGGGAAGAAGTACTTGAATTGTAAAACAAGTAAAATGAAAGGAAAGAGATTAAAATTGCATTAAAATGAAAGAGAATGGTACACAAGATCATACATTGTTCTCTGACTCGTTTTTCTCTTGAATGCGGAAGTTAGAGCGTGAGAAATGAAATATGAAATTGCGACCCTTATTTCTTCGTAGAAACTACTATTTATACAAAAAGAAAACTAAAACTGACTAACTGCCTAGATAATTCAAAAGAGCGTAACTGCTCCGCCTTTCGACTAGAACCACCATTTGAGTTTCGACTGCGAACGCTTCTTTCTGCCTTGAACTTGAGTACCATCTCCTCTTCTGTCGAAATATCACCCTTCAATTCTTGGACGAACTTTAAGGTTTTGTCGAATTTACCTCTTTGGCGCAATACTTAAGTACCAAAATTAATACCTCTTTCTGCAAAATCAAAGTCAACCTCTTTTGACTGCATTTAATTTAGCCTGTCGAAAATGCAGGCTAATGCATTTAACCTGTCCTCATCTAAATCAACTAATTCATCTAGCATCATACTCCAATAATGATCAGATGGGATTTCAAATTGTCTTTGAATCCTAATTGATTGAAAACAAATTTCTGCTGGTAATACTGCATCATGCCCAAAAACAAGTTTAAAAGGAGTATTATTAATTGACTCTTTGGGAGATGTTCGACACGCCCATAAAATTTGGTTAAGTGTCTTATGCCAATTCTTGGGTTTTTGCCCAACATGTTTTTTAATCAAACTAATGATAATTTTATTGGCTGCTTCAACTTGACCATTTGCTTGAGCGTAGTATGACGTCGAACTCAACAATTTATAACCATTTTCAGCAGCGAATTCGACCATTTTCTGACCAATAAAAACCGAACCTTGGTCTGTGGTGATAGTTTCAGGCACACCGAATCTATACAATATATGGTCTTGAATAAAACTAATTACTGCCTCTTGATTAACATTATTTAAAGGAATAGCTTCCACCCACTTAGTGAAATAATCTATCCCTACTAATATGAAACGATGGCCTTTCGACGAGTTCGGCTTAATTTCGCCAATTATATCCAAAGCCCATCCTCTAAATGGCCACGGTTTCACTATAGAATGTAATTCATTTGCAGACACATGTTGTATCCCTGCATGCTTTTGACATTCTTGGCATCCTTTGGCAAACTCTATGCAATCTTTTAACATGGTTGGCCAATAAACACCTTGTCGAAAAAGAAGCCATTTCATCTTATGGCCTACTTGGTGGGCCCCACACGTTCCACTGTGAACATTGGATATTGCCAAATACGCCTCATTTTCGCTAAGACATTTGAGCAAAACTCCCTCAGGGGTTTTCTTAAACAATTCGTTTCCCATAATCACATAACTTAAGGCTCTATACTTGATCTTTCTATCAGTCATCCCTGTGGGATTCTCCAAGTAATTAACCATTTGTCTTCGCCAATCATCATTTGACAAATTGTTGATGGCAAAAACTTCGAACATGTTGTCACAATACCCTTTGTCAGAAACTTCAAAAGTTTCATTTTCATTAAAATCATTTTCATTAAAAATTTCATTTGGCTTAGGACTTAAGGCTAAAGAATCGGCCTCTGCCCCTGTAACACCCCGGAAATAATTTAATTAAAATAGTTGATTGAATTATTAAAATAATTTGGAGGCGGGATATAGATAAATTAAAAGGTTAATATTTTATATGCATAGGAGGTGAAACGAGTAAAGGAGGTGGTGACGTAGAGAGCCCAGTGTTTACTGAGCCCTCAACTTAAACCCTGGGGGTTTAAGCCAAACCCTCATTCGCAGCAAGCAAAAGAAAAACGAAAGTGAGAGTGAGAGAGAGAGCACGCGGCGCAAAGAGGGAGAGAAGAGGAGGGTTTCGCGAAGAATTTCAAAAGGAGATCGTTCGTGTTGCTGTGGTTTTGTTCGTGTCTCGTTCGCGTGTTCCGGAGCTTACGTTATTCGAGGTAAGGGTGGGCTTAACCTTGATAATGGGTTGATGATAATTATGTGTGGGTAGTCTAGGGTTTTGTTGAATTGTTCGTGTTGTTGCATATCGTGTTTTCGTTGAGATTGGTGCTTTGATGATTGTTGCACGTTATTGTGATTTGTTTCGTTATTTGTTGTTGCGTGATTGTTGTATCACGATGATGGTGTTGTTATTGTTCGTGTTTTTGTTGTTGCTGTGCGTGGTTGATTGTTGTTGTCGCGTTGTCGAATTGTCGTTTTTGTTGTGGTGGTTGCGGTGTCGTTGCCGTTAGGGTTTGGTGTTTGGCAATTTAGCGATTCTGGACACAGGTTCGGTTTTTCTAAAACTGGCGCTGTTCGGTTGATCCAAAAATTATGAGGTTGATTGTTTTTGAAAATAGACTTAACGCCGGTCGTTTTGGCACTGGTTTCGTCAAATTCGGAGTTGTATAGCTCGAGTTATAGGCGATACAAGTTAGGTTAAAATTCTGGAAACGATTTGGGTATAGATTCGGTATTTCGGTGACTGGGAACGTTGTATTGACCGAAAAATTATGTGGTTTATTTTTCTGGAAAATAGACTTAATGCTTGTTAATTTGGCACTGGTTTGGTTGCGTTTAGAGTTGTGTAGCTCGAGATATGAATTCCACAAGTTAGAGTAAGATTCTGGAAACAATCTGGACACAGGGTCAGTGTTTTGGTTACCACGTTTTCAAAAGAACTCCTTTTCGAACGAATCCAATTTCTTTGAAAACTAGACAAAATTTTCCCCATTTTATGCACAAGTTTCATGCAATTCGATTGAGTTTTGGTCACTTTGGAATTGCTTGAATTTGAAGGACAGAAACTGTCCTCTTTTGCAACTAGCCTGTGTGCTTTTCGAAAACTGTACCTATTGGACACTCTCCTTCAAAAAAATGAACTTAGGGATGATAACCAGACCCATAGGGCTTTCCAACAAGTATTTATTTGTTGAAATCCGATGTCGTTTGCTATTTTAATTAATTCGCTGAAGTAGGTGCGATGTGCCTAGGCGCTGTGCGCCAGTCTTGTGCGTGGTGTGCGTGCGTTATGTCCGCGTTGTGGAGCCGTCTGGTGTTAATATTTCAGGTGCGGTGCTGGTATGCTCAGGAGAGTTTAGTGGTAGCTGTGATGCTACAACTTGGTGCTATTTTTGGTGAAATCATTTGTTTTGATTCTGGTGATATAGTATTTATTTTAAATACTTGTTATGGTGAGTTGGTGCATAATCATGGTGTCGCATTGTTATATGCATGTTTTGGTGATATAGGATCTGCCTCTGGTGTTTATTGGTGATATGCCCGTCGTGGCTCATTTTGGTGATCGGTACCGCATGCATATGCCCACTGGAGGGGTTGCATATCATCCCATTGTCTATGAATGTTATAACTTTGGTGGTTCACTGTCAAATGGACTTTTCCTTTGGTATCTGGTGCTGTGATATGGTGTAATTGTATTGTGTTGCTGTAGTTACCTGATGCTAGCATATTTTTATCATCTGCTTATTACCTCTGTTAGACTCACCCCTTCTGCTTGGAATGTTGCTCTCATGCGGCAACGCTGCAGGTGATCGCTAGTGCTCGTGGAGGAATTGCTAGGTTTTGCTTCCTCTCTCGTTTGGGTCTGTGTCAGCTCTGATATGTAGCACCGGGGAGTCGTTAGTTATCGTTTTGAACTATTATTTTAGTTATTGGAAATTGTTTTAATTAGTTTTGGAGATGTCTCTAATTGTTAATTCTGGAGATGTTTAAACTGGTTAATATTTCCGCTGCTTGGTGATTTCTTTTATATAAATTATTTTGGAGATTTTTTTTGGAATAAATGGTGTTTTTTTTTTAAAATGGTGAAAAATGTAGCGCCCTTCGAGGTGACTCTGATAATTGTCTATTTAGTTGTAATAGTAAAAGGGGGTGTTACAGCCCCCGCAAGTTTTTGCCTTGACAAAATTTCTAGTGACATGTTCGTCGAAATTAATTTGTTTTTAATTTCGATTAGCTCCGTTAAGTTTTCTTTCGAAACTTTATAACCTGAAGCTAGCTGTGCCAAATCATTCGCCTCTTGATTTGCAATACGAGGCACATGCTCGATTTTAACGTGATCAAAACGTTTCAATAATGCATTGGCAGCAATAAAGTAAGTAATCAAGTTTTCCCTTATGCACTTGTATTCTTTCGTTAATTGCTTGATTACTAATTCAGAATCACCTCTTATTACGACCTGCTTTGCCCCCAAGTTTAACAGAATTTCAAGTCCTGCTATTAAGGCTTCGTATTCCGCCTCATTGTTGGAGCAACTTTCTTCGATTTTATACTTGTATTTGGTTGGTATTTCTGTTGGTGAAATGATTAACATTCCTACACCTGTACCATGTTTGTGGCTTGAGAAATCGAAATATAGCCTCCAAGGTCGAAGGTGAACACAGTCAATTGCTAATTTGACCACTGAATGGTCTGTAATAAAATCTGCCACTACCTGGCCTTTAATAGCCTTTAGTGGTTGAAATGTCAATGAATATTCGGATAAAGCTAATGCCCATTTACCTATTCTGCTATGCAAAATTGGTTTCGATAACATATGTTTAATTATATCAAAATGAGAGTAAACATAAACATCAACAGGCTTTATGTATTGCTTTAACTTTGTACATGAGAAATACAAACACAAACACAGTTTTTCAATAGGATGATATCTGGTTTCAGCATCATTCAAAACCCTACTGAGGTAATATATGGCTCTTTCGACTCCATTTTCATCCTCTTGTGCTAACATACTGCCTATTGACATTTCTGATGCAGCTATATACAATTTCATTGTCCTATTTCTAATTGGAGACGATAAAATTGGTGGCTTCATCAGGTAGGCTTTGATTTCGTCGAAAGCTTGTTGGTGGCATGGCTCCCACTTGAAAACATCTTCCTTCTTCAGTCGAAGTAATGGCGAAAATACTTGAGTCTTGCCACTTAGATTTGATATAAATCTTCTCAGGAAGTTGATCTTTCCTAGTAAAGACTGCAATTCTTTCTTTGTCGAAGGAGGTTGTGTTTCTATGATAGCCTTCGTCTTGTTTTGATTTATTTCAATGCCTTTTTTGTGCACGACAAAGCCTAAGAAGTCACCTGCACTTACACAAAAGGCACATTTTAGTGGATTCATTTTCAATCCATATTTTCTCATCCTTTCAAATGATTGTCGAAGGTGGTCTAGATGACCACTTTCTGATGCTGATTTAACTACTATGTCATCTATGTACACTTGCATAAAATTTTCTATAAAATCATGGAACATAGTATTCATAGCTCTTTGGTACGTAGCACCAGCATTTTTTAAACCAAATGGCATCACTACCCATTCATAAACACCTAACGCCCCTGGGCATCGAAATGCAGTCTTTGAAACATCTTCCTCAGCAATAAAGATTTGGTTGTAGCCTGAATACCCATCAAGCATACTCAAATATTGGTAACCTGCTGCGGAATCAACTAACATTTCTGCCACTGGCATTGGGTATTGATCTTTGGGAGTAGCATTATTTAGATCCCTAAAATCTATGCAAACTCTGAGTGTACCATTTTTCTTAATTACAGGAACTATATTAGCAAGCCAATCAACATACCTGGCAGTTCTGATGAACTTGCTCTTTAGTAACCTTTCGATCTCTGTTTTGATCTTCGACATGATTTCTGGTGCAAATCTCCTTGGGGTTTGCTTCACAGGCTTCTTATCTGGTCGAATAGGCAGCTTCAACTCAACCACTTCTCTTTTTAGACCTGGCATTTCATTGTAGTCCCAAGCAAAACAGTCTTTGTACTCTCTCAGCAATTCGACTATCTGCACCTTGAAGTCTTTATTAACTCTTGCACTGATATATGTTGGTCTTCTTACACTTCCATCTCCCAAATCTATTTCTTCTAAGGGATCTTGTGCTTGTATCTTCTTGGTCGAACCCATTGGATCTTTCTCAAATCCTAATGGTTCATCATCATAGACACCGTCTAGTCTAGGTGATTCGACCATAATTTCTTTGTTACTATCATTTGTGGTTAAAGCAACCATGTGATGCAACTCAGCTTCGAGAATTGCTTTTTCTTTATTTTCGGCCACATAGGCCGTAATTCTTTCCCATGTACTAGGTTTTATCATCATTTCACGGTCCATCCCAGCCAGTAGGCTTAACAAAGCCTCTTGGTCTATTCTCTTCCTCAATGATTTCCCTTTCCCAAATGAAACCATAATTTGGGTGAAGGTTGACAGAGGAGAAGACATTATCTTGCTTAATGAAACCAGCACTGGAAGAAGAACGTGGAGAGATATTTGCCAGTTGCTTGTCGAAAGTCTTCTTGGTGATCGTATTGACTTCAGCCTTGAAATAACTTTGGTCACCTTCAATGTTTTCAACTAACCCATCTTCTCTCCAAATAATGAGCCTTTGGTGCACGGTCGATGGGATTGCCCCCACCCCATGTATCCATTCTCTTCCAAGCAGCAAGTTGTAGTTTGCCTTGGAAGGTACTACCAGAAACAAAGTTGGTCTTTTGATGCTACCTACTGCTAGTTCGACTTCAATGGCCCCAAGGGAATGGCCAGTTTTGCCTTCATAATTAGTGAGAACCACATTATGTGGCCTCAGATCGGTGTCACATTTGCCAATTCTTCTTAGCAAATGTTGAGGCATCAAATTCACAGCAGCACCACCATCAACAAGTACCTTGTTGATTCCCACATTGTTGACCTTGGCTTGAATGAACAGTGGCTTGAGGTGATTCATCATGCCACAATCTGGCCTTTCAAAGATAGCATGTTGCTCTTCGATGCAGCCATTCTTCAACACATAGTAGCATATAGGTTTATATGCAGTTTCCTCGTCGAAATCCTCTTCGACATCATTTACCTCAGAAACCACATCATATTCAATTGGTAAAATTGAGATGACTCCACATAGCACGTCATATTCTGACCCAGAATCAGCAAAAGAGGAATCTAACTCCTCTTCTAAATTAAGGTCTTCTATTTTGAATCCTTTCTTAATTTCAGAAAGAGAAGGGAAGATTCTCTCAGTGGCTGGTTTCCTAACCACTTCAGTCGAAGGTAAGATTACCTCTTTACCTTTCCCTTTGTTTGAGGTTGTTGCTTTACCTGTTGCAAGAGCATCAGCCTTCTTTTGGCGTTGAAACCTTCGCCATTGAGTCCTTGTCATAGGATTCTTCCCTTTGTAGTTGTTACTATAGGCATACTTCTTGTTTCCAGTTGCCTTATTTTGGTTAACATCACTTGTGTTACCTTCGGCCAGCTTAAGTGGCCTAAACTGATGGATAGCATTGCCCCCAGTGTGGTATATGGCTTTGCCTCTTCCACCTGAATGTACCCACTTTTCGACAGGAGCACCAGAAGGGGGAACATAGGTACTCAGCTTTCCTCTTCCAGGAGTTTTGGTCGAAGCAACCATGTAGGGAATTCTCCTATCAGCAAAATCAAACTTGGGCCTTTTATCCACCCATTTACCTTTGCGCTTCAATTGAGGCTTGAACTCTTCAAGTTCTTTAGCAGCCTCCTTATCAAAAACAGCACTGCACCTTGGGCACAGCATCACTTCTGAGTTGCTTAACTTACAGCGATTGAGGAAATCAATCAATTCCTCTTCGGCATTCGGGTACACTACTTTCATTCTGTCATCTTCTTGGTCTTCAGTGACCATTTCGACATCCATCTTTGAACTTATGGTAGCTCTCTGCATATTGGCTTTACCAGGTACAGTTTTAGAGGCTTCGACCATGTTGATGCTCACTTCAGTATACATTGCCTCAGCATCAGGCAAAGGATCAGCATCAATCTTCATCGGTGTCTTTGGTTTATCACCAAATTTCAGCCTTCCTTCATTGAGTGCCTTTTGCACCAAATCCCTGAAAAGGACACAACGAGAAGTATTATGACCTAAAAAATTATGGTATTTGCAAAAACCTCTTTTTTGCCTTTGTTCTAATGGTGGTGTTTTTAGTCTTTTAGGAACCAAAATCTGACCATCCTTAACTAACAAATCAAATATTTCGTCGCATTTAGTAACATCAAAAGTATATGTTTTTGCAACGAATTTGTCATTTTTAGGTTCGACAGGATTTTTACCATTTGAAGGTTTTAGCAATGTACAAGTATATGGAGGTCCGGGTTTTAACTCAGCAACATTGACCTCTTCTTCGACCTCCTCATAGGAAATGTCGAATTCTTGTCCTTCATCTTTAATTTCAATATAGGCAACTTTGTCTTTTTTATTATGAAATCTATTATTTCTAGATTTCTCAGCTTTCAAACTTTCGACTTGCCTAACTCTATCGGCCAATTGGGCCATATCTCTTAAATGTTGAGTGTCTAGTTTTTTCCTAATAGAATAATCTAGACCACCAGCAGCCATTTCGACTAACTCATGTTCCGGCACTTGGGTAAAGCACCTTGCTTTGAGAAGTCTAAATCTGTTGAGATAATCATCCACAGATTCAGCCATTTTGAGTCGAACACTGACCAATTCTTTGAGACTAATTTTACATTGTCCCATGTAGAATTGCTCGTGGAAAACTTTCTCTAATTGGTTCCAATTAAACATGGAATGTGGGGGTAAAGTAGTGAACCAAGTGAAAGCATTCTTTGTTAGAGAATTAGGGAAAATTTTCATTCTTAAATTCTCATTGTGGGCTAAGTCTCCAGCCTCGGTTAAATAACGCGCAATATGTTCGACAGTGGATTCACTGGTTTCCCCAGCAAACTTAGTGAACTTAGGGATTTTCCAACCCCTTGGCAATTCACTTTGTAAAACATATTCAGACAAAGGAGAAACAAAATTTGGCCTATGCATACCTAAGTTAAGGCCATTTTGGGCTAAAATTGTTTCGACAAGATTAGCTATGTTATTTTGTGCTCCAAAATTATTTTGCTGTACTTGTCTGACTACTTCGTCAGCATTTTGATTTCTATTTACCAACACCACATCAGGTGCATTTTCGACCAACCTTTGTATGGGTTGTTCGACAGCTTGTGTTTGCCCTTGATTTCTAGGCAACTCAATGTTAGGCCTTTCTAAAGGAATTTCGACAGGCCTCAAAGGTTGCACTTGGGGTATTGGCTGATTCTGCATTCTTGGAGTGCCAAAGAAATCTGCAATTCGACCCATTTGGGTTGCCAATGCTTGGTAACTGTTTTTGGTCTCATGTATCAAAGGGTTGAATACTGTACCAATTTGTTGGGTTAACATGTTAACCATATCATGATTGGCCTCATCTATTTGTTGTCTCAATGCCAACACAGACGCTGTAGTTAATGTGGGCTGGGCATTTCGGCCATAAATGCCCTCTTGAGAGGCATGCATAGGGGAGAAACCACTATTCATTATGTTATCTGCACACGTTGATGAATTGGTTTGCAAGCCTATCATCATGCCAGTTGGCATACCATAAGGGAGATTTCGACCAACTATAGGCATGCTAAATGGGATATGACCACTAGTCATATACGGGTTAGACGTTCCCATTGTTTGTGGCATAGAGGCCATTTCATTAGGCTGTGTGGTCACCGTGGTGGCCATTGTTGGTAAAGGATTAAGCACAGGAGATGTAACTGTAATCATGCCTGTCGAAGGCATTGGAGCAATTATTCCCATAGCGGTTACTGGGTTAGCGTCATTGACAGACGCATTCTCAGGGCCACTCTGTGCGTTCGAAGAACTTGTTGAACCAAGGTCAAACACTCTTTGTTTTGAATGATAACAAATTACAATCTGTTTACTAATGGTTATAGTTGAACCAAAGCACAGGGCTGAACCAAAGCAGGGCAATGAACCAAAGCGCTTGACATGATATTTAAAGTGTAGAAGCTCGAAGGAGAAGCTACTCAAGCGTTCAAGACTTATGTGTTATATTGTTTTGCATAGGACGCGTGTAAGATCCCGTCACTGCTGCTTTATAACTTTTGTAATTGAGAGATGATCTTTTAAAATTGAACTGTCTTGGAAAAATATTTTATATAAAACCATGTTTAATTAGGTTAGGCACAAAGTGTTTTTAAAGAAATAGTTTGAGTTTGTTTTTTTTAAGAAAATAGATTCATGAGTTAGTGTTTTAAAAAGAATTTGTTTTTGAAGTAAAGAATCGATTCTTGATTTGGTACATAAAGCTAGAAATCGATTCCCACTTATTTCTAAAGCCAAGAATCGATTTCCCTCTTGCCTTGGAAGCAAGAAATCGATTTCCTCCTTCCTTTAAAAGCCAACAATCGATTTCCCACATCTAATTTGGTTTTGAAAGAACTTGTTTTGGAAAGAAAACAATCGATTGATAACTTAGTTTGGGAAGCAAGGAATCGATTTTATAACTCATTTGGGAAGCTCAAAATCGATTTCCATCTTACTTCTTTTAAGTAAGGAATCGATTCTCCACTTATTTTTTTTGTAAGCACAACTTGTTTTTGAAGCTAGCAATCGATTTCTCTCTTACTTCTTTTAAGTAAGAAATCGATTTCCAACTTATATTTTAAAGAGTAAAATCGATTTTCAACTTATTTCTTTTAAGCAATCAATCGATTCTTCACTTATCGTTAAAAAGTTCTTCAACGGTCATATTTTTACAATCCCTATAAATAGGATTGGGTTTTCACGATTAAAAAGACACAACACACAAATCAAAAAAAGAAAAGAACGCAAACACTCACCGTCACATTCTTGCTTCACGTTCTTCATCTAGGGTTTCAAATCTCTCATCTCTCTCAACTACATCTTGTTATACTGCTTGAGTGATTGGATCCTAGCTTTCATTTTGTAATCATCTAATACTTGGTTGTTGTGAAATCCTGGGAAGTTTTCTTGGGTAATTCAATCGGGGAGATTGAATTGTAGCGAAATCCTTAGCGGGGAGCTTGGGTTCTCAATTTGGGGAAAATTGAGATTGGTGTGGTAGCTATATCGAAGTTGCTTGCTTGTAAGACGTTGAAGAAGTATCTTCTCATATAGTGGTTATTATCAAGTCCAAAGGTTGCAAAGCCGGAGGCCGAGGACGTAGGGCTTTTATCCCGAACCTCGTAAAAATCACGGTGTACTCCTTTCCCTTATCTTTATATTGCTTATCTTTTATAATTGTTAACTGTCGTCGCATTTGCTATTATCACGCGCATATTTAATTATCGTTATAATAATAATTGCTTCTGCCATTGTCATAGTTTGCATAAGTTGTTGCATATAGTTTAAATCCCCTTTTCCGCATTTGATTTAAACTTGCATCGTTAACTTTTCGAAAATCCAAAAGAAGTCATTTTTAGCATATAACCTTATTCACCCCCCCTCTAAGGTTATCATATAGTCCAACAATTGGTATCAGGAGCTAGAAATTGCATATAGAGCTTAACATCTCGCAATTTTTGATTATGGGTTCATTTATGAAAGAGGGGATGTCCTTCAATAGGCCACCCCTGTTTGATGGGACTAACTATGACTATTGGAGTAGTCGAATGAAATGTCATGTGCAGGCTATAGATTTCACTTTATGGAGGATCATTGTTGATGGACCACTCATTCCCATGAGAATCAAGATTACTAAACCTCGCGTTGCTGCTGACGGAGATACTACCAAATATCAAGCCACTGGTACAGCTGAGGAAGTACCTATTGAAGATATTTATGCCATTGACTTGAGTGAGCTGAGAAAGCCTGAGCTAGAAAAAATATCTCTCAATGCCAAAGCAATGAATATTCTTCACCTATCTCTATGTGAAGAAGAATATGGAAGGGTGAAAGGATGTCAGACAGCAAAGGAAATTTGGGACTGTCTGGAAGCGACACATGTTGGTACGAGTCAAGTTAAGGATACAAAGATTAGAGTTCTCACTTCTGAGTATGAAGCTTTCAAGATGAAGGAAGGTGAATCTGTTGCAGCTATGCACCAGAGATTGAACTTGATAGTGAATAACTTGAGAGCACTTGGGAAGAAGTATTCAACGAAGGATTTGAATGGGAAGATTCTTGCATCATTGACTAGTGAGTTCTTTCCCAAGACTTGTGCTATCACTGAAGCCAAAGATATTGGCACTTTACCTCAAGAAGACTTGATTGGGTCACTTCTTGCATTTGAGGTGGTGTTGGCCGCTAAGAAGACTCAAGAAAAAGAAGCGATCAAAGAAAGGAAGTCTCTTGCTCTTGCTGCTGCCAAGACTCCTAAGATGGCAAGGAAAGAGGTTGAGTCTGATGAAGAATCTGATGATGAAGACATGGCTATGTTTGCCAAGAAATTCAAAAAATTCATGAAATTGAAAAAGTTTGGGAAGGGTGGCTATTCAAAGAAATCTGGGCACAACAAAGGAGATAGTTATGAGAGAAGAGATGATCAACCAAAATGTTTTGAATGCAACAAACCGGGTCATCTCAAAGTGAATTGTCCGAAGCTAAAATCCAAGTACCCACAGAAGAAAGCCATGAAGGCTACATGGGACGATATTGACACTAAGGGTGAAACAGATGAAGAAGAGGAAGTTGCAAATGTTGTTTGTCTTATGGCAAACGACACTCCTGAGGCTACATGGGACGATCTTGATATTGATAGTGAAACAGATGAAGAAGAGAAGGCTACCAAGGTTGCCTGTCTTATGGCAAATGACACCCCTAAGGTAATCCTTGCTAACCATAGTTTTTCTGATTCACTTGAACATGATGACTTATCTGATGATGCGTGTAGTAGTCAAGATTTGAGTGAGGCTTTTGAAGCTCTTTATAATGAACATGAAACTCTTTTGATAAAATCTAAGGATTTGACAAAGAGGAACAAAAGCATGCTCACTCAAATCGAGACTCTTGAGAAGGAGGTAGCTAAGTTGAAGAATGAGCTACATAAAACTAAACCTTTCAACCTTGAGCTTCTTGAGCTTAAACAAAATTTTGAAAAAGTGAAGGTTGAAAATGAAAATTTGAAAGAATCCTTAAAAAAGTTTGAGGTTGGTGAAAAGACCTTAACCAAGTTACTTCACTCTCAACATGAATATGTTGATAGGAGAGGTATTGGGTATGAAGGTAATTCCACCTCCTCTGACTTGAAAAAGAAAATGATTTTTGTAGCTGCTACTTCAAGTAAGATACCTACTATTTTCTCTTGCACTTATTGTCAAAAAGGGAATCATAGTTCTCATAGATGCCCTATTCGTAGATTGTGTGAGCTTGGTACCCTTATACCTGCTTGTAAGAAACCAAGGTGGATTGTGAAAACAAACCCCTTGAGGACTAACCCCCATGGACCCAATCAAATTTGGGTACCTCGTACTAGTTGTTGATGTTCCTTTTGCAGGTTGGTCAGTCATCCAAGAAGAAAAATGTGTGGATGGTTGACAGTGGGTGCTCGAGGCATATGACTGGTGATGCCTCACTATTCTTGAAGTTGAGTAACAAGGCCAGTGGATCTGTGAAGTTTGCCAACAATGAATCTGCTCAAGTAATAGGTAAAGGTTGTGTGGGTAAGGAAAACACAATCAAAATTAAAAATGCTTTACTAGTTGATGGTGTAAAATTTAACTTGCTAAGTGTTAGTCAATTATGTGATAGTGATTTTGATGTGTATTTTTTTGTTGATAAATGTGTTATTGCTCATAGGACTTCTAAACTTTATATTACTGGCTTTCGAGAAAACAATGTGTATTATGTTGATTTTGACAATGTGAGTGATGATATTGTATGCATGCCTTCCTTGCTTGATGATGTGAATCTGTGGCATAGACGTCTAGGACATGCTAGTATAGAACTTTTATCTAAGTTGTGTAAGAATGAGCATGTTAGAGGTCTACCCAAGCTAAAGTATGAAAAGGGTCCATTATGTGATGCATGTCAGCTGGGTAAGTTGCATAAAACTTCCTTCAATTCAAAACCTGTTATTTCCACTAACAATGTGCTTGAATTGCTCCATCTTGATTTATTTGGTGAGATTGATGTTGTAAGTCTAGGAGGGGCCAAGTATGTCTTCGTGATTGTAGATGATTATTCTAGGTATACTTGGGTCATTCTACTTGCAAATAAAAGTGATGCTTTTAATGAGTTTGCTAAGTTGTGTAGAAAGTTACAAAATGAGAAAAGCTTAGCCATCAAGGAAATTAGAAGTGATCATGGAGGAGAGTACGAAAATTCATCATTCAAGACTTGGTGTGAAAAGTTTGGTGTTCATCACAACTTTTCAGCTCCAAGGACTCCTCAACAAAACGGTGTGGTGGAAAGAAAGAACAGAACCATACAAGAGATTAGCAGAACAATGCTGAACGAGCACAACCTTCCCATGTATTTTTGGGGACATGCAGTTGATACAGCAAGTCATGTGATCAACCGGGTGTACCTGAGGCCATCTCTTAACAAGACGCCATACGAGCTGTGGAATGGTAGAGCTCCAAATATTTCATACTTCAAGGTTTTTGGAAGTAAATGCTTCATTCTCAACACAAAGGACAAGTTGGGTAAGTTTGATGCAAAATCAACTGAAGGTATCTTTATGGGTTATTCAAGTCATAGTAGAGCATATATTGTTTACAATAAAATTGATAAATGTATGCAAGAATCAATACATGTTTCTTTTGATGAGACTAACCCATTTGCTAAGAAAGTTGATGATGAGGATGAAGTAGTTGAAGTGATCAAAGACAGAATGCCTGAATCAACCAGTGAAAGTGTGGAAGAAGCCGAGGTGAAAGTGGAACCTCATGAAGAAACTGAAGTGGAACGAGATCCCCAAGACATCGATGACCATCTCCATGGAAGAACACATGATGATTTGCCCAAGACTTGGAAATCAGTTCGAGATCATCCCATGGAGCAAATTATTGGTAGTCCATCAAAGGGGGTAACCACTCGTTCTTCTCTTAATCATTTATGCTTTCATAGTGTTTTTGTCTCTCAGATAGTTCCTAATAATATTAAGGAAGCCTTATGTGATCCAGAATGGGTTTTGTCAATGCAAAAAGAACTTGAACAATTTGAACGAAACAAAGTTTGGCATTTAGTCGAAAAACCTGTTGATAGAACCATCATTGGTACTAAATGGGTTTTTCGCAACAAACTTGATGAAAATGGTGTTATTTTATTAAATAAAAGTCGTTTAGTTGTTCAAGGTTTTAACCAAATCGAAGGGGTGGATTTTGAAGAAACTTTTGCTCCGGTGGCTAGGTTGGAGTCCATTCGTATCATCCTAGCCTTTGCTAGTTACATGGACTTCAAACTACACCAAATGGATGTCAAGAGTGCCTTCCTAAATGGATTTTTAGAAGAGGAAGTATATGTAAAACAACCCCCTGGTTTTGAAGATTTTAAGAAACCAAACCATGTTTTCAAACTTGACAAAGCACTTTATGGATTAAAACAAGCTCCTAGAGCTTGGTATGAGAGGCTGAGCAAACATTTACTTGCAGATGGTTTCAAAAAGGGTAAGATTGATTCTACCTTATTCCTTAAAACCAAGGGCAAACATATCATAGTAGTTCAAATTTATGTCGATGATATTATTTTTGGGTCTACTAATGATGATCTGTGCAAGGAGTTTTCTGACATGATGACTAGCGAGTTTGAGATGAGCATGATGGGGGAGCTGAACTTCTTTTTGGGACTTCAAGTGAAGCAAATGAAGGAAGGAATCTTCATTTGTCAAAATAAGTTCTCAAAGGAGCTGCTAAAGAAGTTTGACATGAGTGATGCAAAGGAGATTGGTACTCCCATGGCAACTGCAACAAAGTTGGATAAGGACGAGCAAGGTAAACCAGTAAACGAAACGATGTATCGAGGTATGATCGGTAGTCTCTTGTATTTAACTGCTTCTCGACCTGATATTATGTTTGCTGTGTGCTTGTGTGCTCGATTTCAAGCATGTCCAAAAGAATCACTTTTAAAAGCTGTAAAACGGATTCTTAGATATGTTAAGGGAACCATAGATTTTGGACTGTGGTACCCGAAATCGAGTCAGTTTGCTTTGGTCGGTTTTTGTGATGCTGATTTTGCTGGATGTACATTAGATAGGAAAAGTACTAGTGGAACCTGTCATTTCTTAGGGCCTTGTTTGACTTCCTGGTCTAGTAAAAAGCAGAACAGTGTTGCTTTGTCCACCGCTGAAGCCGAATACGTGGCGGTTGGAAATTGCGTAGCACAAGTTCTGTGGATGAAACAGACTTTGGAGGATTTTGGTTTGTTATATGACAATGTGCCAGTTCTATGTGATAACACTAGTGCCATTAACATTGCTAAGAACCCCATCCAACACTCTAGAACTAAGCATATAGACATAAGGCATCATTTCATTAGAGACCATGTTTCTAGGGGGAGCATAGCATTAAACTTTGTAGGCACCGATGACCAACTAGCAGACATCTTCACGAAACCACTAGCCGAAGCTCAATTTTGTAAGATCCGGAGAGAGCTCGGTATGCTTGATTTTGCCAGCCTGTGATTATGTGATGTATTTTTGAGGTGCTATGTGCTTGTTATATTATATGCTATGTGATTATGTGCTTGTATTCCCTCCTTTTTGATGAAAACAAAGGGGGAGAAAGTCTTGATGTTTTCTTGATGTTTGTTTATTTAACTCACTATGTTTGGTTCTCTTGCGTGTAAGTTGTTTATTTTCTTGATGCTTATGCTTAGGGGGAGCTTAAGCCGTTATTTCTTGTTTATCGCCTCCCTATGCATAAGGTAATTTGTTATCATCAAAAAGGGGGAGTTTGTTGAACCAAGGTCAAACACTCTTTGTTTTGAATGATAACAAATTACAATCTGTTTACTAATGGTTATAGTTGAACCAAAGCACAGGGCTGAACCAAAGCAGGGCAATGAACCAAAGCGCTTGACATGATATTTAAAGTGTAGAAGCTCGAAGGAGAAGCTACTCAAGCGTTCAAGACTTATGTGTTATATTGTTTTGCATAGGACGCGTGTAAGATCCCGTCACTGCTGCTTTATAACTTTTGTAATTGAGAGATGATCTTTTAAAATTGAACTGTCTTGGAAAAATATTTTATATAAAACCATGTTTAATTAGGTTAGGCACAAAGTGTTTTTAAAGAAATAGTTTGAGTTTGTTTTTTTTAAGAAAATAGATTCATGAGTTAGTGTTTTAAAAAGAATTTGTTTTTGAAGTAAAGAATCGATTCTTGATTTGGTACATAAAGCTAGAAATCGATTCCCACTTATTTCTAAAGCCAAGAATCGATTTCCCTCTTGCCTTGGAAGCAAGAAATCGATTTCCTCCTTCCTTTAAAAGCCAACAATCGATTTCCCACATCTAATTTGGTTTTGAAAGAACTTGTTTTGGAAAGAAAACAATCGATTGATAACTTAGTTTGGGAAGCAAGGAATCGATTTTATAACTCATTTGGGAAGCTCAAAATCGATTTCCATCTTACTTCTTTTAAGTAAGGAATCGATTCTCCACTTATTTTTTTTGTAAGCACAACTTGTTTTTGAAGCTAGCAATCGATTTCTCTCTTACTTCTTTTAAGTAAGAAATCGATTTCCAACTTATATTTTAAAGAGTAAAATCGATTTTCAACTTATTTCTTTTAAGCAATCAATCGATTCTTCACTTATCGTTAAAAAGTTCTTCAACGGTCATATTTTTACAATCCCTATAAATAGGATTGGGTTTTCACGATTAAAAAGACACAACACACAAATCAAAAAAAGAAAAGAACGCAAACACTCACCGTCACATTCTTGCTTCACGTTCTTCATCTAGGGTTTCAAATCTCTCATCTCTCTCAACTACATCTTGTTATACTGCTTGAGTGATTGGATCCTAGCTTTCATTTTGTAATCATCTAATACTTGGTTGTTGTGAAATCCTGGGAAGTTTTCTTGGGTAATTCAATCGGGGAGATTGAATTGTAGCGAAATCCTTAGCGGGGAGCTTGGGTTCTCAATTTGGGGAAAATTGAGATTGGTGTGGTAGCTATATCGAAGTTGCTTGCTTGTAAGACGTTGAAGAAGTATCTTCTCATATAGTGGTTATTATCAAGTCCAAAGGTTGCAAAGCCGGAGGCCAAGGACGTAGGGCTTTTATCCCGAACCTCGTAAAAATCACGGTGTACTCCTTTCCCTTATCTTTATATTGCTTATCTTTTATAATTGTTAACTGTCGTCGCATTTGCTATTATCACGCGCATATTTAATTATCGTTATAATAATAATTGCTTCTGCCATTGTCATAGTTTGCATAAGTTGTTGCATATAGTTTAAATCCCCTTTTCCGCATTTGATTTAAACTTGCATCGTTAACTTTTCGAAAATCCAAAAGAAGTCATTTTTAGCATATAACCTTATTCACCCCCCCCCCCTCTAAGGTTATCATATAGTCCAACAGAACTTGCACTAGAACGTGTCATCTCTGATAGAGATTTACCACTTCTTAAGCGCATGCACAGTTAACTTCAAAGGATTATATCAAACTATTACTCTAATACTTGACACAAATGTCCCACCGGGCGTGCCAATTTGTTTACCGTGGATTTTGGTAAACACCGCTGGTCTCCAAATTGGTTAACTTGCAGGATCAACCAGTGAATCCTAAGATCATTTGTGCTTAGAGTTTATAGTTTCTTATGATGTTCTTGAGTTGTTTCACGTTTTAGACAGAAAAAGCGAGAAGAAATAACTGATTTCTTACGCGCGAAGTAATCAAGATATTTCAGGGAAGAAGGACTTGAATTGTAAAACAAGTAAAATGAAAGGAAAGAGATTAAAATTGCATTAAAATGAAAGAGAATGGTACACAAGATCATACATTGTTCTCTGACTCGTTTTTCTCTTGAATGCGAAAGTTAGAGCGTGAGAAGTGAAATATGAAATTGCGACCCTTATTTCTTCGTAGAAACTACTATTTATACAAAAAGAAAACTAAAACTGACTAACTGCCTAGATAATTCAAAAGAGCGTAACTGCTCCGCCTTTCGACTAGAACCACCATTTGAGTTTCGACTGCGAACGCTTCTTTCTGCCTTGAACTTGAGTAGCATCTCCTCTTCTGTCGAAATATCACCCTTCAATTCTTGGACGAACTTTAAGGTTTTGTCGAATTTACCTCTTTGGCGCAATACTTAAGTACCAAAATTAATACCGCTTTCTGCAAAATCAAAGTCAACCTCTTTTGACTGCATTTAATTTAGCATGTCGAAAATGCAGGCTAACACCCTGATGGTGTCGGTTTTATTCCCAAAGGAATTCCAGCTAAAAGGTTCTTTACCCATTCAGCTTCAGTACCAGCCAATTCTAGAGCTACAAATTCCAACTCCATAGTCGATCTAGCAATTATTGATTGTTTGGCTGACCTCCAAGTTACCGCACCACCACCAAGAGTAAAAACATAACCACTAGTGGATTTTGTCTCATCTGAATCAGATATCTAGTTAGCATCACAGTATCCTTCTAATACTGCGGGAAATCCACTGTAAGTAATACCATAATTTGTGGTAGCTCTCAAATATGGCATCAGGCTTCCAATGATCCTGACCAGGATTGTGAGTATACCTACTCAGACGACCAACTGCGAACGCAACGTCTGGTCGAGAAAAATTCATTAAATGTAGTAGGCTCCCAATTACTTGGGCATACTGAGGTTGGTCAACAGGATCACCTCTATATTTCTTCAAGTGTGAGTTAGCTTCATAAGGGGTTCTCAATGGGGTAGAGTTATAGTGACCAAACTTCCTAAGAAGTTTCTCAAAATAATGTTCCTGTGATAGTATAATACTATCACCTTCCCTAATGACTCTAGGTAAACTCCCCCACAGTTTTAAATATTTCAAGTTAGGATGATAACCTTTTCATAGGTTCAGAAACTCAAACTCTCAAAAGGCGAAGTAGGAGCAAGAGAGGACTTCTCTACATTTGGGCAGAGGGGAATTACATGAAGTCAAAATTTATCAACAGTAAGCCATGGTGATCTCTACAACATTTGATCTGCCAGGCTCTGTTGCACCACAATACAAAATTCTTCTCATTTTCTCTGAGATTCAATCCTTTTGATTTCTCTTCTCATTCAAACAGAGTACTTGGGCAGAGGTGCACACATTAAATTGACAACAATGGCTTTTTCACAACCTAGCAGTCTAGTGTTGACATCATCATATTAGGACATAAAAACTCTCCTACCAAAAAATAGAATCGAAATCGTAACAACCATCATCATCACAATATTGTTTTAACTATAATCTATCTTGAATTCTCCCATAGATTGAATATGCAATAGGACCTTAAGATAAGGTGGCAAATTCTCTTGTATAAAATCAACATAGCATAACATGGGAAAACTTAAAAACTCAATTTTTCATAAAACATGATTCAAGAGCAACCCCCACAATGCCTCACACAACATAGCATTCCAAAATCAAAAAGTAAAATATCACATATTAATGAAAATATTACTTGCAAGCTGAAACTCTAAATAAAACAATTTGTTTTATATTGGCTATAAATCGATTAGCAGATTTGTGCACATCAAGGAAATTAAATCCCTCACTCTTAAATTGTTGCCAAAGGCAAAGTCCACAATTTCAAAAACTTTCAATAGTATAATAATATAACATTTGCAAAATAAAACTTCTCAGTTTTGACAGTATAAAACTCATGGCTACACATGTCTATTTTCAAAATTTTGACGATATCTCTAAACATATGTATTTTCAATAATTTGCCAGATAACAAGAAGGTTAATTTTACTAGCTATTTCAAACATTAACAGACATTTGCTAAGTCTTATGTTTCATAAAATAAAGACCACAAACACCGTATTCATCAAGAATTTCTTGACATGAAAATTAAAGAAGCTTACCACAACAATGTCAGATGATCATGGAAGAACACTTAAAAGCGCTCAAAAATATTGAAGAGTAGGATAACCAAATCTACGGAGTTTCTATATTGAACATTATCCAAAAATCTATCAACTTAAAGGAATGATCTTTAGAGTATCTCTTTAACAATATAAGGTTTAAATTCTAAGTTATCAGACAACATAATCAACAACACCTTTCTTCAAGAAAGGTTTCGTAAAATTTATCAATAGTAAAAGTCTTATAGTGTAGTAGGAATCATGAAATAATCTGGTCATGTAAGTATACACAAAAAGAACAATATAACCATATATTTAAAGCAGAACCAAAACAGGCCAGCACTAGCAGTCTAGCAGTAATCACTAACCATATCAATAGTGAGCATTTTATTTTAATGATTAAAGACAATGCGGGTTTACATAATTTAGATAAGTCACAGGGAGAAATCGTAAACAAGGAATTCACGCTATTATGTTTTGTTTCCTTTAGTCTCTTTATCTCAATAATCAATAACCTTATTAGAGGGTGTGTCGCCATACCTTATTATCATGTGTACAAATTTCGAGTTGTTTGGTTGTCGTAGTTGACAGCGGTCTTGGCTCGGTTAGTGCAACTGCAACATCGAGCTCATCAAGGAAGGAGTTGATGCGTTCTTGTCATCTACGAAAATCTTGACCGTTGTCGTTGTTGACCAGAGTGGTATCGCCGTTGTTGTGGGTCTCAATAGACATGAGGATAAATCCTTAAGATTGTAGGGAAATTCTGACCTGCAACAACGAACGAAGAATCTGAGATGGTACCTACAAAAGAACGAACGTGAGGAAAAACAACCGGAGGCGTCTTGCGACTGCCCTTAAGGATTTATCCGCCTCTACAGTGCAAATCCCCCGAGGGTACAACCGGTCTCGTCTGAGATCACTGGTAGCGACTAAGGTATCCGAACTGGCAAGAATTCAATGTATAGAAGTGTTTAGAAATCAAGAGATAAACCCAGTAATTTTTTCTCACTCCAAATAGCCCACAACAGTTCTCTTTATATATTTTTCTCTTTAACTTGTTACACTTCCAAAACTTGTTGCTTTGGCAAAAAGAAAAACCGTTGAATCATAAGGCATCTACTAAATTGTAATTAACATAAAGTAATTGCATAAAGTAATGGTAAAGACCAAAGGAAATATTCCTATAAGACTTTTAAATCCATCAGTTACATAATAATATATTTCTCATTAACACATTTTCACTAACCATCAAAACTAACTTTGAGAAACCGATATTTGTATTAAAAGAAATCAACTATGAATAATTATTTGGAATCTCATAATTAATTCATGTCATGAAATCTATTAAATCAGTTGTTATGAAAATAGATTAAGAAACTGATGGTAACATTTATATAAAATATATATTATTATAAATTATAAATATAATAAGTTATAAAAATGTAACTTACATATACTTGAATGTCATTATTCCAACAATCCCCCACTAATGACAAGCAAGTGAAAAACATATTAAAATTTTGTAGAAAATAGATTTTTGGATAGGCTCAAGTAAGCCCAAAAATATAATTATAAAAAAAAAATATATCGGTAAATAAAAATTTGGTATGTCTAAAGTCAAGCAAGGGACTTCCCACTTTTGAAATATCTCTTAAAATGAATAAAATCACAACAATTTTGTTGTTGGCAAGATCGGTTAGACCATCCCAAATATATAATGATGCGAAAAATGGTTAAATTTTTTAATGTGAACTTCTATTGAAGAGCCAGTAGTTTCTTCAATTTACTAAGAGGTGATATTTGTAAAACTTATAAAAGGTGATATTTGTAAACGAGTACACTAATCACATGGACCATTTAGATATTTGTGATCTTAATTGATGTATCAACTATATGGCCACATATATATCGCCAACTCACAACCAGAAGTTTGTGAGATTGTTTGCTCAACTAATTTGACTAAGAGGTCATTATTTGAATCACCTTGAAAGCATATGATAAGTGTTATATGATATTGGACATCACTTAGTATACGCTCATTCATAAAATGGTCTTGAAGAACCATTCTTTAGACGTCTAAAGTTAATTCTACGTTTAATACTTATGAGATAAGAACTTCCAATTTTTACTTGGGAACATGCACTTTTGAACGTTGCAATATTGATTCGCATCAGGCCAACAAGTTATCATAACTTCTCCCCTTTACATTTGGTTTTTGGTCACGAACTAATATTTCTCATCTTAGAATTTTTGGATGTGCAGTGTATATTCCAATTTCTCCCAATGCACTATGATGGGTCCTTAAAGAATTTTGGGAATATATATTGGATATAAATCTCCACGTATAATAAAGTATCTTGAGCAAACATCTGGAGACTTGTTTATAGTCCAGTTTGATGATTATCATTTGATGAATTAAATTTCTCAATATTAGGGGGAGAGAATAAGCAGCTGGAAAAATAGATCAGTTGGAATGAATTATCATTGTCTCATCTTGATCCTCAAACTACACAATGTGAACTAGAAGTTCAAAAGATAATTCATTTGCAAAGCTTAGCAAATAATCTACCAATTATGCATTCACTGATCCAAAGATGTGACCAAATCATAGATATCAGCTGCTAATGCTCCAATAAAATAGATGTCCCTGTTGGACAATGAAATATTGTAAATGTGTTTCAACAGCGCTTGAAGCGTAGTAGACCAATCGGCTCCAAAGATAAAAATCGTCGAACAAGAAAAGGAGCTAAAAAGTAAGATGGTCCAAGCGAGGATATAGAAACTCTATAAGAGTCTTCACACATAATTGACATTTTAGTTCCAGAAGAACTGATCAGGTACCTGACAAATTATGAAATTAAAGAGATCTCAATGAATTATGTCAATAATGAAAAATGATGGAACCGAAACGAAGTCAACGTTGACAATGATTTTACATATAATATAGCGCTAAATGTGATGAATGATAGTGAGGATCATGAACCAAAGTCTATTAAAGATTGTAGACAAAGTGAGAATTGGCCAAAATTTAAAGATGAAATTGAAGCAGAATTAAACTAGCTTTACAAAAGTTTTTGGACATGTTGCTCAAGGGTGGATACAAGTATTTTTCAGTACTTAATTAGCCTTGTAGCACATGAAGAGCTCAATTTTCACAAGATGAATGTTGCTACAGCTTATTTGTATGACTCATTTGATAGTCATAATTATTTGAAGATCCCTGAAGGATTAATATTCAAATACACTCTTTTCGAATTCTCACTTAAATTGAATCAATCCCTTCATGAGAGAATATTATTTGAACACGTATGGGATAATCGTGTATATTTATATTCTAAAGGAGAGATACAAAAATGACATCACCTATCAATATAGTTTTATAAAAGTATTTGGGAAAGAATTTGTTATAACTGATGTCTATATTGATGACATAAATATTATCAGAACTCCTGAAGAGCTTCAAATAAAAAACTATAGAATGTTCAAACAAAAGAGCTCTAGATGAATGACATCAATTTATATCTGATGGATTTTGGAGGTTGGACCTGTAGGTAACCTCTACATGGAAAATCCTAGAAGGATTCAAGATAAAAGGAAATATCTTTTAACTAAATTCTTTTGAGAAAGAAAGTCTCATATTGATCTGCAGAAATTATTTAGTACATATGAAATATCTCAGTCCTGAAGACTATGAAAGCATGCATGCATATTACCAAATGTTACATCCCTTGACATGATAATATTATGTGATAATTAGTAGCAATATATTTCATTACAAACCAAAATGAATTAGAACAAAGTGGGATGCATATTTCATTTTTGACTATCCTAATGAATAAATCATATTATGTACGTTACACAAATTAACCATGCAGATACAAAGTATTTTTCAGATCTAGATGAAGTCAGATCTCAAGTCAGCTATTATCTACATGTGGTGACATTGAAATTTATTTTTGATCTACAAAACGACCTATAGTTCCTGCTTCTTCATTTCATGCCAAAATGCCAACAATTCAAAGAAGAAGTTTTGAAGATAATACTGACCGCAAAGCTCTATGAAAAGATGATACATCACAAATGACAGCGGAGTAGATTGCTCCATATGTAATCAGGGAGAAACTCTAGATGTTGAAATTCATATTCTGAAACCATGCTTCATTCAGGGGGAGAAGCTCCATTCAGGGGGAGAAAAGCTGCACTATTTTTTCCTTTGCCATGGTTTTGTCCCACTGGGTTTTCCTGGAAAGGTTTTTAACGAGGCAGCAGTTCCCACTGACAGGATATTGTACTATTTTTCCCTTTACTAGATTTTTTTCCTACTGGGTTTTATCTAGTAAGGTTTTAATGAGGCATATCCTTGGTGGACATCCCAGGGGGAGTGTTATGAATATTTATATTAGTGGATGTCCACTACCCTTCTCCTTCCTTCTCATTACTCCCTAGTGTAGTGGCATTTTAATGTAAACCACTCACTTTTCAATCCCCCCACCCTATAAATAGGCTTCACCATTAAGTGAAAGGATGGACTTGTAAAGAGAAATAAAAAGACTACTATATTCTCTTTTTCTCTTCTCATTCTTTTGTTCTACTTTTTCAATAGTTTTATAACAATAATAATATTTCAATGTTTGAAGTTTGAATTCTTCTATTTTAATCTTTCTGGCATGACTCATGAGTACAAGATCATGGAAAACAATGAGAATTCAAAATTAATGTTTAAAAGTTAAATGCATATACATAAATATTCCTATAACTTTTTACATGGAAATGAATTCTATGTATAACATGTTAATTATTTCCTTATAAAAGAGGTCGTTGCAGTAACATACACAACAAACTAGGTGATCCATGCAAGAACTTGCTCATCCAAATTCCGCTATATTCGATTTAAAGTCCCAAATATCGTTCCCACATATTGTGTCGAGCATGGAGGTCACTGTCAAAAGAGCAAACTTTTTAGTAGAAGTAGCCAAATGAATGAATGAAACAGAACACATACATAATATTACAAAACATGTCTCAGTCAACTTGTACTCTCTTTCCCTATTTCTTTCCGAGCCAATAGATAGTATGGCCTTTACACAAGACAGAAGTATACTTCATACCAATAACCAATGATACTTCATAACCAATGATCTTTCTGAGATAATGAATATAAACAAATTTAGACAGGGAACAATCTACTTATCTAGAATTGCTTAGTTGGTAATTCAGTTAGGATTGGATTCTGAATATTCTCCTCACATATATATATATATGTAGCCAATCATTGGGTAATGAATTATCTCATCATTTACAATAAAATATATCTCTATATTCTCTTTGTACTTACCTGGTTCAGTTTCAACGAGTGCTATTCTGCAACTTAGCGCTCCTGAGTGAAGCTTGGTTCTATCAGAGCACTACCTTCCTAGCATCCAAACAGTCACAAGTGGTATCAAAGACAACGACCTAGTTTGCTAAAGATGACGTGCAATGAATCCTCCCCCGTTGCATTGAGGAGATCAATTTGGGCATGGATGCAAACATGGAAGAATTGCACACACTGATTCGTTCTGACGTGAGAACAACCCCCACGAGATCCATGTACTTACTCCACTCGAATATCCAAATGCAATCGGTTTTTCCTCTTGGATAAACAACACGTGAGGTTAGCATCTATTCATCATCTACATGAGGGCCCAATGTAGCTAGCCAAGCTGAGCCAAGAATTAAATCAGCTCCAACCACTAGTAGCTGATACACAACTAGTTGTAACTCTTGCTCATGTACAGATGTACTTGTACACACAACTCAGGAATCCACCCTTCAGTTTGCATATGCTGCCCATTACCAATTAACACCCTAAAACTTTAATGTGGTTCAAGTGGTAGTTTCAAAAAGTGAACTACCCAATTTCTCCTCTCGAACGAATAGAAAGATGTGCCGTTTCACACAATCTAAATCGTTTACGTCTTTCTTATAATAATATTGACCACTTTCCGAAATTCTTGTTTTCATGTCAGTCTTTGACCTCTCTAGACCTTGAGTTCCCACCACTTTACCAAGTAATATTTCCGAATTCTCTGAATTTGCCAGCATTAACCTACTTGAAACTACACTACTTCTCCTTTAGCCGTGGAAGTGACGGCCGCGTCGAACCCTTTCCCACATTTAACAAGTTGAATACTTTGATCCTTTATGATGCATTCTTCCGGATGCACCACAAATTAACCCTTTGCATATCAAGTACCATGCTTCTCAATCTGTCTATACATACATTTATCAACGATTCAAAAATTGATTTATCTGCTCCAAATCTTCGTGCATTTACTTTTATTGGTGCACCACTGAAACTATATGGGAACTCTCTTTCTTCTATTAAACAAGTTTGTATTCATGTACCTATGAGGCTTTATGCGGACTATCCTTTGATTCTACCCAATTGGCTATTGGAACTTGTGAATATCAAATCCTGAGAATATCCAAACCTGCTCTTGAGGTTCCAACCTAACTTCTTTTATTATTAAAGTTTGTTTTATCAAAAATATATGACTTGCATTATATTAAATTGTTTGTTCCTCATTTCTTAGCTTCTCTCCTAGTTCCTGATTTAATGAATGTCAAGCCCCCTTTTTGGAATAACTTGAAGTCACTCAAAGTAGAACTGTACTGGCATGAAGTATATACTAGCCAGTGGAATGTGCTAGAAGGTGGTATGTCATGGAAAGAAAATACCAAGTTACGAGAAGCGATTAAAGTGCGAACGAAACCATATTCATACATACGTGATGGAATGTTAGACTTTTTGCTTCAAAACTCACCTTCAACGAAAGTTGACCTAGTAAGTTGAGGTGAATATCCAGCATTTTCAAGAGATATTTTTCTGTATGGTTTTTGCCTCATCTGTTTGTGTTTCACTCGGTCTCTCTGGTTTTATTTATTATCATTCATGGATAAACTACAAGTCTCTTAGGTAGAGCAACAATTTGTACATGTATACTAACTTGAATGCAGGACAGTCTTATTCACACCATCTTCGTCTAGTCTTTGGAGTTGTGGAGAAATTCTTAAGATGGCTTTTGCTTTTTACTCTTCCATAAATATCACACAACTTGTAGGATATTGCAATTCCAATAAGGAACCAACAACATCCTTTATTTAAATTAGATAAGCTCAAATTATTCTCAATTTCTGAGACCCTCACATCCCATCCATGATTGTAAAGTGTTTTGCAAAATCCAAATAAATTAACATGACATATTTAGAATTAGAAATAAACATATCCTATCACTTTTCTTCTTTTTTTTCTTTTTGCTTTTGCTCTTTTGTTTTGTACTAGGCTTTTAGGTTCCCTCTTTCTTTTGATTGAATACTGTGTTGTATCAAGAGGATTTGCTGAGTAACATAAATGTATTACGGTGAATACTTTTGCAATATCCCCCAAAAAGATAATTGAAGTCTAGTTTTAAGATAGGATTGGTACTAGTTTTGTTTTGTTACAAAAAATATTTTACTGACAGAATGACAAGTTAATTAGTTTTGGAATGGTCTCTAACCACAGAATGACATGTTAATGACATCCAACTAGTGTTTTGGATTCCAATAACCATAAATATGTATTTTGTGGTTAGTGGTCACTAACCACAGAATTCATATTTTTGGTTACTAACCATCAATTAATAAAAAACATTTTTATTTATTAATATTTTATATAATTAATATATATGTGGTGTTGCAAGTGGTGGCCGGTGACCGGCGGCGGAGCTCCGGCGACAGATGGCGGAGCTCCGTGGACCGGAGCGGCAGTCATTGGCAGAGCTCCGGCGGCCGGCGGTGGTCGGTGGCGGCGGTCATGGCGGCTCTCCGGCGACCGACCGCCGGTGGTGGTGCTATTTATTTTTTGGGTCTAGACCAGGGTATATCCACCGCCGAATGCAGTGACTAATCCCCTCGCTAGATTGGAGGCACCTCAAAGGGTGGGACAGCTGGCTCAGAGATTTAAAGCTGCTCCATGTCCAAGGCGAGGATCGAACCCTCGACACTTGGTTAAGGGTGGTGCTATTTATTTTAATACATATTTATATATTTATAATAAATAATGTGTGTGGGTGGGGAAATTACTCTCATACCCTTGGTTTTTTAATTTAGTAATAATTACTAAAGATTTCCTTAGTTACCTAAATCACTCTCAAAAAATTGGTTATTGGTAGTTTATAAAAAAAAATCATTGTACAACGACACCAAAGAAAGAATTCTTAGATATTTAAAAGAATAAAAATATAAAGAATTATTTTTCATGTATCGATTAAAGTTGATTGCACATATAATAGATATCACTTCTTTACATGTTTTGTTATTTTATAATAATGAATGAGTTTTAAAAGTAAATATAATATAAAAAACATTATCCTCGTGTTCTTTTATAAAAACAAAATTTAGTATTAGCACAGAAGTTTTCCTAAAAACCTGCTCACGGTTGAGCCGACCACTCTTGAGGGTTCCGCCAAACACTCTTGAGGGTTCCGCCAAACACTCCTTCATAGTCGACGCGACTGCCTCTTGAGGAAGCAAGACATAGCGTCTGAAGACCTACGTTCTCCTTCAAGACCGAGGGGCTCTAGCAGCGCTGCAGGCTGAGGGACTCCACCTTTCTCTAAGAAGCTCAGCAGGGCCGACCAGATACATGTGCAGCCCAGTGCAATTGCACAGGGCCTCGGCCTAAAATAAATGGCCCATGCTTTCTACACACTACCCCCTACTCACCACACACCACATAACCCCCTAAATCCCGAAACTACCCCTAACTCAAAACACACCTTCTTACTCTCAAAACCCTCACAAACACCCAAACACTCTCATTTTCAAATCCCTAAAACCTCTCCCTCACCCCACTTTGATTTCCCTCTCCAAACTCACCCAACCTTCAATCTCAGATTCAGAACAAAAGGTACACCGTTCGCAACTCTCTTTTACCTTCATTTCGTTTTTTTTTCTGTTTTATTTCGATTTTGTAACTGTAATTCGCGATGCATTCGGTTGGCGACAACCGAATGCATTAAGGAAGACAACGAAGTAGTGATCATTCGGTTACGGGATACCGAAACAATTCGGTTGCAAGCAACCGAAACTATTCGGCTGCAAGCAACCGAATGACTGATTGACAGTGCTTGTTTTTTTGATCAGTTTTACCATCATGGATGCAAGGAATTTGGCTCCTAAGACCTTTTCAACTGTCATATCCCTCCAAACGGTAATAATCTCCCTTTCGAAATCCGCTCTTTTTGTTGTTGATTTTATGATTTCTTCTTTTCATACCATTGCATATTTTTGTGTTTAGTATTTATTGGAGTTGTGTTTGGTTATATTGCACAGAGGCGTCTTAAGATTCCAAAAGATTTTTACCGAGACTATCATCAAAGTTTCCGTAACCAACTGTGGGTAGAGACGGACCCTGGGCTACAATATCGTGCCTCTGTTGATGTGGATGCACGTAGGGTTCCTTATATTGAGACAGATACCGATCGTATTATGGAGGTATTTGGAGCTGATGGTTTGGCTGGGGTCCCTCGGAGTAAACAAGTTGAGCTGACCTATTTAAGTTCAAGGGGTGTTTTTAAAATTCATTGCCCAATGTGAGCTGAACGCCTTCGCTCAAGACTCATGCGCCGTCAACCAGCACCCTACCAAACTGCGCCCCCTGTTGCTGCCCAGGGAATTGTTGAGCATAACGTTGTTGATGGGGGATAGCGCTGATAACCCAATAGATTTGTAATAACTATTATTTTTAAACTTGTTGTTGGATTTGTATGTTTTAAACAGTTGCATGTTATGTTGGATTTGTATGTTTTAAACAGTTGCATGTTATGTTGGATTTGTAATAACTATTATTTACTTATTTCTAAATTTTTAATGTACCAGTTTTACGCTGTTGCCAGAAGTTCTATCTGAAGGGAGTGTATCGAGTGATATCGATTATGAGGCATTCAAGCGGGGCGACTATGACGGGACTGATAGTGACACACTAAGTGATGCTGGATCTTCCACCTTTGTCGCTCCGTTGTAGTTTTTTACTATTATCGAAGTGTTTATGTTTATGTTGTAATGATATTCAGCAGTAATATTAAACTATGTTGTTTAGGGTATTTAACGGAGTATGTTGAGCGTGTTCTCTAAAATACTAATTTCGAACAAAATAGAATTCAAACATCACACATTCAAACTAAACGAAAATAGCCCAACGATAAACACAAAACGAAATACACAAAATTAAAATAAACTAGTTATCTTTGGGCATGGTGGACTCCATAATATAGATAATCTCTTTCGGAGTCCGCATTCTCTCGACAAACAGCTCCATGAGCTGACGTCCCAATGGGGTTCTACGATGGTGCTCCATCATTGCGCAAACATCGTTGTCACTCCGTATCTCCATAGCTTCGTACCAAAGAGTGTCGTCTTCGAGACATACGCACTTGCGGTAACGTATACGAGAGATGTCTTTATGCCACTCTCCCTCTTGGCGAACCTTCCTCTCCGCCTTCTCCTTCAGCTGGTTCCAAGTTATATTTTTGTCGAGCCTACAAAAATAGTTGTTGCGAGACCTAAAGAAAATACCATCCTCCCTGGTCTCGACAGCTCCAGGGCGATGGAGGACAGTTAGATATTTGTCTGAGGATCTCTGAGTTTGACACAACTGTCATTCGTTGAGATCTTCCATTACAGCAAGTGGTGGAGAAGATAAGGAGTTACGGTAGTAGTGTTGGTGGAGAAGAAGAACCAGAGAACATAAGGAGTTAGGGTTTCTGTGAATAGACATTAAAAACCTGAAACACAATTTATAATAGGTGAGGGGAAATATTAGCCGTTGATCAAAATTTTGGATCACAATTCTGGGCCGTTTAATTTCTATTCGTTGTGGCACAGGTTTCGTAGTAAATTTCGTCCACTCATTTTTCTAACATCTTTGACTGCCTACAGGCCGTTGATCTAAAGTGTCGGTGGAATCTGAGCCGTTTTTTTAAAATTAAAATAGTTGAATTCGGTTCTGCAGGGCCGAAAGCGTTCGGTTGTATGCTACCGAATGTGTCATATATCAAAAGGGAGTGTTTCAGATGAATATTGCTTGTTCAGTTACTCGTACCCGGTGGGTTTCGGTTGCTCGTAACCGAATCGGACTAAGTATCGCGTTTCATTAATGGCCTTTTGGTCATTTCGCAGGGGAAATGGGTGTTTCGTAAGTAGCCCATGGTGTGTAGAAAGCATGGGCCAAATAAATTTATAGGCCCCCAAATTATTTTTATTACCCCAGCCCATTCCCAAATATCGAAACCCCTTTCCCTTACCAAAAAATAAAAACAAAATCCCTTTATTTCCCTATGTTGATAATGATAACCGATATGTATGCAATCACATAGAAACTTTCAAAATTGTTTATTGTCATTTTATCAGTTCTAATTTTAATTTTACTTTGTTGAATATGTATCCATTATTTTTCATGAAATTTTGTTTACCTTTTCTCCTCTATTGTAACTTACATCTTTCCATCCATAGCAATAACATGATTATCAAAAAAAATCCATAGCAATAATATAATCTTTACATCAGAGTCATAGAATTGGGATCATATATGTTGCCCTTAGACAATAAAATTGGCTTGCTTCTAAGTAGGGAATAGAATTAATTAAACTAAAGTAGTCTTAATTAAGTTGGTTTAGTTTAAAATTGTATTAGATGTTATTTACAATTTAAATATTGTTTGGTGAATTATTTGGTAAAAATAGAATTAAGGCCCCACTTTTATGATTTGCACAGGGCATCCATATTGTTCGGGACGACCTTGAAGCTCGGCCCCGTCACTTGGTTCAGCCAAAGACCAATGATAGGCAGACTATATAATGAAACTCCTATAATCACCCCCCAAATCTCGCAACGACCATATCTCTGTAATAATTAGCATTAATCACTTATTGTATTATAAATACCACCCAAAGAGACTAATGAAAAGATCCCACAGTTTACACTCAACTCTCCGTACTATACTCTCACTATTATTCATATCATTCAATGTGTTCTAGCTAAATCCCTCCAGGGGAAATAGTTAGGAACAAAACCAAACACAAAAAGCCTTTCATTTTAAACTAAAAAATGAATTAGTATTAACACAAAAAGTTATCCCCAAAACTAAATTCAAAGCTATCATTTTATTCCAAAATGAGAACACCTTCAAAAACATATATAAAACAAAGTTAAAATAAAACTGTGACATGTATATAAAAATAAAAACCGTCAAAAGCATGGGAGTGGACATGTGTGTAAAATTGCAACTCTGTATGGTACTGTGCACAATTCTAGCCAATTCAGTTTTTCAATAGAAAAAAGGATTGATATTGAGAACGTATTTCAGTCAATGCAGTTTTATAGTCAACACAATTTTCAAGGGTAATTCTATAATAATTAAATGAATTTTAAGGGTAAATTTTATAAAAAAAATATGACACCAATAATAATATTGATAAGTGTTTAATTGGTATACACTATAGCTGTAAAAAAATTACACCATCAACAATCAAAAACCATAGTTTGAGTGACTTTTAAATTATTTGACATAAAGCCAAATATTATTTATGATGTATTACTTTGCGGTTTGCTAATATGGTCTATGTGTGTAAATTAACTTTTTGCATACAATTTCCTTTTTAAATAGTTATAGATTATATTTCCAAAAAATATATTATAAAAAAACTACAGAAAATAGTATTTTTTTGACGCAGGCACAAAATAGATTTTAATAATTTTCTTTCTTTATTTTATTTTATTTTATAAAAGTTTAGAGTTTTCTTTAAATTATCCAAAATAAAACAAAGCAATAGATATATACAAAAAAAAAAAACAAAGCAATAGATATCATTATCTTCAGTATCATTACCCTTTATTATCGCACAATCAAAGTAGGTAGGGTTTTTAGCGCACAATCAAAGTAGGTAGGGTTTTCGAAACTACTTTTATCAATCACCGTTCACTCTTGTTTCCGAAACTTGCTTCTGAGAAAATGAAGCGACGAAAGCACTCAGAGAACGAAGACACGAAGAGAGGAAGCCAGAATCCAAACCAGCGTGAAACCAAAGAAGACAGCAACAAAGACATGCTGAGCGACTTGCCGGATTGCATTCTCCTTCACATACTCTCCTTTATGAACGCCAAATATGCAGTTCGAACTTGCTTATTGTCAACAAGATGGAAACATCTTTGGAAGCATCTTCCCACTTTTAAATTAAGTTTCTATGACTTTAACACTCGCAAGGGTAAGAGTTTCACCAAATTCGTTAATAGGTTTTTGTCTCTTCGCGATTCCTCCACGCAGTTGAATGCTCTGGATTTCGAATGTGAATATCGCGTCAAATGTCGCCGACCGAAAAGAATTGTCAAAAGAATTTTCAAAAGAATTGTAAGATACGCCGTTTCACACAATGTCAATCGTTTACATCTTGATTGTCCTATTAAACGCTTTCAATCTTCTTTGTTTTCATGTCCGTCTTTGACCTCTTTAGCCCTTGAATGCCAAATTACCCGTGTAATATTTCCCAATTCTTTAAATTTGCCAGCGTTAGCCTACTTGAAACTAGCCTATTTCTCCTTTTCTAGAGCAAATTATTACTCCTTTTGTAGAGGAAATGGCGATCATGTTGAGCCATTTTCCACTTTTAACAAGTTGAATACTTTAATCCTTGAAAAATGCACAGTTCAGAATGAACAACCCCTTTGTATATCAAGTACCACGATTCCCGACCTCTCTATACATACGAGTTGGGTTCCTCAACATTGTTCGAACATTGTGCTATTTGCTCCAAGTCTATGTACTTTTGCTTTTACCACTAATCCTTTCGACAAACTTAGTGTGAGCCATCTTTCTTCAATTAAGCAAGTCAGTATTGATCTACTATGTGAAAAAGACTATCATGTGGAGTCTTCTCTCTGTCTACTCGACTGGTTGAGAGAGATTACTGATATCAGATCATTAACAGTAACTCTAAGAACTCTTCGAGTACCACTCTTACTTCTTTAATTACTAAATTTTGTCAAAAAAACATTACATTAAACTGGTACTAATTCACCTCATATCCGTTGTTGCTTAGGCTCTATCTTTAATTCCTGATATATTGAAGCTCAAGCTCCCTTTCTTGTGTAACATGAAGTCACTTCAATTAAATCTGAGCTGGGAATATATATATAGATTTTCGTCATCATCTTCTTGGAGAGATATAAAGATGGAGCTAGCAGGTGGCAAGTCATGGAAAGAAAATGCCAAATTACCAGAAGCTATTAAAGCAAAATTGCATCCAACGTATTCATCTATTATGGATGGAATGATTGACTTTTTGCTTCAAAATTCACCCTCAGCAAAAGTTGACATAGTAAGTGTGAAATGACTATCCAACTTGTTAAAGAGATATTCCTCCGTTTTCTTTTTTCCTCATGTGTTTATGTTTTCCCTCAGTCTATCTAGTATTATTTATGGTTGTTTTCATGTGACTATTATTTATAACCTGAGCTTTATACTGTGGTGAGAAATTCATATGCAGCTAGTTGCATCCTTATGTGCAGCATCATGGAGAGGGTGACTTATAAATTTGAGCTATTATAAGTCCAAACTAACATAGCAGTGCATTGTACTCTTATATGAGCATTGTGATCTTTGTTCATTTATTCCTTACTTACTATTGCAGGTAAAGTTTCCAGTTATTTAGTTGGGAGCCCATGCTATGTTGCTCCTGAAGTTCTTCTCCTCAAGCATTATGGACTAGAAGTTCTTCTCAAGTTTTGTTGTTTTGGAGCTCTACTTATCTATCTATTGCAAAATGATCACCTCACATTTCAGCTTATCTTTTGATTCTTGTAATGACATACTTGTATAGATCAACTTCAAGGGTGTCTTTTGTCTTAGAAATTTTTTTTTTCTGCGGTCCACGTGTAGAGAGAGAGCATCCTTTTTCTCACTAGTATCGTGCCGTCATCCTCCTCCCGTCGCCTAGTGCTTCGTGGCGGCGTTTCTTGCTCCAGCTTGCTGGTTTTGCTCCCTTTTTAGGGTTTCTGCTCCTACGGTGGTGGGTTGTGTGTTTAGTTGGTTTAGGTGAAATGGAAACTAAGAAGTACTCAGAGTTCCCAGTGGAAGACGATGCTCTTCTCATTGTTGACGAAGTGGAAGGAGCTAGTGATGAAGCCTTTGAACGATCACTTGCAGGAAAGCTATGGACTGAAAATCCCTTCAATACTAGGGCGTTCAAGCAAACTATTGTGGAAGCATGGCGACTGAAGAAACCTGTTGAAGTTCAGGAATTAGGTAAAAATCTATTCTTGTTCACCTTCACTACAAAGAGGGATCTGGAGAATGTTTTGAATTCGGGAGCGTGGAACTTCGATAGGCATGTCTTAGTGCTAAAACGGATCTCTGGCAACGAGCAACCATCGGAGATGGCCCTTGACTCTACGTCGTTGTGGGCTAGAGTTTATGACCTTCCTCTCAGACTCAGAACAGACACAATGGCTATCAGATTGGGGAATATGATGGGTACATTCGAAGAAGCTGACAACAGGGACTGCAATCGTTTGGGGAAATTCCTGCGAGTGAAAGTCTCCATAGATCTGAAGAAGCCTGTTAGGAGAGGGACTGCAATCAGATTTCAAGGGAAAGAGATCAAAGTCTTCTTCAGGTATGAGAGAATTCCTGCATTTTGTTTCATTTGTGGCAAGCTAGGTCATCAAATGAGAGAATGTGATGATTGTGAAACTGCGGATGGTGAATCCTTTGAAGACACTGAAGCAAAAGATCTTCCTTTTGGCCCATGGTTGAGGGCATCCCCTTTACCAAAACAGACGTTTGAGGCTAGGAAAGATAGTGTTCAGGGGTCTTGTAGCAAAAGTTTGTTTGGGTCTTCAAGTAGTAGCAAGGCAGAAGCTAGTGCTAGATCAAAGGAGGACAATGAAGTGATTCAGCCAACTAAAGGTACTACTACTGAGGAACCTACTTTGGCCCAACTTTTGTCAATTAAAAAGCATGGTGCAAAGGAGGTAGAAGAGGTAGCTGAGTCATTGGGGTGCATTGATATATCATCCAAAGTTATTTCAAGCACAAAGGAGATTGATGAATCCCCTGCTACTGACACTAAGAGTAGGGCTTCCAAGAAAAGTGATACAAAGAAAGGGAAGAAGTGGACTAGACAGAAGTTGGAAGGTAAGACTAGAACACCCAAAGGAAGCAAGAAAGGCATAGAACTGGGGAAGAGACAGAGTGTGGAGGTGAATGTGAATGAGGACAATGTGGAGGGCAACAGAGGTGGAGAAAAGAAGGTGAGACAGGATGTGGTCATGATAGATTCTAATGAACAGAATGAAAGGGCGGTGTTGCATGTTCAACACCCCCCTAACCAATGAAAACCGTAAGTTGGAACTGTAGAGGGTTGGGGAATCCCTCTGCAGTTAGAGCTTTGTTGAGGCTCATAAAATTGGAAAATCCCAATGTGGTCTTCTTAATGGAGACTAAGTTAAAAAGTAGTGAGATGGAGAATATCAGAAGGAGGTGTGGCTTTAGTGCAGGTATCTCTGTGGATTGTGAGGGGCTGGGGAGAGAGAGAGCAGGAGGTTTAGCTCTGTTTTGGCATGACAGTCATCGTATAGAGATTCAATCTTACTCTGTGAACCATATACATGGTAGATGTAAAGATGAGGAGTCTGGAAGGCATTGGTTTCTCACTGGTATTTATGGTTCCTCGGTGGAGCACCACAAATGGAGAACTTGGCAACTGGTGAGGGCAATTGCAGGGCAGGTGGGAGGTAGTTGGGTTTGCTTTGGGGACTTTAATGACATCCTTGATAACCAGGAAAAGGTAGGGGGAACAACAGGTCTGATTCTCAGTTGGCCATTGGTAGGGACTGTGTGAATGACTGTGGGTTGAATGATCTTGGTTTTGATGGGTACCCTTTTACATGGTCCAATGGTAGGAGGGAGGAGGAAAATATCCAATGCAGATTGGATAGGGTCCTAGGCAATGAAGACTTCCAGAATCAGTTTTCACCTCTGAAGGTGCTCCATTTACCTAGGTATGGCTCTGATCACGCATCTATTCTTCTGCATCTGGATGTTCCACATGATCACAGAAGGAGGAAGAAGAGAATTTTTAGGTTTGAGGAATGTTGGACAAAGGATGGTAGATGTGTGGAGGAAATCAAGAAGAGATGGAGGAGGGGGTCCGGTTCCTGCGTGGACCACATCGCTAGTCTCAAATCTCTGGATCTTGAATTTGAGGATCATACTGCTAGTAATACCAGAAAGGAAATTATGAGGATTGAAAAATTGCTTCAGGATGCATCTGGGTGGCGGGGTGGCAGAGAAGAGGTGGAGAGGTACAAAGAGCTGGAGAGACAACATGCTGAGCTATTAAAGAGAGAGGAGGCCATTTGGAGACAAAGAAGCAGGGCTATGTGGCTGAAAGATGGTGACAGGAACACGAAGTTTTTCCATGGCAAGGCTAGCCAAAGGAGGAAGGTTAATGAGATCACTAAGTTGAAAGATGAACAAGGGGTGTGGTGGAGGGGGGATGAGAATGTGGAGAGGGTCCTCATAAATTATTTCACTGACATTTTTGCTTGCTCAAACCCTTCTGAGGTGGAGGAAACTTGCAATGTAGTTAAAGATAAAGTTCCTTCTGAGCTTAGTGCTTGGTGTAGCTTGCCTTACACCCCTGAGGAAATCCATATAGCCATTCATGATATGCATCCTTTGAAGGCTCCTGGGCCTGATGGACTGCCTGCGCTCTTTTACCAAAAATACTGGGATATTGTTGGGGTTGATGTTACTGCTTTGGCTCTTGATGTGCTTAACAATGGAAAATCTCCGGAGGAAGCAAATAAAACATTTATTGTGCTGATACCAAAATGCAAAAATCCTACCTCTCCTAAACATTATAGGCCTATCAGTCTCTGCAACGTTCTTATGAAGATTGTGACAAAAACAATTGCAAACAGATTGAAGGTAGTATTGCCAGAGATAATTGATGAAGAGCAGAGTGCATTCATTCAGGGGAGGCTCATCACAGATAATGCTCTTATAGCTATGGAATGTTTCCACTGGATGAAAAAGAAAACTAAGGGGAAGAAAGGCACAATGGCCCTGAAGCTTGATATGTCAAAAGCCTATGATAGGATTGAGTGGGTGTTTGTCCAGCATGTCCTGTCATCTATGGGCTTCCCAGTTCACATGGTTCAGTTAATTGTCAGTTGCATCTCCACTGTGTCATATCAAATTCTTATAAATGGTCAACCCAGCAGAGTGTTCACTCCTGAGAGGGGTCTTAGACAGGGTGATCCCCTATCACCCTATCTTTTCATTCTATGCCACAATGTTCTGTCGGGACTGATCCATGGTGAGGTGAATAAAGGAAACATTCATGGCATCAAGATAGCAAGAAATGCTCCCCAAGTGTCACACTTACTATTTGCTGATGATAGTCTACTGTTTACTAGATCCAACACCCAAGAAGCTGAGGCAGTGCTCCACATTTTGGCAACTTACCAAAGGGCTTCAGGGCAGGTGGTTAATTTGGAGAAGTCTGAATCATCATTCAGTCGAAATGTGCAAGTCAGAGATAAAGATATCATCTGTAACAAGATGGGAGTAAAGACTGTTGATTCACACACTAGGTACCTTGGACTTCCAGTCACTTTTGGAAGGTCTAAAAAGGTCATTTTCTCCTTTTTGGTGGATCGGATCTGGAAGAAGCTAAAGGGGTGGAAGGAGAAGTGCCTTTCCAAAGCTGGAAAAGAAACTCTCATAAAAGCAGTGGCTCAAGCCATACCTAACTATATCATGAGCTGTTACAAACTCCCAGAAGGAATCTGCAATTCTGTTGAGTCAATGCTTGCAAAATTTTGGTGGGGAACAACAGAGGGACATAGAAAGATCCATTGGATGAGTTGGGAGAAAATGTCCAAGGCAAAGATGCATGGTGGTATGGGCTTCAGAGGGTTCAGCAACTTTAACAAAGCACTTTTGGGGAAGCACTGTTGGAGGCTTATGACAAAGGAGGGTTCACTTATGGAAAGAATTTTTAAGGCAAGATATTATCCTAGGGGAACTTTTTTGGAGGCTGGTTCTGGGTTCCAACCGAGTTATGCTTGGAGAAGCATGATTAGTGCTAGAGAAGCAGTAGCTGGTGGAGCAGTTTGGCAAGTGGGGAATGGTAGAAAGATTAGAATTTGGCAGGACAATTGGCTGCCTGAGCAAACTGGTTTCAAGATCCTGGGACCTCAGCAGGGGTTAGAGCAGAGGGCAGTGGTGGCTGAGCTGATTGATGAAGACACCAAGCAGTGGAACAGAGGCCTTATATATCAGAATTTCTCTAACTATGAAGCAAGGCAAATCATAAATATTCCCATTTCTCATAGGCTCCCAGAGGACAAAGTTATATGGCACTGGGAAAAGAATGGAGATTACTCTGTTAGATCAGCTTATCACCTCCTATGCAGTAATCAATCAAGAAACAATCCTTCAGCATCTAGCTCATCTTTGGACAGATTGTGGAAGGAAATCTGGAAAGTATCAGCTCCATCAAAAGTCAGAAATTTCATGTGGAGATTAGCAAAGAATATTCTTCCCACCAGAGTGAATATTAGTAAGAAAGGAATCAATTTAGACACCTCCTGTCCTATGTGCCATGTGGGAGAGGAAAATGCTGAGCACTTGGTATTTCATTGTCCTATCATGAAGTTGGCTCTCTTTGCATCACAGCTTGGCACTCGTGTTACACACTGCACTGACTTGGTGGGGTGGCTGCTACACTGGTTCTTAGAAAAAGAATCACACGGAGCTCAGATGTTTTGTGTTTTGCTGTGGAAGCTTTGGTATGCTAGGAATCAAATGGTGTTCAAGAACGTTGCTGCTGATCCTATTCAGATAGCTCAATCTGCAACTGAATTTGTGAACGAGTTCAACAATGCTCACCAGAAGAGCTCCAGTAGCAGACACTCTGCTGCTGTTTTACCCGATGCTGTTGCTGAAGATTGTCAATTGATTTCTGTTGATGCAGGTTGCTTTGATGATGGAAGTACTTGCTGGGGAATGACAGTTCAAGATCATCAATTCTCTACCTCCTTTGCTGCGTGTAAGAGTGACAATATCACCACTGATCCGCTAGTTGCGGAAACTCTTGGTCTCCGATGGGCTATGATGACAGCCAAAGAATTGAACATCAGAAGGCCTATTTTCAGATCAGACGCAGCTGTTGTTGTTGACTGCTTGTGTAAAAAGACTATGAGAGCTTCTATTGAGCCCATCTTGCAAGACTGTAGAATCCTGTTGCTTGATTTTAATTCACCAACTGTAATCCACATTAAGAGGAATGAAAATGGCTTTGCCCATCAACTTGTAGGTCTAGCAAAAGACTTAGGAAATCATGTATGGTCTGGTTTTGAGCAGCTCAGCTCACTAGCATCTGTTTGTAATGTTTCGTTTGTTTTTTAGTGAAGCAATATTTCCACTTCAAAAAAAAAAAAAAAGGGTGTCTTTTGTCTTATCTATCTATTCCAAGAAAAATAGTCATGAGTGTGACAAGCAAATGATGCTACACAATGCTGTCAAAACTGCTTCCCTTAATAATGTCTAATGAAATCTGCACTCTTATTCACAACACCATCCTTCATGCTTCAGGGATGTTAAGATGCTTCTCTTAATTTGGCTTTTGCTTTTGAGTCCTCTCTAGTAAACACAAGCAAGACAACTGTTAAGAGAAGGGAGAATAGAGGAAAAGTACAAATGCAAGAAAAGAATAATGGGATTGGATTGAATGCTTTAGATGACAATAACAATTCTGATTCTGAAGCCTTAATTAGTATGAATGCTTCAAGGAATAATTTTGTTTATCAAAATCTCAACAAAATTGACTTACATGTCTTCAATTGTGCATACAAGGGAGGAACAAGTTTTCCTATAATATCCTATCACAGTCCATGAAACCAATATGGAAGAGGTTGAATATGTTCTTTTTTATGCATTGCAGGGACAGGTTGGTTGAATATCTCTTCCTTGATGGAAAAATATAATGATAATAAGAAATAGTGTTAGGTCCCTTGAAGGGAGTCTGTTAGTTGAATGAGTAAGAGCTGGTATCTAATTATGAATACCATGATATAATAAAGAAAGGAAAGGTACAATTATGTAATACCATGATATGTGTGAACTATCTATGGTTGCATACGTTGAAATAAAGAAGTAAAACAACGTCCTGGTATTATGCTATAGCATTAGCGCAATAGGAAAAGAAGATAGATGGATTAGTGAAACAAATCTAAATCTAAGTACGTGTTAGCACAGTGTTTTAAAACGCAGACCGGTGACCGACTCAGTGAGGGTACTAGATCACTGTGTCAAGGGTTTAATTGAACCGCATAACCGGTTTTTAAAGAATATATAGCGATATTCGTAGTACAACATCAACTACACATTGGCTCAGTGGTAAAATGTTCGCATTTTCAAGTGGAGGTCCAAGGTCCAAACCTCAAAGCATACACAATCATTCCGAAGTGAATTAATTATAATAACGCAGTCATAAAGGTGCATCTTTACTGATAATCACTGATTTCATTAATGATTTCTCGACAAAAATGAAAGAGCTACTAATTGAGTTTTTACTCATACCTTTAGCGTTGTTATGACCAAACTCACTATTTCCCTAGACAAAAATTAGGACACAAAATGAATCAATGGAATTTATGCAGTTAAATTCATTTTCAGCCGACCAACAGAAGCTATTTGCAATTGTATTATGTACTCTATGGAAGCAAAGGAATGACAAGTTATGGAATGGTATAATGAAGGCTCCTACTGTAGCTATGCAACTTGCAATTGATTATCTTCAAGCATGGGAATTAGCAAGGCACAAAATGAATCAAAGTAGGACTGAGACAATATCAAGCAGATCTGATAGAATTGGTTGGGTGAAACCAGCTGAAGGTTTACTCAAATGCAACATTGATGCTTCACTTTTTGAACAAGAAGGTAAATATGGTATTGGTATGTGTCTAAGGGACGAAAATGGTAGCTTCATGGAAGGTAAGACGATGTGGTTTGAACTTTGAAGGTGTTCCGGAACCTCAAGAAGCGGAAGCAATGGGATTGTGGGATGCTCTAAATTGGTTGAAGGACTTAGGCTTGGAGTCAATAATCATTGAGATGGATTGTCTCTCGGTGGTTAATGCGGTGACCAAAGCAACGTCTAACAACTCAGATTTTGGAACAATTATTTCTCATTGTAATTCTTTTCTCTTTACATTGCTCCTAGTTGTATTACAAATATTATTGATAGTGAAATGATATGAGTTTACTTTGGTCAAAAAAAAAATTAGGACACAAAGAAAATGCTTTGATCACGTGACAAATATTGAGCTACGCATAATTTTAAATCTTTAGTTAAGTGCTTCTTAAGTTGAACTAGGGTTGAAAATGAGCCGAGCTAAATTGAACTTGTTCATCTCGACTTGACTCGATAAGAATCAGCTCAGTAGTTTAACTTGAGTTCGATACGAACTTTTTTTTTCGCTCGAACTTGATTCGACTCATTAGCTCAGATCCATAAATAAAAAGTAAAAAAAATCTCTTTTTTCCTGCAATTCAGTTCAACGAGCAATAGTGAGTGGAGAAAGCCAACCTCTCAAGCTCTACATACAAGAGCCATTTGCCTTTCTCCATGCACTATCTACTTATAAGAACACACTGTCAAGAACAGAGGAGTTACTTAGGGTGTGCGGGAGGAGCGGCACAGGGCCCCAAAAATTTGGGGGCACCAAAATTTTCTTATATGGTACATGTGTGTGTATAATATATATTATATAATTAACATACTCATTTCATAAACAAAGTTTAGACAAATAAGAAAAAGCCTATCAAACTTAACAAATGGACCCACATATACATATATAATAAAAATAATAATTATATAAGAATAATTATTTGAAAGTCTCAACTTAAATTTTACCCACACCTTAAAATAGAAACCCTATTTAGGATGAGAAACCAAAAGCCAACATAAACCTGGCCAGTATTTGTAAAAAAAAAAAAAAACTTAGGCCGTATTAATTAACTAGTGTGAATACGTGTATAGCTGAGCTAATGAGTGTATAACTATTTTTGTTATAACTATTTTTTTTAATTGAAAAGTTTAGATGAATTGGGCTCCGGGGACTCAGTAGGGTCAGGGCAGACCTCACAGCACTTTGAGCACTACGCTAATTAATTCTATTGAAATTTTGGTTTGAACTTTGCAATATTGATGTGCGACTATTCAAACTAGCAATAAGAACTATGTGCAATTATTCAAACTATGCACCCCTTACGCTTACATTTTGGTTCTTAAAAGTGCGTGTTTTAAAAAGGCAATAAGAATCATGTGCGATTATTCAAACTATAAGAACCATGTGCAACCCTACTGAGCCCCTTACATTCCTTTTTAAAACGCAGACTTTTAAGAACCATGTGCGATTATTCAAACTAGCAATAAGATGAGCACTCCCTTACATGCCTTTTCGTTTTTTGTATTGCATTTCAGTATATACTTATATAGTTGTAGTTTATGGTGTACAGTTTTTAAAATTTAAAATGCATCCTCAATTTATTTATTGTTACACAACTTAGTCTTTGAAAAATATACATAAAATGTGTAAACAAGATAAAAATAAAGTGAAACCTAAGGTGCTATTATGGTTCATTTATTATTTAGTTTATGCATTTTTTGTCGAGACCAATGTATCTATCGTCGAACGCAACTGCTCCATACCTAAAGCGAGGATCGAACCCTCGACACTTGGTTAAGGGAGGATGAGCCCCAACCGCTTAACCACACCTCTTGAATTTAGTTTATGCATTTTATGTATGATTTTAAAGGGCTACATTGTGTAACAATAAATAAATTGAGGACATGTATTAAATTTGAAAAACATTACACTATAAACTACGATTACATAAGTGTCACTTCTTTGTATGCTTTCTTATTTTATAATCAATGAGATTTTAAAAGTAAATATAATATAAAAGCCAATATATTATAAAAAATGATATCCTCGAGTTTTACAAAAATAAATTAGTTTTAGCACAACTTTTTTCCTAAAAATCAAACCCAAAAAAGAAATTCTTTCATTTTAAATTGAATTTATATTGAGAAAAAAAATGCTAAAATACATAAAAAAGAAGATAAAAACAATATCCTCAAAACTAAATTGAAAAAAGAATTAGTATTAACCTGAAAGTTGTCATCAAAACTAAACCCATGGCTATCCTTTTATATTCTAAATTAAGAACTCCCTCAAAAACATACATAAAAAATAGTATACAAAAATAAAATGTTGACATGTATATTTTTTGATCAAATTATTGACATGTATATAAAAATGTGTGTGTGTGTGTGAAAAATTGCAATCCCAACTTATACAAAAATAAGATGCATACTAACCTTAATTTTTCTTTTTATAAAAGCTAACCTTAATTTTTAAAACAACTAAAACTAATTTTTAAGTTATATAAAATCCATTTCGATCTTATATGGGAAATAAAGGATTAAAATTTTTAACAAAGTTTAAATAAATATTGCCAAAGAAAAAAGGTCAAATAAATAAATAAGAAAAAATAGGATTTTGTCAAAAGTAAATAAATAAAATAGGATTACTTTCAAGAAAGTCAAAAAAGGACTCTCTATCGTTAACGGTATTTAGACAAAAAAATCACAATAGATTTTTTCAAGAAAGTCAAAAAATGGACTTTTTATCATAAGAAAAAAAATAGGCGTAGTTTTGAGTGTTATTATATAAATAAATAAATCAATCAAAATCCATAAATCATGGAAAGTTAGCATGAAAATAGGAAGTTGAATAAACTAGGAAAAACTCACACAAGGTTAGTGGGTAAAGAGATTAGCATAAAAATAGGATTGACTAACAAATCACAGAACTTAGTGGGGAATTCCACGAAAACTTCCTCGTGGGATATAGTATTTTCCAAAATCAAAATAGTCGCTGAACAAATGGTTTGAGATCACCCTCAATAAGCATGAAACATTGAACACGGCAGGGGAAGGCATCAACACCTCGTTTGTTAGGGTTTGTGGAAGTCACCGCTCACAACACAACACAACAACAATGAAGAGAAGGAGGTATCAAAGCAAGGAGCGTGGAAACGAAGACAACAAAGACATCATGAGCGATTTGCCCGATTGCATTTTGCTTCACATACTCTCCTTTTTGAATGCCAAATATGCTGTTCAAACTTGCTTATTGTCCACAAGATGGAAACATCTTTGGAGGCATCTTCCCACCCTTAATTTAAGTTCCGAGCATTTTAGCAATCTCAAGTGTTTCACGAAATTCGTATATCTGATTCTCTATTTACGCGATTCCTCGACGGCACAACTAAATGCTCTTGAATATGAACGTCGAGGTACTGTTGACCCTTACATACTTATAAGAATTTTAAGATACGCAGCTTCACACAAAGTCAATCGTTTATGTATTTCTTGTGATTCTCTTAGTATTAACATCAGTCCGTTTCCACCTTCCTTTTCATGTCCCTCTTTGACCTCTCTAGAACTTGGATGCCAAAAGAATTTAGTACTATTTCTGAATACTCTTAATTTACCGGCATTAACATACTTGAAACTACGCAAAATGTCCTTTCGCTATCGAAATGATGGTCGTGTTGAACCCTTTTCCACTTTTAACAAGTTGAATACTTTAATCCTTCTCAAATGTAGACTTCTGAATGCACAACAACGACTGGATCCACAACAACGCACCCTTTGCATATCAAGTACCACACTTCTCAATCTATCTATACATACGGGTTATAATGGTTATTCTGGAGGTTATTCGAATATTGAGCTATTTGCTCCAAGTCTGTGTAACTTTGATGTTACATGTAATTCTTTTCTAAAAATCTTTGGGAGCCATCTTTCTTCTGTTAAACAAGTCAGTGTTGTTATACGTCAAGTTATGTATCCTGTGAAGACTACTATGGGTATGGGTATACTCAATTGGTTGATAGAGATGACTGATATTGAATCATTGACTGTATGTCCAAATACTCTTAAGGTACCAACATTAACTTCTTTAATTGCTAAATTTTGTCAAAAAGCATTATATAAAACTGCTGCTAATTTGCCTCTCATACCTTATTGTTTAGGCTCTCTCGTTAGTTATTAATAAATATAAGCTCAGACTCCCTTCCTTGTGTAACTTGAAGTCACTTCAATTAAATGTGAGCTCAGATGATTATGGATTTTCCCCGTCATCTTGGAGAGATATAAAGATGGAGCTAGTAGGTGGCAAGTCTTGGATAGAAAATGCCAAGTTGCGAGAAGTTATTAAAGCAGGATTGATGCCAAAATATTCATCCATTATTGATCGGATGATTAAATTTTTTCTTCAAAACTCACAATCTGCAAAAGTAAATGTAGTTGTAAGTGTGAAATGAAGATACAATTTGTTAAATAGCTATTCTTCAGTCTTTTTTGTGCCTAATCTGTTTTTGCTTTACTAACTATCATGGATAAACTATAAGTCCCTTTTGCACAGAAAATTTTTATACATATATACTAACATTGTTTCAAGCCACTCTTAATCATAACATTCTCTTTTTTACTTTTGAGTTGTTTTACGTGCTACTAAGTTGGTTTGTGCTTTTCACTCTTCCATTGTCAACACAATACGAATAACTTGTGGGACTGTCTGAGTAATAGTCCTGCAATGTTCCCGAAAAGTTTCTGCTTTTTTCTTTTTAAGTCTGTTTGCAATCTGGTTTTATAACAGGATTGCAAGTAGTTTTGTTTTGTTTAATTTAGTTACCTTTTGGTACCACTTTCTGGTTTTATAGAATGTTGATTACTGTAGTATGTCTAACTCCTCAATTTTCTTTTCATTTGTTGATTCTATTTGGTTTATCAGATTTTGTGTTTAAAGTATTAAAAACATTGATATAAGGATTGGCATATTATTTTCTTGAAGTTGTACATAGACTTAATATTGTTTTTTTCTTATGATGCCAGACCCACTGAGTGGTTACTACCTTCTTTAGTACTAGACTTTGAGTTAGATGATTGATAGGTTCCGTATTGTATATGAAAGAAAAAAGAAAAAAGGGTGTAGGGTGTGCTATGTTGTAGAGAATCATAGCTCACTAACTAACTAATCATTAGAAAGTTGTGGGGTGCGTGCCAAATGCTGAGGTGGCACAGAATCTTAGGAGAGAGAATGTATGGAGTATCAAAGAGCTGATTTGGTGTGTGTGGGGAGGGTAGCTTGGAATTTGGGTGAATCACCTTGGGAGAGATTGGCCTCTCGAAGAGCCATTATCATTTACATTTACATTTCAGTCACTGTTTCATTGTATTTCCAGGAGAATCACACTGATTCTTCCTTTTTGAACTCAGATATATTCAATATACTAGAATATTTGAGCTCTGTTACTGTGTTACTGTGTTTTAATTCCTTAATACTAAATTGATCCTATCAATGATGCTTGGAGCCTCTCAAGTTCTTTGCTTCCAATTGCCAGAGAAAAACTTCTGCATAAAAGATATAGTGATTCTCAACATGCTATCCAAAGGAATTTGCAGTGCTTAGCTTTTGTAAAGGAATTGGAATCAAGTCGTGGATGCACCATCACAAGAACAATTTTGTTGAGATAAAACTTTCAATTAGCTAGCGAAATTTCTTGCAGTTTTTGAGTTTTTGAGTTTACTTCTATCCATATTCCATACATGTTACCAAGTCGATGTTCTATGTATCCTTACACTGTCTTTGAATTTACCTTGCTCTGTTGGGTCTTGAGGATAATTTGTGTGTTTTTTGTTGCATTTCATTCTTCGAATCTGCGTTGTCCAATTATTTAGGATAATGTTTGTTTAAAATAATAGAATTTGAGATGATACAACGATGAAGGTGAAGATGTTTTGGTTTAACATGACTGCATATGCCTAATAGATTAATTGAATCAATGACATGAATTTGATATTAACAGTTTTGCTACTGAACGGAAAAGGCACAATGTAAAATTGTAACATATATGTCTTAAATTGTAACAATGATGTTTTGAAAACAGGCAAAATTGTTAAGATACATGAGAGGATTTCAGTAAGGAACCAACAATATCCTCTAATTAAGACAAGATTTTAAGAGAAGCTTGCGTATTTGTTTGCTGAGCTTGTAATTGCAAATTGCTTATTTGTTTCATCCACACCATTTCACTAAACTGAACTAAACCTTAATACTGTTATTTGCTAGATCTTTACTGGATTCTATTTCAACATGAGCCATTGATCTGGTATGTCAATCATTGGTCATGATTAGATGAGCTTTTCTATAAATTTCCATGAATGAAATGAATGAATTAGAGAAGTAACACATCATTTCTCTTCTTTTTAGTTGCAGTTAGTATTAGAAATAGTTATAATTCAGTTAGAGTTAGTTTTTGTAATTATTAGTTTGTTATAGATTAGTTAGGTGTGATTAGATCTATATATAAAGTCAAACTCGTTGTAATCAATAACGTTTCTTCTTCAATAATAAAATTGTTTTCATTCTTTTTTCTTGAAGTCTCTCAAATGTTAATAGTTAGAAAAGCCTAATTTCCCAGACATATCAGATAATATTAGGAAGCTAAGGAAGAACACAAATTATAGAATGCTTCATTCTCTGCCAATTGTTCAATAGTTTTGAACAATTTTTACATCTATGAATCGTTGCAGCTATCTTCTCAGGCTTTTATACTTTCCAATCCTACCTAACAGAATACTAACCACCTCAATATGTTGATTCCTTTTCTCTTATGTTGATATACCCAAAGTGTGGTCTGTGTTTACTCTTATAGTTGTTCTGTCACTCAAAATTGAAGTTGTTATCTGTATCGATCAGAATAATTTTTACTTTGGTGCTTATGTGACTTAACACCTTGCTCAAAGGAAAGAGATATAAGTCTCGTGCAATTAGGCAACATTCTTTTATCGTTGTAATTAGTTATAGATGGTACTAAGAAATTCCACAATAGGAAGGGACTGGTTGGTGTTCCTAGCTCATACGCTCCGTGAAGGTAATTATTGTGCAGAGCAGACTTCTTGGCTAAATTCGGAGCTGTTGGCATGAATTACTGGACCTTGCTAGATGTTCCTCTGCTGGTCTCACACCCCACCTGCTTGCTGACGCTGCCGGTGTGGAGTTTGTGAGGGTGTAACTGTTTTTTCTTATGTTTCCTGTTTTCTTTTGTTTTGCTCTCTTTTAAGTTGTATTCTACAAAAAAAAAAATCCACAATATTTATCCACTAAAATAATTAGGCTTGTCAATGTGTCGGGGCGGGTTTTGCATCCCCCGTCCACACCCGTATCTCTATCGGGTCGAGTTTTGCATCCCTCGTCTTTGCCCCTACTAAAAGTATTTATAATAATTATACAATAATAACATAAAGTTGAAAGTATTAAAATAGACTTTTCTATAGGAAATAAAACAAAATTAAAAATAAACAAACTTATAAAACACAAATGAATGAGTAAATTTGCATAAAATAAAATAGTTAATTAATGTTTTGTCGAACGAGTTGTGGCAGAGATGGGATGAGTATCGACATCCCCGAACCCCACCCCGTCACCGGTCAAAGCGGGTTTTCCCTGTCAAACTCATGCCATGCCTAAAATAATCTCTGAAAATCTATATGCTTTTGAAGATCAAGACATTGATAGAGGTTATTGATATCAAGGAAAGCACTCTTACTGAGAGAGGTCAGAGCATCCTTTTTCTCTACTCTGGTTGAGAGAGGTTACTTATATCAAATCATTGACAGTAACTCCAAGGACTCTTTGGGTAGCACTCTTACTTCTTTAATTGCTAAATTTTGTCAAGCAAAACATTGTATTAAACTAGTACTAATTCACCTCACATCCCTTATTGCTTAGGCTCTCTCACTAATTCCCGATATATTGAAGCTCAAGCTCCCTTTCTTGTGTAACATGAAGTCACTTCAATTAAAACTGAGCCATGATATTTTTTCCCCCTCTTCTTGGAGAGATATAAAGATGGAGCTAGCAGGTGGCAAGTCATGGAAAGAAAATACCAAGTTATCGGAAGCTATTAAAGCAGGATTGTACAATTCAAGAATTTCATCCATTATGGATGTAATGATTGACTTTTTGCTTCAAAATTCACCCTCAACAAAATTTGACATAGTAAGTGTGAAAGAAATATCCAACTTGTTACCGAATCAGGGGAAAAACAATTTTGAAGTTATAAACTAATATTGTAAAAATTTTCTCCAATTCCATGTGTAATCAATAGCGGAGTTTAATTTTATTCTATTCATTGAGCAAATGATGATTTAAAATCTAGATGTATCATATTTCATAGCAGAGTAGTTTCACCTGATATCTGCAAGGTGATATCTACCCTTCATCCACCAATTTTTGAAGTTAAACTTTACCACCATCAAACTGATTCATGCTTATCCTTTTTGAACATGTAGCTGTAGCCTGTTGGATTGACCCAATTATTTTTCACCATTCAAAGTAAATTGTACAAGATGCATTGTTCAGTCTAAGGTCTTTTGTTCAAATATTCAGCTCCTAGCATATAAAACCTTTAAGCAGCTAATGCTTGAAGGTTTTAATTTATTATCATGGAAAAACTACACAAGTCTATTGGGTAGAGAAACTATTTGCACATGCACACTAACCTGAATATAGGACACTCTTATTCTTTGGAGCCGTGGAGATATTCCTAAGATGGCTTTTGCTTTTTACTCTTCCATAACTGATGTTGCATTGTATCAAGAGGATTGGCTGAGTAATATCAATGTATTTTGGTGATTACTCCTGCAATATCCCCCAAAAAGTTTCTGTTTTTTCGTTGTTGTGATTGAAGTCTAGTTTTATTTTATGACAGAATAGTTGACTATGTGTGTGTTAGTTTGACAGCTTCCTATTTTCTTTTCATTTGTATGATATTTGTTTAAGTATTAATGATGTTGACATAAGAATTAACTTCCTATTTACTTGATGTTGTACTTGACTGGTAGCTTGAAATGATGAGTTGGTTTCGGTTCATGTATGGAAAGTTAATAAAAGTTTATAGACTTAATGTTGTTATTTTTTCAGTTGATGCCAGACCCACCACACGATGGTTACTACCATAGATTTTGAGTCAAGTCCTGCCGGAGAAGATGATGTTTTGAGGCTTTCTAGTCCATCTCAACATACTATATAGGAGAATCTTTGGTGCAGCGTTTTTGCCAAGATATTGGAGTGAAGAGTCCTCAACATACTGTTTCATTGAATGTACTGGCTCATTGCTTAGTCATCATTTTGGTTAGTTAATTAGTTGTCCTAGTCAGCATTTTCAGTTTCGCCTAGTCAGTGTGACAGGGTCACAAACCACAGTAACTTTCTAATGAATTTATTTTACGGTTTTACCTTGCACTGTACTACCATTTGGTACTAGGGTTTACATTCGTAATTTCCTTCTAGAAGAATGCTTAGACTAACTGGCAGAATATGCCTTTGTGATTGCACTGTACTTATACCACTGAATTCAATGAAAGCAATACAATCAATCATTACCAAATCTATCCTTCTCTCTCATAGATTCTCTCATAACAGAATATTATTCCTTAAGCTTTCTTCTCCAAGTCCCATTCTCTCATTGGGATTTCTAGAGTAAGCTCTTGATTGTTCCGGAGAGTTCCCTAACAATCCAAATCCTGTCTCAACTGGTATCAAAGCACTCATCTTGGTGCTTTGTGGTTGCATGATGACGCGAAGCCAATCGGTAGCAGAGTTGGATCGCAAGATGGAGGAGAACTTATCGGCGGTGAATGCCGCATTGACTCCATTCAGGCGACGATTGACAGCCGTATGGATGAGTTACGAAATCTGATCATCGCGCAAGGCCATGGTCCTTCGCACTCGAGCAATTCTTCCCCGGAGCTTCAGATCGAGCCCCCTATGCAACCACCACCTGTGATTAACCCTGAACCCGTTCCAATCACACCACCACCCCGACCCGACCCACCACCGGCTAAAAACTACTCCACTCGCATCTCGAAGGTGGATTTTCCCCGATTTGATGGGAAGAAGGTGAAGGATTGGCTTTATAAGTGTGACCAATTCTTCTTGTTGGACGAAACACCACCGGAATCGCACGTAAGGCTTGCCTCGATTCATCTGGAAGGGCTTCCGTTACAATGGCATCTCAATTACATGAGAGGTAGGTTCGATCAATATCCATTGTGGCCTCAGTACTCTGCTGATGTGAAGAGGAGGTTCGGTGATTTGTTTGAGGATCCTCTCGCAGAACTGATACAAGTGAAGCACTCTAGCTCAGTCCAGAATTACATCGATGAGTTTGAGTTGGCTCAAACACAACTAAGTCTTTAACTAGAAAATGCTTTGAGTATTTTCCTTGCTGGTTTAAATGCTTCAACACAAGCTAGTGTAAGAATGTTTAATCCAACTTCAATTGCTCATGCTGCCAATTTAGCCAAACTATGTGAATTAGCCAAACCAAATAGCCAGAACCAAAGTAACCAGAAACAACCATTTCACTCAACCAAAAACCAAACACAAGCCACTAAATATACCCAACCACCCATCATCACCAATACCCCTAGCCAGAAATTGACCACAAACAGAACCATAAAACCTATGACTAGAGCTCAATTGGAGGAGAGAAGTGCCAAGGGATTGTGTTGGTATTGTGATGAGAAGTTCACTCCAGGGCATCAACTCAAGCACAAGAGTGCTGGTCACCAATTGATGTTGATGGAAGTTGATGAAGAGGAAGTACTTGAGGAAGAACCCCCTGAACAGCCACTGGAGCCTGTGTTAACACCTGTGGAGGAAGTGGAGACCCCACAAATCTCTTTGCAAGCCATGACAGGTTCTTCAAACTACCATACTATGAGAGTGAAGGGCTTGTACTACAAGAAGATCCTCCAAATTTTGTTGGATAGTGGAAGCACACATAACTTCCTTGACTTGGCTATGGCAAAGAAGTTGGGATGCAAATTGGAGGAGGTTAAACCCATGTCCATCACTGGTGGTGGAGGACACAAGTTAGAGGCACCATATGTGTGTAAAGGGTTCACATGGTCCATGCATAACCATGAGTTCACAGCAGATTTTATTGTGCTTCCTTTGGTTTGTTGTGACTTGATTTTAGGTGTACAATGGCTAAGATCACTTGGACCAATTCTATGGGATTTTAACAAGCTATGGATGGAGTTCTCTGTGGATGGCAGGAAGGTATCGTTGAGGGGAGCAAAACCCTCTGCAATCAAATTAATATCGAATGAAGCACTGAATTCTGCAGTTGATCATGGTGCTGAATTGTGTTTCTTACAACTTGATCCAATGACTCCATACAATTTATTGGTCACCCAGGTAATTCTGAACCTCCTATTCCTAGGGAGATTTCTCTTTTGATTGAGCAATACTGTGATGTTTTTATGGAGCCAACTGAACTACCACCACCTAAACCTGGTTTTGACCACATGATACCTCTTAAAGAAGGAACAATCCCTGTGAATATGCGCCCTTACAGGTACTCCATAGTACAGAAGGACATTGTTGATAAATTGGTCAATGACATGTTGAAACAAGGGGTTATCAGATATAGTAACAGTCTGTTTTCCTCTCCTACTGTTTTAGTTAGGAAGAAGGATGGATCTTGGAGGCTATGTGTGGACTATCGAAGGTTGAATCAAAATACTATCAAGGATAGATTCCCAATTCCTTTAATTGAGGACTTAATGGATGAGTTAGGTGGAGCCTCAATTTTTTCTAAATTGGACTTAAGGTCTGGCTATCATCAATTAAGAATGGGTAAGGGAGAAGAATTCAAAACAGCATTTAAGACTCATAGCGGGCATTTTGAGTACTTGGTCATGCCATTTGGTTTGACAAATGCACCAGCATCATTCCAATCCCTTATGAATCATTTATTCAAGGATTTTCTTAGGAAATTTGTAATAATTTTCTTTGACGACATCCTTGTTTATAGTTCTTTCTTGCAGGCTCATATTCATCACTTGACTCAGGTATTTGACACTGTCAAAGCCAACCAGCTGTTCCTCAATCAAGCCAAGTGCCACTTTGCTACACCTAGAGTGGAATACTTAGGCCATTTCATCACCAAGGAAGGAGTATCTCTCAACAAATCTAGTGCTTATCACCCACAAAGTGACGGCCAAACTGAAATAGTTAATAGAGCCTTGGAAACATTTCTCAGGTGTATGTGTGCAGAGCAGGCTACTACATGGGCAAATTGGCTACCACTTGCTGAATGGTGGTACAACACCAATTTCCATTCATCTATTGGCACTACTCCCTATGAGGTGGTCTACGGGCAAGCTCCTCCCTTACACTTACCTTATCTTCCTGGAGAGTCTACTTCACTCACAGTAGATAGATCTCTTACTGCCAGAGAAGAGGCTATTAAGTTACTCAAATTTCACTTAATCAGGGCACAGAACAGAATGCGGCAACAAGCAAATAAGCACAGGACTGATAGACAATTCTCTGTGGGTGATTATGTGTTTCTGAAATTGCAACCATATATAGGCAATTTTCATTGAGAAACCAGGCTTTTCATAAGCTTTGTCCTAAGTATTATGGACCATACAAGATTCTGGATCGTATTGATGAAGTTGCATACCAATTGGAATTACCTCCTTCCACGGGAATTCACAATGTGTTTCATGTAAGTCAACTGAAGCATTGCACTGACCCAGCTGCTGCTGTGATTCAACATCCACATGCTCCTGTTTTGCCAGCACGTAAGGGTGAGCCTGAAGCTATCCTCGACAGGAAAATGGTCAAACGTGGAAGAGTTGCTGCCACCAAAATCCTTGTGAAATGGAAGAATCTCCCCCCTGAAATGGCTACTTGGGAGTATTACTATGATGTGCTCAGAGATTTTCCTCAATTCCACTCTTGAGGACAAGAGTGTTGCTTGGCCAGCGGGTATTGTGACAGGGTCACAAACCACAGTAACTTTCTAATGAATTTATTTTACTGTTTTACCTTGCACTGTACTACCATTTGGTACTAGGGTTTACATTTGTAATTTCCTTCTAGAAGAATGCTTAGCTGTACTAGCTGGCAGAATATGCCTTTGTGATTGCATTGTACTTATACCACTGAATTCAATGAAAGCAATACAATCAATCATTATCAAATCTATCCTTCTCTCTCATAGATTCTCTCATAACAGAATATTATTCCTTAAGCTTTCTTCTCCAAGTCCCATTCTCTCATTGGGATTTCTAGAGTAAGCTCTTGATTGTTCCGGAGAGTTCCCTAACAATCCAAATCCTGTCTCAGTCAGCAAGTTAGTTGCTGAAGATATTTTATATGTATCTGCTATATAATGCAGAATGTAACTGTTTCTGTTTCAGTTGAATACAATCTCAGATTTCTTGCATTTCTTTCTCTCTAATTCTCTCTGATTGTGTTGGTGAATTCTCTTGAGTGTGTGTGAGAATTCTTAGATTGAGTGAAAAACTGTGAGACTGTGAGAGATTGTGTGTGTGATCAGTGAAATTGGTCCAACAATATGCATGCTATGCCTCATTCATCTCAGTTGTTCCATCATCGAAGTTTTTGGTTACATTTCCATATGCATATTTCCTATGTAATTTCTATATATACATTTTTGGGAAATTGTAAAATTGTTGCTTGCGCCATCAATCATCGACATTAGTCCTACGTGTCATTTTTCATCCACTAATTGATTTACGATGCTTGTTAATAACAAACTTGTGTTTGATATCTGTGATGCTTGTGTAGATAGGATGGGATAGGAAAAGTAGTTAAGGACATTATGTGTATCAAAAAAGTTCAAGGGTATCACAGTTGGAATCATATTGTTACAATGTTGACAAGTAAAGTGGAGACATGATATCCCAAACTCAAATCTATTGACAAAAAGCCTTCGGGAAGTGTTATGTTTCATTGGTGGATTCTCAGTTATCTTTCCTTGCTTCTTTCTTCATGATTAGTGAATAGGTGAAACACCAATTTCTTATCTTGATTCCTAAGAAGCACAATTGAGAAGTAATGTTACTCTTGCTTGGTTTATTTTAGTGCATCTACTCATGGTTTTTTCCTGTAATTTTGCTTCAGGGGTGGTGTGGTCCTTGACAACAATGACGACAACCTCTAGTGGCTATGGAATCTCGAGTATTCTCTAACTGTGGCACGACTCTGAATCGATCGATGGTGACTAAACAATAAACAAGGGTAAAATTAAATGAGTCCCTATCTCTATTGATATATTGCTCATTTATTGTGTGTGTCTTTTTTCACTTTAACTGTGAAAAGTCTAATATTTCTTCCTCTCCCTGATTGGTTCTGGAACTACTGGAGTGCATTTGAGTCATAAGAAAGCCCTGATGTAACTGTTTACAATAACCAGATTCAATATTATTTATTATGTGGCATGATGCTGCAATGGCTGCTTTCTGGAATGAGACATTATTTGAAAAAGAAGACTAAATTGCAAAAGATGCTTTCCCTTAATTTTTGCATGAACAAACATGTTTGTTTTGAGAATGACTAATGATTGTGCTTCTTTGGTTTTGGAGAAATAGGTTTCCGGGTTGTGGCGAAAAAACGTCTTTCTATGCTTTGTTTGGTTCTGTTGTGTGTGAGGTTATTTAGTTTTTTATGGCTAAGTGTTAGGTTGTTTGGGGAAGGTGTTCTCCTGTAAGATATATTCTGCATTTCCTTAGCAAGTTTTCCCAGTTGGAGTGAACTGGATCAATCTAGCAATAGCGTAAATTTCTTTTTTCCTTTTTAACATTCAAAATAAGACAATAGATGTTTCTTTTCATGCTAACCACGACACGAGAGTCGTCACGAGCTCATTTGTTGTGCAGCCAGCATTTAGCTAAACCCCCTTTGAGCTAGGAATGTATTCCACAGCCTTGCTGTTAGTACCTCAGCTTGGGTTGCAATGTTACTAATTTATTCATGTTTATGTACTGCATGCTTTACAGACTCCCCCAGTTGCAACCTATGAGGGCCTCTGCCTTCTCTACCTCTCTATTTAGGTGAGTAAAAATTCATATGTTCTATTGGCCACATGGTAGTTTGTACTCTCTTGATAAGACTGTGTCAAGAAATAACGTATTTGCAGAGGTAAAAAAGAAGGATTTGACTAAAGAAGGAAACAGTATATAAGTTTCCAAACATGGTAGTGTAAAACACGTTGCTAATAGAGAGATAACTACTGTCAAAGAATGTAAAATGATGGAGATACTACTGTCAGAGGTTGAAGAGGAGCATGATATGGCCATTGCAAAAATTGATAAGTTAGAGGGAAAGATAATTATTTTAAAGTATATGATTCCATGAAGAAGAAATGATTCTGTTATTATAATTGAGTGAGAATATGTGTGAGCACAATATCCTTATAGTGGAGGATAGAGAATATTAATCAAACGCTGCTTGAATCTTCTTGCAAGAGTAATTGGCTAAAAATCAGCAACATGTCCTTAAGAAGAAACTGGTAAAAGACATGTTTAGGCCGGCTTGAATCTTATTGCAAATAATGTTGCAATCTTTGTCCAAATGCGTTGTCTGCTCTTGAAAAATGGGTTAGCGACAATTTGAAGAGCGCTAAGTTTATCACAATTCAGAAAAGAGGAACAAGTAAGCCTCTAGTGATGATGAATTATAGACTATGTCCTTGGTGGTAACCAAAAAATATATAGACTATATCCTTGGCAACTAATTTGGGGTCTATTTTCAACTGTTTTTGCGCTAATTTGATAGCTATTGATACTTATTTTATTTTTATTTTAGTAGACTATGTCCTTGGCAAAATTTAGTAAATGCTGCTTTAGTGTTGCCTAGTAACCCCTAGGCAGCTACACAATTTGCCGTTGAGTTGTGGTTTTGAGTAGTGGCCATAGTTCTGCAAATAGCGGCCATATAGCACTCGTAGACCGTAGTCGCCGCCACTTTGAGTAGTGGCCATAGTGCTTCAAATAGCAGCCATTTCCGTTCACTATTCTGCACTATTCCCCTATCTCTCTGCTGCCACTGCTGTGATATCTACCCTGTCACAACCACGGCTTAGTCTCTAGGACAGTATTAGCATTTCTGTATTACGAGATTTAGTCTCTGGGACAGTAGTTGTGTAATGTTCTATTTTCTGTAATTTGGAGTGATTGAGTCCTGTTTTCTTCCATTTAAATTGGTGTCATACTTTTCTATACATAGCTAGCCCAATGCATTGTATTGCATATGTAATTTATTTTCCTTCTGATAAAAGGTGTAACTGGTACTGTATCTGTTTCTAAAGTTATTAGGCTTAATTTTTAACAAGTCTCAATGGATTGGGGGACCAAAGAATTTACAAACCTTTCAAATTATTTGAAAGCTAAGACAACTTTTGGAGCTATATCCTTTGAGCAAGCAATATCTTTTGTTTACTTCTTAATGGGTAGGAAACAGTTGTGATTGTTTGCTTAAGACTCTAGATTACATGCCAGTTTTATATTTGGATGTTACCTCAAATGATTTTGCTAATTAGGATGTTATAGGTTATGTGGATCTTGCTTTGTAAGGATGTTCTTTCGTTTATTCATTAGTTTGCTAGGTGTTTGTTAGTAACGGTTAGTCGGCGAGTTAGTTAGTTAGCTAGACTGGTATGGTTGGTATAATTATATAAAATGAGGCATGTTGCCTATGAATAAGAGGAGGAGTTGAAAGGGAGAGATATCTTGTCATTTGAGAGAAATTAGGTCCTTTGATCTATAGAGGTGCTGGCCTTCAAAGTTTTGCAAGTTTGTAGCTGTATTCGGGGAGTCTTTTCCCTTCGCTATACCAGATTCGGAACACTGTCATTGTCTAACAATAATTAATACATTATTACGGTTAATAGTAACAGCCTGAATTTGTTAAAGCATTAAGTGTTAGTGGCTGAATTTGGAACTAGAACTTGCTCCAATCATATTAGCTTATCTCCAAATGCTAAATTCCTTGCAAGAAACAAAATTTATTATCAATGGGCAATCTAGACCAACAGTGAGTTTAGGCACAACTCAAATTATTTGTGAAATGTGGAATGAGGACCACACTTGTAAATTGAAATGAACAAATTTTGTGTCAATCTAAACATTTCCAGCAAATTATGCCATAAGCTTGTGACTATTAGACAATTGAACAAGACTAAGTGATCAATTCGTGTGCAATTGTGATGTGAACCATTGCAAAATGAAATAGATGTGAGTCAAAGCTCTACTAACTTCACAACTAGGGCTCGAAATGAGTCCAGTCGAGTCGAACTCGATTGAGCTCGGCTTGATTCGATAAGAATCGGCTCGAATTTGACATGAATCTTCTTTGTCAAGGCTGCCAAACAAGAGACTCCCTTAGCCAACTTCAAGCTCCACTTCTTTCAATTAGGCAAGACTTGCATCCATACAATTAAAATGCCACCTCATGGTAAGACACCTAAGCCTCTAGAGCACCTGCGAGGATAGCAACAGAGACAAGTTCAAATTATTCTTCATTAGCAACCAAAAATAACAACACATTGAAAGAGATGTCTTCGAACATGCTACTAATTAAACAAATGAACAAAACACTCTCCCATAAGCATCAGTTTTTGTGATTCAACCGGCACTCATATTTTAAGGCATCAAAACCATTTGCATTTTGACAGAACACATCAAGAATTACACGTAGTTTCTGGCGTGATAGAGAATTCAAATGCTACATAGTTTTTAGACAGGCTACGAAGATGCCACAACCGACTCTGGAGATTCCGATTGATAATTAGTTGGGATGAACAATATAGACCCACAACAAGCCGATAAGATCTAAGAAAGACTCAGAATTTAAGAGAAACATATCTCTAAATTTTACTCCAAATTAAACTCTCTTTATTTCATAAAATGGATTGAATTTATAGGATTTTAGTTCCAATTGACTCAATAAAAACCTTAAAAAATTTGAATTTAACCTAATCTTGAAATAAAGACAATAATCAAATTCTAATATTCAATTCAAAATAGATGAAATCTGCATTAATGTAAAATCCTAATTAAAAAGAAATAATTCTATTGACGTTCAAAACTTTTTTTTTCCTTAAGAAATGAATTAACATGACACAACTAAAAAAACTCCAAGCACAAAATAGTTTATAATTTTCAAAAGAAAGCCTTTATTTATTTCTATTGATTCATTGTCATCTCCGAGCACAAAATTGTCAACAAAAAAAAAAACCACAAAATAGTTTATAATTTTCTTAAAATTATTTTTAAATAAATAATCAATAATCAATAGTAATTACTTAACCCTTTATCAATAATCAAATTAGGGTTTCCGTCGTTCACAAGTTATATAGGTCTTTAGTCACACTCAATTCTCTATGTTTCCTTGTTCCACACTTAAGTTATAGGGTTTTGGGTTTTTAATCTTTGATTAATCCGATACGAAAATCACCGTTCACAATTCACACACTCAATTAACAATCACCACTTTGCTTCATCAGTTTCGGAATCTTGTTTCTGAGAGAATGAAGATACAAGAAATGCACGCGAGTGATTATACCGAAGAAGACAACAAAGACGACATGCTGAGTGATTTTCCAGATTGCATTCTCCTTCACATACTCTCATTCTTGAACGCCAAACAAGCCGTTCGAACTTGCATATTATCAACAAGATGGAAACATCTCTGGAAGCATCTTCCCACACTTAACTTAAGTTCCGACAACTTCACGACCTCTTCACAAATATTCTGGCATTTCGGATCCAGGAAGCGAATAGTCAATGATTTCACCGATTTCGTGAATCAGTTTCTGTCTCTCCGCGATTCCTCCACTGCGTTGAACGGTCTTAATATTGAACTTTGGGATGTTATTGATCCCCTGCACTACCCAATTTCTCCTCTTCTCAATAGAATCGTATACGCCATTTCACACAATCTCAACCGTTTACGTCTTTCTTATAATATTGACCACTTTCCGAAATTCTTGTTTTCATGTCCGTCTTTGACCTCTCTAGACCTCGAGTTTCCACCTAGTCGCAAAATAATATTTCCGAATTCTCTGAATTTTCCCGCATTAACCTGCTTGAAACTACGCCACTTCTCCTTTTGTTGTGGAAGTGACGGCTGCGTCGAACCCTTTTCCACTTTTAATAGGTTGAATACTTTAATCCTTCACAATTGTAAAGTTCCGGATGCACCACAAACCCTCTGCATCTCAAGTACCACGCTTCTCAATCTGTCTATAGATACCTGGATCGGTCACTATTTGAAAATTGATTTATCTGCTCCAAATCTTTGTGCATTTGATTTTATTGGTTTACCTTCACTGAAACTATATGGGAGCTCTCTTTCTTCTATTAAACAAGTTAGCCTTCATATACCTATGTTGGTTTCTATCCGTGCTGACTATCCTTTGATTCTACTTGATTGGCTATTGGAACTTGTGAATATCAAATCGCTGAGAATAACCGGAGGTGCTCTTAAGGTTCCAACCTCAACTTCTTTTATTAAAGTTTATTTTATCAAAAATATATGACTTGCATTATATTAAATTTTTTGTTCTTCATTTCTTAGCTTCTCTGCTTAGTTCCCGATTTAATGAACGGCAAGCCCCCTTCTTGGTATAACTTGAATTCACTCAAAGTAGAACTGTACTATTATAAAAAATATACTAGCCGGTGGAATGTGCTAGAAGGTGGTATGTCATGGAAAGAAGATGCTAAGTTACGAGAAGCGATTAAAGCGCGAACAAAACCATATTCATACATACCTGATGGAATGTTAGACTTTTTGCTTCAAAACTCACCTTCAACAAAAGTTGACCTAGTAAGTTGAGATGAATATCCAGCATTTTCAAGATATATTTTTCTGTATGGTTTTTGCCTCATCTGTTTGTGTTTTACTCGGTCTTCCTGGTTTTATTTATTATCATGGATAAACTACAAGTCTCCTTGGAAGAGTAACAATTTGTACATGTATACTAACTTAAATGCAGGACACTCTTATTCACACCATCTTTGGAGTTGTGGAGATATTCCTAAGATAGCTTTTGCTTTTTACTCTTACGTAGATATCACTAGCCAGACAACTTGTAGGATATTGCAAATCCAAATAAACTAACATGACATATTTAGAATTAGAAATAAACATATCCTGTCCTTTTTCCTAGTTAACTTTGTATCCTATGAGTTAAGACAGGATTAGAAACCACCGTGGCATGGCTATACCCAATAAGTGATGTTTGTTCTTCTTCTTTTTTTCCTTTTTTCTTTGCTCTTCTGTTTTGTGCCAGGCTTTTAGGCTCCCTCTTTCTTTTGATTGAATGTGGCATTGTATCAGGAGGATTGGTTGAGTAATATAAATGTATTATGGTGAATACTATTGCAATATCCTCCAAAAATATGATTTAAGTATAGTTTTAAGACAGGATTGGTAGTAGTTTTGTTTTGTTTCAAAAAAAAAATTGTACTACTTACTAATTTTATTGAATGTTGACTATATATATGTGTCATTTTGACAGAATGATACGTTAATTAGTTTTGGAATGGTCTCTTATTAATTTCCAACTTCCTATTTCCTTTTCATTTGTTTAACATCCAAATGAACTAACATGACATATTTAGAATTAGAAATAAACATATCCTATATTATGGTGAATACTTTTGCAATATCCCCCAAAAATATGATTGAAAGTCTAGTTTTGCAAGTTTGTAGGACAGCAAGAGCATTTCTGTATTACGAGATTTAGTCTCTGGGACAGTAGTTGTAATGTTCTATTTTCTGTAATTTGGAGTGATTGTGTACTGTTTTCTTCCATTTAAATTGGTGTCATACTTTTCTATCAATGACATAGCCAGCCCAATGCATTGTACTGTATCTGTAATTTATTTTCCTTCTGATAAAAGGTGCAACTGGTGCTGTTTGTGAGTGTCTAAAGTTATTGGGGAGACCAAAGAATACACAAACCTTTCAAATTATTTGAAAGCTAAGACAACTTTTGGAGCTATATCCTTTGAGCAAGCAATATCTTTTGTTTACTTCTTAATGGGTAGGAAACAGTTGTGATTGTTTGCTTAAGACTCTAGATTACATGCCAGTTTTATATTTGGATGTTACCTCGAATGATTTTGCTAATTAGGATGTTATAGGTTATGTGGATCTTGCTTTGTAAGGATGTTCTTTCGTTTATTCATTAGTTTGCTAGGTGTTTGTTAGTAACGGTTAGTCGGCGAGTTAGTTAGTTAGCTAGACTGGTATGGTTGGTATAATTATTTTATGGGGGCAAAACATTTTTTTATAAGCATCTATGAACTAAAAATATTGAGCTAAGTGGGGGCAAATGCCCCCAATTAGCACTACATAGATCCGTCCCTGTTTACTTGATGTTGTTCTTGGCTGGTTACTTGAAATGAGCTGCTTGTTTTTGTTCATGTATTGGAAGTTTATAAAAATTCACGGACTTGATGTTGTTATTTTTTCAGTTGATACCAGAACGATCCAATGGGTACTAACATCTGAAAGTAATAGATTTTGAGTCGAGTGTCGGAGAACATGATGTTTTGAGGCTGTCTAGTTATTTGCTTGCAATTGCCACCGAAACTTCTGCATAAAAGAATTAGTCCTTCTCAACGTACTATTTAATTAAGACTTCTGCCATTGAGACTTCTAATGTTTGCGTGCTTTGTTTAATTAATCCCTTTCCTGTTTTCTACATTCTCTTCTCCTTAAAGCAACTCATCGATCACTTTCATGTGCTGATGCATATATCTGCTTTTACTTAAAAAACTAATAATTTTAGTCTACTTTATTTTGGAAAGTTAATTTGTCCAACTTGATGAAGCATTGCAATCCTACCAAAAAAATCTTATAAAATATAAAGTGGTCATATATATTATATTATTATGATTATACCAAATAAAAAGACAACAAACTGTAACCACCCATTATCACAAACAGAGAGATTGAACTGGTTGCTTATTTGCGCTACTGATGCTACATGTTGGCGACTCCAACAGTGATCTATGAATTAATGAGTTTGTAAGCTCTACCACATTCGCGATCTTTAGTTTTGAAACCTCTGCTGGAGTTGCTCTAACTGCATTACTACAATTAATTGATCGGTCATTCCTTTTTATTCTTTTATGACAATTGATCGGTAGTTGTAATGTGAATGCGACTATGTTTCCATATTAACAGAGAAAACCAACAAGGGTTGGTCCAAATCATAGTTAGGCTTGAATCCCACCCCAAGGTCTCAGGTTCTTGGGTGTGGCAAAAACTCTGTTGGGAGGAGAGAACTACACGAACCGGCAAAGTTGGGTATATACGTGGCCAGCTAAGTTACTTGACATAGATTAGAAAGCTTGTGGAAAATGCACACCAATAATATGTTAACCAAAAAAAGTATTAACAGAAAAAATTATCTCCAAAACTAAATTCAAAGTTATCATTTTATTCTAAATTAAGAACTCCTTCAAATGCATATATAAAACAAAGTGAAAATAAAATAAAATTGCACATATATATATATAAAAATAGAAAGGTCAAAATCATGTAAGTGGACATGTGTATAAAATTGCAACACCGTATGTTATTGTGCACAATTCTAGCCAATGCATTTTTATAGCAAAAAGAAGGTTTGATAGTGAGAACGTATTTTAGACCAACAGTAATATTGATATATTAAAGTGTTTAATTAGCATAGATTATAGTTGTAAAAAAAATTACATCATCAACCAATCAAAAACCATGGTTTGAGCGACTTTTAAGGTATTTGACATAAATTCGAATATTTTTTATGAGATATCACTTAGCGGTTTGCTAATATTGACGACTATGTATGTAAATTAACTTTTTGTGTACAATTTTCTTTTTAAATAGTTTTTTTTTGGTACATTTTTTTTCTTTTTAAATAGTTATTATATATTATAAATAAACTGTACAAAATAGTTTTTTTTTGACTAATTTTCTTTCTTTTTTTATTATTAATAAAATGTTGTTAAAGTTATCCAAAATAAAAGAAAGTGCGTTCCATTCACCTAAACGGGTAAACCCTATCATTATCTTCTTCCCCTGTTTTACCGCACAATCAAACCCTGTTTTAGTTTTAGTGCTTCTCAGAAAATCAACGTTCACAATTCAAAGTTGCTTCTGAGAAAATGAAGCTACGAAAGCAGCCGCGTGAAAACCAAAGGAACGAAGACACCAAGAGAGGAAAGAGTGAAACCGAAGAAGACAACAACAGTGACAAGCTGAGTGATCTTCCGGATTGCATTCTCCTTCACATACTCTCCTTCTTGAACACCAAAGATGACGTCGCAACTTGCGTATTGTCGACAAGATGGAAGCATCTCCGTACCAAAGACACTCTCAACAACTTGCCGGATTGTATTTTGCTTCACATACTCTCATTTTTGAAAGTCAAAAATGCCGTTCGAACTTGCTTATTGTCTACCAGATGGAAGCGTCTTTGGAGGCGTCTTCCCACTCTTACATTAAGTAACTTTAACAATCACAAGAGTTTCATCAAATTTGTGAATAGCTTTCTTTCTCTTCGCGATTCCTCTACGCCGTTGAAAGCTCTGGATTTCAAATGTGATGATTGCGTCAAATCTTGCTTAGTCAATAGAATTATAAGATACGCCGTTTCACACAATGTCAATCGTTTACATCTTGTTTGTCCTTTTCACTTTCCGCCTTCCTTGTTTTCATGTCCGTCTTTGACCTCTCTAACCCTTGAATGCCTATATAATAGTGTAATATTTCCCTATTCTCTGAATTTTCCAGCGTTAACCTACTTGAAATTAGTCTACTTCTCCTTTTGTAGTGGGAATGACAGTCGGGTTGAGCCCTTTTCCACTTTTAACAAGTTGAATACTTTAATCATTGAGTGCTGTAAAGTTGAGGATGCAAAACCACTCTACATATCAAGTACCACGATTCTCAATCTCTCTATACATACAGGTTATAATCCCCAAAACTGTTCGAATATTGTGTTATTTGCTCCAAGTCTGTGTGCTTTTGCTTTTGCCAATAATCCTTTTCACAAACTTAGTGTGAGCCATCTTTCTTCAATTAAGCACGTAAGTATTGATCTACTATGTGAAAAAGACTATCATGTGGAGTCTTCTCGCTGTCTACTCGACTGGTTGAGAGCGATTACTGATATCAGATCATTAACCGTAACTCCAAGAACTCTTCAGGTACCACTCTTCTTTAATTACTAAGTTTTGCCAAAAAAAAATAACATTGCATTAAAATGGTACTAATTCACCTCACATCGCTTACTGCTTAGGCTCTCTCATTGATTCCCGATATATTGAAGCTCAAACTCCCTTTCTTGCGTAACATGAAGTCACTTCAATTAAATCTGAAGTGGGATGCACATAGATTTTACGCCTCATCTTGGAGAGATATAAAGACGGAGTTAGCAAGTGGCAAGTCATGGAAAGAAAATGCCAATTTACCAGAAGCTATTAAAGCAGAATTGGATCCAAGAATTTCATCTATTTTGGATGGAATGATTGACTTTTTGCTTCAAAATTCACCCTCAGCAAAAGTTGACATAGTAAGTGTGAAATGAATATCCAAGTCTATCTAGTTATAACATATTATTATGGGTAAACTACAAGTCCTTTAAAGAATGTTAGAACTTGTCTGGAATGTTGACATCGCATTTCTTCTCTGAAATATCATTATGTTACAGGAAGCATATCACATTAGTAGTTTCTAATGAAAGTATATTTCCGATCATTGTAATTGCTCGGTCTATTGTCTAAGGTATAAGCAGTTCATAATGAGTATGTTATAATTTAATGATATTTAGATTAGTGGTGAATGAATTGGTTCTTGGATGTTCTTCAATGTAGAAGGTGGGTATTATTTATGATTGTTTTCATGTGAGTATTATTTATGTGTAACTTTATACTGTGGTGAGAAATTCATATGGAGAGGGTGAGTAGAAGTAGGAGATAAAGGCTCTAATTATTCAAAGGTGTGAAATAAAAGAGCCTGACCTTGAGGCTGCTGATTTCAGAAAATGTTTTACATTGTGAGGATTGATTTGAAACTTATAAAGCTATAGGCACAAAACTGAAAGCAAACTACAGACATGTTAGTTTTTAGTAGTCAAAATTCAAAAATGTCTCATTATAGTCTGATAAATGGTATTGAGATGATGATGATGATGATGATGGAATTAACATTGAAAATGGAGCAGCGAGATTGGCTTAAGAATCAGGTGCTTTGGTATTTCAATGTTTGACATTTGTTAGAATTAGAATGAAGCTGGGATAGTAAAAACAATACAAGCTTAATTTTTCTGTTTTTGGATACAATTCCATTGTCCCTGTATGTTAGGTTACATTTTCCGTGAATTGATGATTATGGATGAATTTTCCTTATCCATGCTTAAGAATTTCTTGTTTTGTTCATAAAATGAATTTCTCCTTTTGATTATTTACAAATTCTTATTTCAATTTACTAGATGACAATACTGATAATTTGTTCCAAAATCCTATTTTTTTTCTTGTTCCTAGTAGTTTTCTACACTAAGTTCTTAATAGTCCTTAAATACAAGCATGTTGTCAGACACTAACTGAGGAACTGCAGTAGCATAGCAGTGCATCATTCTCTTATTATATGAGCATTGTGATCTTTGTTCATTTAATCCTTACTTTTTGTGGACCATGCTATGTTGCTCCTGAAGTTCTCCTCAAGCATTATGGACCAGAAGTTCTCTTGAAGTTTTGTTGTTTTGGATCTCAGAAATCCAGCAGGGTATATTTGATGCAGTATTGAAAGGACATATGGATTTTGACTCAGATCTACGGCCTCTAATATTTCATAGTGGAAAATTTCTTATTAGAGAAACACTTTGTGATTTCGGGCTTCAAAGTGGCTGATTTCCCATAAAGACTTAACTTATGTTAATCCACTTTTTATCTACTGCATTGCTATTTAAACAAGAACCGTTCTGATATGCATAGAAATAGATGTTTTTCCTATGGGAGTAGTTACTTTGGATTTATACTTTGCTGGATTTTAATTGCAAATTGTGGCCTTTCATGTTGATCTAGTTGATTTTAGTTGATATTTTCTTCATTTCCACTAGCTACTAGCAACAAATAGAGTTCCCACAATGTTTAATGATGATGCCTTGTCAAAGATCATTAGATTGGATTCTGTCAATTAATACAATGAAGTATATTCAAACTTGTATTGAATTCTTTCTCAATGGTCTCATACATTTTAGTGTTCTCTGAATATAGTGGACTGAGTTTGAATATACTAATGCCCCAACTTCATGTTTGTACAAACAAAATGTGGTGGTTTCATGTACTAAGTGCATGATTATACTCTGTGTATAATATAGAATTATGATGTTGTCTTTAATTTCCTTCCTTCATGGTAATTAAAAAGGTGAAGTCATAATTAAAAAAGAGTGATAGAGATAATGAAGATATGGATCGGATGTGTATTGTATAATTTAAATGAATGTACGACTAGATTAGTAGTATCTTTGATAAGTACTAAATCTTGAAAGTATATGAAAATTTCAAGTATAAACCGGTTGATTAGCCTTCCTATATGTGTCTTTTATGGTTGTAATAGTTATAGATTGTGATTTGTACCTCGTCTGGCTCGGGTGGATCTGTGTTCGACATGAAAAAGGGCTCGTGCTCGAGTCGAGCCTCAGAGTCAATGCTGGGGGTGGTACCTGCAAAGCAACTTTGATGCTCAAGTCAATATGAGGAAACTTCCGAGTGAAGTAGAGAATAAATAGTGTACATTTTTCTGCAGGGTGGACCTTATTTATAGATGTTAGGTGTGTCCTTTGACGTTAAATCGACCAAGTGCTTCTCAGTTGTTGATGCCCGAGAGGTACAGATTGCCTATGGGGGTTGCTCGTCGCGCTGAGTTGTGTTGGAGCCATGCTCAATTAAGTGGGTCGACTAAGGGCCCAAAGCTGGACTTGGGCCTTCTGGCTAGTCCGGAACAGATTGTACTAAAAAATTCCACAATATCTACCTAGTAAAATAATCTCTCAAAATCTACATATTTTTGAATACTGAGAGTTTTTTAAGTTGTGAAAAAGTCTCAAACTAATTTCACCAGATTTTGAGATATTTTTTAAAAAACTTTAAAAATCCTAATTAAATACTACATAATTTTTTATATTATTTAAAAATCCTAATTAAATATCACAATATTGTTTTACCTAAAAATGTTTTTCAAAATATTTTAAAATCCGACCGAATCTAATACACGTTGAATCAAATATTTATTAACTTTCTTTTTTCTTTTTTTTGACCAATAACTTTCTTTTTTCTTTTTGACCATAATTATTAACTTTCATAAAAAAGAATAATCAATATTGAGAATAATTTTTTTCTTTTCAAAAAAGAAAATCCAGAACCTTCCTCTCTATGTAGTCTTTAACCTAATATTTCTAATTTCTCGGTTCCTTCACTCAGAAAATCACCGCTGAAAAAGGTCTTAAACCTTAATTGACTCGGCCCGTTTAGTTTCGGGAACTCACTTCTGAAAAACATGAAGCGACGAAAGAACGCGCATGAAAAAGAAGACTCAGGAAGCCACATTTCAAAAGAGCGTGAAACAGAAGAACACAACAACAATGACAGGCTGAGAGATCTTCCAGATTCCATTCTTCTTCACATACTCTCCTTTCTGGAGACCAAAGATGCCGTCGCAACTTGCTTATTGTCAACAAGATGGAAAAATCTCTGGAAGCATCTGTCCACACTTACATTAGGATCCTATCACTTTACGACATCAGAAGGTTTTACTGAATTTGTGAATCAGATTCTCTCTCTTCGTGATTCCTCCAAGCCTGTAAACACTCTCGATTTTTTCGGCGGGTCTGAAGTAAAACCCGACCTACTCGAAACGGTAGTAACATACGCCGTTTCACACAATATCAAAAGTTTAAGTCTTTTTTATTGTCTTCGTCACTTTCCACCTTCTTTGTTTTCATGTCAGTCTTTGACCTCTCTAGACATTTGGTATCCAAATTATGACATACACAATTTAGTAAAATTTCCTAATTCTCTGAATTTGCCAGCATTAACCTACTTGAAATTACGCTGCTTTGCCTTTTCCGGTGCAAAAGACGGCCGAGTAGAGCCCTTTTCCATTTTTAAAAGGTTGAATACTTTGATCCTTGGCGACATCTTAATTCGGGGTGCAAAAACCCTCTGCATATCAAGTACCACACTTCTCAATCTGTCTGTAGAATTGGATTTGACTTTTATTTATCGACGCTATTATTCAATGGAGCTATCTGCTCCAAATCTTTGTTCCTTTACTTTTACTGGTGGTGACCGTTTTCGGAAACTTTATGGGAGCTCTCTTAATTCTATCAAAGAAGTCAGCATTGATGTAGCTTCGAATCTTTTTCACTGTCACTCTCCTTTAAGTCTACTCAATTGGCTAATAGGTTTTGTGAATATTACATCGCTTACCGTATCTGCAGCTACTCTTCAGGTTCCAACTTTAACTTCTGTTTTTGTTAAATTTTGTCAAATTTATAGGACTTGAATTACATTAAATTGGTCCAAATTCGTTCCTCATTTCTCAGGTTCTCTCCTTAATTCCTGATTTATTGAACGTCAAGTCCCCTGCTTGGTATAACTTGAAGTCGCTCAAGGTACAAGTGTTACAGGACCAACTTGTATTATCCATGATTAAGGAGACAGAAATGGAAGCACATTTTGAACCATATTTACACATACCTGAAGGAATAGTTGATTTTTTGCTTCAAAACTCACCATCGGCAGAGTTTGAGATAGTAAGTGCAATAGTTTGATTTTTTCCTCATCTATTTTATTGTTGGTATGGCCGAGTAATACTCCCGCAATGTCCTCCAAAAAAAAACTGTTTTTTTATTATTATGTTTGCATTCTGCTTTTATGACAAATTTGTAAGTAGTTTTATTTATTTGATTCATTCACTACCCTTTTGGTACCACTTACTGGTTTTAAGCAGTAAGTACAAAGTAATGAGTAATGAGTATGATATTTAATGATATTTAGGTTAGTGGTGAATGAATTGGTTCTAGGATATTTTCACTGTAGAAGGTGGGTATTGTTTATGGTTGTTTTCATGTGAGTATTATTTATGATCTGAGCTTTATTCCGCGGTGAGGAATTCATATGCAGCTAGTTGCATCCTTGTGTGCATCATCATGGAGAGGGTAAGTAGAAGTAGGAGCTAAATGCTCTAATTATTCAAAGGTGTGAAATAAAAGAGCCTAACCTTCAGGCTGATGGTTTCGAAAAATGTTTGAAACTTTGAGGATTGATTTGAAACTTATAAAGCTATATCATATGGGCAAGATTGAAACTGTGAAAACCCATTGATGGAATGAACATTGAAAATAGAGCAGCGAAATTGGCTTAAGAATCAGGTGGTTTGATATTTCAATGTTTGACATGGTTATGTTAGAATTAGAATGAAGCTAGGAAACTCTCCTTGGCTTACTGGAATTTATTTGCAGGACAGTAAAACAATATCCCAAGTAGAGAATTAAAGGCAAATATTCAAGGGTGAGTAACCATGAAGTAGTTGAGCATTTCACGTAAAAAATAAGCTAACATAGAGGGATCATGGAAGATTGTGTGATAAATAAGCTAACATATCAGTGCATTATACTTTTATATGAGCATTGTGATATTTGTTCATTTAATCCTTACTTTTTATGGCAGGTCGAGTATAAAATTAAGTAGTTGGCAACTCATGCTATGTTGATGTTGCTCCCAAAGTTTTCCTCAAGCATTATGGACCAGAAGTAGATTTTGACTCGGATCTATGTATGGCCTCTAATATTTGAAAGTGGAAAAGCCTCTAGTATATGATAGTTGAAAAGTTCTTATTAGAAACATTTTGGGATATCGGCCTTCAAATTAAGTGGTTGACTATCCATAAAGTTAGATGGATGTTCATCTACTTTTTTTCTGATGCACTTTTGCTATATAAGCAAGTACTGTCCTATGCATAGAAATAGATGTTTTTCCTATTCAAGTAGTCACTGTGGATTTATATTATGCTGGATTTTGGTTGGAAATTGTGGCCGAAAAAGATTTTCGTTTATCTATACATTGAATTCTTATATTTAATCTTGATATTTAATCTTATATTTAATCTTGATATTGAATTCCTATCTTTTCCCTGAGTCCTATATCTATACATTACTTTATTCTTGTGATTTCCCATAAATTTTGAATCTTCTGACAAGGATACAAGGATAAGTTAGCTCGTTGTTTGTTTCTGAGTTTGATATGAGCAAGGGATAAAGTTTTAGCAACTTATTGTTGTGTGACGACTAATGTACTCAAGTCTACAAGCTACAAAATTATGCTTTTTTGATAATATATTATTTTTAGCTCTCAAAAATACCATTTGCATATTATATAGTTCGTATTAATGCTAGTTGACCTTATTGGCTACTTGTTCTAATGGAGCTCGTAGGTTTTATTCATGTACAAAGCAACTTCGTTATGATATCCATATAGGATTACGCATGTTAATCCACTTTTTTTCTACAGCACTCGCTATATAAACGAGAATCGTCCTGATATGCAAAGAAATGGGTCTTTTTCCTATTGGAGTAGTAGTTACTATGGATTTATATTATGCTGGATTTTAGTTAAATAAGATAATGAATTGATTACTATCACTATCACTTGAAACATTGCTAGTTGATACAAGAACAACTACTTTAGAACTCATTGTGTACTACTTTACAATTAAATCCTAATCACTCTACAATTAGATCTTAATTTGTGTTTGTGCAGCTCTGTCTATTTCTCTTTGTACTCAACTTATGTGCTTCAAATTCATTATGTCCGGTCCTTGTTCATGCCTTTTAGAATTAAGCCCCTTTCTTTGAGAAACTCTTTCCCTTTTATAATGGTCCTATAAACAACATGTGAGGTTAGCATCTATTGATCAACTATATGAGGGCCCGATGTAGCTAGCAAAGTTGAGCCAAGAATTAAATCAGGTCCTAAAACTTTAACGTGGTTCAATTGGTAGTTTCAAAAAGTGAGCTATCCTTGGCTTTAGAACACTCTCAGAATTTCCACTATCTCTTAGTTGGAAAGAAGTAGTTAAAATTATTAAGGTTAAATGCATTCTTCACAATTAATACAACATAATTATTAAGGTTAAAATTGGAAAGAAGTAGTTAAAATTGGATTCGGTTATTGCGATCACTTCATGTTCTGGTGATTGATGAGTGACTGCAAATCAAATCTGTATTCCCCTTCTCAAACTCATTGATTTTGAGAGTCACAAACTGGTCTTTGAGGTTAACGCATTTTTTTGGGGTCAGAAAGATACCAACAAATTTCTAATGAGGTCAGGGTAACTGCTTTTGCTTCTTTAAAGAATCCAAACATGGCTGATGTGTTATAATAGTCTTTGTTTGAGGAAGAAGCTATCAACTCATTTTCATTGCTTTCAAATTTCTCAGGACCTTTAGAATTTGCTTCTTCATATTCTTCCCCAAAATCAAGAATTTGCTTCTTCACAATATAATAGTTCATACTTAGCAATGCAATGAGAACATTTCACATTGAGGAGAAATTAAATTAATGCTGCCTACTGATCATTGGATACTAAAATGATACATACCTACTCAGCCATTTAATACTTGATCATTGGATACTTGCTTGCCAGCATAGTTCTTTAATGCATGCTCACCTATATTATTCAACATTATATGGTATCTATTATATTAAATAAGTTGATTTGAATGCTTACTCTTTATTAAATAAGTATTAAATAAGTTCTTTAATACTTTTTTTTGAACCAAAAATAAAGACATGTTGAGCGACTTGCCCAATTACATTTTGTTTCACATACTCTCCTTTTTGAATGCCAAATATGTCGTTCAAACTTGCTTATTGTCTACGAGATGGAAACATCTCTGGAGGCATCTTCCCACCCTTAATTTAAGTTCCAAGAATTTTAGCAATCTCAAGTGTTTCACGAAATTCGTGTATCTGATTCTCTCTTTACGCGATTCCTCGATACCTCTGAATGCTCTCGAATATGAACGTCGAGGTAGTGTTGATCCTTACATACTCATAAGAATTTTAAAATACGCAGCTTCACACAATGTCAATCGTTTATGTATTTCTTGTGATTCTCTTAGTATTAATCTCAGTCCGTTTCCACCTTCCTTTTCATGTCGCTCTTTGACCTCTCTAGATCTTGGATACCAAAATGAATCAGTACTGTTTCCGAATACTCTCAATTTACCAGAATTAACCCACTTGAAACTACGCAAATTGTCCTTTCGCTGTCGAAATGATGGTCGTGTTGAACCTTTTTCCACTTTTAACAAGTTGAATACTTTAATCCTTCTCAAATGCAGACTTCTGGATGCACAACAACGATCTCTGGATCCACAACAATGTACCCTTTGCATATCAAGTACCACACTTCTCAATCTATCTATACATACAGGTTATGATGGTTATCCTGGAGGTTATTCGAATATTGAGCTATTTGCTCCAAGTCTGTGTACCTTTGCTGTCACATGTAATTCTCTTCTAAAAATCTCTGGGAGCCATCTTTCTTTTATTAAACAAGTCAGTCTTGTTATACGTCAAGTTATGTATCCTGTGAAGACTACTATGGGTATGGGTATACTCAATTGGTTGATATAGATGACAGATATTAGATCATTGACTGTACGTCCAAAAACTCTTAAGGTACCAACATTAACTTCTTTAATTGCTAAATTTTGTCAAAAAGCATTATATAAAACTGTTGCTAATTTGCCTCTCACACCTTATTGTTTAGGCTCTCTCGTTAGTTATTAATAAATATAAGCTCAGACTCCCTTCCTTGTGTAACTTGAAGTCACTTCAATTAAATGTGAGCTCGGATGCTTATGGATTTTCCACGTCATCTTGGAGAGATATAAAGATGGAGCTAGTAGGTGGCAAGTCTTGGATAGAAAATGCCAAGTTGCGAGAAGCTATTAAAGTAGGATTGATGCCAAAATATTCATCCATTATTGATCGAATGATTGAATTTTTGCTTCAAAACTCACCATCTGCAAAAGTAGATGTAGTTGTAAGTGTGAAATGAATATACAACTTGTTAAATAGCTATTCTTCAGTCTTCTTTGTGCCTAATCTGTTTTTGCTTCACTAACTATCATGGATAAACTATAAGTCCGTTTTGCACAGAAAATTTTTATACATTTATACTAACATTGTTTCAAGCCATTCTTAATCATAACATTCTCTTTTTTGCTTTTGAGTTGTTTTACGTGCTACTAAGTTGGTCTGTGCTTTTCACTCTTCCATTGTAAACACAAGACGGATAACTTGTGGGACTGTCTGAGTAATAGTCCTGCAATGTTCCCGAAAAGTTTCTGCTTTTTTCTTTTTAATTATGTTTGCAGTCTGGGTTTATAACAGAATTGCAAGTAGTTTTGTTTTGTTTAATTTAGTTACCTTTTGGTACCACTTTCTGGTTTTATAGAATGTTGATTATTGTAGTATGTCTAACTCTTTTAAGTTATTTCATTGTAGGCTTATGAGTTTTAGAATAGTCTTCCTGCCAGACTCTCATTAATTTCCGACTTCCTCAATTTTCTTTTCATTTGTTGATTCTATTTGGTTTATCAGATTTTGTGTTTAAAGTATTAAAAACATTGATATAAGGATTGACATATTATTTTCTTGAAGTTGTACATGGACTTAATATTGTTTTTTTCTTATGATGACAGACCCACTGAGTGGTTACTACCTTCTTTAGTGCTAGACTTTGAGTTAGATGATGCTTGGAGCCTCTCAAGTTTTTTGCTTCCAATTGGCAGAGAAAAACTTGTGCATAAAAGATATAGTGCTTCTCAACATGCTATCCAAAGGAATTTGCAGTGCTTAGCTTTTGTAAAGGGATTGGAATCAAGTCGTGGATGCACCATCACCAAAACAGTTTTGTTGAGATAAAACTTTCAATTAGCTAGATAGCAATATATATTATTTTCTTGCTTTTTACTAAACTATCGTGTCTTTTTTTGTTTTACTTTTAGTTTACTTCTATCGAATTTATATATTTGAATGTTTAAATTTATTTGGCGAAATTTCTTGCAGTTTTTGAATGATGGATGGATGCTTGTTTTAAGGATATTTCTCATGCTCTTCATTCACCATTCCTCAAAGGTTCACCTAATGTGTATATGAAGCTATCCATATTCCATACATGTTACCAAGTCGATGTTCTATGATATGAATTCGATATTAACAGTTTTGCTACTGAACAGAAAGGCACAATGTAAAACTCAAGAACCAGAAATAGTGTTGACAGATAACACTCATTAAGTTGTCTTAAATGTGTACCATATATGTCTTAAATTGTAACAATGATGTTTCTTCCACTGCTAGTTTTATGTGTTGAATAAAAAGTGAGCTAGTTTTATGTTCCTATATGCTCTGTCTGAACTGAGTTTGAGTTGATTTTCCAATTGTGTTTTTTAGAATTTGGCTCTGAATTGGGTGATTTGGTTATTTTCTCCTCTCAGATCCCTTTGGAGAGCAACTGTATATCATATTTACTTACCTTGATGGATTTATGATGCCATTGACATCATTCAGAATGCTCACAGTTACTGATTGGCTAACTCACAGTTACTGCTTCAGAATTTGTAAGGTATTGTTTGACAAGTTTATTAAATTTGGAAATTGAAGGGATTTCAATTGCCTAGAAATTGAAATTCCCTAGAATTTTTAATTGATCCATCCAAACGCACACTTAAGTTATTTCCATAAAAGGCATAATATAGTTGAGTTATGATAACTGCACTCAAATCAAGATCACCACTAAAAAGGCCTTTAGCAATGCCTCTGGTGTCAGGGAAATTCTTCAAACTGGTGACAAGAGCTCCAATATTGACATGATTGCGAATGATGAAAACTCCATGAACCATCTTCCTGTTAGGAGTTGGAGGGTGAAGCCTTTGTTGTTTCCCAAACCACCATGGTCTCTATAAAATGTCATTTTACTTGATCTTGGTTTCAGCAGATAGCTGAAAGCCTAGGTAGCAAGTAGCAACATTGTTCTCATGAAATATAGATACTGAAAGTGATTGTAACTCTGATGGAACAAAGAGGAAAAGTGATTCTTTAATTCTTGAATAATTCAGTGGGGGAGAATATACATACATATATATACACACATCTATGTTGGTCAATGAAAGATGAGAAAAATAAGGAGGAGTGAAATTAATGAGTAATAATAGGAAAGACATCAAATTGAGAGGCTTATATTTGTGTGTAATGTAGTTCTCACAATTTATAGCATGTAACTCACTATATAAACTTTGTCTCAGTTTGTCAATTGTAACAACGAGAAGAAAAACTCAAATATAATTATATGGAAATTTTGTGCAATTTCCTAACAACTGGTATCAGAGCTTGTTTGTTGTGTTTTGCATAAAGAAGTCATATTTGAGTGGGAGCAATGGCTGCAGACGAAGGCAAAGTGAAAATTGAAAAGTTCGATGGTGCGGACTTTAGTTTTTGGAAGATGCAGATAGAAGATTATTTGTATCAGAAAAAGCTACATCAACCTCTCACAGAAAGGAAGCCAGTTTCGATGCAGGAAGATGAGTGGAACCTTCTCGATAGGCAAGCACTTGGTGTTATCCGATTGTCATTATCTCGTCATGTTGCTTTTAACATTGCAAAGGAGAAGACAACCGCTGGTCTTATGAAGGCTCTTTCTAGTATGTATGAAAAGCCTTCAGCATCAAATAAAGTTCATTTGATGAGACGGTTGTTTACGCTTCGGATGACAGAAGACGCATCAATTGCGCAACATATCAATGAACTCAATATTGTCACAACCCAATTGAGTTCAGTTGGTATTGAATTTGACGATGAGGTACGAGCATTGATACTTTTGTCTTCCCTACCAGATAGTTGGAGCGCTACAGTCACGGCTGTGAGTAGCTCATCGGGAAGTACAAAGATGAAGTTTGACGATGTTCGTGATCTGGTTCTCAGTGAAGAGATTCGACGGAGAGAGTCGGGTGAATCGCCATCCTCTTCAGTATTACGTACAGAATCAAGAGGAAGAAATTCAATTAGAGAATATGGACGCGGTAAATCAAAGGAAAGGCGGTCCAAATCCAGAAATCATCGTAGTTCCCACAATTCAAAGAATATCGAATGTTGGAATTGTGGAAAGACGGGGCACTACAAAAATCAGTGTAGGCTCCCAAGAAAGAACCAAGAGGCTAAAGATGAAGCAAATGTTGCTTCAACCTCAGAAGGAGATGATACTTTGATATGTTCATTGGAGAGCAAGGACGAGTCTTGGGTGTTAGACTCCGGAGCATCCTTTCACGCCACTTCCCAAAAAGATTTCTTTAAGAATTATGTCTCTGGAAACCTGGGTAAAGTTTACCTTGGTAATGAACAATCTTGTAAGATTGTGGGAAAAGGTGAAGTAAAGATTAAGTTGAATGGGTCTGTTTGGGAATTAAAAAATGTTAGACATATTCCCGACCTGACAAAGAACTTAATCTCCGTAGGCCAGTTGGCTAGTGACGGCTACACAATAGTCTTCCATGGCGACGATTGGAAGATTTCAAAGGGTGCAATGACGATTGCTCACGGTAGAAAGAGTGGTACTCTTTACAAGACAACAGGAGCATGCCATTTGATTGCAGTTGCAACAAATGAAAGTCACAACCTATGGCACCAGAGATTAGGCCATATGAGTGAGAAAGGGATGAAGGTTATGTACTCAAAAGGAAAACTACCAAGTCTTCAGTCAATAGAAATTGACATGTGTGAAGACTGTATACTTGGAAAGCAGAAAAGAGTCAGCTTTCAGACAAGTGGAAAGCAGAAAATGGTACTAATTCACCTCACATCGCTTACTGCTTAGGCTCTCTCGTTGATTCCCGATATATTGAAGCTCAAACTCCCTTTCTTGCGTAACATGAAGTCGCTTCAATTAAATCTGAAGTGGGATGCACATAGATTTTACGCCTCATCTTGGAGAGATATAAAGACGGAGTTAGCAAGTGGCAAGTCATGGAAAGAAAATGCCAATTTACCAGAAGCTATTAAAGCAGAATTGGATCCAAGAATTTCATCTATTTTGGATGGAATGATTGACTTTTTGCTTCAAAATTCACCCTCAGCAAAAGTTGACATAGTAAGTGTGAAATGAATATCCAAGTCTATCTAGTTATAACATATTATTATGGGTAAACTACAAGTCCTTTAAAGAATGTTAGAACTTGTCTGGAATGTTGACATCGCATTTCTTCTCTGAAATATCATTATGTTACAGGAAGCATATCACATTAGTAGTTTCTAATGAAAGTATATTTCCGATCATTGTAATTGCTCGGTCTATTGTCTAAGGTATAAGCAGTTCATAATGAGTATGTTATAATTTAATGATATTTAGATTAGTGGTGAATGAATTGGTTCTTGGATGTTCTTCAATGTAGAAGGTGGGTATTATTTATGATTGTTTTCATGTGAGTATTATTTATGTGTAACTTTATACTGTGGTGAGAAATTCATATGGAGAGGGTGAGTAGAAGTAGGAGATAAAGGCTCTAATTATTCAAAGGTGTGAAATAAAAGAGCCTGACCTTGAGGCTGCTGATTTCAGAAAATGTTTTACATTGTGAGGATTGATTTGAAACTTATAAAGCTATAGGCACAAAACTGAAAGCAAACTACAGACATGTTAGTTTTTAGTAGTCAAAATTCAAAAATGTCTCATTATAGTCTGATAAATGGTATTGAGATGATGATGATGATGATGATGGAATTAACATTGAAAATGGAGCAGCGAGATTGGCTTAAGAATCAGGTGCTTTGGTATTTCAATGTTTGACATTTGTTAGAATTAGAATGAAGCTGGGATAGTAAAAACAATACAAGCTTAATTTTTCTGTTTTTGGATACAATTCCATTGTCCCTGTATGTTAGGTTACATTTTCCGTGAATTGATGATTATGGATGAATTTTCCTTATCCATGCTTAAGAATTTCTTGTTTTGTTCATAAAATGAATTTCTCCTTTTGATTATTTACAAATTCTTATTTCAATTTACTAGATGACAATACTGATAATTTGTTCCAAAATCCTATTTTTTTTCTTGTTCCTAGTAGTTTTCTACACTAAGTTCATAATGAGTATGTTATAATTTAATGATATTTAGATTAGTGGTGAATGAATTGGTTCTTGGATGTTCTTCAATGTAGAAGGTGGGTATTATTTATGATTGTTTTCATGTGAGTATTATTTATGTGTAACTTTATACTGTGGTGAGAAATTCATATGGAGAGGGTGAGTAGAAGTAGGAGATAAAGGCTCTAATTATTCAAAGGTGTGAAATAAAAGAGCCTAACCTTCAGGCTGATGGTTTCGAAAAATGTTTGAAACTTTGAGGATTGATTTGAAACTTATAAAGCTATATCATATGGGCAAGATTGAAACTGTGAAAACCCATTGATGGAATGAACATTGAAAATAGAGCAGCGAAATTGGCTTAAGAATCAGGTGGTTTGATATTTCAATGTTTGACATGGTTATGTTAGAATTAGAATGAAGCTGGGAAACTCTCCTTGGCTTACTGGAATTTATTTGCAGGACAGTAAAACAATATCCCAAGTAGAGAATTAAAGGCAAATATTCAAGGGTGAGTAACCATGAAGTAGTTGAGCAATTCACGTAAAAAATAAGTTAACATACATGGATCATGGAAGATTGTGTGATAAATAAGTAGTAGAGTAAGGTGCTAAACTATGACAATACTAATGATTTGTTCCAAAGTCCTAATTTCTAAACTAAGTTCTTATAAGTCTACTCGCATATCTCTCAAGTTCCCACAATAGAAATTTGAGCTATTATAAGTCCTAACTAACATAACAATGCATTATACTTTTATATGAGCATTGTGATATTTGTTCATTTAATCCTTACTTTTTGTGGCAGGTCGAGTATAAAATTAAGTAGTTGGCACCCATGCTATGTTGATGTTGCTCCCAAAGTTTTCCTCAAGCATTATGGACCAGAAGAAGTAGATTTTGACTCAGATCTATGTATGGCCTCTAATAGGTGTGATAATTAAAAGCATTTTGTGACCAGAAGTTTTATGGATCTTCATCCAATTTTTTCTGATATAAACAAGAACAATCCTGATTTGCATAGAAGTAGATCTTTTTCCTATTGTAGTAGTTACTATGGATTTATATTTTGCTGCATTTTGGTTGCAAATTGTGGTTGGAAGATTTTCGTTTAAAAAAATGAATAAATTGCTATGTTGTTATATTATAAGTAAAAGTAACTTATTGAATTCTTATATTGAATCCTGATATTGAATTCGCATCTTTTCCCCTCTTCCTATATCTTCCCTTCTTTGAAACAACTCACTCATTGTCTTGTCCCTTTAATTAAACTTTTCTGTTTTTCAATATTTTCTTCTCCCTTTCTGGTCGTTGTTTATTCTAATCACTTCATGTTTTGGCTTTTTATGTTGATCTAATCAATTTTAATGTTGTCTGAATATAGTGGACTGGATTTGAATATACTAATGCCACAACTTCATGTTTGTACAATTGCATTATACTCTGTGTATATAGAATTATGATGTTGTCTTTAATTTCCTTCCTTCATGGTAATTAAAAAGGTGAAGTCATATATAATTAAAAAAGAGTGGTAGAGATAATGAAGATATGGATCGGATGTGTATTGTATAATTTAAATGAATCTACACTGTATGATCTCAAGCCGATCTTAAGATCAGATGCTCTACTTTCCAACTTCATGTTTTGAACTTGTTTTGCAAAGTTAGAATATGAGCCGTTGATTAATATGGAATGACTCAAATTGTGTAAATGAGTGATTATTCCAATAGTAGCAAATCAGAATGTGTCAAATTGTCAATACAAGATAGTGTTATTAAATACACCTGTGAGACACTAGTTAAACTGCATGACTCGAATATAGTATTAAAAAATCTTAAAAATGATATGTATAAATTTCATATTTTAACAAACTATGAAATAATCTTACCATGTATTGAATGCTCTCAACGTTGTTTCTAATTTTCTTTTTACATAAAAAGTAAAAACATCATTACATCAAATGAAACAACATTGTTTTGCGGTACAAAATAAAAAATTTGATCGGACTAACTAGGTTACTAGTCTGATTGGTCGGGTCACTGATGGACCCTACAATCCGATCGATGGGCTCACCAAATTGGGGGTTTGGGATTTTTTCTTGTGACAGCAAGCCAAGTAATGAAGTAACCAAAGAAGTTGAGGATTCCACCAATTGCTAAGACAACCCAATGGGGTGTGACTCCATTGAGTAGGACTTGATTTCTCTTGAGTAAAGACCAAACATCTGGCTTGCTCCAGATACTGACATGATCAAGTAGCAATATTGTAACATTGTTGGTTAATATGAAATCAACAGTCTTCCAATATGCTTGTGTCCTATTCTCCCTAACTATTTCGTAATTGATATGTTAATGGATATAGATTGCGCCATCTTCAGTGTGCTTTGGGGTGACTGTATGATTCTGAGCAGTGTTTGGATTCTGTCAAAGATAATGGTCGTGACCTATTAAAATGAAGCTGACAGGTTTCCAAAGGCAATGGCTTATCAATTTGGATTGAAAACTTGTCATGGTGGTATTTGGTGATACTGCTGAACTTCATCATTTTAGCAGTTCAACAAAGCAACCATGCACCACAAAGATTTTCATATTTGATGGCTCTACAATTATGTGGGGCTGTCATATTTTCTTGTTTTCTCTTGTATAGGATTCCTCATGGTATTTGAATCTTTTTAGCAATCGGTGTTTGTAATTTCTTCACTGTCTAGCTTGAAGTAATTGATAGAGAGTCTCTCTGCAACCCTACAGCAATCAAAGGCCTTTCGAGAATTTGAAAGGAATTAAACATGAGCTAACAGCTTCTCCTTCAAACAAAGACAACAATACTTCACACATACTTCATGTTATAGTGAAGGTGTAAAGGTGTGTCATAAGACATAAACAGTGAGGTGGAGGCAATCCAGCAGCTAGCAGAATACAAACACAAAGTCACCTCAAAATTCTATAACATTTTCCTAACCAATTCACTCAAAATTATAAAGCTTATATGCCTACTGATCCAATATCTCTCAAAATGGTCTATTCTATATCAAATCTTATCCATGTCATCATACTAAATTCTCTAAAATGCCTTGCAACTCATTCTTTAATATAAAAAACTATTTTTCTAAATCTAGTGTGAAAAAAATAACATATTAGAAGTCTACAAACCTCTCACAACATACTACCATCACCATGTTATTCTAAATCAAAGGATTCATTCATATCTTTTACTCTGTTTTCTGGATACCCATCAGAAGACAACAGTTAAAAATACATTTTTACTGATGAAGCTGTTCAGCGTTTGTGGAGAGGTGGCATTTTGAGACCAGCTCATTCCATCTTTCGGGGAGATGACTGTGACGTTGGACGACGTGCCCACGTAGCTCCATTTGCCGCTCACCGACACATTTTTGCAGCCTGGCCAGGGATTTACTGAGGAGGATGCCATTCATGTTAGGATTCAGCTGCTGGGTGTAGACCACAAGTCTTGATGGGCAGAGTGTCAGTTCATTAGGGGACCAAACTTCAAGTTCAGCTTTTTGGAGGCGGCCTACCGAGCTAACATGCAGCATGACTTTTTTGATAACGCTGCACGGTGCTATATTTTGCTCTTGTTGGGCTATACCATCTTCGCCGACAAGAGTCACACTCACACATATGTGCCCGTCAAGTGGCTCAGACTGATTCAGTTTTTTGATGAGATCTTCTAGACAAGCCAGAAAGTGGGGGAGTGCGATGAGACCTATTTGCCATGGTATTTACAAGTGTCCATTCCTTGTCTCACTTCGCCTCCGCCTCCGCCTCCGGAGGATGTACCAGAAGAGGTTCCAGCTAAGGATATTGGTCCACTGACCATGAAGGATAGGCTTGAGTCTATAGTTGCATATATCCGGGATGACATGGCAGTCGAGGGCCTTCTACCTACTGCATATGAGAGCCTCTTGAGTGTTTTAGCTGCTTGTAACTTTGACCCTCAGTTGTATTTTTTTCGTATTTTATTATGGTTTTTGTAGTCGTATTTTATCGAATTTGATATTATTATTCTCGTATTTGATATATTATGATTCTCGTATTTGTAGTCGTATTCATTATCATATTTTAGCGAGCGTAATCGTATAATTTTTTTAAAAAAAATAATAATAAAACACATTCCAGAATCATCTCAAAAGATGATAATTCCGGAAAACCATATTTTGAAACGTTTCGGAATCACCTCAAAAGATGTACTTCCGAAAATACCTCTTTTGAGGTGATTCTGAAAAGTTTTAAAATATGGTTTTTCAGAATTATCTTCTTTTGAGTGGTTCCGGAGTTTTTTTTAAAAAAATCAGTTTTCTTTAGACTTTTTAGGGCTATTTTGGAGATTAAAGGGGTTATGAGGATATGGGGAAGAAGAGGGGGTTAAAAAAAGCCTTACTTTAATTGGTTAAAAAAGATGCATCAATGAGAAAAGGAATGCCTGTATGGCTTTGAATGTAACAATAGATTATGTTCACTACTCAAAAATACCATTTGTATAATGCATAGCTCACATAGCTCATAATTATGTTGATTGACTTTATTTGCTATTTTTGGTCGAGACAAGAGTATTCACCGCCGAGCGCAGTGACTACTCTCTTGTTGGATTTGAGGCACCTCTAAGGGTGGGATAGCAGCCTAGGAATTTAAAGCACTTAATTTGCTATTTGTTCTCTATGTAACTTCACAATTTTGGTTTTATGTTGAGTTCGGCCGATCTAAAAACTATTTAAAATTAGTTGCTCACTTAAAAAAAATTATTGATTGGTGTTGATATATTTTACTTTTATTATCTAAATCAAATTTGAATTTATAATTTTTTCCTAGAAACAACACCATTAATTCTCAACTAAGTGTCTATTGTTTGCTAAGAAATTGCCCTCTTTTTTTACGGTAAAATTAGTTTCTTTTTAGTTGCATAAAAAGAATGTGTCTTTATTATCAAATTAAAGTCATTTTCTAATAAGTTAATATTTTTTTAAAATATATTTATTTATTTTATTTGTATTTTACTAATGAGTCGCTAATACTTGACTATTTTGGGACCCCTCAAGAAATTATGTCAAGCTCCACCACTAACTAACATGTAATGGTATGGTTGTATAGTTCAATACAGAAATTCCAAAAAAAAAATTGTTCACAATAACGTACAAGAGAATAATTTGTTGTTTCCCTTGTTTTACCTTATGGTTTTTATATTAAGGATTCACATTTGGATAAAAAAATGGTTCTTATTATTTTTGTGTGAAAGATTAATGAATTTTGATAGGCAAAAAAAAATATATATAATATCGAATAAACTATGAACAGGAGGAAAATAGTCATGAATAGGGAAAGGAAAAGATAGAAAAAAATTACTTCATAGAAAAATCTACAAGGAGAGAATGATGGAGTTAAAAAAGTCTCAAGCAATTGGGTAGGATTCTTTTAAGGTTGTAATAGTTATAGATTGTGATTTGTACCTCGTCTGGCTCGGGTGAATCCGTGTTCGACATGAAGTAGGGCTCGTGCTCGAGTCGGGCCTCAGAGTCAATGCTGGGGGTGGTACCTGCAAAGCAACTTTGATGCTCAAGTCCGTATGAGAAAATTTCAGAGTGAAGTAGAGAATAAATAGTTTACCTTTTTCTGCAGGGTGGACCTTATTTATAGATGTTAGGTGTGTCCTCTGACGTTAAATCGACCAAGTGCTTCTCAGTCGTTGATGCCCGAGAGGTACGTATTGCCTATGGGGGTTGCTCGCCGCACTGATTACGTTGGAGCCATGCTCAATTAAGTGGGTCGAATAAGCGCCCAAAGCTGGACTTGGGCCTTCTGGCTTGTCCGGAACAGATTGTACTAAAAAATTCCACAATATCTAACCAGTAAAATAATCTCTCAAAATCTACATATTTCTGAATACTCAGAGAGTTTTTTAAGTTGCGAAAAAGTCTCAAACGAATATCACCAGATTTTGAGATATTTTTTAAAAAACTTTAAAAATCCTAATTAAATACTACATAATTTTTTATATTATTTAAAAATCCTAATTAAATATCACAATATTGTTTTACCTAATAATGTTTTTCAAAATCTTTTAAAATCCGACCGAATCTAATACACGTTGAATCAAATATTTATTAACTTTCTTTTTTCTTTTTTTTTGACCAATAACTCTCTTTTTTCTTTATGACCAAAATTATTAACTTTCATAAGAAAGAATAATCAATAATATTCAAAAAAAAAAATCAATATTGAGAATTTTTTTTTCTTTTCAAAAAAGAAAATCAAGAACCTTCCTTTCTCTGTAGTCTTTAACCTAATATTTCTAATTTCTCGGTTCCTTCACTCAGAAAATCACCGCTGAAAAAGGTCTTACACCTTAGTCGACCCGACTCGACCCGTTCAGTTTCGGGAACTGTCTTCTGAAAAACATGAAACGACGAAAGAACGCGCATGAAAAAGAAGACTCAGGAAGCCACATTTCAATAGAGCGTGAAACAGAAGCACACAACAACAATGACAGGCTGAGAGATCTTCCAGATTCCATTCTTCTTCACATACTCTCCTTTCTGGAGACCAAAGATGCCGTCGCAACTTGCTTATTGTCAACAAGATGGAAAAATCTCTGGAAGCATCTGTCCACACTTACATTAGGATCCTATCACTTTACGACATCAGAAGGTTTTACTGAATTTGTGAATCAGATTCTCTCTCTTCGTGATGCCTCCAAGCCGGTAAACACTCGATTTTTTCGGCGGGTCTGAAGTAAAACCCGACCTACTCGAAACGGTAGTAACATACGCCGTTTCACACAATATCAATAGTTTAAGTCTTTTTTATTGTCTTCGTCACTTTCCGCCTTCTTTGTTTTCATGTCAGTCTTTGACCTCTCTAGACATTTGGTATCCAAATTATGACATACAAAATTTAGTAAAATTTCCTAATTCTCTGAATTTGCCAGCATTAACCTACTTGAAATTACGCCGCTTTGCCTTTTCCGGTGCAAAAGACGGCCGAGTAGAGCCCTTTTCCATTTTTAAAAGGTTGAATACATTGATCCTTGGCGACATCTTAATTCGGGGTGCAAAAACCCTCTGCATATCAAGTACCACACTTCTCAATCTGTCTGTAGAATTGGATTTGACTTTTATTTATCGAAGCTATTATTCAATGGAGCTATCTGCTCCAAATCTTTGTTCCTTTACTTTTACTGGTGGTGACCGTTTTCGGAAACTTTATGGGAGCTCTCTTAATTCTATTAAAGAAGTCAGCATTGATGTAGCTTCGAATCTTTTTCACTGTCACTCTCCTTTGAGTCTACTCAATTGGCTAATAGGTTTTGTGAATATTACATCGCTTACCGTATCTGCAGCTACTCTTCAGGTTCCAACTTTAACTTCTTCTGTTTTTGTTAAATTTTGTCAAATTTATAGGACTTGAATTACATTAAGAAAAGCCACTCCACTAATGTCATGTGTCATTAGTAATATCTATATCTAAATATAAGAAAAGTCACTCCACTTTGATATTTGCGAATTAGATGGAACTTTAACCAGAAATGGTAAATGCTATTTTATCACTTTTATTGACGATTTACACTTTTGTACATCTTATGAAAAATAAAAGTGAAGCCACTGAAGCGCTAGACATGTCCAAAGTTTTCGTAAAGGAAATTGAAAATCAATTTGGGAAAAAGATAAAGCATTTTCGTAGTGATAAAGGAACTGAGTATGATTCTCAGTTGTTTAATTATTTTTATAAGTTGAATGGAATCATACATAAAGCTAGTTGAGTAATAATTTAACTAGTAAAAAGGATAGGATAAGTTTATCTCTAATTCTAATTATGTTTAAACTCTAATTATTTTTATAAGCAGAATGTTTTTGCAATCATGATGGGTAATGAGGGTGAAGCAATTCATAGCCATGTGAACTTCTCTTATTTAGTTAAAGGATGCAACTGCTTTCCTATTGGAATTGCAATATCCAACAAATTTGTCTGGCTAGTTGTTTACAATGGAGGAGTTAAAAGCAAAACCCAATTGGGACTAAACATAATACATAAAACATATGAGCATAATGTCGGTGTCAATCAATTCACACACACATCAAGACCATCAAGAATATGTAAAACTAGAATAATAATAAAATGGAATTGACGAATGGATGCAAAATCGTGACTTCGAACGGAAAACTAGAAGCGAAGTAATGGTAATGGGACACTTGAAGCGAAGTAATGGTGATTACTGATTAAGAGTGGGGTTTAGAGATCACAAGTGAAGTGCACGTGCAAGTGGATCAAAAATATAGTGCGGAACTTCGTACGTTACAATTTTTGCGAGACTTGTATCACCGTACACGTGGCATCACCTACGGTATTGTTTTCATCGATGGGTGTGTCACCTGGACTATCTCGACCGTTGAAATGCGTGGGGCATGAAACTGAGTCCATCGCAACTAGTGGTTTTGCCGCGTTGAGTGTAATGGTAAGGTTAAATGTTGTGAGTTGTGACGCCGTATAGTGTGATGATTCGATTAAGGATATAAACATTCAATTTAGTAAAACTGAGTGAGGGAGTAACATCGCTTCTAATTCAACAAGATTGTAATTAATGTTTAATAATTAATGTTAACAATTTAATGCTAAATTCTAAAATAATAGTAAAATTTACTTACTACCTAAGGACTAAAATTTAAGCAAAAATTGACTCTTTTAATCTTGTACCAAATTTTTCAAAAATATTACTATATATGTTTCTAATCTTCAATATTACACAAAAAATCACCAAGACCAATAAATTTATTAAATGTGATAAAGTTAACGTGTTATCTCAAATATATTTCTAATACTAAATTTGTTATACCCACCATCTTACTTTTTTTGTAAACCTACGTCTCATATTAAATAAGTACTCCCTCCGTTCCTAATATTTGATACTTTTGGTTTGTTACACACATATTAAGGTACCATTAATTTACGTTAGTTAAGTACTAAAATGCCCTCTTTGTTTGGCTTGGGATAATTGAACTCAAAATAAATTAGTCTTGGGACAATTAATTCATGCTTTGGGACTCTAAAATAGTAAATAAATATAGAGGGTATATTAGGAATAATTAGTGAATTGTACATTGAATTTTTAAAAGTACCATTATTTTGGAACAAAAATAAAAGACGAAAAATTAGGAACGGAGGGAGTATAAAAGAAATTTTAGAAATTAATGTGTTGAAAAATGTATTTTTTTTATAATTAGAACAAAAAATGCAACAACAATTTTCTAATAAAAGGGACCTAAGGGAGTAAATGAGATTGTGGTAATTTAGGTGATGAAGTTAAAATGAGATTCATAAAAATAAATAATACAGAAGTCTACTTATATTAATAAGTGTTTATATTGTTAAGTGTCAACTATACTTATATTAATAAGTGTTTATATTCTTAGGTGTCAACTATCAAGTGTCAAACCTAAAGCATTAAATATCTTTTTTCTCTTTTTTATGTGCTAAGGGTATGTTTGGATTGGTGGGTTGGAATGGAATGGAGTGGAATGAATTAATGCTCCTTAAAGTGATGGAATGGAATGAAATGGTAAGTGATGGAATACATTCCCTTCCATTCCATTGATTACCACCATTTTGCTTCCCCCCAATTTGGGGATATGGGATGGAATGGCTCCATAATTTAATTCCAAAATAATAAATTACCATCTCATCCCTGTTTCTTAACTAAGGAGACATAAAGTTTCCCACGATTGCTTTTTAATCAATTGTTTAGATTTTATATGATAATAATAAATTCACTTAAGAGAATTCATTCCCAACTTTTTTTACGGATCCATTCCCTATTCTTAGTACTCGTCCTTTTTGAATACTTCTTTTTGTGGGACCTTTTTGAATACTCATATTGGAACCAGTTTGACTCTTTATGCACATTTCTCATACTTGTGCAACAATTTCCATAAAAAGTGTTGAATCAACATTACTACATTTCAGCATTCCCACTAATGGCTTATCAGAAAAATAAATACCCTCTAATGTAGCAGACCACATATTAAACATAATTTTTTTTTTGGTAGAGGAAGATAAAAACAAAAGGAAAAAAACAGCAGAAAAGAAAAAGTGAAAAAACTACAGGCTAGCGCCTAGCAACAGGGATCCTAGAAGCATCCTCTCGTAAGACGTGAAGCACATCACCTGGTGGTGACAGGAACTCGCACCAAGAATCTGAACCCGATGAACCAAGTTTGGCCATAACATCCGCTACAACATTAGCTTCTCTTCAAGTATGAACAATCTGAATTCTCCTATCCTTCTCTAGAAATTCTTTGATGTTACTAATGATTGGCGCATAGTGGTGCCAAGGGTTAGAAAGGGTCTATTAAACATACCCTCTATTGAAGCCATGCTTGCCGTTGAGCCTGCTGACGAGACAAGCTTGGATAGTAGAATTGAAACTTTTGTTGTTCTAGAGACAAATCATCCATGCACTCGATCAAAAATTCCACATTTCTCTCCATTAATGAACTGGTAGACAATTACAATCGATCATAATCACACTGCGTGACTGGTGTTTCGGGTTCCAGCTGTGTCATGAAGGCACTGATAAGAGCAGAATTTGAGACTTTGATAGGTATTTCATCAAAGATATCCACCCATGATAAGTTCTTCTCCCTCAATTTCTCTCCAGTGAAGTTATTGCTACGATAGAGTTCCATAAACGAGTCGGAAAGCTTCAAGGCCTTGAGAGCTAGGACACCTTGTTCCGACCTTGATGGATCATATATTATGCAAACACAGCGTCTAATATTCTCCTGGTAGTTCATAAAGGTCTCAATCAACTCCACAGTTTGATAGGAGCCAAGTAAAGTAGACTGGTACCATCCAACAGTATTATTGTCCACACTCCATATTAACCTCTCAGATATCTGATCATTTCAAGCTGGTAATTAGCAGCATCAGCTTCAATTTCCTCCTCGTCAATCTTTTTGCACGTGTTAGAAGTTAGTCTTATAGCATGTCCTTAGCCTTTAGCTACAACGAGAAATAATACAAATTTTACCAATCCAAAGCTTATCATTTCTAGTTATTATGAATTTCCATAAAGTATCATAATAAAAAGCTCATGCCTATTCTTTGTTTATACTTTTAGCTAGCCTGAACCTTAATTTTGTGAAACCCTAGTATAGGTCCATTTGTTGGGCAATAATATTTATCAAATTTGCTTTGTTCCAACTATTAACAGCAAGGTGCATGCTTAAGGAGGTGTCATGCTCATTCTGAACCATTTTTGCAAACAACACAATTGAAGGTGCAATCAATACCTCGATTCCTCAATCTGGTGCAAGTAGGTAAGTTGTTCCTTGCCAATCTTCAAGAAAAAGAGCACACTTGTGGTGGAGTTTGAATATTCATAAGATGTTCCAATCACCATTTTGTACCTTCCAATCCTTAGGCATAGGATAAACATGAGGAGGAGCTAATTATTTCACACTATTTCATCAATAGTTGAATGTCATACACGCTTATCTTGATGAATGCACAACTGAATGGGAATTTGGGAAATGGCTTGAGCATATATTGAAAAGGTTCTCTCGAAAGGTGATAGAGAACTAGCGCCAACTAGGATTGGAAGTCGAATAAAAGGCGAATAGGCATGAGCACCTGCCACCAAGCCAACACAATGATTGTGTAAGACTATGACAATTAATGATGTTAACAAAAATAGAATTCTAATGAAAATCGTAATTAAAAATAAGAGAAAGCATAATAACTGCTTGGTGAAACAGTATAATTGTAAATTTGAGATATTTGTCTTAAATTGTAACTACAAGAAGTCAGTCAAATGCAAGGAAAGACATGTTATAGAGATTTTATATCTATAAAAACTAGAATACCAATTAACAAAATAGTAACAAAGTTGAAACAGGCAATATAGCAACTTATACATAGAAGAAAGATTATCTATTCTAACAGCAAACATCTCTTCATTTTGGTTGATTATACCATGGTCAAGGGGACAATATTTCTCGCTTGTTGTTTGCTCATGAACTGCAAAACGTTCCTCTTTCAACATCCATGTTACCTTCAACAAACAAGGTAGCAAAAGCAAGTGCCTTTGCAAATCCCCAGTAAATATCTTCCCTGGTTTCAACCATTTGGGCACTTTGTTCATAAATCCTCTTAACAGTTTTATCACGAAAAGAATCCTCCTGTCCAAATATCATTATCAGTATGATGCATATCAGCAGTTATTTATAAGAAATCTGAGTAAGCACCTAATTATACATACTGTCTCAATTAATCTTGAGGAAAAGTTACTGCCAAAGATTCCGGCTCAGTATGCTATTTCACAAAACTCGAAAGCAGACAATTTTGGTGAAGTGATAACCAGTTTGAGGTTCAGAGACTTCAGTTGCTCTTTCTCACCAGTAGTCTCCACACGAACACAAACCATCCTTAAAATGGTGAAACCGATTTGCATCCCTTATAATTATCTCCCTTTCAACAAGCTTTGATATAAGCTTTATGGCTGAATGACAGTTTATACACGCTCTAAGATTCTTTGTTATTCTAAGTGTAGTTCCAGGTGCAGTACTAATAAGCCCATAAGCAACTGCTATCCTCTCACTATGAATACAAAGATTCTCTTCCTTCTCTTCAGAATCCAGATCATGTAAAACAGATTCTGTATGTGGGACAAACCCAACCTCCTTTAACCTTCTTTCTAATCTCTGAAGCTCCTCAAAAATTTCCTTAGACTTCGGATGTGACATGTCCCCTACATTAAATGATTGTAGCTTTCCATTGACTTCAATAACACTGTAACCAAGGTCCTTACTCAACCCTTTCTCCTTCATCAGAACCCGAACATGTGCAACGCGATCCCACATTCGGGAGGAAGCATAGAGATTTGAGAGTTGTACATAGTGCCCTGTATTATATGGATCTAATGAAAAAAGATTCTTTGCAGCATATTCTCCAAATGTTACATGACGATGGATCTTGCAAGCACTCAGAAGTGCTCCCCATACACTTACACCAGGTTCAACTGGCATTTTCATGATAAAAGCGAAAACATTATCTAGATACCCCGCACGGCCCAAGAGATCAACCACACAAGAATAATGCTCATTGCGTGGATGAATTCCAAAGTCTCTCATGCAATGGAATAGCTCCCATCCCTCTTTTACAAGGCCAGAATGACTACATGCTGTGAGAAGCCCAATAAAGGTGACATCATTTGGGTATACCCCTTCTTGCTTCATTACCTGGTAAAGATTAATGGCTTCCCAGCCTTGACCATGCAATCCATACCCCATTATCATGGCACTCCACATAACAACATCTTTATAAGAGGCACGATCAAATACCACGCGAGCAAATTCTACACTTCCACATTTTGCATACATATCAATGAGGGTTGTGTTTACAAAAATGTCACCTCCATATTTACTCACACTGACATAGTCATCCATCCATTGTGCTAATTTGAGGGAACCAACTTGTGCGCAAGCTATAACTGCAGACCTTATAGTGACAGAATCTGGTTTGATATTTCTTGAAATCATATCACGAAATAGATCTACTGCCTCCTCAGCATGACCGTTCTTTGCATAGCCAGACATCATTGCATTCCACATAATCACATTAGGCGTCTTCATTTGATCAAAGAACAATCTTGCAACTGTTACCAGCCCACATTTTGCATAGAATGCTGTAAGAGAGATAAGCAAATCAGACTCGTTTTCAAGACCCATTTTGATGACACATCCATGAAGAGACATTCCTTGCCCCAAGTCATCAACATCAGTATAAGCTCTCAGAATGCTTACCAGAGCTATCCAATCCGGTTTCACCTCAGTTTTTCTCATTTGACTGAAAATCCTCAATGCTTCAAGAGCTTCCCCATTCTGTGTATATCCAGAAATGATGGAAGTCCACGAAACAATTGTTCTATCATATAACCTATCAAACACCACTTTTGCCATACCAATGTGACCACATTTAGCATACAATGCCACAAGTCCATTCTGCACAAACGCATCCAACCCAAATCCATGCATGATTATCTGTCCATGAACTATGCAACTCAAACCAAAATCTAACAACTCAGTACAAGCTTTAAGTACATAAGGGAAAGTAAATCCATCTGGTAGCACCCCTGCCAGTCTCATTCCTCTATACATTTCAACAGTGTTCCTATACATACTGCTCCTCGAATAACTCCTTATAATAGCATTCCACATATAAACATCTGGGTGAGTAAAATTATCAAACACCTTACGTGCATAACAAATTTGTCCAAGATTTGAACTCCCGTTAACCAATTTGGTCATGAGAAACCCATTATGCTGCAATCCAAAGACAACTAACTGGTTATGTATTTGATTAAGGTGTCTCTTGTGGGTAGAGTTATCAATAAGAGACGCATAAAAAGAGTCCAAACGGAAGCAACGATCAATCTCAGGGTTAACAAAATGCTTAAGGTGAAGAGCTGATTTAGAATAAAAGCGCTCGATAAACTTGAGGACCAAGCAAGTGGATATTTCAAAAGTTGTAACCTTGTTGTTTTTCTGTAATAAGGGAAAGTAAGGTAAAGAGTTTTCAAGCCATGGAGCTCTCATGTCAATTATCATTCAATATTAGATTCAATTCTGGAAGATTTCTCATATCCAGCATTTTCTTCAGACACGGCCAGCATCCAGCGGCATCCAAAAGTCTTTAGTCTGAAAAGACAGCGAAAAATCATAGCTTAGAATGTTCATCTCATTCAAAGAACTTACACTGTTAAAAAATGACCAATTGTTGAAGAATCGAAAAACAATGAACACAAAAGGAATTTATTTTAATTATCCTTGAAATAAAAACTGGGCATCTCATATTAACAGATAACAAGATTGATAATAATGTAGAAAACTGATGCAATGTACTTTAGGTCTTCACATGACACTAATAGATATAGACTAACTAGGTCCAAAGCAAAAAGTGTATCAAGAAATAAATATTTTACATCATAGAATGGCAAATCTAGAAAAGTAAATTTATAACTAGACTTAATCATGATATTTAGTCAGAAATATTTTTTGCTCAACGTTCCTTATATGCATATTCAAATGAGAAAGTACAAATATAAGAATACATATATGTGGATCCCATTGGCAAGAAACATCATGCTTTTCAATCAGATCTAACAAGCACACAGATGTAAAACAAAAAGCCATAATCAAAAATGATATACGGACAATTTTAGCAATTCAATCGATCATTTACTTTTCTGTGTGATGGAAACACCAAAACTATAAGCCAATCACCTATTTCAGGAATCAATCGCAATCTGAAATTACGCTCATATATAGATTAATCTAGAATATTTTATTTTCCCCAAGTAGAGATTTTGTGGATCTTAGAACTGCATTAATCCAAATTTATTTATACCTGTAGTATATACTACTGACAATGATTTACTACCCCATCTATGACTGGGGATGGATAGTTGGATACAATCATCTTGGTTGTGTACCAATTTGTCAAACATATTAATTAATGGTTAGGAAACCCACATAAACTCAAATCACAAAGTTCCCTTCTATAACCAAAACCCGTCAAGAACTTATAATATATTATTATATACACACACATGACCAAGCAAAAATAATGACTTCCAAACAGAATGGGTCATGCCGATATACACACAGGTTGATCACTACAAAATCACCTTTGAGCCCGATTCCTCGATCTCGAAAGGCGACAAACTAACTTTAATAATAAATGACCATACTACATTAGGTGAGGTATATTGTTTTTAGCAATCGTATTGACATTTACACTGGCCTTACATGATGTATTATAAAGAGAACAAAGATTCAACTCATGCATTTTAAATAAGTTATAGTATTCCATGCACCGAGTTTAAAATCAGATATTACTGGATACAGGACATAAATTAGTCACACAAGAAGAACATACCCGATCAACTCAAATCACAAAACCCACCATCAAGACATTAGGAGGATTTGTAACAAGAATGTAGCACATATTTATTGAAGCATGTTCTTTGGGAATCTTCAACCAAACTTATACTAATATCTCTACCTATACCTTTGAATTGAAAGCACTACCTTAAAACAAGGGAGTATAGAATTTTCATTGGAATAACATTCAGAATCCATTTAAGCGTGCATAAGTCATATCACCAGTAGACCTTCTAAGTTGATATGAGCCAGAGTACTTATTTACTCAGATCACCCAAGTGAGTGAATGATTTTATAAGTCATCAAAAAATACAGATCAATAGAACTAATCCTCACACTGTTAAATCAAGTGGGGTCTTCACTATTTAATTGAACAAACACATCATCAAGTGCACATGAACATGATAACATATAATTTATCTTTAAAATTACTACATATGAAATTTCAAGCATGCTTTAAATAAATGATTATAAAAGAAATGGAGAAACAGAGGAAGAGTATACAATATACAATACAATACAGTCCATCATCATGCAAAACCAGGCAACCACAAAATCACACATATCAGAAGCATCATTCGCATGTAAATAGTTTGCTCTAAAATCAGGAACATACCATTTTTCTCGTCGAAAATGATCAAGAATAATCCGATTCAATGATTCACGGTCGGTGTCACCATTCACCTGATAATGCAAATCATCAAAACCTTCAAAATCAATCAACTAAATCATAAAGGTAAAGGTAACGGATAAAGTGAAGATGTGCGAATGAACCTGCGAAGCGGGTGGCTAAGATGGCCGCGTTTTGTTCCTTGCCACCGCGGTGGTCGGTACGTCCGCCGTAGGAGCTCGTACGATTGCGGTTTGCTGTTCTGGTATCTGTTCGACGGGACGGGACGGTGTGGTGGTGGGGGTGCTGCCGTAGGTTGGCTGAGGGCGGAGGGCCAAGTGGTGGAAGCCTACAACCTTCTGGAAACGGCTCGTCGTTTCTTTTCTTTTTCTCTGTTTTAGTTTTTTTTTGTTAGCCTTTTTTTTTGGTGAAAGATTTTTTGTTAGCCTTTTCATAAACACAATGCTTCTTTATTTTTCTTTGTTGAGGTTCCCTAAACCCAATTCTTATACATTATTGATGAAAATTTAAAAGCATCTAATTAAAACTCATTAAATGTTGAGGGTGGGTACTGCTGTAAAATGTTATGTAGTTCTATCAAATTGATTATGAATGTGTGATTAAGTACTTGTTCGAGACCGGGTATCTACCGTCGAACACAGTGATTAATCCTCTCGCTAGATTGGAGACACCTCGAAGGGTGGAACAGTTGGTCTAGGGATTTAAATTAAGTACTTGCAGATATTATTATTATTATTTTGACGGAGATATTATTATTATTATTATTATTATTATTATTATTATTTGACACTAATAATTAAAATAGTCTCAATACAGAAAGGAATCAAATCAAAAACAATGGAGCTAACATGTGATCTTGATGGTCGTGCTAGAGTATGAACGGCAAGATTTACTTGTCTCCTAATAAAGCTAACCTTAAAGCTTGAAAAATTAACTAAAAGATCCTTACAATTAGAGATTAACAACCCAAACTCAGTATTCAGTAGAGGGTCTACCATCAAGCCAATTACAACCGGTAAGCAATCCAATTCTATGGAAACAGAAAGTCAGCCCCAATTGCCTCCAACCAGAGGGTCAGTCATCATAAATTAATTTTTGGAAGCAAAATTCTAAAAAAATCAAAAATTAATTTATGTAATTGTGTTGATAAAACAATGAGATAGGTATACCGTATACAGTTATAAGTTCTTTTTTTAAGTAAGACTTGAATAAGTGTCATTCTTATTAGGAATTTTAGAAAAAAATGAAACAACAAAAAATTCAAAACCTGTTTTATATACATGTCTATGATTAATAAAACCAATTTTTTAAGATTAAACGGGGCTTAAAGCTCAAAGAGAGTTACACGGGGATCAAACGCGGAGTAGAGACTCCAATTACATCAACATCAACAAGTAATTTAACTATAAGAGGGGGAGAATCAAAGAAAGTAGAACTGATCTGATCCCTAATGTGCTTGACCGCCGTTTCTCAGGTATCAGATCTCTGTATGCTCTTCTGGTCGTGCTCCAAGCTTCGCTTCAGAGGGCGGGTGTACCTGCGAAGACACTCCAACGCCCAAGTCAAGAGCGAACGAGCAGAGTATATGTCACAATGAATAGTGTGTACCTGACAACTGACGCCATTAATGCTTATATAGAGTTGGTGGGTAGTCCTTGGACGTTGGATCTATGCGTACAGATCAATCGGGGTCGTTGATTCGTTCCCTGCTCCTTTGCCCATTCGTTGTTGGGCCGGTCCAGGTAGAGTCACTGGAATGGGCTTCGGCCCATTCCAGAATAGTTACCCCCCAAGCCAAGGTCGTTCGTGGAGCGGGCGCAGGCTTGTTTCCTGACCGTATAGATGTTCGCTCTTTGAAATACGAGGTTGATCGATCGACCGTTCGAATTCGTGATAGATCCTGCTTTGATCGTATGACACGTGGCACCTGACATGAAGCGACGTTTCATGTCCTTTCAAGGGGCATTAATGGTGCCTCGAAATTCGAAAAGGCGGCGTCTGGTTATGATGACGGTTCAGTTTTCAAGGCGCGTGCAAGTGAAAGGTCACGTTGTTTCGTTTGCTTTCTCCCTAAACCTTATAAATATGCTGCCCCCCTCTCCTCATTCTTCACTTTCTTAATCATGAAGCTCTGAAAGCGGTCATATTTTTTGCTCTCGGAACGATCAACAGTTTGCTGTTCTATTCTGGCCAGGTGCTCGCCCGTGCATGACTTTCAACTCAGGCGATCCTACTCGTCTGGTCGCTTGATTTTGTTTGTCAAGGAGTATACCACCTTGAGTCTGAACTTCTCTCCCACTCCAGGTATGCACTTTCTGTTCGTTTACTTTAGTTTGCTCTATTCTTCGTTGCGTAGAGCGAGGAGGGGGTGTTAGGCTCGGGGTCGACCTTGTCGCCCCCTTCTGCAAATCATCGTTTAGGGTGAGCCTGACTTTCCCTCTCCTTGAAGGGTAAGGCAGTGGCGCGAACAAAGAAAACTGCGAGGATTTTCGGCCGCCAACCTGCAAATATGGCTGAGGGTGCTGCTCGCTCTGGAGATAATGGTGCGAGCGGGCTTCCGTCCATGACTTTCTCTTCCACCGATCTCTCCACTTCATCATCATCTGGTCGCTCGTTGAACACTGTCGACACCGTTCAATCTCCCCGAGTGAACCTTGCGCCTCCTCCCGTTCCGACCAATGAGGTGCTGCCGGAAGAGTACGATTGGAGGGGTAGGCTTGATGATGACCGCTCCTGGATTTCCTCCGCTATAACTAACGAACGTTCGGTCTTTCCACCCGGTGATGAGATGTTGTCGCTTTTTACTAAGCTGATTGGTTATGGTGACCAGGAATGGCGAGCTGAGGGTGTCCCGACTGAAGAGCATGCGACCATAATTCCGACCTCTCTAAAATTTATCATGTACACCAATGTTCTCCGAGATTTGAGGGTGCGACCTCCTTTCACATTCTTCCAGAGACGCGTCCTGAGAACTCTTGGGGTCGCCCCCTCTCAACTTCACTTCAACGCTTGGGCGCTTGGCAAGTCCTTCGAGATAATAATGGCCGCTCTTGACCGGGAAGTGAATTGCCGTCTTTTCTTCTCCCTATTCGATGTTAGTAGTACCGTAGAGATGAAGAGTGAACCCAGGCGATGGGAACAAGTTTCTTTAAAGGGGCGAAAGGGGACGATCAGACTCTTCAAACCTTTTTGTGAATCGGCCAAACCTTGGAGGCATGTTTTCCTCTAGGTCGTTCCAGTCAATGATCGGGCTAAGGAGATGGTGGGAACTGTGGATGCTGAAGGTCGTGTTACTTCGATGAAATTCCCTCTTGGTTGGTCGCACTCACACTATGAGCGCGACACTATCCACTATAAGCATCAGAGGAGGCTGAGTGATTATGATATTGAGAGCGTCTTGATGCTAGAGACCCTAATTACTTGGCTGCCCAAAGGGGTTATTCCTTGTAACAAATTTGCTTGTCTTAGGACATCTGAGCAAGCTGAAAATAAACTTGGTGTGCTTTTACTTCTTCTTTTGTTAGTTTTGATCGCTTTACTTTGTTTTTGCCTCTAACCCTTTTTATTTTTCAGCTGAAATGTCGGGCGTAGGCTTCGAAGCCCTTTTGGCCAAGACGAAGTCAAGGAAGCAGAAGAGGGTGACCTTTGCTTCTCCTTCTCAACCCCTCCATACCGAAGGCGACCATAGACCTCCTGCTCGCGAGCAAGGAACGAACTCCACTTCAAAAATGAGAGATCGAGCTCAGAATTCGGTGGACGCCGTTCTGATTGACCTTGATCCTCCCCAAAAGAGAAGAGAAACACCAAGGAGGTCGTCCTTGGATTTGGACGATCTCAAGGATGTCGATTTGGAACGCCTTCGAGCAGACCCTCTGTTGTTCGTTGTAGAAATTGCCCAGGCCGCTTCTCAAAAGCTTGCTCGTTATAAATCTGAGGAGGCTGGCAGTCAAGTAGGTATGCGCTTACTCCACAGAAACTTATGGTTGGAGGGTGACCTCTTGGATAAAACTGACAAGTATAAGTCCGCTCTTGGTCATATTACAGATTTGCGGGCAGAACTCGAGAGTACCAAGAAAAAGCTTGAGGATGTTGAGGTCGCCCTTCAACCCACAAAGGAAGCACTTGGTTCGGTCACTGCTGAACGTGACGCGGCCATAAAAGCCAAGGTAGATGTTGAAGCCAAACTTGCCACCGCTACTGCCAGTTTGACCGAGCAATCTACCAAGGTGAATCAGCTGGAGGAGCAGGTGGTCAGTCTAAAGGAAACTTTGAAGGCCGTCGAGGGCGACCGGGACCAAGCCAAGGGCGAGCTAGAGGCCTTGGAAGACATGACTATTTCCATCGCCAAAGGGCGCTTTGACGAGGCTGTTGCTCAGATCCAGTATTGCTATCCCTCTCTGGAGATTAACCCTGAGATCGTGAGCAACGATCATTTTTTGAGGAACTGCCAGATCGTTCGTCTTGCGGAGAAAGATGAGTATGGGAATGTCATCCAAGAAAAAGCAGTCATCTACAACCGTCTTGAGTGACTCGCCCCTTTTTTATATTTTCAAAAAGTGTGCTTTATGTTTTCTTTGTGGGACTTAGAGGTCGCCCTTTTTTCTTGTAATCTCGTGGAGCCCGGCCTTCTCCGGGCAGACTAATATTAAGAACTGGTTATAATCCTTTGTCTATCTTTTACTTTTTCGAAGTTTTTGACTTACTTTGGTCGCGACCTACGGGCTCTATAATCCTGTTTCAGCTCTCGTTGGGCCGAACTTCATAGAGATCCCTGTAAACAGCTTACCAAGTTTCTACTTGAGTTTTAGCTCGTTTACCGGGTGTGTTCGTACTTAAGGTCGCTTAAGCTTCCTCCTAGGCAGTTTATCAAACTCGGTTTGAACTTAACTCGCTTAAGAGGTAATTGGTTATTTGGGTCGATCAATAACTTTTAAAAAGATCAAGAAATTAAGAAATTCCTCGCCATTCGAATGACGGGCAAGCGGGCCTCAATAAAAAACCCCGTAGGGAAAAAGAGTGTCCCACTCGTTTGATTTTTTATTCATTGTTCAAGCAATAACATGACATCTTTTCATTTTTACAACTATCAACTGAAATATCTTCTAAGGTTTGCTACATTCCAAGTATTTGAAATAATGCCTCCGTCTACTTTCTGTAAGATGTATGCCCCTTTACCCGTCTTGGCCGCCACTTGGTAAGGACCTTCCCAATTTGGGGCAAGCTTTCCTTGACCGGCATTTCTTTGCCAATGTCCGCTCTTCTTAGAATGAGCTGCCCTTTCTCGAAGGCTCTAGGAACGACCTTGGCGTTGTGTCTTGTTGCCATCGCTTGTTTTACCAACGCTTCCCTGAGGGCGGCCTTGCTCCGTAGTTCTTCCACTAGATCGAGCTCTTCTCTGGTTGCCTGTTCGTTTTCTGACGGCGGCATAGGGTTACTCGTTCTCCAACTTAGTTCTCCGATTTAGGCGGGAATTAGCGCATCTGTTCCATAGACCAGTTTGAAGGGGGATTCTCCAGTGGTCGAGTGTGGTGTGGTTTTGTACGCCCACAATACTGAAGGGAGTTCTTCTGCTCATTTCCCTTTAGCTTCATCTAGTCTTCTTTTGAGGCCCCTCAGGATGACTCTATTGGCTGCTTCTGCCTGCGCGTTTGTTTGCGGGTGTTCGACTGACGTAAAACGCTGTTTTACGCCTAGTTCTGCTAAGGCTTCTTGAAAGTTTCGGTCGATGAACTGTGTGCCGTTGTCCGACACAACGACCTCGGGGATCCCAAACTGTACCAAGATGTTCTTTCTGACGAACTTGAGGCAATTCCTTGAAGTTATCGTAGCTAGCGGCTCAGCCTCGATCCACTTGGTGAAGTAGTCAACCGCGACGACCAGAAACTTCAGCTGACCAGGGGCCAGTGAGAAAGGTCCTAACAAGTCAATGCCCCACCATGAGAATGGCCATGGGGCGGTCAAACTGTTGAGCTCGATTGGAGGTGCAATGTGAACGTCTGCGTGCCTCTGGTACTTGTCCCACTTTTTTGCTAAGTCTCTTGCGTCTTCATCCATGGTCAGCCAATAGTAGCCCTCCCTTAACGCCTTTTTTGCCAGCGCTCGCGAACCCATATGATTCCTACAGATGCCTTCGTGGATCTCCTTTAGTACGTAGCTCGCTTCTGTCAGAAGAAGGCACTTGAGCAAGGGCATAGTGAATCCCATTCTATAGAGCTGCTCGTGTACGATCGAGTAGGACGTTGCTCGTTTACGAACGAGCGCAGCTTCTTTAGGGTCCACAGGTTCTTCCCCATCCTTTATGTTGTTAAAAATGGGGTCGATCCAGGTTCGGCCCGAGTCGATTTCACATATTTCTGCACCCAGCGTAGCCTCCAGCCTTACGCTTGGTTGAGATAGAACTTTTTGTATTACACTTCTGTGGTTGCCAGGGTTCTTCGTGCTTGCGAGCTTGGATAAGATGTCTGCCCTAGCGTTCTCTGCTCTAGGGACGTGCCTGACTTCGGCGTACTCGAATTTCTGCATCAACTCCTTGACTTTTGCGAGGTATCTCTGGAGGATCTTGTCTTTGGCCGAAAAGACGTCTTTGATCTGGGATACCGCTAACGAGTCTGATCGGAGTTCTACCTTCTTTACATTGAATTCCAGAGCGAGCAACAACCCAACCAAACAGGCCTCGTACTTAGCCTGATTGTTGGACGTTGGAAAAGAGAAAGCCGAGGAGAACTCGATAGTCGTTCCTTGCTCATTCTCAAGGATTAAGCCAACTCCGCTGCCCTTGCCGTTGGACGACCCATCAACATGCAGTGTCCATACATCGGGAACCGAATCCTCCGTCCCTGTAGTCAATTTCGCAATAAAGTCAGCCAAGACTTGTCCCTTAATGGTCGACCTAGGCTCGTACTTGATTCCAAATTCGGATAATTCTACAGCCCATTTAATCATTCTGCCCGCTATATCAGGTCTATGTAGGATCTGTCTAATTGGTTGGTCGGTGCTGTTACCAAGTGGCTTCAGTCTCAAGAGGGGGGGGTGAATTGAGACTTTAAAAACTTTTCCCCTTTATAACGACTTAGATTAATTTTCGCGTAGGTTTATGAAATGAACGAATTAGAATATAGAACAATAAAGCACGCACAAGATTTATACTGGTTCGGTCACCTCCCAGTGACCTACGTCCAGTCCTCACAACCCTTTGTGCGATTTTCACTATAAAAACAAAACTTTCAACTGGGTGCTTTAATACCCTTACAGACACAGGCACTCTTCACCAAGGATACCCCACCTTGTGCAAGAGCCCTAAACAACAATTACAACAAGAGATACCCCACCCTTGTTACAATCAAAAACCCTAGAGAGATACCTCACTCCCTAGTACAACCAATTGACATACAAGAGATACCCCACCCTTGTTACAGTCAAAACCCTAGAGAGATTCCCCACTCTCTAGTAAAACCAAATAACAGGAATTGAAGAAATTACAATAAACAGAAATACCTCTAAGAAGGCGAATACAACAACTTGAAGAATCCCAACCTAACCCTTGAGAGAGATCAGCTCAAAGTGATGAAGAACGTGAAGAATGAGTGTGACAGTGAGAGAGTTTGCGTTCTTCTCTTTAGAATTGTAGGTTGTTGATTTATCGTGAAACCATAAGCCCTATTTATAGAGTTTGTGAAAATATGACCGTTGAAATAATTTTTAATGTTAAAGTAATAAGTGACAAATCGATTAGTTGCTTGAGAAACATGATATGGAAATCGATTTTGTGCTTCACAAATGCAAGTAGAAAATCGATTTCTTGCCTATGGAAATAGGTGAGGAATCGATTTGGTGCTTTTATAAGGCAAGTAGATAATTGATTGTTTGCTTTATAAAAAGAAAGAAGGCAGGTAGACAATCGATTTTCCTCTTTGATATACAGGTGAGAAATCGATTGTTTGGTTAAAGAAATAATAAGGGAATCGATTGTTTGCTTAAAAATAGGAAAGTTTCACAAAATTAGGAAGCCCATAATCGATTGCTAGCTTTAAAGCTAACAAGTCATGAATCGATTTTGTGCTTGCAACCAACAAGCTCAAAATCGATTCTTTGCTTTAGAAAACAAGTAAGGAATCGATTCATTGCTTCCAAAACCAAGTCCTTTATGAATTTAATCGATTGATGGCTTTAAATAATGAGAATGAAATCGATTTTGGCTTAAACAATATGAATGAAATCGATTTCTTTACTTCAAAGACAATTTCTTTTAAAAACACTAAGCCATGAATCTATTTCTTTCAAAAACAACAAGTGCCTAACCTATTTATCAATTGAAAACATATGTTAGGTCCATTTGTCTGAGTGCTAGTGTGTTTAGTGATTTGAGCCGATCTTCAAAAGCGGTTTACAATTCATTCCTAAGACACGACCCAACTTCCTAGGGACTACTATCCTTGACACACTTACTTCTTGAGTTGGTTGTGCCTTGGAGTTCCATTTGTCACTTTGTCTTATATTACTTCATCATCAAAACTTAACCTGCAACACAAGATATCCACAGGTGCGCAGAGCGACCTGATGGGCTACAAAATACAGCCTCAATCTTCGGGCGGACACGACCAAAGCAAAAGCCAACTTCTCAATTTTTTTGGTATCTAAGCTCTGGTCCCTGTAGTACTTTACTGACGAAGTAGACCGGGTTTTTCTTTGTTCCTTCTTCTCGTACCAAAACAGAGGCCAAAGCCTCGTCTGTGATGGACAAGTATAGATAGAGCGTTTCCCCGGGCTTAGGAGTGGTCAAGATCGGCGGTTCTGCCAAGGCCGTCTTCAGTTGTTTGAGAGCTTGGTCGCACTCGGGCGTCCATTTGAATGCGATTTCTTTCTTCAACAATCTGAATAAGGGTAAGGATTTGTTCGCAGCTTTGGACACGAATCGAGGGAGAGCAGCAATCATGCCATTGAGTTTCTGTATTTCGTTTTTGGTCGTTGGCGGCTTCATTTCAGTCACTGCTCGACATTTGTCTGGGTTGGCTTCAATACCTCTTTCGGTGAGACAGAATCCAAGAAATTTGCCCGCCCTTACCCCAAAGGTACACTTTTCTGGGTTGAATCTTAACGAACTTTTTCTGGCTTCTGTGAACACTTCTCTTAAGTCGTCTATGTGTGTTCGATCTTGTTTGCTTTTGATAATCATATCATCCAGGTATACTTCCACCATCTTCCCTATATGATCGTGAAAAACCTTGTTCATCATGCGCTGGTAGGTCGCTCCAGCGTTCTTCAGCCCAAAAGGCATGACTCGATAACAGAAATTTCCCCTGTCCGTCATGAATGCGGTCTTCTCCTGATCGAGTGGATGCATGGCAATTTGATTGTACCCAGAATAGGCGTCCAGGAAGGACAAGATTTTGTATCCACTCGCGTTATCGACCAGACGATCAACACTGGGGATGGGGAAAGCATCCTTCGGGCATGCTCGGTTAAGGTCAGTATAGTCTACGCACATTCTCCATTTGCCATTTGACTTCTTAACAAGGATGACATTAGACAGCCACGTGGTGTATTTTATTTCTTTTCTGAAGCCTGCATCGAGCAAGTCCTCAACGGCCTTGAACGCTGCGCGCGCCTTTTCCTCTTTCTGAACTCTTCTCCTTTGAGCAACCCATTTTGCTCCTGGATTCACTGCCAAGTGATGGCAGGCCACTTGCGGAGGGATTCCGGGCATGTCCGTCGCGCTCCAGGCAAACAGATCCGCGTGATCTTTTAAGCATTGGACGAACCCGTCCTGAGTTTCAGGGGAAAGACTCTTTCCAATCTTGATTGTCTTCCTCAGGTCGTCCCCTAGTTGAACGTGACAAAACTCTCCATCGGGCTCTGGTCGTTTAATCCTGTTCTTCAACTCTTTGGTCAAAAGGTCGTCTTCTTCTTCTTCCTCGCTATTTGGGTCATAACGAGCATCAATATCTGCCAAATTTACTTGTCCGCCACTTTTCATTGCTTCTTCTATTTCCATTGCTACTTTTTTACCTTTTTCCCTTAGTCCCAAGAGGAAAGCTCACTTTGCGGACAGTAAGTCAGCTGGGACAGTAGCGACCTCCCCAGACTTGGTGTAGAACTTCATCTTCAGGTGGACGGTTGACGGCACCGCTTCTAAACGGGCAAGAGTTGGCCGCCCAATAATGCATTGATAGACCGACTTGCATGGTAAAACGATGAAATCCGTTCTGACCGTTCTGCAGAGGGGATTTTCTACAGTATCATCTCCAAAGGTCACCATCAGCTCTAATCGTCCAATAGGAGTTGTTGAGGCTCCATTAAACCCGGTCAGAACCGTTCCTCTATACGGCCTCAGGTCGTCTTTTGAAATTTTTAGCACGTCCAACAGGTCTTCAAATATTATATCTGCTGAACTACCTTGGTCCACCAATATTCGCCTAACTTCCATGTTCGCCATTACTGCGACGATCACCAAGGGTACTTCATAGTTGGGTGTTCCGTCGATGAGATCCTCGTCTCCAAAGGAGATGGATGGTCGATCGGAAGGCGGTCGTGTAGTGGAGGTCGAGGCGATGCTCATGATCTCATCCCATCTTCGTTTGATCGACCTGTTAGTGGATGCGTCCGTGGGTATTCCTCCGGATATGACCATAGCGACAGGCCTTCCCTTCGACTTCCTAGCGCCTATGCTATTCTCTTCATCGTCGTCCTCTTCTACGACTTTGATCGTCTCATCTGCTTCTGCTTTTCCCCTTCTAGGTGAACGGGTAACCTTTCGCTCCTCTCGTGCTTCCACATGATCCCTTTTCACGTACTGAGTCAACTTTCCTCTGCGGATCAGAGCTTCCACATCATCTTTAAGAGCCATGCAGTTGTTAGTGTCATGCCCGTTACTTTTGTGATATCTACAATATTTCTTTGAGGGACGCTGCCCGTCTTTGAGCACGAGGGGTTCTGGTGGTTTAACATCTCTGAATTCTGCGTTAGCACACTTCGCCAAAATGTTTGCGTACGAGGTATTTAGCTTAGTGCGCTCAGCGAATCTCTTGATCCTACTTTCCCTGGTCGGGCGGTTATTGGCGCAATCTTCTTTTGCCCTTATATCATTTTCCGATCACGAGTGTTGGTTCATGCCCACCTCAGTAGCTTCAATGGCAGCCGTTCTCTCCTCATAACTCATGAACCTCTGGGATCGTCTTAGGATTGTTTCTAGGTCCCTAAGAATGTGGAGTCCTACCTCCACTTCAAAACGGCTTCCTCTTAAGAGGCCCGTTCTCAAGAAGAATAGCCTCTGGTTATCGTCCAAGTTTCTGACTTGATCAGCTTCTCGATTGAATCTTTCGACATAACTTCTCAAAGACTCATGCGGGCCTTGTCTGATGGCGATCAAAACGTCTTGAGATTTTGGCTTGATCCTGGAGGTCGTAAAGCGAGCGGTGAACACCCTAGCCATCTGCTCCCAAGATGAAATTGTATTGGGCTTTAGCTCGGTAAACCATTCTAGCGCTAACCCTTCCAAAGTGAGGGGGAAGATTTTGCATTTTACGGGTCAGGTGCTCCCCTATACTTCATCATGATATCAAAGTGCTTTAAATGGGCGTCTGGATCTTTCACGCCATTGTACATCTTAAGGTCGGTCGGAGGTTTCTGCAATGAGTGCAGGATGCGAAATTCATCGATTTCCCGTGTGTAGGGCCCAAGGCAGGTATCCCTTCCTTTTTTGCGGCACGATCGTTCTTTTGGGCAGCACGCTCTGTGACCATGATTGTTGGAACAATCCCCTAACCGATGTGAGTGCCGCTCGCTAGATCTGCTGCGAGATCGGGTAAGCGAACTAGTCGAGCCACGAGAGGATCCCTCGTGCGATGGCTCTTCCTCGGGCCAGTAAGTGTAGTCAGACGTGGTCCGAGTCATTCTTGATGGTATGGCCGCCCCTCTTCGTCCCCTCCTTGGGGTGGAGATCGATGGACTAACTGCCTTCGCGGAGGTGATCGACGAGCTCTCGAGGGGTGTGTTCGCACGGCTAAATTGCCCTCATGGTGAGGTCGCTGTTCTGGGGCCGTGTGCGCCCGTCTCGAGGTGATCTGGTCTTCTAAATGCGTAAGACGGTCATCATTACGATTCAGAGCCTGGTCCTGGTCGCGCAGTAGCTCTCGCAGCTCTTGGACCAGGTCGACAGGAAGCTCCACAGTGACCGGCTGTGCAGGGACGGTGTTGTTGCCCTCAACACCTGTTGGAGGTGGTCGAGTAGGGATCTCGGCCACACTTTGTAGACGAGCTGTGGCCTTTGGTCGACCCCGGGGTGCCTTCAATTTAGCTCGACTTATTTCGAGTCGTAGTTCAACTGAAGCACTCAACTTAAGGTTAAAAATTATGCGTAGCACAATATTTGTCATGTGATCAAATGACTTTCTTGTGTCCTAATTTTTGTCAAGAGACATAGTGAGTTTGGTCATAACAGGGCCAAAGGAACGAGTAAAAAGTCAATTAGCAGCTCTTTCAATTTTTGTCGAGAAATCAATAATGAAAAAAGTAAATACTTACTGGTAATTTATTGTGTAACATTTTAATTTAATAGGAGTTGTCATTTTATTGGTTGTTACACAATTTTTTCAAAAATGACAAGATTAAAGTTGTGTGTAAAAGGGAAAGAAATGGCATATTATGCTAACATGTACATGTATTCAAATTTGTTTCACTAATCCATCTATCTGCTTTTCCTATTGCGCTAATGCATATATGTATAGCATAATACCAGCACGATTTTTTTATTTGTTTCAACGTATGCCAACCTGAGATAGTTCACACATATCATCACGGTGTATATATATATATATATATATATATATATATATATATATATATCCTTTGTTCTGAATCAGATACTGTAATTAATATATCCTTTGTTATGAACCAGATACCGTAAGTAATATACAAATTAAAATCTTGAAGTGACACAAAGATATACGTAACCCTATATGGATGGTAATGAGGTTACTTTGTGCATAAATGAAACCTACAGGCTGCATCATAACAAGTAGCCAATAAGGTCAACTAGCATTGATACAAAATATATGCAAAGGGTAGTTTTGAGGTAGTTTTGAGGGGTGAAGATAATTTATCATAAAAAAACATCAAATTTGTAGCTCGCAGATTTTTGAGTACATTAGTTACACAACAATAAGTTGCTAAAACTTTATCCCTTGCTCATATCAAACTCAGAAACTAACAACGAGCCAACTTATTAACCATGTATCCTTGGAAATCACCAGAACAAAGTAAGGTATAGATATAGGAAGAGGGGAAAAGATAGGAATTCAATATCAGGATTAAATATAAGAATTCAATAAGTTACTTCTACTTATAATATAACAAACATAGCAGTTTATTCAATTTTTTAAATGAAAATCTTTCAGCTACAATTTGCAACTAAAATCGAGCAAAGTATAAATCCAAAGTAACTACTCCCATAGGAAAAACATCTATTTCTTCTATGCATATCAGGACGGTTCTGAATAGCATGGGCTGCCAACTAAATAAGTGGACACATGACCTGCGAGAACCGGTAAGTAAGGATTAAATGAACAAAGGTCACATAAGAGTATAATCCTTACACAACTAAATAAGTAAGGATTAAATGTTCATATAAGAGTATAATAATGCATTGCTATGTAAATCAGGACTCATAAAAGCTCAAATTTATATTGTAGAAACTTGAGAACTATGCACGTAGACTTATAAAGGCAAGTAGACTTATAGGAACAAGAAGAAATTAGGATTTTGGGACAAATCGATATAGTATTGTCATCTAGTAAACTGAAATAAGAATTTGTAAGTGATCCAAAGGATAAACTCTTTCTCTATGGACAAAACAAGAAATTCTTACGCATGAATAACCTGCTGCATAATCACCAATTCATGGAAAAGGTAACCTAACATTAGCTAAAATTACATCCCAAAACATTAGCTATACACCATGTTAGAAACTAAATACAGATTGTTAGAAACTAAAAACAAAGAAGAATGAAGAGAGCAAAATAAGGAAGCAATCAACCCAAAACCAAGCTGATTGTGAATTTCTATTGATATATAGCTGTAAAATGGAAGGAGATATATATGCTCCTTACAAGATGAAATTACCCTAACCAAACTAACATGTCGGTCCTTATAATAATAGTTTATTTTCATTTTCTAATCAGTCCTCACAATCTCAAACATTTTTGAAACCAGCAGCCAGAAGGTCAGGCTCTTTTATTTTCACAACATTCAATAATTAGAGCATTTAGCTCATACTTCTACTTACCCCTCCGTAATGCTGCACAGAAGGATGCAACTAGCAGATGAATTCCTCACCACAGTATAAAGCTCATGTCATAAATAATACTCACATTAAAACAACCATAAATAATACAATACCCACCTTTTACACTGAAAACATCCTAGAACCAATTCACAGTAATCTAAATATCATTAAATAACATACTCATTATGAACTGCTATTACATTAGACAGTAGTTTATCAATGATACTAAGTTTTAACCAAAGCCATTTAGTGAAACAAAGACAGATGAGTAAAAAACCAAACAAAAGAATATCTCAAAAACAAGTTGTTTTTTCATTTCATACTTACGATGTCAACTTTTGCTGAGGGTGAGTTCTGAAGTAAAAAGTAAATCATTTCATCAAGTATGGATGAGTATTTTGGTTCCAATCCTGCTTTAATTGTTTCTCGTAACTTGGCATTTTCTTTCCATGACTTGCGACATGCTAACTCCATCTTTAGATCTCTCCAAGATGAGTCAGAAAATCTACTTGAACCCCAGCTCAGTTTTATTTGAAGTGACTTTATGTTACACAAGAAAGGGAGTTTGAGCTTCAATATATCATGAATTAACGAGAGAACCTAAGCAATAAGGGATGTGAGGTGAATTAGTACCAATTTTATGCAATGTTTTTTTTGACAAAATTTAGCAAATAAAGAAGTAAGAGTGGCACCCAAAGAGTTCTTGGCATTACCGTCAATGATTTGATATTAGTAATCTCTTTCAACTAGTCGAGTCGACCGAAAGACCAGTCGAGTAGATCGAAAAAAGTCTCTATTTCATATCGTAATACTGACTTGTTTAATTGAAGAAAGATGGCTCCCAGTGAGTTTGTCAAAAAGATTACTGGTAAAAGCAAAAGAACACAAACTTGGAGCAAATAGCACAATATTTGAATAGTATCGAAAATCCCAACCCGTATGTATAGAGAGATTGAGAATCGTGGTACTTGATATGTAGAGGGGTTTTGCATCGTGAACTATATAGTCATCAAGGATTAAAGTATTCAACCTGTTAAAAGTAGAAAATGGTTCAAGTTGACCATCGTTTCCGCTGCAAAAAGAGAAGTAGACTAGTTTCAAGTAGGTTAACGCCGGCAAATTCAAAGAATTGGGAAATATTTCACAGGTAAATAGGCATTGAAGGGTTAGAGAGGTCAAAGACGGACATGAAAACAATGAAGGCGGAAAGTGTTTAATAGGGAAAACAAGATGTAAACGATTGACATTGTGTGAAACTACGTATGTTACAATTCTTTCGAGTAGGAAGGTTTCCAAGCAAACTCGATGTTCGAAATCCAGGGCATTCTACGCCGTGGAGGAATGGCGAAGAGACAGAAAGTTATAAACGAACTCGGGGAAACTCTTGTGACTGTTAAAGTGAGAGTAACTGAATGTAAGAGTGGGAAGATGCTTCCAAAGATGTTTCCATCTTGTTGACAATAAGCAAGTTGTGTTGACATCTTCAACGTTCAGAAAGGAGAGTATGTGAAGGAGAATGCAATCCGGCAAGTCGCTCAGCATGTCTTTTTCGGTTTCACGAGTGTGCATCTGTTGTAGCGTCATTCTCCAGAAGCATGTGAACGCTGATTTTTTCAGAAGCACTAAACAGGGAAGATCAAAGACGAGGTGGTGACTGCGTTGTTGCTATATTTCATTGCAATCAGAAACCTTAGTTTGATTGTGCGGTAAAACAGGGAAAGATATAAAGGTAGGGTTTTCTTTTTGTCAAAGATAAAGGTAGGGTTTAGGTGAATGGATTGGAAAGCACGGAATATTCACTCTATTTTATTTTTTGGAGAATTTTAACAACATTTTATAAACTTTTATGAAAAAAGAAAGAAAATTAAAAACTATTTTGTGCCTGAGTTAAAAAAAAACTATTTTGTGCGGTTATAATATCTTTTTGGAAGGTTTCTTTATTGGATTTAATTTATATAAATACTATGTGTATAAGTTTTTTACACTATCAACCAATTACAAATTGACATATCATTGAAAACAAATTAGTCGATTGGTAACCACCAGTTAGTAGAGGTGGGAATAGGATGGACCGAATCGGGCTTTGCAAGGCGTAGGCTTGGGCTGTATTGAAAGTGTTAGGCCTGAGTGTAGCTTGTGGCCTCTCGTAAGCACAACTTTTAGGCCAGGCCTAGCTTTTAAAAGTTTGGCAAAGCCTGAAGGCCTGTTTAAAAGTCTATTTCACTAATTTTGTTTACAGCTCACAATCTTTAAGTGATGTGTTCTTTATAAATAGACTAATAAGCTAATAGATTAGTGAGATTAAGTAATATTTTATATGGTATCCAATTTAAACTCTATTTATAATAATAATTTTAAATATGTCAAATATTGATGTAGGTGAATATGTTTTAACTAAAAGAAAATATTAGCAAACTTATGATTTACTGCAAAGTACAAAATTTTATATAATAATAATAGCAATGTTTGGTAAAAATATAATAATAGTAATAAAAATATTATTTATTTTTATTTAAATAGACCGACCTCATAGGCCTAAAATATTTTTTCAATGACTTGTAGTCTGGCCCTTTTAGCTAAATAGGCTTTTAAAAAAAACCTAAGTCTTGTCTATTTTTAAAAAGATGTCTAGTCTGGCATGGACTGATATAGGCTAGGCCGTAGGCCCCTGTTATGTGGTCTAGCTTATTCCCACCCTCACCAGTTAGTCGATTGGTAACCAATCATTACATGAAGTGTGATTGGTTGTTGTTGTAAAAATCTATTTATGTATATAAATTAAACTCTTATTTATAATCTATAACTTTTTTTGAAGCAATTTATAATCTATAACTATTTAAATTTTAAAAGGAAACTGTATACAAAAAGTTAATTTACATACATAGTCGATTTAGCAAATCGCAAAGTGATACGTCAAAAAAAATAGTTGACTTTATGTCAAATACCTTAAAAGCTGCTGAAACCATGATTTTTGGATGGTTGATGGTGTAATTTTTTTTTACTAACTATATAGTGAATGTCAATGAAACACTTTAATAGATGAGTATTACGGTTGGTGTAATAACATTCTTTTACCAAATTTGCTGTTAAAATCCATTTTACTATTACAAAATTACCCTAAAAAATGTGTTGGCTATAAACTGCATTGGCTAAAATACATTCTCAATATCAATCATTCTTTCTGCTAAAAAGATGCATTGACTAGAATTGTGCACAATAATACGGTGTTGCAATTTTATACACATGTCTATTCACATGCTTTTGACCCTTTTTATTTTTATATACATGTCACAATTTTATTTTATTTTTACTTTGTTTTATATATGTTTTTGAAGAAGTTCTCCATTGAGAATAAAATATTAGCTTTGAATTTTGTTTCGAGGATAACTTTTTGTGTTAATACTAATTCATTTTTGAATTTAATTTTGAGGATATTGTTTTTTTATCCTTTTATCTATTTTGTTACTAGTTGTTCCGTTTAAATTCAATTTAAAATGAAAGGATTTATTTGTGTTTGGTTTTTTGGAAAACTTTTGTGCTAATACTAATTTATTTTTATAAAAGAACTCAAGGATAACGTTTTTTATATTATATTTACTTTTAAAACTCATTCATTATTATAAAATAAGGAAACATAAAAAGAAGTGATAATAAATTGTTGTATGTGCAATCAACCTTAATCAATATCTTTTTATACTTTTCTTCTTTTCAATATCTAATAATTCTTTCTTTGTAGTCATCAACCATCATTGGCTTCAATGTAAAGATCTCTGTTTTTTTCAAACCAACAATAACCAAATTTTCATGAAGCATCAATCAATTATACAGAAAGTTCTATATTTCTTCAAGTCTAAGAAACAGGTCTTTCTACCACTGTTACCTTAAAACAAACATATTTATTTCTTCAAACTACCATTAACATTGATTCATTCAACACAAGCAGTCCAATTCTTGCTAAAAAGCATCATGCTAAGAGGAAGGGAGGGAGGGGAAGATTAGCTCTTTCCCTTGTTTGGATGTCATGAATGATGGAGGGGAAGGGAGATGAAAGACTACTATGAGAAATAGATATTTATACCTGTTTTACTATTCATCATCAGTCTCATTTTGTTTTTTTGGTTGAAACAACACTTTTATTTACTTGAAACACTTGTTTTTTTAGTAGTCTTGCTTTTGTGTTTGAATTTTGATTGAATAGCCTTACTTTGTGCCTATCATTGTAGCCAAAATATTTTATGTTGAATATTTAACTCTCTGGATTTAATCATAATACTAGCTTCGGTCCACTTTACAAGTGACAAATCACATTTTAGGTTCATTGTATAAATGATATATCAAATCTATATTATATACTAGAAAACCCGTTGTGGATTCTTTTCACATAAAACACTTTGAAACTGTTGCTATTGATGATAACAATTTAAAAAGAAAATCATAAAAAAGAGAGCAAATAATTTCTTTAGTGTTCTTAAATCTTAACATTTTTGATGAAATAAGTATAGTTTCTGATGGTCAAAAACAGATATAGAAAGAATGATAAACAATCATATAAATACATATTCCAACGAAAAATTACAATCTAATTGAAAGTAGTGTTAAATTTTGACGTTTAGTCTAATGGATAATTACAAGCATAAAACGATGTAAGAGTTGAACAAGTGACAAATGAGTGAGTTGCTTCAAAGAAGGGAAGATATAGGAAGAGGGGAATAGATAGGAATTCAATATCAGGATTAAATATAAGAATTCAATAAGTTACTTCTACTTATAATATACCAACAGCATAGCAATGTAATCATTTTTTTAAAGGAAAATCTTTCAGCCGCAATTTGCAACTAAAAACCAGCAAAATATAAATCCAAAGTAACTACTCCCATAGGAAAAACATCTATTTCTTCTATGCATATCAGGACGGTTCTTGTTTATAGACAAAAAGTGGATTGACATACGTTTAAGTCTTTATGGACAGTCAACCACTTTGAAGGCCGAAATCACAAAATGTTTCTAGTAAGAACATTTCCACTATCATATATTAGAGGACTTTCCACTCTGAAATATTAGAGGCCATAGATCTGAGTCAAAATCTATATGTCCCTTCAATACTGCATCAAATATACCCTGTTGGGTTACTGATCAACAAAACAACAAAACTTCAGGAGAACTTCTAGTCCATAATGCTTGAGGAGAACTTCAGGGCTCCAAAACAATATATGGAGGCTTTACCTGCGACAGTCAATAAACAAAGAACACAATGCTCATCTAAGAGTTTAATGCACTGCTATGTTTCCCTAGATAGACCGAGGGAAACATAAATACGTGAGGCAAAAAGAAAATTTGGAAGAATATCTCTATAACAAGTTGGATATTCATTTCATACTTACTATGTCAACTTTTGCTGAGGGTGAATTTTGAAGCAAAAAGTCAATCATTCCATCCATAATAGATGAATTTCTTGAATCCAATCCCGCTGTAATTCGGAATTTTCTTTCCATGACTTGCCACCTGCTAGCTCCATCCTTATATCTCTCCAAGATGACGCGGAAAATCTACGTGCATCCCAACTCAGATTTAATTGAAGTGATTTCATGTTACACAAGAAAGGGAGCTTGAGCTTCAATATATCAGGAATTAACGAGAGAGCCTAAGCAATAAGGGATGTGATGTGAATTAGTACTAGTTTAATGCAATGTTTTTGACAAAATTTAGCAATTAAAGAAGTAATTAGTGGTACCTGAAGAGTTCTTAGAGTTACTGTTAATGATTTGATATCTGTAATTTCTCTCAACCAATCGAGTAAACAGAGAGAAGTCTCCACAGAATAGTCTTTTTTAGATAGTAGATCAATACTGAATTGTTTAATTGAAGAAAGATGGCTCCCAGTGAGCTTGTCAAAAGGATTACAGGTAAAAGCAAAAGTATACAGACTTGGAGCAAATAACACAATATTTGAACCGTGTTGAGGATCTCCGTATGTATAGAGAGATCGAGAAGTGTGGTACTTGATATGCAGAGGGGCCGTGGTCCATCCTGAACAATGCAGTAGTGAAGGATTAAAGTAGTCAAGCTGTTAAAAGTGGAAAAGGGCTCAACCTGACCGTCATTCCCGCTGCAAAAGTAGAAGTCGTATAGTTCCAAATAGGTTAATACTGGCAAATTCAGAGAATTAGGAAATATTAAACGGGTAGTTGGGAATCTAAGGAATAGAGAGGTCAAAGAGTGAGATGAAAACAAGGAATGCGGAAAGTGTTGAATAGGACAATCAAGATGTAAACGATTCACATTGTGTGAAACAGCGTATGTTACAATTCTTTTGAGTAAGCGAGCTTTGACGGGAGCTTGACATTCGAAATTGATAGCGTTCAACGCCGTGGAGGAATCGCGATGAGATAGAAACCTATAAATGAATTTGTAGAAACTCGCGCCATTGTTAAAGTCATAGTCGCTAAATGTAACCGTGGGAAGATGCTTCCAAAGATGTTTCCATCTTGTCGACAATAAACAAGTTCGAACTGCTTCTATGACATTCAGAAAGGAGAGTATGTGAATGAGAATGCAATCTGGAAAATCACTCACCTTGTCCTTGTTGATGTCGTCTTCTTTAGTTTCACGCTCATTTGGATTGTGGCTTCCGCTCTTCACGTTCTCTTCGATTTCACGCGAGTGCTTTCGTCGCTCCATTTTTCTCAAAAGCAAGATTCGGAAACCTTGCTTGTGAACGAATCTGTGAATTGTGAGCGCGGTGATGTTCTGAGAAGCATTAAAACAGGGTTTGATTGTGCGGTAAAACAGGGAAAGATAAAGGTAGGGTTTAGGTGAGTCTAGTTTATGTCACGGCTAAAATGCTCCCGGGGTCCCTTATCTTTATTTAAAGTAACGATTTAGTCCTTTATCTTTTTTTTGTCCCGACTAAGTCCTTTATCTTTTAAATTTTGAGCAAAGTTACCCTTTTCCGTTAGCCACCGTCCAACATTGTTAAAAATGCTTATGTGGAAAACGTTGCTGATGTGTCAAAATCCATGTCATTTTTAATTATTTTTTTAGTGAGTCTTTATTTTTATTTTTTATTTCATTTAAATAAAGAAAAACATATTTGTTTCCAGAATTTTTCTTCTCCTTCATCTTCTCTACAACAATAGCTTCATACAATCATCTTCATCTATGTACGATTATCTTTACCTCTGTAAGAAATCTAGAATGCGAAATCAAAAACGAAAGGCAAATCTGGAACGGGGAGCGGAAAACAAGACAGAAGGCAAATTTGAAACGTGAAATCAAAAATGGAAAACAAATCGTATACAAATCTGAAATGCGAAATCAAAAACGAAAAGAGCAAATCGTAAAACGAAATGGAAAACAAATATGAAATTATAAACGAAATTAAAAACGAAATCGTAAACAAATCTCTAAAAACAAAAAAGAAATGGAAGAGATTGCAGCTCTGGATTTCCAGATCTAAAGCGAAACGAAATCTCGAAAACGAAACAAAACAAAATCTCAAACAAAACGAAATGGATTTCCAAATCAGAAACGCGAAATCGAAAACGAAATCATTGTTGTTGTTGGATTTCCAGATCTGTTATTGAAATGAGATTGCAGCGATGAAAAACGAAAACAGATTGCAGAGATGAAGAACGAAAACAACGAAGTGATGAATGAGATGAATGAAAAGAAGAGGCGTGAAGATGAATCTGGAAAAAAAGCGTGAAGATGAATGAGATGAATCAGGAAGAAGCGTGAAGATGAATCAAATTGAATGAATGAAATCAAGTTGAGTGCAGATCGCTGGGTTTGTGGATTACTCATACGCTGCAAATTGATGAATAAATTCATGATTTTAGTTTATTTTTAATAAATATTCATATGTAAAAAAAAATATTAATTTATAAATACCACGTCAGCACGTAATAGCCATCTCAACACTATAACAGCCACATCACTTATTTTTTAACGGAGTGATAATAATTTAACGGAAAATGGTAACTTTGCTTAAAATTTAAAAGATAAAGGATTTAGTTGAGACAAAAAAAAGATAAAGGACTAAATCGTTACTTTAAATAAAGATAAGTGACCTCGAGAGCTTTTTAGCCTTTATGTCACTAAGCATTATCTTTAGTAACTATTACTAAAGGGCAAAAAGTTAAAATTCATAATAATAAGGCTTTAATGCACTTTTGGACCCCTTATTTTACTAAATGTGCAATTTTTATCCCTCTATTTTATTTTGGGCAATTTTGGTCCTATTTTACTAAATGCGCAATTTTGATCCCCCTATTTTATTTTGAGCAATTTTGGTCTCCCTATTTTACTAAATGCGAAATTTTGAGCCCCCTATTTATTTTGGTGCAATTTTGGTCTCCCTATTTTACAAATTTCTGCAATGTTGACCAAATTGAAAATTTCAACTATTAAATGTTGATGCCACCATTTTAATTGACATTGCAGTTGACTAAGCCTACTTGACATGCCATCTAATTTATTTTTTAAAAAACATTTACTTTTATTTTATTAAATATTTTTTTAAATAGTTAAATTATTTTTATATCTTTAAAAATAGAAAATAAATGAGGTGGTCCCCTATTTAATTTATATTTTAAAATATAAACTATGAAAATAGTTTATTTATTTTAAATAATTTAAAAGTTTTCTATTTTTAAATAAATATTTGACTATTTAAAAATATAAAATAAAAGTAGCTTATTTTTTATATAATTAAATAGTATTCTATTTTTTAAATCAATATTTAACTATCGAAAATATAAATATAAAAATAGTTTATTTATTTTAAATAATTTAATAATTTTCCAATATACTTTATAAGAGACAAATCACTTTTTGGGTAATTGAATAAATGATACATCAAATCTATATTATATACTAGAAAACCGTTGTGGATTCTTTTCACATAAAACACTTTGAAACTGTTGCTATTGATGATAACAATTTAAAAAGAAAATTATAAAACAGAGAGCAAATAAGTATAGTTTCAGATTAGTTTCATGAGGCTCAGACCCCATCGCATGTATCATCTGGGTCTGGAATTGGATGTTGGTAGTTGCCTTATAGTAAAAATAAAAATAAAAATCATCACAGTAGTCCTTTATATATGCACGTCCATGAAAAGAGTGGCTCCTAGAACTTTAATATTGAAAGGGAAACTTCTACACCAGCCTAAATAATATATGTAGGCCCAGAAAATTAGCCAATTGACTTGAAATTATAGTGACACATCTAGCTGTTATGTGAGAAATTTATGGCCAAAATTGAAAAACAAATTTTGTCCCCCTTCATATCATACCCCTCTTGTGCCAACTTCAGAAAATATGACCAACTTTTAGGCTCATGATTGTCCATGTTTAACCTCAAACCTACTCTATCACTATCAGCTGGTAATGGACTAATATTTGAGGAATCTTCAGAATGTATTGCTTTGGAGAACACATGATGAAGAAAATCATGGGGAAACCTGTCCTCGAATGTCACCCCGAGCAGATTTGGGTTTAGCATCAAGAGGAAAATCTTGAGAAATAAAAGGTAGATTCTCCCTGGTAGGAACTTCACCCCGATTATTTTCTCGAAGTATGGCAATAGATATCCATGACCGAATTGCATTCCTTCTACTATCTCTAGAGCATTCTCAGTAAAATTTCCTTTTTCAATCGTTATTACAATATTACTCCTCTTTTGCCTACTTTATGCAAAGCTTCAGAAATCATGTTACATAATCATTCCCTGCACTAACTGCTCCAACATCTATAAGTTCATGATCCTGAACCTACAATTACAACAAAAGCAATGAATCTAATTCACGGGAGCAAATATAATTTGCAATTTTCAAAATATACATCAATGAATCTATATCACAAAAGCAAACAAATTTTATCCATCCATAAAGATTGTTATCTTCAAAGAATATCATCATCAATACTGACCAACCTAAGATGTCAAATTAAACATATAAAACAAGCTACGAGGTCCTTTAACATTGTTGGCAAGGAGATAAAGAATGTATGTAAATGTGAAAATTGGACTGCATATGACAGCAAATACTTCATGATGATCAGAACACACTTAGTTTACTTTGTATAGGAAAGGGGGAATCATAGTCATCAATATGGAAATCAAAAATAAATTAATGAAAGGGAAAGAAAGTAGCATAAGATCAGGAAACAAAATTAAAATTCTTCTTCATTGAATAGTTGCCCTAAAATGTCTTCATGACACTACATTACATAGTGACTACTAATGAGTAGTGATTAATATCATAAAAGGCACTATGGTTAAGGGCCTAATTAAAATAACAATAAAATGAAAGCCGAACTAATTTAAATTCAACGTCTAATATAACTTCTCTAACAAATGTCGACTTTTTCTGAGGGTGAGTTTTGAAGCAAAAAGTCAATCATTCCATCAAGTATGGATGAATATATTGGTTTCAATTCTGCTTTAATTATTTCTCGTAATTTGGCATTTTCTTTCCATGACTTGCCACCTGCCAGCTCCATTTTTACATTTCTCTGGCTACAGAAATCCAAGTTCAGACTTAATTTGAGCGACTTCAATTTACACCATGAAGTGAGTTTGAGCTTCAATATATCAGGATATAACGAGAGAACCTAAACAATAAGGGATGAGATGTAAACTAGTAGCATTACATGACAAAATTAAGTAAATAAAGAAGTCAAGGTTGGTGGTACTTGAAGAGTTTCTGGAGTTACCGTCAATGACTCGATATCCGTCATCTCTACCAACCAGTTGAATATACCCAAACTACTATTCACTGGATAATTCTTGGATTTATCGTATACAAGAATACTGACGTGTTTAATAGAAGAAAGATGGCTCCCAGAGAGTTTCTGAAAAGAATTACAGCTAACAACAAAGGTACACAAACTCGGAGTAAATAGTTCCAATTGCTCATTATTCAAATAGCAACCAGGAGGATAATTGGTATATTCGGTATAATTGGTACGTACAGTCAGATTGATAAGTGTGGTACTTGATATGCAGAGGGGTTTTGCATTCCGAACTACGCAAGAATGAAGGATCAAAGTATTCAGCCGGTTAAAAGTGGAAAAGGGCTCAACGCGGCTGTCGTTTCCGTTGTAAAAGAACAAGTTGTTTAGTTTCAAATAGGTTAATGCTGGCGAATTCAGAGAATTCGGAAATGGTATTAATGAACGAAAACCAAGTATCTGAATGTCTAGAGATGTCAAAGAGCGACATGACAATAAGGAAGAAAGAAATCGACAAAACTCAGAAAGACGTAAACGTAAACGGTTGACATTTTGTGAAACAGCGTATCTTGCAATGCTATTGAGTACGTGATGCTCCGGCTCCACACAATGCAGAAGTTCGACATCAAAAGCGTTGAACGCCCTGGAGATTTTGATGAAACCCGTGGGAAAGTCAGAAGTTAATGTAAGAGTGGGAAGACACCTCCAGAGAAGCTTCCATCTTGTTGACAATAAGCAAGTTCGAATTGCGTCTTTGACGTTCATAAAAGAGAGTATATGAAGGAGAACGCAATCTGGAAAATCACTAAGCTTGTAATTGTTGTTGTCTTCTTCGGTTTCATCATGCTGGTTTGAATTGTGGTTTCCTCTTTTCATGTCTTCGTTCTCTTCTCGTCGCTTCATTTTCTCAGAAGTCAGAAGCACTAAAACAGGATTTGATTGTGGGCGGTAAAACAGAGGAAGATAAAGGTAGTGGAGTTTTCTTGATCAGTAAGATAAAGGTAGGGTTTAGCCGTTTAGGTGAATGGAACCCACTTTCTTTTATTTTTTTTGGATAATTTTAAGAACATTTTATAAACTTTTATAAATAATAATAATAATCTATAACTATTAATAAAGGGTCTTGTAAAAAAAAAACTATTAATAAAGGGGATTCTAAAAAAAACTGTCATTTTGATGTCAGATTTTTCTGACCAAAATTCCCTTATTGTAAGTACAAATTTCTAATAAACGATAACCACTCACTAACACACCAACACATGAACCACCCACTAACACACTCACATGAAAGACAAGTACGGAATGCCTGTCTTTCCCCACTAGTAATAATAATAACTATTTTATGCCTCACTCAAAAAAAAACTATTTTGTGCAGTTTACTTATCTATACCTATATATAAAGGGAATTCATTTTTTTGGTGTCAGATTTTTCTGACCAAAATACCCTTATAACTACCCACTAACACTATTTCATTATATTATTATTTATTATTTATCCATCAACTCACCAACACATGAAAGACGGGCCCGAAGGGCCCGTCTTCGGGCCCGTCTTTCCCCCTAGTAATCTATAATAACTCTTTAAAAAGGAAATTGTACACAGAAAGTTAATTTACATACATAGTCGATATTAGCAAACCACAAAGTATATGTCATAAAAAATATTCGACTTTATGTTAAATACCTTAAAAGTCGCTCAAACCATGGTTTTTGATTGGTTGATGATATAAAAAAATTATCCGTCAAGGGCAAGTAGGACACAAAAAAAAAACAATTTTTTATAGAGTTCTAGATGTTGCAATTTTATTTTTACTTTGCACTAATGTTAATGATTTATCGTTTCAGTCTACTTGTTAACTCTCCTCTCATATAGCGAAGAGTCTCGTGTTTGGTACTTGCTCTTGCCAACTTTTGTTTTTTCCCCTTATTTCAGAATTTTTTTTCATGCGCTGGTCAAAACAAATGCCTACCCTCCAAAAGGCTAGAGTCAACGTTAGTGGCGGACTTGGAAAAAAATTGGGTGGTGCCATGTTAGTAACAAAAATATAAAATAGTTTTTACTATACATTAGATATTATTTTATTTGGTTTAGTGGTAAATTTTAAGTTTGTTAGCATCAACGTTCTGAAGCCGTTTTTTGTGTTAGTTTTAAGAAAATTTTACAAAAATAGCCACAAAAATTAGAAAACCAGCCGTGGGAGAACCAGGAATTTGAATATATCATCAACACACCCAACCACTACGCCATTAAGCTCTTTGGTGATTTGTGTTCGCTTTTTTTTTGACAACGTGTTCGTTTGTTTATATATAACCTATATTTGTATGTAAAATATGTGTATATATAATAAAATTTTAAAAAATTGGGGGGTACCACGGCATCCTTCGGCTCCCTAAAAGATGTGTCATTGGACGTTGTTCAACACTAAGAAATCTAATATATATAACTTCTCCACATAATAGTTGTCATTGGGAAACATATATGGTCACATTTTAAAAGATTATTTATTTAGTAGTAACATGTGCATTTTTTCTAACTAAAATTGAGCACAAGCTTTATGAATTGAGTATAAGTTGAGACAAGGTACAAGGATGAAGTACAAGGAAGGTATATATAGAGGTAAAATGTGAAAATAATAGAATAGAAGTTGGGGTACAATAATAGGGTCAAATTCTATGCTTTCCAATAAGCATTCAAGCCGGTATTCTTGCAACTTGAGGACTCAACAGTGTTTGCATTGGTTCTTATGTGTCTATAACAAATTCCATTGTTCGGTATCCATATATTCAAATGTCTTGGTAGACATTTGTCACCGTACTGAAATCAATAACAAGTCCTTGAATAGAATAACATGTTAATTATATAAGCAAGTATCTGTAAATACAAATACAGTGAGAAGTAAACAGAAATTCATCACACCTATTTCTCTTACCACATTGAACCTTGCACAACAGGCAACATAATTACTAGAGAACCGAACCAAGCTATCAGCAATCATTTTTCTGCAATTTTAAATTGCATTTCCAATTTTTAGAATGATAATATATGGTCCTACAATTCAAATTAAAGCAATGAGAAAGGGACCAAATACCAAAAGGGTATGTAGTGTTTGTGTGCTACAGAATCACCAATCCCTAGCTATCACAATAATAGAACTGAATCACATGTGTTGTTTGTGTTCTGTAACTTGTCGTGAGTGCAATAACCAGTGATTGCAAGATTGTGAAGAACAATCAGAGAATTGTTCCAACAGAATTGGTATCCAGAGCATATGATCGAGATCCTGTGGTGACATCATGACGAATTCGAATTCGAACAATGGCCAATTTCCGACGAAGCTTCCAGTTCTTGATTCGAAGAATTATGACAAATGGATCATTCAGATGAAGGTGGTGTTTCGTTATCAGGAGATTTTAGAAGTGGTGAGAAATGGTGTGACGGCCACCACCGGCGACGCGCTTCGTGATCAACAGAAGAAAGACAGCAAAGCGCTGTTCTTGATTCACCAGTGTGTTGATTCAGAGGCGTTTGAGAAGATTTCTCAGTACGAAACTGCAAAGGAGGCATGGGACGCGCTAGCCTTAGCATATTCTGGTGACTCGTCGTTGAAGCAGGTGAGATTGCAAGCGCTGCGTAGAGAGTATGAGCTGCTTCAAATGGGGGAGAAGGAGACAATTGCAGAGTATTTCAATCGACTGACGCTGCTCACCAATCAAATGCGCACTAATGGAAAGATCGTTTCTGATCGAAGGAAGATTGATAAGGTACTTCGAACCCTAATTCCTCAATTCGATTATGTGGTAACTTCCATAGAACAATCCAAGAATCTAGATATCTTGAAAGTTACTGAGTTGCAAGGGATTCTTGAGGCAAATGAGACCAGAATTAAGGGAAGGTCTGGTGATAAACCTGGTGATAAAACTGGTGAAAGTGTGCTGTTAGCCCAATCTCAGAAAGGGAAAGGAAATTGGGGCAATAATTGGAAGAATAAGAAGGGAAAGGGGAAATGGAGCAACAAGAATGGTGAGGGCTCAAGCAAACTGGGTGAGCAGAAGTCCAATGACTACCAAAAGAAGAAAGAAGCTTGGAAGAATAAGGGAGAGAAGAAGAAGTTTAGCAAGAAATATGTGCAGTGCTATAATTGTGACAAATTTGGACATTTTGCAGATGAATGCAGATCAAAGAACCCACAAGAAGAGGCTCAACTAGCAAGAGGTGATTCAGATTCTGATGATGAGGTAGTCTTGATGGCTGAAACAGATGCTGTCGAAGTTGAATGCAGAACTGATGCTGTCGAAGTCGAATGCAGAACTGATGAGGTAGTCCTGATGGCTGAAACAGATGCTGTCGAAGTCGAATGCAGAACTGATAACAAGCAGGAAGAGGCTCAGCTAGCAGGTGATGCTGATGAGATAGTATTGATGACTGAGATAGGTGGTAGCAGTGATGATTTGTGGTATCTTGATACAGGTTGTTCAAGTCACATGACTGGCAACAGAAACTGGTTCATTAACCTAGATGAATCAGTGAAAAAGACCATCAGAATTGGTGATGACAGAGTTGTTAGAGCAGAAGGAATTGGAACTGTGAGAATTCAAAGGAGTGATGGGAAGGTGTGCACCATCACCAATGTCCTGTTTGTGCCATCCATGAGAAGCAATCTGATCAGTTTAGGTCAATTGTTGGAGAAGGGATACTCCATTCAAATGGAAGACTTGGAACTGACCTTGTTTGATCAGAAGAAAAGAATAGTGCTGAAAGCAACACTGAACAAAAGAAGAACATTCAAGGTTGGCATGAGTGTGGTCCAAAATGAATGTTTAAAGGCTGTGACAAGTGATGAGGCATGGAGGTGGCATGAAAGATATAGCCACTTGAACTTTAGAAACTTGAGTAAACTGAAGACTCAAGGAATGGTGCATGGTCTACCTATGGTGAAACTCCCAGACAGAGTATGTGAGCAATGCTTTGAATCTAAGCAGGCCAGGAGCTCTTATAATGCTGATCTAAAGATCAAGGCTTCAAGGAAACTTGAAGCAATTCACTCAGATGTATGTGGGCCCTTTGAAGTAAAGACACTGGGAGGTAACAATTACTTTGTGACATTTATTGATGAATTCACTAGGAAAGTGTGGATATACTTGCTTAGTAAGAAAAATGAAGTGTTTGAAGTGTTTAAGAAATTCAAAGTAATGATAGAAAAGGAATGTAGTTGCTGTATTAGCAGAGTGAGAACTGATGGAGGTGGGGAATATACCTCCACTGAATTTGAGGAACTTTGTAAAAATGAAGGGATTAAACATGAGATTACAGCACCCTACACGCCACAGCACAATGGCACAGCAGAAAGAAAGAACAGGACAATCCTAAACATGGTGAGAAGTATGTTGAAGAGTAGACAGATGCCAAATTACTTTTGGGGAGAAGCAGCAACTACAGCAGTGTATATACTCAACAGGAGTCCAACTAAGAAATTAGAAGGAATAACCCCTGAAGAAGCATGGTCTGGTGAAAGACCAAGTGTCAAGCACCTAAGAGTGTTTGGATCATTGTGTTTCAGGCATGTGCCTGACCAATTGAGAAGAAAGTTGGATGATAAGGCTCAACCAATGGTTCTATTAGGATATCATACAACTGGTGCCTACAAGTTATACGATCCTAATAGACAAAAGGTGGTGATAAGTAAGGATGTGATTTTTGAGGAATCAAAAGGATGGCATTGGAACAACTCTGTGCAGAGTAGTGTTCCTGCAACTGTGATACTTGAATCTGCCAATGAAGTAACAGATCCTGTTGATACAAATACTGAGAATGAAGTAGTGAATGAAGAAGAATTGAGACCCAGGAGGAGCAGGCAACCTCCACAGAGATTAAATGAGTATCAACTATTTTCTGACAGTGCAATTGGGAGTGATGGTGAGCTACTGCAGGAAGCTCTAATGGCTGATTGTGAACCAGTGACTGTAGAGCAGGCTCTCAATGAGGTAAATTGGAAACAAGCAATGATTGAAGAGCTAAAATCAATTGAAAAGAATGGCACATGGGTGCTGGTTGACTTGCCTGAACAAAAGAAGGTAATAGATGTGAAGTGGGTGTTCAAGACCAAAATGAAACCCAATGGTGAAATTGGGAAATACAAGGCAAGGCTAGTGGCGAAGGGGTTCCTACAAAGACCTGGATATGACTATAATGATGTCTTTGCTCCTGTAGCAAGGATTGAAACAATTAGGTTGATTGTTGCCATAGCTAGTTTTAAAAACTGGTCTATGTATCAAATGGACGTGAAAGCAGCTTTCTTAAATGGATACTTAGAGGAAGAAGTATACATCAATAGACCACCAGGCTTTGTGTTAAAAGGGAAAGAAAATAAAGTGTATAAGTTAAAAAAGGCTCTCTATGGCTTGAAGCAAGCCCCAAGAGCTTGGAATAAAAGGATAGATTCTTTTCTACTACAGCAACAATTTGTGAAATGTGTGAATGAGCATGGCATCTATATCAGGAGGTCAGGTATTGAGAAATGGCTGGTAGTATCTTTATATGAAGATGATATGTTGCTAACAGGAACCAGTGAAAGTGACATGGAGAAATTCAAGAAGAGTATGATGACAGAGTTTGAAATGTCAGATTTGGGAAAGCTCACATACTTCCTTGGTATGGAGATTGTTGCTACTGACAGTGGTGTGCTACTACATCAGAAGAAATATGCAAATGATGTGTTGAGAAGGTTTAAAATGCTTGAATGTAATCCTGCTGCTACACCTACAGACATTGCAGTGAAGCTGGTAACTGACAGTATTGAAAAAACTGTTGATGCAACTCTGTATAAACAACTAGTGGGATCCTTGAGGTACTTGTGTCACACAAGACCTGATATTTCATATGGTGTTGGGCTAATAAGTAGATTCATGGAGCAACCTAAAGTGTCACATTTAGTTGCAGCCAAGAGGATACTTAGATACATAAAAGGATCAATTGACATTGGTGTGTTTTATCCTAGAGGTACTGGAAGATCTGATCAGGAGGTGTTTGGATACTCTGATGCAGATTGGTGTGGAGACAAAGGAGATAGGAAGAGCACAGCTGCCTATGTGTTCATGTATGGTGAAGCTCCAATCTCTTGGAGCTCAAAGAAGGAGAGTGTAGTTGCATTGTCATCGTGTGAAGCAGAATACATAGCTGCTGCTATGTTTGCTTGTCAAGCACAGTGGCTTGACATGCTACTCTGTGAACTGAAGTTGAAGAATAATGATACTATGAAACTGCTGGTGGACAATAAATCTGCCATAGACTTGGCAAAGCACCCAATTGCTCATGGTCGGAGCAAGCACATCGAAACAAAGTTTCATTTCTTGAGAGACCAAGTGGCCAAGCAGAAACTAAAGTTAGAGCACTGCAGAACAGAAGAAAATTTGGCAGATATACTGACCAAACCTTTGAAGATCAGTAAGTTTGAAGATTTAAGGAGCAAAATTGGAATGAAGAGTGCGACAAATTTGTATTAGGAGGTGTGTTGTGAGTAATACAAATTAGTGTATTGAGTTTTTACTATATTAGTAACTAGTAAGTATAGGTGTTAACACTTGTTATTTTCTAAAAAATTGTATATGTAAGCATCCAAGTGGGATTGCCTTTGACAAGTGTGTAACACACGTGTAAACAGAAGTGAATAAAGAGGGAGTTAATCACATTGATTAATTCAACCATTTTTCAATAATTCTGTTATCAACTGATCTCTCTCTCTCTCTCTCTCTCTCTCTCTCTCTCTCTCAACTGAAACTGTGTGTGTGTGAGTGCAATAACCAGTGATTGCAAGATTGTGAAGAACAATCAGAGAATTGTTCCAACATAACTGTTGTGTTGATTTAGTTCTTATTCATCCAGATAGTAAAAAAAAGCAGATACATGCATCAGCACAGAAGAACTATACCTGCAAAGTACTAATGTCCAAATCCCCAAAACTAGTATCTTGTTGAGCTACACCCACATCCCTTGTCTCATTATTTCCATCAAAAATTAGTCAGCAAAAAGAAACAAATTTGTGTAAGCTCATTAAATAAAGAACCACTAAAAACATACCCCTCTTGTGGTCTAATGTTTTCCAGTCTGGCGTTGATGTTCTTATTTTCATTGCCCCTTTGAGAATGGTTACTTTTTGGGAGAAAAATAATGGCCTCTGATTAATTTGTTACATGCATGTTTTTCTGATTTTCCTCTCCAAAATTGAGGTAGGATTCCTTGTGTCCTGCCAAAACACCATCTTCATCCCCATCCTGTACTTTACTTACAGCTGATGATAAACCAATACAATCCTGATCCATTAGAGAAAAATTATCATACCCCTGTTGTGCCAACTTCTGAAAATATGACCAACGTTTAGGCTCATGATTGTCCATGTTTAACCTCAAACCTGCTCTATCAGCTGGTAATGTACTAATGTTTGAGGAATCTTCAGAATGTATTGCTTTGGAGAACATATCATGAAGAAAATCATGGGGAAACCTGTCCGTGATGTCAATCAGAATGTCACCCTGAGCATATTTCGATTTAACATCAAGAGGAAAATCTTGAGAAACATCTTGGCTTGTACTTCCAGTTGAAACAAAAGGTAGTCCATGTTATTGAAATCAATTACATTGGTCTAGTCTCTCCAAATGCCTAAAAAGGCCCCAATTCATAAACTGTCAAATATGAAACTGCCATACAGCAGTTACAATGACAGTTACTGCACTAACAACACAATTTCTGCCTAATAATAATAATAGTACATCGAAGTTAAGAAGTCTATCCCACAAAATAGAGCTGCAAAATCCTATCCTTAAAAATTGCAATGTTCCTTTACTAGTAGTTTCGATGATAAACATGGTGAAAGAAGAGCAATCAAAGAAGAATTCAATATAGTGAAACCAAAGAAAGAAGCTAAAAAAAAAAAACTAACCCCAAATAAAGCCAATGAATCAACAACAGTCTCAAATAGTTTACCTTGTATTGAAAAATGAACAATTTGTATTGTATGAAATGACAACAAATTGGTTCCCAATGGTAAAATTGCTTACCAATGGTAATATTTACGAAATGTAATCACAAATGAGACTATTTTATCCACTACTAAATAGAGGTATATGTCACCCTGATCATGTACTACAACAAGTAAATAGGAAGCCAATTCTTATGTCAACAACATCTTTAATACTTCAAAGACAATATCTCACACGGCAAACAAATAACATACAAATGAAAGGAAATAGGAAGTTGGAAAGTAATGAGAGTCTGGCAGGGAGACTATTCAAAATCTCAATAACCTATTATTCTTTCAAACTAGTAAACAATGGTACCAGCAATCATGACATAAAACCAAACTACAAACATAATAAAGAAAGAGAGAGACAGAGGGGTACACACAACCTATCCTTTTGAAGCAATAACACCTTAAGAGGAGTACACAGAAAATACCTGTCTAATTTATTTAAAGGATGCCTCTGGTTCCTTAATGAAATTGGAAGATCCCACAAGTTGTCTAGCTTGTGATTGTATTGAAGAGTCAAAAGCAAAAGCCAACTTAGGAGCATTTCAATAGCTTTAAAGCATAAAGGAAGAATGTTGTGACTAAGAGTATCTTGCAATAAGTTATAGCTAGCTAGATTTAGGTAAACAAATACAGATGAGGTAAAAAGAAAACGGAAGAATATTTTTTTAACAAGCTGGATATTCATTTCACACTTACCTAAAACTAGAAAATAGCTATAAAACTAATGTGGAAGATGAACAGAGCATAGAAAATAAAAACTAGAGTACTAAAATGTCTTCATGACACTACATTACATATATAGTGACTACTAGTGATTAATATCATAAAAGGCACTATGGTTAAGAGCCCAACTAAAATAACAATAAAATGAAAGTCAAACTAGTTTAAATTCAACATCTAATATAACCTCTCTAACAAGATGTCAACTTTTGCTGAGGGTGAGTTTTGAAGCAAAAAGTCAATCATTCCATCAAGTATGAATGAATATATTGGTTCCAACTCTGTTTTAATTATTGCTCGTAACTTGGCATTTGCTTTCCATGACTTGCCACCTGCTAGCTCCATCCTTACATTTGTTAGACTACATGAACCCAATTTCAGACTTAATTTGAGTGACTTCAATTTACACCATGAAGTGAGTTTGAGCTTCAATATATCAGGGTATAATGAGAGAACCTAAACAATAAGGGATGAGAGGTGAATTAGTACTAGTTACATACAATGTTTTTTTGACAAAATTTAGCAATTAAAGAAGTAAGAGTGGTACCCGGAGAGTTCTTGGAGTTACTGTCAATGAATTGATATTGGTAATCTCTTTCAACCAGTTGAGTAGACATAAAGAAGTCCCCACATGATAGACGTATTGATATTGTATATCAATACTGACTTGTTAATTTAATTGAAGAAAGATGGCTCCCAGTGAGTTTGTGAAAAGGATTACTAGTAAAAGCAAAAGTACAGAGAATCCCAACCCGTATGTATAGAGAGATCGAGAATTGTGGCACTTGATATACAAAGGGGTTGTTCATCCTGAACTCTGCAGTTGCGAATGATTAAAGTATTCAACCTGTTAAAAGTGGAAAAGGGCTCGACGCCACCGTCATTTCGGCTGCAAAAGGAGAAGTGGTCTAGTTTCAAGTAGGTTAATGTTGGCAAATTCAGAGAATTTGGAAATATAACCATGTTATGTTACAGAGATTCTGAGGAGTGAAAAACTACCCTATCCCAAAAAAGCAACTTTGAAGAAACCAAATGTAGAAAAGATGCAAAGGTGATTCCCGCAGAGATCACGTGTGTCAAGTTAGTAACACAAAACAGCTAAATAATCAAAGGCAGGTGTAGCGACCAAAAAAATTGAAAAAGATTCTTCGAGGTTTGTAATGAGGCCGCCACCAAAGTTTAACTATAAGGGAAATCGTTGATAAATCCCTTTGGGTTTGGATAACAATCTTTGAAAACAAGATTTGGAATCAGGGGTCATTTATACGTGGGGAATGTGTTAGCACTCCACGACATCCTTTCTAAGAAAGATTACGAATTTTATTCACCGCGCCAAAAAACACCTATGACAATGCTTACTTTTAACCTATGACAGCGCTTAAAGTAGCCTTTGGCAGGGCCTTTTTCTTTGAAACCGCTGTTATATAGTTCACTTTTTACAGCACTTCTAATTGAAATTTGAAAGTGCTATTATATATCACGTGAGGTTTCACTTCTGCATAAGCTATGACAGCAGTTCTTTTATAAAAGCACTGTCATAGGGTGGAATATAACAACACTTAAATTTGAAAAGTGCTGTCATAGCTTACATTTTATGAAAAAACTACCTTATATATCCCATTGTTGATAGAATCAAATAATTGCACATAAAAAAGAGAAAAAAGATACTTAATGGTTTAGGTCTCACTATTCAAAATATTGATGGATTTTTGAGTTTTCAAGAGTTAATATTCATACTATCCATACTACTTCCATATGTACATACTTGAAAAGTGAAAGTATTTAGGGTGGCCAAGGTAATTATAATAATTTTAGCTATATTAATTGCGGAGAATACATTTATTAAAGTAAAGTTTTTGTTTTTGTTTTTGACAATCTTATTAAAGTAAAGTTGTGGAGGACAAGATAGTAAATGACATATTTGGATATTCGAGCGGAGTAAGTACATGGGGGTTGTTCTCGTTGTGTGACGAGCCTTCCACGGAGCCCTTCAACACAATATGTGGGAACGATATTTGGGACTTTGAACCGCATGTTGCTGAATTTGGATCAGCAAGTTCTTGCATGGATCACCTAGCCTAGAAGCAAAAGAGAAAGAGTTTCTAAAAGGCATGAACAAGGACTACATAATGAATTTGAAGAACAAAAGTTCAGTACAAAGAGAAATAGACAGAGCTGCACAAAGACAAATTATAAGATCTAATTGTAGAGTGATTAGGATTTAATTATATAGTAGTACACATTGAGTTCTAAAGTAGTTGTTCTTGTATCAACTAGCAATGTTTCGAGTGATAGTAAATATCTTTTACCATTAAGAGAGAAAGAATTCTTAATTCATTTTCCTTGGATCATTTACCATTAAGAGAGAAAGAATTCTTAATTCATTAGAAAATATCTTTTACAATTTGTTCTTCTTTGGATAATATAGAAGCCGACTTTTGCTTAGCAAAAAATCAAGGACTTGCTATTTTAATTCTTAATTCATTAGAAAATGTCTTTTACAATTTGTTCTTCTTTACAGAAATCGCTATCATCATCCCGAGCAAGATCCGCACTTTCAAAATTATTGTGACTTACCCTTATTAGGGACATAAAATATAAAAATCATACAACTATTGAAAGGCCAAATAAGCAGGACCATTACAGAACTAAATTACCAATAAGGTGACTTGTTGTACCAATATTGACAGTGGCGGAGCTTGAAATGCCTTCTCTGGGAGTTGAACAGCAGAAGACATGGCCACTGAACGCGAAATTAACCACCTGAGCACCATACCTATATGTTTTTTTAGCGGTACAACTATTATATATTAACTAATCTTAACTCTAAACCATGTATATGAATCAATTTTAGAATAATCTCACAGGTACCGTGGCATACTCCGGCTCCCAAGAAGATCCGCCCCTGAGTATTGACATGGTGACCGGTGAAGGGCCTGTGGTGAAGATTAGAACCAAATGGAGGGAGGAATAAGAGTGTCAGATTTCATTAGCCATTATTAAGAGAAGCAGTTTTGACAGCATTGTGTAGCATCATTTGCTTGTCAAACTCATGACTATTTTTCTTTAGATAGCTATAAAATTTTATAAAATGGCATAAAGCTCAAACTGAGTTACTGTTATCGTTTGCAATGCTGATATGGTTTGTTGTGTGACATTAGCATTTTAGAGCAGGATTTGGATTTGTGTGGAGATTGCATGGATGTAGATCAGCACAATGTACTTTGCTTCTTGTAATCATATTTTGAGATAGTGGCTTAAAAAGCTACATTTACCCGTTGGTAAAATATCATTAGGAATGAATTTTTAATTGTTGTCTTCCTATTTTCTTTATGCAAGCAAGTAGCATTACATGCTTGAAGTTTTCATATGCATGGAGCTGAATAATTGAACAGAAGACCTTACTTAGACTTAACAATGCATCTTATACAATTTACTATGAATGGTACTGAAAAAGAATTGGATCAATCCTACAGGCTAAAGCTACAGGTTCAAAAAGGATAAGCATTAATCAGTTTGATGGTGGTAAAGTTTAACTTCAAAAATTGGTTGATGAATTGAAGGGTAAATATCACCTTGTAGATAAGAGGTGAAAGTACTCTGCTATGAAACATGATACATCTAGATTTTAAATCACCATTTGCTCAATGAACCGACTAAAATTCAATTCAACTATTCATTACACATGGAACTGGAGAAAAATTCTAGAACATTTGTTTATAGCTTCAAAATTGTTTTTCCCTTGATTCTCTAACATCTTTTGCCAATACAAAAGATAAGCTGATATGTGAGGTGATCATTTTGTAATAGAAAGATAAGTAGAGCTCCAAAACAACAAAACTTGAGAAGAACTTGTAGTCCATAATGCTTGAGGAGCAACATAGCATGGGCTTCCAACTAAATAACTGGAAACTTTACCTGCAATATTAAGTAAGGATTAAATGAACAAAGATCACAATGCTCATATAAGAGTACATTAATGCACTGCTATGTTAGTTTGGACTTATAATAGCTCAAATTTATAATTGTAGGAACTTGCATAAATTAGTGAAATGGTGAACTGAACTCCTATCTGACAACAAGCTTGTATTTAAGGAATTATAATAACTTAGTGTGGAAAACTAGGAGCAAGAAGAAATTAGAATTTGGAACAAATCAATAGTATTGTCATCTAGTAAATTGAAATAAGAATTCGTAAGTATTCCAAAGGAGAAAATCAATTTTTATGAACAAAACAAGAAATTCTTAAGCATGGATAAGGAAAATTCACCAGATCCATAATCATCAATTCACGGAAAAAGAAACCTAACATAAAGGGACAATGGAATTGCATCCCAAAACAGAAAAAGTAAGATTTATTTTCTAATCAGGCTCCTTTATTTCACACCTTTCAATAATTAGAGCATTTAGCTCCTACTTCTACTCACACTCTCCATGATGATGCACATAAGGATGCAACTAGCTGCATATGAATTTCTCACCACAGCATAAAGCTCAGGTTATAAATAATAGTCACATGAAAACAACCATAAATAATACTAGATAGGCGGAGGGAAAACATAAACACATGAGGAAAAAAGAAAACGGAGGAATATCTCTTTAACAAGTTGGATATTCATTTCACACTTACTATGTCAACTTTTGCTGAGGGTGAATTTTGAAGCAAAAAGTCAATCATTCCATCCATAATAGATGAATATGTTGGATTCAATTTTGCTTTAATAGCTTCTGGTAATTTGGCATTTTCTTTCCATGACTTGCCACCTGCTAGCTCCATCTTTATATCTCTCCAAGAAGATGATGACGAAAATCTATATGTATATTCCCAGCTCAGATTTAATTGAAGTGACTTCATGTTACACAAGAAAGGGAGCTTGAGCTTCAATATATCAGGAATTAAAGATAGAGCCTAAGCAACAAGGGATATGAGGTGAATTAGTACCAGTTTAATGTAATGTTTTTTTGACAAAATTTAGTAATTAAAGAAGTAAGAGTGGTACTCGAAGAGTTCTTGGAGTTACTGTTAATGATCTGATATTAGTAATCTCTCTCAACCAGTCGAGTAGATAGAGAGACGACTCCACATGATAGTCTTTTTCACATAGTAGATCAATATTGACTTGCTTAATTGAAGAAAGATGGCTCACACTAAGTTTGTCGAAAGGATTAGTGGTAAAAGCAAAAGTACATAGACTTGGAGCAAATAGCACAATGTTCAAATAGTGTTGAGGAACCCAACCCGTATGTATAGAGAGATCGAGAATCGTGGTACTTGATATACAAAGGGGTTGTTCATTCTGAACTGTGCATTTTTTAAGGATTAAAGTATTCAACTTGTTAAAAGTGGAAAAAGGCTTAACATGATCGCCATTTCCTCTACAAAAGGAGAAGTAGGCTAGTTTCAAGTAGGTTAACGCTGGCAAATTTAGAGAATTGGGAAATATTACACGGGTAATTTGGCATTCAAGGGCTAAAGAGGTCAAAGACGGACATGAAATCAAAGAAGGCGGAAAGCGTTTAATAGGACAATCAAGATGTAAACGATTGACATTGTGTGAAACAGCGTATCTTACAATTCTTTTGACAATTCTTTTCGGTCGGCGACGTTTGACGCGATATTCACATTCGAAATCCAGAGCATTCAACCGCGTGGAGGAATCGCGAAGAGACAGAAATCTATTAACGAATTTGGTGAAACTCTTACCCTTGCGAGTGTTAAAGTCATAGAAACTTACTTTAAGAGTGGGAAGATACTTCCAAAGATGTTTCCATCTTGATGACAATAAGCAAGTTCGAACAGCGTTTTCGACGTTGAGAAAGGAGAGTATATGAAGGAGAATGCAATCTGGTAAATCACTCAGTTTATCATTATTGTTGTATTGCTGGTTTGGATTTTGGCTTCCTCTCTTGGTGTCTTCGTTCTCTAGGTGCTTTCGTCGCTTCATTTTCTCAGAAAAGCAAGTTTCGGAAACAAGAGTGTGCGATAGAATAAAAGTAGGTTTTTGACTTGTGAACGGTGATGATTGTACGATAGAAGCTCTAAAAACCCTACCTATTTTGATTGTGCGATAATAGAACAGGAAAAGATAAAGGATAATGATACTCAAAGATAATGATAAAGGTTGTTGGGGTTTAGTTTAATGGAATGCTCTCGATATTATTAAAATAAAATAAAGAAAGAAAATTATTAAAATCTATTTTGTGCCTGCGTCAAAAAAAAATACTATTTTGTGTAGTTTATTTATAACATATTTTTTGGAAATATAATCTATAACTATTTAAAAAAGAAATTGTATGCAAAAAGTTAATTTACACACATAGAGGATATTAACAAACCACAAAGTAATACGTCATAAATAATATTTGGCTTTATGTCAAATACCATAAAAGTCGCTCAAACAATGGTTTTTGATTGGTTGATGGTGTAATTTTTTTTACATCTATAGTGTATACCAATTAAACATTTATCAATATTATTATTGGTGTCATATTTTTATTTATCAAATTTACCCTTAAAATTCATTTAATTATTATAGAATTACCCTAGAAAATTGTGTTGACTATTTTTTTTAGATAAGCAATACTTTCATTGAAGAGAGCACAAGGGGTGCCCAGTCCTTACAATGGGAATAAAGGAAAAGGGGAGGGCCTCCTCAAAACCTCCCTAAGCCAAAACCCAATGGGAAAAAGACTCGGGGAGGAAAAAGAGTACCTCGTACCACCTGCACTACGACGTACAGTGAGGATAAGCAACCTAACTCACTGTTTCTCCCCCTAAAGACTACAAATTGTTTAAGCATTGTAGTGGATTAGACCACCACATTGAAATGGAAAAGGAGGAATTACAATTCAATCTATAAATACACCAACACCAAGAAAGACTTTTAATACGATTCACCACCATCTCGATATTAGGCTCCTCATTGTTGAAAATAGCTCCATTCCTCGCCAGCCATATGCTCCAACAAGTAGTTAACCAAACCACGTGCTTCGTGCGTTTTGCTTTCTTCCCCTTACACAAGCAGCAACACTGGTGGACAAGACCAACAACATCCAAAGACAAATCAAGAGCAACACCAATCCAAGATGTAACACACTTCCAAACCGAATTCGCGAACCCGCTATGGAGGAACAAATGATTCACGGACTCACGCTGAACGTGACAGAATGAGCAACGAGCATCGTCTTCCAAGTGGAGAACATTCCTGCGCAATAGTTGCTCGCACACCGGCAACGCATCCAACAGCAACCGCCAGCCAAAAACCAACACTTTCGAAGGCACTATTGATTTCCATAAACCTGCAAAAAAATTCTGCTGCACCGAGACGTTAGAGGATAAATCACCACGGACCAGCTGAATATAAAAGGTTTTAACCGAATAATTCTTCGATTTATCGAGCGGCCAAATCCAAGAATCCATCTTCATTCTCGTTGGAGCCACGGGCTGGAGAATATCTCGCAGAATATCTGCCTCAGCTGTTCGGACAGCATCATTACCGAGATGCCAAGGTTCCAACCAACGCCAAGAATCATTATGCCAGACACCGGATTCAGCCACCGTTAAATTCTGCTGTCCAACACCATTATACAGGAGAGGAAAGACCTTAAACAAAGGGTCAATCCCAAGCCATTGGTCTTTCCAGAAATTAATTGAAGCACCATCACCCAAACCTCTTCTAACACACCAAACAAACCTTCTTTGTTCCTCTACATTAACATCCAAGTTCACCAAGTCCCTCCACCAAATGGATCCCGAGTCCCTACGACGATTACCATCCACCAAATCCTGAACTAATGAAGAGGACAAATCTCCGTACCTACAAGATAACATACGACTCCAACTCACACAGGGATCCGATAAAGCTCTCCATTTCCACTTAGACAACAAAGCTATATTAAATAATTCCAGGTTTTTGATCCCGAGACCTACCTCTTCCTTTGGTTTACAAATACTATCCCAAGCCACCCAACACATTCCTCTCTCCCCCTCTTTGATACCCCAAAGAAAATCCCTTTGGATTTTAACCATCTTCTTGATTACTACCTTCGGAGCTTTATAGAAAGAAAACATATGTAGCGGCATGCTATTAAGAACGGAGTTTATAAGAGTTACCCGGCCTCCAATGGATAGAAACCGACCCTTCCACAAAGACAACCGCTTTCTAACTGCTCCTAAAACATAGCTCCAAGTTGCTTCCCTCCTTGGATTAGCGCCAATTGGGATTCCCAGAAACTTGAAGGGGATAGATTCCGTTCTACAAAATAGGAAAGTGCTAGCTCTCTCCAAAAACCCATCCGGAGTGTGGATACCTATAAGCTTGCTCTTGTGAAAATTTACCTTCAAACCGGAAACAAGCTCAAAGGATCTCAAAATAGACTTGATACTCCAAAGATTTGCCCAAGAAGCTATGCCCACAAACATTGTGTCATCCGCAAATTGAAGAATAGAAATGTTCAAATCCTCATTGAAAGAATAACCTTGATAATCACCAATATGCACCGCCTTCATCATCATCACCGACAAGGCCTCTGCCACTATAAGAAAGAGGAAAGGCGACAAAGGGTCCCCTTGTCGCAGACCACGCTGAACTTTGAAATCTTGAGTTGGGCTACCATTCACTAGAACCGACATGGAGCTAGTACACACACAAGACTTAATCCAAGCAATCCAACGTTGGGGGAAACCCATTCTAGTCAACATGTAAAACAAGAAATTCCAAGAGATGGAATCATAAGCTTTTTCAAAGTCCACCTTGAACAACATACATTCTTCCTTGCTTCTTTTGGCATAATCAACCAACTCGTTCGCCACCACAACACCGTCAAGAATTTGTCGCCCCAATGCTGATTGATGATGAGAAATAATACTTGGCATAACTTTCTTGAGCCGAGAAGCTAAGACCTTGGCCAATATTTTGTATATGCACCCAATCAAGCATATAGGCCTAAACTCCCCCAAACCTTGCGGATTATCGTTCTTAGGAACCAAGGCAATGAATGAAGCCGAGATAGCTTTGGGGAGGAAAGCATTCGCGAAAAACTCATTGAAAAAACCTACCACAATCCCTTTTTCTGATGAAAAACTGCATTCGCTAGAATTGTGTACAATACCATACGGAGTTGCAATTTTATACACATGTCCATTCACAAGCTTTTGACGGTTTTTATTTTTATATACATGTCACAGTTTTATTTTAACTTTGTTTTATATATGTTTTTGAAGGAGTTCTCATTTTGGAATAAAATGATAGCTTTGAATTTAGTTTTGGGGATAACTTTTTGTGTTAATACTAATTCATTTTTTGTTTAATTTTGAGGATATTGTTTCATTATTTTTTTTTTGTCTATTTTGTTACTATTTGTTCATTTTAAATTCAACTTAAAATGAAAGGCTTTTTGTGTTTGGTTTTGTTCCTAACTATTCCCCTGGAGGGATTTAGGTAGAACACGTTGAATGATATGAATAATAGCGAGAGTATAGTATGGAGAGTTGAGCGTAAAACGTGGGATCCTTTCATTAGCCTCTCTGGGTGGTATTTATAATACAATTAGTGATTAATGCTAATTATTACAGAGATATGGCCGTTGCGAGATTTGGGGTGTGATTATAGGAGTTTCCTTATATAGTCTGCCTATCATTGGTCTTTGGCTGAACCAAGTGACGAGGCCGAGCTTCTAAGAAAAAGACGGAGTCCCTCAGTCTGCAGCGCTGCTAGAGCCCCTCGGTCCTGAGGGAGAACCTAGGTCTTCGGATGCTATGTCTTGCTTCCTCGAGAGGCAGTCGCGTCGACTATATATAAAGGAGTGTTTGGCCGAACCCTCAAGAGTGGTCGGCTCAGGCGTGAGCAGGTGTTTAGGAAAACTTCAGTGCTAATACTAAATTTTGTTTTTATAAAAGAACTTGATGATAATGTTTTTTATATTATATTTACTTTTAAAACTCATTCATTATTATAAAACATTTTATGTGTGAGTAGTCTTGCTTTGTGTTTGAACTTTGATGGAATAGTCTTGCTAATTGCTAATATAAAGTGAAACACATAATCAACTAGTTGCATATATAAGGTGAAGATGTGTTGTCAATTTGCAAGATAACCGTTTTACCTCTATCTTGCTGCATATAAACGAAAGAGGAGCATGCATGAATAGCTCCAAACTCTGAACAACAAGCCTTAACACAAGAGTGCAATGAATCCTAATCCTAACATATTGTGACTCTCAAAATGAATTTGAGAAGGCGGATGCAGATTCCTCTAGATAGTATCCTCCACCCTGCCTTTTCTGCAAATCCGAACATCTCCTTTTGTAAAAGCTAGCATTCTATAATTCAGTACCCAATAAAGAATTACTGGTACTCTTCCCTGGCTATCTTCCTAGCATTATCCATGACTAGGGGAAAGACGGGCCCTTTGGGCCCGTCTTTCATGTGTTGGTGGGTTGATGGGTGGTTATAGAAGTAATAGATAAATAATATATAAATAATAAATAATAATATAGTGAAATAGTGTTAGTGGGTAGTTATAAGGGTATTTTGGTCAGAAAAATCTGACACCAAAAAAATGAATTCCCTTTATATATAGGTATAGATAATAAACTAAAACCAATTGAAACATAAACAGATAAGGCAAAAAGAAAACATTTCAGACTTACTGTGTCAACTTTTGCTGATGGTAAGTTTTGAAGCAAAAAGTCTATTACTTAACTTGCTTTTCGTAACCTGGCCCTTTCTTTCCATGACTTTCCAGCTAGCTGTAAACTGACATCTCTCCGATTCATGATGTATAATCAATGGCGGACCCAGGACCCCGGGGTTAGGGGTGTCAAATTTTTTAAATACACAATTTGTTAAAAATATAATTAAAAGCAACTATAATATATTTAAATAAATAAATTATACATTTCATAATTGTTCTCTACGTGATTTCATATTCAAATTAAATAGACAAAAATAATCAAAATAAATTAAATAGCACTAACACAAAATACAAATTAATTAAATAGCACTAACAAAAATTACCAATTAAATAGTACTAATAGATTCAAAATTAGGATAATAAGAACAACAACTGATCCCAAGAGATAGAGAGAGAAGCTTTTTTAAAATAAAATATAAGAGTGTGAGCGATTGTGGTGCAAAATTAGGAGCTTTGGTGCAAAACTAAGAACTTGGGTGCAAAATATATTTTTCAGGGGATGCAAAATTTTTTTCCCTAAGGTATCGGTGCTCATTTTATTTTTTCAGGGGGTTCATTTGAACCCTTCAAATATGTGTAGGTCGCCAATGTGTATAATCCATATGACCTTGGTACTTTTAATTTGAGCGACTTCAAGTTATACCAAGAAGGGGACTTGCGCTTCAATAAATCAGGAATCATGGAGAGAGCCTAAGAAATGAGGAACGAATTAGGACTCGTATAATGTAATTCAAGTCATATAGATTTGGTAAAATTTAACAAAAAAAGAATTTAAAGTTGGAACCTGAAGAGTACGTTCCGTTACTGTCAACGATTTGATATTCACAAGTTCGATTAGCCAATTGAGTAGAATCAAACGATTTACAGAATACTTCCTATCTGACATATATAGATCAATAGTCACTTGTTTAATAGAAAAAAGATTGCTCCCAAATATTTTCATAAAAGGTCCACCCTTAAAAGCAAAGGTACTACATCTGGGAGCACATAGCAAAGTTCGAACTACATCTTTGGCGTTCAAAAACGACAATATGTGAAGCAAAATGCAATCCGGCAAGTCGCTAAGCTCGTCTTTGTTGTCTTTGTTTTCATGCTCATTGTGTTGATGTCTGTCTCTCTTCGTGTCTTCATTCTCTTCCCTATCACGCTTGCGCCTTCGTAGTTTCATTTTCTCATAGAGCAAAGTGGTGAACGTGAACAATGATTTTGGCATCGTCTGAGTAAAAATTAAAAACCCTACACTACAAGAAAGAATTCAATCTGGGACGGAAATTAGGGACAGAAATATTTTTCGTCCCAAATTTATTCATTTGCGACGTTATTTGCGACAAATATGCGTCACAAGTCATTTTGGTAAAATTTATTTGTTTTGTTGTGACGAATTTTAAATTCCGTCTGTAATTTGGGACGAAATTGGTGTTTTCGTCTCTGTTTTGGGACAAAATTTATATTCCGTCCCAAACTACTCCAAAAAGCAGGGGCGAGAAACCTCCCGCCATAACTGAGACGGAAATTTTATTATTATTCTGTCGCAATTTATTTATCAAGTATTTAATATAATTTTCAAGGACAAATTATGATTTAGCAAGGACAAATTTATGAATTATTATTATGTCAACAATTACTTTGCAATTATTGACGTTCTTTAAAAGAAAAAAGTAGTTCTTTTCAACAAATTAATGGAAGGAATTTCGTCAAAACTAAATATTTCCTTAAGTGGGACGGAATTCAAACACCGCCTCAAATTTGAGACAGATCGATGTCTTTCCGTCACAAAATTTAATTGTTTTCTGTCTCAAATTCCGTCACCATTTTGCGACAGAATGAAAAATTCTGTCACATAATTTAATAGGATACCCGCCAATTCCGTGTCAATATCGCGACTGAGTTAACGATTCCGTCACAAATTATTAATTATTTTTCGTCTCCAATTCCATCGCAACAGTGTGACGGAATCAAAAATTCCGTCCCAAACAATTTGCGACGAGCAAATTGCGACGAAACCGTTCAGTAGCAAATTCCGTCCCGATAAAAGTTTGGGACGGGAATTTCTACTGTTGTGCGACGAAAATTTCGGTCCCAATTTAATTTTTTTCTTGTAGTGCTAGTTTTCTTTTTGTTGACATAAACCAAAAACCATAGTTTGATTCTGCTCGGGATATTTCCTTTTTTTTTTTCTGATAATTGGAAATGCTTGGGAATTAATCGGGATATATTGATGAGTAATTTGTTTTATTTTAGAGAAATTATAAACTATTTTGTGCCAGTTTATCTATAATCTATAAATATTTTTTATCAAAAGAAATAATCAATAACTATTTAAAAGGAATTTGTATAAAAAAATTAATTTAAATACATCATCAATGTTAGTCAATGGTAAAGTGATATGTCATAAAAAATGTTTGATTTTATGTCAAATATCTTAATAGTCGCTCTTACCCTGGTTTTTGATTGGTTGATGGGGTAAAACTTTTTAAAGCAATATAGTATATGTCAATTAATCCTTTAATAGATAACTATTATAGGCTAAATTATACCAGAGGTCCTTTAAGTTATTTAACTGTAATAAGTTGGTCCTTTAAGTTTTTTCATACCACTTAGGTCCTTTAAGTTATTTTATTGTAACAAGTTGGTCATTTAAGTTTTTCTGTACCACTTAAGTCCTCTAAGTTGTTTAATTGTAACAATTTAGGGCTAAAAAATGTAAGTTATTTGGCCTTTAAAAGTTACAATTAAACAACTTAAAATACCAACTTGTTACAATTGAATAACTTAAAGGACCTAAGTGGTAAGAAAAATACTTAAAGGACCAACTTGTTACAATTGAATAACTTCACTAGTGCAAAATTGACTTTAGGAAGCATCATTTAGCATCAGTTGTTTGAACAGTTGATGCTAAATGTAGAGGCGGTGGCAATTTTGCAATTAAGTGGAAGTTTTCAGTTTTCACGCCTACATTTAGCATCGGTTGTTTGAACAACCGATGCTAAATGTGTGTGTCTACCACATTTAGCATCGGTTGTAAAAATAACCGATGCTAAAGGTCTCTTTTTATTTCTAAAACACGCGTTCTTTAATTTCCTCAGTCACTTCTCTTCTCTCGCTCGTTCTCTTCTCTTCTCTGAAACACTGAAACCATCATCGCCATTCTCTCACTCTCGTTCTCTCCACCGCCGTTCTCTCCACCGCCACTCTGTCAACAATCACCGTCGTCGTCGCCACCACCGTCCTCGCCACCTCCGTTCTCAACTCTCGTCTCTCGTCTCTCATCTCACGTCATCTGAGCTTTGAACCTTCAACTCTCAACTCTCAACTCTCAACTCTCAACTCACGTTCTCAACTCTCAAATCTCATTCTCAGCTCTTCTTTCTCCATTTACGGTAAGCTTCAGAACTGGTTTGCTATATTGAACTGATTTACCCCAAAATCCCAAAATCCCTAAACCCTAACTTTTTGTTTGATGAACGAAGCAAACAAAATTGATTAGATCTCTATAAACTGAGGCCATTTTCTCTTCCTTTATTAATGTAATTCTGAAATGCTGTAATAACTAATTCCTATTTCTTCGATTCTGATTTATATACTGAGATTTGTGCTTATTCTTGAGATTTTCGCTTCTTTCTTGTTATTTTTCTATATGTTCTTGAGATTTTGGTTGTTTATTGTGTTTTTGGCTTGTTTATTTACTTTGGTTACTGAGATTGAACTTTTCCTAATTAAGGGTTTTGACCATTCTTGCGTGTTATATGTGTTGGCCTCGAGTCCTAGGGCCAATTTGATTAACAGTTCACAGCTATATAAGTTGGGAGTTCTCTCTGTTCCTTCGTTTAATTCATAGAAATCTGTTATCATTTACATCATCGAAGTTTTCATTTTATTATGCTTTATTTTTGTTGAGATATCTTCATTTCTATAATATATTTACTACTTTTCATGTTTTTCACCAGGATAAACTAAGAGATTGAGATGCTCAGATTGAGGAAACTAGCAAAACTATTTCAGCAAAGCACGCCTTGAGCAAGAGCTTTCAAACGGCAGATTTAATCTTATGGACAGAGAGAGAAGAGAATTAATGATATTCTGAACACTGAGGTCTCCCCATATTCTGTCTTAAATTGGAGAGAATATTTTGTTATTTTTACAACATTTGATGTTTTATGCTAATCTCAAATAGGCTAGCCTAAAACAGGAAGTGGAGAGGCATAGGAAACTGCTAGCTCAGTTTAAGGTGTATACAAATTCTTAGTTTAAATTATGAGTTGGATTTTCCATTTGTAACTTCATAGTACTGATTTTTTTGCTTGATATTATAGGTTTCATTTTGTTTTCTTTTTCATGCCTTGTTTCCTTTTCAATACTTATAGAAGAAGATGGTAATGCTATCAAGGGAAAAGGAGGATCTGGGAAAAGAGAATCAGCAACTTTCTAGGCAATTAGATGAAATTAAACAAGGTAACTTTTCGTTCCAAATTCAGTACTTTTTTACTATTTGTTAGTGGAATGCATTGTTAAAACTGGCTGTTGTATATCAGGGAGAAGGTTAACAAGTGATCCAACTGGGGAACAAGCAATGAAGGAAGAAAAGGACACTAGAATACAAGTGAGTGGGATGTAGTCAAATTTGGGCTATTTATTTTAGGTAAGTTTTTACTTTAATGTGATTTTAATTCAAAGAAAAATTTAAATCCATAGTCTATGTCAAAAATAATTAATGTTCTTTTCCTTTATATACAGATTTTTCAGCCCACTTGAAATGGTTCTGGTAATTGCATTAGTTGGTTTTGGATTATTTGACAGAGGTTTCCCTGTGGTATAATAACAACACTGAACCATGTCGCTTGTACTAGTATTTGGAATATTTAACTATATTTTTTCTTGGCTCAAATTATTCACCATGTTGTACTGTCCTTTTTCAAGTGGGGACCTGTGTTGAAATTGGAATTCCCATGCTAATCTTGTTTATAGTCTTCTCTCAGGTACAAATTAAGTGGTTGAATCAAATTAGTGAGTTATAATAAGTTCATTTCTAAATTAACTTGTGGACAATAATAACGTTATGTGTTATGCTGTATTTGAAAATTTTTCAAATAAGACAAGTACCAATACTAGAGAGATTTTCTCTACTCATATCAACAACAGTGATATGGGCATATGCACATTTATTAACAGCAAGTGGAGCATACAAACACCGCCCCTGATTTAACCCAACATAGTTGTAGGACAGACAGGGCTAATCTCATTTCTTCTGCTCCATGGTTGGTACCAAAATCATCTTTGTGGTTCAATATTTGTAACAAAAGAAAATATTGTATATCAATGTAGCCTTTAACATTTGAACATGTTGCTGCAGGATAAAAATTCCATACCCTCTTGAGTGGGGTGCTCCTACAATTGATGCTGGTCATTCCTTTGGAACGATGGCTGCTGTCTTAGTCTCACTAGTTGAGGTACTATTGCATGTGCTTATAAATAGTTCTCATGTCCAAGGTTTTAAATTGTGGTCGCGATAATGTTAACAACAACGGTTGCAGTTGTGTCTTGATCCTAAATAATACGAAAACTTTCAGTCAAATGATTATTTCATTGATGATGATGCTTTTCATGATGATGTTGTTGTAAAGAAGCTGCTGCAGGTTGTTGATGATCAGATGCTGATGTTCCTCCACCACTATTAGCAGTAGAACTAGCACTGAGTATGTCAGTTAAATCACCTTGGTAATTGTCCATATTTGTTCTTGTTGAAACAAAGATACTACACATGCTTTATTATTCTTCCACAATAATATTAATTAGTACAAGAACAAGAAAAAGAAACAAGGGTTGTTGTTGTTGTTGCTGTTGTTTTTGTTCTTGTTGCTCTTAAATCTGTTTAATTCAATAAACCTATGCAGTGATTATTGTTTATTCTAAACTTTTCAGGTTCTATTATTAATTATTAATTAATCTTGATTGTCTTTCTTGCAGCTCCAAGGAGAAGCCCAATCTAAGGTGAATCTTCTTCTTCTTAGATTTTGTTTTCTTCATATTTCTTAGACTAATTAATATGCAAGACAGAGATTGATGTTTGATTTGTTGATTTGCATGTTTTTTCAGAGTTCTGGTAGAGGCAATAGAGTAAAAAGGAATGGAATAGAAGATGATAAATCAAAGGAAGTAGTTCATCTTAGGACCTTACCTTACCTTAGTTTGACGTTTGTGTTTTAGAAATATTTTGTTGAATTTTGTGTAAGAAACTTGTAGAAATCTTAAGTTTCATGAATTGTATTGTAAGATATTAATTCCAATGGAATTTGAAAGAATTTTTATGAATTTATTATGTGTTGTTGTTTGGAAATAATTTTGTATATAACAGGTTAATAATATGTCGGTATGGATAAAAACAAAAAAAATATTAAAAAATATTAATACATTTAGTATCGGTTATACAGAAAAAACGATACTAAATGTACTTACTTAGGTACATTTAGTATCAGTGTTTCTGTATAACCGATACTAAATGTACCTTAGTAATACATATAGTATCGGTTATACAGAAACACCGATACTAAATGTACCTTAGTAATACATATAGTATCGGTTATACAGAAAAAAACTAAATGTACTTACTTAGGTACATTTAGTATCAGTGTTTCTGTATAACCGATACTAAATGTACCTTAGTAATACATTTAGTATCGGTTATACAGAAACACCGATACTAAATGTACCTTAGTAATACATATAGTATCGGGTGTTTATGTACAACCGATACTAAATGTACCCTAACAGTACCTTAGTAGTACATTTAGTATCGGGTAAAAAACCGATACTAAATAATCGGACATTTAGTATCGGTCTATTTAGTATCGGTTCCACAACCGATACTAAATGTGCAAAACAACCGATACTAAATGTCAAATCTGCACTAGTGCTTAAAGGACCTAAGTGGTACGAAAAATACTTAAAGGACCAACTTGTTACAATTAAATAACTTAAAGAACCTCTGGTGTAATTATCCCTAACTATTATTGTTTGTATTATATTTTTGGCTTAAATATTATTTTGGTCATTACAAATATAATGAATATCCATTTTAGTCATTGCAATTTTTTTTAATAAAATAGCCCTTACAATTTATAAATGTATTAAATTTAGTCCCTAAGATGATTTAGAGTTGTTTCACATTTTAATTATGCTGGTATTTGGTGACATGGCCGGTGTGTCTAAGTGGACTGCTTGTGTGGGTGAGAGACATTCAAAATCCCTAATTTCATTCCCAACTCCTAAATCTTTGGCGTTTCTCCTTTTCGGAAGTATGTAGGAGAAATCTCCCACCATTTCGCCTTGGGTATTGGATTTCGCTATTCCAAATGCACGTGCACACATGCCAATGAAAGCTCCAATCCCTCCTCTATCAGATGTTGTTAAATCCAAGTATGGCAATATAATATCAATAATGTTATATAGACAAATATTTTTAGACAAAAATAGTCAAAAACCACATTACAATACCAATTCACCAAGTTTATTAAGCAAATAACTAACTTATTTTTTCAAAGTTTATGAACTATGGCAATATAATATAGGAAAACTAAAATTAAAAGCCAAATCCATATCCTAGAGGAATCAAAATTTACGAACACGTGTACAGGAGGATTTACAATAACACGACCAAAACGACAAAGAAAAAGATCTTGGATCCATATGTTCCGCAGCCTTGTACTGATTTTTGCCTCATTGTAAGCCATAATTGTTAGTGTTCCAAATACAAATGGTTGCACAAGGAGAAAACCCAACAAATTGGGAGTTGAGGGGAAATAAAATTAGGAATTTGAATGTCTCTCATCCACCTAAGGAGACCAGCTAGGCACAATGACCATGTCACAAAACATCGGCACGATTAAAATGTGACACATCAGCTCTAAAATTATTTAGGCTTAAATTCAGTTTTGGTCCCCAAGTTTCACCAACTCATGATTTTGATTCCCCAAGTTTTAACTTCACGAATTTGATCCCCAAGTTTCCCAATTTGTAAAATCAAGGTCCCCCACTAATCTGGTCAAAATTGATGCTGACCTGCCCGCCATTTAAACTCTCCCCTCCCAACAGAGTTTTTGCCACACCCAAAATTTGAACCCGAGATCTTGGAGTGGGATCCAAGTCCAGTTAATAAATAATAAACATAAAAACAATAGTTTTCCATTAAGTCATGAATATTTAGTAATTTTATTAATATTAACGGGTATGAATATTTGCTGGTATGGATACCATTGTATCCACTCTGCATCCATTAACTAACGGATAGTTAAAAATCCATTTATTTTATCCGCAGGTATCCGTTAAGCCATCCGTTTCCCTTGCGAATATCCACAGTACAGTTTTTTTTTGCCATCCCCAATCTTAAGTCTCTAAAACACTCATTCATATAAAATAATATGTTTGCGAAGAAAGATAAAACTTTCCCTTCCTTTGTTTGATTGAGTAGAAAAGATGATGAAATAATCTATATGTAGTAAATGACACACACACACACACACATATATATATATATATATATATATATATATATATATATATCATATATAAAAGAATAACATGGTGATGGTAGTATGTTGTGAGAGGTTTGTAGACTTGTAATATGCTATTTTATTCACATTAGATTTAGAAAAATAGTTTTTTATGTTAAAGAATGAGTTGCAAGGCATTTTAGAGAATTTAGTATAATGACATGGATAAGATTTGATATAGAATAGACCATTTTGAGACGTTGGTTAGGAAAATGTTATTGAATTTTGAGGTGATCACTTTGTGTTGGTATTCTGCTAACTGCTGGATTGCTTTGGAATTCCACCTCACTGTTTATGTCTTATGACACACCTTTACACCTTCACTCTAACATGAAGTATGTGTGAAGTATTGTTGTCTTGTCTTTGTTTGAAGGAGAAGCTGTTAGCTCATGTTTAATTCCTTTCAAATTCTCGAAAGGCCTTTGATTGCTATAGGGTTGCAGAGAGACTCTCTATCATTTGCTTCAAGCTAGACAGTGAAGAAATTACAAACACCGATTGCTAAAAAGATTCAAATACCATAATTGTAGAGCCATCAAATATGAAAATCATTGTGGTGCACTGTTGCTTTGTTGAACTGCTAAAATGATGAAGTTCAGCAGTATCACCATGACAAGTTTTCAATCCAAATTGATAAGCCATTGCCTTTGGAAACCTGTTAGCTTCATTTTAATAGGTCACAGCCATTATCTTTGACAGAGTCCAAACACTGCTCAGTATCATATAGTCACCCACCTAAAGCACATGAGGACCATAAGACGCCTTTAAGAGTTGTCCAGAACTAGTAAAAGCTGCGTGACAGTAGCGAGACAACACAATTTCAGTGACAATGACCATGTCCTAAAAGTCTGCAAAATCCAAATTTTAGTTCAACAACTTGATTTCTCTTGAGTAAAGACCAAACGCCAAGAAGATGTTTGGTCTTTACTCAAGAGAAATCAAGTCAACTTTGGGCTATAACCAATCCACATCCACCCCTACTACATGCACCAGAGAGGGTCGTGAGATTGGTGGCGCGTGTGGCCGCGTGCTATTCTAACGTGTGGTCACCATGCTGCTACACCATATACTAATTAAGAGATCGCATTTCCCTTGACCAAAATCGATACAGTAATAAGGCCATAAATAAATAAGGCTATATAAACACTTTAAAACTGGTGTAGGTACCTTGTAGAGGGTCCTGTTCCAAACAATGACCTTGAAGCCATGGCATAGAAGGTTCGTTGACATAACCTTGCCCATAATCCCAAAACCCCAAAAACTCAACTTCTTGCAGGCTTGCAGCAGAAACATCTTGGGAAGGAGAAATACATCAGTAGCTTCCAAAAAAGAGCCACAAAAAAATTTCTCAAATCACTATTGTGACTGCCTAAATGGACTCAGCAGGATCTGATTCATACCTTTGCTGAAGCGTGCAATGGGGAAAGTAACTGGATACGCGACATAAATGGCCATAGGAACAGTAATTTAGTACCATGCATGAAAATAAAATGTATCTTAAACAAAAGTGTTTTAGTCATAGTGCATCCACACTTTGAGGAATCTCTTGATTCCAATATCTTGGAAAAAAGCTCTGCACTGCAAATTCTTCTAGTATCCTCAACCATGCCTTTTCAGCAAATCCTAACATCTCTTTTTGTTCTAGCATGAACATGGTTCAGCAACTTCCACATAAATGTTGACAAGGGCAACTGCTTTATGTTGAAGTTTTTATGGAAAATCTATGACCACAAGCATACACATTCACTAAGCATCTTGGTACCTTTGGATTATAGTTGAACGTTTGCCAAGTCTATTTAGCTGTTTCAATATCTTCATCATGAATTTTTTGTGACTAGAACAAACAGATCAAATGATAACCAGTAACTGCACAGTAGATAGAATCAAACTTAGAACAAACAATTGTTCTAGCAAAAAATGAAATTATAGAAAATAACATAGCATGTACTCTTAATCATCAGTGTTTCTAGGGAAATAAGACTATCATTTGTAGGAACATTGTAGTCAAAGGTGTTGAGGGGAGTGTTGGAAAGTAGAATGGTTTTAGGAAGACTTTGGGAGGAAGGGAAGAGGAGACATGGTTTCTTAAAAATGAGAGGATACTTTGCTCTTTAGAACTTTGATGTTTATTTGCTAACTTACTTACTTGCTTTTTGCTTGGTTTACAAATGACTAGCTCTCCCCTATTTATAGGCTCCAAGGGAGAGTTCTACATCAATCTAGAGAACATTCTACACACTTCAAGTGAGAGAGTTCTACACACTTCTCTCAACTACTTATTTAATATTACATATTCCACTTCTAACTTTCTCTACTACTCTCTAGAATTTTCTATAAACTAAAACACTAAAACCAAATGGGCCTAACACTTGATTAGTCCAATGGGCCAAATCAAGTTTACTCTCCAACACCCCATCTTAAAGGATTCTTCCTTCATCTTATTACGCAACCTTGTCTTGATTATCTTCATTGCTGAAAATGATCTTTCTGTAGTAGCTGTAGAAACCGGAAGCGTTAAAATGAGGCGAATTAGACGATCAATCAAGGAAAATGTATTCGCCTTCCCTGTTTTTTCCAAAGCTTCACACAATTCAGACAGTTTTCATCATTGTTGTTGGAAGCTTTCCTCTTGTAAAATGCATCAATTGTGTTAAGCTTAACCATTGTATCACTCCTAAATAATGCATAAGTCAATTATATAAATAGTTAAAATCAATTTATCACATAAACAAGAGGGACCTACCTATCTGTTATTTTATCACATAAACAATAGTAATTTATCACATTCACATAAATAATGGCATAATGCATAAGTCAATTAAACAATAAACAAAGCAAAACAAGAGGGACCTATCTCTGTACTCTGTATCTGTGAGTCTGTCAGTTGAAAAAAAAATGAACAAAGCAAAACAACAACACAACACAATAAACAACAACCAATAAAGGAAAGCAAGATTAAAGGTCACAAAGCAAAACAATTTTTACCTTAAACAAAGAGAAGAAGGTTGAACAGATTACAAAGAGATTGTGAAGAACTCAACTGCAGAAGAAGAAGAAGGTCGTCACAGAGAAATTGTGAAGAACTGAAGAAGAAGAAGAAGAAGAAGTTTGACGCGACGGCAAAACGAACAGAGATGGCGGAAACGCCGTGAAAGCAAGGTGTTGCTGCTGCGTTTTGCGGTGCCGGTGCCGTGCGTGAGCAGTTCAGCACTGCGTTTTGTTGTTTTTGTTGAAGAAAAGCTCTGCGTTTTGTTCACAGTAATAGAAAGGTTTAAAAAATTAGGCCCTTAAACGGCATCCTTTTGGCATGAGTATATGAAAAAAAATTCTTTTTTTTAGGGGATGCCACGGCTCCCCTCCGCTCCTAACATGTTCCGCCACTGTTGCCCAATGCATGCCATTATCACAAAAATTCCACAACATATGGTGGAGACCACCATATGCAATCCACATCACAAAACCAGGGAAGCAACAATTCTCCATTGCAAATCTAACGGAGGATTCTTCACCTATTGATCAAAGTAAAACTGTATTGATTAGGAAACTTCAACACTATTTGTGCTTGGACCACGTAGACAACAACTTTCACTTAAAATGCTTCAAGACTTCTCTTTCCCTTGATATATCTTCTTCAAGACAGGACCCTTAATTAATAGCAGCTACTTTAAGCATACCCTTAACTTTATTTTTAATAACCGGTGCTATATCTTCTTGTTCAATGCCTTCTCCAACTATCACAAGTCGATATTTTTCTTTCACTCAACATTCAAAATGTTAAGTAGCTCCTTTGTATCTGAGATTTCTTTGTCAACCAAAAGCAACTGCAAGCAAAGATTCATGCACCATCTAATTGTTTCATACAACTCATTTAAGGCTTTTATAAATGTACTAATTGTCATATACAAATTTGAAGTTCAACTGTCATATTTATTTGATTCGTGATGAAGCATGGCAATAGATATCCACGATCGAATTGCATTCCTTCTACTATCTCTAGAGTATTCTCAGTAAAAATTTCCTTTTTCAATTGTTATTACTCCTCTTCTGCCTACTTGATGCAAAGCTTCAGAAATCATGTTTCCAGGGACAGATCTGGAAACCTTAATTGGCCAGCTGGAAGCTTGTTAATTTCCGTGACGAGCTCAAACCTGAAGAAGCAAGCCTCGTGGTGCCTTTTATCATTGTTTTACAATGCTGGAGGAATGTCATGGAAGGTTCAGGTACTGCTACAATGTTGGGGTCAGTGTGATCTCTCAACTCTTTCAACCATCTTGCAGCATTCTCAAATGTAGCACGGCGTGTGACATCATATTTTGAAGACTGTAAATTGCATTTGCAAGCAACAGAACACAATGGTGGTGAAGGCATTGTGGTAATCACTAGTTATTCATAAGTATCAACACAAACAAATTCAGGAAACACAAACATGATCATCCTTCACTTTATATCTATCTTGACCTTTCAATTCTTTTTTTTTCCCTATAGCCTGCGCAATTTCGTATCCCTTCACACAAACATAAACTGAAGTGAACTGAACCAAATGTTAATAGGCACAACACAAAGTTAAGCTAAAAGAAATTAGCTAAGTGACTGTTACACATCTTTCCACCTAGTACATTTGTCAAAAGCCTAAACAACTACTCCTAAGTGGAAATTACATCCAAAAAAAAACCTAAGTCCATGAATTTTAATTAACTTCACATACACATGCATAACCATGTAAGAAATTTTATGTCTCATGTGTGATAAATTATATTGTGGTTTAATAATTAATTGAAAGGACTTATTGGTTTATATTTAAATGAATAAATATGACAGTTAGAGAAGTTATTTATAAAAGGGTACATACTGTTTGGTGAAGAGATATATTGTTTGATGGAAACAATATATATAATGAAGGAATTAAACATTCCCTGTCTCTACCTATGATAGTATGATTCTAATCCCCATCAATAAAGAGAGTCATAAGAAAGCAAGGGAAGGAGATAGAAAAGATTTGATTGTCATTCAAGTCATTCCAACTGTTGACAAAGGTTAGTGTCTTTTCCTATGTGAGAATCATGAATTCTAAAATCCTACTTATGTAGTTTTGCATGTGAACCCTAGAAAACTACAACTTACATGTGGTATCAGAGCATTAGGTTATGGAATTCTGTGATTCTCCCAAATTAACTATGAAATCTTGTTTTCGTTCTTCTTTAAAGTTATGTCTCTTTGCTGCGTGACTACACATTGTGATTGTGCCATTGATAAAGCATGAATATTTGTAATTCAATGCATGTGTGTCATTAAATCATTGTCGAATGCCACTGTTGCATCAAGTAGAAGAATGGAATTGTACGCTGTGCATTTTCTCTTATGAACATGAACCGTTACCTTTACATTTTAATTTGAAGCCAATTGATTGGAACAATATTTCATACATTCTCATGCTTTACCAATTATTATTATAATTATAATGTGAAAGATTTTCATGTTTAAGCATGAATCCATGTCCCTGAATCAAATAAGATGTTTCTGCACGCATGAATTACAGAATGGAACACGGCACCCAGTGTTCAGTTTGTTAATTTTATAACGGCCAGGCTTGTACTGTTTCGTTAATTCTTCATCCAATTATTATTTCTAAACTAGTGATTACATTTTGGAATTTCATTATGGAGGTTTGTTAATCACCAAAGTGGTCAAACCTGTATGTTTGCTTAATTCCAAATTAATGAAATTATTATTTCAATTACTCATAGTATGGATGCTAAATTTTATAACTATTTATGTATGGGTAAATTGAAGTTCATTGTTATAAGGCATTTCTGGATCACCCAAAGGTTAATTAATTGTTCTTATAACTAATGGACATTATAGTGGTAATGTGTGTGTATTATTAGTTTTATTTATATATCCAAAGATAGTAAATATTTCTGATTAGTGCATATGTCATGCCAAATAAATGTTGAAGTTAATAGCATCATTATGTTTGTTTTGTGTATTGATGTATCTCCCAAAGGAGAACATTGGTATACATAGAATGTGTATTTGTCTGAATCTTATGTTTATTTATAACTCAAAGTATTAATGTTGAGCATGTATTAATTGCAGTATCTGTCCCTATTTCTTTGCATTCTCAAGCTATGACTGTTCCAGTCTTTAATGGATTGAATTTTTCTGAATGGAGTGAACAAATTCAATTTCACCTTGGTGTATTGGATCTTGATCTCGCTCTTCAAGTTGAAAGACCCGCTGCTATTAATGATGATAGTAGCAATGAAGAGAAAATCCATTATAAGGCTTGGGAAAAGTCAAACAGACTAAGTTTGATGTTTATGCGAATGAGCATAGCAAATAACATGAAGTCAAGTCTTCCCAAAACTGAATGTGCTAAGGATTTTATGAAATCTGTGGAAGAATGCTCTCAAACTGCTGACAAGTCTCTTGCAGGGACATTAATGAGTACTTTAACCACCATGAAGTTTGATGGTTCTCGTACCATGCATGAACATGTCACTGAAATGACAAATATTGCAGCAAAAATTAGGTCACTAGGAATGGCAGTTGATGATGGTTTCCTTGTGCAATTCATATTGAGTTCATTACCGTTTGAGTATGGGCCTTTCCAAATGAACTATAACACTATAAAGGATAAGTGGAATGTGCATGAACTGCACGGTATGCTAGTTCAAGAGGAAACCCAGCTCAAGAATCAGGGAAATCACTCCATTCATCTAGTGAATCATCAAGGAGCTGGAAAGAAATATCAAAAGAAGCATGGAAAGGGCAAAGGACCATTAAAGATGGCTGAGTCCTTTGTCAACATTCAGAAAAAAGAATCAAAAAGCAACAAATGCCATTTCTGTGGGAAATCCGGTCATTTCCAGAAGGATTGCCCAAAGCTTAAGGCTTGGTTCGAAAAGAAAGGTGAGATTGTTGCTTATGTATGTTTTGAATCAAATTTAACTGAAGCTCCCCATAATACTTGGTGGGCTGATTCTGGATGTACAATTCATGTTTCTAATACGATGCAGGGATTCCTTACGATCCAAACTATAAAGCAAAATGAAAGATTTGTCTTAGTGGGGAATAGGCAGAAGGTTCCAGTGGAAGGTGTCGGGACTTACCGTTTGATCTTGGACACTGGATATCATTTAGATTTATTTGAAACTTTGTATGTACCTAATATTCCTAGGAATTTAGTTTCAACTTCTAGACTTGATGTTGCTGGATACACTTATAGTTTTGGTAATGGTTGTTTCAGCTTGTATAAGAATACCTTTATGATTGGTACTGGTATACTTTGTGACACTACAACAGATTTGGGGATGGGCAGCGTTTTTTTTTAGCCATGGGCAGCGTTTCTGGGCGCTGCTAAATTTGGCGCTGGTGATTCCTCCCCAAAAATGGGCAGCGTTTGAGAAGCGCTGCTCATTAATAGCCATAGGCAGCGTTTGAAGGGAGAAGCGCTGCTCATTCACCTAGCGCGTTTAGCAATGGGCAGCGTTTGGTAAGGGGAAGCGCTGCCCATTTCTAAACGCGCAAGGTGAATGAGCAGCGCTTGGTGGGAGAAGCGCTGCCCATTCACCTAGCGCGTATAGCAATGGGCAGCGCTTGGTAAAGGAAAGCGCTGCCCATTGCTGGTGAATGAGCAGCGCTTGGTGGGGGTTTAGGGTGCTGGTGAATGAGCAGCGCTTCCCCCACCAAGCGCTGCTCATTCACCTAGCACATTTAGCAATGGGCAGCGCTTCCCTTTACCAAGCGCTGCCCATTGCTATACGTGCTAGGTGAATGGGCAGCGCTTCTCCCACCAAACGCTGCCCATTGTTTAATTTTTTTTTTCCCTTTTTTTCTTGTTTTTTTGTACTTTCCTTTTTATATTTGATAATTTCCTGGTCATATACAGCCAATTAATACCAATCCAATCCATTATATACTAACAACATATATATATATATATATATATATATATATATATATATATATATATATATATATATATATATATATATATATAAACTAGTTATATATCCCAATGCACCAATATGATCACAAACCAAAACAAACTAGCTAACAAGTTATTATATGTATCCAAAACTTAGCAACTTACAATATTAACAAATTAATATGTATCCAAATCAAACTCTCTACCAATATGTATCCAAAACTAGCCAGATACTTACAATATGTATCTAAATTAAAACAAGTTAGCAGCTAACATATGCATGAACTAATTCATATGCATGTATCCAAAACTAGCAAGCTACTTACAATATGTATCTAAATTAAAACAAGTTAGCAACTTACATATGCATGAACCAATTCATATGCATGTATCCAAATAAAACTCTAACAATTTACAAGATTACAATCTATCTAAAATCAAAAGAATTGCGAGACATAACGGCACCACTCTCCTCTAAGCTCATCAATCTGTGCAGTAGAGTATGTCTTCCACCGACAATCGGGAAAATACTGAAATTATATAATTAAATAAAATTAGAATTGAAATATATGGTTAAACCAAAATAAAAAAGAGTTCTGTAAAGATACCTGTCTGGGGATAACCATTTGATTGTGGGTAATAATTTCCTTCATAAATCTCATTACGTAATACCCACAATCATTGTTATTTGGTTGTTTCGGACACTACAAAACAAAAGATTAGTTAATTGTTAAATTTAATTTCATACATTTTTTTGACAACAATAATGTAAATAAATATATGAGAAGATTGATTACAAACTTACCACTATTGGCACCCATTTTGTCTGTGATTGTTCCAATCCCCAATATTCCTTCAAACAACTGAACACAATTGGATATAACTATATTATTAAAAATACATATAGTTAACAACTAAAACAAATAAATATGCAGAGTGATCGAAATACACACACCTATTAAATATGACAACCAAGTCTGGGTGGGTGTTGAAATGACCATGCACAGAATCAATGTAGTACACCGTATCTGTCTTAGGATTTATTGCAAGCAAAATCCAATGATCCCTACAAAATAAAACTTTGAATAAGTAATTGACTAGTATTTAAAAAATGCATGTTATATAAGAATTAATAAATTAAATCTCTCACCCTACGAGACACGGTGCCAAAAACATGGTATCGACGCCTCTATGTTGAGCATCCGATAAGCGTCGAGTGATATAATTTGTAACATCTGTCTTGTTTTGTTCCACAAGGTCGTTATAATTAGACAGATCCTCCCTGACATTACGGAGGTGTGTACTATCCGGACACAAGAACACATATCTCTGTGTCCGCTCCGAAGGGACCAAAATGTTATGATACAAGCACCTACAATTAGAGGTATATGTATATATAAATTAAATTAACAATATAATAAAATAAACTCAATGATGTTAAATAATAAATTACATACGTACCTGATATATGCTCTAATACAAACACTGGTTGCCCAATTCATCTGACATAAATCATTAATATCCTGTTTTGGGATTATCAATAGTTGATCGGGATTTCCAAAAATGTTGTCATCCACTCCAATACAAGCGGGGTTTCATCATCCATCTTGAATTGTGCATGCATTTCAGTATACAAAATAATCCTAGAATCATCAATGGAAGAGGCGGAGGGCTGACACACTTTTGGAGGGGCGGGCTGAGTCACTTTTGGAGCAAGGGTGGACCGAGTCACTTTTCGAGGAGGGGCGGGCTGAGTCACTGTTGGAGGAGGAGAGGGCTGAGTCACTATTGGAGGAGGAGAGTGCCGAGTCACTTTTTGAGGGGCAGGCTGAGAAACTTGTGTTGAACGGCCGGACCGAGACACTTTCTTGCTAGTAGATATTGCCTTGCTAACACTTTTGCCCCTAGATTTTGCATTTTGGCGTACCTATATATAAATCAAATAATTTGTTAGCTAGCACACAATAAATGACAAAATAAAATAATTAGTTAGTTACAAATATATTGTCACTTACAACAATAAGGTGTGCTGGCCATGCCACAAATGTACCAACTGCATCTTGCACAGTTAGTAAATCTATACTGGGTATTGGAGCAGGCAAAATGCAGTCCCCCACAATTGCACAATCAACTCTGACTCTAACATGATTTGGAGGTATGGGTAAATTGTGCATCAAAGTTCCCAATTGGTCACATGTGAAGCCTATTGCAACCATTTGGTGTGAGTTTGAGATATACAATTCACACTCACACTCATTGTTGTCCTAAATCAATTATAAACAAAAATTAATAAATACATTGCGTAGAAGAAAGAGAGTTTAATAATTAATTTCTTATTTAAATAAATTGAATCTTGATAATTTATATGCTGAAACACTTATGACACTGCATCATAATGTTGGTACTAAACGTGGTTTAGTGAATAAACGCTCTGCTTACTTGTGGCATAAGCGATTGGGACACATCTCCCAAGAAAAAATGAAACGATTGGTAAAGAATGAAATCCTTTCGCATTTAGATTTTATTGATTTAAATGTTTGTGTAGATTGTATTAAAGGGAAACAAACAAAACACACAAAGAAAGGAGCCACAAGAAGTACTCAGCTTCTTGAAATTATACACACAGATATTTGTGGACCTTTCGATGTCAATTCTTTCAATAAAGAAAAATTCTTTATCACCTTTACTGATGATTTTTCACGTTATGGTTATGTCTATTTACTTCATGAGAAATCCCAAGCAGTAAATGCCTTGGAAATTTACATAAATGAAGTTGAAAGACAATTAGACAGAAAAGTGAAAATCGTTAGGTCAGATAGAGGTGGTGAATATTATGGAAGATATGATGAATCAGGACAACACCTTGGTCCATTTGCTAGATTCCTTGAAAAGCGTGGTATTTGTGCTCAATACACAATGCCAGGAACACCACAACAAAATGGTGTGTCGGAAAGGCATAATCAAACCTTAATGGGTATGGTTAGGAGTATGTTAAGTAATTCATCTTTACCTGTATCGTTGTGGATGTATGCCTTGAAAACTGCCATGTATTTGTTAAACAGGGTTCCTAGTAAGGCAGTTCAAAGAACACCTTTTGAATTGTGGACTGGAAGGAAACCCAGTTTAAGACACCTGCATGTTTGGGGTTGTCAAGCGGAAATAAGGATATATAACCCACAAGAAAAGAAATTGGATGCAAGAACAATCAGTGGATATTTCATTAGTTATCCAGAAAAATCCAAAGGGTATAGATTTTACTGTCCTACCCATAGTACAAGAATTGTTGAAACTGGGAATGCTAGGTTCATTGAAAATGGTGAAAGTAGTGGTAGTGAAGCTCCACAAAATGTGGAGATTAAGGAAGTTAGAGTACAAGTTCCTTTAAGTAGTACTTCTACTTCATCAATTGTTCCTTGTGCTCAATTGCACAATGATCAGGAAGAACAACAATTTAATGATCCCGAAAGTGACAATGAACCCGTAGTAGAACAACCACAAGAAATAGCATTAAGAAGATCCCAAAGAGAACGGAGGTCTGCTATTTCGGATGATTATTTGGTTTATGTACAAGAGTCAGAAAATGACTTAGGAATTGATAATGATCTAGTTTCATATTCAGAAGCCGTCAATGGTGATAATTCTGATAAATGGTTAGATGCCATGAAAGATGAGCTTAAACCTATGGAACAGAATTGCGTGTGGGACCTTGTGGAATTGCCTGAAGGATGTAAGAGAGTTGGGTCTAAATGGGTCTTTAAGACTAAGCGTGACTCTCATGGCAATATCGAACGTTACAAGGCCCGACTTGTTGCTAAAGGTTTTACTCAAAAAGATGGTATTGACTATAAAGAAACCTTTTCACCAGTTTCCAAGAAAGATTCCTTCAGAATTATCATGGCACTTGTAGCTCATTATGACCTTGAGTTACATCAAATGGATGTAAAGACTGCTTTTCTGAATGGGAATTTAGAGGAAGATGTCTATATGGATCAACCAGTAGGGTTCGTAGAAAAGGGAAAGGAACACATGGTGTGTAAACTTAAGAAATCAATATACGGGCTTAAGCAGGCTTCCCGACAATGGTATCTCAAGTTCAATGATATCATTGTGTCCTTTGGATTTAAGGAAAACATCGTTGATCGGTGTATATATCTGAAGGTCAATGGGAGTAAGTTTATTATTTTAGTTCTGTATGTTGACGATATCTTGCTTGCAACTAATGATCTTGGTCTATTAAGTGAGACTAAGAAATTTCTCTCTAACAACTTTGAAATGAAAGATATGGGTGAGGCAGGTTATGTGATTGGAATAGACATATTCTGTGACAGATCACAAGGACTGTTAGGCTTGTCTCAGAAAGCATACATTAACAAAGTTTTAGAGAGATTCAAAATGGAGAAATGTTTAGCAACTCCTGTTCCAATACAGAAAGGAGACAAATTTAGTCTCATGCAATGTCCAAAGAATGAATTGGAACGTAAACAGATGGAAAGTGTTCCTTATGCATCTATTGTTGGGAGTTTGATGTATGCTCAAACATGTACGAGGCCAGATATTAGCTTTGTAGTTGGAATGTTGGGTAGATACCAGAGTAATCCAGGAATGGATCATTGGAAAGCTGCAAAGAAGGTATTAAGATATTTGCAAGGGACGAAGGATCACATGCTTACTTACAGAAGAACGGATCAACTTGAAGTGATTGGATATTCGGATTCAGATTTTGCTGGCTGTGTAGATACAAGAAAATCCACATTTAGATATTTGTATCTATTAGCTGGAGGAGCGATATCATGGAAGAGTGCGAAGCAATCGGTCATTGCTGCATCCACTATGGAGGCTGAATTTGTGGCATGCTTTAAGGCCACAGTTCAGGGTAATTGGTTGCGGAACTTTATTTCAGGGCTTGGAATAGTCGACAGTATTGTCAGGCCGCTGAAAATTTATTGTGATAATTCTGCAGCAGTTTTCTTCTCAAAGAATGACAAGTATTCCAACGGTGCTAAACATATGGAATTGAAATACTTTGCCATTAAAGAAGAAGTTCAGAAACGTAGAGTGTCTATTCAACATATTAGCACAAATCTTATGGTTGCTGACCCTTTGACGAAAGGGTTACCGCCTAAAGTATTTGCTGGCCATGTAAAGAGTATGGGCATTATGACTGCTAGCGAATGTTAAATTATGATGTTTATTTTATGTTAGACACGCTGAGCTCATTGATGTATTTGTTTCTGAATTGTGTTTTCTAATTATGTATATGCATGCAATTTGTGATATTGAAAACAAATTATGTTATTAATAATGACATTATGTTTGAACTCATTATGGACTTCTCATTTATGATCATGTTAGGAATAATGCTAATATAGTAGTACATGGAAGGAAGTGTATTGATTTAATAATACACAACCGCCATGACTCTTATTAGTTTTGTCCTTAACTATGACTTATGGTGTTGCCAATGTATGTCCTTCTTTATGCGCATTATGATTGATAATTTATTAAATCGGAAAGTGGCATTTTATCACACGAGCCAAGTGGGAGAATGTAAGAAATTTTATGTCTCATGTGTGATAAATTATATTGTGGTTTAATAATTAATTGAAAGGACTTATTGGTTTATATTTAAATGAATAAATATGACAGTTAGAGAAGTTATTTATAAAAGGGTACATACTGTTTGGTGAAGAGATATATTGTTTGATGGAAACAATATATATAATGAAGGAATTAAACATTCCCTGTCTCTACCTATGATAGTATGATTCTAATCCCCATCAATAAAGAGAGTCATAAGAAAGCAAGGGAAGGAGATAGAAAAGATTTGATTGTCATTCAAGTCATTCCAACTGTTAAAGAATTGTATTTACCATGGACAAAGGTTAGTGTCTTTTCCTATGTGAGAATCATGAATTCTAAGATCCTACTTATGTAGTTTTGCATGTGAACCCTAGAAAACTACAACTTACAAGCCAAACAAGAAGGTCATTTCAAGCTATCAATCAAGCACATCATCAAGTAAATAGGAACCCAATTCTTACGTCAACATCTTTAACACTTCAAAAACGAGATCTCACACGGCAAACAAATATCATACAAATTGAAATTGCAAGAGTACTCACCATAAACATTTCGACGGACATTGCACGAGTATTCACTATACTACAATGAAGTTACCCAGCCTATCCTTATTGAAATTGCAAGATCCCACAAGTAGTCTAGCTTGTGATTATATAGAAGAGTCAAAAGTGAAAGCCAACTTAGGAGCATTTCATCAGCTCTAAAGCATAAAGGAAGATGTTGTGAATAAGAGTCTCTTGTAATAATAAAATGAAAGCCGAACTAATTTAAATTCAATGTCTAATATAAATTCCCTAACAAGATGTCGACAGCTCTAAGACATTGAATTCAAATATGGATGAATATATTGGTTTAAATTCTGCTTTAATTATTTCTCGTAATTTGGCATTTTCTTTCCATGACTTGCCACCTGCCAGCTCCATCTCTACATTTCTCTGGCTACAGAAATCCAAGTTCAGACTTAATTTGAGCGACTTCAATTTACACCATGAAGTGAGTTTGAGCTTCAATATATTAGGATATAACGAGAGAACCTAAACAATAAGGGATGAGAGGTGAACTAGTAGCATTAGATGACAAAAATAAGTAATTAAAGAAATCAAGGTTGGTGGTACCTGAAGAGTTTCTGGAGTTACCGTCAATGACTCGATATTCGTCATCTCTGCCAACCAGTTGAATATACCCAAACTACTATTCACAGGATGCTTCTTGGATTTATCGTATACAAGAATACTGACTTGTTTAATAGAAGAAAGATGGCTCCGGGAGAGTTTCTGAAAAGAATTACATCTAACAGCAAAGGTACACAAACTTGGAGTAAATAGCTCCAATTGCTCATTTTTCAAATAGCAACCAGGAGGATAAATGGTATAATCGATATAATCGGTAAGTATAGACAGATTGATAAGTGTAGCACTTGATATGCAGAGGGGTTTTGCATCTTGAACTTCGCAAAAAATGAAGGATCAAAGTATTCAGCCGGTTAAAAGTGGAAAATTAAAGGGCTCAACGCGGCCGTTGTTTCCGTTGTAAAAGTACAACTTGTATAGTTTCAAATAGGTTAATGATGGCAAATTTAGAGAATTCGGAAATGGTAATGAACCAAAACCAAGTATCATAATGTCTAGAGACGTCAAAGAGCGACATGACAACAAGGAAGACGGAAATCGACCAAACCCAGAAAGACCTAAACGTAAACGGTGAAATAACGTATCTTGCAATGCTACTGACTACGTGAGGCTCCGGCTCCACACAACGCAGAAGTTCGACATCGAAAGCGTTGAACCCCTTGGAGATTTTGATGAAACCCATGGGAAAGTTAGAAGTTAATGTAAGAGTGGAAAGACTCCTCCAAAGATGCTTCCATCTTGTTGACAAAGCAAGTTCGAACTGCGTCATTGCCGTTCATAAAAGAGAGTATATGAAGGAGAATGCAATCTGGAAAATCACTAAGCTTGTTGTCATTCTTGTTGTCTTCTTCGGTTTCATCTTGCTGGTTTCCTCTTTTCGTGTCTTCTTCGTTCTCTTCTCGTCTCTTCATTTTCTCAGAAATCTGAAGCACTAAAACAGGGTTTCATTGTGTGCGGTAAAACGGGGAAGATAAAGGTCGTATAGGGTTTTCTTGATCTGTAAGATATAGGTAGGGTTTAGGTGAATGGTTATGGAACGCACTTTCTTTTATTTTTTTTGGATAATTTTAAGAACATTTTATAAACTTTTATAAAAATAATAATAATAACTATTTGATGCCTCAGTAAAAAAAAACTATTTTGTGGAGTTTATTTATAATCTATAATAACTCTTTAAAAAGGAAATTCTACACAAATGGTTAGTTTACACACATAGTCGATATTAGAAAACCCCAAAGTATATGTCATAAAAAATATTCGACTTTATGACAAACTAGTAGGATACCCGTGCATACGCACGAGTGCTGTCGTGTTCTTTTTATGAATGAATTACACAGTATTTAAATAGTCTGAACATTATCCTGTGAAAATAAAGGCAAATTTAAAGTAGATAAAAAAAGAGTTTCAAATAAAAAATAGATAAATATTAAAATCTAAAAATGTAAAAGTGTCATTTAAAAGAATCTGAGCATTTATCCTGTGAGTTTTATATCAATGTCGTGTTTTTTATATATCAGTGCAGCTATATATCTCGTGTTTTTATATTTATCGCAGTAGTTATCCCTGTATTTTTTGATATATCAGTGCAGTCATCTCATAGTTTCAATTGATTATTTGAGTTGATTAGTAGATTATAGTAGATAGTAAAAGATAGATAGTAGACTATCAATAAGAAATATTTATCCCGTGTTTTAAATTTAATCAGTTTAAGTAGTCATTAAACCTTATTGTTTTTTAGATAGTAGGTTTATAGTAGTCTTCAAAAATTATAATTATTAATAGCAAATATTAATCCCATGTTTTTCTATGTATCACTGCAATTATCTCGTATTTTTTTATTTAGCAGTGCAGTTATCTCATAGTTTCAATTGATTATTTGAATTGATTATTTGAGTTGATTAGTAGATTACAGTAGATAGTAAAAGATAGATAGTAGATTATCAATGAGAAATATGTATATGTTTTAAATATTAATCAATTTAAATACTCATTAAACCTTCTTGTTTTTTAGATAGTAGGTTTATAGTAGTATTCAAAAATTATAATTATCAACGACAAATATTAATCATGTGTTATATTTATGTATCACTGCAGTTATCCCGTGTTTTTTATATATCAGTGTAGTTATTCCGTAGTTTCAATTGATTATTTTAGTTGATTAGTAGACTATAGTAGATAGTAGATTATCAATAAGAAATATGTATCCCTTGTTTTAAATAGTAATCAGTTTAAATAGTCATTAAATCTTCTTATTTTTTTAGATAGTAGGTTTATAGTAGTCTTCAAAAATTATAATTATCAATGACAATTGTTAATCGTGTGTTTTATTTATGTATCACTGCAGTTATCCCATGTTTTTTTATATATCAGTGTCGTTATCCTATAGTTTCAATTGATTATTTTAGTTGACTAGTAGACTATAGTAGATAGTAAAAGATAGATAGTAGATTTTCAATAAGAAATATTTGTTTTAAATATTAATTAGTAGTTTAAATAGTCATTAAGTCTTCTTGTTTTTAGATAGTAGGTTTGTAGTAGTAGTCTTCAAAAAAAATTAATTATCATTGACAAATATTAATGTCGTGTTTTTTTTTTATATAACAGTACAGTTATCCCTGTGTTTTTTTATATATCATTGCAGTTATCTTGTAGTTTCAATTGATTATTTTAGTTGATTAATAGATTAAAGTAGATAGTAAAAAATAGATAGTAGATTATCAACAAGAAAACTACCCTTACCGACCAAAAGGCTAGAGTCAGAAGTCAGTGGCGAACTTTTTGCTATACATTATATATTATTTTATTTGGAATTTGTCGGCATCAATGTGCTGAAGCCGTTTTTTGCGTTAGTTTTGAGAAAATTTGACAAAATAGTCGCAAAAATTAGATAAGCCAGCCGTGGGAATAGAACCAAGAATTTGAATGTAATCAACAACACACCCAACCACTGCCCCAATAAGCTCTTTGGTGATTTATGTTTGTTTGTTTATATATAACCTATATTTGTATGTAAAATTAATACATGTGTATATATAGTGAATTTTTTAAAAATTGGGGGGTACCATGGCATCCTTCGGCTCCCTAAAAGATCTGCCATTGGACGTTGTTCAACAATAAGAAATCTAATATATATAACTTCTCCACATAATAGTTGTCATTGGGAAACATATATATAGTGACATTTTAAAAGATTATTTATTTAGTAGTAACATGTGCATTTTTTCTAACTAAAATTGAGCACAAGCTTTATGAATTGAGTATAAGTTGAGACAAGGTACAAGGATGAAGTACAAGGAAGGTATATATAGAGGTAAAATGTGAAAATAATAGAATAGAAGTTGGGGTACAATAATAGGGTCAAATTCTATGCTTTCCAATTGTCATAAAAGAATTTTGTCAAAAAAAAAATTGTCATAAAAGAATAACAAGAAATGACCCATATCAATTGTGATAATGCAGTTAAGACGTAACTTATGTGTCTATAACAAATTCCCCTGTTCGACATTCACAAGTTATATATATCCAAGTATCCATATTCAAATGTCTTGGTGCTGGTAGACTCGACAATTTGTCACTGTACTGAAATCAATAACAAGTCCTAATAACGTGACACAAATGGCCTGGCCTGAATATACTATATACTTTCTTTATAGCTACAAATTCTGAATATACTATATACTTTCCACAGATGAAAATTTTACCGAAATCATTATCTTTGTACCTTGCTCCTCCTTTTTCATCCTTGATTTTACTTTTTACAGAAATCAAATGGACAATTAAATGAAAGTCTTCTCGTGTTGGTAGAGACTCGTCGTCGGTGTTGTCAGTTTGCGGAATGAGACATAACTCAAAGTGAACAATCCAGTTGCCTATCTCAGCTCCAAGATGTTTAACATAAATTTCACAACTATTATTGATAAATTTTAAAATAGTGAACAAGAGAATGAAGAACACAAATAGTTATATTCATCACCATCATCATCAGACACAGAAGAACATTTTTGTTCACCAGTTCCTTTTCGTACTTCAGTACTATGAATGAATAAAAGTGATTGGCACAGTAACCCCTTTTGCTTTTAGTAATATAATAATATCAGTGTACATGTTCGAAGAGTTAACAAATGGTCCATACTTATGCACTTCATTCTGCACGATTATAACAAACATAAAAACAATGAACTTATGCATTGAAAGCAAGAAATGCATGGTGCCTTACCTAGAAGTAGCACATATAATTAAAGTTAACATAAAGCAATTATTTTTGAAGAGAAAAAAATAAAAGCCTCATTACAATAAACCCTTTCACAAATAAAATGAAGAAAATTCTATATCATCTTGATATCAACATCCCCATTAAGTACCAACAAAAGATCAATTATTTTTCTTCTAATTGCAGAAATATAGAATCAATCAACAAGTTTAATTTTAGTAATGTAGAAGTAAAAATCAAGAGTAGATCCTTCATTGTATTATCTAGCTAATTGAAAGTTTCATCTTGACAAAAGTGTTTTTGTGATACTGCATCCATGATTTGAATCCAATCTCTTGGCAAAAGCTAAGCACTGTAGATTCCTCTAAATAGTATGTTGAAAAGCGCAATTTCTTTTACACAGAAGTTTGGGCAACTGGAAGCAAAGAACTTGGGCGTCTCAAGGCATCACCTTCTCCAGCGGGAATTAACTCAAAATCTAGTACTAAAGAAGGTAGTATCACTTGATCAGGTATGGTATCACTGCAAAAAGGACTTATAGTTTATACAAGATGATAAGTGAAGCAAAAACAGATTAAGCAAAAAGAAGCTGAAGAATGGCTATTTAACAAGTTGGATATTCATTTAACACTTACTACTACATCAACTTTTGCACAGGGTGAGTTTTGAAGCAAAAATTCAACCATTCCATCAATAATGGATGAATATGTTGGAATCAATCTTGCTTTAATAGCTTCTCGTAACTTGACATTTTCTTTCCATGACTTTCCACCTGCAAGCTCCATCTTTATATCTCTCCAAGATGACGGGGAAAATCATAAGCATTGGATCTCACTTTTAATTGAAGTAACTTCAACTTACACAAGGAAGGGAGTCTGAGCTTCAATATATCAGGAACTAACGAGAGAGCCTAAACAATAAGGGATGAGAGGCAGATTAATAGTAGTTTAATGCAATGCTTTCATGACAAAATTTTGCAAATAAAGAAGTTAAGATTGGTACCTCAAGAGTTGTTGGACATACAGTCAATGATTCAATATCAATCATCTCTATCAACCAGTTGATTATACCCATACCCATTGTGGGGTCCACGCGATAGCAACGTAAAACAAGACTGAGTTGTTTAATAGAAGAAAGGTGGCTTCTAGAGAGTTTTGGAAATGAAATACATGTAACAGCAGAGGTACACAAACTTGGAGCAAATAGCTCAATATTCGAAGTTTGTCCATAGAATTCATAGGGATGTATAGACATATTGAGAAGCGAGGTACTTGATATGCAAAGGGGTTGTTGTGCATCCAGAACTCTGCATTCAAGAAGGATTAAAGTATTCAACTTGTTAAAAGTGGAAAAAGGTTCAATGCGACCATCATTTCCACCACAAAAGGACAAGTTGTGTAGTTTCAAGTAGGTCAATGCTGGTAAATTCAGAGTATTCGAAAATATTACTACACCATGTTGGTATCCAAGGTCTAGAGAGGTTAAAGACCGACATGAAAAGGAAGGTGGAAACGCAATGTGATTTAACCGAACAGTAATACAAGAAATACGTAGATGATTGACATTGTGTGAAGCGGCGTATCTTGCAATTCTTATGAGTATGTAAGGATCCACAGTACCTAGATAATCATATTCGAGAGCATTCAGTGGTGTGGAGGAATCACGAAAAGTGAGAATCTTAGACACGAATTTGGAGAAACACTTGAGATTCCTAAAATGAGGGGAACTTAAATTAAGGGTGGGAAGATACGTCCAAAGATGTTTCCATCTGGTAGACAATAAGCAAGTTTGAACGGCGTGTTTGGCATTCAAAAAAGAGAGTATGTGAAGCAAAATGCAATCCGGCAAGTTGCACAGCATAACGTTCTTGTCTTCGTTTTCACGCTCACTATTTTGATGCCTTCGTCTCTTCATTATCTCAGAAGCAAGTATGTGAGCGGTGATTTCTAGTCTCTATGTTAAGTGTGGATTGAAACACCTTCGCTACATATAAACACTCTATGTGTCCTTCCCTATGAGCCCATTATTCATTCCCCTTCCCCATGCTTCCATCATTCCACTTCCTGCCATGTTCAATGCTTCATGTTTATTGAGATGCTTCATGGCTTTCATAATTTCACAAACGTTTCGAATGCAATAATTCTAGAAAAAATTGAAAAGAGAGAGGGTGGTGATCTCAAACGCTTTGCGGATTTTTGTATGTCAAAAATATAGAGTTACCTTAAGTTTTGATTGTTTTAAAAATTAAGGTTATTTGATAAAAAAATAAATCTATATAATATTGGAAAAAAAAAGTCTCCTTTTTTTAGGTATCCCTGCGCGCAACTGCAGAGACTAATCAACATGATCCATCTAAGAGGTTGACCTCTCCCACCAGGTATTTTTCCATACACATCGACCATAGATCGAACACTTGACCAAATGGTTAAGGAGTCCAAGTATCTGCCGCTTGTGCTATACCATGTTGGCAATGTAGTTAAATCGGACTATAGTACACTAAAGGGATACAACGCCAGTTAAGTCGAACATTTAACGCTGGTTATATGACAATGTAGTTTCCACCGGTCTAATAAGTTGGATTTTTAACGTCAATTCTTTTAACAACCAGTGTAAAATAGTCCTTCTAAATGCTTAAAAAACTCACAATAGAGTGGTTTTTAAGTTTGCTATAAGTATTGTCAAAAAAAAAGTTGGCTATAAGTGAAAAGTCGACGTTAAACGTTTTCTTTAATCAATAATACTTATTTTCAGTTACCCAGTTCAACAATCATTCTTGGAATCAAAAGTAGTGGTGGACCATGGGCGGGAGGAGCGGTCGTCCAGGACTCCATTTTTCAAGGTGTACCAAATTTTGTATTTTTAGTGTGTGTATTATTTTAAGATAAAAAAATTATAAATTTAATAGTAAATAAAAAGTTTTTTTTTGAGAATTTTGTAATAAAAGTTCTAGAAGTTCTAACACATTAATCAAAATCAAGCTATATTATATTAAATTTTTGGAAGATATTCGATTGTTTTTCTCTCCATACATACTTATGAAATATTTATTATTTATTTACTTTTGCATACTAAAAAAAAATTCTAAATTGAATTTACAATTTACTATGTCTCAATATAGACTAAAGAAACTTGTTTTGATTCCTATGAAAACTGGTTCTTGATTATAAATTAATTATCTATAACTAATTTCTCAAAAAAAAAACTAAGGATATTTATTTTTAAAATTATGAGGCACCGTTTATTAGAAATTTGTACTTATTGTAACCAAAAAAAAGATATTTGTACTTACAATAAAGGCATTTTGGTTAGAAAAATCTGACGCCAAAATGACAGCTTTGAGCAGATCAATGGTGCTCTTGTTGTCCGATTCAACTATCAAAGTTTTGCGGCCAACCCACTGCACCTATCCACTTTGTGAGAGAATCCGAAAATGAAATTTTGATAGGGTATTTTTAGGGAGTGTTTGGATAGGGTATTTTTAGGGGGTAATATAATTTTTGAGGGGATTTCGGAATATTTTAGTTCAAAATTTTGAACAAAAATGCCTCAATTCCCCCCAACAATTACATTACCCTCTAAAAATACTCCATACAAACATAGGGTTAGACTGTGTGCAAATACTGCTACTTCCTAATTCAATTACTATTTTTCTTCATTTCAAGTATATCTTACATATTCAAAGGCTATTAAACATTCAGTTCAATTTCATTTTCTTCATAATTATGCAGAGCCCCTTGCTCAAACTAGATAAGATGCCTCTAATCTTCTTTACCTTTGATCCTATTTATAACCCCAAATATTTCACATGCCTTATCCTATAGTTTCTCAATACCAATTTAACTTCTAAAACTATTCCAAACATATCCAAAGTCAAACATGGAATCCACCAATCTTCTAAAAATGAAGAAAGCCTTAAACTCAAGTTACATAGCACCATATTCCTGATTCAATTTTGCAGGACAACAAGTATACCTCTTATAGTGTGAAAATCGAACATACCAAACCAACCAGTAAACATATATTTACAATTAAGTATAGTTGATCCAAATAATTTAGAACAATATAAGTACATCATATCATAAGTTAATAAACTAATGTCAGCAGAAAATAAAAATCTCACTATGAAGCATTTGAAGTAAATGAAGTAAACACATATAGTCATGAATCATGATAACACAACATTTTTTCTGTCCAGTCAATAATTACGAATGGAGGGTCAAATGACTTTTGAAGATTTTGAATCTTTTACTCAGAGATAGTCTGCTCATGTACAAACACAATTCAAATGATCCCATATCAAAATTTGAAGTCAATAATTCAAGAAAAATCACACACCAAGACTAATGTATACATTCCTCTCAGAACTTTATTAACAAAGTAAAATCTGTCACAATGCAACCAATCTTAATGTACAATATCTCAACATATACTGGAACACCTAAATATATTTTCTTGTTTTACAAGAGAGTTCATATAAGAGTACAGTTTAATCAAATAACAGGCCTGAAAAGTAGAACTTTTTCAGAAATTAACCATTGTGAACATTTTACAAATTCTGAAAATTCAAATGAAATCAAACATAATGAAACTTAATTTGTAACAAAAGAGACATATAGGAACACAAATCAACCGGTTCATACTTGAAATTTTCATATACTTTCAAGATTTAGTACTTATCTAAGATACATACTACTAATCTAGTCGTACATTCATTTAAATTATACAATACACACATCCTATCCATATCTTCATTATCTCTACCACTCTTTTTTAATTATGACTTCAACTTTTTAATTACCATGAAGGAAGGAAATTAAAGACAACATCATAATTCTATATACACAGAGTATAATGCAATTGTACAAACTTGAAGTTGTGGCATTAGTATATTCAAATCCAGTCCACTATATTCAGTCAACACTAAAATTGATTAGATCAACATAAAAAGCCAAAACATGAAGTGATTAAAATAAACAACTACCAGAAAGGAATAAGAAAATACTGAAAAACAGAAAGGATTAATTAAAGGAACAAGCAACAAATGAGTGAGTTGCTTTGTTGAAGTGTGAGAACACTGTTACATTGGTGAACAATTCTCAGGCAGCAGAGACTTGTAATGAGACACATGTTGCTTGAGTATTGGGCACAATTATGCTGACATGTCATCATTTGAATTCTGCCCTTGTGAGCTAAGTTGCTCAGTTATGAATTTCATTTGTTTTAAGATGGTATCAGAGCTCTAGTAGCTCTGCATACCTTGCCTATTTTTCATTTCACTTCTTTTCTGCATCATTCTTTTGAAGAAGACTCAGAATGCCTCCAAAGAACAATGTTGCAGGGACTTCCCAGAATCAAGATCCTTCTGCAGATCCAACAAGTATCTACTATGTGCACCCGAGTGATGGGCCTGGTTCAGTGACAGTGACACCCAAAGCTCAATGCTAATGGATCCAACTACCATAGCTGGGCTCGTTCCATGAGGAGAGCCTTTGGAGGTAAGAACAAGTTTGATTTTGTCGATGGAACAGTAGAAATTCCAGATTCATTTCATCCTAGCTTTAAGGCATGGAGTAGATGTAACATGCTTGCTCATTCTTGGATAATGAATTCAGTAGCTGAATCTATTGGTCAGAGTATTGTTTTCTTAGAAAATGCATTAGATGTATGGAAAGAGCTTAAAGAGCGATTTTCTCAAGGTGATTTAGTAAGAATTTCTGAATTACAATGTGAGATTTATGCTTTGAAACAAGAGTCACAATCTGTCACTGAATATTTTTCTGAATTAAAAATACTTTGGGAAGAATTGGAGGCTTACATGCCTATTCCCACATGTGGATGCCCTAGGAAATGTGTATGTAGCACTGGTATAGAATTAGCTAGAAATCATCATGAAATGAGCAAGATCATTAGGTTTCTAACTGGTTTGAATGAGAATTTTGCCATGATCAAGTCACAGATTCTGATAATGGACCCCCTGCCAAGCATGAACAAAATATTCTCTATGGTGATCCAACATGAGAGACAATTCCCTAGCAACGAAGAACCTAAGGTGCTTGCTGCCAACATTGATGCTAGGAAAGGATTTGGAAGGGGAAGAGGTGGATACAGTTCCACTTATGGAGGCAGAAACAATGGCAAGGTGTGCACTCACTGTGGTAAAAATGGGCATACTATTGACACTTGCTATAAGAAGCATGGATTTCAACCAAATTGGGGACAAATGAGTGCCTCAAATGCTGTGAACAATGGCTATGATGAAGGTGAACAGAAGGAAGAGGCTAAGATTGGCATCACACAAGAGCAGTATGACAAACTGCTCTCACTTCTGCAGCAGAATTCAGTGACACAACAGGCAACAAATACATCTGCCAATATGGTAACCATTGACAGGCCACGGGCAGGTATAATTCCACTTGCTTGTGCTTTAAATTCAAGACATCTTGGTTCATGGATCGTGGACTCTGGGGCCACTGATCATATTTGTTCATCACTTGAACATTTCAAAACATATTTTGCTATTAAACCAGTAAATATTAGATTACCAAATGGAGAATGTGCAGTTGCTAAGTATTGTGGCACAGTTGAATTTTCACCAAACTTTGTTATCAAAAATGTATTGTGTGTTCCCGGTTTCAATCTCAATCTGTTGTCTGTGCCTAAGTTATTAATGGCTAACATGAAAGTTGAATTTTGCGGTGAAAACTGTGAGATACAGGATTTGAAGACCCAAAGGATGATTGGTTCGGGTGTGATGTTTGAAGGGCTCATATACTTAGAGATAGAGACCAGAGATATCAACAATGCAACAGTCATTCAAGAAGGAAGCAGTGACAGGCTTCCAGAGTTGGCCTTGTGGCATTTTAGACTAGGACATTTGTCTACTAGTTGAATGAAAATGATGCTCTCAGATTTTCCCTTTGTGAATATAGATGAGGGTTCAATATGTGATGTATGTCATTATGCTAGGCACAAGAGATTGCCATATAGTTCTAGTCCTAGCAAAGCTTCAAAAAATTATGAAATGATACACTTTGATATTTGGGGACCAGTTTCTGTTGCCTCAGTTCATGGTCACAAATACTTTCTCACTGCATTAGATGATTATAGTAGATACACATGGGTCACTCTTTTAAAAACTAAGAGTGAAGTGAGCAACCAAGTCAGAAATTTCATTAATATGATAGAGACACAACATGATACTAGAGTTAAAATTGTTAGAAGTGACAATGGGCCGGAATTTTAATTCCAGAGTTCTATAATTCAAAATGCATCATTCATCAAACTAGTTGTGTAGAAACACCTCAACAAAATGGAAGAGTTGAAAGAAAACACCAGCATATTTTAAATATAGCAAGAGCTTTATTGTTTCAGTCAAAGTTACCTAAGCAGTATTGGTGTTATGCAGTCATTCATGCCACTTACATAATGAATAGAGTACCTAGTCCTCTTTTGCAGAACAAGTCACCATATACCCTTCAGAAGAGAATCTTACCTGATCTAGACACTTTGAAAGTGTTTGGATGCCTCACCTATGCATCAACACTTCAATCTCACAGAACCAAGTTAGATCATAGAGCTAGAAAATGTGTTTTCTTGGGATACAAATCTGGTGTAAAGGGATCTGTTTTATTAGATTTGAATAGCAAAGAAATATTCATATCTAGGAATGTCACCTATCATGAAGATGTGTTACCTTATAAGGGATCACCTGCAGTTTCAAAATGGAATTATATTTCTTCCAGTAATCATGATTATGATGCTGATGGTTCTACACCAGAACCACAAGTTACAGAACCAGAGTCTGTTGTCAACACAGATACTCAAGACACTCAGAACAACAAAGAATCTGAGAATAATGCAGAGCCAAGAAGATCTTCTAGAGAAAGACAATTACCAAGCTATCTCTCCGAGTACATATGTAGCCTTTCAAAAACATCACTCCAAGCATCATCCTCAGGTACTTCTTACCCTATTTCTGATTTTCACTCTCTTTGTAATTTGTCTGCTACACAAAGAGATTATGCAATTGCTTTAAGTGCTGCAATTGAGCCAAATTCCTATGAGTCTGCTGTCACTGAGCAGTGTTGGATTGATGCTATGCAAAAAAAGCTTGAAGCTCTAGAAAATAATGGTACATGGGAATTGATTGATATGCCTCCTAATGTGAAACCAATTGGCAACAAATGGGTGTACAAAGTTAAGCACAAAGCAGATGGATCTATAGAGAGATATAAGGCTAGGTTGGTAGCCAAAGGTTATAATCAAGTTGAGGGCCTTGATTTCTTTGACACATTCAGCCCAGTAGCCAAACTCACAACTGTGAGACTCCTCCTTGCAGTAGCTTCCATGAAGGAGTGGAACTTACACCAATTAGATGTCAACAACGCCTTCTTGCATGGGGACCTAGAGGAAGATGTCTATATGGAGATCCCCAAAGGAGTTCAATGCAGCAAACAGAATCAAGTGTGTAAACTTAAGAAATCTTTGTATGGTTTGAAACAAGCAAGCAGAAAATGGTATGAAAAACTCACTACTCTACTATTGGCTCAAGGTTACAAGCAATCTACCTCTGATTACTCATTATTCACTTGCAATCAAGGTGAACAATTCACTGCCATTCTTGTATATGTAGATGACATAATATTGGCAGGGAATTCTATGACTGAGTTTGAAAGAATTAAGGTGATCCTAGACAATGCTTTCAAGATTAAAGATCTTGTTCCTCTCAACTACTTCCTTGGCTTGGAAGTGGCTCAATCAAAAACTGGTATATCTATCTGCCAAAGAAAGTATTGTCTAGACTTACTTCATGAATCTGGTTTCTTGGGATCCAAACCTGCTTCCACTCCATTAGACAGCAATGTTAAACTTCATCAAGATGGAGGACAACTTTATGAAGATCCAGAGTCCTACAGGAGATTGATTGGCAGGCTCTTGTATCTCACTAATACAAGGCCTGATATTACTTTTGCAATACAATAACTCAGTCAACATGTTAGATCACCAACTGTCACACATTACAATGCTGCTTGTAGAGTGCTAAAGTATCTGAAAGGAAGCCCTAGCAGAGGAGTAATGTTCCCAAGAGATTCTGTCATGCAACTTTCTGGATTTTCTGATGCAGATGGGGCCAATTGCTTGGACACCAGGAAATCTATAACTGGATATTGCTTCTTCATTGGCTCTTCTCTCATTTCATGGAAAACAAAGAAGCAACAAACCATATCTAGATCATCATCAGAGGCTAAGTATAGAGCTCTTTCTACAGCAACATGTGAACTACAATGGTTGCTGTTTTTGCTCAAGGATCTATGTATATCTTGTGACAGACCTCCTGTACTTTATTGCGACAATCAAAGTGCTATACATATTGCTGCCAATCCTGTATTCCATGAGAGGACCAAGCACTTGGAGATTGACTGTCACTTTGTAAGAGAAAAGCTGCAAGAAGGGTTGTTGAAGTTACTGCCTATATCATCCAAGGGGAAACTGGCTGACTTTTTTACTAAGGCTCTCACTCCTAGTGTCTTCACACCATTCATTACCAAGCTTGGCATGATCAACATCTACCATGGTCAAGCTTGCGAGGGGTTGTTGAAGTGTGAGAACACTGTTACATTGGTGAACAATTCTCAGGCAGCAAAGACTTGTAATGAGACACATGTTGCTTGAGTATTGGGCACAATTATGCTGACATGTCATCATTTGAATTTGGAATATGCCTTATTCTAGTGATTGGCATTTGGATACCTAGAAGTTTCAATTCTTCACTCACGCACATGTTGTGTGAAATTGAGTGAGAATTCTGTTAAATGAAATCTGCTAGCTAGCAGATATTTTAGGATTTGATTCCCTTAGTTTTATTTTGGTGCATTGTATAGTACTATGGTCTATGGTGCTCCCTTTATTTCCTTTATATAGTTGCACACTGTACTATCCAAATCAAGAATGAAATATCATTTCTATTGATCAATTCATCTTCTTATTTCTGCCCTTGTGAGCTAAGTTGCTCAGTTATGAATTTCATTTGTTTTAAGATGCTTCAAAGAAGGGAAGATATAGGAAGAGGGGAAAAGATAGGAATTCAATATCAGGATTAAATATAAGAATTCAATGAGTTACTTCTACTTATAACATAACAGCATAGCAATTTATTCATTTTTTTAAAACGAAAATCTTTCGGCCGCAATTTGCAACCAAAATGTAGCAAAATATAGATCCATAGTAACTACTCCAATAGGAAAAAGATCTACTTCTATGCATATCAGGACGGTTCTTGTTTATATAGCAATTGCAGTAGACAAAAAGTGGATTGACATACATTAAGTCTTTATGGGCTGTCCACCACTTTGAAGGCCGGAATCACAAAATGTTGCTAATAAGTACTTTCCCACTATCATATATATTAGAGGATTTTCCACTATGAAAAATTAGTAGGCATAGATCTAAGTCAAAATCTATATGTCCCTTCAATACTGCATCAAATATACCCTACTGGGATTCTGAACTCCAAAACAACAAAATTATCAGTAAAGTCACAAATGCATGACAAAGATCAAGAGTGTTGGCAATGACATCTACTACTGGTCCATAATGCTTGAGGAGAACTTCAGGAGCAACATAGCATCGGCTACCAACTACATAGGTTAAAACTTGACCTGCAACAATGAGGATTAAATGAACACAAATCACAATGGCAGAGGTGTGTATATACGACATTCAATCTAGAATTACATCACAAAACGTTGGCTATACACCCTTTACATTTGCCTATGGCTAATGTGAAATGACTCTTTTGCAACATCACCTAGATAAACAAATTTAAATACAGCATGATTGTGACATAGTCTTTGTTAAAATATAAGTAGTAAGTCCATTAGTTGGTTAGTAAGGCCCATTAGATAGTAAGGTCATTAGATACTAAGGTCCATTAGTTGGTTAGTATATAAGGTAGATGGTAGACTCATTTAGGGTTATCTTCTTCTCATTAATAATATATCACCACTTTCAATATAATAGTCTTTTAAGGGTTTTCTCTCTAACTTTCATGGATGCCATGTTTTTCAACATGGTATCAGAGCAAACATGGTATCCTCCATGAATTTATGTGCTTCTAGGTCACTTTCTTTATTTTGTTATTTTCATTCATTTTCTTGGTCTCTTTTTAGATAAATTCTTTCTCTTTCAGTTTTCATCTTATTTTGCATCTATTGTGCGCATCCACCTTCTGCATTTTGCATTTGAACTTTCGATTTGCATTACATTGCATTTCTTCATTTCTGATCACTTCTCCCTTTCGTTCTATCATTCTGAGTCGGCATCGCATTCTGGTCTTTCGTTTTGTTTTTTTGTTTTCTTTGATTTTACTTGGTCATTCCTAAATCGATCCTTGATTTTGGATTGCTGTTCGTGGATTGCTTTTAGCTTTAACCTCGCGGTGCAATCGTCTCTGCATCGAGTTTGTCATGTTATTGCAGATCGTTTATGCGATTGTGTTTCTTTGATTTCTGTTTTGTTTCTCTAAAATCTGAATTCTCACTTCGGCGGTCAGGTATTGCGTCAAAAGCGACTTTAATTCAGCTTCGCACCGCTTCGAAGTCAAGCGTTCTGCAGCTCACTTCGGTCGTGCCTTCATTCATCAGAACCGGTTCTGCATCTCGTTCAGGTTTTTTTTATTGCTCTTTGCATTTTTCAGCTCCTTCAATCACTGTTTATGCTTGCGTTGTGGAACTCTTGATGATGTGGTTTGGTTGTTTGAGAGGATGAGGATAAGAGATGTTGGAATTTGGATGAAAATGATATCAGTGTATATGGAGTTTGGGTTAGTTAATTTTGCTCTGAAACTGTTTGATGAAATGTCCAAAAGAATTTTGAGTTATAATGATTTTTTTGTCTGGGTTTTACCCGAATGGTGAGTTATAAGGTTTAAGGGCTATGGATTTGTTCATCAGAATGGTGGATGAGGGTATGGAATTAATGCATCAAGCTTGCTTATGGACTATGTGTGCAACCACAATCATAATGGATATTGGTAGTTGAATGCGAGACTCTGCATAGAATGTGTGTTTAATTGGATACAAAAATTTTGAATCAAATGAATGTGGCTTGCCCAATAGTTGTATTGTCATTGTCTTTCTGCATGATGGATTCAAGCTTTTAGGTCCTTAGTTGTCCAATTTGGATTCTAAAAGATCGAAGCTGGTTGATTTGATGGATTTCTTCTGCTTTAGTGAGGCGTGCCTTCTTGCAGATATAGTGCCATACTTTGTGGATGCTAAGCTAGAATTTGATGCTTCCTACATTTATGAAGATGTTATTCGTGCAATTGATCATGTCCACCGAAGTGGTCTGATTCATAAAGCAATACTCTCTAATCTACATTGATACTCAAGTGAGGAAGATTAGTGTTCAAGGTGATGTAACAGAAACCTGTCCTTTTATCTTGGAATTTTGGTGGTCTATTGCTTTGTGTTTTGTGGGCGTGGCTCTTTGGATTGTTGTAGCAGATGGCTTCAAGTGGTCTTGATAGAGAATTTGGAGGTATGCCAACTTTAATTACCACTCGAAGGTGCCAAAGTTTTTTTTATTGGTGTTTTTGGTATTGGCCGATTGTGCTAAAGTTTGTTCAACAAGGGGTTTCATGGTAGCGTCGATAACTAGTGAGTATTCTTGTTGTCACATGCAAAGTTTTCTGGTTTATTGAAGGTCTTGCTGCCCTTGCTCATATTTGGAATTAGTTCTTCTGAAGTTGATTGTCAATTTCAGTAATTGACTTGGTTTTTTAGCTTCTGTTTATGGTGGTTAAGCATGATGCTTCTGCTATAAATGGTTAAGCATTGAGATTTTGCTTCTGTCTTGAGTGATTGAGTACTCTTGATGGTTAAGCGTTGTTTGTGCTTCTGCCAAGTGGTTAAACTTTGAGGTATAGTTTCTGCTTGGTGGTTAAGCCTTTGGCCCTATGGCCTTGTTGATGTTTGCTTCTGCCCTATGGTGGTTAAGCATTTTGCTTCCTTCAAGTGACTAAGCCTTGAGTTGTGGTTTTTGCTTGATGGTTAAGTGTTGGTTTGTTGCTTCCTTTGAGTAGTTAAACCTTGAGTTGTGGTTTCTGTTCGATGGTTAAGCTTTTGTTGACTTCTTTGACACTTGGATGGTTATGCCTAAGAGTGGAGTTTATTGATTTCTTTGGAGTGAATGTTGGGGAGACGCCGGAAGAAGCTTGAAGGGGCCCGATAGTTGGTCGAAGACTTCTAGGAGCTATGCACCTCAACTACTACCAATTCGAAGACTGTTCTTTATTTTCCTTACTTTTATAGTATCTTTGTCTCTTTGTATTGCTTATCTCAAGTTGGAAGTGTTGTGAACACTGTTCAGCTTGCAGGTGGCTATTAAAATATAAGTAGTAAGTCCATTAGTTGGTTAGTAAGGCCCATTAGATAGTAAGGTCGTTAGATACTAAGGTCCATTAATTGGTTAGTATATAAGGTAGATGGTAGACTCATTTAGGGTTATCTTCTTCTCATTAGTAATATTTCACCACTTTCAATATAATAGTCTTTTAAGGGTTTTCTCTCTAACTTTCATGAATGCCATGTTTTTCAACAGTCTTTCCGCACTTGCTTTTATTGGACAAGAATCAGATCATAAGTTTTCAATGGGGAGCATTGTGTGTATATATAGTTGAACACCTTACTCTACTACTTATTTATTTCTCAATTATCACACACATCTTCCATGATTCATATATGTTAGCTTATTTTTTCCGTGAATTGCTTAACTACTATCCTGCAAATAAATCCAAGGAGAGTTTCCCAGCTTCATTCTAATTCGTATCACAACAGAATCATAATAATACCCAACCTTAATTCTAATTTAACATAACCATGTCAAACATTGAAATACCAAACCAAACTACTAATGCGATCTGCTACATGTATATTTCATAAAGGAAATGCTATGTCACCATTCCAGACAAGTTCTATCATTCTTTAAAGGATTTGTAGTTTACCCATAATAATATGTTTTTTGACAAGATAGACTGAGGGAAACATAAACACATGAGGCAAAAAGAAAACAGGAATATCTCTTTAACAAGTTGGATATTCATTTCATTCTTACTATGTCAACTTTTGCTGAAGGTGAGTTTTGAAGCAAAAATTCAATCATTCCATCAAGAATGGATGAATATATTGGTTTCGATTCTGCTTTAAGTATTTATCGTAATTGGACATTTTCTTTCCATGACTTGCCGCCTGCTAGCTCCAACTTTATATCTCTCCGAGTCATTACAGAAAATATATTTGAATACAACTTCACATTTAATTTGAGTGACTTCAAATGAAACCATGAAGTGTGTTTGAGCTTCAATATATCAGGATATAACAAGAGAGCCTAGGGAATAAGGGATGAGAGGTGAATTAGTAGCAGTTTAATTCAAATTTTTTTGACAAAATTTAGCAATTAAAGAAGTCAAGAGTGGTACCTGAAGAGTTCTTGGAGTTACCGTCAATAATTCGATATTAGTAACCTTTATCAACCAGTTGAGTAGACAGGAAGAAGACTTCACAGAACAGTCGAATTCATATGATATATCAATATTGAGTTGTTTAATCGAAGAAAGATGGCTCCCAGTGAGTTTGTGAAGAGGATTAACCTTAAAATCAAAAATACACAGACTAGGAGCAAATAGCACAATATTTGAATAGCGTCGACGATCATAATCCGCATGTATACAGAGATTGAGAAGCGTGGTACTTGATATGTATAGGGGTTGCGGTTCATCCAGAACTAAGGGTGTTCAAAACCGAACCAAACCAATTGGAAAACCCCAAACCGAACCAAACCAAATCGAAAACCGCAAAAAACCGCTTCTAATCGGTTTTGTTCGATTCTTTTTTTCATTGCACCGCGCATTTCGGTTCAGTTCGCGGTTTTGATTTCAAAAACCAAACCAAACCGCAAGTAACAGTAAGGCTTGTTGAATTACATCCTTCCTTACTAACTTATTAGCCCAAATGCAACTAAAACCCAACTCTCACTCACTTGCTAGCCCAAATCCAATTAATTCTTTGACTCACTTACAAACAATCCATATTGTTATGCTAAATTTAAAAATTACAATAAAATATTTAATTCAAATTCTTTTAAACTTTGTCTTAGTTATCTTAAAAGAGTCAAAATAGAGTAATTTATATACTACATATATTTGAGTAAATTATTTCTTAAAGATTTATGTTAGCCATTTTTTATGTTACTTAATTTTAACTTTGTTTTAAATTATGTTTTGTTTTGAAAAAACCGAACCAACCGAACCAATCCAAACCGCATTAGTTTGGTTTGGTTTGGTTCGGTTTTATTTTAGGAAACCAACCGAACCAAACCAAACCGCACGTAATTTTACCTTGCGGTTCGGTTCACTTTTTGTCTCAAAACCGAACCAAACCGCACTGCGAACACCAATATCCAGAACTATGTATTCGTAAATGATCAAAGTATTCAACCTGCTAAAAGTAGAAAAAGGCTCGACACGACCATCATTTCCGCTGCAAAAGGAGAAGCATCGTAGTTTCAAGTATTTTAATGCTGGCAAATTCATAGAAATAGGAAATTTTACTCGGGTATTTGGGTATCCAAGGTCTAGAGAGGTTAAAGATTGGCATGAAAACAAGGAAGGCGGAAACGAAGTGGGACGAATACGACAATGAAGTCGCAAACGATTGACATCGTGTGAAACTGCGTATGTTACAATTCTTTTGAATAGGCAAGGTTTTGCATTACCTCGACGGTCAAAATCCAGAGTGTTCAATGCCGTGGGGGATTCACAGGAATCGCGAAGAGACAGAAATAGATTCACGAACTTGGTGAAATCCTTGCGAGTACTAAAGTCAGTGGAGTTTAATGTAAGAGTTATAAGATGCTTCCAAAGATGTTTCCATCATGTTGACAATAAGCACGTTCGAACTGCGTCTTTGATGTTCAGAAAGGAGAGTATGTGAAGGAGAACGCAATCCGGCAAGGCGCAAAGGGTGTCTTTATTGTCTTCATTCTCTTTGATTTCCTGCGTGTGCTTTCGTCGCTTCATTTTTGCAGCAGCGAGGTTCCGAAAGTGATGCAAAGCGTGTGTGTGAAACTTGTGGCGGTGAGCGGTGATTTTTGCAGAGTGAAAAGATTAGGGTTACGGAAGGAACACTTAGGAAATTGATTATACTTTGTTTCATCTTAGAATTCTAAGAAAATTATAAACTTGTTCATCAAAAAAATATAAACTTTTTTTTGACCAAAAAAATATAAAATGATTAGTTTATCTATAATCTATAACTACTTAAAAACGAAATTGTACAAAAAAATTTATTTTATATACATAGCGAACGTTGGCCAACAATAAAGTGATAGGTCATAAAAAATTGACTTTTATATATTTTGGTCATTATAATTACAGCAATTATCCATTTTAGTCATTGCAAAAATATTTTTTTAGAAAAGGTCTTACAAGCTTTATTTATTTATTTTAGTCCCTAATGCCATTTGTAAGCTGATGTATCACTACTTTATTTTTTTTCTAAATGAGGTGGCATATTTTAATACAGTTGGCAATATTGACATAGACACTTTGACCACGTGGAGGGCCAATTCAATAAAAAACCTTAAGTCTCTAAAAATCCCAATTTTCTTCTCCCCCAAATCATCTATCTTGCATTCTTCTCCAACAAACTGTGTCGCCATTACTAACTAACACTTCCCTCATCCAAAACCATTTGGTATTTACCACTACAATAGAAGTTTTAAGGTGTGTTTGGATTAGGAGAGAAAGAGGGAAGAGAGAGTGAGGGAAGAGAGAGTGAGGGGAGAGAGTAGATTAGGAGGGTTGTTTGTTTGAGGTGAAAGAGGGAAGAGAGAAATTAGGGGTTTTGAAAGGACAAAAACACGTCTATGTGTTCGATTTAATATTTTAATTTAATTAACTTAATAGTTATTTAATTATTTAATTAAATTAGCTAAATATTTATTTTAATTATTTAACTTAATTAGTTACATACTTATTTTAGCTATTTAATTTAAATTTATAAAGTGTCCAAACCTATAATTTATAATCATTGTTATTCTTAGTTGTGTCAAAAAAAATCGTTATTCATAAGAGATTTAATTTAGGGCAAATGGTAAAAGTTAAATTTAAGAGCCATTTTCTCTCCACTTTCTCTCCACTTGTGGAGAGTGGAGAGATTACAAAAACCACTAAACTAATTTTTCCTCCCTCTCTCTTTACTATTTCTCTCTTTAACCAAACATCTCAAAATCACTTTTTCTTCCCTTCTCACTCGGTCTTCCTTCTTTCACCCCAAACAAACACACCCATAAAAAAGAGTGCACCATGTAACACCTCACTTTTTTCGAAAAAGTAATTAAGACATTTTAGAAATTGTTTTATTTTAATCCAGTGTTTTCGCGGTTTAAAGAGAGACCTAGGTATAACACCCCAATTTTTCTAAGTTAAAGTATTTATTAATATAAATTTATTTTGAGAGAACCTGAATTTTGTTTGGTCAGTGTGTCAGTCTTTTGAGACTCGTTTAATACTCTGATGTATGCATGAGTGGCGTTAGTACTGCCACGTGTTTCGTAAAACTCTTAACAACTAATGTTTATATGTGTGTGTGTGTGATATGTGTGTTTAGTTATCATATTTTGAGGTAGTGTCATCTACTTTTACCATTTGTACTCTAGCAATAAAAAATCTTGCAACATCAACAGTGTTTGACATAAAGATCGTTAGAAAATTGATGATAAAAAAATCTCCACAAACTTTTAACAGCTACAAATACTGACACTGGATCGTACCAGAAACTTAAATCCCCAAGATTGTGAAGCGCTAAGCTCATCTCACTTAACGTCTTTATAACCAAGGAAATCAGATAACATTTCTTCCGATCAGCAGAATGCAGATTTTTAAGGATAATCTGTACAAAGTTGAGTATATCATGTTTAGGAAATCATTTATCGGGAAACAAAACAGTAATACAAGATATATTTCAAACTCATAGCTCATTAGGAATGGTGCACTTTATATATTTGTATTTTTATATTTATATTTTGAAAGTAACAAACACATAACAAGTTTAGTATATGTATATCTATCATTAGGACTATTGTCCAATATCATAGGATACAAAAGGAACCACCAAGAATATTACTTAACACAAACAATATATTGCAATGCCATATGGCACCTTCTTAAATTTCATAAACCGAAGGTTATGAAATAAATGATAATACCTCCTCATTCATCAGTTTATCCAATATGGTTTCTCCATATTGTGTCACCATTGCCTTGCATTTGAGAAATGACTGCCTAAGAAAGCAACACATGAAAGTTGAATCGTTTTGATCCTGTGGCATGTCAGTGGCTAATATCAGTGATAAGTATAGAGAGATTGAGAATCGTGGTACTTGATATGTAGAGGGGTTTTGCACCCTGAACTTTACAGCAGTCAAGGATTAAAGTATTCAACCTGTTGAATGTGGAAAAGGGCTCAACCCGACCATCATTCCCACTGCAAAAGGAGAAGTAGACTAATTTCAAGTAGGTTAAAGCAGGAAAATTCAGAGAATTGGGAAATTTTAGACGGGTAATTAGGCATTCAAGGGCTAGAGAGGTCAAAGACGGACATGAAAACAAGGAAGGCGGAAAGCCAGGTAACCTGGCTGGCCACACATATACCTGACTTTGCCGGTCCGTGTAGTTCTCCCCTCGCAACAAAGTTTTTGCCACAGCCAAGAACCTGAGACCTTGGGGTGGGATTCAAACCTAACTACGACTTGGACCAACCCATGTTGGATTTTTCTGTTAATATGGAAACATAGTCGCATTCACATTACAACTACCGATCAATTGTCATTAAAGAATAAGAAGGAATGACCAATCAATTAATTGTAATAATGCAGTTAGAGCAACTCCAACTGAGGTTTCAAAACTAAAGATCGTGAATGTGGTAGAGCTTACAAACTCATTAATTCATAGATCGCTGTTGTAGTGGGCAAAGAAATCGCCAACATGTAGCATCAGTAGCGCAAATAAGCAACCGGTTCAATCTCTCTGTTTGTGATAATGGATGGGTTTTATCACCAAATACCACCATGACAAGTTTTCAATCCAAATTGATAAGCCATTGCCTTTGGAAACCTGTCAGCTACTTGCTACCTAGGCTTTTAGCTATCTGCTGAAACCAAGATCAAGTAAAATGGCATTTTATAGAGACCAAATTATTGGTGGTTTGGGAAACACCAAAGGCTTCTTCAAGAGAAATCAAGTTTCATCACTCTTGATCATGTCAGTATCAGGAGCAAGCCAGTCAATGGATTCACACCCCATTGGGTTGTCTTAGCAATTGGTGGAATCCTCAACTTCTTTGGTTACTTCATTACTTGGCTTGCTGTCACAAGAAAAAATCCCAACCCCCCCCCCCCCCACCCAGTTTGGAAAATGTGTTTGTAATTATTCATTGGAGCCAATTTTGCTTACTGAAATCCTCTAATGTATCTTAACAATTTTGCTTGTTTTCAAAACATCATTGTTACAATTTAAGAATGGTACACATTTAAGACAACTTAATGAGTGTTATCTATCTGTCAGCACTATTTCTGGTTCTTGACTTTTACATTGTGCCTTTTTGTTCAGTAGCAAAACTGTTAATCTCAAATTCATATCATTGATTCAATTAATCTTAATCTAATAGGCAAGCAGTTCATGTTAACCAAAACATCTTCACCTTCATCTTTGTATCATCTCAAATTCTATTATTATAAACAAACATTATCCTACATGATCCATACATAGAACATCAACTTGGTAACATATATGGAATATGGATAGCTTCATATATTTTAGCTAAATTCATAGTCAGGATTAATTTTAGCTAATATGCTTAAAACAATAGAATGGTGAATGAAGAGAATGAGAAATATGCTTAAAACAAGCATCCATCCATCATTCAAAATTTCAAAAACTGCAAGAAATTTTGCAAAATAAATTTAAACATTAAATTATATCTTTGGTGTTAATAGTAGGCTGCTATAAAGACCAGGGCCTTACAAGTTGCCTTATAAATGTAGGTGTAACTTTACCCTAAATAAAGGAGCAAGCACATGACACAGAAACATTCAAATATATAAATTCGATAGAAGTAAACTCTAAAAGTAAAAAAAAGACACGATAGTTTAGTAAAAAGCAGGAAAATAATATATATTGCTATCTAGTCAATTGAAAGTTTTATCTGAACAAAATTGTTTTTGTGATGGTGCATCCACGACTTGATTCCAATCCCTTTACAAAAGCTAAGCACTGCAAATTCCTTTGGATAGCATGTTGAGAATCACTATATCTTTTATGCAGAAGTTTTTCTCTGGCAATTGGAAGCAAAGAACTTGAGAGGCTCCAAGCATCATCTAACTCAAAGTCTAGTACTAAAGAAGGTAGTAACCACTCAGTGGGTCTGGCATCATAAGAAAAAAACAATATTAAGTCCCTGTACAACTTCAAGAAAATAATGTGACAATCCTTATATCAATGTTTTTAATACTTTAAACACAAAATCTGATTAACCAAATAGTATCAACAAATGAAAAGAAAATTGAGGAAGTCGGAAATTAATGAGAGTCTGGCAGGAAGACCATTCTAAAACTCATAAACCTACAATGAAATAACGTAAAAGAGTTAGACATACTATAGTAATCAACATTCTATAAAACTAGAAAGTGGTACCAAAAGGTAACTAAATTAAACAAAACAAAACTACTTGCAATCCTGTTATAAAACCAGACTGCAAACATAATTAAAAAGAAAAAAGCAGAAAATTTTCGGGAACATTGCAGGACTATTACTCAGACAGTCCCACAAGTTATATGTCTTGTGTTTATAATGGAAGAGTGAAAAGCACAGAAAAACTTAGTAGCACGTAAAACCACTCAAAAGCAAAAAAGAGAATGTTATGATTAAGAGTGGCTAGAAACAATGTTAGTATACATGTATAAAAAATTTCTGTGCAAAAGGGACTTATAGTTTATCCTTGATAGTTAGTGAAACAAAAACAGATTAGGCAGAAAGAAGACTGAAGAATAGCTATTTAATAAGTTGTATATCCATTTCACACTTACAACTATATCTACTTTTGCAGATGGTGAGTTTTGAAGCAAAAATTCAATCATTCGATCAATAATGGATGAATATTGTGGCAGCAATCCTACTTTAATAGCTTCTCGCAACTTGGCATTTTCTATCCAAGACTTGCCACCTACTAGCTTCATCTTTATATATCTCCAAGATGACGTGGAAAATCCATAAGCATCCGAGCTCACTTTTAATTGAAGTGACTTCAAGTTACACAAGGAAGGGAGTCTGAGCTTATATTTATTAATAACTAACGAGAGAGGCAAATTAGCAAAAGTTTTATATAATGCTTTTTGACAAAATTTAGCAATTAAAGAAGTCAAAGTTGGTACCTTAAGAGTATTTGGACATACAGTCAATGATTCAATATCAATCATCTCTATCAACCAATTGAATATACCCATACCCATAGTAGTCTTCACAAGATACATAACTTGACGTATAACAAGACTGACTTGTTTAATGGAAGAAAGATGGCTCCCAGAGATTTTTAGAAAAGAATTACATGTAACATCAAAGGTACACAGACTTGGAGCAAATAGCTCAATATTCGAACAACCTCCAGGATAACCATTACAAGTTGTATGTATAGATAGATTGAGAAGTGTTGTACTTGATATGCAAAGGGTACATTGTTGTGGATCCAGAGATCGTTGTTGTGCATCCAGAAGTCTGCATTTGAGAAGGATTAAAGTATTCAACTTGTTAAAAGTGGAAAAAGGTTCAACATGACCATCATTTCGACAACAAAAGGACAATTTGCATAGTTTCAAGCGGGTTAATTCTGGTAAATTGAGAGTATTCGGAAACAGTACTGGATAATTTTGGTATCCAAGTTCTAGAGAGGTCAAAGAGCGACATGAAAAGGAAGGTGGAAACGGACTGAGATTAATACTAAGAGAATGACAAGAAATACATAAACGATTGACATTGTGTGAAGCTGCGTATCTTAAAATTCTTATGAGTATGTAAGGATCAACACTACCTCGACGTTCATATTTGAGAGCATTCAGCGGCGTCGAGGAATCACGCAAAGAGAGAATCAGATACACGAATGTCGTGAAACACTTGAGATTTCTAAAGTGCTCGGAACTTAAATTAAGGATGGGAAGATGCCTCTAGAGATGTTTCCATCTGGTAGACAATAAGCAAGTTTGAACGGCATATTTGGCGTTCAAAAAGGAGAGTATGTGAATCAAAATACAATCGGGAAAGTTGCTCAGCATGTCTTTGTTGTCTTCGTTTCCACACTCCTTGCTTTGGTGCGTCCTTCTCTTCATTATTTCCGAACCCTAACAAACGTTTCCAACGCAAGACACCGTGATCTCAAAGCATTTGTTTGTTAACCTATCTTTTTTTCCTTATAATAAAAAGTCTGATGTGATAGTTTAAGTAGGGTATACAAAGTCAAAAAAGGAGGCATACAAATAGGATCTTAACCTATCTTTTTTTTCTTATAATAAAAAGTCCGTTGTGATTTTTGTCAAAATAATCAGGATAGAGAGTCTTTTTTAACTTTCTTGAAAGTGATCCTTTTTTTTGACAAAATCCTATTTTATTTTATTTATTTATTTTACGCTTTTTGTTTGACATTATTTATTTGACGCGAATCCTTTATTTCCCAATTTCATGTAAGATCGAAATGGATTTTAATATAACTTAAAAATTAGTTTTGGTTGTTTTAAAAATTAAGGTTAGCTTTGGGAAGAAAATAAATAAATTATGGTTACCTTTTATAAAAAGAAAAATTAAGGTTCGTGGATACCTAAAAAGCAAATATGAAAATCTTTACCAACATCATATAGCACAAGTGATAGATACTTGGGCATTTGGTCAAGGTTCCATCCCTCGCCGATGCGTGTGGAGATATACCTGGTGGTAGAGGTCAACCCTTTGAATGAATCTTTGTACTTCGAGAGATTAGTCTCTTGAATTGCGTGCGCAAGAAATACCTAGGTTTACAAAAAAAATGAAGAAAGTAAAATAACAAAAAAATAATATTAAAAAAAATCTCCTTTTGAAGGAATACAATAATGAATTCATATATATTCTAAAAATACTACTTTTGAAGTCATTTCTTCTTACTTGATACTTCATTGTTAATACCATATTGTGACACCCTAAATTTCATAAGACATAACTACCAAGTATTCAGCATAACACATGAGCTTCTAACGATTAATTTAGAAGAATTTAATTTACTTTCAAATTATACATAGAAAATAAAAATCTAGCTTTACATAACGACCTTAGCCAATAATAAAATCCCTCAAATCTAGGATTCTGATTGTGATCCAGTATGCTCCAGATTGAACTGTTGATGAGCAATCTAGATAAACTACTCAGCTTTTCAATGCTATTTGTTCACCTAAAAACATCACCCCCAAACATAGTGAATTTTGTAACTCAGTAACATAGAATATATAAATAAAATAGTTTTATTTGATGTTTCCAGCCATATCCATGTGCGAGATATAGAAAATCCTCTCTACAACATAGAAAATACAGATCATGCACAAATGTTTTTCATTTGAATTTGAATACAGTTCTAAGATAATAAGAAAGAAGTAACATATAGGACAAAATCACTCTGCATGCATATACAACATTCATTTCTCCTAAAACCATGTAGGAGTTACCCATTACCCAAACATGCAAAAAATTAAATTTCTAACCACACTCTATTAGAGTTTTTGAAAGGGGATTCTATGCTGGGGTTGAAGACAAGATTTATTAAAATATTACTCAATGACCTCTTATTTAATTATTTTAATTTACTCTTTGGTCCTAACAAGAACCTCAAATAAATTAATCAATTATATACTACTCATAATTAAATAGCCCTACATTTTCTTAATCTTTGGGTAAAATTACTATTACACCCCTAAAATTCAGATTTGCTTTAAGTTACCAAATTAGAAGTAATTTGGGAGGTTACAACAAGGTAGTTACGGTTATTTCATTTTCATCATCCAGCTGTTATTCATGTAGCTTTACATCATTTAACTATCTCTTGACAATTCTACTATCCATATAAGCATAGATTAAATCAAGCAAGAGAATGCAGGGTACCTTAAGTTGCAGATCCCATAAGATTTGATTCCCTTGTCCTCATTATAGGAGAACAACATCTCACAATTTGGGTTATCTCTCTCACAATTTTGGTTATCCTACTTGGCGTATCAAACTTGAGAGATAAGAAATGTACGCATGTTAAGTTTTTATTTAATCATCAACCTAATGGAAGCATTGCAATGACAGCAAGGACAGGACATTTGCACATAAATAGATGAATGAATGCAAAATCTAATATATATATATATATATATATATATATATATATATATATATATATATATATATATATAAGAAAGGGATAGCAAGCATTGGCCAAGAATTCCAACATGCCAACAAACAGAAAAGCAAGTGTTCTAGATCTAGTGCCCACTGCTTGTATGATTAGACAAACATAAATCTACATGATCCATATAACATCCACTGTGTAACATGTAGGGATAGCTTCATATATACAAGGCAAGTGATTGAGGAAAATTCAGAGTCAGGATTAATTTTAGCTATAGGAGATACACATTAGGTGATCCTTTGAGGAACAACGTGAGTAATAATGCTTAAAACAAGCAGCCATCCATCATTCAAAAATTCAAAAACCACAAGCACAATTTCCTTCCAATCTAGCTATCTAGTAAAACGCAGAAATATAATATTTATTGCTAACTAGCTAATTGAAAGTTTATCTTGACAATGTGATTCAAATCTCTTGCCAAAAGCAAAGCACTGCAGATTCCTCTATAGGTAGTATGTTGAGAAGCGCCAATTCTTTTATGTCAAAGTTTATGTGGCAACAAGAAGCAAAGAACTTGAGAGCCTCAAGGCAGCATCTTCTCCGGTAGGAATTAACTCAAAGTCTAGTACCAAAGAAGGCAGTATCCACTGATTTGGTCTGGTATCATAAGAAAAAAAAATATATTAAGTCCATGTACAACTTCAAGAAAATAATATGCCAATCCTTATACGTACCAATATCTTAAATACTTTAGACACAAAATCTGATAAACCAAACAGAATCAACAAATAAGAATCAGAAGTTAAGGGTCGGGTTGGGAGACCATTCTAAAACTCATAAACCTATTACTCATACACTTTTACCAAGCAGAAATTTTGGGGGAACATTGCAGGACTATTACTTAGAGACTCCCACAAGTTGTCTGTCTTGTGTTTACAATGAAAGAGTGAAAGCACAATCCAACTTATAAGCATCTAAAACAACTCTAAAGCAAAAAAACGAGAATGTTATGATTAAGAGTGGTTTGCATCAATGTTAGTCTACATGTATAAATTTTCTCTCTGCAAAAGAGACTTATAGTTTATCCATGATAATAATTGAAGCAAAAATAGATTAGGCATAAAGAAGACTGAAGAATAGCTATTTAACAAGTTGAATAGGTATTAACTCAAAGTCTAGCTAGTACTAAAGAAGGCAGTAACCACTGAGTGGGTCTGGTATCATAAGAAGAAAAAACAATATTAAGTCCATGTACAACTTCAAGAAAATAATTTGTCAATCCTTATATCAATATCTTTAATACTTTAAACACAAAATCTGATAAACCAAACAGAATCAACAAATAAGAATCAGAAGTTAATGAGGGTCTGCCCGAGAGACCATTCTAAAACAACTCATAAACCTATTACTCAGACACTTTTACCAAGCAGAAACTTTGGGGGAAGATTGCAAAAGAGACTTATAGTTTATCCAAGATAATAATTGAAGCAAAAATAGATTAGGCATAAAGAAGCCTGAAGAATAGCTATTTAACAAGTTGAAAATTCATTTCAAACTTACTACTACATCAACTTTTGCAGATGGTGAGTTTTGAAGCAAAAATTCAATCATTCTTTCAATAATGGATGAATATTTTGGCATCAATCCTGCTTTAATAGCTTCTCGTAACTTGGCATTTTCTTTCCATGACTTGCCACCTGCAAGCTCCATCTTTATATCTCTCCAAGATGACGGGGAAAATAAATAAGCATCCGAGCTCACATTTAATTGAAGTGACTTCAACTTACATAAGGAAGGGAGTCTGAGCTTCAATATATCAGTAACTAACGAGAGAGCCTAAACAATAAGGGATGAGAGGAAAATTAGTAACTGTTTAATGCAATGCTTTTTCACAAAATTTAGAAAATAAAGAAGTTAAGGTGGGTACCTTAAGAGTTGTTGGATATACGGTCAACGATTCAATATTAGTCATCTCTATCAACCAGTTGAGTATATGCATACCATCAATAGTCACAGGATACATATGTTGACGTAAAACAAGTCTGGCTTGTTTAATAGACAAAAGATGGCTCCCAGAAAGTTTCGGAAAAGAATTACATGTAATAGCAAAGGTACATAGACTTGGAGCAAATAGCTCAATATTCGAATTACGTTGATTATAACTATTATAACCTAGATTTATAGACAGATTGAGAAGCGTGGTACTTGATATGCAAAGAGGTTGTTGTGCATCCGGAATTCTACATCCGAGAAGGATTAAAGTATTCAACTTGTTAAAAGTGGAAAAAGGTTCAATGCAACCATCATTTCCACTGCAAAAGGACAAGTTGTGTAGTTTCAAGTAGGTTAATGCTGACAAATTGAGAGAAAGAGAATTTGGAAATATCATGTGGGAATACTCTGGACTACATAGGTCTAGAGAGGTCAAAGAGCCGCATGAAAAGGAAGGAAAGGGAAAGTAATTACTGTCGCAAGAAAGACGTAAATGATTGACATTGTGTGAAGCAGCGTATCTTAAAATTCTTATGAGTAGGTAAGGCTCCACAATACCTTCACGTTCGAAATCGAGAGTATCGAGTGCCTTGGAGGAATCACGTAGAGATAGCATCCGAATCACAAATTTCGAGAAACACTTGAGAGTCCTAAAATGAGAGGAACATAAATTAAGGGTGGGAAGACGCCTCCAGAGATGTTTCCATGTGGTAGACAATAAACAAGTTTGAACGGCATATTTGGTGTTCAAAAAGGAGAGTATGTGAAGCAAAATGCAATCGGGTAAGTCGCTCAGCATATCTTTGTTGTCTTGGTTTTCAAGCTCACTGTTTGGATGTTTTCTTTTCTTCATTATCTCAGAAGCAAGATTGATTCTGAAACTAAAACAAAGCTATGAGTGGTGATTTCCCCTCCCCTGTTCAGTGCTTCATAATTCGGAGAGCCATAACAGACGTTTCTAACGCCACAACCTTAAAACAAAAGCCTATTTTCTAGGCGTAACCTATTTTTTTTATCTTATCTTTTTTTTCACAAGTTTTTTTTTTATCTTATCTTTTTTATCTTATCTTGTAACTATCTTTTTTTATTTTATATTATAATAAAAAAAAACACCGTTGAGATTTATTTAAAGTAATCTTATTTTTTCATATATTTTTGGTTAAAAAAAGTAATCCTATTTTATCTTTTTTTTATACTAAAGAAAAGATTAAAAAATAGGAACTACTCTTTAATTCTAACTACTCCGATAGCATCAGCTAGAAGCATAGAGGATATAGCAGCAGAACAATGAGTCCAAGTTTGAACTCCAAACACCATATTGGCCCCTTGTTTGGCTAGTCAATCTGCACAATGGTTTCCTTCGCGAAGAGAGTGAATGAACAATATCTGGTCTTAGAGAGCGTATATGGTCCACAACGGGCGCATGAGGATGAGAAGGGGGGACACCCTCGGAGATAAAACTTAAAGCAACCTTCGAATCTGACTCACAGATAATTTTATCAAAACCTTGTTGACGAGCAATCTTAAACCCTTGGGCAATTGCCTGTAACTCTGCATTTATATTAGTAGTGACACCACAGCTGCCTGAGAACCCGAGAAGCCACTGGCCAAGATGATCCCTGAATAAGCCTCCAAAGCCCGACCTTCCAGGATTTCCAAAAGAACTGCCATCAACATTTAACTTAACAAAAGATTCCTGTGGGGGAGTCCAAGAGACAAGACGAGTTTGTCTAGGAGATTTAATCGAGCCAAATAATTTATCAATGGAGTCCATTAGGGTATGTCTTCTAGTGATGATCTTCCAATTCTCCCATTTGGTATCCTCAAACACCTCGGCATTTTGGGCTCTCCAAAGCATCCAACATGTTACTGCAAAAAGTGGACCGTAGGAACCTGTTGCATTAGTCTTGAACCATAAGCCTGTTTCAGTTATGTTGAAGTTTGCCAGGGACAAGAAACCAAAAAACTGCCAAACATAGGAAACTCTAGGGCAATCCCTAAGTGTATGAAGAATGTCCTCACTGAAGTTGACACACCTCTGACAGGAGTTATCCAAGGTAATATGTCTCGAAAAATGAAAAGCATTGGTTGGCAAGCTATCCTGCATAATAAGTAAAATAAAGTGCTTGATGTTTTCAGGTCAATTTAGCTTCCAAATCCATTTCCAATCGTGATTGGTAGTGATTGTGTTAAGAAGAGGACTATCTGTAGTTTGAAGAAGCCAGGAATAAGCACTCTTTGCCAAGTAAGAGCCATTTGGAGAGTGTTCCCAGATGAGGATATCTCTAGAGGCATTGTTGTTGAAAAGGCTCTGCATCTCAAGTTTGATGTCATCAGGGATTTGAGTATACAGGGGTTGAAATGCCAAGAATTGTTGATGAAAATGTCTTGAATTCACACATCTATATCGTGTATGTCGACAAACAGAATCCTTGAACTGATCCTACCCTTATGAAGCCATTTTTCATACCAAAGGGAAATATCACCTTGGCCAACTCGTGTAATATAACCTAGTTGGAGAATTGCAGCAGCCTTTTTAATAGAATTCCAAGTATACGACGCCCCCTTGGCCTGATAATCTTCAAAAATGTTACCTGTATTAGTATAATTCGCTGATAGTAGCTGAACCCAAAGTTTCTCAGGTTGGTGGATCATCTCCCAAACATGTTTGCCAAGCATAGCAGTGTTGGTTAGCCTACTCCTTCTCAATCCAAGACCACCATTGTGGACAGGGGTGCTAACTTTACTCCACTTGACCCAATGACAATGAGAGCCACCCCAAATAAATTGGCGAATAATGGAATCAATTTTATCACAAACACCTTCGAGAATCCATAAGTTATTCATGGTGTAGATAGGCATAGAGCTAAGGACCGATTTTGCCAAAGTAACTCTGCCTGCTCTGCTCAACAAATTGCTCTTCCAACCCACTAGACGGCTGTTCACCTTGTCAAGGATAAAAGAGAAATCAGCGTTGGTCACTCTCCCTTGTAGCAAGGGGAATCTCAATTATCTGCCAATGTTATAGGTGTGGTTGAAGGCAATGATTCTTTCCAACTTGGCAATTTTTGATCGAGGAAGATTCTTAGAGGGGAGGAACCTAGATTTTTGAATATTTATCTTCATACCAGATGCCAAGCAAAAATCTTGGAGAACCTTATTAACAAGCCTTACTTGAGAGGATTTTGCTCTAGTGAAGAGTAAGCAGTCATCTGCAAAGAAAAGATGAGATATGGCCGGATCATTAGGGGAGATTTTGATCGGTTGCCACTGGTTATCATTAATTTTGGTTTGGATTAGGAGGGCCAGCTTTTCCATACAAAGAAGGAAAAGATAAGGGGACATAGGATCACCTTGTCTCAACCCTCTAGTTGGAGCAAAGCTATCTAGCTTCTCACCGTTCCACTTGAGAGACAAAGTTGAAGAAGTCACACAACTCATAATCAGATTAACACTTCTATCAGGGAAGCCAAATTCAGTTAGAGTTAGCCTAAGGAAGTTCCAATACACTCTATCATAGGCTTTCTCAAAATCAATTTTGAACATTAGGAAACCTGCCTTACCCTTCTTCTTGTTCATGAAGTGGACAATCTCCTGAGCAATAAGAGCATTATCAGATGTACCCCGGTTAGGAATGAAACTGCTTTGGAGAGGGCCAATGAGATTATCCAGATAGGGCCTAATTTTCCTGACCAGAACATTCGAAATCAATTTTAAGAGGACATTACAAAGACTGATAGGTCTGAAGTCTTTCATGGACTGAGGAGCATCGATCTTAGGAATAGGAACAATCATAGTATGAGCAATGTGTTGCGCAATCTTCCCCTGGTTGAAGGCTTCAGTTATAAAATCATAAAGATCATGTGATACTAGATGCCAATAGCTTTTAAAGAATATTGGTTGGAATCCATCCAGGCCAGGAGCCTTATATGCGTCCATGGAGAAAAGAACGTCTCTAATATCCCTCATTGTCACTGGGTTCAGAAGCTCATCCTTTAGCTCCTGAGTGATATGAGGAATGTTACAAAGTTGCAGACTGTTGGGATCACAGTTATCAATAGCTTGGAAGAGGTTTTTAAAGAAATTGGAGGCCTCCCTCTTTAAAGTATCTTCGTCACTGCACCATATGCCATCAATTTTCAAGCTAGCTATTTTATTTCTCCTCCTATGGATAACAGTCTGAGCATGATAAAATTTGGTGTTTTTGTTGCCAAATTTGATCCAATTTTCTCTAGATTATTGAAACCAAAGTAATTCTTCTTCCTCTAAAACCTTGGAGTATTGTTTTTGTAGGTCTCTTTCTAGTTGAATCATATCAGAGTAAGGAAAGTTGTCTAGCTGAGCATGAACACCTTTTATTCTAGCTTCAAGGTGTCTTTTACGTTGGAAGATGTTTCCGAAAGTCTTTTTATTGAACTGGATGGATTCTTGCTTAATTCTGTCGAGTTTAGTAACCACATCACAACCTGTTTTTTGCCAAGTGTTCTTGACTAGATTCTCATAATCCGGATGACCAACCCAGGCAGCTTGAAAATGGAAAAGGTTTGATTTCTTACTTTTGAATTTGGAGCAGCTTAGCAAGAGAGGGTTGTGGTCCGAGTCATGTGGAGGCAAGACTTCTACAATAGCATGAGGAAAAGCCAATTGCCAATCCACATCGGGCACTGCTCGATCAAGCTTCTTGAGAACATGGCCTACCACTTGAGCGTTCCCCCTCCACGTGAAGAGACCTCCGGTATAGTGAATATCCATCATGTTACAGTCTCTCAACATAGAGGCCAATAGATCAGCACGATCAGGTTTGAACACACCACCATAAACTTCATTGGAAAAAAGGATTTCATTAAAGTCACCGATTATTGCACCACGTTCCTGAGCTGAGAGAGATGTTCCCATAACCTACACCTCATTACAAAGTTAGGAGAAGCATATATACAAGAACAAAACCAAGTGGCATCATTTCTATTAATAGAGAAAGTAATATATAGCTTGAAACATGCTATCTACAAGAGTGAAGACAGTATCCTTAGGCGCAGATAGGACCCAAATACCCCCTGAGTGTCCTCGGGCTTCTTGAAGAAAAATAGGTATATATCCTAAGGATTTCCAGAATTTGCTAACCTTGTGAAAGGGAATATGAGTTTCACAGATGCAACAAATAGAGGGGTTGTGTGACTTAATTAAATCACGAGCTTGGCGCCTAGCATTAGGATTAAAAGCACCATTAATATTCCAAGATAAGACAGAAAAATCTAAAAAACTATCCATCAAAACCATTAAAATAAAGGGTAGAGAGAAGACCTCCCTTGTTAGGACTCCATGGCAATGTTGTTGAGTTGAGTGTCAGGCACCTTCTCTGCCTCCATGTCATCCACTTGTGTGATATTCTTGTCTTGATTTTTCGTGGCTTGATTGGGCTCTCCAGGATTATTAATATTGATGCCATTCCCATGAATTTCTTCAAGTGAAACAAATCTATTTGGGGAGACAAATTTGTTGTGCATAGTAGACTTAGCACCAAAGCCCACATCGCAAGTTTGTTGTGGTGTTGCATGCCATGCTTTGTTAGTAGTGGAGGGCCCCACATCCACAACTTGGAGATCATTGTTGGGACGTTGTCGTTTGTGATTGAGAAAGGTGGGAGCTGACCTTTGCTGTTCCACTTCATGCACTCGTGATCCCTTCTAATTTTTACTTATTTTATTAAGTATTTTCCTTAGTAACTCTTACTAAATAAATAATAGCTATTGGATTCTCCTTCTTTTAAACAAATTTAATCTAATGGATAGAAATGAATAAGGGCATTGTTGTCACGGTCATTTTTTGTTTAAATTAAATTAAACAATTAAAATAAGTTAACCATTAAATCCGCCCCTATTTTTTAGGGACGGTTACGAAACTAAATCAGAATTTCCACGTTTTTCTCTCTCACGTTTCTTATTTTTTTTCACGTTCTTCCTATCTTCTTTTTTTCAACGTCTTTCTTCTTTTTTTTTCACCTTCTTCTTCTTCACATTCTTCTTCTCTATTCCACGCTCTTCTTTTTCGCACGCCACTGCATCACGCAAAGGAAATCGCATAAACGCACTCATGCAAGGAAATAGGCCGCGACGCACACCATTGATGCAAAAACGGGACTGTTGAAACACGCCATTAAAGCACGCTCTTCCATTGATGGTTGATTATGCAGTTGACGAACATGGGAATAAAATCAATTTTTCACAGTTACTTGCTCGTAAGTCCTTTCTTAATCACACCATTGTAAGTCTTGTTTTTATGTGGTTAGAGCTCTATAACGGAAGTTATGTTATTATGTGGTTAGATGGTACTAACCAAAGTTCGGTAATTATGTGGTTAAATGGTACTAACCAATGTACTGTAATTATGTGGTTAGATGGTAGTAACCAAAGTTCTGTAATTATGTGGTTAGACGGTACTAACCAATGTACTGTAATTATGTGGGTTTTTTTTGACAAAGTAATTATGTGGTTAGTATTTATGAATTATCAAAGTTCTGTAATTATGTGGTTAGATGGTATTAACCAATGTACCATAAATATGTGGTTAGTGTTATATTTTGATGCCACATTTTGTATTAACATGTATAACGACCAATTTAAATATTTTGAGAGGAGTAACGAAGGTTCTGTATTAGGTGGTTAGAACCAACTATCCAAAATTGTCAGATTCTGTGGCTAGTAGTCGACTTGCCGAAGTTATGTTACTTTGTGGCTAGCCATGACTAACCAATGCTCCGTACTTATGTGGCGGTTTTTGATTTTGCAGTAATAACCAGAGAAATACTGTACTTTGGTTATTATTGTAGTTTGGTTAGTGCAATATTAACCAGAGAAATACTGTACTTTGGTTATTGTTGCACTAACCAAACTTTTGAAAAGTTTGGTTAGTGCAATAATAACTAGAGAAATATTGTACTTTGGTTTGGTTCCGTTACATACAATTTCGAAAAGCGAGATTAAAGCGCTCGTTGAAAAATACGAAAGAGAGAGATGTTGTTAGAAAAAAATAAGGGAACAGTTCCACGATTTTTGAGTTTCATTAATTTAGATTTTCCCTAATTTTATTTTGAATTTTTTTAAAATTATTATGGAAGTTACATCGATAGCCAGAAGTAATTCATACTCGCTTATTAGTAGCATGTGACTTGAGAGTAATTGACGGTGGGCGCGCACCTTTTTTCGCTTTTCCCTTTTTACTGTTGTTGACCAAAGATTTGTTTGAAGGATTCCGAGATTTTTTCTTCACAATCAACCAGTCACCATGAGGTAATTCGTCATTATTAGTCTCCGCATTTTTTGCAACCACCTCATCCACCTTCGAATTCTTAGTCGTCAGTTCCACCAATTCCGCCCTAGGGTTAGCAATCTGAGTTGCACCATTGTCACGGCTTGGAATGGTCCCGCCATCCGCCGTTCTTGCATTCCCTTGTGAGGTGGCCATAACATCCACAGTTGGAGCAAATTCTATACTCAACCTTATACCAAAATCCCTTAAGCCAAACCTTACCTACCGCAGCCGCCAGAGCAAGCAACACACTTTCATCATAGTAATATAGTAGATTCAAGCCAGGGAATCTGATCCAAACCATAGTCCTATCAATTTTAGCCGTTGGTGCAATAAAATCTGGTGTCCAGCACTGAACCGTTAGATAATGATCAAAGATCATCCATGGGCCACTATTAATAACCTTTGCACGATCATCTTCATTGTCAAACTTAACCATGTAGAAGCCATTCCCTATATCCATCAAATCGAAATCCTGGGAGAGCTTCCAGAGCTTGTGGAGTCTGTCCTTCATAGTGAGAAAACCAATGGATTTGCCAAGAAGCTTCACGACTAGTGCTTCTTTCCATGGCTCACAGAGGCCATTGAAAACTTTATCATCTATATGCACCATAGGTAGAAGAGGGTTGTTGTGTTGGTATTCAATATGAGCAAGTTTCTCATTAATCAAGTCCACTTTAGGGCGTGGTTGTGGTGCGTTCTTGTTACCCAAAACCTTGTCTCGAAAGGAGACCTTTTGTTGAACGACTCCTCCACCATCAGGAGGTTTCTCCTTAGCGACGGCCGAGAAGGTAAAGCTATTCACCTGTAAAGGAAAGGTTGTGGTAGCCATGATGGAGAAAGAAAGCGCTCAAAGAGAGGAGCTGAATGTTAATGTAACCTTTATTTATTTTTATTTGACCTTCGTTGAAAATACTACAACTTTATTTCCCAATTTCATATAAGATCGAAATGAATTTAAATATTATTTAAAAATTAGTTTTGTAGAACAAAAAAAAAAGTTTTGGTTGTATTAAAAATTGAGGTCAGTGACAATGAAGGTTGACTCAGTTGATAAGGAGTTGGCTCATTCCCCAAAAAGTCATGGGTTCAAGTCCCGCTGTCGATGTGAGTACCTCTATAAGCTCTCAAAGAGCCTTAAGGCCTGCCCTGACCCTGGTGAGCCTCCGGAGCCCAACTCACCTAAACTTTTTGTAACCAAAAAAAAAGATTAAGGTTAGTTTTTATAAATAAAAAAAAATTAAGGTTAGCTGATACCTAAAAAGTAATATGAATAAAATAAAATAACAAAAGTAATATTGAATAAAACTTCTTCGGTTATCAACTTGCCTTACATGTTACTATATTAATAAAGATAAAATATAATGGGGTTAGATTCATTGCATTTCTATGTACCAAAAAAAAAATATTCATTGCATTTCTAAAATTGTTCTAATAACAAAATTGAATTTGTTGTCACTTGATTAAATTTATCTAATATCTTAATTGATTTTGCTACACCTAGATATATGGGTGCACTAAGCACACGTTTAAGTATTCAATATCTTAAATTATTTGCTATACCTAGATATTCTCGTGTACTAAGCACACGTTTAAGTGTCCATTTGGTTTATCCAATATCTTAATTGATTTGCTACACACCTAGATATACTCGTGCACTAAACATCGAGAACATTTTTCTTCCTCAAATCATTTAGAAGCTCATCGATTTAATTTCGAAAACTCTTGGAATGATGTCAGGCGATCATTTGCCTTCCACTTCATTGGAGCTAATAGTCTTTGGATTTCTGACCAGTTTGGATTGCATGTAAAAGTTATGAAAAGATGAGGGAAACCAACATTACTGCATATCGCCATGCCATCAAAGTACAATTGGTCCATATATCTTGGAGACCCTACAAAACTTGATGGCAATATGACTCTTTTCCCTCTGTTAGAAGCTTGGTTTTTTTGATGCCTGAAGGAGTTTTAACTCCTATATTTGTCTGCTCTAAGCTTTGTTTGGTTTCTCCTAATAAATGATAATCTTTCAGACTCCAACATGATATAACCATCAAACCAAAAAATTGTTGAAGTCTTGTTGATCTCAATATTGTTTGTGCTTCTTGTGTTTTAGATTGAATTCTAAAGGATAACCATTTTCTGATGGTAATTACTCTATTTCGCTTTGCACCTTCACAACCAATAGGATTATTGATACTGTAATGAAATAGTTATTTTTAAAACAATTAAATATAGTAGTTGTTTTTACTGAACTGAATGCATTGATTCGGTGCTCTACTTCGTTTTCAGTATAAAAAATGTAGAGTGAGGCATACTTTAGTGTTTGACCTTCTCGAGGTAACAAACTACCAATCCTGTGGCATGTTTGACCTTGAATTCTGATAGCTGGTGGACCTCGGTCATTATTGATTGAATGATCAAGTATAATGTTTATAGTTGATTGAATGTTTATAACTACTATAACCTATCCATTAGTTCGAGTATAATGTTTATAGTTTTGAGTAACACATGTATAATATCAAAATGTGGAGTGGTACTGGTAGGTCGAGTTTGGAGATTGGTTTGGGCAGTAAATTAAGATATAAAAGATGAGACGTGTAAAAGGAATATAGAGAGAGCATTTGATCTAACAGATTTCTGTTGAGATGCAACTGAATCTCAAATGTATTTCATTAATTGAAGATTCTATTACAATTGCTATTTATATGAGAGTTACAATGTGTAACTGAGTTTGTTACTCAATGCAATTACAACTGTACAATATACATTTACTTTTATAATTCCTATTATGCACTATTATCTATTACTCCCCCTTCAAACCCAAAGTTGGAGGAGCATGCTTGACAACTTTGAGTTTGAATCTCATATCAGTAAAGAGAGTAGTGGGCAGAGGCTTTCTAAGGGCATCTGTTATCTGAAAGGAACCTAGAACATGCTGCATTGTGAGTTTCTTGGCTGCTACTTTTTCTATTACAAAGTGCATGTCAAGCTCTAGATGCTTGGTCTTTGCATGAAGAATAGGATTGTGTGAGAGAGTTGCTGCACTAAGATTGTCACATAGCAGAATTGGTGACTGTGTGGCAACTTGAAGTTCAGCAAGAGGAGACTGCACCCATAGCAAATCAGTAGTAGCATTAACCATGTTGCGGTATTCTGCCTCTGCACTAAAACGGGCAAGATTGTTGAAAAACAGATAAAGGATTAATTAAAAAAACACTCACATTAGCTGCAGCTTTAAGGAACAAGCAACTTACGAGTGGCTTCAGAGAATGTCAAAGAGAGTAAAGTGGAGAGCATGAGAAATAGACTTCAAACAAGCAGATACTCTAATGCAATGCAATATTGTGAACTACGTAACATGGAGCATAAACAACCATGGAAGAATCCTGAACAACCATGTAAAGACTATAATATATCCAATTGTTTTCTATCCGAAAATCGGATATTGGAGACCATTTAAACCAGTTGACACCATGGCCTCCAAATTAAACAAAAGATCAAACACATGAACAAAAACCAAAAATCATGTAGAAGTAAAATAAGGAAACAAAATAAAATGCAGGAATATAAATTATATCTTAAACATATCTAGCTAGGAATAAAGAAACGAAATTGTAGGTGAATATTGTTATAATTTTGTTGGGTTGTTAAGGGTTAGTTAGGTTCTCTCCCTTCTATCCCCTTTGAAGCCTATAAATAAAGGCTTCCACACCCCCCCACCGGGAGATATCTTTTGGCGTATTGTGTAGTTGTAGGAATTATTTGGATCCTGCAAGAAATTATGTCGGATAATGCCAGGGGCCGGAAAGCCTTTTCTCTCCCGCAAGAAATTATGTCGGATACTAACCCATTTCTATTCTTTTGTCCTTTTGATTATGTGGATAGGCTAGGTACCTATCACACATTTAAACCTTTAAACCTGCCAAAAAGCATGAACATCTGCAACTAACTTATTCTTCACCAACCTCCAAGACACTGACAGAAGAATATGCGAGACCTACCTTACAAAGAGAATAATATTCCGTACAAATGGATGGAACATCGTTCAGATAAAAGTCTAACAATCAGATAAAGCAACCAGTCAAGATGTTCAAAAGAAGCATTATGGATCATACATTAAATGCAAACTAGTTATATAATATTTGTTGAGAAATGAAGTTGAACATATTTCATTACTTGCAAAATAGGGTTACAAGGATATGCATATATACAAGATACTAATGAGCTTGGGCCTAGTATATACAAGTATTCTAACACTCCCCCTCAAGCTGGAGCATATAGATTATATGCACCGAGCTTGTTACAAACTCAATTCAAGAGCCCTTAAGAGACTTGGTAAAAATATCAGCTAATTGATCATTAGAACAAGTGTAACTAGTGACAATACAACCAAACATAACTTTCTATCTAATGAAATGACAATCCACTTCAATATGTTTGGTTCTCTTATGAAAAACCGGGATAGAAACAATATGAAGAGCGGTTTGATTATCACAAAACAACTTCATTTGAGAGACCTAAATAAATTTTAATTCATGAATTAATTGCTTGACCCAAATAAGCTCACATGTGGTCAAAGCCATAGCTTGGTACTCAACCTCAACACTAGATCTCAACACAACATCTTGCTTCTTACTTTTCCAAGAGACAAGGTTTCCTCCAACAAGAACACAATATCCCGAGGTAGAATGCCTGCCAGATGGAGATCCGCCCAATCAGCATCTGAGTACCCATTCACTTGGAATTGACCTTTATTTTTATATAATATATATCCAATTGTTTTCTATCCAAAAATTGGATATTGGAGACCATTTAAACCAATTGACGTCATGGCCTCCAAATTAAACAAAAGATCAAACACATGAACAAAAAACATTCAAATATATAAATCATGTAAAAGTAAAATAAAAGAAACAAAATAGGAACCAAGATGTAGTAAAATGTAGGAATATAAAATATATCTTAACATATCTAGCTAGTTGAATGATTTATCTTAACAAAAGTTTTTCTTTATAGTGCATCAGCCCTTTGACGACTGTTGATTCAATTACCTTGGCAAGAGCGCTTCCCTAAAGATTTCTTTAGATAGTATGTTGAGAATGACTTTCTTTTACGCAGAGGTTTCTTTGGCAACAACTGAAAAAATTACAACATTAAGACCATGTGTTTTAATTAACTTCCAATTAATACATGAACCAAAACAAGCAGGTCATTTTAAGTACCCAATCAAGTACAACATCAAGTAAATACGAAGCCAATTCTTATGTCAACATCTTTAATACTTTAAAAAGAATATCTTACACTCCAAACAGACATAATACAAATGAATAGGAAATAGGAAGATGGAAATTAATGAGACTGGCTGAGAGACAATTCCAAAATACTTTAACTAATCATTCTGTCAAACCAGCACACATATAGTAAACATTCTATGAAACTAGTAAGTAGTACTAACAACTTTGTAAAAAATCAAAACTACTAAGGTTCCTATCATAAAACTAGACAACGATCATAATAATGAAAAACCCAAAACTTTTGGGGGATATTGCCGGAGTATTCACCATAATACATTGGTATTAATCAACCAATACATTAAATCAAAAGAAAGAGGGAACCTAAAAGCCTGGTACAAAATGGAAGAGAGTACCTAAGAGCAAAAAGAAATGTTGGACATTCATTTTACACTTACTACGAAGCAACACTTTAAATAGCTTTTCTTCTCAAGCTCTGCAATAAGTAGTTTTATAGAGTAACTTTTTCAGGTCAGAACCAAGAAGGGGTTGTGCTGATCGAGTTTATAGCAATAATCAATATTACTCCCATCTTCATATATACACCATTTCATATATGCTATAGAAAGGAACTAAGGAAGTGAAGTGAACATTCACAGTGTGTTCACTAATATATAATTCTACTGTGATAAGCATTTTATGAGGGATGTTTAATACCAAAATGAAAAATAAAGAAACTGCACTTAGCTAGAGCCAGTTCATTGACAAACCTGTAGTTAAAAAAATGTCATATGCACAACTTGTGATAAGGATCAATCAAGTACATAAAATCGTGTATATCAGCTTTAAAAGGATAATAGACCAAAAATTAAAAGCCTAGCAACTCAATTCAACTTACATGCATCAGAAGCAAAAACTGATTTAAATAGTCTACAAAATCAAGTAAAAACATAAGTCCATGAATCTTAATTAACTTCTCATACACATAGCCAAACAAGGTCATTTCAAGTTACCATTCAAGTACAACATCAAGTAAAAAGGAAACCAATTCTTATGTCAACATCTTTAATACTTCAACGACAAAATCTTACTCGCCAAACCAAAATCATACAAATGAAAAGGAAATTGGAAGTTTGAAATTAATAAGACACCGGAAGGGAGGCCATTCCAAAACTCATTAACCTATTATTCTTACAAACCGATACACATGATATAGTCCCAAAAAAAAGAGTATCTTACAATAAGTTATCATCAGAGAGATTTAGTGAAACAAAAACAAATTAGGCATAAAGAAAACGGAAGAATATTTCCTTAGCAAACTGCATATTCATTTCACACTTATGACGTGATAGGAAGATTTTATCTAAAACTATAAAATAGCAATAAAACTAGAGTGGAAGATGAACAAAGCATCAAAAATAAAAACTAGACTTCTAAAATTAAAATTCATCTTCATTGATTGTTTGCCCTAAAATGTCTTCATGAGACTACATATATAATGACTACTAGTGGGTCATATCATAAAAGGCACTATGGGTAAAAGCCTAAATAAAAGAACAATATAGTAGCAATAGAATGAAAATTAAATTCAACATCTAATATACTTTAATATAACTCCCTAAAATGATTTCAACTTTTGCTGAAGGTGAGTTTTGAAGCAAAAAATCAGTCATTCCAACAAGAATGATTGAATATATTGGATTCAATCTTGCTTTAATTGTTTCTTGCAACATGGCATTTTCTTTCCATGACTTGCCATTTGCTAGCTCCAGCTTTATATCTCTCCAACTAGTCTTCGCAGGATATCTATAATATGACGTATGAAACCTCAAATTTATTTTGAGGGACTTCAAGTTACACAAGCAAGAAAGTTTGAGCTTCAATATATCGGGAACTAACGAGAGAGCCTAAGGAATAAGGGATAAGAGGCGAATTAGTAGTAGTTTAAGCAATGTTTTTTTGACAAAATTCAGCAATTAAGGAAGTCAAGGGTGGTACCTCAAGAGTTGTTAGAGTTACGGTCAATGATTTGATATTAGTCACCTCTATCAACCAGTTAAGTAGATCCAAAGGATGCATGACATCATCTACGTCAATAATGGCTTGTTTAATAGAAGAAAGATGGCTCCCAGAGAGTTTCCGCAAAGTATCACAAGTTAAAGTAAAGGTACATAGACTTGGAGCAAATAGCTCAATACTCGGATAGCCGTAAGCATAAACCATAGACAGATCGAGAAGGGTGGTATTTGATATGCAAAGGGGTAGTTTTGCATCCTGAACATTGCAGACATAAAGGATCAAAGTTTTCAAGCTGTTAAGATTGGAAAAAGGGTGTACGCGGCCGTCGTTTCCGGAGGAAAAGGAGACACAGTGTAGTTTTAAGTAGGTTAATGCTGGCAAATTCAGAGAATTTGGAAATTGTAGGCGAAAACATCGGGACACAATGACTAGAGACGTCAAAGAGCGACATGAAAACAAGGAAGACGGAAATTGACTAATACCACGAGGAGTAATAACAAAAGAAAGACGTAAACAGTTGACATTTTGTGAAGCAGTGTAGCTTACTATGCTATTGAGTACGTGAGGCATCACGCTATCACCACATTTGAAATCGAGACATTTGAAATCGAGATCGTTCAATGCCGTAGAGTAATCGCGAAGAGAGAGAATACCATTCACGAATTCCATGAAACCCTTAACAGTCTTAAAGTCAAAAGAGTTTAATGTAATAGCCGAAAGATGCTTCCAAAGATGTTCCCATCTTGATGATAATATGCAAGTTCGAACTGCTTCTTTGACTTTCAAAAACGACAATATGTGGATCAAAATGCAATCCGGCAAGTCGCTAAACGTGTCTTTGTTGTCTTCATTCTCTTCGCTTTCATGTGTCTGCTTTTGTCGCTTCATTTTTGCAGCAGCGAGTTTCCCAAACAGATGAAAAGTGTGTTGATTGAGATGTGAAAAAACCCTACTTTGAGTATCGCAGCGACTTTCCGAAACTGGTGCAAAGTTTTATCAGAAATAAAAGGCTTGAAAATAGGAACGTCTCTTATTTTTGAAAAATAAAATAGGAAAGTCAAACAGAGAAAGATAAGTACTAGTAATAAAAAGAATGGATTATGGAATGTCACCAAAAAAAAAGAGAGATGTCACCAAAAAAAAGAATGGATTATGGATTGAAACGTTTATTTATTTTTTTTACAATTGGAACGCTTAATTTTTTTATTTTGGTGAATTAATTGGAACGCTAAAATCAAAGCAAATTATCTGTAATTTTTGGTTCAACTGGCAAATGTCGATATAGATTATAGGTTTTTCTATAATCTATAACTATTTTAAAAGGAAATTGGATAAAATAAATTTATGTATAAACATCATCGACTAGCCAATAACAAAATTATATGTCATAAAAAATATTTGACTCATTGTCAAATAATTCAAAAGTCGCACATATCATGATTTTTGATTGATTGAGGGTTTAAGTTTTTTGGACTAGAATATGCAGTCAAAAAAACTGTATAGGCAGTTGAATTAGATGAAAGTCATTGGATTAGTTTTTCTTTCACTCTCAATCTAATTTTATTTTACAAAATAAACAAAAAACACGTGAAAGGGTAAATAGTCATTTTGATCCCTGAAAGTTTAATGCGTTGTTACTATGGTCCCTGAATGTATCAAATTTCCAAATAGGTTATGTTTGAGTAATTTTAGGGACTAAATTGACCAACATAAAAGCACATTTGAGGATTAAAATGACTAACAAAAAACATTTGAGAATGTGTTTGAAGTTTTGATATATTCAGGACTATAATGACAATATTTCACATTCAAGAACCAAAATGACTGTTTACCCTTTTTTTATCTATTTTAGTACTCGTTGTTCAGTTTAAATCCAATTTAAAATGAAAAAAATTTCTCTTTGTTCTTTTTTCACTAGAGAGAAGCTATAACCCCTTTCATGATATTAGACTAAATTTCTTGTAAATATTACATTGCAATAATTTTGAGCCCCTTCTTGGTTTTTAGGAAAACTTTTATAGTAATAATAATTATTCATTTTCTTCATAGAACCGGAGGATATCGTTTTTTATATTATATTTACTTTTAAAATCTCATTCATTATAAAATAAGAAAGCATATAAAGAAATGATAATGGTGTTAGGTGCAATCAATTATTTCTTTGTTGTCGTAAACTTTCATTGGCCTCAATATCATTTTCTTTTGCAAACCAAGAATAACAAAATTTTCATGAAATATCAATTCCATTAAGCAAAAAGGTTTTAGTTTTTGCGTATCTTCAACATCTAAGAAATAGTTCTTTCTACCATTATTACTTTAAAACCGACATTTTTATTTTTCCAAACTACCATTAACTTTCATTCATTCAGCACAAGCACTCCATGCTTTGAGGACTCTCTTGATTTCAATATCCTGGCAAAAGCTCTTTTTTTTTGTCGAGGCGAGAATCGAACTCTCGACACTTGGTTGAAGGAGGATGAGCCCCAACCACTCAACCACACCCCTGAGTTATCTTGGCAAAAGCTCTATACCGGAGTGTTGAGAAGAACTATTTGTTTTATGTGGCAATTGAAAACATAAAACCTAAAAGCCACAAGGCACCAACTTCTTCTAGTGGAGCTAACTTAAAATGTATAGCTTAAACTGCAAATATAATGATAATGATGATAATAATAATCTTAATCTTAATTATACTAAACCATGGATGCTACATGTAGGCGTCCATGTGTATAATTCAGAAAAATGACATCAGATTCGGTAAAAGTCCACGTCAGTTTTTATAGTATAATTGTGATACACGTCATCAACAAACTATGATCCAACAACATTGATTTGATAAAATAAACACACAAAGCCCACGTGCTACTTCAACGGCTAAGATTTCATAAAATTGCGGCTGGTTGTAAACGGTCCGGATTGATCACGATTTCGGCTGGAAATCAATTAAATGAAAGATTGATAAATCCCTGAAAATTAGGAACTGACAACACAGTGTAGTAAATCAAATAATAAATCAAATGAGTGATTTATGGCCGAATTTTAAGCATATAAATTAATGGGGTTGATACTCTCCCATATTCAAATTCAAATATTCTGAATTATAGTATAAAGTGACACAAATCACTTAAAGATTCATTAAATATATGTTTAACTCCTACAAATATCACCATAATCCAGTTATGCCCCTGCAAATATTAGCATAATAGGAAAATTAAAGATTTTGACAGGGGCATAACCGGATTATAGTGATATTTGCAGGGGCATAACTGGATTATGATGATATTTGCAGGGGTAAAACATATATTTAAACCTTATTTAAATTATTTTTTTGGATGAGAAACTGACCGAGGGGCATAACCGTAAGCGATTTATATTTGCAAGGGCAATTTTAAAGTTTTTATTTTTACAGGGGCATAACTGGATTATGGTGATATTTGCAGGGGCAAAACATATATTTAAGCCTAATTTTTATTATTAAGTATACGAATTAGTTGTTGCTGACAATTAAAAAAGGAGTCCCAAGTCAGCCTAATTAAAAATTCATTTATGATTGCCAATTTTAAGGAATGTATTATCAAGGTCATAATCAGTTGCAAACAAAATGAGAAACAATATTTCGTAAAAGAGCAATGTTAATTTAAAATGAGAAACAATATTTGGTTAAACGACTATAATTTGGTTAAACGACTAAAATTTAAAATGAGAAACAAAATGAGAAACAATATTTGGTTAAACGACTATAATTTACATACGGAGGGAGTATTAACTAGTAAATACTTATTTTGTACTAAATATTTACTAAACCTCATTTTACAATTAAAATGTGGGGATGATTTAATGAAATCATAAGGTTAAATAATTTAGTAACAACAAGGAAGAAGAATAAAAAAATTCATATTTGTGTTTGAAGATGTTTCTTTGGTTTAAACGAAGAACCAGAACCCTAATTCATCTCAAATTTGGTTTTTTTTTTAATAAAAAATTAATTAAAAAATATAATTATTAATTTAAAAGTCTATACGAACTTGACATGTCAATAGTATTCTAGTCCATTATGGACATGTCACATCCGTTAGTGCAAGAACTATTAACTGTCAGTGAATGCGAAATACCTTTAGGTAAAAATAATTTAGACCTTTTCCCACAGCCATTTTCTCCATTGAGAATGTATGACATCTAACCGCTCATATTTGTCCATGGGTAAAGGTTCTCCCTACAATCAAATACAAACCTACAATTTCTCACTATCAATATATCTTCCACAGATTAATAACTTCACAATTTCACTTTTACCTACGGTCAAAACTGTCACTAAAAGTGAATTCTTTTGATAAAAAACTTCAAATTTTTACTTCTACCTATGGTGCTGCCCATCACTAAAAGTGATTTCTTTTGATTAATAACTTCAAATTTTTACTTCTACCTACTGTGTTGCCCATCGGTAAAAGTAATTTCTTTCATTAAATTAAATTATTTTATTGCAATTATAAATTATAGTTTATTGCCAATTTTTTATTACAAGTTAAACAACACACATATATAAAATAAAAAAAATAGTTTAGTTCTTTTAACCAAAACACTAACGTATATTAAATATTTTGATCAAACATTAAGAAAAAACATATAAAAGGTATATTAATAAAATTCCATGAACATCTTTCAATCACAGACAGTTTTTAACTATTGTGACAATACACAAATTTGATGACGGCCACTGCAGTACAAATCACAGTTGAAAAGAAAGCATGTCTTAGTTTAAAACTATAAATAGCAATTACAAAGGATGAAGATTTAGATTGTTGAATTTCAATGGGATAAAAAGTACTGGAAGTGAGGAGCTGAATGTGATGCTGCATTAATTCATCATTCCAAACAAGACGGTAACGAAAATCTATTACCACGAGTACACGCATTCTGTAAGCATTTTGGTACCTTTAGATTGTAGTTGAACATTTGCCATGTCCATTTGAAAGTTGAACTATTATTATTAGTTGTGGTTGTAAAAAAGTTTACAGTATATTGCGTACACCAAAACCCGTAAAATTTAGGGTAATATTTTTTGTACCCCCACTAGGATACACTATACCCCCTAACATGTGTGTGTGAAAAGACCAAAATACCCTTAAGACTTTACAAAAAACCAAAATCTTTGTCATTCCTCACATACATCCGTTTGAGGGTAAGTCAGAATTTTTCTCCTAATGGAAGTACCTAATTCCAATAGACGGAGTTACCTAAATCTGCCGGAAAAAAACACGTTGCGGAAGTGTGTAGTTCCGTTTGCAGCTTCACAAAATTATGTAAATCCATAAGAAGCTAGATGAAATTACGTACTTCTGTATGTTGAATAAAATGGCTTATGGATTTACGCGAGGCAGATCGTGAACTACATAAAGTTGAGTTCATCCAATATATTACAACTTCAGATAAAGGAACCCAGTTACTACGAAGCAACACTTTAAATAGCTTTTCTTCTCCAGCTCTGCAAGAAGTAGTTTTATAGAGTAACTTTTTCAGGTCAGAACCAAGAAGGGGTTGTGCTGATCGAATTTATAGCAATAATCAATATTACTCCCATCTTCATATTATCATATATACACCATTTCATATATACTATAGAATGTCAGCAATAAAAAATGTATACAAATTATTTATTTATATGCAATTCTATGAAGATCAAACAATCTCTATTAATTTCTTCAAGAAAGGAACCGAGGAAGTGAAGTGAATTAAATATCAAATTGCAAATATAACTCACAATCAACATATTGGAAGCCTGTGAGCATTTTCTCTTTTTTTCTTTTCGTCAAGATATGCTGCCAACTAATGAGTAAAGATAGTATTTGGATGAAAAGCGTCTAATTAATAGAACAAAAACTAAAAGGATGGCAACTCAATTCAACTTACATGCATCAGAAGCAAAAACCCAAGCACAGATTGTTCAGCAGCTCCATATGACAGCATATAAATAGGCTACAAAGACATGAAGTTGTTGCCAGAGTAGCCAACCATTCATTCAACAAAATTGTTGTTTCTTTCTAACAAACTCAAAAATTAAAATCCAACAAAGCCAACAACACAATCAATGGCCACAACATATTCCCCAATGTGAAAAACAAAGCAAACCCCTTAAACACCATATAACACCACTAAATGTGGAAAAAGGCTGTCACACCAAAGAAACCAGTTAAAGCTGTTAAAGAAAACAAAAATTCAAATTGAATTACTCTAATTGTGACTTTGTTGGACAAGGAAACCCCAAATCATGATCTGATAAATTTGACACAATTAAACAAAAAGAATGTTGTGCATCTTGGAAATGCAGCTATTTGAAGGCAAGAAAGTAGTGCCTCATTCTGCTAAGAGTATCTTTCAATAAGTTATAATCAGAGAGATTTAGTGAAACAAAAACAAATTAGGCATAAAGAGAACAGAAGAATATTTCTTTAGCAAACTGCATATTCATTTCACACTTATGACGTGATAGGAAGATTTTATCTAAAACTAGAAAATAGAAATAAAACTAGCGTGCAAGATGAACATAGCATCGAAAATAAAAACTAGACTTCTAAAATTAAAATTCATCTTCATTGATTGCTTGCCCTAAAATGTCTTCATGACACTATATATATATATATATATATATATATATATATATATATATATATATATAGTAATTACTAGTGGATAATATCATAAAAGGCACTATGGGTAAAAGCCTAATTAAAATAACAATATAGTAGCAATAAAATGAAAATTAAATTCAACATCTAATATATTTTAATTGAACTCCCTAACATGATTTCAACTTTTGCTGAAGGTGAGTTTTGAAGCAAAAAATCAATCATTCCGTCAAGAATGATCGAATATATTGGATTCAATCTTTCTTTAATTGTTTCTTGCAACATGCCATTTTCTTTCCATGACTTCCCATTTGCCAGCTCCAGCTTTATATCTCTCCAACTAGTCTTCGCAGGATATCTATAATATGACGTATGAAACCTAAAATTTATTTTGAGGGACTTCAAGTTACACAAGCAAGAAAGTTTGAGCTTCAATATATCGGGAACTAATGAGAGAGCCTAAGGAATAAGGGATGAGAGGCGAATTAGTAGCAGTTTAAGCAATATTTTTTTTGGACAAAATTCAGCAATTAAGGAAGTCAAGGGTGGTACCTCAAGAGATGTTAGAGTTACGGTCAATGATTTGATATTAGTCACCTCTATCAACCAGTTAAGTAGATCCAAAGGATGCATGACATCATCTACGTCAATACTGGCTTCTTCAATAGAAGAAAGATGGCTCCCAGAGAGTTTCTGCAAAGTATCACAAGTTAAAGTAAAGGTACATAGACTTGGAGCAAATAGCTCAATACTTGGATAGCTGTAAGCATAACTCATAGTCAGATTGAGAAGAGTGGTATTTGATATGTAGAGGGGTAGTTTTGCATCCTCAACAACGCAGTCATAAAGGATCAAAGTTTTCAAGCTGTTAAGATTGGAAAAGGGGTCTGCGCGGATGTCGTTTTCGGAGGAAAAGGAGACACAGTGTAGTTTTAAGTAGGTTAATGCTGGCAAATTCAGAGAATTTGGAAATTGTAGGCGAAAACATCGGGACACAATGACTAGAGACGTCAAAGAGCGACATGACAACAAGGAAGACGGAAATTGACTAATACCACAAGGATCAATAACAAAAGAAAGACGTAAAGAGTTGACATTTTGTGAAGCAGTGTAGCTTACTATACTTTTGAGTATCTGAGACTGCATGCTATCGTGACATTTGAAATCGAGACATTTGAAATCGAGAACGTTCAATGCCGTAGAGTAATTGCGAAGAGAGAGAATACCATTCACGAATTCCATGAAACTATTAACGGTCTTAAAGTGAAAAGAGTTTAATGTAACAGCTGGAAGATGCTTCCAAAGATGTTCCCATCTTGATGATAATATGCAAGTTCGAACTGCTTCTTTGACTTTCAAAAACGACAGTATGTGGATCAGAATGCAATCCGGCAAGTCGCTAAACGTGTCTCTGTTGTCTTCATTCTCTTCGTTTTCATGTGTCTGCTTTTGTCGCTTCATCTTTAGAGCAGCGAGTTTCCCAAACAGATGAAAAGCGTGTTGTTGATTGAGATGTGAAAAAACCCTACTTTGAGTATAGCAGCGAGTTTCCGAAACTGATGCAAAGTTCAGAAATAAAAGGCTTGAAAATAGGAACGTCTTTTATTTTTGAAAAAAAAAAAATTAGGAACGTCAAACAGAGTAACAGAGAAAGATATAAGTAATAAAAAGAATGGATTATGGAATGTCACCAAAAAAAGAATGAATTATGGAACGTTTATCTTTTTTCTTTAACAATTGAACGCTTAATTTTTTTTGGTGAATTAACTGGAATGCTGAAATCAAAGCAAATTATCTGTAAGTTTTGGTTCGCTGGCAAATGTCAATATTGCTAGGCTAGAAACTGTGTCCAAGGCTCGAATGTGAGACCTCATAATTGTGTTTGTGAGTTTCAAGTGGCATTTATTACTCTGTCTAGAATAAAAAAGAAAATCAAAGCAAATTATAAACTATTATAAAAATAAAATAAAATTATAGGTTTTTCTATATTCTATAACTATTTAATTTGAAATTGGATAAAATATTTGCCAACAACAAAATTATATGTTATAACAAATATTTGATTCTTTGTCAAATAATTCAAAAGTCGCGCATATCATTATTTTTGATTGATTGACGTTTAAGTTTTTTGAACTAGAATTTGCAGTCAAAAAACTATATAGGCAGTTGAATTAGATGAAAGCCATTGGATTAGTTTTTCTTTCACTCTCAATCCCCGGTTCATTTTATTTTAAAAAATAAATAAAAAAACACGTGAAAGGGTAAATAGTCATTTTGATCCCTGAAAGTTTAATGCACTGTTATTATAGTCCCTAAATGTATTAAATTTGTAAATAGGTTCGGTTCGAGTAATTTTAGGGACTAAGGGGGTGTATTGGATTAGGATTTTAAAAGATTTTTTTAATAAAAAAGTCTGTTGGTATTCAATCAAGACTTTTTATCACTTAAAAAATAATCATTTAGTATTCAATCAGGATTTTCAAGACTTTTTAAAGAGTCCATCAAAATCCGCTGGTATTCATTTGAGATTTTCTATCACTTAAAAACAATCTACTGGTATTCAAAATCATAAAGATTTTAAAGGATTGTTTTGTTGGATGGATTTTGAAAGACTTTTTAGCTATGAAGCCCGGATACGGGATACGACACGATACGGATACGGGGATACGTGAAAAAATTGAAAATCAAGATATGACACGGCTGGGATACTTTAATAAAAAACTCAATTAAAATTTAAATATATAAAAAGAAAAAAGAAAAAAGAAAAAAATGGAATAGAAACACAAATAAAAAAACAAAGATAAAAATAAAAATATTGCATTTTATAGATATGATAAAAAAATGCCCAATATAATTGACTGATTGGCGGAGCTTGTCTTAAATATTGAGGAGAGCGATAATTACAAACTAAAATATTATTGACTGAGAAGCTCACATACATGACTATATATATATATATATATATATATATATATATATCGATAAGTATAATTTTATTAAGATATTCTAGCTTGAGCATCATTGTGAACCCACTCTACCCACCTTCTATTACATATGATCATCACATTGTAGAAATAAATACCTGTGATCATATCAAGTAAATATAGTTACGTATATTTATCTCACTCATATCACAATGTATTATTTCTTCTATGATTGTCTTACGAAAAAAACATATAATTTTGTTTTTTTGTTATTGAGGTACTAAAGTGTATCATATATATATATATATATATATATATATATATATATATATATATATATGAGTGACAATCATGTGCTTAGTTGGTAAGAGGTATCGAAAATGTATCTTAGAGAAGTATCCTTAGCTGGCAAGAAGTATCAAAGAAGTATCTAAAAAGTATCGAGTGAAATATTTTTTAAAAAGAATTAATAAAATTATTGGATACTCTTTGGGTACGTATCGGAAAATATCGAGTGTGTATCGGTATCGGATACGTATCGGACACGGGTACGTTGCCAATTTTGAAGTATCGGAACTTCATAGCTTTTTAGTGTTATTGACACACACAACACCTATCAAACAATCTCACTCAAATTCATGAGATTTTGAAAGACTTTTTATTTCTCTCTTTTTCTATTTTTACGTTTCCATCGCTCTGTTTAGTGGATTTGCAAATGACTATTATCCTTCGGTCACTTTTTTTGGATAAATCCTTCGGTCATACTTTGTTATTCGAAACTTTAAACATAAGACAGTATATAACTCAACAAATTGCTACAATTGCATACTCAAAATTATTTCAAATATTTTATGTCCAAAGAAACATGAAAAGAAGTGATTTTACGTTTCCTTACGTTTTTACATTTCTCATGCCAACAAATAGAGCAGAAAGCAAATATACATAAGAAAGATTTCATTCAATCATATTCTACTCCGTTTTTACATTTTTTTTATTGACTAGTGTGGAAGACCAGTGCCAGCACGGGTATACATTAAATTTGTACATAAAATCTGAATTTTACTTTTTAGACTTGCAAAAGAGGCGGTTCTATGTCATTAGCAGTTATATATAGCTTTATATCTGGATTGAACACTAAGTAGTTCAAAATCACAAATCTTCAAAAAATGTTATTTCAGCTGTTTCCTATAGTTTACCAACATGGCAGACGAAATTAACAATTCAGGGCAATATCAGTAAGAAACGATTTAATGTTTGTCGTGACCGTGATCCCGACGTAGACGTCTTAAAAATATTGTAATTTTGGGAGTCGCCACCCAATTTATTAAATAGGAAAAATTGAGAAAAACCTACCTTTAGATTATTGGCCTGCGAAAACTAGGTTGGATTCGGGAGTCGATTATGCATAGGGAAGGGCGAAAACTAAATTCCACTACACCCCTAGTACATCCGTCTTAAGACGGTTACCTTAAATTTGATCATGCAGATTATCAATAAGTTTAGAAAACTCGGTTACACCAAAAATAAATAATTTGGTTTAAAAAGAAATAAACTAGGGACAAAATTAGAAAATTTAGTTTTCGACTTGACGGGGAAGCCCCGCTCCTACATATCCTCCGGTGCAATGAGGAACTCAAAAGTCACGTAGTTCTTCCTAAAGAAAATTTGTTGGTTGGGTTGATTTTAATTTTTTTTGAAGGGGTTCGAGATCACCAAGTTGTACAACTCGGGCGTCTTAAACCGGGATCGACGAGATGTACATCTCGGCCAATCCTGTATTTTTTTGTATTTTTAATAAGAAAAAGGAAAGAGAGAAAAATGGTTTTTTATGTGAACTAACATTTATTTTGAAAAAAATGGGTAATAGTAATAATATCAATAGTACTACTAATAATAATAACAAACCAAAATAATGGTGACAAGAAATAAATAAATAAAACTAGTAAAGGGGGGTGCAAACAGAACTAAAGGGGTGTAAATAATAACTAGATAAAAAAAAGGGGGAAGGCACATTAACGAACAGTGTAAATAGCATTTTTATTAAAAAAACGTGGGTGGCTGTATGATTAAAAAGGGAGGGTGCGAATATGAATCTGTTCTAAAAAAAACATTTAAAATAAAATACATGTTAAAAACAGAGTATATGAAGCAAGAAACAAATGAGGAAAACCTAATCCTCATTCCAAACCACACCGCCGTTTCCAGCACCCAAATGAGAGAGAGCGAGATTGCTGACAGAGGGAGAGATCGCCGGTGGGAACGGTTTTGGGCGGTGAACGGTGAGATGGTGGCGACAGTGAGGTTACGGTCGTTTGTTTGTGGTGGTGGTGGTGGTGGTTACGAGGGGAGAAGGGGTCACGGTGGAGATGGTGGTGAGAGGTGACGGCGTTTGACGGTATTGATGGAGAGATTTTGTGGTGGTTGTTTGGGCTGGCTTGTGATGGTTCGTTGATGGCTTGAAGGTGATGAGTGGTGATGCGACGGTGAGGGTGGTGGCAAGGTCACGGTGAGGGTTTTTGGTGGTGGTACGGTGGCGACCACCACGAACGGTGGCCAGAGATGAGGTTTAGTTTCTTTCTCCTTTCTCTCTCTCATTTTATTCTACTGTTTCTCTTCTTCATCTCTTCTTCTTCTACTTATTATTTATTTATTTATTTTTTACTATTTATTCTACTAACAGAGGCATTCATTCAAAAAAAAAACTATTACATTTTTTTTGTAAAAACTATTTCATCATTCACTCTAAAAAAAACTGAGGCATATCATTATTTATTTTTAAGCACTAGTTATAAACATGTAAACAGATTTATGCAACACAGATTTATACAACCATAAGATCAATAGACTTTAAAGGAAACTGTAATAACACAGATATCATGTATAGTAGGAAAAAAACTAAAGCATGCTATGTTGAATAAACAGATAAAAATGGGAACCAACCTAACTCGCAATGTAATTTCTTTTCAGCTTCTACCTCTTTTTCTACTCTCAAACTTGCTCTCTACTTTGCTCAAGTAAAAAAAATTGATTCTGAGTGTATTTTTGAAGTGATATCAGTGTTTTTCTCCCCCCTTTCACTGTTACCTTGTACAGTATTTATAGGCTAAAACTGTGGTGTAGGTGTGGGTGTTGAGCGGTGTATCAAATCTCTTGGGACAAATTCTGATGAGCCAAGACAAAATAGCCCAGAGGTGGTGGTGCTGCAACAAAGCAGTATTGTTGGTGCTGAAAATGGGAGGACAGCAAGGAACAAGGAGAAATAAGCTTGAGCTGAGAGCTCAAAATAGTTTCCAAGGGTAGCAACGCATGCTCCCTGTTTTTATTAGTTTTTATTTTAATCAAGGTAATCAAAATCGGACCGGACATTGAACAGGAAGAGGTAGCGGTTCGGGGGTTCTTGGGTTCAACCGGTTGAATCGGGGGTTGAACCGGAATTAATTAAATATATTATTTAATATATTTTTTACAATATATAAAGGATAAAAAACAAAAAAGAATCATAATATGACATAATAAAACTATAATATTCAACAATCATAGATAATTAGATACTATAATGTAAATACTCTCATAGTAATATTAGTGTACACATTTGTTTTTTAATTATTTATTTATTTATTACATCAATTTAATTATAAAAAATGATAAAAAATATCTCATATACCAAAAATCAACATCATTTATTATTTTTTTTCCAAAAATCAACTTGGTATACCATTTTTTAAGGAAAATAAACCAAATCCGGTTTTCTGCACGGTTCCCCGGTTTTTGGCCGGTTTCCTGTCCGGTTCCCGGTTTTCAGTCGGTTATCCGGTTCAATTCCCGGTTTTCACCCCAGGCGGTTCTGGGGTTCATTTGGATCGGATAGAGGTCCGGTTCAACCGATTGAACCGACTGGTCCGGTCCGATTTTGACAACCTTGATTTTAATTTTGTGTACTATTTTGCTTTTAATCTTTTGTCCCTATGTGTAACAAAGTTGGCTTTGGTTATACAAAAAAAAAACTGATATTAAACCAATAAAAACATATGTTCAAAAAACTGATTTTTTTTATTTATTATTTTTATAACAATAATACTAAACCAATAACAACTATAACAATAACAATAAAATAATAAGCACTCGAAATAAACATTTGTACGCGACAAGACGCGAACACGTGGTGTCGCGAATACGCACACGCCCCGATAACATATGTACTCGATAAAAACACATATACCATTAGAAATAATACACACGCTCAAATTAGAGAGGTGACACACACACACGTGAGTAAAACAGTATGTGCTTAAAAATAGCGCACGTGCACAGTGAGAAGTGGCATGTGCGCAGCGAGACATCTCTTTTTTTCGTAGTCTTTTTTTGCAAAGGAAATTTAAAGAAAATACCGGTTAAAATTGGGTGTTCACGATGTTTATTTTAATTGGATTGAAATTTGCTTGCCCTACAAACGTATTCTTAAGTTTTCTGAAAAGGAAAAGTGTTATTGGATCCTTAAGAGATTGAGTGAATATATCTATCTCTTTTAACATCATGAGTTGATATGGTTTGCTATTGGTATTTTATGAGACACGGGAATTAAGTTATACTCTGTCATAATTTAATCGACTATTGCGTTAACATGGTGGGGCTAAACATCACCATCGATCACTAACTGTCATAAGGATAATATTTAAAAAATAATAGTCCAAAATAGACTCTTAAAATATTTGACATTTGAGGTGCTTTTTTTAGTTGTTCAACAAACACAATATATACTAAAACATTTATAGTTTGCTAGAGGACGAAAATAATTTAGTAAATGTTGACTATGAATATTGACTTCTCAAGATTAAAGGTTAATATAAAGTATGAAAGTGTTTATGTGAGCCATTACAATGAACCCGTGTGGAGAACGAAAGATTTTGGAGGGGGTTGGATTAAATATTATGAACAAATAGGTTTGGTTCCAGTTATTAGCAAGTGCATATGGATCCTCAATCTATGAAAATTAATAGTTTTAATAGTGTTAGTTCAACATACATCTTAACGCAAGTAAATAAATTCTCTTAACAAATGATCTATATGTTTTAAATGTCTATGGTTGGGAATTTGCTTAACTGGTTCATGTGTACGATAGGTACGTTTATGCTCAGTAAAGAAGTCCCAGTGGGATGATCCCCGCAGGTTGAATATTGCTTTCCTCGTGTGGTCTGCAACGGTTACGTCAACACCAAACCTGAACATAAAATATTATCTGTTACGTATGAGAGATGATAGATTAAGCGTTACATCAAAACAATCATATTTGAATTGCAAAGTAACAGTGTTTTTTTACGGTGTAGATGAAAGGATCCCGTAGATATGTGCCATGACGACGTATGAGGATCCCTGAAACATAAATTAACGTTTATGGATAATTGAGGTTGCATCATCAGGACAGGACGAAATATGGGCAACGAACCGTACAGGTATTGTGATTTACCCCTTGTTGATGAACGTTGTTTAAGTAGGTGAGATCAACAATGAGATTATGCAGTAGGAACTCATCTAACATATTGACTGGTTCAGATTAAATTTCCAATAGAATAAAAATTAAATCCAAATTAAAAACCCAAAATCACTCTCGTAAACGAAGTTCTCCACCCACACCATCGTTCCTCCTAGATGCGTCGCGTCGTCTTTCATCCTTAAACTGTCATGCTCGATATGGTTCTGCCTTGAAGGAGAGTCACAACCTTTAAATACAAATTGCAGTACTTGCCACAAAAAATCCAACTCATTGATTGTTACTGTCATGATAAGCCAGACAATAAACCAAATCCACGAAAACCAATTTTTTATCTTCTGAACCACATAACAAAAAGGAAAGAAAAAATGGAAGGTAGTCATTGTGTTTGGTGAAAACAAAACTGGGATTTCGCAGAAATCAGATTGTCACGGTGGTAAACACTGAGGAGACACCGTGAGCTCAAGGTTTGCTCAAGGGGTACCAATTGATGAATGGTGCCCGGAAAGTAAACTGTAAGATATTGCTGTTGTAACAGATATGAGAGAGAAAGAGAGAAAATAGATGTGATATCAATGATTGGTACCTTTCTATTAATGATCAAAGATTATATAGAATCTAGTACAACAATCATGAGGTATTTCGCGTGGCTAGTACAGCTCACAGCTACTAGAAGGGAATATGCTAATTGCAAATGCAAGTACATAGTGGAATATAGCTAAAGGTAAAGTAGAAATGGAAAACAGTAAGTAGACTAAATGCAATAAAGGTGACATATGATAACCGGTCACAATACCCTCCCCTTAGAGCACACTCTTGTCCTCAAGAGTGGAAGTGTGGGAAATCTCTGATAAGGTCATAATACCATTCCCATGTGGCATACTCAGCAGCTAAATTCTTCCATTTCACCAAAACTCTGGTTGCAGCCTTGTTGCCTCTTTTCATCATTTTCCTCTCAAGGATAGATTCTGGTTCACCTTTGTCTCTGGTCATAGCAGGCACATTTGGATGTTGTATCACAGCAGCAGCAGGGTCATGGCAAGGTTTCAGCTGAGATATGTGGACCACATTGTGAATGTTAGTGGATGAAGGGAGCTCCAGTTGGTACGCTACAGAGCCAATCTTGTCAATGATTTTGTAGGGTTCATAGAACTTAGGATTCAGCTTGTGAGAAGCCTGTTTTCTTAAGGTAACTTGCCTATAAGGCTGTAGCTTGAGAAAGACAAAGTCCCCAACAGCATAGCTTCTGTCACTTTTGTGCTTATTGGCTTGTTGCTTCATTCTGTTTTGAGCACGTTGCAGGTGAAACTTGAGGAGTTTAAGAGCTTCCTCTCGGGCAGACAATGATCTATCCACAGTGAGATTGGTTGATTCACCCGGTAAGTAAGGGAGATGCATGGGAGGAGACTGACCATATACTACCTCATACGGTGTAGTGTTAATTGAAGAGTGAAAATTGGTATTGTACCAATATTCTGCTAAGGACAACCATTTGAACCAATCCTGTGCATGTTCAGAACACATACAGCGAAGATAAGTTTTCAGGGCCTTGTTAACCACCTCAGTTTGGCCATCACTCTGAGGGTGATAGGCACTTGACTTGTTTGGAGCTACCCCTTGCAATTTAAAGAATTCTGACCAGACCTCATTGATGAAGATTGGATCACGGTCACTAGTGATAGAGTGTGGCATACCATGCAGCTTAAAAACAGAATCCTGGAATATTTGAGCAACATCTAAGGCAGTGTAAGGGTGTGAAAGAGCTAAGAAGTGAGCATACTTACTTAGCCTATCAACCACCACAAAGATTACCTGTTTTCCCTTGGAAGGAGGGAGACCTTCCACAAAATCCATGCTTATATCCTCCCAAATACGCCCTGGTATTGGTAAAGGCTGTAATAGACCAGGACTAGCAACCTGTTCTGGCTTGTGCCTCTGACAAGTTAAGCACTCTCTCACATATGCTTGTACCTCTTTGGTCATTCCTTTCCAGAAAAATAGAGATCTGATACGAGCCAGAGTGTTATCTCTGCCTGAATTGCCTCCCGTAGCAGAATCATGCATCCAATGAAGTATAAAACTCTTGACAGAGACATCATTACCAACCACTATTTTTCCCTTCCTCCTAAGAATGTTATCCTGCCATGTGAACTTAGGGTGTGATGAAGGATTTGCCTCCAATTCCGTAATGAGCTTCTGGAGGTGAGGTGAGGATCAGATTGCCAAGTGTTCTTGATTTTTGTCAACAGATTAGGTTCAACATTGTTAATGGTAATGGCCAGCAACTCTGCACCTTCAATCCTGGATAAGGCATCAGCTGCCTTGTTCTCCTTGCCTTCCTTGTAGTGAATTTCGAATTCATAGCCCATTAGCTTGGCCATCCATGCTTGTTGGAATGGAGTATTAAGCCTTTGGTCAAGCATATGCTTGATACTCTTCTGGTCAGTCTTGATGATGAAAGGCTTGTGTGCAAGATAAGTACTCCATCTCTGGATGGCATATATGATAGCAAGAAGTTCTTTCTCATATATAGATAAAGTTTGCTGCCTGATTCCAAGTGCTTTGCTGAGATACGCCACTGGATGATTATCCTGCATTAAGACAGTACCAATTCCTCTACCAGAGGCATCAGTCTCAAGAGTAAAAATTTTATTAAAATCAGGTAACACCAATACAGGAGCAGAAACAAGAGCCTGCTTGAGCTGCTGAAAAGCAACAGTGGCACTGTCAGACCAATCAAAAGCATCTTTCTTTAGTAAGTCTGTCAATGGCTTGGCAATTTTACCAAAATCCTTGACAAATCTCCTGTAATATCCTGCTAAGCCTAGGAATCCCCTTAATTGCTTCAGTGTTTTAGGGACAGGCCAATCAGCAACTGCCTGAACCTTAGATGGATCTGTTGACACTCCCTCAGGTGTGATGAAATGGCCCAAATATTCCACCCTTGCAGTTGCAAAGTGGCATTTAGACTTATTTAAGAACAGCAGATTGTCTCTAGCAGTAGAAAACACCTGTGCCAAGTGCTGAATGTGCTCATGCAGTGAAGAGCTGTATACCAAGATGTCATCAAAGAAAATTATAACAAATTTCCTAAGGAACTCCTTAAAGACATGGTTCATAAGTGATTGGAATGAGGCTGGAGCATTTGTAAGGCCGAAAGGCATAACAAGATATTCATAGTGGCCACTATGAGTTTTGAAGGCAGTTTTGTATTCCGCTCCTTCACTCATCCTTAGTTGGTGGTAACCTGACCTAAGGTCCAATTTAGAGAAGATATTAGCTCCTCCTAACTCATCCATTAGGTCCTCTATTAAGGGTATGGGGAACCTGTCCTTGATGGTGAAGTTGTTCAGCTTCCTATAATCAACACATAATCTCCAAGATCCATCTTTCTTTCTTACAAGGACTGTAGGGGAAGCAAAAGGACTATTGCTATATTGTATTATACCTTGTTTCAGCATCTCATTGACTAGCTTATCCACAACATTTTTTTGAATTATTGAGTACCTATACGGCCTGATATTGACAGGAAAGCACCCTCCTTCAAAGGAATCCTATGGTCAAACCCATTTCTAAGGGGTGGCAGATGTGAAGGCTCTTGGAAAATGTCACCAAACTGTTCTATTAATGACTGTATTTCACTAGGTAACACAGAATTCAGAGTACCTGCATTGGAGACTTTGCAAGCAGGAATGATGAATTGCGGTGTAGACTGCTGTAACTGAAGAAAACAGAGCTTTGCCCCTCTGTCAACTGCTACATTGAGAGTTTTGTTGGAGATGAGCTTTACTCCAGGTGGTTTTCCCCCTCTGAGTTGAACCTTCCTTCCTTGCACATCAAATTCCATCACGAATTTCTCAAAGTCCCAAACAATAGGACCCAGGGATTTGAGCCATTGAGCCCCTAAAATCAAATCACAGCAAACCAGAGGCAAAACTATAACATCAGCAGAAAATTCTTGGTTATGCATAGACCAAGTGAATCCCTTGCAAATGTAAGGGGCTTCTAACTTGTGCCCTCCTCCACCAGTTATGGCCATTGGCTTGCATTTCTCCAGCTTACACCCAAGCTTCTTGGCCATGGCAAGGTCCAAGAAGTTATGTGTACTCCCACTGTCTAACAAAATCTGCAGAGCCTTCTTGTTATACAATCCTTTTACACGCATTGTTTGGTAAGTGGATACACCAGTAATGGCTTGGAGAGAAATCTGAGGTTGCTCCTGCTCAAGTTCATTAACCTCAACTAAGACTGGCTCGGGTTCAGGTGTTTCCTCATTCTCCTCTTCATCCCCTTCTAACTCCATCATCATCAATTGGGCTCTACGGTGTTTAAGGTGATGTCTAGGGGTGAAAACCTCATCACAGAACATACAGAGGCCTTTGGCGCGGCGCTCTGTAGCTTCTGCAACACTATATGTCTTGTTTTTGGTGAATAAGGGTTTCTGGTTGGGGTTAGGCTCTTTGATAGTTAGGCTAGTGTTTGGCTTAGAGTGATTGAAAGTTGGTTTATAAGTAGCTGGCTTAGTGTGTGAGGGTTTGGTGGCTTCGTGTAATTTGGCTAGGTTACTGACTTGAGCAATGGAAGTGGGATTGAACATCCTAACGTGTGCTTGGGTTGAGGGATCTAGGTTGGAAATGAAAATGCTCAATGCGTGTTCTGGGATGATGCTTACTTGAGTATGAGCCAATTCGAAATCATCAATATACGATTGGACAGATCCAGTGTGTTTTACCTGTATCAACTCAGCAAGGGGATCTTCATATAGATCGCCAAACCTTCGTCGCACCTCTGCTGCGTATTGCGGCCATAATGGATATTCCTCGAATCTGCTCCTCAAGTAGTTAAGATTCCACTGTAACGCCAAACCTTCCAGATGAATTGATGCCAACCTCACTCGCGACTCCGGTGGTGTTTCGTCCAAGAGAAAAAACTGATCGCACTTATACAGCCAATCTTTCACCTTCCTGCCGTCGAATCTGGGGAAATCGACCTTCGAAATGCGTGTGGCGTAGTTCCTTGCCGGTGTGGCCGGAGTAGTCTCCGCCGTAACTCGCGGCGGTGGTGTGGGTGGATTGTTGTTGTTACTCTCCGATGATGGACCTCGTCCCTGAGATAGGATCAGTGTGCGCAACTCTACCATGTTCGCGTTCCTCGCTGCTCAGAGCTCCACGATCTGCGTGTTAACCTCCGCGTGGTGCTCATCGACTTACCGATCTAGCTCCGCCATGGATTGACTCCGCGTTGCCATCGTGATACCAGGCTCTACTGCTTTGATACCAGTTGTCACGGTGGTAAACACTGAGGAGACACCGTGAGCTCAAGGTTTGCTCAAGGGGTACCAATTGATGAATGGTGCCCGGAAAGTAAACCGTAAGATATTGCTGTTGTAACAGATATGAGAGAGAAAGAGAGAAAATAGATGTGATATCAATGATTGGTACCTTTCTATTAATGATCAAAGATTATATAGAATCTAGTACAACAATCATGAGGTATTTCGTGTGGCTAGTACAGCTCACAGCTACTAGAAGGGAATATGCTAATTGCAAATGCAAGTACATAGTGGAATATAGCTAAAGGTAAAGTAGAAATGGAAAACAGTAAGTAGACTAAATGCAATAAAGGTGACCTATGATAACCGGTCACACAGATTGTGGAAGTAAACTTAAAAAATCCATCGCAGTAAAATCCCAAGCCCAAAACAAGAGGAAGTTGTAACCATTTAGATGGAAAGAATACGATAATGGCAAGCGGCGATGGTGAGAAGCGGCACGATGACATGTCACTGGTGAGGAGTGGCGCTGCAATACAATGCGGTTGTGAACGTGGCCGCAAAATCAGGCGGTGGGAAAGAAGAAGACGGGGAGAATTGAGGATTGGTTTTGGAGTTTTGTTCAACTGAATATGAGTCGATCATTTTTGCGCCACGTGTCGGTCACATATAAAATCAACTGGAGAAAATGGAGATACATGAAAATTGCGAGAATCTGAACCCAAGGAGTAGTCAGTGATTTGATATGAGCAAGCTCAATTAGTCAGTTGACTAGAACAAAAGGATTACTCCCACATGTAATAAAGACTACTCCCAGATTCTGAAAAAGAGTACCATGAGAAGCAAAAGTACAAAGATTTGGAGCATATAGGTCAATTTTCAGATAGTCGTTAAGAAACATAACTCCGATTTAGAGCCAAATCAAATAGCGTGGTACTTGGTATACAGAGAGTTTGCGCATCCATACAATCATCAAAAATCAAACTATTCAACCTAATAAACCCAGAAAATGGCAACCTTGAAGTTGATTTCTACAAGTATGTCATTACAAAGATCAAAACCAAGGAATTTAATCTAATGATCTTTGTCAAAGCATCATCATGAAACATTCTGGGGACTCTTTTGTTGATGGTGGAAATGAAGAAAATATAAACTACATTGGTGGGAAGAAGTTTAGGGTCAACGCAAAACTTGATTAATTCTATGTAAAGTAAAAAGTCAGAACATGAAGTGATTACAAAAAACGAATTAACCCAAGCAGAAGATAATGTTGAAAACAGAGAAAGGATTATTTAAAAAAAAAAAAACGATCACACTTTCGTTGCGGTTTTAAGGAACATGCGATTGATGAGTTGCTTCACAGAATGTCAAAGAGAGTGAATTGGAGAGCATTAGAAATTGGCTTAAAACAAGCAGCCACTCATCATTCAAAAAGAGCAAGAAATTATGCCAAATAAATCAAAACATTAAATTATATTTTGTGTCAAATAGTATTCTGTTACAGAGTAAGATCAGAGAAATACTAGGGTCATATTTAGTTCATGAATGGAAACAAAATATGGATGAGGAATTTTGCAAATTCTTCAAATGAACGATTAGGCTATAGTCATATACACTTTTTAAGATTCATCTTCAGTTGTGAATGCTTCCTCCCGCACAAAAAGAGCTCCCGATATTCAATAAGCGTGATTAGAAACTCACCTCGTATGGGGTAGAGAGTCTCTCCATTTCTTAAAAGAAATAGAGAGGGTCAGTTACTTAGATTTTAGGTATATAGAACTACTTAAATTATCGAACTACTAGTTGTCCCATTTTCTCATTTCAAATTACACTCCTTTTAGTATTCTGTAAACTGGAAAATGTCATGCATTTTCATAAAATTTATGATCCCACTCCAGAAACCTATAATCAATGGAAATCCAAAATGGCTACACAACACAAACCCATTTCCTGCTACTAATAGAAAATAAACTGCACATAAGCACCAAACTTTGCACTGTCATCTTCAACAATCAACCAAGTGTTCCAATCTAGTAAGTGGAACCACTTTATAGTAGAAAAGAAATTTTAGCAAGCTGCAATATCAATATGATTATGAAGACATGCTGTCAGAAAAATGTTAGATTCATTTATGAAGTGCTGAACTTCAATGTCAAATAATCATGGGGAATTGGATTCACTAACTTTGAGAGTTGGTGGCTTTCAGCTTTCTTTGAAAAGAAAAATGTGAGAGAGAAAAATGAGAAGAAACAGGTTCGCCGAAGTCACCAACTCCAAAAAGTTAGAAAATCTCTATCCAGAGTATGCAAGATAGAGTTTATCAATAGCCAAACTTTAACTACCATTCTTTATAAAGCTGATATTGTTTCAAGGTAAAAATGATTTAGGGTGTTGGTGTCAATCCATGACTAATTACTACAAATTTCACATTCTCTTCAAAATAAATCCAAATCCAAACTTGTACTATCTAAAAAGAAAGAAAAAAAAACATTGTCCTTCAGATAGTATGCTCTGTGACACATATATATAGTATAAAATAAATGTGAAGTTCAAACACTTAACATTTTCTTCTTTTATTTCACGAGAATTTTCAAAAAAATTAACCACAACTGCTGAGAATTTCCAGAACAGAAGCTTTTAAAGTTCTAATTGATGAGTATGCTTGGGTGAGAGCAGTAATCAAAGTTGATTTTAGTTTTAAAAGCGGAAGTTATGCAACCATTACATTTTAATACAAACTTGAAGTTGTGACATTAGTATATTCAAATCCAGTCCATTATATTCAGAGAACATTGGATTGTATGAGACCATTGATGGTGAAGAGAACCAGCGATTCACTCTAACGGACAAACAAAAGAAAATAGCATCACAGGGAGCATAAACAACCGTCGGGGTCCCCGGTCACGAGACCGGGATCCCGACGCAGACGACAACCACGGAAGCATCCAAAACAACCATGTAAAGATGATTGACATATATCCAAAGACCATTTAAACCAATTGAAACTGCGACCTTCAAATCAAACAAAAAGATCAAACACATGACCGAAAAACATTCAGATACATAAATCCTGTAAAAGTAAGATAAAAGAAACAAAACATTAACGATAATTGAGTAAAATGCAGGAATATAAAACATGGAAGAAAACCAGTGACTCACTCTAGTGGACAAACAAAAGAAAATAACATCACAGGGAGTATAAACAACCATGGAAGCATCCTAAACAACCATGTAAAGATGATTGACATATATCTAATGACCATTTAAACCAATTGACACCGCGACCTTCAAATTAAACAAAAATATCAAACACGTGACCAAAAAACATTCGGATATATAAATCATGTAAAAGTAAAATAAAAGAAACAAAATATTAACGATAATTGAGTGAAATGCAAGAATATAAAACATGTCGTAAACATATCTAGCTAGTTGAAAGAATCATCTTCACAAAAAAATTTCTTTATAGTGCATCAATCCTTTGAGGACTATTGATTCCAATATCTTGGCAAAAACGCTGCACCAAAGATTCCTCTAAATAGTATGTTGAGATGGACTGGACAGCCTCAAAACATCATCTTCTCCAGCAGGACTTGTCTCAAAATCTATTACTAAAAAATAACAACAATAAGTCAATAACCTTTTATCAAATTCCCATACATGAACCAAAACAAGCTCGTCATTTCAAGCTACAAGTCAAGTACAACATCAAGTAAACTGGAAGCCAATTCTTATGCCAACATCATTAATACTTCAAACAGATATCATACAATGAAAAAGAAAATAGGAAGCTGGAAATTAATGAGACTGGCAGGGAGACCGTTCCAAAACTCATTAACCTACCAATATGTCAAACTAACACACACATAGTCAACTATTTTGTCGTGAAACTAGACTTCAATCATAATAATGAAAAACCAGAAACTTTTTGGGAGATATTGCAAGAGTATTCACCATAATACATTGATATTACTCAGCCAATCTTCTTGATACAATGCAACATTCAATCAAAAGAAAGAAGGAACCTCAAAGCCTCGTACAAATGGAAGAGCGAAGGAAACAAAAAGAAAGAACATCAGTTACTGTTCGGGTATATCTAGGGAAATATATCTCTAATCATGCTCATGCCCCATTGGTTCCTAACCCTGCCTTAACCCATAGAATAATAATTTAACTAGAAAAAATAATAGGATAAATTTATTTCTAATTCTAATGATGTTCTGTTGGTTTATTTGGATTTTGCAGAATAGTTTGCAATCATGGATTGGAAATGAGGGTTAGTTTATTTGTAGAATAATTTATTTCTAGTTCTAAGGATGTCCTGTTAGTTTATTTGGATCTTGTGAACTTATCTAATAGTTTATTTAAAGGATGATGCTGGTTCTTATTGGAATTGCAATATCTATGGAAGAGTAAAAAGCAAAAGCCATCTTAGGAATATCTCCACGGCTCCAAAGAATAAATAAGGATATTGTGAATAAGAGTGTCCTACATTCAGGTTAGTGTACATGTGCAAATTGTTGCTCTACCCAATAGACTTGTAGTTTATCCATGATAATAAACTAAAACCAAATAGATGAGACAAATTAAAACCAAACAGACAGAGGAAAACATACTCAGATGAGGCAAAAACCAAATAGAAAAATATCTCTTGAAAATGTTGGATATTTACCTTACTATGTTAACTTTTGTTGAAGGTGAGTTTTGAAGCAAGAAGTCTACCATTCCATCAGGTATGGATGAATATGGTCCCGATTGTGATCGTGCTTTAATCGCTTTTTGTAACTTGGCATTTTCTTTCCATGACTTGTTAGGGGTTATTTTGAGTGACTCCAAGTTAAACCAAGGGGGATTGACCTTCAGTAAATCAGGAACTAAGGAGAGAAGCTAAAAAATGAGGAAGGAATTAGTACCAGTTTAATGTTAATATAAATGCAAGTCATATATTTTTGACAAAACAAACTTAAAAAAAAAAATTAGGGTCGGAACCTGAAGAGTATATACAGGAATTGTCAGGGATTTGGTATTCACAAGTTCAAGTAGCCAATTGAGTAGAATCAAAGGAGTGTCAGCGTGACTCGAAGTTGCCATACATACATCAACACTAACTTGTGTAATAGAAAAAGGAGAGTTCCCATAGAATTCCATAATAGGACTACCATTACCGGTAAAAGCAAAGCTACAAAGGTTTGGAGTAGATAGCTCAATTTTCGAGTAGACTTCATAATAATTACCCGTATATATAGTCAGATTGCGAAGCTCAGTACTTGATATGCAGAGTGGTTGTTCATATGGAATTATGCAGCAACGAAGGATCAAAGTATTCAACCTGTTCAAAGTGGAAAAGGGTTCAACGCAACCGTCACTTCCACTAAGAAAAGATAAGAAGCCTAGTTTCAAATAGGTTAATGCCGGCAAATTTAGAGAATTCGGATATATTACTTTGGGATTAATTGGGAAATATAGAACTAGAGAGGTCAAAGAACCACATGAAAATAAAGAAGGCGGAAATTGATCAGTACAATAATAAAGACGTAAATTTTTGACATTCTCTGAAGCAGTATATCTTACGATTGTTTCGAGTAGGCAAGGAAGAAGACTGCAACCCCGATGATCAATATCAATATCGTTCAACACAGTAGAGGAATCGCGAAGAGACAGAAATTGATTCACCAATTCGATGCAATACTCGTGATTTTTAAAATCAGAGGAACTTAATGTAAGTGTGGGAAGATACTTCCAGAGATTTTTCCATCTTGTTGATAATATGCAAGTTTTAATTGCTTCTTTGGCGTTCAAGAATGAGAGTATGTGAAGGAGAATGCAATCTGAAAAATCACTCAACATGTATTTGTTGTCTTCACGATTGTGCCTTCCTCTCTTCATTCTTCCCAAACTGAACGGTTATTTTCGCAATGGAGTGAAAACTTCAAACCTAGATTGATTGTGCGATGGAACAGGGAAATATAAAAGTAAGGGTTTTACCGTTTCTTACGGGTGAGTGATCAACCAAGTCTTGAATCGTAGAAGATCCTTATATGGTTGTGATTTAATGATTTTTTTTATTCATTTTAATCACTCATAATATTTTACACATCGTACCATCAATTTTAATAATTCATCAATAAAATACTTAATTGATCTCTCATCTTAAAAGCACTATTTTTTGACAATTGGAATTCAAAATATATTGATTACTTTGTTTTTTAATGAGCTATACTTTGTTTTATTTTAGAGAATTTTAAGAAAATTATAAGATTTTTTGCGTAAAAAAAATTATAAAATTTTATCAAAAAAAAATTATAAATCATTTTGTGCCGATTTATTTATAATTTTGTTGTTGGTGGAATGTTTATTTATAATTTATAGCTATTTAAAAGGGAAATTATAAAAAAATTAATTTATATACATCAGCGATGGTAGCCAAAACTATAGTGATGCGTGAAAAAATGTTTGATTTTATGTTAAGAGCACCACTAAAGAATTGTACGAATAGCCTTAATAAAACCACACCCTCACTGTGGTGATACATCAAAACACCGACTTTTCCCTACTCTTACAATCGTTTCATACTACAAAACTTTTCATTTTTATCAAATATCGTAATAGTCGCTCATATTATTGTTTTTGATTGGTTAATGGTGTAAAATTTTTTACAGCGCTGATGTATTTCAACCAATTAAACACTTTAATAGATAACTACTACTGTTAGTGGTATATTTTTCTATCAAATTTACCGTTAAAATCCATTTTTATAATACAAAATTACCCTACAAAATTTGTGTTGGCCATAAAACTGCACTTGCTAGAATTATGCACCATAGCATGCTGTGTTACTCCTTTTTCAGTTGATATTCAACATACATGAAATGATTTTTTTTTTTTTTGTGTTTGGTTATGGAGAAAACTTTTGTGCTAATACAAATTTGTTTTTATAATTGAACTCGAGAACAACATTTTTCATATTATATTTACTTTTAAAATTCATTCATTATAAAATAACAAAACAAATAAAGAAGTGATAAGCAAAATTGTTAGGTTGAATATCATGTCCCGAGTTCTGTCACGACTCACCATCTTAGGTTATGACTAGCGCACAAATTAAGACAAACTTGTAATAAATTTGGCAAGCCAAACTCACTTTTACAGTTAATATATACAAAAATTTCAGCGAGTTTCTTATGTTTTTTAGACAATTCTTAAACAAAATTGATGATTATGTGGCACTCACCTATTAACTCATCATCCTAGTCAGCATCACACGTGGCAAGAAATTTGTAGAAAAGCCAAGTTAGTTGCAAGTGGTTTCAAAAGTTAGTTATGATTAGTTAGTTGGCGCCTAAAACTAATTGTAGCTATATATAGCTTGATTCACATCGTAACTAGGAACTGAACAGATTTGGGTGTGTGATGAGTGAATTGGGAATCCAGGGAATTGGGAAGTGAGGGGGAAACAGACTTGGGAATTCTTGCTCATAGTGTATTCTTCACAAAACTTCAATTAAATGCAAATGGACCAAGCAATTGCTCAGTCCCCCAGATGTAAGCATCTTTGATGCTGAACTGGGTAAACAACTTGTTGTGTGTTCAAATTCACTTTCAATTTCGTTTTTTTTTTGTGCTCAATTATGCTTAATTCGTTTTTAGGGTTCTTCCGAATAAAATTGGGGATAATCAAGCAATTCAACAATTCGTGTTGAATTGATCTCCGATTGATTGTCTTATATCATCTTCGGTGTGTGGCGAATCGTTCTACATCATCAAACACGATCTGTAATCAATCTTATTGCAATCTTGCAATTTCTGGTGTACTGTTACATTGCGATAACAGTGAAGTTTCTGCTGCAAAATTCTAACAAAAATAAACCTGCATCTTTGTGAATCATATATATCCAAAATCTAACAACCAAAGCCTTCATCATTTTATTACAATCTTGTCACCAGGTTTCAAAAAGAAAGACAACTACATAATTTTACAAAATTCCTATTTGACCATAGACCATTCTTGACACAAAAGTTCATATTCCTATTGTTGCATCATACTGAAGTCATCAAAATAATATTCTCCGATTAAGATGAGGCCTACCCAAAATGTAACAAGTCCTAGGTTGAACCGTAGATGCTAGGGACAATCTACTCTGCTATTTGCAAATCTGAAGTAAAAACAAAAACAAAAGGATAGGGTGAGTCAAAGACTCGACGAGAGTACAATAATCAAGTTGGCATGAAGGAGCCCATAAGAATATTAAATTTAGAGTTTTTAGAGACCTTCTACTACCCTTTGCCATTTCTACTACTCATTGACGCTAATTATCAACTCTTAATTTAAGAGGTTGTAGAATTTTACCTAAATTAACCCCAAAGAGAAAGATTTGGTTGAAAGAGAGAGGGAGAGAAAGAAGAAAAAAAGAATGGGAGTGTGGCTTTTGTGGTCCCTACGTAACCCACCCCTTTTTTTGTTTTATTTAATTTTAATCTTTTTTCTTTTAGTGAAATGGTTTGTTTCAAGTTCGAACTTGAGACTTCCCAACTGTGTGTGTGTGAATTTCAAGTAACTTATCACTCCATTTACATACCAAAAATATCTCATAATTAGGTCTTTCTTCTTTTTAATATCTAAGAATTTTTTCTTTATTGTCATCAACTTTCATTGGCCTCAATATAAAGATTTGTTTTTCTTTTCAAACCACCAGTAACAAAAATTTCATGAAGTATCAATCCCATTATGCCAAGAGGTTATATTCTGCATTTTTTCAACCTTTAAGAAACAGTTCTTTCTACAATTATCAGTTTAAAACAAATATATTTATTTCTCCAAACCACCATTAACTTTCATTCATTCAATACAAGCAATGCAATTTTCCTATAGAGCATCCAGTTAAGTTGAGACGAGTTACTCCCACTACATTTGTTTCCAAAGAAAGGGAAGGAAAGAATCAAATTTCGCACTAACTAACACCCTAAGATAAATTAAGTCACTGAGCTAACGGTGTTGATTAGTGTGTTTGTATCATCCGTTTCCAAGAATTTGTTCTCTGTTATTTAACTTATTTTCTTCTTCATCTAAAACTATTTCGCCGTTTCTTTTCATTAACCTTAAAAAGATAAAAAAAAAGATCAAACCCATGACCCCAAAAGCATTCAATTCCCTAAAAGCATAATAAAAGAAGCAAAATGGGAAAGATAAATTAGTAAAATAAATATATCTTAAACACGATATCTAGCCAATTGAAAGATTTGTATCTCAATAAAAGTGTTTCCATTATAGTATATATTCACGCTTTGGAAAACTCTCTTAATTCCAATATCCTGGAAAACGCGCAGTGTTGAGAAAAGCTATTTCTTTTATGTGGAAGGTTTTTGTGGCAATTGCAAGCAAAAAACGTGAGAGCCTCAAGGAATCTCAAAATGTATTACTTACAGATACAGATGTTAGTAAGCCTCAGAACAGTGGGTCTGGGTCTCAAATAAAAAGATAACAACATCAAATAAATAGAAAGTAGAAATTAACACTTTAAATATATGTTGCACACCAAGAAATATATCATACAAATGAAAAGGAAATATGAAGTTAGAAATTAATGACAGTGGCAGGGAGACCATTCCAAAACTCATGAACTTATGATTTTAGGAAAAACACAAGAGTAAGACATATAGTCAACATTCTGTGAAACCAGTAAGTGGTATCAAAAGAACTATTTACAATTCTGTCATAAAACCAGACTGCAAACATAACAATAAAAATCAGAAAACTTAGGGGGACATTGCATGAGTATTCATCTTAACACATCAATATTACTCAGCCAATCCTCTCTAGATAGAATACAACATTAATTCAAAAAAGGACAGAAAGAAATAAAACAAGAACAAAGTTAATTGTTGGATTTATCTAGAGAAAAGAACAAAGGAAGACAACACGTTTGAGCAACAGATGAAGGTGAGTGTGGTGAAATCCAACCAGATCAATGGTGGAATGCCAAGCAACAAATCCTAGGGCGTAGAGACTAGATCGAGTAGTCGACGGGGTTGTGGTGAATATTAGAAGCCAATAGAGGGAATAGAGGGAGGAAGAGAAAGGAAGGGACTGGGGGGAAAAGGCAAAGGCGAGTTGGGAAATTTATTTCTAATCATCTCCTGCTCGTTTCTAAACCAGTCTTAATAAGTTTATTTATAATTCTAATCATCTCCTCTTAGTTTATTTTGGTGTTGCAGAATATTTTGCAATCATGGATAATTCAATTAAAGCATGCAGCTTGTTCCTATAGGAATTGAAGGATCCCAATAGTTGTCTCGCTTATGTTTACTACAGAAGACTCAAAAAGCAAAAGTCAATTTAGGAGCATATTAACATCCCTGAAGTATGAAGGATGTGTTGTGAATAAGAGTGTTAGATTTCTGTGTCAAAAAAAAAAGAGTGTTAGATTTCATTAGCTATTTTTATTGTCATAAGAGAAGCAGTATCCACAGCATTGTGTAGCATCATTTGCTTGTCAAACTCATGACTATTTTTCTTTGATACCTATTAAACTTTACAAAAATGGCATAAAGCTCAAACTGAGTTACTGTTATTATTTGCAACTCTGATATTGTTAATGTGTGAAATTAGCATTTTAGAATAGGATTTGGATTTTGTATGAAGATTGCATGGATGTATGTAGATCACTAAGTTAAATCACGACAAATTTATGGATATCTTCAACTCTACATCCTCTATTTATTGTTTTTTGTTTGTAATACTATATATATCTTTAGGACAACAATTAAAGAGAGAAAATATAAGGAAAAATAACATTGAAGCTCCTATTTCATTGAACAATTTTTTGGAGAATATATACAGAGAACATAGCATTAGCAAGATCACTTCTAATGAAGTTGCTTATACTGTGAAAGTTATCCATTCTAATAGGTTGCATTTTGAGCAGCAGCACAGGTGGACAATTAAGAAAATAGAAACTGAGAATAAGACATTAGTTCAAGATTCTAAACCAGAAAATTTGGTATCGATTGGGTATTGACATGAAGTAGGGCATATCAGCATAACGTACTTTGCTTCTTGTAATCATATTTTGATTAGGCTTAGCATCATCACACATACACATGCACTCGGGGTCGGGGAAATGGCATTGTGGGTTCGAAGTTTCGGCACCACTACACACACATGTCCCTGGAGTAAATCATTGCTCTGCGCAAGCGTGATTTTTAATCCTCAATGTATACAAACAAATAACTTTGCTTCTTGTAATCACATTTTGAGGTAATGCAAGAATTTCTTCACAGCTTCCTTAGAAGCACCTAAAGTTTAATTCAACTATTGAAATATAGAAAGGATGGGTTGCTTAAAATACGAATAAGATATACCTAGCCCAATTGCTTTACAAAGCCTTTCATGATCCTTCGCCTCCTACATGAGTATGTGAACATCCTGCATCAACATATGATTTAAGTTAACTAGTTCAACAACCTTTTTTTGTTCTCTAGGTGGAGCGGCAACACATAGACACATACACTCGAACCGGCACCACTACACACACATGTCCCTGAAGTAAATCATTGTGTTGCGCAAGCAGAACCAGTTCAACAAATAAACATTATCAGTTATGTTAAAACCACCAAACTGCAAAGAAAGCATGATTTGAAATCCTCAATGTATACAAACAAATAAATTTTAAAACAGAAAGAGGTAATCATTGACTTTGAATTGTGCAGTAATAGGATTCGGCTATAACATAATAAGTATTCATGTATTCTCTCAAGTAGTTCCATGCCAGTACAAAAAACTCTCCTTTGAACTTTCTTTGGCTTTGTTTCAACAGACCAGCTACAACCTTCATTCATAAATTAGCATACCAACATTTTGATAATAAATTATCTATGTAAAGCGATATAATAATTTGGACTTTACCAATAACCTATTGAAGAAGAACTGTGGTGTCTCCTTCTAAGGCTGAAAAATGTCACGATCAATTCTCAAGAACCAAACTGATTTACAACATCATAACCATAACCATCTGCAACTAAATTATTCTTCAGCAACCCCAAAGACACTGACTGAAGAATATGTTAAGCCTACCTTACCATTCACAACATATGCATGTGCTATGGGGTCATACAAAGAGAATAATATTTTGTACAAATGGATGGAAATGCCTTCAGATAAAAATCTAACCATTAGATAAAGCAAGCAGTCAAGATGTTCAAAAGAATCATTATGGATCATACATTAAATGCAAACTTGTTATATACCAATATTAGCATATGCTCTGGAGGTATCCACCTTAGATTATGAATGAAAAAATGAAATGAAACTCATCTTTGCATTGAACCAACAAATGTCTAGTCTTATGTAAAGCAAGCATAGTCAGAGTAACTACCAATACCAATTAATATCAATCATCCAGTAATCCATGCACACAAGGAGTGCAAATTCATACAACATGCCCATCACATCTGTGCCAAAATGCTTCCTCTGTTAGCACCAGATTCATCAACCACCCGACTGAATGATACAATACATTGAAGGAGACTCAAATCCTTCAGCCATTTCCATCAACATGGACTTCAACTCCTCCAAACCGTATTCATTCTCCTGTCATAGTGGAAGTCTATCCCACAAAATAGAGCTGCAAAATCCCATCCTTAAAAATTGCAATATTCCTTACTAGTAGTTTTGATGATAAACATAGTGAAAGAAGAGCAATCAAAGGACACTTCAAGATAGCAAAACCAATGAAACGAACTAGGAAAAAAGAACTGACCCCAAATAAAGCCAATGAATCAACAACAGCCTTAGATGGTTAATGGTTTTCCTTGTGCTGAAACACAGGATAATCCAGATTTTTCACAATTTGTATCGTACGAAAATGACAACAAATTTGTATTGTACAAAATGACAACAAATTGCTTCCCAATGGTAAAATTGCTTATAAATGGTAATATTTTCGAAATGTAATCATGAATGAGATTATTATCCTTGCTACTAAATATATATATATATATATATATATATATATATATATATATATATATCAATGAGAGATCTACTTAGAAGCATCTGATTTTCAAGAGCAGATATCTGCACAGGCTAATCTGGGGCTTGAAGATGCGTTGAAGTAGAGGTAAATGTCTAAAATTGAATTACTCTAATTGTGACTCTGTTGGACAAGAAAAACCCAGACCGTGATATGATAAACTTGACACAGCTGAACAAAAAGAATCGTGTGCATCCTAGAAATGCAGCTATTTCAATTCCTATCTTTTGATCCTTGATACAAGAATTAGCCCCAAATAATTTTCATTTGCATTAGCAACTAAACTCATAATACCAACATAAATTAATGGAAAAAACCAAATGTTAATAGCCACAACACAAAGTTAAGCTAAAAGAAATTAACTAAGTGACTGTTATACATCTTTCCACCAAGTAAATTTGTCAAAAGCCCAAACATCATACAGTTGAAAAAGAAATAGGAAAGTTGGAAATTAATGAGAGACTGGCAGGGAGACCATTCCAAAACTCATTAACCTATTATTCTGTCAAACTGGTACACATATAGTTAACATTCTATGAAACAAGTAAATGGTACTAGCAATCCTGTCATAAAACCAGACTACAAACATAATAAAGAAAAACCATAAACTTTTCAGGGACATTGCAGGAGTATTCACCATACTACATTGAAGTTACCCAGCCTATCCTTTTGATGCAATAACACATTAATTCAAGGGGGAGAGGGGTACAAAGAGAGATAACCTATCTAATTTAATTAAAGAATGCTTCTGGTTCCATATTGGACATGCAATATCCCACAAGTTGCCTAGCTTGTGATTACTATAGAAGAGTCAAAACCAAAAGCTAACTTAGAACAACTCTAAAGCATAAAGGAAGATGTTGTGAATATAACCAGAGAGATTTAGTGAAACAAAAACAGGTGAGGCAAAAAGAAAATGGAAGGATATTTCTTTAACAAGCTGGATATTCATTTCACACTTACAATGTGATAGGAAGATTTTATCTAAAACTAGAAAATAGCTATAAAACTAGCGCGGAAGATGAAGATAGGATAGAAAATAAAAACTAGACAACTAAAATTAAAATTCATCTTCATTTATTGGTTGCCCTAAAATGTCTTCATGAAACTACATATATAGTGACTACTAGTGGGTAGTATCATATAGGCACTATGGTTAAAAGCCTAATTAAAATAACAATAACAATAAAATGAAAGTCCAACTAATTTAAATTCAATATCTAACATATTTTAATTTAAATTTAACTCCCTAAAAGGATGTCAACTGTTGCTGAGGGTGAGTTTTGAAGCAAAAATTCAATCATTCCATCAAGAATGGAAGAATATATTGGTTTCAATCTTGCTTTAATTGTTTCTCGCAACTTGACATTTTCTTTCCATGACTTGCCACATGCTAGCTCGAACTTTATATCTTTCCGAGTCATCACAGAAAATCTACATGAATCCAAGTTTATCTTGAGTGACTTCAAGTTACACAAGCAAGTGAGTTTGAACTTCAATATATCAGGAAATAACGAGAGAGCCTATGCAATAAAGGATTAGACGTGAATTAGTAGCATTATATTGCAATGCTTTTTGACAAAATTTAGAAATTAAAGAAATCAAGGTTGGTGGTACCTGAAGAGTGCTTGGAGTTACGGTCAATGATTTGATATTTGTTATCTCTATCAACCAGTTGAGCATACCCAAAGTAGTCTCCACAGGATCGATGGCTTTATTTATATCAAGACTGACATGTTTAATAGAAGACAGATGGCTACCAGAGAGTTTCTGAAAAGAATTACTGGTAAAAGAAAAGATTCGCAGGCTTGGAGCAAATAGCTCAATATTCGAACGACATCCATATTTAGAATCCAAATGTATAGACAGATTGAGAAGCGTGGTACTTGATATGCATAGGGGTTTTCCATCCCAAACTATGCAGTTATAAAGGATCAAAGTATTCAACCTGTTAAAAGTGGAAAAGGGCTCAACGCGGCCGCCTTTTCCACGGTAAAAGGACAAGTAGTGTAGTTTCAAATAGGTCAATGCTGGCAAATTCACAGAATTCAGAAATCTTAGGGGATATTTTTGGAATCCAATGTCTAGAGATGTCAAAGAGCGACATGACAACAACGAAGACATAAAGTGACGATCACCAAAAGAAAGATGACTAAAAGAAAGACGTAAACGGTTGACATTGTGTGAAGCCGCGTATCTTACAATGCTTTTGAGTACGTGAGGCTCCATGCGACCCCCACATTCGATATCAAGAGCCTTCAACAAAGAGGAGGAATCGCGAAGAGATAGAATCTGAGTCACGAATTTCATGAAATCCTTAAGAGTCTTAAAGTCAGAGGAGCTTAATGTAAGAGCAGAAAGATCCTTCCAAAGATGTTTCCATCTTGATGATAATATGCAAGTTCGAAATGCGTCTTTGGATTTCAAAAACGAGAGTATATGAACCAAAACGGAATCTGGTAAGTCGCTAAGCGTGTCCTTATTGTCTTCGTTTTCACGCTCGTTGAGATTGTGCCTTCTTCTCTTCGTGTCTTTGATGTCTTCGTTTTCACGCGTGTTCTTCATTTTCTCAGAAGCTGAGTTTCGAAAAACAGAGCAAAGTGGTGAGTAGCGTGAACTGTGTAACTGACTTGTGAACGGCGACGATATTTACGCGTCAGAGTAAAAAGTAAAAACCCTACTTTGATTGTGGAAAAGGGTAACAGATATAGGTAATTATTAGTGAAAAGAATTATGTTTTTTTTTTATGATGACATGTATTAAAGAGTATTCAACCGTGCAACAATTCCTATAATTATAAAGGTATAATTATGTTATTTTCTTAAGATTGAATACTCTTTAATAGAGATACTCTTTAATAGAATTTAAAGAGAATCTTAAGAAAATTATAAACTATTTTTGACATAATATTTAAATTCTATTTTGTGCTAAGAGAATCTCCTAAAGAGAATCTTAAGAAATTATAAACTATTTTGTGCTTAGAGTTCTTTTTGACACTTTTGTGCTCTAGAGCTGAGTGGCTTGTTTTTTCCCCCACATATATTCCAACGCTTTCAAAGAATAACTAATGTTCACTCGTGCTTAAGATTAAATTTCACACTAGTTAACACCAACTTTGTCCACTGCAAAGTCGAACACGGAAGTATCGGTTTAACCCCCTGTGTCCCAGTGTAGATTAAGCCATTGGACCAACGATGACAATGAATCAAACAACTGAAATATAATTCAAAATTCAACACGATATATTGCTCGTCTGATTAGTTGTGTAAATAGGTCGGGTCGTTTGTAGGGTTTAACACCCTAGTATTTCTAAATAATAGAAATACCAAAATATACATTTTAGATTACATCAGAGTACAAAATTTCCTGCTTAGTTACAATTATCTGCAAGAATAGCGGAAACGATTACATAACTTAAATTAAATTCAAGTCACATTATCGAATACAGAGACAACACCAGAAATAAAAACAAGGAAGGAAGAATTAATCTTCAATATCCTCCCCAAGCATGTCACCTAACCATGCCTTTTAGCATTCCTCTTTTCCTGTTTCTCTGTAAAAACAACAATAAATGATAGGGTGAGATAACATATCTCAGTCAGTTCTACCGCGACTCCTAACATTCACTCGGTTCAATTATGAAACATATTATTTGGTAATTCAATAAATGAATTACAAAGCCATCTGGCTATTCTATAAATGAATTGCTAAAACATCTGGTAATTCGATAAAAGAATTACAATAAAGCTTTATTAGTTCTAGCACATCACCAACAACCCAAGGAAGTTTGAGTGAACCCCAACATCAGGCCGATAAGTGTACAACTCTTAAAGGCAAAGTAATAATAAACCTCAAGGGGGCCTAAATTAAGGGCTCATGACTTCCCTCTCCTAGTATGCTAACATCATACCCGCATTGGGCCGTCAAATTTATATACTCGCATTGAGCCGTCAATTTATATACTCGCATTGAGCCGTCACTTTATATACTCGCATTGAGCCGTCACTTTATATACTCGCATTAAGCCGTCATCACATATGATATAATTTATATATCTTGTCATCCCTGGACCGGTTTAGATGAGTTAAAATAATAACCATCCTGAGTCAATTGTATCATTTCAACTAGAATGACCGGTTTAGATGAATTAATATTCATCTCGCATCAATCATGGATTTAATAATTAGAACATTTAGTTCGATTTTGGTTTCAAAGAATTTGCTTACACGCGTACTAATTTCGGCTTTTTCGAAATATTTTTATAGTTCGTGACAATTCAGTTTAAAACATGTCGTTCATAAACGTTTCGCCATGAATTACGGTTATTTTATCATTATATAAGTTGAGGGAAGGTTTAGGATTGGAAAACAATCGATTTAAGATCGAAACAGGCGAAAAATAATGGACCAAACTGATCCTGACACGGCCACCCGTGGCGAGTAACACGGGCCGTGGTGACTGATTGCAGGTTTTTTTCACAGCAACCAGAGAGTACCACGGGTGTCCGTGGTGGCTGCCACAGTCCGTGGTGAATCACCAGTGGCCCTGTTTTGCTGAATTTTGTTTTGCTTCTCAATCCGATTCGATTCCGTTCCTTTCCCAACTCGCTCCAAACATCAAAACAGAATTTAAACACTCAATAACCAATCCAAATATCAATTAATAATGCAATCACACCAATCAATTCACATATATTTTGGTAGATAAACCGTAAAAACATAATTTTCCGAAAAACGGTTTTTGACTAGTAAAATTTTCGAAACTCAACGAAACGAAACGAAATCAAAAACACCATCAAATATTCAAAAACAAAATCCCTAAACGTGAGTAAAACTTGCCTATCGTGATGAAAATCACGAAACATCGAGACTTTCCGAAGCTCAAACCACCCGTAACGCACGAACACGTTCCGAACTTCACGAACTCATCCAGTCGCTTCCAAAATCGAAAAACCCATCTACTTGAATTCACAACCAGCAACTAAATCACCCTAAAACCATCTTCAATTGACCCAAACACTCCCAATAAAGCTTCCAAATCAAGCTTTGAGCCCCTTAGAACCTTGGGGTAGCTTCCAATGTGCCAAAACTTCAATTTTCAACACTTAAACTTCATCTTCCCTCACTTTGAGCTCTAAAGGTCAACCATAGCACTTTGTGTTAGAGGAAATTGTGGAAGATGAAAATAGGTTCATTAGATAGAGGAGGAAAAATGAGAGAAGATGGAGGAAGAAAGACTTACATACAAGGGAAAAATCAAAAACCCTCATCTCCTTCTTCTCTTCTCTTTCTCTCTCTCTATTCTCACTTCTTCTCAATTAAAGCAAAGTGAAGAAAGAATTTAAATGAGGTTGATCCAAAGTGTTGGTGAGCTAAGGGTTTTATTTGGGTGGAAAAGACCTAAATGCCCTTGGTTCACTAATCCTCACTAATTCTAATTTCTACCCAATTTCTCCTCAAACAACTACACAATTTCAATAATAATCCAAGGAATCACATAGCTTAGCAATTATATATATATATATATATATATATATATATATATATATATTGCTTTCGCGACAATCATACATCCATGACCAGATTTATTATTTCATCGAATAATAAATCTCTAGTTAGTTTCGTAAACCGAAATTAACGAAACTAGGGATGTTACATAGGGGCTCATGGCCCAACATACATTAGACACAGCCAAACCAAACTTTTTTAAATAGATAAGACTAAAGATTTTTAAAAGTCTATTTAGCTAAGAAACTTTTGTTAATTAGGACACTCAAAAAGCCCTTTAAGCCTAATAGGTTGGTCTACATAAGTAAATATAAATAATATTTTTTATTACTATTATTATTATATTAAGGTTTAAATAACTTCTTGTCAAAAAAAAAGGTTTAAATAACTTTTACCCCCTGCAAATATCACAAGAATCCATATACCCCTTGCAAAAAAAAGTTTTAAAATGAAATTGCAAAATTCAAAACGTTTCTAGTTAGGTCCCTGTTCTTAGTTTTTGTTAACAACGTGTTTACCGTGGTTTTTGGAAAACACCGCTAGTTTGAAATTGCTTCTGTTTGCAGGATCAACTAGTAAATCCTAAGACCATTTGTGTTAAAGTTTTTTCCAGAATTATGCGTGTTCTTGCGGTTTTCAAAGAAAAGAATGAAGATAACTGCCAGTTTCACGCGAAACCGTCGAATTTCTTCAGACAGGGACGAAGTGAAAAACAAAGAAAAAATTGCAGAAAAGCAATAAAGAAAGCAAATTAAAATGCATTAATTGAAAAGAGAGTTGGTTCACAGATCATACATCCTTCTCTGACTCGTTTTCTCTGTAATGTGTTGGAAGTTAGAGCGTGAGAATTCTGTAATGAGTTTGTGACCCATTTTTCCTATGAAAAACTACTATTTATACAAGGAGGGAAAAAACATAACCAACTAACTGCAGAGAATTTAAAAAAAACAGTAACTGCCGCGCCTTTTCGACCAAGGTAACTGTTGGGCTATTTCGACAACGAGCACTTAATTTCCTGATCTTTCACCAAAGTCTAGCTTCCTTCCTGTCGAACTGACTTTTCTTCAATCTTTTATATTCGTTAAGTTCAGAGCCTCGTCGAGCTTACTTTCTGACACAATTCTTCAGTGTCGAAATTAACACTTTCCTCTGAAACTAGCAAATCAAACCTCGTTGACTGCATTTAATTTAGCCTGTCGAAAATGCAGGCCAACAAATTGCCCCCCAAAAATGTCTTTTTCGACTGAATTTTTAAGTGAAGAAGAAAATGACATTTTTGAAATTCCTCTTAACTGCTCTAGCGACGTCATTAACATCACATTTCAGCACTGATGAGACGTTTCAGTAAAAAGGCACTTTATGGTGCCACCATCTCAGATTTAGTGGGCCACCTTTGCTTTGGAACTTTTGTAATTTTATCTTTCACTTCCACATTCTGTACTTCGACAATAGCCTTTGTTGGTATTTAATCTTTTTGACATGCCAAATTCGAGGTTTGCTCATCTTTAATCTTGCGTTATTTTAACTTCCTGCAAAATTGGCCTATACTTCTTTAAATACTTGCCACTTATTTGCAAAATTCGACCATCAGCACGCAATTCTTCAACTTCGTAGGCACCGTTAGTATATACTTGTAAAATACGAAATGGTCCTTCCCAATTTGGTGACCATTTACCCAAAACTCTATCTTTTTTATCCATGGGTAATATGACTTTCCACACTAAACCTCCCAAGGCAAATGTTTTTGACTTAACATTTTTATTATAAGCTCTAGCCACTCTTTCTTTTTGCCTTATAAGAACATCTAACGCATTTAGTCTTTCTTTGTCTAAATCATCCAACTCATCTAACATCATATCCCATTAAGAATCTAATGGAATTTCAAATTGCCTTTGAATTCTGGCTGACTGTAAACAAATTTCGACTGGCAAGACTGCGTTGTGTCCAAATGTGAGTCTATAAGGAGTAGTGCTAATTGATTCTCTAGGAGAATTTCGACATGCCCACAACACTTGATCAAGCGTTTTATGCCAATTTTTAGGCTTCTGCCCAATGTGTTTATTAATCAAATTGATAATAATTTTGTTGGCCGCTTCTACTTGACCATTAGCTTGGGCATAGTATGGTGTCAAAGTCAGTAACTTGAAACCAGTTTCAGAGGCAAAATCCACCATTTTTTGACCAATAAAACTGTACCTTGGTTTGTAGTAATGGTTTCTGCAATTCCAAACCTATATAAAATATGATTTTGAATAAAATTGATTACTGCCTCTTGATTAACATTAATTAAAGGAATAGCTTCTACCCATTTAGTAAAATAATCTATCCCAACTAACATAAAACGATGCCATTTCGACGAAGTTGGTTTAATTTCACCAATCAAATCTAAAGCCCAACCTCTAAAAGGCCATGGTTTTACTATTGAATGCAATTCACTTGCAGGCACATGTTGTATTCCTGCGTGTTTTTGGCATTCTTGACAACCCTTGGCGAAATCTATGCAATCTTTCAGCATAGTTGGCCAATATACTCCTTGTCGAAATAAAAGCCACTTCATTTTGTGACCTGCTTGATGAGATCAACAAGCTCCACTATGAGTATTGGAAATTGCTAAATATGCCTCATTTTCATTAAGACATTTCAATAACACTCCTTCAGGAGTCTTTTTAAATAACTCATTCCCAATAATAACATAGCTTAAAGCTCTATACTTGGTTTTCCTATCAGTCACTCCTGTTGGATTTTCCAAGTATTCGACAATTTGCCTTCGCCAATCATCATTCGACATATTGTCAATGGCAAAAATTTCAACTTCAAAATTTTCAAAAGTTTTAAAATTTTCCACCAGATTTAACATCTCTGTCCCCTCAAGTTTTGTCATTGACAATTGGGCATTGGATGTATCTGTCGAAATCTGTTTGTGTTTGATTTCTATTAGCTCTGATAGCTTTTCTTTTGAAACTTTGTATCCTGATGCTATTTGTGCCAAATCGTTTGCCTCTTGATTTTCCATACGAGGCACGTGTTTTATGTGAACAGTGTCAAATCTCTTTTACAACGTATTAGCAATGACAAAATACATTATTAAGTTCTCTTTGATGCATTTGTATTCTTATGTTAACTGTTTCACAATTAGTTCTGAATCTCCTTTGATTTTGACATGTTTTGCCCCCAATTCTAACAAGATCTGAAGTTCTGCTATTAAGGCTTCGTATTCTGCCTTGTTGTTGGAGCATGTCCCTTCAATTTTAAACTTATATTTTGTTGGTACCTTTGTTGGTGAAATTATTAATACACCAATTCCAACACCATTTTTGTGGCTTGAACCGTCGAAGTATAACTTCCAAGGTTGGGTTTCTACTAAGTTTATTGTATTTTCGACCACTGAATGGTCAACTATGAAGTCAGCCACTATTTGACCTTTTATTGCTTTTAATGGTTGATAAGTCAAAGAGAATTCAGAAAGAGCCAAAGCCCATTTACCTATTCTACTATGTAAAATTGGTTTCGACAGCATATGTTTAATAATATCATAATGCGAATAAACATACACATCAACAAGCTTTATGTATTGCTTCAATTTTGTACAAGAGAAATACAAGCATAAACATAATTATTCTATAGGATGATACCTAGTTTCTGCATCATTTAGAATTCTATTGAGGTAATAAATGGCTCTTTCGACACCATTTTCATCTTCTTGAGCTAACATGCTTCCTATAGAAAATTCTGAAGCTGCTATATACAATTTCATTACTTTATTCCTAATAGGTGGTAACAAAATTGGTGGCTTCATCAGATATGCTTTAATCTCGTCGAAAGCTTGTTGGTGTTCTGCATCCCACCTAAACACATCTTCCTTCTTCAGTCGAAGTAATGGCGAAAACGCTTGAGTCTTGCCACTTAGATTTGAAATAATTCTTCTAAGGAAATTGATTTTTCCTAATAATGACTGCAATTCTTTTTTGGTCGAAGGAGCTTTCGTTTCCAAGATTGCTTTCGTCTTGTTTTGATTGATTTCAATGCCTTTTTTTGTGTACAACGAAGCCCAAAAAAGTCACCTGCACGAACACAGAAGGCACATTTGAGTGGATTCATTTTCAATCCATATTTTCTCATTCTTTCAAATGATTGTCGAAGATGGTCTATATGACCAATTCCTGATGAAGACTTAAATTACAATATCATCTATGTACACTTGCATAAATTTTTCAATAAAATCATGGAACATAGAATTCATTGCCCTTTGGTACGTTGCATCAGCATTTTTTAGGCCAAATGGCATTACAACCCATTCATAGACACCTAAAGCCCCTGGGCATCGAAATGCTGTTTTCTACGTATCTTCTTCAGCAATATATATTTGATTATATCCAGAATAACCATCAAGCATACTTAGGTATTCATAACCTGCTGCTGAATCCACTAGCATTTCTGCCACTGGCATGGCATATTCACCTTAGGTGTAGCATTATTTAAATCTCTAAAATCTATACACACTCTAAGCGTGCCATTTTTCGTAATTACAGGAACTATATTAGCAAGCCATTCGACATATTTGATCTTCAACAGGATTTTCGGTGCAAATCTTCTTGGTGTCTGCTTCACTGGCTTCTTTCCTGGTCGAATTGGTAGTCTTATCTCAACAACGTCACGACTCAACCCCGGCATTTCATTGTAATCCCATGCAAAGCAGTCTTTGTACTCCTTTAGCAATTCGACAATCTGCACCTTCAATGCTTGATCAATCTTAGCACTTATATATGTTGGCCTTTTCAAAGAGCCATGTCCCAAATCGATTTCTTCTAAGGGATCTTGTGCTTAGATCTTTTGGTCGAACCCATTGGATCTTTTCCAAAACCTAAAGGCTCATCATCATAGACACAATCAAGCCTCTGGTTTTCGACAACATTGTCTCTATTTTTGTCCTCAACAGCTTCAGCAACTAATTGTTGTTGTAATTCAGCTTCTAAAACCGCTTTTTGCTTATTCTCAGCCACGTAGGCCGTAATTCTATCCCATGCAGTGGGCTTATCCATAAATAACTATTTATGGGCCTTCCCACCCTGTAGGCTTAACAGAGCCTTGTGGGTAGTTGTCTTCATCTATAACCTCTCTATCCCAAATGAAACCATAATTGGGATGAAGAATCACTGAAGATTTAACATTGATTTGGCTTTCATAACCATGTTTAGAAGAAATACATGGCGCAATGTTCGCCAATTGTTTATCAAAGGTTTTCTTGGTAATAGTGTTTACCTCGGCCTTGAAGTAACTCTGATCACCTTCAATATTTTCGACTAGACCATCTTCTCTCCAAATGATGAGCCTCTGGTGAACTGTCGAAGGTATTGCTCCCACACCATGGATCCATTCTCTTCCCAGCAGCATGTTGTAATTTGCCTTTGTTGAAATTACCATGAACATCGTTGGTCTCCTAATGCTTCCAACAACAAAATCAACTTCAATGGCTCCAAGTGAGTGGCCACTTTTGCCTTCATAGTTGGTAAGAATTACATTGTGTGTTTTCAAGTCAGTCTCACACTTTCCAATTCTTTTCAACATATGTTGTGGCATCAGGTTTACAGCAGCACCACCGTCAACCAGAATTTTATTGACGCCAATATTGTTCACCTTTGCTTGAATGTACAAGGTTTGAGATGGTTCATCATTCCACAGTCTGGTTTTTCAAACATAGCGTGTTGCTCTTCAACGCAACCATTTTTCAGCACATAGTAACAAATTGGTTTGTAAGTGGTTTCTTCGTCGAAATCTTCTTCAACATCATTCACTTCAGAAACCACATCATACTCAATTGGGAGAATTGAGACTACACCACACAAGACGTCGAATTCTGACCCAGAATAAGTGAAATCCGACCCCATTTCTTGGTCTAAGTTGAGACCCTCTTTGATCACTGAAAGTGGTGGAAATATCCTCTCAGTAGCTGGCTTTCTAGCCATTTCAAGAGATTTTGATGGTATTTGTTTACCTTTCTCTTTGTTGGAATTTACCACCTTGCCTGCAGCAGCAACCTTTTTCTGGCGTTGATATCTACGCCACTGAGTTCTTGTCATAGGGTTCTTCCCTTTGTAGTTATTATTATAGGGATATTTATTAGACTCCAATGCCTTGTTTTGGCTAGTAGCACTAGTGCTGCCCTTAACCAATTTTGCTGGTTTCTGTCGATTTCCAACATTCTTTCCAGCATTATATACTAGATAATATCCAGTACTTTTTCCACCAGAGTGCACCCATTTCTCTACAGGAGACTTTGCTGGAGGAACATAAGTTTTGATCTGTTCCTTTTGAGGATTTCTTGTCAAAGTGACTTTATATTGAATACCTCTATTGTTGTAGCTGAACTTCGGTCTTTTGTCGACCCACTTTCCTTTACGTTTCAGTTGAGGCTTAAATCCCTCCAGATTTTTGGCAGCCTCTTTGTCGAAGACAGAACTACACCTTGGACAAAGCATAAGTTCAGAATTGTTGATTTTGCAGCGATTGAGAAAATCAATCAATTCTTCTTCAGCCCTTGGATACACTATCTTCATTTTTTCAGCGTACTGGTCTTCAGTGACCATTTCGACATCAACCTTGTCGACAGCTTTCTCTACCTTAGCATTTTCAGCAACAACCTCTGTGACTTCAACCACATTGAGATCGACTTCAACAAGCAATGCATCAGCTGTTGGCAAAGGATCCGCATCAATCTTCATTGGTGGCTTAGATTTGTCACCAAAATTCAGCCTTCCCTCATTGATGGCAGTCTGCACCAAATCCCTGAAAATAAGACAACGAGAAGTGTTATGGCCCAAGAAACCATGAAATTTACAAAAACCTCTTTTCTGTCGCTGTTCCAATGGTGGAATTTTCAGGCCTTTAGGCACTAAAATTTGACCATCAGCCACTAACAGATCAAATATTTCATCACATTTAGAAACATCATAAGTATAAGTTTTTGCAACAAATTTATCATTCTTAGGCTCAACAGGATTTTTCCCATTAGAAGGTTTCAACAATTTGCAAGTATAAGGAGGTCCTAGTTTTAGTTCTGCAATGTTAACCTCTTCTCCGACATCTTCATAAGATATGTCGTATTCTTGGTCACTGTCATTAGCTTCGACATAAGCAACCTTTTCTTTCTTACTTTGGAATCTACCTGTTCTGGCTTTTTCGGCTTTGAGTCTTTCGACTTGTCGAACTCTATCAACCAATTGTGCCATATCTCTTAAATACAGTGTATCTAGTTTCTTTCTTATAGTGTAATCTAGACCACCAGCAGCCATTTCGATTAACTCGTGTTCAGGCACTTGAGTAAAGCACCTTGCTTTGAGAAGTCTAAATCTATTGAGATAATCATCAATAGATTCTATCCCCTTGCGTCGAACGCTAGCCAATTCCTTAAGACTAATTTTACATTTCCCCATATAGAATTGTTCGTGAAAGGCCTTCTCTAACTAACTCCAATTAAATATGGAATTAGGAGGCAGGGTGGTGAACCATGTAAACGCATTCTTAGTTAAAGAATTTGGAAAGTATTTCATTCTTAAATTCTCGTTATGCACAATATCAGCAGCCTCAGTCAAATAGCGAGCCACGTGTTCGACAGTAGATTCACTGGTTTCTCCAGCAAATTTTGTGAACTTAGGGATTTTCCGTCCCCTAGGCAACTCCGTTTGTAAGGTGTATTCCGACAAAGGCGACACAAAATTAGGCCTATGTAAACCTAAGTTAAGGCCATTCTGGGCTAGAATAGTTTCGACCATATTAGCCAGATTATTTTGTGCTCCAAAATTGTTTTGTTGCACTTGTCTGACCACTTCATCTGCATTTTGGTTTCTATTTACTAACACAACTTCAGGGATTGCCTTTACCCTCATAGGCTATTCGACAACCTGTTGTTGTCCTTAGTTTCCCTGATTTATAGGTATTGAATTGTTAGGCCTTTCAACAGGTACTTCGACAAGCCTAACATTTTGAATTTGGGGAATTTGCTGGTTATGGACTGGTGGAGTACCAAAGAAATCAGCAATTCTGCCCATTTGCGCTGCTAACATTTGGTAACTGCTATTAGTGTTCTGTATCAAAAGATTAAACACTGTACCAATTTGTTGTGTTAACATATTGACCATATCATGATTGCTATCATCCATTTGTTGCCTCAATGCCAACAAAGATGTTGTAGTCAAATTGGGTTGGGCATTTCGACTAAAAACGCCTTCTGATGAACTATGAGTAGGGGAATAGCTTGCGATTGCATTTTCTGCAAATGTAAACGAATTTGTCTGAAGGCCCGCCATCAAAGCCGTTGGCATGCCATAAGGGTAAGGTCTACCACTCACAGTAAATGGCAAGTTTCCAACCATTGGATTTGCCATCAAAGGACTCGTTGGTCCTACTATTGGTGGCACAGAAGCCATTGTATTAACATTCGTTAATGCTGCAGTGGCATCATTGACACAGGGGTAATTATGGGAGAAGTTATAGCAGTTACTCCCATTGTTGTCGAAGAAGGCATAGCAACGGTTATGCCTGCGACATTTGCAGCGTTAACGTCACTAACTATAGTTTGTTCTTGTGTACTTTGTGCATTTGATGCAGAAGCATTACTTGTACTAGAGCGTGCCATCTCACTAGAGCGTGCCATCTCTGTAAGATGTTTACCACTCCTTAATTGCAAGCACAGATAAACACAAAGTTTAAGAATTCAACGAAAAAAACATTCAAATTAGCAGAAAGGTCCCACTGGGCGTGCCAATTTGTTTACCGTGGTTTTTGGTAAACACCGCTAGTTTGAAATTGCTTCTGTTTGCCCGATCAACTAGTAAATCCTAAGACCATTTGTGTTAAAGTTTTTTCCAGAATTATGCGTGTTCTTGCGGTTTTCAAAGAAAAGAATGAAGATAACTGCCAGTTTCACGTGAAACCGTTGAGTTTCTTCAGACAGGGACGAAGTGAAAAACAAAGAAAAAATTGCAGAAAAGCAATAAAGAAACCAAATTAAAATGCATTAATTGAAAAGAGAGTTGGTTCACAGATCATACATCCTTCTCTGACTCGTTTTCTCTGTAATGTGTTGAAAGTTAGAGCGTGAGAATTCTGTAATGAGTTTGTGACCCGTTTTTCTATGAAAAACTACTATTTATACAAGGAGGGAAAAAACATAACCAACTAACTGCAGAGAATTTAAAAAAAAACAGTAACTGCTGCGCCTTTTCGACCATGGTAACTGCTGGGCTATTTCGACAACGAGCACTTAATTCCTGATCTTTCACCAGACTCTAGCTTCCTTCCTGTCGAACTGACTTTTCTTCAATCCTTTATATTCGTTAAATTCAGAGCCTCGTCGAACTTACTTTCTGACACAATTCTTCAGTGTCGAAATTAACACTTTCCTCTGAAACTAGCAAATCAACCCTCGTTGACTGCATTTAATTTAGCTTGTCGAAAATGCAGGCTAACACAACGTTAACTTAAACTGAGCTGGATGTCCATCTTGGCATAACACATGGCTCATTAGGGCTTATACCATCATCATCAACATCACTCATTCACCTGAAACTCTTATTCTCACTGAAACTCGCCAATAATTATGTTGATGAATGGGCGAGTTTCAGTGAGAATAAGAGTTTCAGATGAGTGAATGATGTTGATGATGATGATATAAGTCCTAATAAGGCATGTGTTATGCCAACGTGGACATCCTGCTCATTTTAAGATAACGTTGTTAAGAAAAACTAAGAGCAGGGACCTAACTAGAAACGTTTTGAATTTTGCAAGGTTCATTTTAAAACTTTTTTTTTGCAAGGGGTATATGGATTCTTGTGATATTTGCAGGGGGGGGGGGGTAAAAACTATTTAAGCCTAAAGGTTTATTTAAAGGTATAATTGTAAAATAGAATTTAAATATAATGTCATATAAAAATATTCTCTAAAAGATTTTGTTAAATCTCATATTAGAATTAATCTCATTAGCTTACACCACTTGAATTATATTTTGTCGTAGAATTAAGTAAATATAAATAATAGAATTTTATTAGTGTATTTACAAAATCCTACACCACTTAAAGGTTGTAGACTTTCCTAAAGTACGAAATTGGTGAAATGGGCTTTCAAACTCGTACGAAATGGTAGAATTCAGGAAGAATCCTCCCCTTCGCCCCTCTATCTGTAATTTTTTTTTAGTTGTTCATATTCTCGCTGATGCTCTTGTTACAATTAGAATTCAGGAAGAAGCTTCTGTTATTGACAAATTCTTTGAAGATTGAGTTGCCCTTTCTAAGGCGAAGAAGATTGCGTTTTACTCTAGACTGGACTCAATGTACACCTTTACTGGACTCAATGTATACTTTTCTTTAGTTGCAGATTATATGTGTTTGTGAGGAGTATTTTTTTTTTACGGATGTTTGCGAGGAATATTATCTGTTGCAAATGGTGACAGGTTTCAAATTCCCTCACTAAATACTTTCAAAAAGCAGTGTATCAATGAGGTCAAAATGATTTCAAAAAGCTTTGAAAATACCAAATCGGTAAGACTGAACAATAAAAATAGAATTTATTAGTCGTTATACCATTGATTTGAGCCATCACAATGAAAATAGAGTTGTTGGAAAAAAAAAACCGAAATAATTAGATCAACAAATTTCTAAACACACAAAATAACAATAAGATAAAATCAAAAGTTGATAGGTCATTGGTTTGCGGATGCAATTCGGTCAAAGATAGATTCCTATTTATGAATAGAAACTCTTCAACCATTTTTGAACTAATTTCCATTTGAAGGTAATAGGTGAATGAAAATACAAAAATGTGATTTCCACAATGATATGCTATTTGACCTGTGGCTTTTGACATCAAATGAGTACTTATATAAGAGTACTTTCTAATTTAATTCAGGTGGGAAATTTTTAAAAGTTGAAATTTGAAATTTAAAAAATGAAACTGATTAAGCAATTATGAATAATGTGTAATTGTGAATCATAATCACACATATTATTTTATCTTTCTATTTAATGTGAGTCTTGAAGAATGTAATTAATATAAAATGCATAATAGAATGACACGTGCAGTATCATTTATTAAGATGCATTCTCAATTTATATATATAACATTTGAGAATGATCTGTCATAAATGCTATTCCAAGTGTCAACTTATGGATTGCTTAACATTAATGATGTTTTTATTTTTAATTTCTTTTATGTAATAAATATTGATGAGCTTACAATATGTATGAATTTAAATTAGGAAATCTATTAACATCTATATCTAACTAAATTGTAAATATTTATAAAAACTAAAAATTGTACTAAATTAAATAATAGTAAGTTTAAATTAATAATGTTAAAAATATCTACTAAACCTCAACTATGAACTCAATTTGGAGAAATATGTAGTATATTAAAAAAGCTTCTTAATTGGAACAAATCTTAGCAAAATTAATTAAAACGTAAATCATAAAAATTTAAAATTTTGAAAGGAATTTATTAAAATTTTCCAAAATATATCAATGTTAACATTTACTATATATTAATTTTTACAGTTAATGTATTGTTGTTGTATGTACTAAATAAAAAAAAAGAATTAAAGGAACTTAATATTAATGAATGGTTTGAAAATTTCACTGAAGAGGAGATGCTATGTGGAGTTATCTGTGAGTATGACATTGTAAAGCCTTAATTATTTTAATGTAGTATATGATATAATAGATACCACGAGAGATAGATTTATCTTAATTTTACAAAAATATGTTAACATCATAATGTAAATACTTATAATACATATGAATGAAAAAATTGATTTAAGAATCTATTATTAATATATTAGTCATAAAAATAAATATTAATATTTTAAAAAATGCACTAATGTTTAAATTATGGAGTAAAAAGTTTTAGAAGAAAAAGAATGAGGATTAAACTCCAAATATATTAGTATATAAATTAATAATAATTAGTATTTTAAATGAAACTATACTTTCAAATTATACAAATATTTGAAGTTTTGAACCAAACGTCATACAAATATGTTGATGTAAACACTTTAAATTTAAAATTCAACAATTTATTACATTTATATAATCTATACAATTAAAGTTTTTATTTTGTTTATTTTACAAAATAAATAGATGGCGTCTTGGAAGAATACAAAAAGTAAGGTATATCGAAACAAATGTGTATATTCAATTTTCAAACATTTATTCTCAAGGCATGCAATCGGATATATGACACTAAAAAATACCGTCAGTGCAGGGGAAGCTTTCAAGTTGAAAAAATAATGAAATTGTATTAATTACTATGTTTATGGTTATTCAGTAATGAAGATATTTCGAAAAGTTTAAACACTTGATTGCATCAAAATATTTATTGAGTGTATGCTCTGTTCCACTCGGGACAGGTAAAGGGAGTGGGTCAAATAGGTCACCCATTGAATAAACCACAAAGATGATCGATGGATTAAACTGTCCAACTGAGTATTGTGTTAGTCAGAGTCACAAATCTAGATCTTCACATGAGTTACTAACAATTAATATTAAAAATTACTTAATAGATATTTTTGACAAGATTATTGATAATAGAAATGATTAATAAATTTCCAGCAATGGGGCAAAAAGTATTGTCTACTAATTACTATTTGTGTGAAGTATTTACATTCTATTTGCCACTCATATTCTAATTCTTTAAATAACGCGTTGGTTATGTAGTTTTTTTGCAATAAACAAAACTAAAGATTCAACTATCTAGAAGAATTTTCAGCACTTCGCTATTATTTAATGCAGAAGAAATTAAACCAAGCCAGATCGAACTAGAATCGCTCCATCCCCAATATGATGATCAAACCTCAATGCTACACATATAAAATCTTATGTCAAAGTAATTAAACAAATAAATATATTTTTTATGACAGTGGTGGAATATATTTTATTTAAAACTTTGACCCTTTCGTAAAATGGTCTCAAGATTTGCAGTATTTGCATATTAATCAATATTTATTTACAAGCTACTTATTTATTTTATCTAATAATAAATTAAATAAAGTATACAAAGATTTGTCCATTTTTTTGTTATATACCGTTGATATTTAAATAAGTATTTAATTACTTTAATATAAATGACTTTAGTAGTTAAATTTTTAATAACCTAAGAGTACTTGGATAAGATGATACAGGTCTCTTCCAACTTAACCAAGGTGTTGCGATCGAATCCAACCTTGGGCATGTAGTAGTGTTAAATCACTTGAGGAAGAAACTTTGCCGTCTATTGTGGTCCTACCCGGCTTGAGCGATTAGTCTATGCGATTGCATGCAGAGGATACCCGGTTAATATGAAAAAGTTACATTTTTAGTATTTGCAACTGATATTAATAATTAGATATATATAACTTGTATTGAATAATATATTATATAGCTATAACCTATTAACATAAAAATATATACTACAGTTAATGTGAAAGGTATACGTATAAGATTGTACAAAAGTTATATATAGTACTGTTCCGGACAGGGCCGTTACCGGCCTAATGACTTTTGCCAGAAGTGCTATTGCTGAGGAGAAAACCTTGGCATGCGCACAGGCGCCCAGTCAATGGTGGAGATCACTGTGCCAAATCTAACGACTGACTCGCGTTGCCTCACTCTATAAATACGGGTCAACCCTGATGAAAGGTACACTTTTCAATACAATCTCTTCATATCTTGCTTTGACTTCTACTACCTAACTTGGACATCAGAGTGTCTTTGCAGGTACCACCCGACTTGGGCTGTGTGCCCGACTTCAGAAGAATCTTTGCACCAACTTCTCAACTCGGATAGCCAACGACAGTTAAATACAAATAAAAATAATGATTCATCCATCAAGATTATATCCCCGTGCACCCGTGCATAGCACGGGTAGGAAATTCTAGTTATTATATATATAGATATAGATATAGATGCGAAACCGTTAGATGTTATCAAATTTATTACTTTTGTCACAATAATTATTTTAATTTTGATTCTCAATGGAAAACTGGTAAAACCATTTTTGTATTATGGCTTTATAAATATTTTTACTTTTTTATAATTGAATATTTTGTTCTTTTTATATCTCACTATTTTGCTTTTGAGTACCAATGAAAAAAGACTAAATGTTGCTAGATAATTATTTGTTCTTTTTATATCTCATTATTTCGTTTGAATCTATTTATACAAAGAATACGACACTACATGTATGTATGTATGTATGTATGTATGTATGCACGCACGGGGATGCCAGTAATTACTCTAAGTAGTAAGTACAGGGAAAAAAAAAATTGTGTGCAGTGTAATTTTGCGATGTGTGAGACTAGCTCACAAAGCAAGTTGAAACAGATTACACAAGAAGAAGACTGTGTTTAGTTTTGTACATTGAAAATGCCTCCTCCTCAAAGACCAACGAAACCCGATAAATTTTATTTCTTCTACGGCCACCGTAAGCCTTCCCAGAACCGCCCAACAGTCCACGGTGGTCTCTTCTCCAATCGCCAAACCCTCTCCCCACCCAAACCAAAACCCACCAAACCCACCAACCAATTCCAAATCCAAAAATGGGACCCACACTTCCTCTCCCACCCAAATCCCACTCCACCATCCCCCTCCCCCTCCCTCTCCTTCTCCGCCTCCCTCCGTCTCTCCCCCATCGCCCGTTTCATCATCAATGCCTTCCGCATAAACGGTTACAAGTGGGGCCCAGCGGTTACAACTGAACTCAACAAACTCCGTAGAGTTCCTCCCAATCTCGTTGCTGAGGTGCTTAAAGTCCAAACTAACCCTACTCTCGCTTTCAAGTTTTTTCACTGGGCAGAGAAACAAAAAGGTTATAATCATAATTTTGCTTCTTATAATGCCTTTGCTTATTGCCTTAACCGTGCTAATCACTTCAATGCCGCTGATCAGCTCCCTGAGCTGATGGACTCGCAAGGGAAACCTCCGTCGGAAAAGCAATTCGAGATATTAATTCGAATGCATTCCGATGCTGGAAGAGGTCTTAGGGTTTATCATGTTTATGATAAGATGAGGAATAAGTTTGGGGTTAAACCTAGGGTTTTTTTGTATAATAGGATTATGGATGCATTGGTTAGGACAGGACATTTGGATTTAGCGTTGTCGGTTTATAACGATTTTAGGGAAGATGGATTGGTTGAAGAGAGGGTTACTTTGATGGTTTTGGTCAAGGGTTTGTGTAAGGCTGGTAAGATTGATGAGATGTTGGATCTTTTGGGAAAGATGAGGGAGAAATTGTGTAAGCCGGATGTGTTTGCGTATACTTCGTTGGTTCGGATTATGGTTTCGGAGGGGAATTTAGATGGTTGTTTGAGGGTTTGGAAGGAAATGAAGAGAGATCGGGTCCAGCCGGATGTCGTGGCGTATGCTACTATCATTGGTGGTTTGTCTAAAGTGGGGAGGGTTGAGGAGGGTTATGAGTTGTTCAAGGAGATGAAGAGTAAGGGTCATTTGATCGATAGAGTGATATATGGATCGTTGATTGAGTCGTTTGTAGCAGGGAATAAGGTTGGTTTGGCTTTTGATTTGTTGAAGGATTTGGTGAGCTCAGGATATCGTGCTGATTTGGGGATTTATAATAACCTTATTGAAGGTTTGTGCAATTTGAATAAGATTGAGAAGGCTTATAGGCTTTTCCAAGTCACTGTCCAGGAGGGTCTTGAGCCGGACTTCTTGTCTGTGAAACCAATACTGGTAGCTTATGCTGAAGCGAAACAAATGAAAGAATGTTGCAAGTTGCTTGAGCAGATGGAGAAATTGGGTTTTCCAGTTATTGAAGATCTCTCCAAATTCTTCTTCCTTTTGGTAGAGAAGAAGGGAACAATATTGGCACTAGAGGCATTTGATTATTTGAAAGAAAAAGGTTATGTTAGTACCGAAATATACAATATTCTTATGGATTCTCTTTACGCGACCGGTGAGTTGAAGACAGCATTATCACTCCTTGATGAAATAAATAGCTCGAACTTGAAGCCCGACGCTTCTACGTATAGTATAGCAATTCTATGCCTTGTTGATGTTGGTGAAATTAAGGAGGCATGTCTATATCATAATAAGATCATTGAGATGTCTTGCATTCCTTCTGTGGCTGCTTATAGTAGCCTTGCTAAAGGGCTTTGCAAAATTGGAGAGATTGATGAGGCGATGATGCTTGTTCGCGATTGCTTAGGAAGTGTTAATAGCGGACCTATGGAGTTTAAGTATAGTCTTACTGTTATTCATATGTGCAAGGCAAATGATGCAGAAAAGGTTATTGATGTATTAAATGAGATGATGCAACAAGGTTGCCCTCTAGACAATGTCGTATGTTCTGCAGTCATTTCTGGCATGTGTAAGCATGGAACAATTGAAGAGGCGAGAAAGGTTTTCTCAAATTTGAGGGAGCGAAAATTGTTGACAGAATCTGACACAATTGTGTATGACGAATTACTAATTGATCACATGAAGAAAAAGACAGCAGACTTGGTAATATCAGGAGTGAAGTTTTTTGGTCTAGAATCAAAACTAAAGTCAAAGGGCTGTAAGCTTATATTAAGTTGAGAACAGGTGTGATGACTGCTTAATTCCTTTTTCTTTGAACATCTATAATGATGGTATTGAATATGTTCAATTTGATGGTTGCAAACAGCAACATAATACAAAGAATTTGAGACATTAAGGTGGACATCTGTGCATGCACTATAACAATGAACTCTTGCCGGATTGTATAGATTGCGTCATTTGACAAAGTCATTCTGGAAAGGTCACTTGACATGAAAGTATAGCACAAGTACTTCCTTCATTGGGGTATTTGGAATTCTGAGCACAATTTTGTGTTTTTTATATAGATCTATAGTGGAACAAAAAATGGAATGTAGACCTTTTAATTTACACATTTCATACAACAAAATATACAATTGAGAAGTTCTTCTATTGATTCTGTGAGTTCTTCAATTTTGGGAGTTCTTAATTGCACATGGAGACTTTGACACTCAGCAAAGGCTTCTGTGTTTGCACAACTCACTCGCTTCAGCTCTCTCATTCAGGTCAGTTTCACGGGTTGAATCCCCTTTCTTGTGCTTTAGATTGAACTATTTGCATTCTGCATATATCTTTGTATTTTTTTTGTTTATCATCCCTTCTTTTATTTGCTCGTTTGTGTTTTTTAAGTAGAGAAATCCCATATGTTGCATTACAAAATTCGATTTGTCTGCTGAAAAACCAATTATTCCTTAAAGGAAAATCCGTTTCCAAAATTATTTAGGCTCCACGAAGTATCCATAAATGAATAAGAGGTTGGTGTGTAAGAGTTTGAGTATATGAAAACTAATACACATATATCTGCATAAATGAAGTACTCAGCATTAATGCTATAGTAGAGAAAGTAATAAATAGTTAAATACAATTTTGTTTGCAAACCATATAACAAGTATCAGTGAACTTTTAACCCGTAATTGCTTGTTTTTGGTTGATGATGCAGTTGGTGGTATTTCAAGGAAAACTGGATCTATTATTGAGAAGTAGAAGACTTGAACTGTTAGAGCAACTAAGACTATTAGAACCAAGCTTGAGATTACTGTCACCATTTTCATGTGAAGGAAGGATGATTAATCAGATTGGAAGAAATGCTCTGCTATTTATAGTGGATTTTTATGGTCACATTTTCATTGTTCTTTATTTGCTAATACAAATTTATGTCAGAAAAATATGTAAAAATTGAGCAGTGATGATAAAAAAAAAAAAAAATTTTAATAAAAAATTACATAGTTAACCTTCGAAACCATAAAAATATTGGAAAATATGGCAGTCCGGAAAATTGATAACAATTTAGTCGAACAATTGATAATTTGGTGAATAGTTAGGTTTTGGGTGAATATTTACATTCAGTTCAAATGATTTAACTTCACTCAAAACAATTCAATTTTACAGAACTAGTTTGGATCGGAAACAAGAACACAATGAACCGAACCGATGAATTAGTTTGGTTCATCACACAAACCATTAGTCCAATTTGGTTTGGTTCAAGTGAATAGTTGATGATTGTGACGATTATGGAGATGTGGATAATACAGAGTTACAGACAATCCCTAGGACAGTAGCATCTCTCAGGAAATGGAGGAATGTATTAACTAACAATACTTGAGAAGGTAGTCTCATGTTAAATCTTGGGGTTGGAATGAACGAAGGGGTATCCTACTAACAATACTTGGGAAGAAATGAATGAATGTTAAGATATGTAGGGTTATCTCACTACATAACAAATAACGATGGTTATTTTTACGATGCATTGTAGTTGCTGCTCACAACAGTCACTACAGTTGAATGATATTTCAACGATTGAATGAGTCTCTCAAACAATCTCAACCCTCCCAAACTTGGACATTACACTCGTTACCACTTACTACGATTGGACTTAATTGTAGTTATGGATTTCAATTATGGTTGTTTGTGCAAAAGAGAAATACCTCAATTTATTTTCCATGGCTGTTTGACAAAGGTTACTAGATCACAACTTATAAATTTTTTCCATCAAGTCAATCTGCCAATGTAAAATCGTTTTCTTCGTAAAGTACAAATACATAATACATAATCATAAATATTTACTATGCATACCAATATCTATTTTTGCAAGATGTTAACAATAAAATACTTTAAAATTAAATTAAGAAAAAAAAATAGAATGTATACTCGTGCAGCACACAAGTCATACATACTAGTTCCTAAAAGAAGACAATAATTTAGTAATCATCGCATTCAATAATTTAGCTTTCTTAATATTTTTAGGTACATAAGATCAATGAAAGTTAGCACTACCATATGCTTGACAAGCTTCTAACATCCACACTTAAGAACACATACACATAAGATCAAAAGGTCTTTATAAGGGTTGTAATGGGGCCAAGGTCAATGTGGGATAATCCTAAGGGGGGAACTAGGCTAAAAAGAATCAAAGAGGGCAAAGAAGCAATGAAAATCAATTGTAAAGTGAGCATGAGAGGATCCAACTTCAACAAGATATGACTAACTTCTCTAATTTGAGACACTTCTCCACATAACTCTCTTCACACAACTTTCAATCTTCTTGATACAAAGACAAAATGATATATACACCTTGCATTTTCTTTTCTATTCTTTTCTTTTGACTTTTTTTCGCCTTTTTTCCTTTCGTTCTCTTATTTTGTTTCTTTTTGGGGAATATTTTTCTATACAAATACTTGTCAAACTTTCCAATGAGAACCCAAGAACTAACCCAAGTGAGAACCACAATTGCAACAGTTTGGACACCCCCACACTTATGGATTTGACAATTTTCAATTCAAAGCTCCTTCACCCTCTAAAATTGAGTAATAACATTGTTTTTTTCACTTTTGGGCTTGTAATGAGCTATAAAACAAAGAATGAGAGTAATAATGCTACTCCCCCCGTTTTCATTTATACTCAAAAATACTCATTTATTCAAGTTACCAAATATAAGCAAGTCAAAGTTTTTTCCTTTAATATACCAATTTTGCCTTTAATTATTGCACTACTTTTTACATATGATTATCCTTGCATTTATAAACAAAAACGAATGGAGCAATAAATAGTAATATAGAAACCTATGTTGCTACATCGAGAATGGGAGGTCCATATTCATCACTCTTTTCGTGAAGCAAACTCTTGTGCTGATTATCTTGCAAAAATTGGTGATGGAAGTGATTATGGCTTTGAGGTTACTTGTTGGGTGATGAGTGATGCTTTAGACACGATTTTTTTGGAAGTTTTAATACCTCTTTTGTTGCTTTTCTTTTTTGTTTAATTTCCCTTTTGTAACTAAAAAAAATAAAGAAACCTATGTGACTCAGCGGGGCATTTGACTTTGGGTAATAGAAATTTGAAAGCAGAGTGAAATACTTTGAATGCCAATTTCAATTTCTTTTCTTAAAACAAATAAGTCGCATCACATTCATGCCCTAAACCCTTCAAACCTGTGACCGTGTCACTATTATCTCAGTAATTTAGTAGTCTTTTTACTGTTACATTGAGTTTACTGTTTCACCTAAAGTTGTACTACAAGTTTTATACTTTGTACTGCACTGGTTATTTGGTCATTTCCTTTATTAGTCTTCTAGAAGGATGTACCAGCTGTATTGGAATCCAATGATAGATTTTGTACTTAGTCACTGAAATCAATGAAGAGAATTATCAATCATTGCTCAATCAATATTCTTCCCTTTATTCTCTGCACTTGCAATTAACAGTATTCTGTGTATTGTCATTGCTTCTTCTTCCAAGTTCCATTCAATCCCTTGGAGCTTCTAGGTTGAGCACTTGATTGTTCCAGAGCTCCCTCCCTTACAATCCAAACCGTAACAATTGGTATCAAAGCAACACTTGGTACCTGATGACGTCAACACGCAGCCAATCTCTTGCAGAGCTTGAACGCAAGTTTGAATAGAATCGTTCTGAGAACAATGCACATTTTGACGATCTGGGAAGTCTCCCTGAAGAATTGAGAGCCCTCATCATTTCGCAAGGTCGAGGACCATCATCGGAGAGCAACGCCACGAATCGGCCACCGCCGGTGCAGATCCCAGAACCTGTAGTGAACAATGACAACAATGTTGCTGCTCGTCACTACTCTACTCAAATTTCTAAGGTTGATTTCCCTAGATTCGATGGGAAGAAGGTCAAGGACTGGTTATACAAGTGCGAACAGTTTTTCTTGCTCGATGAAACACCACCGGAGTCTCGCGTGCGTCTTGCTTCCATCCACCTTGAAGGTCTCGCGTTGCAATGGCATCTGAATTATATGCGAGGAAGATTTGATCAGTACCCACTCTAGAATCAGTACTCTGCAGATGTGAAACGAAAGTTTGGGGATCTGTATGAAGATCCATTGGCCGAGCTGATTCAGGTAAAACACACTACTACTGTCCAGAATTTCATCGATGAGTTTGAATTAGCTTTGACTCAAGTTAGTATTCTTCCTGAGAATGCCCTAAGTATCTTTTTAATTGGTCTGAAACCCACCACCCAAGCCCATGTTCGCATGTTCAATCCAACAACTGTAGCACACGCTGCCAATTTGGCCAAGTTGTGTGAAGCAGCCAGACCCTCATCAAGCCAATTTACCCAGAAAAATACCCCTTTCACACCCAAAAACCAAACACAAGCCAGCAAAACTAACCAAACACCACTCCTCACAAACACCTCTAGCCAGAAACAGCCTACCCCTAGTAATATCCCACGCTACTCTAAGGCACAACTTGATGAAAGAAGTGCAAAAGGACTCTGTTGGTATTGTGATGAGAAATTCACTCTTGGACACCAGTTAAAACACCGTGGAACAGGTCACCAATTGATGATTATGGAAGGTGAAGAAGATGAGCCTGTGATTGAAGAAGTGGTAGAGCATGATCTTGAGCCAGTGTTAACTACAGTAGAGGAAGTGGAGAGTCCTCAGATTTCCTTACAAGCCATGTCTGGCTCTTCAAACTATCAAACTATGCGAGTGAAAGGATGGTACAACAAGCTAATTCTCCAGATTTTGTTGGATAGTGGAAGCACTCACAACTTCTTGGATCTAAACATGGCAAAGAAACTTGGCTGCAAGCTTGTGGAGATCAAGCCCATGTCAATACTGGTGGTGGTGGAAACAAATTGGAGGCACTCTTCATCTGCAAGAATTTAAGATGGACAATGCACAATCATGAGTTCGTTGCTGATGTGATTGTCATGCCCTTAGTGTGTTGTGACTTGGTTTTGGGCATCCAATGGTTGAGGTCACTTGGACCAATACTTTGGGATTTCAACAGGTTGCAGATGGAGTTCACTCTGGATGGTAGGAAAGTCCATCTTTGTGGTGCTAAGGCTCCTGGAATTAAACTCATCTCCAATGATGCAATGAATGCAGCTGTTGATCAAGGAGCAGAATTGTGTTTTCTGCAGGTGAATCAGTCTACTCCACAGTTTATAATTCCTGCTTGTACTGTGTCTCAGCAGCGTGAATCTGACTGCCCTGTCCCTAGTGAGATACTACATCTGATTGATAACTATCAGGACATTTTCAGAGAGCCTATTGTACTGCCTCCTCTTAGGAAGGGATTTGATCACAAAATACCTCTTAAGGAGGGCACTAGTCCTGTGAATTTGAAACCATATAGATATTCTATTGTGCAAAAAGATATTGTTGATAAGTTGGTAAATGAGATGCTGAACCAGGGAGTTATACAGCACAGTAATAGTCCTTTCTCATCACCTACTGTGTTGGTTAGAAAGAAAGATGGCTCGTGGAGGTTATGTGTTGATTATAGGTGCCTCAATCATCATACAATTAAAGACAGGTTCCCTATCCCTCTAATAGAAGACCTAATGGATGAACTAGGAGGTGCAACAGTATTCTCCAAGTTGGACTTGAGGTCAGGTTATCATCAATTGAGGATGAGTGAAGGGGAAGAGTACAAGACAGCTTTCAAAACTTATAGCGGTCACTATGAGTATCTTGTAATGCCATTTGAGTTGACAAATGCCCCTGCCTCCTTTCAAGCACTTATGAATCATGTATTTCATGAGTTTCTCAGAAAATTTGTAATCATTTTCTTTGATGATATTTTAGTCTACAGCTCATCACTGGAGGACCACTTGCAGCATTTGACTCAGGTCTTTGAAGCTGTGAGAACCAAGCAGTTGCATCTCAACAAGAACAAGTGCCATTTTGCTACTACAAGAGTTGAATATTTGGGCCACTTTATTACCAAGGAGGGGGTTTCTACTGATCCTGCCAAAATTAAAGCAGTCACTGAATGGCCAGCACAGTATCTGTCAAGCAACTCAGGGGGTTTCTTGGGTTGGCAGGATATTACAGGAGGTTTGTTAAGGACTTTGGAAAGATAGCCAAGCCTTTAACGGACTTGCTGAAGAAAGATGGGTTTGAATGGAATGAATTAGCTGCTGTAGCTTTTCAACAATTGAAGAATTCACTTGTCATTGCTCCTGTGTTAATTCTACCTGACTTTTCTAAGACTTTCGTGTTGGAGACTGATGCTTCTAGACGTGGAATTGGTGGTCTTGATGCAGGAACACCATCCTGTAGCATATATCAGTAAGGCTCTGGGACCAAGGCAACTAGCTCTGTCAATATATGAGAAAGAGATGCTTGCAATTGTTTATGCCATCCAAAAATGGAGCACATACTTAGCTCACAAACCCTTTGTGATAAGAACTGATCAAAGAAGCATAAAGTACATACTTGAACAAAAATTGAACACGCCATTCCAGCAAGCTTGGGTTGCAAAACTGATGGGATTTGAGTTTGAAATCCAGTATAAAGAAGGGAGGGAAAACAAGGCAGCTGATGCATTGTCACGCATTGAAGGAGCTGAGTTACTAGCCCTCACACTCAATACTGTAGAGTCTGATTTACTGCAGAAAATCAAGGACTCTTGGAGTCAGGATCCTATCATCAATAAGCTCATTGAGGAGCTACAGAAGAACCCTTCTTCTCACCCTAAGTTTGTATGGAAGGATGGAACATTAAGAAGAAAGGGCAAGCTAGTAGTGGGGAATGACTCTGCCACCAGAAGTTTCATTATGCAGTGGATGCATGACTCTGCAACTGGTGGACATTCTGGTCGAGACAATACTGCAGCCAGGGTCAAGGCTCTATTCTTCTGAGAGGAATGACTAGAGATATTCAAACTTATGTGCGTGAATGCACTGCATGTCAAAGAAATAAGGGTGAACAGGTTGCTTCTCCTAGTCTCCTGCAACCTCTTCCCATTCTTGAACGTATTTGGGAAGCCATAAGTATGGACTTCGTGGAGGGACTACCAAAATCCAATGGTAAGCAAGTCATTCTTGTGGTAGTAGACAGACTTAGCAAATATGCACATTTTCTAGCCATGGCTCATCCTTTTACTGCTGTTGATGTTGCTAAACTATTCATGGACTCTATATTTAAACTGCATGGTTTACCAACTTCTATTGTGAGTGATAGAGATCCAATATTTCTAAGTGAAGTCTGGAAGGAATTCTTCTCACTGCAGGGTGTTGCTTTGCACAAATCTAGTGCCTATCACCCTCAAACGGATGGGCAAACTGAGATTGTGAACAAAGCTCTAGAAACCTACTTGAGATGTATGTGTTGTGAGGAAGCATCTACTTGGGCTCAGTGGCTCCCTCTAGTAGAATGGTGGTACAACACCAATTTTCATTGATCCATTCAAACAACTCCATATGAGGTTGTATATGGGCAGCCTCCCCCATTACATTTGCCTTACTTGCCTGGTGAATCCTCCAATCTGACTGTAGACAGATCATTGACTGCTAGGGAGGAAGCCATTAGGTTGTTGAAGTTTCGCTTAATTCGTGCTCAGAATCCTATGGCACAGCAGAGCAACAAACATAGGAGTGACAGGCAATTCTCCATTGGTGATTATGTGTTCCTGAAGTTGCAGCCTTATAGGCAGTTTAGTCTCAGAAATCAGACCTTCCATAAGCTTAATCCTAAGTATTATGGACCTTACAAGGTGCTTGATAGAGTTAGACAGGCTGCATATCAATTGGAGTTACCTCCTTCTATTGGAATTCATAATGTGGTCCATGTGTCTCAGTTAAAACTCTGTGTTAACCCTATTGCCACTGTGATACAACATCCAACTGTTACTGCAAATTTTGCTAAGGGAGAGCCTGAGGAAATTCTAGACAGGAAGATGGTGAAACGTGGTAATGTGGCTGCCACTAAAGTGCTGGTAAAGTGGAAAAATCTCCCTACTGAAGCTGCTACTTGGGAGTTTTATTATGATTTGTTGAAGGAGTATCCTCAATTTCACTCTTGAGGACAAGAGTGCTGTCAAGGAGGGAGTATTGTGACCGTGTCACTATTATCTCAGTAATTTAGTAGTCTTTTTACTGTTACATTGAGTTTACTGTTTCACCTAAAGTTGTACTACAAGTTTTATACTTTGTACTGCACTGGTTATTTGGTCATTTCCTTTATTAGTCTTCTAGAAGGATGTACCAGCTGTACTGGAATCCAATGATAGATTTTGTACTTATTCACTGAAATCAATGAAGAGAATCATCAATCGTTGCTCAATCAATATTCTTCCCTTTATTCTCTGCACTTGCAATTAACAGTATTCTATGAATTGCCATTGCTTCTTCTTCCAAGTTCCATTCAATCCCTTGGAGCTTCTAGGTTGAGCACTTGATTGTTCCGGAGCTCCCTCCCTTACAATCCAAACCATAACAAAACCCTATTTTACAAAGACTTCGATTGCGTTAGTCATTAGAGTTAGAGGTATTCTTCAATCTTCATATCTTCAACCGTATCACACATGCTCACGTCTGAGGCTCGTTTAACAACCGAAGAGGAAGTAATGGCCGCAACAATGGGGAAAGGTAGAGGCGCTTTTCTCTCTCCAACTGTTCATACATTTCTAAAGAAGCTTTCCTCTCAACGGAGTTCATCGACTACCTCAAATACAGCTACTTGGATGTCTTACTTTTTGCAGTATTGGAAACAACACTGTGTACTCTTCAGAAAGTATTAGATGATGCAGAGCATAAGCAGTTCTTCAACTTCGAAATTAAACAATGGCTTGATCAACTCGAAGACGCAATCTCTGACGCCAAAGATTTGTTCGATGAAATCAGTTACGATTCATTACAATGCAAGGTAGAGAATACACATCCTGGATTCGAATTTGATTTCAACTTCCAAATGAGAATGATGTGTAAGAGGCTTCAACATTTTGCTCAACGGATAGAAGTTCTTGGCTTGCAACAAACCGTAAGTGCTAGGGTTTTTCTTAGAACGCCGTTGTCAAAATCAATTGTAATTGAATCTGTTATTGTTGGTAGGAAGGATGATAAAGAGAGAATCATGAATATGTTGCTGTCAGATAGTGGCACCAATAATGACATAGGGGTGGTTGCAATTTTAGGTACTGGTGATGTTGGTAAAACAACACTTGCACAACTTGTTTATAATGATAAACAAGTTGAAGATCATTTTTGTTACGCCCTAAATTTCATAAGACATAACATCCAAAAAAAATTAACATGACACTTGAGTTTTGAAGGATTCATACATGTAAAAGAAAAATCTAGCTTAACATAACTAGCTTAGTCAACAATAAGATCCCTTGAAGCTAGAACTCTGATTGTGATCCTGTTACTAACACGCTACATTGGACTACTGAGGAGCAATTCAGACATACTCTTCAGCTTTCCAATGTTATCTGTTACCAGGAAACATCACCCCAAACATAGTGAGTTTTACAACTCAGTAACAAAGAATATATATAAAAAATTACTTGATGTTTCCAGCCATATCCGTGTGCAAGATATGGAAAATCCTCTCTGCAACATAGAAGGTATAAATCACATACACATTTTTTTTCATTCAAATACAGCTCTCCGATAACAATGAAAAAGACAACCATATAGGATAAGAATCACGTTGCATAAAAAAATCACAATAAAATTTCGCGCGCATACATCACAGATATCATAAATAGGACACTTATTATACTATGTGCACATAGACCACATTATCTCTTCGTCGTGGCAAACGGTAATCATAGGCCGTATTATCTCTTCGTCACGGCAAAACGGTGATCACACGCCGTATTATCTCTTCGTCACGGCGAAACGGGATTCCACAACAACCAGAAAAGCAAGAACAACATCATTAACAACAACAAATCTAATACATGAAAATAAAATTTCCCACTTCATATATTAGCTACTCACATATGTTACCAAAGGTATTTCATGTAACAATCATGTTTGGTCAGCATTAAAAACACAGAGGAATCATTCTACATAATTCAAGTGTCATTATACTCATAATCATCTATGCAAAATTTTCAGCAGCAATACAACAACTTCGTCAAATTAATTGAAATATCAAACAGTGTCGGATTTGAGCCAATGACCATCCGTTGGAAAGCTTAAGGTGCCTATATTATGAATATGATTTTTAGTTTTCATGATAATCAACCAACAAGTACAGTTTAATAAAAGAATACACATAGGTACAAAGACAAGACAACAACATTCATTCAGATTCTAACACAGTTTAGAACATCAATACTCAGTCAAATACCATGAAACTTGTGCAAAAACTGAAGAAAAACAAGTCTAATTTCTAACAAGACAACAATCACTCAAAACGGAGTTTTAGGGAAAGCGCTATAAGCAAAACACCAAACCTATATCTATACGGGTTTGAAGTTATTACATATAACTTGTAATCCAAATTTCTATAATAATACTTGATCAAAACTAATAAAACAAGTGTCAAAACTGAAGCCCCAGAAGTCTAGTTTCCAAAAATATTTCTAGGTTTCAAAAATAACATTTGTACAGTAAGTTATTTATCAAAGATCCAGTACATGTCCATAAAAATAAGAACCAAAATGTAGTGACTTGTAACCTATGTTTCTCCTTCAATTCTTAGTGAAATCCAATGAAACAAATGCCTAAAGTGGAGCAAATCGAGTCTATTTTCCAGAAAATTTAGAATCATTTGAAAAGGATTTATATAAAAAATATTATAAGCAGAATACTAAAAATAGGTGTATACGGGTTTAGGAAAAATGCATCAACAATTCATAGACCACATCTAACAAACACAATGTGGGCAATCCAACAATCCCTATTCTCTAACACACATACAACACCTCTTTAATCCTCAATCATTCATGACATCATAAAATCATCTATCTAGTTAAATAGAAACCTATGCACACTCTAAGAGAGGTTTTGAGGGAGATTCTTTGTTACCTTAGCCAAGATTCTAAGAGATGATGATGAATCCTCAAGTGGGTATTGGATTTTTCCCTCTTTCATGGAACCCTAGTTTTTTTCAAGCTCTATCTTCTCTTCCTTGTTCTTCCTCCATAGCTTTTGTTTGTCTTGAGATCTTTCTCTAGCTTAGTTTTCCTCTTCTTTCTTCCTCTAAACAAACCCTAAGCTTTCCCTTTTTTCTTCTTTCTTTCTCAACTCTCTTCTTTCTCTCCTTCTGTTTCTCGCTCTCTCTCTTTTTCCTTTCTTTCTTCGTTTCCTCTTCTTTTTATTTTCTTGTTTCTGCTATTTTTACTAGTTAACTAATAAAAAAACTATTTACTAACTGCACCCATTTAACTACTTATTCACCTTCTATTTCTAACTTCTTATTTTTTTATTACAATTTTGATTTGAAAGTCTGGGTTTCTGTGTCTGACGATTGTTATATGCCGAGAGTAATGAAAGTTCTCCTTGAATCGGTCACTTCATCACATTATGTGGCTCTAGCGAAGTATGAAGGCGATATTCTAAGTCGTTTTCGAAATGACTTAAGGGAAAAGTTGAGGGATAGAAGATTTTTGATTGTGGTGGATGACTTAGGGATTGACAATTATAATGATTGGTATGAGCTAGTATCTCCCTTGACTAATGGAAAATCTGGTAGCAAGGTGATCATCACAACACGCCATCAAAAAGTTGCTGATGTCACACATACATTTCCTATTCAGGAATTAGAACCTCTATCTAACGAAGACTGTTGGTCTTTACTCTCCAAGCATGCATTTGGAAATGAAGACTTTGGTAGCAATAAATATGCAAAACTAGAATCAATTGGCAGGAAGATTGCGAGAAAGTGTGGTGGATTGCCAATAGCTGCCAGAACACTTGGAGGACTTTTGCATTCCAAGGTAGATGTAAAGGAGTGGACCTCAATTCTGAACTGCAACTTATGGAACTTACCAAATGATAATATTGTGCCTGCTTTGCTTCTAAGTTTTCAATATCTTCCATCTCATTTGAAAACATGTTTCTCCTATTGCTCAATTTTTCCAAAGGGTTATCCCCTTGATAGGAAGCAGTTGGTTTTGTTGTGGATGGCAGAAGGCTTCCTTGAACATTCTCAGGGTGAAAAGGCACAAGAGGAAGTGGGTCGTGACTACTTTACTGAGTTGTTATCGAGATCCTTAATTCAACAATCCAATGATGACAATGGTGGAGAAAAATTTGTCTGGCCCAACCTTGTCTACGATTTAGCTACATTTGTATCTGGGAAAAGTTGTTGCAGGCTTGAATGTGATGGTGGTATCTCTAAAAATGCTCACCATTTGTCATATAACCAAGAAGAGTATGACACTTTCACAAAGTTTGAGATTGTCTACGATTTAGAATACTTGAGGAGCTTCTTACCCACTATTCTTCGATGGGGACCAGATTGTTACTTATCTACAAAGGTGGTTGTTGGTTTGCTGCCAACACTCAGAAGGTTGCGTGTGCTATCCTTATCAAATTATAAAAACATCACCGTCCTACCACATTCAGTTTATAATTTGGTGCAATTGCGGTATTTGGATCTCTCCCACACTAAAATCAAAAGCTTGCCAGATACAATATCCGACCTTTACTATTTGCAAACCTTGCTTTTATCAGGTTGCTTGGAGCTTACTAAATTACCCGTGGATATTGGAAAGTTAATGAATTTACGTCACCTTGATATTAGTCGGACAAATATAGAGGAGATGCCAACACAAATTGTTAGACTAGAAAACCTTCAAACTCTAACTGTTTTTGTAGTGGGCAAAAAAGAAGCTGGGTTAAGTGTCAAAGAGCTACGAAGGTTTCCTAACCTACGAGGAAAACTTTGCATACAGAATTTGCATAATGTCATTGATGTCAATGAGGCATGTGATGCCAACTTGAAGAGCAAAGAACACATTGAGGAGTTGGAGGTATATTGGGACAAACAAACGAAAGATCCACCAATAGACCAAGTTGTGCTTGATGCATTGCAGCCATCCGTAAACCTGAAGAATTTAAGCATTGGCCACTATGGAGGTTCAAATTTTCCAAGTTGGTTGGGAGATTCTTTGTTTTCTAACATGGTGTACCTTTGCATCAGTTCTTGTGAGTATTGCACAACACTCCCACCATTAGGGCAACTACCTTCTCTCAAGGACCTACATATAGAAGGTATGCCGGCATTAGAAACAATTGGCCCAGAGTTCTATGGCATGTCAAGTGGAGGTTCTAATTCTCTATTCCAACCATTTCCATCTCTCGAGAAGCTAGAATTTCAAAGCATGTCAAATTGGAAGGAATGGCTCTCCTTTGGACGCATAAAATTTCCCTTTCCTCATCTTAAATCTTTGCGGTTAGAGGAGTGTTCTGAACTGAAGGGACATTTGCCTAGCTATCTTCCTTCCATTGAAGAATGTTCAATCGTTTTTTGTGATTGTTTGTAGGCAACACCACCTACTTTACATTGGCTCGATGCTTGAAAGTGATTCTCCATGTCTTCTACAGCGTGTGGAAATATTTAACTTTAACATCTTGACGTCTCTGCCTAAAATGATGCTAAGAACCACTTGTCTTCGGCGCTTGGGACTCTATTTTGTTTCGTCTCTTACTACATTTCCAGCTGATGGTCTACCCACTTCATTGACGTCACTCTGTATTAGTGAGTGTGGGAATTTAGCATTTCTGCCGGCTGAAACATGGAGCAATTACACATCACTTGTGACTTTGGAGTTAGTTAATTCATGTGATGCACTTACCTCATTTCCACTGGATGGTTTTCTTATGCTCCAAAGTCTTTCCATTGAAGGCGGTAGGAGTCTGCAATCCTTTTTTATTTCTAAAATTTCTTCCCAGTGCCCAGCAACCCTCCAATCACTCAATGTTTCTCACTGTGACTCACTTAGATCACTTCCACAACAGATGGACACCCTCACAGCTCTTGAAAGCTTGACACTTGACAGCTTATCGTTATGTTGTGAAGGAGTTTGCCTCCCTCCCAAATTACGATTAATTTATATTGAATCCCTGAGAATTACAACGCCTGTGAGTGAATGGGGTCTCCCAAACCTTTCTGCTCTGTCTAATTTGAGTATTGGAGGTGATGATATTGTTAACACCTTGCTGAAGGAGCAGTTGCTGCCCATGTTCCTTGTGTCTCTGACTATAACTAATCTCTCTGAATTGAAATCGTTATCAATGGAAAATCTTACATTTAAATGCTATTCAAAACTTGAGTCTTTGCCAAAAGTCACATTGCATTCCTTTCTGAAATCACTTGTATTCGTAACTTGTCCAAAACTTAAGTCCTTGCCTGGTAGCTTGCCTTCAACGCTGGAAACAACGAAATTTGAAGATTGTCGAAGTCTTGGGTTGTATCCAAATTACAGGTTCCCTCCCTCTCTCAAGCTACTGAGCATTTTGCAATGCCCGTTGTTAAAAGCAAGGGTTGAAACTCTGAGACGGGAACATAAGTTGAACATTGCTCACATTCCTGTTGTAAAAGTGATGGAAAATTACAAATGAAAAGAGTTGAGTGTGAAATGACTATCTAAGCCTATTTATAGGCACTTACTACTAGTATTAAACTATATCTCTAATAGTCTCTAATGTGGAGGTTACATGTTATGTGTTTCTTAGGTTTGTGTTTGATCCATGAGGTGTTGGGGCTATGAATACACGGTCAAATTCTCTTGAAGAGGGTGATGGAGACCTAGTGGACCTTGGACCCAATGATGCACTACGAGGTTCAGAGAGCCCAATGACAAGGTCCAAGTATAAGAAGCTTGCTACACTCAAACCTATTTCAGAAGAACCGACTCTAAATTGAACCAGCTTCCCAAATTGTTTAAGAGCCCATTGTGGGGCATGAAATATTTGGTTTTCTTTTTAGTATTTAAATTTATTTAAGACTTTATTTTATTTCGGTTGGTTTAATCTTATAATAAGGGCCAATTTAATTGGGCTTGTTTGGTGCAAATAATATTAGGTGGGGTGCAACTATTAGCACATCCTTATTCTCTCCTAAAAGGGTTAGCCGTCAAACTAGAAAAGAGAATGTGAGGAGCCTTTGGTGACTGTCATGGCAATAAATAGTCTTGTCTTCTCCTTGTTTTGAGTATTTTTGAATTTGAGAAATAAGAAATACTCTTTTGTGAATTTCGAGAGCTTTGTCTCTTTTGGGGTTCTTAGGTGATCCTTCTTGGTTCTCATCAAATGTTACTTTTGTTGCGAATCCTCCATTAACTGATCACTCTCTAAAAGTTTGGTGTCCTCCTCCGTTTTTCTATTATTTCCATCTTTTGAAAAAAACTCTTTGCTTTATTTTATTTTTTCCATATTTGTCCGAACATTCATATTCTTCCCTATTATTGTGCGTAAAGTAGTTGTGCAAGTGTAAACAATTGCAACTAGTAATATAATGGTAAAGTAGAGATCGTGCCCACATGGATTGTGTTAATTTTAAAGTTTAAAAGACTATTACACTAGTGAGGCAAGCAAAATAATAGCAACAAGTTTTTGGACATAAAAATTAGAGTGTTGTATGAAAACAATAAAGAAAGTTTAAGTGTTTGTAAAATTAGTTGGACTGCTCTTTGCTAAGTAATTTCTCAAAAGTAATGTGCTATAGCGTTAAGTGCTGTAGCATATGATGTTGCGCCTTTCAGTCACTGACGCCCGGATTTTGTTACAAGATTATTATTTCTAAGTTCTAAATAAGTCCACCCATGTATAATAAAGAACACACAGTGTTCACCTTATGAACTATCGCTCCCCTATGTCTATAGTTAAGCAAGAGTTGTTTAAATGTCTTTAAACAACCTTTCATTCATATCAACATTTGAGTTAGAATCGTAGACCATGTCATGTACCTACAAATGTACTCATTTCAGTTGGCCAATCCCAAAATAAGTTTGAAAGCATTAACGCACAAAGATTGAAACGCAAACATCACAATATTATATTAACCATACTACAAAATCATTACAAAGCTTCAAGCAATCCAACTACTAAGTGTTTAGCTCAAGAGGAGCACCATCAACACAACACAAACTAAAATATTCATATTACCGAAAATAACAAGAAGAGACACAGTTGCAAAAAAGATACACAAGGTGACTTCCTATTCATGAACAACTTGATGGCGCTATAGCACAGCTTCACAGCGTAAGAAATGATGATCTTCACTTAAAAAATAAAAGCTTGAAATGGAGGATTAATGGAGGGAAATTGTGTCAAGTTTTTCTCTCTAAAAACTCTCCTCTTCGAATGTGTAAGGAGTGTGGAGAAGATGATAGATATATTTCTTTATTCTCCTGATTATCAGCCTTGTATTAAATTTGTAGCCTACACATGCCAATGTAACATCGAGGCTAACCATACAACCTCAGGTCCCAATTTTTTATTTCCCATTTTTACCACTTACCATAGGCTATTATGCAGATATAGGTTGATAATATCAGTGTTGGGTCGAAGTCATCGGTTTCACAACTAACAATGGTTAGTTCAAGTGGTAACTGGATCTGGATCCCACCCCAAAATCTCAGGTTAAAATCCTGGGTGTGACAAAAAACTATGTTGGGAGAGGAGAACCACACGAGCCGGTAAAGTCGTGAAACTGCACACCAAAAATATTGTAACAAAAAAAAGCCATCGGTTTCACATTACTTCCGTGAACAAAAAATTATATATATATATATATATATATATATATATATATATATATATATATATGTGTGTGTGTGTGGGCGCGCGCGCGGGGGATCCAGGAATTTATGACGGTGGGGGTAAAGAATAATCAAATATTTTTAGAGAATAATATTATAATTATTTATAATAATAAATATTTTTACGATAAAAAATAGTATATACTCAAGCTTGTACAAAAAATAAAGACTTACAAAATTTGAAAAAGTATGAAAAGTATCAATTTGGTCCTTAAATACCAGTTAAGTTAGTTCTTTTAAAATAATTATAGAGACATTTTAGTCCTCTTTAAAGACTAATTTGACTAATATTTAATTTTTTCTAATGGTCAAATTGTCACTTTTCATTTTTTATAAAGCAAACAGGTTTATATTTTTTTGTAAAAGAGTTTTTGTCCTAAACTCTTAAAACAAAACAAAATGCTTAACTTCTTCTTGTGTTTATTTAGTGTTAGAAATAACCGAAATATTAAATATTAGAAGAACAAAATAATAAAATTTAGTACCAATTATTCTCTCTTATATCTCTTATTATTTTGTATAAACATTTAAAAAAATAATTAAATTATATGGGGGCAAACCCTATTTTTTTATGGGGGCAAATAATATTTTTACCAAGTATACCTAAATAAATTCCTTTCATATAATGGGGTCAATTGCCCTCACTATCTTCTTAGTAGATCCGCCTGTGTGTGGGTAGTTGAACATGTAATCGGGTTAAAATCCTGGGTGTGACAAAAAACTATGTTGGGAGAGGAGAACCATACGGGCCGGTAAAGTCGTGAAACTGCACACCAAAAACACGATAACGAAAAAAAAGTCATCGGTTTCACATTACTTTCGTGAACAAAAAATGATATATATATATATATATATATATATATATATATATGTGTGTGTGTGTGTGTGGTTGAACATGTAATTATTGTCAAAAAAGTTGAACATTTAACTCTCGTTTTTGTTACGTTTAAATTGGCTTGGTGTTGAACAATAATTTCGTCATTGTGTTGTGTTTCATAGTTAATAAATGTAAATGCAAATAAATAGTAATATAACAATTGAGGTAGCTATGTAAGTTTTATATCTATATATAGAAAATAAAGTTTTAGCTTTTTTACTTCATTTCTGATATTCAATTCTCACTTTTTTCTGATTTTCATCCATCTTTACATTTTTTTTGCAAAATTGAAGTGAAATGTTAAAATAATAGTTATCTAATTATTGCAAACTTGTGGTAGATTCTTTTGGATACAAAAATTTAGGTGAGAGATGACACCTGGTTTATAGCACAGAAGACCTTTGGTCTCTTTGAACAAATTTGTGATAGATAATATCATTGTGCAATTTTTTCAACTCCATGTTCATCATCTAATCATTTTTATATTGTTTATTAATTCTTTTTGTTTACTTTTTATTCTTTGTAGTTATGTTTCTTTATTCATTTTATATTTTTAATTTTTTTTTGTTTTATTTTCTTGATTTTTTGTTTGTTTCCTAAACTCTCCATATATTTTTAAAATTACTAGCAAAATAACCTTGTGGGTCACCAGTATATTTGCGTTGATCTTTATCTTATCTTCTAATGTATAAACCATTGGGTTAAACTTTCTTATAATCTTGAATTTTCTCTTTTATAAGGATATTACGAGGTTTATTCAAAAACAGATTATATGCAATCATATATTGGAGATTTAATTCGGCCTTTTAGATGGTTAGAATGGAATTGAACAATTGGATTAGATACTATCTTTTATGGTGAATTTAATAATTATGACCTGTTCTCTGGTTATTTGAGTAATAATTAATAGTGTTCAATGGTCTGGTTACTTTCTTTTCAATACTACTCAAGCTTGGAATTTTAGTGTCCTTAAATTTACTTTGGGAAAAACTTGGCTTCCTAAAACTAATATATTTACCTTATACACTGAAGGATTATTAAACGAGATATATAGGTGAAAGTTTATATTGAATATATAGTTTTGATCATTATTTTTTTGTTAGATGTAATGTAATATGGTTTTTTATTTTAATGTAACAACATCCAAAAAGGGATGAGAATTACGAATGTCTCGATGAAACAAGTTTTAATGAAAATATCTACAAGTTTTCATAAATAATATGTTCAATTTCAATTACGTTTAGTCCACAATTACCTTGCTATTTAGTATCTCACCATCTCAAGATTGATCTAGTGTGGCATGGAGGAACTTGTATCTGGAGCTGATAAAGTACCAAACTAACTCAAACATAATTCAAAATTGAACTTGATAGATAACTCATTGAATGTGAGTCATAAACAAAATAAGTTGAGTTTGGGCTGAAGGAATCTAGACGATTGGTTTGATTTTAATTAATTTAGGTTGGGGCCATTCCTTACTGTGAACGGACGCGTGCTCTGCTAGGGTTCCATAGCCCTAACGACGCAGCTTTTCAGGTTGCCAATGGCAGAACCAGTCGTGTCAGCCCTTGACCTGCTGCAGGTCGCGTCAGTCGGCCCATCACCTCTCTCCGCGTGCACACCAGTCACCTCTCACAAGCCAAGAGCTCCACCTCCCACGCGCCTACACGACGAAGGTCCCACTTCGCCGCTCCCAATGCGCCAACATGCTGACAACGTGTTGTCAGCGCCTGCGCAGCCTGCTCCAGCGCAGGTTTTGTTCCCTGAATTGATGGTGGCTGACTGTAACATTCCAAAATAATTATTTTGAGTGTCTAATTAATTGAGTAGTTTCATTATCTATGATTTCTTATTGATTTGTTATTTGGTTGAATTTGACGATAAATGTGCAATTTATGTGAATCGTGTGTTGGGAAAAAATGAAATAAATAAGAGAATTGGGTATATTAGAGAATTAATGGTAGAATGAAGGTATTTAGGGGTTTTCCACTCACCAAACACTCACTCACTCACACCCCACCCCAGCTGACCCAAACTTAAGCTAAAGACACATTAATTGTTTTGAAAAACACAAGAAAGAAAATGAAAAACAGAAAACAAGAGAGGAGAGAAAGAGAGGATACTTGTGAAGAGAGAGAGGTAGAAGAAGAAGAGAGTAAGTTCTCCCTCATTTCTTGATGCATGTTCATGATTCCACCACCATCCTTCTCCATTCTTCATTCTCTTTCCATTGGTACCAAAAACACCAGCTGAAACAAGCTCAAACATTGTTTCCTTGTCCCCATAGAAATCGGGCTTGAGGGGAGAGAGGGAAGCTCCCACTTCCATTGTTGCTACTTCACTCATTTTGGAGCTAGGAGCAGGTTCTAAGATCCACAAGATAGTACATTTCAGTTGGCAAGGGATTTAAAGAAAGTAGCTTGGTTTTGGGTAGATTGGTTTCAGGTTTGAGAATATTAGAGGTGTTAGGAGCTCGGTTCGTGAGTAACGGTTTTCAAATCGTCAAAATTTCGAGTAGTTCGTCAACCAGGTGAGTGTCCTCACCACGTTATATGTTTTAAATGTTTGTAGGTTTTCTGAATTAGTAGCATGTTATTGAATTGGTTGCTGAACTTTGATGATTAGTGGTGTTAAGTGTGCATAATGTTGTGCTGAAACTCTGTTTGGGACTGTTTGACATAGCTTCTGTGTTTCTGTAATTCTGAACTTTGTGTGTCCAAAATTTTTAAGGTTTGCTTTCCTGGAAAATAGACACAATTTGCTACAATTTAGGCACTGAGTTTAATAAATTTGGATAAGTATAATTTGAGAAATTGTAGTCACAAGTCAGATCAAAAATCTAGGACTATATTGGTGTAGGTTCAGTTATACAGTAAATGGGAACAATATAGAGGTCCAAAAATTATGTGGTTCACCTTTTTAGAAACTACACTTAATGCTTGCAAATTGGTACTGGTTTGGTTGCATTTGGAGTTGTGTAACTCGAGTTATGAGTATACCAAGTAAATTTCTGAAGTAAAACTGGGTATAGGTTCAGTGTTTTGGGTTTTGTGGTCTCAATTGAACTCCGTTTTGAACAATTCTTGTCCCGTTAGAAAGTAGACGTTATTTTATTCTGGTTAGGCTCAATTTTCATGTCATTTGGTCAAGTGTTGGTCATTTTATAATTGCTTGAAGTCAGGGGACAGATTCTGTCCAAATCTGAGAACCATTCTGTCTATTTTTGAAAACTGTACTAATTGGTTCATTATTTTGCAAAAAAAAAGTCATATTCAGAAAATAGACATCCTTAGCTTTCTGTAGAGGGGTCATTTGTTGAATTTCGTTATTGTTTGGTAGGTCAAATAATTTTCCGAAGTTTATGCATACTTGCTGAAAATTTACTGCACCAATACTGTCTATTGAAATGTATGAATGAATATTTGTTTGCTTAATTTCGATATCATTTTCTATGTTAAATGAATTGTTGATGGGATGAAATATCGAATATCGAGTGAGAATCCTTCAAAGGTCTTGAACTTGATTTCCTGAACATGTGTAATATTGTTCATTGAATAATAATGTATTAACGGGGTGACGACTCCGAGTTATTTAGCATACTTGGTGGAGGGAAGTCATGAGCCCGGAAGCCAAGGCCCCCGCATTATCCCTCATTGGTATGTTGGATTTGGGTTTCCGTGATCGCGTGAGATTTCGTTTCACGGATTGTGCTAAGCCAAAGAAAATGATAAAATGACTTATTGATATAACCGAATTGAAGTTTCTCAGATTAATGGGAGCTCCCGCATTATTCGGAATGGAAATATAATGAATCTTAAAAGGAACGAATGAGAGGAATCGTAAGGGGTCTCGGAGGCGCTCATTGAGATTTGTAATCTCACTGTTTTATTTGTGGTGTTTTCAGATGGGCAGGGTAAAGTAACGCAAACGGAAGAACAAGTAGTTGCTGGTGTAGTTGCATAGGTTATTGAGAGATCCTTCCGGATCGATGTATTATGTTTGCTAGCTTTATTTCCCTGGATGTAGTTTGGAGTTTGGTTCTAGGATAGAAAACCATTGATTATGTAATCAAGGTATTATTATGTATTGTGAACGCTATTTGGGAATTTGGACATTCACAGTTATATAACTGAAATAGATTGTTATCCGTTATGTAAAAGAGTCGAGTTTTTGATAAATTTCTACTTAGTGAACTAATTATGAAAATTTTATCCTATAGGGGGTTTCATGTCCAAATTCTTAAGCAGGTTCACGTCTCTATTTTATACAAATGGTTAACGTTCTAAATTTATGACGTCTAAATTTAAGGATGTTACATTTTGGTATCAGAACTTAGAGGATTTGTTTATCTGCTATGGATTCTATTTTAGTTATCTCGAGTTTGTATTACTACTGACTTGTATTTTAGCATGTTATGGTTCTCGGATCGAGACTTTTTATGCTAGTAGTGGGTTGATCCCGTTATTTTGATTAGTTGTGTGTCTGAATCCATAGTAGTAGTTATACTCTGATTATTATTGCCTATGTGTTGACTGTCGCTTTAATTGGTATTGCAGGGTGTTACATTTTGGTATTAGAGCGGTTCGACCTAGTCGGACATAGATGTTGTGTTTAGTTAAATAGGTAGATTTAATTAGTTAGGGACTCCGGTGGTTAATTGTCAGAAGCTCTTAGTATATTGTGTGAAGCATTGAGCTTGATCAACTCAATATTACACGCAAAGTACTGAGACTAATGACAACTGGTTGCTTTAGCCCCGAAAACTTTCAAAAGCTTGAACCATAGGATTTCCGTACTTACTCGTATCAGAGTGCAAAGCGGAAGTATAGAATTGTAGATGGGTACGCACCTACAATAGTAGTATAAGATCATGAGGAATTCCCTAATGAAGTGGGAGACGGATTCATCTTAAACCGACCGATATGCCGAGATGACATCCCGGGAAGAGCAACTTACTGTTGACACGTGAGGGAAAATATGAGTATGACCAAAGCTTCTCCACGCCCAACGAGATGCGCCAACCTCGGCTTTGGTTACGAATAAGGTTTTTCTATCGTAGGAAGTGTAGTCACCAAAAGGCGAGTTGACGGAACGGATAGTGTACGAGCGCCCCTTTGCTTTGTTCAGCCCCTTCGAGTTGGTCACGAGGCAACAGCCTAAAAAGGGGCCAGAACATAAGAAGGTTGTAGACAATTTCGAAGTTTTATCGGAGAGTTGGGTTCAATGCCCGCTAGTCCCATGCTTTTTGTTGGTCGGGGGAAAGAAAACACCTTTCAAAAAAAAAAGAAAAAAAACACCACGAATAAGAATCTTCGGGTTGGATAGGCAGCTATATCATGGCCAGTTGGGTTGGAATCTGTGTGATGGTTCGAGCCATGAGGATGCCCAATGGAGAATAAGATGTCAGTTGGGGGATCGAGCGATAATGCCGCAAAAGCTTCTGTGGCTCAAGGCCATGTTCCAGCTAAAAGCTAGTCGAACTAGAGCCTGCCTTACGAGGGAGTGGCCTCTTCGATTGCTATATCATCATTGCTAGCCGAGGCTGTTGAGCATTACTTCTGGAGGATTTGATATGGATGTCACTTGCTCTAGAATCATCAGTTTCCTAATCGAGTTCTCCAATTTCAATGGCAGTGTCAAAAAAAAAGCTATTTCCAGTGACTTCCTTCCTCATGATGAGCTTAGGCGTTTTCTTTCCCCCGACCGATGACTCGCTTGTTCAGTACTGCTAACTATTATAGGAGGATGCCGTCTTTTTAGTTGAGGAACATGGCTCGTTCATTCATTCACTCAAGGATGTCCCGTCTAATGGGAGAAGTGGCTCAAAGCGAGAGTCTTTCGGGTCTATACCCATAGCCATTGCCCTTCTTTTGGTACAGTGTAAGACTTGAATTAAGTAGAGTATCAGAGTAGATAGGGTTTCCAAAAGGAGAAGTAGCGATAGATTTAAGGATTTCATTTTTTTTAAAGTGGTTGTATTCCTCTATTTTGGTCCAAAATCTTCTCCAATCTCAACTCAAAACCAAACAACTTACCTATATCTTACAATCGGATACCACATGTAAGTTAGCATACACCATATTACTACCATAAATCCAAATTAGCAAGAAATATATAATAATCCACTTTTATTCCTAACTAAATGAGAGTTATCAAAACTTCATTTCCCGCAACAAGCATGTGGTCCATTTTACTATTTGATTTACCAAATTCTCCCTTACTAACTAAGTGATTAAAAAAAACACAGGGAATAAAATATTGAACCGATATGCATGCAAGTTTATTAAAATTTTCACATGTAACTATTAATGTGATCACAATCATATCTAAAGAACCAATGAACAAATTCAAAGTCACATTCATCTCCTCTCATCTTTCATCGCGAGTCACCCCAACTTAAGCTCGATCATATGGGATATTAAACATTCCACACAATATGAAAACAATGAAAGAATTCAAGGAGTAAAATTTCAACCAAGCTACTCCTAGTTAGCAGTAGGTATATGCAAAGTGTCATTTCAATTGAAAACCGTGATGCACTATATCTATTCATCAATGATTTAGCTACCCCAACAAAATAACAGTCATTCATATTCACCGGAAGAATGGAATTAGAAGTAATCTTTCAAAAAGCAAGAATCATAAAACATTATTATCTCACATTTACATGATCAAACAGAGATGGCTAAGTGCAAGGTGTGTGCTCCTTCATGGCATTTATTCATAAAATATACATCATTAGCTTTCTGTAGTGGGGTCATTTGTTGAATTTCGTTGTCGTTTGGTAGGTCAAATAATTTTCCGAAGTTTATGCATACTTGCTGAAAATTTACTGTACTAATACTGTTTAATAAAATGTATGAATGAATATTTGATAAACTCTAATTTAGTGCATTTTTTAGAGATGTTTTTGAGTCATTTTTAGAGTAATTATTATTGATTAAATAACTAACAAACTTAAATTACTCTATATTTGCAGAAAGGTAGAAAAAGAAAAATGACACAAATATGGGCAGAAATTACAAGAAAGACTAACAAATAAAAGAAAACAAACCCAAAGCCCATTAATGCAAGAAGGCTCATAGTGATAAAAAGAAGAAGATCCTCTTGGAGATTTCAATTAAAAGTGATGCACATGTGACTTGGAGAGAAAGAAAGAGGCATGGAGTGGAGAGCAAGTAACACATATTTAGGAAGGATCTAAATCCTAATTGTTTACCGTGGTTTTTGGTAAACACCGCTAGTTTGAAATGGCTTCTGTTTGCAGGATCAACTAGTAAATCCTAAGACCATTTGTGTTAAAGTTTTTTCCAGAATTATGCATGTTCTTGCGGTTTCAAAGAAAAGAATGAAGATAGCTGCTAGTTTCACGCGAAACCATTGAATTTCTTCAGATAGGGACGAAGTGAAAACAAAGAAAAAATTGCAGAAAAGCAATAAAGAAAGCAAATTAAAATGCATTAATTGAAAAGAGAGTTCGTACACAGATCATACATTCTTCTCTGACTCGTTTTCTCTATAATGTGTTGGAAGTTAGAGCGTGAGAATTCTGTAATGAGTTTGTGACCCCTTTTTCCTATGAAAAACTACTATTTATACAAATAGAAAATAACTGTACAAAGTTTAAAAAAATGTAACTGCCACGTGCTTTCGACAACGGTTGCTTGATTCTATTTCGTTATCAGCCCTCAACTTCTTCTTGTCGAAATCTCTGACTTCAGCCTCTTCGACTTTGCCAAATCTAAGGTCGAAATCTGCTTGATGCAACCTGATAACTTAATTCACTTCAGTGTCGAAATTCGTACTTGTCTCTTGAAATACAAGGTCAAACTTTAAAAAATAAGTCAAACCTTGTTGACTGCATTTAATTGAGCCTGTCGAAAATGCAGGCTAACAAATTGCCCCTCAAAAATGTCTTTTTCGACTGAGTTTTTAGGTGAAGAAGAAAATGACATTTTTTTGAAATTTCTTTTAACTGCTCTAATGACGTCATCAGCATCATGTTTCAAAATTGATGAGACATTTAAGCAAAAGTCACTTTATGGCGCCACCATTTCAGATTTAGTAGGTCACGTTTCGCATTGGAACTCCCCACTACTCATTGCAAATAACTATGAGCGATGATTCAGAGGTCGAAAAGTTTAAAACCTCTTTACTTCTTTTTTCAACACTTATATATCTCTTTGTTTTTTACTAACATGAGTGTCAAACTCTTCAGTCTGATGAAAGTCCAAAAGATGCCCCAAAGGTTGTCTCCAAATCTACCCAACCAAAGCCTGGCAAGAAACCACAAGAAAATAAAAGCATGCAACAAGAGAAAGCTTTAGAGAAACCTATGAAGAAAAAGGTCCTCTCGAAGCCTGCGAGTGCACACTCTCGTGTCGAAGGAGACACTTCAAAGGTAATTGACAAACCTTCTATTCATTTTCTTTCAATAGTTTCAAGTCATAATGACATATAACTTCATCTATCAATTTTAAAACAGGAACCTGACAGCAACCCTGTCGAAGTACCCACCAAGCAAACAACACCAACTTCAACCCCAACTGTTTCTGCGCCAACCAAAGACCAAACTGTCGAAGAAACAATCAATGAAGATGCCCCTATTAATACAACACATGAAGGTGTTCCAATGAACATTGATGACCTCCCTCTTCAAAAAGATACAACTGAGGTCGAAAATCAAGAACACGGGGGTGCTGATAAAACGATGGTCAAAACTCATGACCAAGGTTCACAGCAAAAGAATGATGAAGAGTTGGTCGAAAACATTGATCAAGATCAAACTCAGAGAAGTGATGAACACATGGTCGAAGACAATGACCAAATTCAACAAATAGGAGGTGACATAACAATGATTGAAACAAGAAACAATGATCCACCTTCTCTTCAGAATCAAATTGAAAGAAATGAAGAAGAAAAAGAAGAAAAAAGCAAAGAAGGAGAAGAGAGTAATGAAGAAAGTGATGAGTCCAGTGAAGATGAAGAAATCGAAGATAACTTAAAGCACGTTGATGAATCTCCCACCAAGGATGATAACTCGACTAGATTTATGCTCTCGACTGGCACCACTACGAGCCAAGATGAGTGGGAAGAACTGAAAAGCAAGAAACCTCTTGAAGCTCTACAATTGTTATTAAAGAGCAAAACCTCAAGTGAACATAAATCAGTCTCTTCGACTATTTCTGTTGGTGAAAATTCTGAAAGTTCCAAAGAGAACCTCCTACAAGAGCTTCGCGCAAGAGTCCTTGAAGTGGATTTGTTTCAACCAATAGAAGAAGACCACATGATCACTTTTAAAATCAAAGCCTTGCTGCACAAACTCAACAATCCAACAGCCAGCACTTCCCTCATTGGGTTTCTTATTTCATTTGAACCTCTTTTGGAGCAAATCACAAGAGACTTTGAAAAGAAAAAGAATCATGCTGCAATCAAAGAATGTAAAGACAAGCTAAAAACAAAAGCATGGACTGCTGTCGAAACATCAAAGAACAAAATTTCTTCTATGCAGGCTCAAGCAGAAGCTGACGTGAAAGCTGTAAGTGAATATGATGCTGAGATTGCAAAAATACCAGAAAGAAATCGAAGAATTGGCGTCAAAGATTAAAACAGCAGAACAGAAAAGAGCTTCGATCTTAAGAAATATGAAAACCTCAGATGCTTTGGAAGCTGAAGTAAATAAAGAAGCAGTTATTTGCATTGAACACTTGGAAAGGTTTAACAACTATGCGACCACTGTTAACCAGCTGGTCGAAGAGGAGAACTTTATCAATACAAGATTAGAACAAGCTAAAGCTCTTTGAAATTTTGAAAGCCAATCTTATCTTGTAATTTAGAGCTTTAAAACTTTCCTTGCCTTTGGAATCTTTGTAATTTACTTTGCATTTTGACATCTTGTACTTCGACGATAGCCTTTTTGGCATTTGATCTTTTGACATGCCAAGTTTAAAGTTTTCTTATTTTCAATCTTGCGTTATTTTAATTTCTTGTAATATTGGCTTGGCTTATACCTCTTTAAGTATTTGCCATTTACACGCAAAATTCGACTATCAGCACCTAATTCTTCGATCTCGTAGGCACCGTTAGTATATACTTGTAAAATTTTAAATGGTCCCTCCCAATTTGGCGACCATTTACCTAGGACTCTATCTTTTTTATCTATAGGCAAAATTACTTTCCAAACTAAGTCTCCTAAGGCAAAAGTTTTCAACTTAACTTTTTTATTATAAGCTTTAGCTACCCTTTCTTTTTGCCTTATTAGGACATTTAATGCATTTAATCTTTCTTCGTCTAAATCAACCAACTCATCCAACATCATATTCCAATAATAATCTCATGGAATTTCAAATTGCCTTTGAATTCTAGCTGACTGTAAACAAATTTCGACTGGTAGAACTGCATCGTGTCCAAATGTTAGTCTAAAAGGAGTAGTATTAATTGACTCTCTAGGAGAATTTCGACAAGCCCACAAAACTTGGTCAAGAGTTTTATGCCAATTTCTAGGCTTTTTCCCAATATGCTTTTTAATCAAATTAATAATGATTTTATTAGCTGCTTCAACTTGACCGTTGGCTTGAGCATAGTATAGTGTTGAAGTCAGTAACTTGAAACCAGTTTCAAAGGCAAAATCCACCATTTTTTGACCAATAAACACTGTACCTCGGTCTGTAGTAATGGTTTCTGGAATTCCAAACCTATATAAAATATGGTTTTGAATAAAATTGATTACTGCCTCTTGATTAACATTCATTAAAGGAATAGCTTCTACCCACTTAGTAAAATAACCTATCCCAACTAATATGTAACGATGTCCTTTCGACGAAGTTGGTTTAATCTCACCAATTAAATCTAAAGCCCAACCTCTAAATGGCCAAGGTTTCACTATTGAATGAAGTTCACTTGCAGGCACGTGTTGAACTCCTGCATGTCTTTGACACTCTTGGCAACCTTTAGCGAACTCTATGCAATCTTTTAATATAGTTGGCCAGTACACTCCTTGTCGAAATAAAAGCCATTTTATTTTGTGGCCTGCTTGATGAGACCCACAAGTTCCCTTATGAGTATTGGAAATTGCTAAATATGCCTCACTCTCACTAAGACATTTAAGTAAACTCCTTCAGGAGTCTTTTTGAACATATCATTTCCAATAATCATGTAGCTCAAGGCTCTATACTTGGTTTTTCTATTAGTTATTCTTGTTGGATTTTCCAAGTATTCGACAATTGGTTTTCGCCAATCATCATTCGACATATTGCCAATGGCAAAAACTTCAAAACTTTGAAAATTTTCAAAAATTGGAGAAAACGATACTTCCTCGACCCCCCCCCCCCCCCCCCCCCCCAAGTTTTTGGCTTGACATTTCACTTGGAGGATAATCTGTCGAAATTAGTTTATTTTTTATTTCTATTAATTCTTCTAGTTTTTCTTTAGAAACTCTGTATCCTGAAGCAATTTGTGCCAAATCATTTGCCTCTTGGTCGAGGCACATGCTTGATTTGAACACTATCGAAACGTTTTAACAAAGTATTGGCAGTAACAAAATACATTATTAAATTTTCTTTAATGCACTTATACTCTTTTGTTAATTCCTTCACAACTAGTTCTGAATCGCCTTCAATTTCGACATGTTTTGCCCCCAAGTCTAACAAGATCTCAAGTCCTACTATCAAGGCTTCATATTCAGCCTCATTATTGGAGCAAGATCCTTCGATTTTAAACTTATACTTTGTTGGAATTTTTGTTGGTGAGATAATTAAAATTCCAATTCCGACACCGTTTTTGTGGCTTGAACCATCGAAATATAACTTCCAAGGTTGAGTATCCACTAAGTTTACTGTGGTTTCGACCATCGACAATAAAATCAGCCACTATTTGGCCTTTAATAGCCTTTAAAGGCTGATACGTTAAGGAGTATTCAGAAAGAGCTAAAGCCCATTTACCTATTCTACTATGTAAAATTGGTTTCGACAGCATATGTTTAATAATATCATAATGCGAATAAACATACACATCAACAGGCTTTATATATTGCTTCAGTTTTGTACAAGAGAAGTACAAGCATAAACACAATTTTTCTATAGGATGGTACCTAGTTTCTGCATCGTTTAAAACCCTACTGAGGTAATATATGGCTTTTTTGACACCATTTTCGTCCTCTTGTGCTAACATACTACGTATAGATAATTCTGATGCCGCTACATACAATTTCATTACTTTATTCCTAATAGGAGGTAACAAAATAGTAGTCTTCATCAGGTATGCTTTAATCTCGTCAAAGGCTTTCTGGTGTTCTGAATCCCATCTAAACACATCTTCCTTTTTCAGTCGAAGCAATGGCGAAAATACTTGAGTCTTGCCACTTAGATTTGAAATAAATCTTCTAAGGAAATTAATCTTTCCTAATAATGACTGTAACTCTTTCTTTGTCGAAGGAGCTTTCGTTTCCAAGATTGCTTTCGTCTTGTTTTGATTGATTTCGATGCCTTTTTTGTGTACAACAAAACCCAAAAAATCACCTGCACGCACACAATAAGCACATTTGACTGGATTCATTTTCAATCCATATTTTCTCATTCTTTCGAATGATTGTCGAAGATGGTCTAAATGACCATTTTCTGACGAAGACTTAATAACAATATAATCTATGTACATAGAATTCATTGCTCTTTGATATGTAGCACCTCTTGGAGATTTCAATTAAAAGTGATGCACATGTGACTTGGAGAGAAAGAAAGAGGCATGGAGTGGAGAGCAAGCAACACATATTTAGGAAGGATCTAAATCCTAATTGTTTACCGTGGTTTTTGGTAAACACCACTAGTTGGAAATTGCTTCTGTTTGCAGGATCAACTAGTAAATCCTAAGACCATTTGTGTTAAAGTTTTTTCCAGAATTATGCGTGTTCTTGCGGTTTCAAAGAAAAGAATGAAGATAACTGCTAGTTTCACGCGAAACCGTCGAATTTCTTCAGATAGGGACGATGTGAAAACAAAGAAAAAATTGCAGAAAAGCAATAAAGAAAGCAAATTAAAAAGCATTAATTGAAAAGAGAGTTCGTACACAGATCATACATTCTTCTCTGACTCGTTTACTCTCTAATGTGTTGGAAGTTAGAGCGTGAGAATTCTGTAATGAGTTTGTGACCCCTTTTTCCTATGAAAAACTACTATTTATACAAATAGAAAATAACTGTACAAAGTTTAAAAAAATGTAACTGCCACGTGCTTTCGACAACGGTTGCTTGATTCTATTTCGTTATCAGCCCTCAACTTCTTCTTGTCGAAATCTCTGACTTCAGCCTCTTCGACTTTGCCAAATCTAAGGTCGAAATCTGCTTGATGCAACCTGATAACTTAATTCACTTCAGTGTCGAAATTCGTACTTGTCTCTTGAAATACAAGGTCAAACTTTAAAAAATAAGTCAAACCTCGTTGACTGCATTTAATTGAGCCTGTCGAAAATGCAGGCTAACACTAATATTTAGGGATTGGCATATCTTGCAATTAAAAGTGGAAGCAATCTTGACTTGATCCTTTGCTTTAATTTAGTCTTCCAATCATTCAACCTTTTTGTGCTTTATGCTTTTCTTAAATTTAAATTCTAGCATGACCAAACTAGGGTTAATTTAGGAAAAAGAATATTAATCACGAATGACCAAACGGATTAGTAGATTTAGTAAAGGGATTGGTAATTGAATAAAATAAGGGAATTCAGGTAGAATTAGACATAGGGGAATCGAAGCTTGCAAGTAAAACTGCGACCCTAGACCTCTCTCTCTCTATTAAATCTTGCATTTCATTGTTTGTTAATTGTTTACTTTTTATTTGATTGTTTCAATTACAACTCAATTATTCACTCGTCTAAACAATAAATAATTTTATGTAGTTTAGTACTTGTTAATTAATCTCTGTGGATACGATATTCTTTTATACTACTTCTGCGAAAGATACACTTGCTCTAAGTGTGTTTTTATCACAACAAGTTTTTGGCGCCGTTGCCAGGGATTAATTGAGCAATATTAAACGAAAAAGAATTTTATTGCTTAAGACACTTTTTTTATATTTTTATTTTAATTGTTTTTTTTACCCTATTAAAAATCAACAAAAAAAATTGCTAACACTTTTCCAAGATCTCGTTGTAGTTCACTTTGTTTTGCAGAGAAAAATCCAAATCATGGTTAAAACTATTGGAGATTATATTAGAGAGGCAGAGGCGAGAAGGAATTTAGAGAAATTATATTGGTATATGCCTCAATGTCAAATCCCATTTTCTCCTCCTCCTTTTTATGAGCCTTATTCAAACTATTGGGATGACTATGAGCCACCTCCTTATTCCTCCAACTGGGATAATTATGAGTCACTACAAGTGCAGAGGAAAGAGGAGGAATCTGATATCGATGAGGTCTTGGCCAAATTTATGGAGCAAATTGGAGAAGAAAGTTGGAAGCTTGGAGGGCCAAATTGGAGCCATGAACAACTATTTTGATAGTTTGAAGAATCAATTGTCAAAGGTTATTGATATGGTAACAACTCAGTTGGCTGAAGAAAATCTCTATTTACAAACTAAGTCTACCCCAAGTGAAGAACCTGAGCAATACAAAGATAATATTCTTAGTAATGATGAAGAATTCTCCGTAGAAGCTAATTTAGAGGAAGAAGCTCTCAAGAAAGATGAAGAGACTCCTATTGAAGGGAGTCAAATCAAAATAATGACTCCTAATGAAGGTAATCAAATTGAAACAACAAATTTCATTGATGAGAGCATTTGTGAGGAGGATGAGAAAGATCCATTGGTTCTTGATTTGAAGGAAGAGGAGAAAGTCCCAAATTGTGGGAAAATTATTTTAAACATTGGTGACGTTGTGATTGAGGTCCATAAGGGAAAGGTAACATTAAGGAGTGGTAAAGAAGATGATGTTATTAAAGCTTTAAATTCCAATGAAATTTTCTCTTCTTTAACTTCTCATTATTTTGATTATGTGGTTGAAACTAACATTTTTGGTGATTTCAAGATGCAGGATCTTTTGGAAAAAAATATTATTTTGATGGATCTTAGGATAGTGGTGGGTGGAAATCAAATAACAATTCCACAACCCTTTGAAGTTCATCAACAAGTTGGAAAAAGAAAGAACAATGTCAACCACATTGTTAGAAAACTAAGTAGGTGAACTGCGTTAGATGTAAAATTTGCTCTTGGAGAGCCACCTGATTGAGCACCAACTATCGTCAGGCTCATGACATTAAACAAGCGCTTCGCAGGAGGCAACCTGTGTTTTATTTTCAGTTATTTTTATTTTGCTTTTGTTTTGTCTTGAATTTAGGAATAAGCTCCAACTACAAGCTCTCTGAGGGAAGTCTCTCTTACTCTCTCTATTTATTTATTTTTGTTTCTATTCGATTATTTTGCATTGAGGACCATGCTCCATGCTAGTGTGGGTGAAGATAGTTTATATTGTCACTATATCTCTATTAATGCACATACCCACTATATATGCTGATAGCATTTTTTCTGGCTTGTTTTGCATAAATTATGCTTAAATTGAAAAAAAAAAATAGAGATTTTGCCTTTAGGGGATCCCATAATTAATTCACTTGATAGACTTGTGTTTAATTGTAACTGTGAGGATGTCCGTAAGAAGCTGATAATTAGCATTTTCCCCTCTTGACTACTTTTTGTGAACTAGCTTCTAAATGTGAGATCTGAGCCTTCATAAGGGGATTGATACTAAATCATGAATTCTTACCCTTTTGCTTTCTATGAGTGTGTTTCCCAATTTGCTACATTCTAGAATTTGTCTTTTGACCGTTTCAAGGCGAAAATTGATTTGCATCACGTAAAAAGATTTGGGGATTTAGGATTTTTCTGGACTCAAAGTTATTTGTTGAAATTATCCATTAGTTGCCCCCTTTGAGCCTATTTGTTATATTTTTTCTTTGGTACCAAAATATAATTTTTTCTTTTTTGTTTGTGGTAACCATTTGAAACTGAATGTGGAGCAACTATTGAAAATTACAATTTCGTCCTATATTTTACTTGTCTATATTATCAGGACTGAAATTTCGTCCTATACTTTAGTTATCTATCTTGTCAGGATGAAGAGAAAAAAAAATGGAGTGAATCATGTGCTTACAAAAATATTTTCACACAAAGGAAACAAAATATAAGTTTTCATGTACTTACCTTTTTCTCCTACAAAAAAAATGCAAGAAGGAGGAAAAGGCACATCAAAAGAATGAAAGAGCCAAAGGGCAAATCAAAAGAATGAAAGAGCCAAAGGGCAAATCCAAAAAAAAAAGAGTCTACTTAAGAAAAAAAGCAAATCAAAAAGAGTTGACTCAATAGAAAAAGAAGAATGAAGAATGAAAGTGAAATTAATTTTGAGTTTGGACAAAAATTGTAAAATAGATAGGAGCTCCATATTTGGTATCAAAGGTTACTATTTGCTTCTTGTTTTCAGCCCTTTGATTATCCCTTTCTTCTTGTTTCCTACCTTGCATGATTTCACCCTTGGCCCCATTACAACCCATGAAACCCCATCTTTTGCATGCATGTGAACTGTTTAGTGGAGATTTGGTCAAATTACAAGCTTATGGTAATGTGCATTTTGTGGAAACTTGAGTGTATATTTTCCCTAGTCCCTAAACACTTAGAGAGATTGTCAGCGAGTGCCCTTGTTCACATAAATGTATTCTTCAAGAACATGAGCCTCTAATTGGGCAACCTTTTGACACTTCATATGTGCTATATTGTCTATTGTCTGTCATTGTGTTTCTAATTTTGGATCTCTTATTTGGCTGTCTCTATTACTTATTTGAACATTTCATTGAGCTAGAAAATTTGCTTGAGGACAAGCAAAAGTTAAGTGTGAGGGAGTTGATAAACTCTAATTTAGTGCATTTTTTAGAGATGTTTTTGAGTCATTTTTAGAGTAATTATTACTGATTAAATAAATAACTAACTTAAATTACTTTATATTTGAAGAAAGGTAGAAAAAGAAAAATGACACAAATATTGGCTGAAATTAGAAGAAAGACTAACAAATAAAAGAAAACAAACCCAATGCCCATTAATGCAAGAAGGCCCATAGTGATAAAAAGAAGAAGATCCTCTTGGAGATTTCAATTAAAAGTCATGCACATGTGACTTGGACAGAAAGAAAGAGGCATGGAGTGGAGAGCAAGCGACACATATTTAGGAAGGATCTAAATCCTAATATTTAGGGATTGGCATATCTTGCAATTAAAAGTGGAAGCAATCTTGACTTGATCCTTTGCTTGGAGAGAAAGAAAAGGAACTAATATAAAAGGAGAGTTTCACTTGTGAATGGGGGAGCCACACACCACATAAACAAACAATAGTTACACAAACGCTACGGAAACGCTACGGAGGGAGAGAAGAGTTTTTCGGCACCGTGAAAGAGCTTTGGAGTAAAAGAAGGAGATTGAAGACAAAGATTAAGACTTTCTCTATTTCCGGATTATTCTTATTTCTGTAATTCATGAACCTTATTTTTCTTATATTGTTCTTTATTATTATGGACACCTAAGTCCTCGTCTAGGGTCTTAGGTGGATCTTACATGTTTAGAAACCTCTTTATGTTCTAATTTCTTATTTGAATTCCTGTTTTTATTTCAATTAATATTATTCTATTGTTTTTATCACATAATTAGGATTGGCTACCCTTTTCATGTTAATAATCAATTAGTTGATCAGCGACCGTACTGCAATTAGTTGGTGGACCTATAGGATAATTAGGCCTATAATTAACGCATGACCAAACTTTAATTTAGTCTTCCAATCATTCAACCTTTTTGTGCTTTATGCTTTTCTTAAATTTAAATTCTAGCATGACCAAACTAGGGTTAATTTAGGAAAAAGAATATTAATCGCGAATAACCAAACGGATTAGTAGCTTTAGTAAAGGGATTGGTAATTGAATAAAATAAGGGAATTCAGGTAGAATTAGACATACAGTAATCGAAGCTTGCAAATGAAACCACGACCACCCTAGACCTCTCTCTATCTATTAAATCTTGCATTTTATCATTTGTTAATTGTTTACTTTTTATTTCGTTGTTTCAATTACAACTCAATTATTCACTCGTCTAAACAATAAATAATTTTAAGTAGTTTAGTACTTGTTAATTAATCTCAGTGGATACGATATTCTTTTATACTACTTCTGTGAAAGAGTACACTTGCTCTAAGTGTATTTTTAACGCAACAATATTTGTTTGCTTAATTTTGATATTACTTGCTATGTTAATGAATTGTTGAAGGGCTGAAACACTGAATATCGAGTGAGAACCTTTAACGTGTTCAAAAATGATTCTGTTGATTATGTATATTTATTTTATGATACATAAGTAATTAAGGGATGACAATCCCAGTTATTTAGCATACTTGATGGAGGGAAGTCATGAGCCCGGAAGCCAAGACCCCCGTATTATCCCTCATTGGTATGTTGGATTGGGGTTTCCGTGATCTCGTGAGATTTCGTTTCACGGATTATGCTAAGCCAAAGAAAATGATAAAATAATTTATTGATATAACCGAATTGGAGTTTCCCGGATCAAATGGGAGCTCCCGCATTATTCGGGATGGAAAGATAATGAGTCTTAAAAGGAACGAATAAGAGAAACTGTAAGGGGTCTCGGAGTCACTCATTGAGATTTGTAATCTCACTGTTGTTGTTTTGTGATTTACAAGTACCAAGTGAAGAAGCAGTTTGAGTTGATTGCCATCTAGTAGAGTCCGATGACTGGACATTATGCTTAGTTGTATTTTGTATAATCCTTGTACTTGATCTATGTTGATCAGAGCTTAGAGGATTTGTTTATCTGCTATGAATTCTATTTTAGTTATCTCGAGTTTGTATTACTACTGACTTGTATTTTACCATGTTATGGTTCTCGGATCGAGACTTTTTATGCTAGTAGTGGGTTGATCCCGTTATTTTGATTAGTTGTGTGTCTGAATCCATAGTAGTAGTTATACTCTGATTATTATTGCCTATGTGTTGACTGCCGCTTTAATTGGTATTGTGGGGTGTTACACTGACAGATGTGCCCATACTCACAAAGCTGCTACGATGGGGCCTGCTGTACGCAGTGGGTCCACAGGTAATCCTAAACCTTCTAATTTTGGTTCTGCAAAATCTTTTTTAGATGTTATAAAGAATAATAAACCCAGCTCTGGCCCTGCTTTCTTTGATACAACTATGAGTCAATTACCAAAGCCATGTCTCAAAGGGGATGTTCTTGTTATAAAAATATCAGAGGATGAATACCAAGCAGGTGTTGCCGACTACAAAAATATTTTAATTGGGAGACTTATTTTATCAAAAAAGGGGGATAAGCCATATAAAGTCAATGATTTACAAACAAAGATCGCTAAAATTTGGAATCTCACAGCCAATTGGTCCATGGTTTCTATTGGAAAGGGTTTCTACGAATTGTACTTCTCTTCTATCACCGATCTTAGGAGTGTTTTGCCTCAGAGGTCTTGTAATTCGTATCCGGGTGTACTACGTCTCTCGGGTTGGACGCCTGATTTTGACCCTTACTCCACCAAACAATCTACTGCTCATTGTTAGGTCCGATTGCATGGTCTCTCTCGTGAATACTAGAGGCCGAAAATTTTGTTTGAAATTAGTGGGAGCCTTGGCGTCCCCATTACTCTAGATGAAGCCACTGCTAAGCGATACTTTGGTTATTTTACCAGAGTTCTGATAGATATTGACTTAAATGCGCCTCTCCGTGATCAATTGTTAGTAGAAAGAGAGGGGTATGCCTTTCTTATTGGTGTTGAATATGAACATCTGCCTTTGTTCTGCAAATCATACAATTCCCTCGGTCACTCAATTCAAAACTGCAAGTATGGAAATACAGCGGAACAAGTTGTCAAAAAAGCTGATGTTGTTATGACAAAGAATAGAGTGAGGAAGGAGGTCCCTCAGAAAAATCCCTCACGTCCTTTGCCGCAGTATGTTCCTAAGATTGATAATGGAAAATCCATTGTTGTGGTTGAAAATGAGACTATTGTTGGGCCTTCTGTAGTTAAGCCTCGGTTTAAGGCGGTACAGGCCCCAGAGATTGTTATAGCAGAGGAAGATAACGACTGTAACCGATTTCGAGGTGTCAACAACATTGTATTGTCTCCTCATGAGGTAGAAGCGAACCCAAATCCTTTGTTGGGTAGGGTGATAGACATGGCTAGGGCAAGTAATGATAACCCACTAACGGGATTCAATGAACTACTTAAGGAGCAAGAAGTGATTAGAGATGTTTCTAGTGAGAAAACCAATTCAGTCCAAATTATTCCTGACTCACTTGCTGCTCCAGTTAACTCTACTCAGATAGAAGATATTTCTGATACCGTTAGTGTTTGTAATATGGATACTCCTGTTGTTCACTCTAATGCTAACGTTGTTAATGATATGCTTATTGCTTGTCGTTTTTGGGGTGATTTGGGTGGTGAGTCTGAAGATGAGCATATTTTTGAAAAAGGCAATTCCAAGGTTATGTCATCTAAGTATTTGGTGGACTCTATCAATGATAATTTCATAGAGGTGCAATCTAAATCCCAAAAGAAAAGACTGCGCAAGAAGCAATTGCAAATTCAGAAGAAATGAAGCTGTATGACCCGATCAAAGGGTGGTCTCCAACACTCTTCTCAATGTTAAAAACCCTTTATTGGAACGTCAGGGGCATTGGTAATCCTGATACAAGAGTAGTGTTAAAAAAGCTTTACAAAATGCATAAGCCTGATTTTTTTGTTTATTTCTGAACCTTGGGTTGGAATTGATCAGATTCCGACTAATTTTTTTCTAATTTGCATTTGGAGTTGTTTGCTGAGAATAATAGAGGGTCGTTGTCCTCTAATCTTTAGTGTTTTTGTACTGATGCTCATAATCCTGCAGTTATTTCTTCTACTAGCCATCAGATGGCTTTCTCTATAGCTGTGGAAAATCAGACTCTTTACTTCTCTGCGGTGTATGCAGCGTCCAATAATCACATTGCTAGGCGGCAACTTAGGAGCGATTTGACTAACTTGCAGTGAGATCATTCTGCTCCCTGGGGTTTTATTGGTGATTTTAATGCAGTTCTGGGTTCCCATGAGCACAGAGGTTAGGGGATTCCTTTAGCTATTTCTTGTGATGAATTCTCATCATGGACCGATTCTAATCATTTGATCCATATTCCTACGAGGGGATCTCAATTTACTTGGTCTAATGATAGACTTGGAAATTGTTATACAGAGAAGAGACTTGATAGATCCATATGTAACGAGGACTGACTCAATTTTTGGGATAGTGTTGATTGTTGTACTCTTACTAGAAGTAATTCAGATCATTTTCCGTTTCTCCTCCTTATGAAAAAGGAGTCTTTACAGAAACATTCTTCTTTTAAGTTTATGAAAATGTGGGCTCAACACCCTAATTGTAAGAGGCTTGTCTCTGAGGTCTGGCAAAGCCCTGTTGTTGGTTGCCACATGCAAATCTTATCGCAGAAGTTGAAAAACATGAAAGCAAAATTGAGGGACTGGAACACTACCGTTTTTGGTAACATTTTCACTAATGTTAATGAGGCTTTAGCCAAACTTGAGAATATCCAGGGTCAGATTAATAATCTAGGCGGTTCCGATGATTTATTTTATCTTGAGAAAGAGGCTCAAACTAATTTGCAATAGGCGTTAAATTATGAAGAAGCATATTGGAAGGAGAAATCTAGAGTTAACTGGCATAACTTTAGGGATAGAAACACTGCCTTTTTTTCACAAAATGACAAGAATTAAAAATGTTACGAAGAGGATCTCTATTATGAAGAATGGTGATAGTATTCTTACCAATGCTGCTAATATTGAGAACCATATTTTGAATTACTATCAGAATTTATTTTCGGTGAACAATGACTGTCGTTCCAATGATCTTATTCGGGACGTTATTCCTGCTTTAATTTCGGATCAGGACAATATTATGCATACTAATATACCTTCTCTGAATGAGGTTAGAATTACAGTTTTTTCTCTCAATGGTGATGGTGCCCCTGGTCCTGATGGATTTGGCGGTTTCTTCTTTCAGCACTACAAGGATATTGTCACTCAAGATGTTTATAATGTTGTGCTGCAGTTTTTTCAGCAGGGTTGGTTGCTCCCTAACTTTAATTCTAATATTGTTGCTCTGATTCCAAAAATTTATGGAGCTGATAGAACAGAGCATTATAGACCTATAGCTCTAGCTAATTTAAAATTTAAAATTATGACTAAAGTTATAACTAACAGACTTGCTCTAGTCGCTCCTGCCATTATTGCTGATAATCAAAGGGGATTTGTGAAAGGTAGAAACATCTCTGATTGCTTTTGCACAACCTCCGAATCTATCAATCTGCTTCACAAAAAGTCTTTTGGAGGCCAATTAGCCTTGAAAATTGACATTAAAAAAGCTTTTGATACTATAGACTGGAATTTCTTACTTCAAGTTTTGGCTGCTTTTGGCTTTAATGAGAAGTTTTGTTCTTGAATTACTATTATTCTTCACTCAGCTAAGCTATCTTTTTCTGTTAATGGCTCTGGTGTTGGTATCTTTGGTTGTAAAAGGGGAGTCAAACAAGGAGAACCATTGTCCCCTCTTCTATTCTGCTTGGCTGAAGATGTTCTTAGTCGAGGCATTTCCAAACTTGTGGCAGATGGTAAGCTTCAGCTCATGGTTGGCCCGCGATATTTTCGCATGTCAAGTCATGTGTTATATGCTGATGACATAATGATCTTCTGTAGAGCTACTAAAAAGAGTATTTCTAGTTTGATGGAACTCTTTTCCTCTTATGAACAAATCTCAGGCCAGGTTATCAGTAAAAGAGAAGTCTAAATTTTTCACTAGCAGCATATATTCCTCTCGTGTCAACGCCATCTCAGCTTTGCTCGGATTCTCTAAAGGATCTCTCCCTTTCACTTATCTTGGTGTTCCTTTATTCGAAGGAAAGCCTCGGCGAATCCATTTGTTGTCTATTGCGGATAGAGTTAAGGCTAAACTATCCTCCTGGAAAGGATCGTTATTATCTGTTATAGGTAGAGTCCAACTGGTAAATTCTATCATTCTGAGCATGTGGGTCTATAGCTTCCGCATTTATGTCTGGCCTACTAATCTCCTTAATACTGTTGATACATGGATTAGAAATTTTGTGTGGTCAGACGATGTTACTACTAGAAAAATTGTTATTGTTGCTCGGCATAAGGTGTGCAAACCCTTTCAAGAAGGTGGTCTGGGACTTAGATCTATCAAAACAATTAATAAGGCTGGTATGTTAAAGCTTGGATGGAGCTTCATCTCTACCAACTTACAATGGGCTCTTCTTTTAAAAGCCAGAGTCTATAAAAACAATAAGCCGGTGAACTATCACGTCTCTTCTTCTATTTGGCTTGGATTTAAGTCTTGTATTTCTGTGATTCTTGAGCACTCAACTTGGAAGCTTGGAAATGGTGTTAGTATTAATTTTTCGACAGACTCTTGGCTCTCAAGGCCTATTGTGGATATAATGGGTATACCTCCTAATGTTCATAGGGACCTCAAAGCTACTGTTAGTGATTTTATCTTAAACGGAAGATGGTCTATCCCTACCGATTTCATTAATCACTTCCCCCAAATTTACTTCGAAATTCAGAAAATTGTTATCCCAAATATCCCGATGAATGATCAATTGATGTTGGATTGCTCTAATTCAGGAGATCTGACTTTCAAGGATTCTTTCCCTTTTCACGCTCCCGCTGGGCAGGTTGTCCCCTGGACTAAGACAGTTTGGAAGAATTTTATTCCGCCTTCAAAATCATTTATTCTTTGGAGGATCATACATAATAAGATGCCAACAGATGAGCATATTTGGCAAAGAGGTTGCAGTGTGGTTTCTATTTGTAACATTTGTGGTAGTGATTGGGAAACTTCTCACCACCTCTTCCTGGCCTGCCCATTTGCCAAAAACATTTGGAATTGGCTCGGAGGAATCCTAAGTCTCAATATTGACACTACTTCTTTCCGGAGCATTTTATCTTTGACTTTCCATGGTTGGAGTCCTCAATTGAGTGATATTGTCTCTGCTACTATTGTAAACATTTTTTGGGTGATTTGGTATTGCAGGAACCGTGCTAGATTTGGTAATCATGTGATCCCCTAACATACTGCTACCAATTTAACTATTTCCTATGTGACTTTAGCAGGAAATGTCTCTAAATCTACAATGTCTTCCTCTGCTGCTGAATTTATGATTATAAACGCCTTCAATGTCAATGGTAATTACAGAAATTCTTCGACCATTAAAGAGGTAATTTGAACCCCCCTGCTCCTTACATGATTAAGTCAATACAAATGGTGCTGTTAAAGGGAGCACTGGTCCAGCTGCTTGTGGTGGTATATTCAGAGACAGGAGTGCTGCTGTCCTTGGGTGTTTTTCTTCTTCGATAGGTAACAGTTATGCCCTTCATGCAGAGCTTATTGGAGCTATGTTGGCTATTGAGATTGTTTTTGATAAAGGTTGGATGTCTTTGTGGTTAGAATGTGATTCTCAATTAGTTGTTTCGGCCTTTAAGAACTATAATGTTCCTTGGAAACTCCGAAACAAATAGAACAATTGTTTATACTTGACCAGACAGATGAATCTCGTTTGCACCCACATTTACAGAGAAATGAATGCTTGTGGTGATAAGCTTGTAGATCATGGAACTAATTCAAGTGGCTTTACCTAGTGGAATCTCATCCCGAGCTTTACGTGGTGCATAATTTACCATTTACCCCATTAATTTAAATGAACCATTTATGAAGTAGTTTATAAAGAGTTAAATGGTAAATGTGAACCATTTATTGAGTGTGAAAATTTTTTATAATAAGGAAGGGCGTGAATGGAAAAAATATTAAATAGTTAATTGAAAATATAAAACAAACAATTAATTTGGGATAAATTGATTTTGCTAAAACAACAAACAAATTGAGACGGAGGGAAAAAAGCGTTTATTTTACTACGAATTTATCATCAAGATACCATGATATTTAAAAGGCTTAAATATGTATTCTGCCCCTGCAAATATCACCATAATCCAGTTATACCCCTGTAAAAATAAAAACTTTAAAATTACCCTTGCAAATATAAATCGCTTACGGTTATGCCCCTCGGTCAGCTTCTCATCCAAAAAAATAATTTAAATAAGGTTTAAATATATGTTCTGTCCCTACAAATATCACCATAATCCAGTTATGCCCCTGCAAATATCAGCATAATAGAAAAATTAAAGATTTTGACAGGGGCATAACTGAATTATAGTGATATTTGCAGGGGCATAACTGGATTATGGTGATATTTGCAGGGGTAAAACATATATTTAAACCTTATTTAAATTATTTTTTTGGACGAGAAACTGACCGAGGGGCATAACCGTAAGCGATTTATATTTGCAAGGGCAATTTTAAAGTTTTTATTTTTACAGGGGCATAACTAGATTATGGTGATATTTGCAGGGGCAAAACATATATTTAAGCCTATTTAAAATGCCCAAGATAAAGTTTCATAAGGTATAACCATAGTACTTAAAAAAGTTCTCCGACATCATGGTTTTTAATGTCACAATGACAGCAATGCAACCACGACTAAAGCAACATTGGTCGTATTTGACTGTGATTCTGTGTACTATCAAGTTCCACCAACATTGGACAAAGTTCCACCATCAGTAAGATGTAAATAATTTGTCCATGATCTTGGTGCTAAACCATACCTCAATGTCTCATGCAGTATAATTATCCATAATTCTCCTCCAATCCACGTAAGGATTTTGTCTCCATCATATACCTACATTTCATGAACTTTTAAGTGATTCCATGTTGATCACAACTCCTCCATCAGCTTGTGCTTGGCCTTGAAGTGAGTGTCCATGTCCTCTAGCTGCAAAATTGAGCTGAGAACTAGGACCCATGTTCCAAATATGCTTTATTGTGACTGCAATATCAGAAACTGATTTTGGATGCAGTACTGTCATAGGGTGAGATTGGTACCTATTGCCAAAGTCTTTTGCTGCATGTTTAAGATCAAATTACTCAAAACTGAAGTGTCCTTCTATAAGGGAATTGCTTTTAGTGCAAAAGAGTAAAAGACAAGAGTGATTTCAATATAATAAAAGTCGTATTTTTAAGTGAAACACGAGAGACGTGAAAAAGAAACAATACATGGATATTATGAAAGAAAATGAATAGAGAATTTAAGGAAAAAGCTAGATGATAGATATTTTGATGAAAAGCCATCTAGGAAGACCAAGCAAAAGAAGTGTCTCTTTCATATGTCAATGAGGCCCTGAATGCTTTTAGGATCCATTTCTTAATGAAGTTAATGGAGTAACGAAAATCTTGAGCAATGAAGAGAAGGAAAAGAAAGAACGAGAAGAAGAGAACAAAGAGGCACACGGGAAAGAAAAAGATAGAAAAGAAAATGATGAGAAAGAAGTAGAGGAGAAAAACCTTGAAAGTAAAGAAGGGAAGAGAGAGAGAGAGAGAGCCCATTCTCTCCCAACCCTTCAATGCATGTGTGAGATCTATAGCCCATTCTCTCCCATTTTTCATTTCCTATTCACTGGTACTAATTACATAACCTATATTTCTCTCCTTCTCAATTCACCATAGTTGAAGTTTCAAGCTCATTGATGATGAAAATGGAGTTCTAGGATTCTTGAGGTTTGCAAGTGGTGATTGAGGTGTGACATTCAGCTTTGGAGCAATTTCCCCTCCCACATTTCTGTTTTGGGTCGATTTTGGTCGTAGAGGAGTGATTGGGAAGCTTAGGTTCGGTTTTGGAGGCGTTTGGACGAGTTCGGAGCAAGTTTGTGTGTTTTTGGGTCGTTCGAGTTTCAGAAAGTCTCGGTGTTTTCAGATTTTCATCACGATAGGTGAGTTTTATTCACGTTTAGGTTTTTATATTTCGATTGTGATTGTTTGGATGTTCTGGTTATGTGTGGTATTTTCATTTCGAAAGTTTTTGAATCTAAAACAGTAAAATATCGTAAATCAGTGTGAAACCCGTAAGGCTATAGTCTGGGTAAATTGTCCATAACTTTCTGTACATATAATGTTTTAAATTGGTTTTTATTTCATTGGAAAGTTGACTTAATTTCCTACCAAATAGGCACTAGTTTCGCTACATTTCATTAAGAAATGAGGGAGAAAATTTGATTACAAATTGACCAAAGAGTTTTGTCTAATTTCGGTACCTCAGTGTCGTATTTTGAAAAATTGTATCAACTGGATGCTTATTTTAAAAATGAAAATCATATGTAGAAACTAGACTCAGAAAGCTTTCCAATGAGTATTAGTTTGTTGAAATTCGATATCGTTTGCTATTTTAAATAATTTGCCAAAATAGGTGCACTAGTGTAGGATACTCTGCACTCGTGTGTCGAATTGTTTGTTTGTGTCACTACAAATATCGGAACGAATTACTTGATGCAATTGCTTGTGACTGGTATTGTTGGATTGATTGGTGAATTGTTGGATTTTTTGTTGTGGTTAAAATGTCTGTTTCGATGTTCGGTACGCGTAGGAAAAATGAATGAAATCGAATTGAATTGAAAGGCGAAATAAAAATAGCAAAATGGTGTTGTTGATGAAGCCACATGGACTGTGTGAGTTAACACGGGTGCCCGTGTGACTCTCAGGTTATGCAGTTTTGCTGCAACTTGGCTCACATCGCCAGTGTTGTCCCATACGGCTGGCTGTGGCAGAATCAGTCAGGACCCCTCATTTTTACCCATTCCGCCCTCAAATCGATTCTTTTTCAATCTGTTGCGTTAAAAACACACTTAGAGCAAGTGTACTCTCTCGCAGAAGTAGTATAAAAGATATCATCTCCACGGGAATTAATTAACAAGTACTAAGCTAGTCTAGATTTTATATTGTTTAGACGAACAAATAATTGAGTGTTATAGAAACTAAAATAGAAAGAAATAAGAACTAAAAATGCAAGATATAATCAATGGAGAGAGATCTAGGGTCGTGGTTTCACTTGCAAGCTTCGATTCCCCTATGTCTAATTCTACCTGAATTCCCCTATTTTATTTAATTACCAATCCCTTTACTAAAGCTAGTAATCCGTTTGGTCATTCGCGATTAATATTCTTTTTCCTAAATTAACCCTAGTTTGGTCATGCTAGAATTTAAATTTAAGAAAAGCATAAAGTACAAAAAGGTTGAATTATTGGAAGACTAAATTAAAGTTTGGTCATGCATTAATTATAGCCCCAATTATCCTATAGGTCCACCAACTAATTGCAGTACGGTTGCTGATCAACTAAATGATTATGAACATGCAAAGGGCTGTCAATCCTAATTATGTGATTAAAGCAATAGGACAAAATTAATTAAAATAAAAAGTAGGAATTCAAACTAGAAATTAGAACATAAAAAGGTCTCTAAACAAGCAAAATTCACCTAAGACCCTAGAAGAGGATTTAGGTATCCATAGGTATCAAGAACAATAAAATAAAAATAAAGTTCATGAAATACAAAGATAAAAATAACCCGGTAATTAGAGAAATTTCTGGTCTAAGTCTTCAACCTCTTTATTCTGCTCCAGAGCTCTCGCACGGTGTCAATAACGGGTACCAAAATCTCTTTGATAATTACGGCTCTCCCCCGGTTCTAATGTTGAAGCCTTCTATTTATAATGTGAAGCCTAGGGTTGCGTGCTTCCAAAGTTGGAAAAAATAAAGTTGGGATCTCTTCCTTTTCTCTTAGCCGTCCCTTTCTTTAGCTCCAAGGTAGGGTATAGTGCTACTTTTTCCTCAAGCTTTTCAATTACAATGGGCTGGCCTTGAATTTCCTACCAAGGATAATATGCCTTGGATACAAAATTTAACTCTTGTTTTTATTAAGTGCATATATATATATATATATATATATATATATATATATATATATATATATATATATATATAATTTTGAGTGGCTTTAAACTTGACTTTCATTCTTTTCATCTATTTTCTTCTTTCTGCAAAATAATTAGAGTTTATCAACTCCCCCACACTTAACTTTTGCTTGCCCTCAAGCAAATTTTCTGGCTCAACAAAATTTTCAAATAAGTAATAGAGACAGTCGAATAAGAGAGCCAAAATTAGAAGCACAATGACATACAATAGAAAATATAGCACATATGAGGTGTCAAAAGGTTGCCCAATTAGAGGCTCAAGTCACTGAAGAATACATTCTGTGAACAAGGGCACTCGCTCACAATCTCTCTAAGTGTTTAGGGACTAGGGAAATATACGCTCAAGTTTCAACAAAATGCACATTACCATAAGCTTGTAATTTGACCAAATCTCCACTAAATAGTTCACATGCATGCAAAGGATGGGGTTTCATGGGTTGTAATGGGGCCAAGGTGAATTCATGCGGGGTAGGAAAAAAGAAGAAATGGATAATCAAATGGCTAAAAAAAGAAACAAAATAGTATCATTTGAAACCAAATATGGAGCTCCTATCTATTTTACAATTTTTGTCCAAACTCCAAATTAATTTCACTTTCATTTCTTCATTCTTTTTTTTCCTATTGAGTCGTCGACTCTTTTTGATTTGCTTTTTTTTCTTAAGTAGACTCTTTTGTTTTGTTTTTTTTTTTTGGATTTGCCCTTTGGCTCTTTCATTCTTTTGATTTGCCCTTTGGCTCTTTCATTCTTTTGATGTGCCTTTTTCTCCTTCTTGCATTTTTTTCTCGTAGGAGGAAAATGTAAGTATATGAAAGCTCCTATTTTGTTTCCTTTGTATGAAAATATTTTTGTAAGCACATGATTCACTCCATTTTTTCTCTTCATCCTGGCAAGATAGATAACTAAAGTATAGGACGAAATTTCAGTCCTAACAATATAGAGAACTAAAATATAGGACGAAATCGTAATTTTCAATAGTTGCTCCACATTCTACTTCAAATGGTTACCACAAACAAAAAAGGAAAAAATTATATCTGGGTACCAAAGAAAAAAATATAACAAATAGGCTTAAAGGGGGCAACTAATGGATAAATTCAACGAACAACTCTGAGGCCAGAAAAATACCTAATTTCCCCAAATCTTTTTACATGATGCAAATCAATTTTTACCTTAAAATGGTCAAAAAAAAACAAATTCTAGAATGTAGCAAATTGGGAAACGCACTCATAGAAAGAAAAGGGGTAAAAATTTATGATTGAATATCAATCCCCTTATGAAGGCTCAAATCTCACATTTAGAAGCTAGTTCACAAAAAGTACTCAAGAGGGACAAATGCTAATTATTAGCTTCCTATGGACATCCTCACAGTTACAATTAAGCACAAGTTTGTCAAGTGAACTAGTTATGGGATCCCCTAAAGGCAAAATCTCTATTTTTCTTTCAACTTGAAGCATAAGCCATATATTCAAAACAAGCCAGAAAAAATGCTATCAACATATATGGTGGGTATGTGCATTAATAGAGATTAATGACAAAACAAACTATCCTCCCCCACACTAGCATGAAACAGGGTCCTCAATGCAAAATATTCAAATAGGAGCAAAAGTAATAAAAGAGAGAAAGTAAGAGTGACTTCCTTGAGAGATCTTGTAGATGGAGCTTATTCCTAAAAACGAAACAAAACAAAAAAAATGAAAATAACAAGAAAATAAAACACAGGTTGCCTCCTGCGAAGCGCTTGTTTAACGTCATGAGCCTGACGATAGTTGGTGTTCAATCAGGTGGCTCTCCAAGAGCAAATTTTACATCTAACGCAGTGCACCTTCTTAGTTTTCTCACATGTGGTTGACATTGTTCTTTCTTTTTCCAACTTGTGGATGAACTTTAAAGGGTTGTGGAATTTTTATTTGATTTCCACCCACCACCATGCTAGGATCCTGCAAAATAATATTTTTTTTCCAGGTAAAAAGAGAGAAATTTTCATTGGAATTTAAAGTTTTAATAACATCATCTTCTTTACCACTCATTAGAGTTACCTTTCCTTTATGAACCTCAATCAAAGCATCACCAATGGTTAAAACAATTTGCCCAACAATTTGGGTTTTATCCTCTTTCTCCAAATCAAGAACCAATGGATCTTTCTCATTCTCCTCACAAATGCTCTCATCAATGAAATCTGTTGTTTCAATTTGACTCCCCTCAGTAGGAGTCACTTCATCTTTCTTGAGAGCTTCTTCCTCTAAATTAGCTTCTACGGAGAACTCTTCATCATTACTAAGAATATTATCTTTGTAATGCTCAGATTCTTCATTTGGGGTAGACTTAGTTTGTAAATAAAGAGTTTATTGAGCCAACTGAGTTGTTACCATATCAATAACGGGTACCAAAATCTCTTTGATAATTACGGCTCTCCCCCGATTCTAATGTTGAAGCCTTCTATTTATAATGTGAAGCCTAGGGTTGCGTGCTTCCAAAGTTGGAAAAAATCAAGTTGGGATCTCTTCCTTTTCTCTTAGCCGTCCCTTTCTTTAGCTCCAAGGTAGGATATAGTGCTACCTTTTCCTCAAGCTTTTCAATTACAATGGACTGGCCTTGAATTTCCCACAATATGGCCTGGATACAAAATTGATCTCTTGTTTTTATTAAGTGCATATATATATATATATATATATATATATATATATATATATATATAATTTTGAGTGGCTTTAAACTTGACTTTCATTCTTTTCATCTATTTTCTTCTTTCTGCAAAATAAAGAGTAAAGTAAGTCACTTATTTATTTAATTGGTAATAACTACTATAAAACTGGCTCAAAAATATCTCTAAAAAATGCACATAATTAGAGTTTATCACAATTCTATTTCCTACCTTAACCTATATATTTATAATACTAGTGGGATACCCGTGCATTCGCACGGGTCTGTTCATTGCTACACATGTGTATGTAATAGAATTCAATGTATGTTAAGAATGAAGTTAAAGTATACCATCAATGCGTGATGTTGTTGCAGAACTAAAAAGTAAAATATTTATTTATTATTAATTTTTGTTATAATTTTGATGCGTGATTAGAGACCAAAAAATTAAATCATATCAATGTAATGTTTCCCCATACAGACTAAAGAGCAAAATAAGTATATGAATTTATTTTTTGTTCAAAGACGATCAAATTACAATGACGTGAAGAAATGTTTCCCCATATGAAGTTAAATACAAAAAAATTACATTTAGAAGCTTTAGCTCTTGAAAAAAATTGAAAGTTGAAATAGCAATGAATAATTAAACTAAAACATGCAAAAATGTCTCGAATATCATCTCCCAGTATTACTAAAACAAAATTGTCGATATTTTATGTCGGTAACTTAATTTTTTATAGTAATATTGCCATAGTTGAATTATACATGTGAATACATAATTTGTACCGGGTAAATTAAAGGCATGCCTTTATGTATTCACATGCCTTTAATTTATTCACATGCCTTTAATTTATTCAGTTCCAAAGCCCGATTAACTCAAATTATTCATAGTTGAATTATACATGTGAATACACAATTTTAACAAATTATTCACATAGGTAAATTAATTAAAAAATCATCATTAGAAGAAAGGAAATGAATAAATTGTTAATCGGCCTTTAATGTATTCACATGCCTTTAATTAAAAAATCATCATTAGAAGAAAGGAAATGAATAAATTTGTTAAAATTGTGTTTCCTATATGAATCTAATCTCCAACTCCAAGGGCTAAATTGTAGCAGATGAAATTAAAAAAATGTTTTGTAGATCTTCCTTTCAAGTATGTTGCTAGTTTTACAAATATATTGATTCGTCATCCATCAATTTGGGATGTTGCTTTCTACAAAAGTTCACATTAGTTTTACTTGAAGTCCCATATTAAATTTCATCATCATCATCATCATCATCATCATAATTGGTCACACACCTAGGATCCTAAACTAAATAGAAGCAGACCCTAAAGTTGTAACCATAATTGGCAACAAAACATACCAATTTAGAATAGTGTAAGAGAGTGGTGTTGTAGTTCCAAAGCCCGATTAACTCAAATTATGTCCTATTGTGATACTCCTAATTAATTACTGGATGGGACAACCTTCAAACACATCTTATGGTTTTTCCATTCATCATATTTAAGCAACAAAGTTTTACTGCAAATGGGGGTGTAGTTGATGTGATGAGGACAACATCCTCTCCTTAACGCATCCTTAAACAGCAAGTTAGGCAATGATTGGCAGCAAAATTGGAGACTCATCAGTAAAGTAACAAACTACGGCCTATCAGCAGACTATCGCAGGTTTCTTGTAACCATTTCCGATTGATGATTGACGACACTGTATCTTCTGTCAAAGAATCATAAAAAAGCAAACAAAAATTGAGGGAAAGAGAGAGTTTCATGGAGAAGTAGTTTCAAAACAAAGAAGAAATGAAAGGGTGTCGAGGTAAAAGACGACATATATTGAAGTGTTAAAGAAAGAGAATGAGCAGTTATAAGCAGTTTATCTTTTAAAAAAGAAGTTTCAAAATTTTGAGAAAGTAAAATGAAAGGGTAAGGCAGTGAAGGAACTAAATGGAAAGAATGCTGAAGGGGCACTAAAGGGAAAGATGAACGTTAGTTTTAACACGTGTCAATAGGTAAAAGGGTGTAGTTAGATTTCTAAAATTGTTAATTGATTAATTGATAACCGTAAATCATGGCAAATCGCTTATGTTTGGGTTGTTTCAAATAAAATTGTGTCGAACTATAAAATGTTTTAAAAAGAACGACGTGTAGTCTACGTGTGAGCACATGTTTTTTAAAATAAAATCGAACTAAACGTTTTATTTATTAAATTTATGAATGATGTGGGATGATTATTAAATCAACTAAACCGCTCTATGGTACGTTCTAATTATTAAATTTATGATTGACTCGGAATGTTTATTATTTTATTCATCTAAAGGTCCATGATTTACGATATATAAATTACATCGAATTGAGGCGAAGACCTCCAGATGTTAGCATACTAGGCGAGGGAAGTTATGAGCCCTTAGCCTAGGCCCCAGATGCATTATTATTTTTGCCTTTAGGAGTTATACACCTTTTGGCCAGATGTTGGGGTTCACTCAAATTACTTTGGGTAACAGGCGATGTGCTAGAAATTTAATAAAGACTTTAATGTAGTTCACTTATCGAATTACCTGATGTTATTGCAATTCATTTATCAAATTGCCAGATGGTTTTGTAATTCATTTATCGAATTACCATTAAATATGTGTACTTAGGTTGAGAGGAAACTCTCAATGCTATTGACCAATTCGGCGAGGGATTGGGTGCGTCATAAATAATCTTTTTGAAAGGAAAAAAGATTCATAACTGAATCGAGAGCGTGGTTAGGGGTCACGGTAAAACTCACTGAGATATGTTATCTCACCTTATCATTTGTTGTTGTTTTTACAGAGAAACGGGGAAGAAGAAGATAATAAGGCACAAGTAGGTGACGGGCGTAGCGTGAGGAGCAGATTGAAGACTCGGTCATTTCAATCTTAGCTTATGTATTTTCCCTTGTCGTCTCTGTACTCAATTAAGTCAGATACTCGATTAATGACTTGAATCGTTTAAGTTGTATAATCGCTTCTGTATTTCTTGTGATGATATTGGACACTAGGCATTAATATCGTTGAAGTGATAAACCGTTTTGGTTTATTGAATATTGACATTTTATGATATCGAGAATATTTAGTCGTGTTGAATATCTAAACAGGAATATTAATCTCTGATGCATGCTAAAATTGTGTATTTTAATATTTCTACTTGTTAGAGATATTAAGGTGTTACAATAACCCTTGTAAAAAAATCAATAATCAATAATAATATACTATAAACCACACCTCCAATAAGCAAAGCTCATCTTGTCTTATCGAATAGGGCTCAATTTAAAGATGCCTCATCTTCGTTGCCCCTCTTCAGGATAGAGCCGTCAGTTTGGCCCATGTGGGTCGGCCCACTGCAGGCCCACATGGGCCTGGGGCCAAAAATCCCATGAGCCCACAAGCCCATTTTTCAAAGACCCATATGGGCTCAAAGCCAATTAATCCCATGTGGGCATGGCCAGCCCATGGGCCTTGAATTTCAATTTTTTTGCAAAAAATTGAAAACTAGCCAAACTCACCCTTGTTGTGGGCCTAGGGCCCTAGGCCAGCCCCTGAGGCCCATACTTCGTACAACCCTCTGGCTACTCAGTGAACACTGAACACCCCTAAACGCGTGAAAAGACACAAGTGCCCTTAGTGAAACACGTGTTTTTATTTTTTTTGGAGATAATGATGGTTCAGAGCACGGTTATCCGAATCGGTTCGATTGGTCACCACCGAGTGTCTTATCTTCAGAGACAACCCCCTAAAAATGTTTTTATTTAGGTTTGGACCACGAGCGTCCGAACCAATTCGGACTGCAGCCATCCGAACCTATTACTCAAACTAAAGAATACCGGTTCCTCATGGTTTGGTTAAGAAAAAATTAATAATGTCTTTTTATCTTAACCGCAGCCAAAATAACTTATTTTCACGTATAAAAGTTCTAATTTTTTTAGACAACTTTAAAATTATTTAAATAAATGAACATAAATCGTACGCTTCAGATGTGGACATATATATGTGACTTTTATTTTTAATTCCAACTAAAGTCATATGAATAAGACACAATGTAGGAGTATAAACGAATTCAAAGTTGCAGTGGAATAAGAATATTTAATCAGTATTCTGTTTACTATTCCCTCCATCTAATTATTATCAGTGTCATTTGTTTTACCAAAAAATACATTATAATAATATTAATGTCACTTTTACGATAAAATTAATGCTATAATAAATAGAAGAGTTCCATGATAACATTGAATTTTGATAGAATATTAAGTAGGTAAAATTTTAAAGTTTCGTCAAGTCCCACCGTAATTGGGTTAGTGGGTTGATCCACTCGACTCTGGCCTAACCCACAATAAGTTTTGAAATATGGACTGGGGTTTAAACAGGTTCATATAATTGGGGGCTTAAATTTGGCTCATGCTTTTTCCACACCACATGCTACTCACAAAACACCCCTTACCCCTGCGAAATGACCAAAAGGCTATTAATGAAACGCATGTTTTTGGAGTATTCAGTTACGGGCAACCGAATATATTCGGTTATGGGTAACCGAACGTGTTGTTATTATCAGCCACACCCCTTTTTGAATTTTTATAACGTACGATTTCCCGTAACCGAATATATTCGGTTGCCTGTCACCGAATATATTCGGTAGGTGTCAACCGAATGGCATTGAATGAATTAAAAAAAATCAACGGCTCAGATTCCACCGACACTTTAGATCAACGACCTATAGGCAGTCAAAGGTGTCAGAAAAAGGAGTGGACGAAATTTACTCCGGAAATTCAGCCCCAATGGATAGAAATTAAATGGCCCAGATTTGTGATCCAAAATTTTGATCAACGGCTCATATTTCCCCACACCTATTATAAAGTGGGTTTCAGGTTTTCAATGCCTCTTCACAAAACCCCTAACTCCTTATCTTCTCTGCTTCCTCTTCTCCACCAACACCACTTCTCAGCTTATTCTTCTCCACTACCTGCTGTAATCGAATATCTTAATGAATGGCAGTTGTGCCCAACGCAGAGATCCTCAGACAAATTTTTAACTGTCCTCCATCGCCCTAGAACGGTCGAGAACAGGGCTGATGGTGTTTTTTTTAAGTCTCGGGACAACTTCTTCTGTAGGTTGGACAAAAATATAACGTTCAGCCAGTTGAAGGAAAAGGCCGAGAGGAAGGTTCGCAAAGAGGGAGAGTGGCGCAAAGACATATCTCGTATACGTTACCGCAAGTGCGTATGCCTACAAGACGGCACTCGCCGTTATGAAGCTATGGATATCCGAAGCGACGACGATGTTCGCCCCATGATGGAACATCATCGTCACTCCCCATTGGGACGTCAGCTCATTGAGCTGTTTGTCGAAACGATGCGGACTCCAGAAGAGATTATCTATATTATGGAGTCCACCATCCCCAAAAATAAGTAGTTTATTTAAATTTTTTATGTTGTTTTTATCGTTTTTATGTATTTCGTTTTGTCTTTATCATTGAGTTGTTTTCGTTTAGTTTGAATGTATGATGTTTCAATTTCTTTATCATTGAGTGTGCTATTTTCATTCGGATAATAATTGTTTCAAGACAATTTTGTTTGAAATTAGTTTTTTTTAGAACATGCTCAATCTAAAACATAAAGCCCTTCACCTACAAAAAAAAAATGATAATAGTAAAAAACTACAACGGAGTGACAACAGAGGTAGATGATCCAGCATCACTTATCGTATCACTGTCAGTCCCATCATAGTCGCCGGCCAAGAATGCTTGATAATCGGGATCACTCGAGACACTCCCTTCAGAGAGAACCTCTGGCACAGGCATAATCCTGCTACATTAAAAATCCATAAAGAAGTAATTAACGGCGTAGAAAGTAGAAATCCAACAACAGTACAACTGTTTAAAACATACAAATCCAACAACAAATAAGTGTTTAATAAAGCTAGTTGTTACAACTCTATTGGGTTATCAGAGTTATCCCCATCAACAGGGTTCTGCTCAATAAATCCCTGGACATCCTCATTGTTAGGGGGCACAATTTGAACGGGTGCTGGTTGACGGCGCGTTAGTCTTGGGAGAAGCCGTTCAGTTGACATTGGGCAATGAATGGTAAAAACACCCCTTGAACTTAAATAGGTCAGCTAGGCTTCTCTACTCTGAGGGACCCCATCCAAGCCATCCGCTCCAAGAACCTTCATAATACGATCAGTATTTGTCTCTAGATAAGGAGTACCACCTGCATCCACATCAACAGAGGCACGATATTGTAACCCAGGGCCCGTCTCTACCCATAGTTGATTAGGAAAATGTTGATGATAGTCTCTGTAAAAGCCTTTTGGAATCTTAAAACGTCTCTGTGCAATAATGCCATAAGAGACAACTCAAATAAATACCAAAGACAAAATATATGCAATGGTAGAAGAAACAAATACAAATCATAAAATGAACATAAAAAAGAGCACTTTGGAAACACAAATTATTACCGTTTGGACGGATATGACGGTTGAAAATGTCTTTGGAGCTAAATTCCTTGAATCCATGATGGTATGTCCAAAACTTGATAAAAAAAAGATTGGTCAATTGATAAGTCTAAAATTACAAAATTTAAAAAATAACAGCAATTCGGTTGACCTCAACCGTATGTGTTAAAATCGTTTGAATTTTTATGCCATTCGGTTGATTGCAACCGAATAGCTTTGAATGTGGTTCGTTCTCAGGAGCGTTCGGTTACGCTCAACCGAAACTTACAAAAACTTGGCAGTGTTAAAACGCGATGAATACAGTAAAACCAGTGAAATTTAAATACATGATAGTGCGAAATCATGTACCTGATGCGTAGATGATGTGTATTACAACTTCAAATGTGTTATTGAGAGGATTTGGGAGAGGAGAAATCGAATGGGGGGAGAGGGGTTTAGGTTTTCGGATGGGTGTTGTGTGGGTGTGAGAGGGGGTGTGGGATGTTTGAGAGGGAGAGGAGTGTTTTTGAGTTAGGGGTAGTTTGAGTATTTAGGGGGTTATGGGGTGTGTGGTGAGTAGGGAGAGGTGTGTAGAAAGCATGAGCCTTAAATTTAGGGGCTTAAACAAGTGGACTAATGGGTTGGGCTAGAGGGTTGTGGCTGTTTTGACAGCTCTACTTCGGGAGGTCAGTCGCTCAGTCACCCCAGTACAAAACTCTATAGTATCCATATCTCTTCAGAGATAAATAAATACTTGTGCAGTTAAATAAATAATTTAAAAAGAATAATAATTTAAAAGACAAATTTCAAAGTTCTGTTAATTAGCATGAATAGCTTATTTACGGTATACGATTTTTAAAGTTGTGTACCATAGATACATTCTTTATTTACGGTATAAAGTTTTAAAAACTATGTAACGCAAATAAGCAATTTACAATATCTATTTTTTCCATTGGTCAAAAAAAAATCTATTTTTTCCAATATGTATATCGTAAAAATAATTTACGGTAATTGTTAGATGGAGGTAAAATAAGGTAAATTTTTGGGGAATTTTAGATTTTTTACTTATTGTGCGATGTCTTCAATAGATGTGGGGTGTCCTTAATGTTAGCCTTGTATTAAATTTGTAGCCTACACATGCCCATGTAACACGCGAGGCTAACAAGATTACAACCTTAGGTCCCAATTTTTTCTTTCCAATTTTTACCACTTGTACCAATGCCATAGACTATTATGTAGATATAGATTGATAGCTATATATATAATATATACTATATCATTTTTGGGTCAAAGCCATCGGTTTCACATTACTTCCTGAACAAAAAAAATTAAATATGTATGAGTAGTTTTTTTTTTCAACCAAAAATATGTATGGGTTGTTGAACATGTAACTATTGTCAAAAAACTTGATCACAATAACTTGGTGATTTTGTTGTGTTTCATAGTTAATAAATGTAACTGCAAGTAAATACTTTTTTTTTGGTTCCGGCCATTACTGGCTACTTATGTCTCAACGCTTTCAACGAAAGACTAATCTCTGCTCGTGTTTAATAAATACAAATATTACAGTTGAGTTAGTTATATAAGTTTTATTATCTATACTAGGGGAAAGACGAGCCCGTCTTTCATGGGTTGGTGAGTTGATGGATAAAAAATAAATAATAATATAATAAAATAGTGTTAGTGGGTAGTTATAAGGGTATTTTAGTCAGAAAAATCTTACACCAAAAAAATGAATTCCCTTTATATATAAGTATAAATATAAAAAATATTAGTTTTTTTATGTTTTCTAATTCTTTCTCTTTTTCTCATTTTCATCCAACTTTGCATTTTTCTGCGAAATTGAAGTGAAATAAGAAAAAAAACAAAAAACAAAACACACAAATAAGAAAAGAACCCCACTTTTTTTTACCTTTACATTCTGTTTCTCTCCCTCTGACTCTCGATCCTTCTCATCTCCTCTTCCCTTCTTTTTCTTCTCTTCCACCATTTATCCCATCCTCCATTTTTCCTCCAATTCTCACTTCAAGTGACTCAATCCCAACTAAACCTCACCCATTGGAGCTATATTTTAAGGAAACGAGCCTCATTTCTCTCTTGGGTACTTTTGGGTAGCATTTTGGAGTTAGGGTTTTTGCTCAAAAAAAAGAGGGAAAGGTACTCACACCTTCAAAGTTACTCTTTGAGGTTATTTGAGGTATATTCACTACTCTTTATTCCAAAGAAATCATTTTGAGACATTAGTTTGTGTAGGAAATTAGTTTTGGAGTTTAGGGTAGATATTTAGGGATTTAGTTTGTTCCCTATGTATAGTGAGCTCTTGAATAACCTTCTAAAAATCTTGGAAATATTACTGGTTTACAGATTTATCTGTTGTTGCTCCGTTGGATTCTTTGGGAGGTGTTGGAGAGCTAAATCGTTGATTCTTCATAACTGTGAGTGGATGACGGCCATCGTCATATATTTAAATTATTTTAAATGTCATTATTTTATTTCTTTCGATATTTTTAAAGTCATTATTTATTTATTTGTAAATGGGAAACACGCTCTTCGAAAATGATTTTGTTTCTTTGATAATATATTTGAAAACTATTGATATCGGTATTAACTTTGTTATTTTTGTAAATGACACGATAATAATTTTGAGATGTAATTGGTAACGGACGCGTCGGTCTAGGGGCACCTAGTTATATGACCTCGGGTGGAGAGGGCTATCCGTTAGATGGAGCCGCTCCTAAAGGGAAGCCACCGTTAGGGGAGAGGGCTATCAGCGAGATGTAGCCGCCCCCGTAATTGCGATGTGATGTGAGTAAAGAGGAAAGGGCTATACGTTAGATGTAGCCGCCCCTAAAGGGAGGCCACCCTTAGGTGGAGAGGGCCATCACGAGATGGAACCGTCTCTTGACTTCTCACGTTTGATTTCCTTGGATTGATATTTTCAGTTTATTACTTTTGGAAAATATTATGATTATTATCTAAGCATAATTCTATGAATTTGTTTAAACACTCGTGCCTTGCGTGTTTTCCCTCCCGGTTGATGGTGGTCGTTGTTCCCTCACTAAGTCTTTGTGACTTACTCTTTATTTATCTCATTTTTTTCAGATTCCCGAGTAGTTGAGGAAAAGCTGCTAGCAGGCTTAAAGTGTTCGATGTTCATCTTTTGGTATGCCCCATAGATTGGCGGCACTACATTGTCTTTTGTATTTTTGGTATATTCTGCAGCTATAGGGAGGTCTAGTGAAACCGTTTTTTTCTGGGTTGTATACCGTGTTTAAACTCATATGAGATGTATTATGTTATATTAAAACTTGGCAGGTGATGCAGTGTTGTTAACTGAATGACTGGTAATTTGGGAACGTTTGAAATAGAAGGGAGACTTTGCCGAAATTTTGATGGAATTATTGAAATGAATATTACTTCTTTAAGCTATTTGTTGGTAAAGAGTTATTTTCTAAGGCTTGCCAGACTAAGAGTCTAAGTCTGTGCGCCGGTCACGGTTGGGGATTTTGGGTCGTGACAAAGTTGGTATCAGAGCCTAGGTTTTAGGTCCTAATAGCTGCAGACATAAGGTGATAATAGGATTCTCGCGAGTAAATTGTGTACCCGGGCACAACTTACTTGCAAGTAGCTATTTACACCTTATGATGGGTCCAAAGTTGTCGACTAGAGTTTGATTAGGTTCATTCTTGTTTTCCATATTCTCATTGTGCCCTTGTCTGACATTTGATAATGTCACATCTTTTGGGTGAGAATGTCACCCAAGTCTAGTAATCTTTTTAGAATGAATGCTTTTGATGAATCTGCTACTCATCATCAAGACACTTCTCAAAGGAGTCGTGGTCACAGTCCTGGTCGTAAACATGGTAGGCATGGAGAATGTTGATGGTTGGCGTGGATCGAATGCTAAATTAGCCATTGTTGAGGTGCCTAGGCGGAGGCGAAGAGATCCAGGCATGATCGTTTTTGCTATTGGTTTATAGGGGTTACAGTAGGTTGTACGACAACTTGTCGGAAACGTTGCTCAGCAAAACCAAGCTAATCAAGGGCAAGGAAATCCAGAACATCAGCTAGAGACTATACAAGTAGAGAAACCAATAAATGCTACAACTAGAGGAACTCATGTTTCCTTAACAGATTCCATGAAGCTCAAACCTCTTACTTTTCTGGATCTAGTGTGACTTAGAATCCACAACGATTTATCGATGGTATATAGGGGTTGTGGAGAGCATTAGGTTGATCAAATATTAGGGTAGTGGAATTGGTATCATTTTAGTTGTAGGGTGTTGCATATGACGGGTTGACACAGTGTCACGTGGAAGACCAGCAAGAGCACCAAAATTAGCATTTAGGTGAGTTCTCTCAGCTGTTCAAGGATCGCTTCTTTCTAGAGATTGCGAGAGATGATTTGGTTCGTGAGTTTGAGCAATTAGAGCATACAAAGAGGATTTTAGTTTCAGAATACAGTGCTCATTTTACACTGCTCCTTAGGCAAACCCCTTACCTTATCACTGAGGATATGCGCGTTAAGATGATCAGGGGATTAAAGGAGTATTTATTAAAATCTATGGCTGTGACAAACTGTTGTACTTTTGTTGAAATTTTGAGTTGGACACTTTAGCATGAGCAACGATAAAAGGAGAAGAGGTACTACACAAGATTCACACAAGAAATAGTGGGTTGAGGGACCTCACAACAGTTTTCCTAGTCATGGTAATGGAGTTAGGCCTTGTCTCAAGGGAAATAGAGACCAGTATCACGAAGAGGCAGTTTTAGTGGACAGTCTTTTGGCACGATGTAAAGTCGTAGATTAAATATTGGGAGATCATCACATTCCTCATTCCCTCAGAGGCATGTGAGTGATACATCTATGCCATGTTCATCTTGCGGGAAATTGCACATGAGTACTTGTTTTAGAGATCATAGAATGTGTTATCGGTGTGGTCAGGAAGGACATATCAGAAGGAGTTGTTCCACAGCTACAAACAATCATCCGTTAGTCATGCATCGACACCTGCGCTTTATCACTTTCTCAGGTCCCCTTGTGACTGTAGACATATGGGGAGCTCATCTGGCCGAGATTTTGGGGCATCTCAGCATGGTGGTAGATGATCTAGTGGTAGAGGTCAGACTCGAGTTTTTGCTTTGACTCGTTAGGGTGCAGAGGCATCCAATGCAGTGGTTACAGGTATACTTTCTATTTGTTCTTATGATGCTCGTGTTTTGTTTGTTCCTGGTGCTACACATTCTTTTGTGTCCTTGCGGTTTTCTCCTAGGCTTGGTAAAAGTTCCTCTTTGTTAGAAGAGACTTTAGTGGTTGTCACACTTGTTGGAGGGGTGTTGTTAGGTGAGGCTGTATATGGTTCTTGTGAAATATTCATTGGGGGAAAGAAATTTTTTGTAGATCTAGTAGCATTGGATATGATAGATTTTGATGTGATTTAGGGTATGGATTGGTTGACTTCTCACTGTGCCACATTGGATTGTCATAACAAAGTGGTGAGATTTGATATATCTGGATAATCGACCTTCTCATTTCAAGAAGAACGTTGTTGGGTACCGCTTAATTTAATCTCAGCCTTAAGAGCTAGTAAGTTACCGAGAAGAGGTTGTCAACAGTATTTGACCTTGGTTAGAGATACGCAAATTGATGATGCAAAGCTAGAAAATATTCCAGTAGCGTGCGAATATTTAAATGTTTTCCCGAAGAACTCCCAAGATTTGCTGTTCGAAAGAGAGATTGAGTTTTCTATAAACTTTGTTCCCGACACTCAACTAGCAGAACTTAAATAATTACTGGAGTAGCTACAAGATCTTCTTGATAAGGGTTTTATTTTCTCAAGTTCTTCTCCTTGGGAAGCACAGATAGTAGTTATAAATAGGGAAGTGGATCCATGAAGTTGTGTGTGGACTATAGACAATTGAATAAAGTCACCATAAAGAATAAATATCCATTGCCTCGCATTGATGAGTTGTTTGATCAACTTCAGGGAGCTCAGTGTTTTTCTAAGATCGATTTACGGTCTGGGCATCACCAACTAAAGATCAAGAGACAGGATATACCAAAAACAACTTTTCGCACACGTTATGGACATTATGAATTCTTGGTGATGTCCTTTGGACTCACTAATGCCCCAGCTGGTTCTATGGACTTGATGCAAAAAGTTTTTAAACCATTCTTGGATCATTTTGTGATTGTGTTCATTGATGATATACTGGTGTATTCGAAGAGTAAAGAGGAGCATAAACATTTAAGGTTAGTTTTGCAAACCTTAAGAGAGAGACAGATGTATGCCAAATTCTCCAAGTGTGAATTTTGGCTCGATAGTGTGGCATTTCTTGGGCATGTGGTATCGAAGGATGGAATTAGTGTCGACCCAAGTAAGGTGGAAGCAATACAAAACTGGCCTAGACCCACCACAGTGAAGGAGATTCGAAGTTTCTTTGGTTTAGCTGGATATTACCGTCGCTTTATGAAGAATTTCTCTAAACTTGCATTTCCATTGACTAGACTGACCCAAAAGAAAGTTGATTTTCAGTGGACGGATGTATGTGAGGAGAGCTTTCAAAAGTTAAAAGAATGTTTGACTTCAGCTCCAGTCTTGGCATTGCCGGTAAGTGGTGTCGGTTATGCAGTATATTGTGATGCCTCTAGAATTGGTCTTGGTTGTGTGCTCATGCAGAATGATAAGGTTATCGCTTATGCATCTAGGCAACTCAAGGGGCACGAGAAAAACTACCCCACACATGATTTGGAGATGGCAGCAGTAAGTGTTGCTCTTAAGATTTGTATGCATTTGCTATATGGGGAGATTTGTGAGATTTATACCGACCACAAGAGCCTTAAGTATATTTTTCAAAAGCGAAATTTGAATTTAAGCCAAAGATTGATTTAACAATTGAAGAATTATGATTGCATGGTTTTGTATCACTCCGGAAAAGCAAATGTTGTAACAAACACTTTGAATAGGAAACCTATGGGTAGTCCTACACATATAACGGAAATAAAAATACCTATCATTAAAGACTTTCAAGGACTTGTTGAAAAAGGAGTTGAGTTTAATGTTGATCATTCAAATGCATTACTAGCTTATGTATAAATTTGGTCCCTATTGGCTGAAGATATCATGAAGACTCAAAGTCAAGACACACATTGGTGATGGTGATAAACGATATGCAGAATAGTAAAGTTTCAGAGTTTTCAATTGATTCTAATGGTGCCTTGTAGTTAATTTGCAGCTTGATTGTGTATTCCCTATGTAGATAATTTGAGACCTGTAACATATCGCTTAGGGCTTCCATCAGGTTTCTCTGGAGTCCATCAAATATTTCACATTTCTATGCTTTGAAAGTACCTTTCTGGACATTCCAATGTGATAGTTATGAAGATGTACAGTTAGATGAACATTTGTTTTACACAGAACCTCCAAATCGATAATTGATACACTAGTGAGGCGTTTGTGCTAAAGGGATATGGCCTTGGTGAAAGTCCTTTGGAAATGACCTTTCGGTGGAGACACGACTTGGGAACACGAGGAAGTCATGCGTGAAAAATATCCACATTTATTCGAAACCCAAAGTTAGTAGTAGAAGTTAAATTCGAGGACGAATTTTTTCTTAAGGGGGGAACATTGAAACGTACCATTTTTAAAAAAAAAAAACAAAAAACAAAACACACATGAATTTATAAGAAAACCCCCACTTTTTTTTACCTTTACATTCTGTTTCTCTCCCTCTGTCTCTCGATCCTTCTCATCTCCTCTTCCCTTCTTTTTCTTCTCTTCCACCATTTATCCCATCCTCCATTTTTCCTCCTATTCTCACTTCAAGTGACTCAATCCCAACTAAACCTCACCCATTGGAGCTATATTTTAAGGAAAGGAGCCTCATTTCTCTCTTGGGTACTTTTGGGTGGCATTTTGGAGTTAGGGTTTTTGCTCAAAAAAAAGAGGGAAAGGTACCCACACCTTCAAAGTTACTCTTTGAGGTTATTTGAGGTATATTCATTACTCTTTATTCCAAAGAAATTATTTTGAGACATTACTTTGTGTAGGAAATTAGTTTTGGAGTTTAGGGTAGATATTTAGGGATTTAGTTTGTTCCCCATGGTTAGTGAGCTCTTGAATAACCTTCTAAAAATCTTAGAAATATTATTGGTTTACAGATTTATCTGTTCTTGCTCCGTTGGGTTCTTCGGGAGGTGTTGGAGAGCTAAATCATTGATTCTTCATAACTGTGAGTGGATGACGGCCATCATCATATATTTAAATTATTTTAAATGTCATTATTTTATTTATTTGTAAATGGAAAACACGCTCTTGGAAAATGATTTTTGTTTCTTTGACAATATATTTGAAAACTATTGATATCGGTATTAACTTTGTTATTTTTGTAAATGACACGATAATGATTTTGAGATGTAATTGGTAACTGACGCGTCGGTCTAGGTGCACCTAGTTATATGACCTTGGGTGGAGAGGGCTATCCGTTAAATGGAGCCGCTCCTAAGGGGAGGCCACCCTTAGGGGAGAGGGCTATCAACGAGATGTAGCCGCCCCCATAATCGCGATGTGATGTGAGTGAAGAGGAAAGGGGTATCCATTAGATCTAGCCGCCCCTAAAGGGAGGCCACCCTTAGGTGGAGAGGGCTATCAACGAGATGGAGCCGTCTCTTGACTTCTCTCGTTTGATTTCCTTGGATTGATATTTTGAGTTTATTACTTTTGGAAAATATTATGATTATTATCTAAGCATAATTCTATAAATTTGTTGAAACACTCGTGCCTTGCGTGTTTTCCCTCCCGGTTGATGGTGGTCGTTGTTCCCTCACTAAGTCTTTGTGACTTACTCTTTATTTATCTCATTTTTTTCAGATTCCCAAGTAGTTGAAGAAAATCTGCTAGCAGGCTTAAAGTGTTCGATGTTCATCTTTTGGTATGCCCCCTAGATTGGCAGCACTACATTGTCTTTTGTATTTTTGGTATATTCTGCAGCTAGAGGGAGGTCTAGTGAAACCGTTTTTTTTTGTGTTGTATACCGTGTTTAAACTCATATGAGATGTATTATGTTATATTAAAACTTGGCAGGTGATGCAGTGTTGTAAACTGAATGACTGATAATTTGGGAACGTTCGAAATACAAGAGAGACTTTGCCGAAATTTTGATGGAATTATTGAAGTGAATATTACTTCTTTAAGCTATTTGTTGATAAAGAGTTATTTTCTTAGGCTTGCCAGACTAAGAGTCTAAGTCTGTGCGCCGGTTACGGTTGGGGATTTTGGGTCGTGACAATATGTCTAATGAACAACGAGCCATATATGAGAAGCTATTGCAAAAAAATGTTGATGGAAAATTGAATAAAAGGGTGACAACAATGGTGGCATTGCAATTTTCAGTTTCTATACAATGTGTTCAACGCGTTTGGAAACGAGCAAAAGACCGTGGCATCAATGTTTATGTACCCCATAGAATAATATGATATCTCTCGAATTCGTGATATCTCATAGAATGTCAAAAGGTGGTCAATGGGTGCAATTAATTTTTAACTAAACTTATTTATAACAATTTTTAATGTTCTACTAGCAAGCCATGGACTGTGCTTTAGTTTCCGCTCTCCCTTATTTTTATCCTTTGTTTACTTTTCTTTTTCTTAGCAGTTTTGTTTCCTTATTCATTTCGTTTTTAATTTTGTTTTTGTTTTTTTTCTAAACTCTCTATGTATTCTTAAAATTTGTTATTTATGGTCTCACTTAGGTCCTGGGTTTTAGTCTTTCTTTTATTATTTTTACTATTTAAAAAATTATTTAAAGTTGAATTTTTTTATACATACACCTTTTCTCTTTATTTTGTTAAAAAAAATAACTTCATAACAAAATACGTAAAGTACAACACTAAACTATACGTTTTGGGATACTTTAGAGTCTCCAGAAAATATTATAGATGTTCAAATACACGAAGTTTCGTTCTTATATTTAAAACTATATTTGAGTAAATTTTTTAAAAAAATTTGACACATGTCAAGTTTTAAGCAACCTTTTGCCACATCAGCCTTATTAAAATAATATATTCATATCTATTTCAGTCCAACAATAAAAAACCTCTTGTAATGTATCAAAATCTTTAACCCATCTTTGGTTTGAACTCTTGAAATTGCTACATACAATTGATCATGACTAAAAACAGGTCTATACAGGTATAATCTTACATATGCTAATGATTGACCTTGTGATTTGTTGATAGTTATAGCATATAGCATATGAAACAATAATGGAAAACTGTCTTCAAATCATCTTGAATGGCCAGGGTGATTGAGAAGGCAAACCTTCTTGGAATATAGATAACATTTCCAATGTTCTTACCTGAAATTACATTTTCCTCAATAACATGTTACGATCAAAACTTTTTCAGCTTCACTTTGATAAGTGTCTGAGTGTCTGACCTATCAATTGTATCAGAACTAATGTATTCTTTCTCATCGCCAAAAGAAGGAAAAAAATTATGAACATAAATGTTTGAAAAAATATTTAATGGATGAAGTTATAAGATTATTATGATTACCTGGAATCAAGTTAATATGTGTTAATCTCCTTTCAATCGTTGAAGCTAAGATAGGTTTTGATGTCAAATACTTGTCATTTGTGTAATTCTCTAAAGTGCTCTGTACTATAGGATGTATTGGATCCTCAAAATCTGTGATTAATAATTCCTCCAGTATTTTGTATATCAACATACGCATCATTTGCCTCATTTATTTTCCCATTTCCAACCGCATCTTTTAGGCAGCATTTTCCTTTTAATTGAGTGCAGAAAAATATCCATCACTATTGTATACCTTGCATCTTTTAGAGTAAAGCCAATCCTCTTGTGTGTGATATGATCCTCAATATGTTTCTGTTGAATTTGATGAACCGCACCAATGACATCTATATAAGAAATAGAAAAGAAGAATAGTGATTAAAAAGTAGGCAAAATTACATTAGAGGACCTTTAAGTTATTTATTTGTAACAAGTTGGACCTTTAAGTTTTTTTTGTAACAAATAGGCCATTTTAATGATTTCTCTAGCTTATATATTTTGATGTAATGCTACTTTATATATTGTGACTACTCTAGCTTATGTATTTTGATGCAAACAAACATATTTTGGTGTATTTTGATGTAATGAACGATATTACATTTTACTAAAAGGGCCAACGGTGTCAACGTCGGGTAACTTAAAGGGCCTATTTGTTACAAAAGAAACTTAAAGGGCCAACTTGTTACAAATAAATAAGTTAAAGGTCCCCTGGTGTAATTTTGCCTAAAAAGTATGAGTGAACAAATGTTGTTATGTCGATATAACAATAGAGGTAGATATATTTGAGCTATTTACCTAGTAACATATCAGGTTGACAATTTCCATTGAGGATGTCTCCAAAATCTTGAAAGTGGAATTCTAATGGAGGGATACCGGGTAATTCAACACTTTTGATGGTAGTCTTGACATTGAACACCAATTTAAAGGGGTGGTTTGAAGCCTTATATGGGAAGTCATTTTTTTGCAGAGAGAAATTTTGGATTTCTACTGTCATGTTTTCCTGCAACGATATGCTCTAGGAAGGCATTTCTTTTGGTGTGGTTCATCAAATTCAACACAAACATATTGAGGATCATATTACACACAAGAGGATTGACTTTACTCTAAAAGGCATTGTATCTCCCTATAAAAGAAAAGAAGGAAATTAGTTTATGTTAGGGGACAGGAATAACAAATGGAAGTTGATAGAAAGATAACTTGTTCATCCTTTAAAATTCCTTGGAGATGTTCGGTGTCATTTTGGGAAACTGTCCAAACGTAGATGACTCGAACAACGATTTTCCACAATTCCTTTGGGGGAGTAAGCTTCCTGAGAGGCTCAGCCTTACGTGCCATGACTATCAACATTGCATAATGTTGGTACTTTCTAAATTGTGAATTGAAAAAGTCTCACATTGGATAGAATAAACACTTTAAGAGTGTTTATAAGTGTGGACATTACACCTTGGGTTGGAGCCTAATGAGTACCGAGTTTTGTAAATGGGAAAACACGCACACCATCTGACCACCACACACGCGTGCGCGCCGCCGTCCGGCAGGCTCGGCTCGGCCGGGCCGGGCTTGGGCTTGGGCTTGGCTTGTGAGGTGTAAATATATTTTTGTGAAAATAATTAATTATTATTTTATTTTTTGGTGCGCTGCGTGTCCAGATTCGTTGAACCGTCCGGATACGATCAACTAACCGTTGCGTACAGATTCGTTGAACAGAGCCGTTCTTATCCGCGTCTATTCCTATCCGTTATAGCTTGGAGCGCAAGCACTCCGGTCTTATCCTCTAAGCCTTGCGCACCAAGTCAGTTTTGAAGCCTATAAATAGGCCCCTCCCTCACTTGACTCTTGACACCGCTTGACGTTAAATCATACCTCAAGCTCTCTCTCCTCTCTCGATTTTTCTTCTCTTCTACTTTAAAGAATGGCCTACGAGCCATATTCAAGAAACGTCTTAAAGAGAGCGACCTAGTCCGCCACTCAACCCAGTAATATCTTCGGTGGATTGATTTTCTGAAATTATTTTCTGAAACTAAAAAACAACAATTTTAAGACGTTTCGAAATTTAGCCATGACTACCGAAGATATTACTGGCTCTGATTCTGCTGTTTCTAACTTCAACAAATTGTTTCATTTTCAAGAATGTCAATGGCAAGAAAATAAATTTTTATTAAATATGAAAAATGTTGCCAACATTTAAAAGATGACATTCATGTGCTCATTGAAACAGTTGATCAGAAAGGAAGAGATAAAATAGCTAAAGAAATATTCCAATAGAAAGAGAATTATTTTCTCTATACAACTTATTAATGGAAATGGAATTATTTTCTCTATAGAAAGAGAATTGTTTTCTCTATATAATTTATTATCATTGGAAAGAGAATTATTTTCTCTATACTATTTATCGATGGAAAGAGAATAAATTTCTCTATACGGTCTTATAGAAAGAGAATGATTATCTCTATATTATTCTTAATTCTACCGAAAGAGAATAATCATCTCTATAAGAATGAATTATTTTAATTCATATTGCCTTGGAAAAGTTCTGGCTAGGAAAGACTTGGTACTTAAGCGTGTCCGTTGTGACCCACCTCTCTTTCTTGGGAACCTACTCGACAAGAATGAATTTTCTTAATTCATATTGTTGCCGTTAGTAGTTAACGCTAACGGTTAATGATTTTAAATCATAGAATTTCTTTTTAGCAATAACATTATTTTTGAGAAGTTATACCTTTTACGATATATTGCAATATTGATTGCAATATAATTTTGAGAAAACCTTTCAAAAATTAAAACAGTAATCAGGCTCAAAGGAACAGCAACTGGAATGGGACCCCCACCTAGAAATGACACTGCTCCTCCATTTAATTGTTTCAATTGCGAGAGACCAGATCATACGACACCCAAGTGTATGAACAGGCCAAGCTCTACCGCGCAGGCTAACCTGACTGAATAGCAATTTGTTGCTATAATTTTTGAAATCAACATTGTCGGTGAATGCGAAGATTGGTGGATGGTTATTGAGTATGTTTTGAACATACAGGTTGCTAAAAATAAGAAAATGATACCAAGTCTGGTTAAAACTTTATTTTAAACAATGATATTTTTTTAAAGCATTGTTTACTTCGTTTATCGGAAGTTTTGTACACTATATAATTTTTAAACGTGGTTGACTTTGACGTGTAAATAAATGCATTCTTTTCAATAAGAGGCAAATAGCATTTTTCAAAAGTTATTATTATTTTTCAAATGCTTTAAGAAAAAAAATTGTGATTTTTGAAGTCAAGCAAAAATTTTCAAGACTTCGCATAAATCAGTAAGAAAATCTGAGTATTAGTTTTGACTCACTCAGATATATGCGAATAAGATAGAACGTTAACCAGAAATGGAAAACGATAGTTTATCACTTTTATTTATAATTGTTTTGACTACATTGTAGTATACTTTGGGAAAAATAAAAGTTAAGTGTTTGACATATTCAAAGTTTTCCATTACAGATTTCTGAAAATCAATTAAGTAGAAAGGTTAAGAGTTTTTATAGCGATTAAGGAACGGAGTATGATTCTCATTAATTTAATGGAATTATACATGAAACGACTGCACCATATTTTTTTCTGAAATGAATGGTAAAGCAGAAAGAAAAATAAAATCTTTACTGATTTGCTATTTTGCTGAATTCTAGGACTTGATCTCTGTTTTGGAAAATTTTTATAAGCTGTTAGTTAAGTTATGAATAGATTCACCGAATCTAAAGAAATAAAAAATTTCCTTCGGAGATCTTGAAGTAAAGACAGCCCATCTTGTCTTATTTTTTAATTTGGGATAACTTGGCTTATGTCATAATCCCAAAAAGAGTTAAACTCGCCAGTAGAGCCTACGAATGTGTATTCATTGGTTATGTAGTAAATAGCAAAACATACAGGTTTATGACCTTAATACGAAAGTGATCATAGAGTTAAATGATGTTGACTTCTATGAAAGTAGATTCCCTTTTAAATCAAGAAATAGTGGGGGCACCGGAACTGCTCAAGTTTCTGTGCTTAGGAGCATTGAAAACAACGTAGAAAGGGGAATAGAACCTCAAAGAGGTAAGAAAGCACGTGCTGCTAAAGACTATTGACCCGACTATACGGTCTATACATTAGAGGGGGATCCTACTAGCCTTCAAGAAGCTCTGTCGTCATTGGATGCTGATTTGTGGCAAGAAGCCATAAATGATGAGATGGATTCTCTAGAGTCTAACAAGACATGGCACTTAGTGGACTTGCCTCCTGGTTGCAAACCCATTGGTCGTAAATGTATCTTGAAAACGAAACTAAAACCTGATGGCACTGTTGATAAGTACAAGGCGCGCCTTGTAGCCAAAGGTTTTAGACAAAAAGAGAATATAGATTTCTTCGACACATATTCACCTGTTACAAGAATTACATCTATAAGGGTACTAATTTCGATGGCCGCTATTTATAAGTTAGAAGTACACCAAATGGATGTAAAACTGCCTTTTTAAATGGCGATTTAGAAGAAGAAATCTATATGGAGCAACCTGGAGGTTTTGTAATCCATGGGCAAGAACACAAGGTCTGTAAGTTGGACAAGTCTCTGTATGGTCTCAAACAAGGTCTGTAAGTTGGACAAGTCTCTGTATGGTCTCAAACAAGCTCCCAAACAATGGCATGAGAAGTTTGATAATTTGATTATATCGAATGAGTTTAAAGTGAATGAAAGTGACAAATGCATTTATTACAAAACTGAGAATGACATTTGCATTATCATATGTCTCTATGTAGACGACCTACTCATATTTGGATCAAACATTCATGCTGTAAATAAAGTGAAATCATTGTTGTGCAACAACTTTGATATGAAAGACCTCGGAGAAGCAAGTGTAATCCTCGGTATTAAGATCACTAGGTCCGAGAAGGGAATTTCTTTGGATCAATCTCATTACATTGAGAAGATCTTAAAGAAATGCAATTACTTTGATCGTAAACCTGCATGTTCACCATATGATCCGAGTGTCAAGCTCTTTAAGAACACTGGTGACAGTGTAAGACAAACGGAATATACGAGCATCATTGGCAGTTTTAGGTATGCCACTGATTGTACTAGACCCGATATTGCCTATGTTGTGGGATTGTTGTGCAGGTTTACTAGTCGACCTAGTATCGAGCATTGACACGCTATTGAAAGAGTCATGAGATACCTGAAAAGGACCATGAATCTTGGATTACATTATCAAAGATTTCCAACTGTACTTGAAGGGTACAATGATGCTGATTAGAATACTCTATCTGATGATTCCAAAGCTACTAGCGTCTATATATTTAGTATAGCCGGTGGTGCTGTTTCCTAGAAATCAAAGAAACAGACCATTTTGGCTCAGTCCACTATGGAGTTTGAAATGATAGCACTAGCCACAGCTAGTGAAGAAGCTAGCTGGTTAAGATGCCTGCTAGCAGAGATTCCCTTAAGGGAAAAACCGATGCCAGTTGTGTTGATCCACTGCGATAGTACTGCGGCTATTGCAAAAATGGAGAATCGTTATTTCAACGGTAAGAGACGACAAATACGTCGTAAGCACAGCACAGTTAGAGAGTTATTCTCAAAAGGAGTTGTGAGAGTGGATCATGTACACACTGATCAGAATTTAGCTGATCCTTTGACAAAAGGATTAGCCAGAGAGAAAGTCCAAAATACATCTCAAAGGATGGGACTACTGCCTTTAGAACCATGAGTCACTCACGATGGTAACCCGACCTAAAAGACTGGAGATCCCAAGAATTAGGTTCAATGGGTAATAACAAGTTGTGAAGTGATAGGAGATGAACATGCTATTAAAAGTAAAGAAGCATGATTCCTGAAGCGATGCAAGGTTGAGATTTATACTATATGTGGAGTGGAGTACCTAGCTACAGGAGTACTCTTGATAGACTCACCTTTGTGAATGTGGAAGTGGGGCCACCTCCTATGGAATTGTTGGTAGAAATTCCTAGAGCGTTCACTAAACTGGGATAGACGTGCAGGGCCATAAATGCACAGGCTTTTGAGAATACACCTAAGGAAAAGGTTGTGTGTTGTTTTGACGATTAGAGATAGAGTTCAAGACTACGAGTCACTCTTGTTGAATCAAAATCTTAACCGCTAGGCAAAGGTTCAAGTCGTATGACACCTCTGCTTATGCACAATCTTATGGAGGCGTTTGACGCTACTTTTGAAACTTCTTTTTAAATTCAAGTGGAGGATTGTTGGAACTTTGTTAATTGGGAATTGAAAAAGTCCCACATTGGATAGAATAAACACTTTAAGAGTGTTTATAAGTGTGGACTTTACACCTTGGGTTGGAGCCTAATGGGTACCCAGTTTTGTAAATGGGAAAGCACGCACACCATCTGACAACCACACACGCGTGCGCGCCGCAGGCTCGGCTCGGCCGGGCCGGGCTTGGGCTTAGGCTTGGCTTGTGAGGTGTAAATATATTTTTGTGAAAATAATTAATTATTATTTTATTTTTTGGTGCGTTGCGTGTCCAGATTCGTTGAACCGTCCGGATACGATCAACTAACCGTTGCGTACAGATTCGTTGAACAGAGCCGTTCTTATCCGCGTCTATTCCTATCCGTTATAGCTTGGAGCGCAAGCACTCCGGTCTTATCCTCTAAGCCTTGCGCACCAAGTCAGTTTTGAAGCCTATAAATAGGCCCCTCCCTCACTTGACTCTTGACACCGCTTGACGTTAAATCATACCTCAAGCTCTCTCTCCTCTCTCGATTTTTCTTCTCTTCTACTTTAAAGAATGGCCTACGAGCCATATTCAAGAGTGGTCTACGAACCATATTCAGAGTGGTTTTTTAACCATATTGAGGTGTATTTCTTGAGCGAAATTTCATTGTGCAGTGATATTTCGTAACAGTTTTGACTGGGCTGTTTTATCCTGGGGATGTCGTGGTTGACAGTCTGCCTGCATAATTTTGAGCAATGCCACGAAACGTCTTAAAGAGAGCGACCTAGTTCGCGACTCAACCCAGTAATATCTTCGGTGGATTGATTTTCTGATATTATTTTCTGAAACTCAAAAACAACACATAAATGTTCATATTAAAACTAATAGTGTATCATCTGATATAGTGAAAGAATACATTAAATGTAAAGAATATGTTTGTCAATGTTTCTGAAACATGATTATTGTACTCCAACACTAGTGATGAATCAAATTATGTGGTTAATAGGGTCTAGAATGCATAGAGGTCAGATTAGTATAAACATTATATGTTGATGAGTAAAATGGAGTCATCTTTGCTTATCAACTGAACATGAAAAAAAATAGTGGTAATCTTTACTTAGCAAGTGAAGACGAATAAGCTAAAAACCGTACCATTTGAAAATGAATAATGCATAGAAACCATAATAGGATGAAATTATTTGGCAAAACATCAATTAAATAAGAAAATAGGGAGAGCATGAAAACCCTAACATCATTATTGAACTCAAACAGTAGTGATGAAGAAAGTTAAGTGGTTAATGTAAAATCCCCAACATTGGAAAATGATTCACGCATGTAAACCCTAACATCATGAAGCTATTTGTAAAAAATGATTTTGAGTAAAATTGTAGTAATCTTGACTAATCAACTGAACATGAAGCTAAAATCCCTAAAATTGGAAAATGATTAATGCATACAAATGATAAGAGGCTGAAGTTATTTGTGAAAACAGAAACTAAATCTAAAAATAGTTGAAACATCAAAACCCTTACATGATTGATTGAGAAATTTAACCTGAACAGTAAAGAAAATGCAAGAAGAAGAAGGAAAACGAAAAATGAACACTTCTTGTTTTGAAGATGAAATCAGTAATGAAATACAGAGAAGGAAGCGAACTTCAGTTTCATGGGTCAATTTCGTTTTTCTTCCGTGTGCTCCTCTCTTCCTTTGTGGTTCCCGTCTTCTGGTTTTGTGTTTTCTCTCCCTTTGCGATTTGATTTTAGCGTTCCCGTGTTTTGCATTTCGTTTTTTGAAAGTTGAAGTATCAGTTCCCACACTTCTTTCTCTTTTCCGTGTGGTAGGGGGTGAGGTGACATGATAATGCAGAATTCAGAGCACTGTGAATGCAGGCTATGATTTGAAGGGATGATATAGGTTTGTTACGGTGACCAGAGAAGTCGGTGCTTTTTGGTGTATTTGACAAATATACCCTTAAAAATTGACAAATGGCAAAATTTGAAGGGCACTAAATATGTCATTTTGCTAGCATTAGTTTTGATTATATAGAGAGTAGATAGATAGATGATTTGAACATTATTTACGTATAGTTCCATAGGTGTTGTACGCTTTTGTTTCAGAGAGAAAGTATCAATTTTTTTTGCTTACTGGCATAACAATTGTTAGTAACGATACACCTCTTAGATAGTTTCTAGCAGTTATCTAATTTTTGTGAGGAACAAAACCACCGATACTTAAGGAAATACATTAAAAGTTCATTAACAAGATAATTTTGTCATTTGAGTATGATTTACGGATATCAAATTATCCAGCGTTCATCAATCACAACATATCAGTTCATGATCTTTACATCTTATCATTCTTATTCAATTTGCCATACTATCATGTTCATCAAGCGAGTACTGAATTTATCAAGAAAAATAAAATCAAGCGAGTACTGAACTTTTAGTAAGTTATCTCCATCTCCTAATGTGGAAGTACGAAATTTAGCAATTCAGTTGTTTGTTTTTTTATTAAAAAACTATACTACTATATTCCAGACAACTTTAATTCTCATGTTGATAAAAAGTATTTGGGAATAAGATTCAATGCAGTTGGAAAATTACTGCATTTTTTAGATATAATGGGCGAACATTTTAAGTTCATAATGTTTCCCTATTACAAAACAAAACAAAAAAAGACAATTACAGCCAGCAGAAAAGAAGTCCACATTTTGTCATACATGCTAAAACAGTAGCTAAACTAATAGTGAGCTGCCATCCATACTGAGTTGGTTCAGTAATTAAACTTTGGGTCATGTTATACATTTAGTTTCCAAGCTACAACACAAGCATAGACTACCTAAATAGCCCTTCCCACATAATTATGAAGAGAACATTCATTTTAACACAGCCCCTAAGATCAAAACAAAATAAGGTGCTGAGTTGCATCGAAGGAAGCTTTACTGAATCATTTTCCAAAAAATCTACCAAAGCCTCCAAGCGAACATGAGATTTAGCATTGCACAAAGCCTCCTAGAGTGTTGTTGTTGCCACTTCTGGTATAAAAAATGTTCTCCACTGATCAAAATGCATGAGGACCCCAAAATTTTTCTCACTCTATAGTATAGAGAACTAATCAGTTAAATAAAGTTCACACTTCAAGGATAAGCAAATACCCCAAATTTCTTGATGCATTCTTTCTCTTAGGAAAAGGACCTTAAAGTATGAGAATTCTTTCCTTTTGACCACCTCTTTAAACCTTAGCAGATAGCCCATACTTTTGCAACCAAAAACCAGCTTCCTTCAAAATCCAGACAAACAGCTCCCAGTGATCACTGATCAGTATTAACAAAAAAGTTATCTATTGCCCACCAAAAAACAAGTTACAGTATGTTCCAAAGGCTATTAAGGGCCATAATCCCTTTTTTTACTTTGGTCCCTCCTCCAGTATTGATCTGTTCGACGATCATCCCTTTGAAATTGAGATCCATTATAGCCTAAATTATGTCTATTAGAATTAGAGCTTTCTCTCATCTGGTAACTCTGATTCCCAGCAGTCCGACCACCATAATTCCTTCTAAATTGCGAATCCCCGGAAGTGCCGGCCCTTTCTTGTTGCTTCCATCTTGAAACATTGGTGTCACTGTTTCTCCATCCTGTGTTTGATGGGATTACATTCTGTTGACTAGACTTGTATTCCCAAGAGTTGCTTATGTTCGCCAAATTGTTCGACTGCTTCCGGCACCACGAAGAACTATCCCTACTTTTTCCCCATCCTTTATCGTTTAGTGAGCATCCGGGATTCCAATTGCCGTAGTCCCTTCCTTCATTCCAATTCCATGACTTAACATGACCACCTTCCCAAGCATTGTTAGTGGATTCTTGATTTCCACGTGAGATGCCGATGTCCCAGGGATTCTCAGTGTTGTTGACATTTCCAGAATCATCGTGATAATCCCACTGGTTCCGTTCTTGTACTTCATTTTCTAAAGCTCTGCTAACAGATGTACCAGTACATTCCCAAGGATTTTCACCATCGTCTGAAGTTTTTGTTCTTTTGTTTTTTACAGCATTCTCTTGTTCCTCATCAGGGGGAGCAAAGTATGCATTATCTAGTTCCTTTAACAGTTCAGGATCAAGACAAGGATTCCAATCGATTTGTTCAATATAAGCATCTGGATCAGGAAGAGAAATATCGCTGGGAAGTCTGTTAAGTTTTTCCCAGTAACGTTTTTTAGCATTTTGAAATGCTTCTTCAGCAGCTGAATCATTCCAATCGAGCACATTCTTGTAGCAGTAGAGCAAGTTCTTGGAATCAACAATCTTCTGCCATGGTACTGATCCAATTACAGTGCAGTATTTCTTTTCCCATAAAGGTATTCCATCCTTCTGAAAATCTAACAACATCGAAAAACAAGAAATTCACTAGATTAGATAGAGGGACCATAAAAAATAAAATAAACCATCATTGAAGTGCTTTCCAGTTTCCATACATAAAGTAAAACAACAGGTAAAGAAAAGGTCATTGCTTCTAGGGTGTTGGTAGGTTTAATAACCACAGAAGCTGTCATGAAATATTTTTAAACCTTCTAAGTTTTTTATTGAACTTTTGACAACCAGCATCCATTGAACAACCAAACCAATGACATAAGGTACTAAAGGTAGTCATCTGATAGGAGCTGGGATTTCATTTGAAACAAAAAGGGAATATTTCCCCTGTTTTACATCATGAATTGCAGAATTTTTGTACCTTTCAATGTCAAAAGGCCCCAATTCTCACAAAAATGACTTGATATCCACTTCCGCTCCTATCTTCTATTATCTATATACATTGTGACATCCTACCCTCTCTAACTACTTATGTCTATTAACTATGTAATTGTAACTAATCAATGGGGCTATCTAAAATTACCCACTGGAAAGTTTCACCTTTTCCTCAGTGAAGGGTTGGGAAAAAAGTGAAAACCTACTATTAGATTGGTCTATTACAATTCCGGCAGTAAATAGCGGCGCTGGAAATATAGCTTTAGATTTCAACTCCAAACTTGATTTAAAACATCCCTATGTACCCATGGCTGTCAATTTTGGGAGTTAACGTGCAAACTTGGGCAAGTTTACGTGTCTAGGTAGCAGATTTTGGTTAACTTGTACACAGACTCAACTTTTGGTAAACTTGGTCAAACTCGTGAGTTAACGAGTCCATAGAAAAGTGAAATCCAAAGGCAAAAACTGAAGAGAAGAGGAAGACTGTCTAAAACTCGCACTTATTATTATGTTTGTTTGTCATTTGTAGACTTTTAATATAATTTCCTATATTAGGTACCTTCTTACAAGGTTACAAGTAGAGTCTATGGAAGCTCAACGAGTTTACATAGACTCTTGTGTAATTGACAACTTTGTGTGTATCCACCCACTAGCTGTAATCAATTTTGTGAACTTCAGTGCATTTCAATGCCGCATCAGCTGGTGTAGAATGTTTGAACAGCATAAATTTAAGTCAACGCAATTGCGTTGGGCTTGGAACCACTTAACAATAATACATGCTACACTAACTAGGGAAACAAATTGTCCCAATGTTTGAATCAGTGTTCGTGGCCTACTTCGTTTCTACGTCTCACATGAAGTGCAACTGGTGGACTGTGATACAACTGTTTGCATCTTTGCCATAAGGGCCTCTTTAGCTACCACACCGTGAACTGTGTCTGGTGGAGGTTCATTTTACTTTTTTTCTGTTTTGTAACCAGTTTTTACATCTCTATTTTTACTTTATTTCTCCCCTACTGCAATTCCCATCTCTATTGATTGCAATCATGACATTGGCACCTCTCTTCAAGTCATGAAGAGAAGGCCAAACTTTATAAATCTGGTTAAAGCAAGGTATAGATTTACCTCTCTAGATCAAAATGGTAAAAGATTTAACGCAATAGCCAGTTACATGATCATAGATTAAGACAAGATTGAGAGTATCAATTTTCAACTGAAGCCTCTCTAAGAAACTAGGAATACATACATAGCTCTACAATCTTTGGAGGGATACATCAAACCAGAGAAGGGGAATCCTAAGGGTTTGCTTGGGAGTTTGGAGGATAGGGGAAGGGAAGGGGGCTTACTACTAAGTACTAACAATTTAGTGGTAAATTGAGGAGAAATTATCCTCCAATATCCTCTAAAGTCCTCCCCTAGTTCACTTTTTAACTTCACCAAACTCGGAGGGTTTTGGGAGACTTCAAAAAATGAACTAGAAGAGCACTTTAAAGGGTTTTGGAGAATATTTTTTTCCTCCAAATTACAATTAAATTACTAGTAACAAACTCTTCTCTCCCTTTCCATCGTCCCCTCCAAACTCTCGAACACAGCGTAAAGGTTTGTGACAAGCGGCATAAAAAGATGCATACCTCAAAAGAATTATGTTCGACCAATTCACACCTCCGACTACTATGCATCAAACAACTTATACTACACTACATTCACGGAAGGAAGCAACCAAATAACCAGAACCACACAGAATTTAACCGAATTCTTATTTGAAAGCCACGAAATATTCTACAATGAGAGCAACCACACCAAACAAGAATGGATATATATCAAACAACAGAAACTACAGAAAACAATTTGCTAGTGTAGTGGGTTAGAGACAGCAAAAAAGTTTACTTGAAATGTTAAACGAATGTTCAGAAGTAACAAGAAGTAAACAATCAAGTAATTGAAACTTGAAAACACAGAATAACCTTTCACATACCAATACATAGCATGTCTAGTGAAAGGCTACGAAACCCATTAATCCTCTTCTCATTTCACAAGTGTTAATTGCACAAAGCTTCCTCTTTTACAAGGTTCATAAACAAACTAACCAAAAAATCACAAAAACCCACATTCCTTTACTAAAATCACAAAACCCACACATAAAGAAACCTAATAAAGTGTTCCAAATTGGGATCGGCATATTATAAAGAGAGAGAAAAAAAAGAAATTCAAAATTCAAAATAAAGAAAACTCATTACCAGGAAGAGGGGCATTGATGTCATAATATATGGAAGGAGGTCCAGGAGATCTACGAGGACGGAAGAATCTACGGGGACGATGATCCCATTTCCCCATTTTCTTTCTTCTTTGGATTTTGATTCACGCAAATTGCAAAGTAACGCTCATGAAAAATTCAGAACGACTCGAAGAGGTTTTTTACCTTTCCAGAAACTTCTTTTTTTTTGTGTGCATTTGGTTGGTTCAACAAAAAGACAATCTCAGCCCAAAGACCCGTTACACGTGCGGTGTTATCAGGAGCACAAGTACGGTCTTAATGTCTTATTATAACTATAGGGTAAAAACTCTTAAGTTACCCCGAGTAAGTAGTAACTACACTCTAGAATGTCAAAAAGAAGTACACACCCTAGGCCTAGGGTGGTGTTTTTTTGGTACAACAAAGCTAATAAAGAGAAAACAAAAAAGGAAAGATTTCTAAGTCCTAAGAATAGGAATTCGACTACTATCAGATGCTAGAATGTTTTTTATGCCAAGTGGTTGCTCATAAACTTTTGGATTATGATTTCCTGCACTAAAAAAAAACTTTAGGGTCCTTCATTCATTAAAAATGTGAGAGGACAAAAAATAAAGAAAATATTTTTGGACATGAAAAGACCAAAAGGTCCTAAAGTTTAGTACAAATGCAAGAGAGTTTAGGGAATCTGACTGCAGACGATTTCAATCCTAAATTTTCCAAGCACTTTCCATGTTACTTTCAAGCTTTGCTAAATAATCTGCAGCTAAATTTCCTTATCTTAGAGTGTGATTCAACGTGACACTTTATTGTCGGGCTAGCAAGTCTTTTATATTGTGCATTAAGACAGCATAACAGTGATTGTTATTGGTACCACCTTGTACTAGATTAATGGCCAACAGTGAATCCGAATAGCACACCAAGTTCTGATTCCCCTTGTCCCAGGCAAGCTGTAAGCCTTGGTATAAAGCCATGAGGTCAACAAATAAATTGTCCCATCGGCCAAGATGACTGGCAAGCCCCAAAGCCACTCGCCATCTTCATTCCTCAAAATTCCTCCCATTCCCGAAGGTCCCGGGCCTAGGGTGGTGTTTGATTAATAGAAAATAGAGTGGAGGAAAAATATTAAGGTAAACTGTCAATTGGGTTGTGAGGTGTTGTCATTATAGTATCTGAATATATCAACATTACAAGCGTATCCTCAAATATCTCTTTAGTATGTCATTTTAGTCCTTAAATATACTTTTTTTTGGTTATTTTGGTTTTCAAATGTGTTTTTCGTTAGTCAATTTAGTCTCTAAAATTACTAAAAATAAGAGACACTTAGAGGCGTGTTTACAATTTCTATATTCGGGAACTACAATGAGAACGTTTCACACATTCAAAAACCTAGATAACTTTACCCAAAGTATTACGAGGATAGAAAAGTAAAGTATTCATTTTTCTCCTCTTAACCAAATATAAACTTTTATTACAATTTTGAAATGAATTTTCTATCTTGATGGTGGAAAAAACACCTATCTTTAGGATTTCACTAAATTATAAGTATCATTCACCCAAATTAGGATTGCCTCTTTTTCCTCTACCTTGTTTTGTTGGTCAACTCTCTTATCTACCTCATCATCAGGAAACATATTTGCCTCTTCTTCGTGATTGTCCAACTCTGGCTAGTAAGGGTCTCACCAGGTGTCGACCACCAATGTCTTCTTGTCATTCCCAATGTCATCAGCGCAATTGTAATATATCTCCTAAGAGCAAGCGTGTAATATCTTATATTTCTACAAATGGTATTTCTTTTAAGGCTTAAATATATGTTACCCTATAAATATACTCATTATCCATTTACCTCCTATAGAAATAAAATTCTTAAAAAAGACCTTGCAAATATAAACCTTTTACGGTTACCACCCTGCAGGGGGTAACCGTAAACAATTTATATTTTGCAATGGGGTAACCGTAAACAATTTATACCCATTATACACTTAACGCTGTCAACATAATCTAACATGAGGGGGGTAACCGTAAACGGTTTATATTTGCAAGGTCTTTTTTAAGAGTTTTATTTTTACATAGGATAAATAGATAATGGGTATATTTGCGGGGTAACTTATATTTAAGTCTTCTTTTAATATTTATTTACTTTATGAATTATTGTGAATTGTATGTTTAATGATTCCAAGTTCTTCTATGTATGTAAATTATTAAATTATTAAATTTGTTGAATCCGTATTTAATAATATTTTAGGATATTATTGGTGATATACTATCATTTTAATTTAACTAACTTATTTCAACGAAATATTAATATTTAAAGCATTATTTACTTAAGAAAATATTTTGCTTAAAAACAATGTTAAAATGAGTTTGTGTGATTGAAAATTTGAAATGCGATATTTTTGTCAATAAATAGTCTTTATTTTTGGGTCAATAAATAGTCTTTAAAATCAATATGAGTTAGAGGCTTTTTTTAAGAAAAAAACTACTGCACCCCATTTTTATTTATGCACCCTATGTATCTTCTATCTGCACCTTAGTTTCTTGCTTATACCTCCATGCTCAAATCATTTCTCTCTATTCCTTCCTCCACGAGTTCACAACGGTAGCTCCTAGGCACTATGAGACCACCACCAAGCCGCACTCAACCCCACTGGAAAACCCCCCGACAACGAATACCCATTAAAGAATTTGATGACATCTTACACTTACAAAATCTATTTCGAAAATGAACCTCTATTTTTTTATAATTAAAATGAACCTTAGTTTTAGTTGAAAAAAATTCTCATTTTTCACATTATTTTCTTTGTGACTACTTCCAAGGTAAAGGGCGTCACATTAAATGATATCGGAGGAGTACCGTCCAAGCCGGATTATACACGTTATCTGCAATGGCGGATTCAGAAAATTTACTTCGTGGGGGCAAGAAAATGTAATATATATATATATATATATATATTACATTTTAAAATCATTTAAACGATTTTTTCTATTTGACAAGAGAAGAAAATACCTTCAAAAAAGGAGAGCAAAATAAATTGAGAATAGTAGTAAATATAAAAAATAAATCAAAGAAAAAGTAACATCATCTGATGTTTTTTTGGATAAATAAGTAGTTTATGGTCCTTTTTAATTAATGTGATATTTTTTGCTTAGTGACTAAAGTGATTTTATTTTTGGAGTTTATCAAAATATATATTCATGGTTGTCTATTTCTTTGAGGGGTGTGAATCTCCTTTATTTTAATTCTTACATTAAATAAATGTGAATAAATATTACTAACTAAATAAATGTGGATAGTAAATAGAAGTTCAAAATTGAATGCCAACTTATACATGCAGTGGGATTTTTTTTGTCAAAGCAGGCAATGAGATAGACATTGTATTATTTTTATATTTATAATAGAACTTGGGAATAACTGCAGCCGGAAAAGAAAGACATGTTGAACCAGTCAAAGTTAAAGACATGACACTTGTTCTGGCTTGCTAATGCAAGGCAAGTTCTGGAGAGAGGATTGAATATGAAAACTGAGAGAGCCACAAAGGTGGATTCACTAGATTGTGAGTTCTTCATGGGTATGTCATCGTAATTGACCTGTTACTATTAACACCCCCCAGAGGCCTATTGTGTAAGTGGCCCATCTATTAAAACAGACCCATATCTCAACGATCCAGATGCAACCAGCAAATCCAATGATTCAGGATCATCAGGTCAAACACTACTCAAAGCCTATAAATACCACATTCATTGCTCATTAATGGTAAGCAATCTATTCATTTAATACTCTGCTTGACTATCTCCCTGACTTGAGCGTCAGAGTGTCTTTGCAAGTACAACACCCCCACATCGACCGGAGCATCTTAGATCAAGGAATTCATCTACTAACTACCTCGGACCAATCATTAAGGTCGGAAGTACGGTACAGAACACTGGCGACCACAGCGGGAGAGTCGGCACTCCGATTCTTTCATCACCTTGATTGGCGATGGCTCCAACTCTCCGACCAAAGGCGACGAGCCTCGCAGTCGGACCCGTAGTCGACCCCGTCATTCCGAGGGTCGACCCCCAGGAAACCCCGGAAGGACACGTGCAGGACCTTCCAAATTCGACCCAGGCTCAGGTTCAACCCCCGAATGCGAACCTTGCATTGATTCAAGGAAGTTCGGTGAGGAATCGTCTTCCCCCGCCACCACTGCCGTCGGTCCCAGTCCCAGTCGATGCTGTCCAACAGCTCGTCCAACTCCTAGCCCGTCAGGAGTTGGTGAACAAAGCAAGAAGTTTCAAATTCACTGAGCTCGAGGAGAAAGTAGCTGAGCTCCTAGCCAGAAAGACCGTAGATCAAGGCTCCCCTAGGCCGGACTCCCCAAAGAGACGAAATCCCGCCCGTCGGAGGCACCGTTCCCCACCGAGGAAAAGGGACCACCACAGGTCCCCGTCTCGGAACGATGAACTCCGGGCTTATTCACCTCGGCAGCACTCCTTTTCGGCTTCTTCTTCGCCCAGACAACGTTCAAGGAGTCGGGAAGTCTCACCAATGGAAATACCTCAACGTCGTGCATATCCCGACCCTCATCACCGTCATCGATCCCCTCCACGAGCGCACCTAGCTAAACACAAAGGTTCTTTCACTGAGGAAATCGACAACTACCGAGTCCCTCGGTACTTAGAAAAACCTCCGGAGGGCTTGGAGACATATGATGGAACAAGCAACCCGGACCGACATCTTGACCAGTTCGACACGAGCATGCAGTACCGAAACGTTCCCATAGAGATGAAGTGCCGGATCTTCCCTTTAACCCTGGACAAAATAGCGTCGGAATGGTTTCGATCTCTGAAGCCAAATTCAATTTCATCTTGGGATCAACTGGCAAAACTTTTCTGCGCCCACTTTGCGCATTCCAAAAGTAAACCCAAGAACAAGATCGTGTTGATGTCCGTCGTGCAGGGGGAAAATGAACCTCTCAGAGAGTATATACAGAGATTCAACAAGGAAGCTTCTCAAGTACGTAGCCTCGACGATGCCTTTCGAATTTTCTTCATGACTCAAGGTCTGCTCCCTAGAAGCCCGTTCAAGGAACACACCCTCAGGTGGGTACCTAGTACTTTGCAAGAGTTCCTCCAGTTATCCCAGTGTTTCATCAGCGAGGAAGAAAGCAGTAGAACAGGAAGAGAAACGGCCCACATCGGTCCGTCAAAACCGCGAGGCGAAAAAGAGCGCCAGAACGATGGCCGAGGTTACGATAATCGAGCAACTCGGGATCCCCGGTCTCGAAATCGTCATAATATGTATACAGAGATCAACGTCTCCAATGCCCAACTTTTGGGTGAATGCTGGAATGTAGAGTTCAAAGATGTCAAGGCCCCCAAACCTCTCCCCCACCGACCCGGTCAGCGATCCAACAAATGCTGCCGTTACCACAAGAGCAATGGTCATGATACAAATCACTGCAACGCTCTGAAAGATGACATCGAGGATCTCATCAAAAGGGGAAAACTATCCAGTTACGTGAAGAAGCCCGGAACTGTGTTGGGCGAGGTTAAAGAAGAGAGGGAAGACGATCCCAAGAGGAAAGGGAAACAGAAGGCTGGCTCGGACGAAGAAGAGCCCGACCCTAGACGATCAAAAGGCCTTTCGGTAATGATGATGATTGCTGGAGGATTCGAGCATGAAGAGTCAACCAAGACCATGAAGCGGAAATGGAAGGAACTACTGAGTATCGCCTCAACCTCGTCTGAACCGACCCTCTCAAACCGTCCACCTTTGTCCTTTGGCGATGAAGATCTGATGGATGGGAAATCAAACAAACACATACCATTGATTATCTCGGCGGTGATAGCCAACAAAGAGGTTAGAAGAATCCTGGTCGACCAAGGAAGCTCTTCAGATATCCTTTTCGTCGGTCTTCTGGACAGAATGGGAATTGATAGAGATGAACTCACCCCCTATACAGGATCGGCATTATCTGGTTTTAACGGATCCCATACCAAACCACTGGGTCACTTAGAATTGATGGTCTCTTACGGAGAAGAACCAATGGTGAGGATCGTCAAGACCAAGTTCTTAATTTTACCCTGCGAATCTATCTACAACGGCATCATCGGAAGACCTACTTTAGGAAGGCTCGGCGCAGTCACCTCCACCACCCACTTAAAAATAAAGTTCCATTCTCTCTACAACAAAGTGATCACCTTAAAATCTGTCCTTGAATCTGCGGCAAGATGTTTCTTCCTATGGACTAAGGCAGAACAAAGGGCCCGAGATAAGGAAGGGGTTCCCCCTTGAGAAAATCTCAATTTAACAAAGAAAGACAAAGGACGATCTGGTGAAGTAAATGCGACTGATTTGGATGCAAGGTATGACCTGGATAGCTCAGAAGAAGAAGACGATGACGAATTAGCAAAATAGCTCAAGAAGAAAATGAAAAGACCCCAACCGGATGGAGAGTTCGTCGATGTACAACTCGGCAAGGACCCCGCCAAGGTTGTCAAAATCGGGGCCGATCTCCCAAACGAAGTGAAGAGAGATTTAACACAATGCCTTAGAGACCATGCTGATCTTTTCGCTTGGTCAGCCGAGGATATGCCTGGAATTCCTCCAGAGGTCGCTTGCCACCAGCTCGCCGTTAATCTGGAGACCAAATGGGTCGCTCAAAGGAAGAGAGCTCAAGGTAGTGAAAAAGCAACTGCGGCAGCCAAAGCCATTGACGATCTCATCAAAGCAAACTTCATTACGGAAGTGAAGTACACAACATGGCGGTCTAATCCGGTGCTGGTAAAAAAGAGCAACGAAAAATGGCACATGTGTGTCGACTACACCGATCTTAATAAGGCCTGCCCGAAAGACGCTTTCCCAGTCCCCAGCATAGATCGCCTAGTCGACAATGCCTCAGGATTCTGATTCTTATCTTTCATGGATCCGTACTCTGGTTATAATCAGATCGCCATGTACCCACCTGATCAAGAAAAAACTGCTTTCAGACCGATCGAGGTAACTATGCTTACCGTGTCATGCCCTTTGGATTGAAGAATGCTGGAGCAACGTATCAAAGGATGATGAACAAGGTGTTCCAAGGGCAGATCGGCAGGAATGTCGTGGTCTACCTTGATGACATGATAGCCAAAAGCTCGAAGGAGGAATTTCATGTCTTCCATCTAAGGGAGATCTTCACTGAAGTCAAGCAAAACAACATGAGGTTAAATCCAGAAAAATGCACATTTGGAGTCCGGGCTGGGAAGTTCCTCGGATTTTACTTAACTGAGAGAGGAATCGAAGCAAACCCGGATAAGTGCCGAGCTGTAACAGAAATGCGAACGCCTACCACAAAAAAGGAAGTCCAGAAACTTAGCGGTATGATCGCCGCTCTATCCCGATTTATTTCAAATGCAACATTCAAATCCCTCCCCCTCTTCAAGTTACTAAAGAAGGAAGAAACCGAGTTCAACTGGACCGCCGAGCAGGATGAAGCCCTCAGACAGCTTCAGAAGGTCCTGTCCTAGCCTCCGATCTTAATCCGATCTGACGAAGGGGAAACCTTGTTCCTTTATCTGTCGGTCTCGGAGGAAGCTCTATGAGCCCTCCTTGTGAGAGAAACAGAGGTTGGTCAAAGCCCAGTTTACTTCGCAAGCAAGGCCCTGCATGGTGCAGAAGCTCGCTACCAAAAGATTGAGAAGATAGCGTTAGCCTTCATTGTTGCAGCTCGTCGTCTCCGACCTTATTTTGTAGCACATCAAGTTGTCGTGCGTACCAACTATCCGATCAGACAGATCTTACACTAACCCGACCTCGCAGACCGCATGATCAAATGGGCGGTAGAGCTATCAAAATTTGGGATCAGGTACGAGACCCGTGTCGCCATGAAAGCTCAGGTATTGGCGGATTTCGTGGCCGAGATGACGCCAGCCGATCTTGAAAATGAAATCTGGATCCTACATGTTGACGGTTCGTCAAATCCCAAGGGAAGTGGCGTAGGCATTATGTTGGAAAGCCCGAATGGTGTCATCATCGAGGTTTCTTTGACCTTCAACTTTCAAACCTCAAACAACCAAGCTGAATATGAGGCCTGCATAGCCGGACTCCGGTTGGCGATCGACCTACGAGTCCCTCGGGTAAGTCTGCACACTGATTCTCTCTTGGTGGTCTCTCAAATTAGTGACAAGTATGAGACGAAGGATCCAACCCTGCAGAAGTACTTGGCTAGAGTCCGGGAATTGCTATCCCAGTTTCGAAAAGCTGAGGTAATACACGTCCCTAGATTGGAAAATCAAAGGGCAAACATTCTCTCCAAGCTCGCTAGTACAAAAGCCCCTAGAAATCATAGAACTATCATTCAAGAAACACTTCGCCAGGCTAGTGTATCCCTTGATCCTGAATTTACCTTGACCATTTGCGTACTTGAAGAAAGCCAGAGTTGGATTCTCCCGATCCTAGAGTACATCGTCTCCGGATTGGAGCCTCCCAACGAAAAGGAAGCTAAGCTCGTCAGAAAGAGAGCCTCGGCGTTTTCAGTAATCGATGGGACTTTATATAGAAGAAGCCTTTCTCCCCATTACTGAAATGTGTTGAGGGAGAAGGAGCAGATTATGTCCTAAAGGAAATTCATGAGGGAATTTGCGGTCAACACTTGGGAGCTAGCTCTTTAGCTCGGAAGGCACTCCGGTCCGGCTACTACTGGCCGACCATGGACGCCGATGCCAAGAACTACGTGAAGAAATACAAGAAGTGCCAAATCCATCCACATGTCCACGTCGCTCCCCCCAATGATCTAACGACCTTGTCCTCCACCTGGCCATTTGCATGGTGGGGGATAGATCTCCTAGGGCAATTCTCCGTAGCTCCTGGACAGATCAAGTACCTCATCGTGGAAACCGACTATATGAGCAAGTGGATAGAAGCAGAACCTCTGGCTACCATCACGGTAAAAAACTGCATCAAGTTTTTCAAAAGGAACATCATGAGTAGATTCGGGATCCCTGAGGTTGTCATAACGAACAATGGAACTCAGTTCACCGATGCGGGATTCAGAAAGTTGATGTCCGACCTTAAACTCAAACACTGTTTCACTTCGGTCGAGCATCCCCAAACCAACGGTCAAGTCGAAGCAGCGAACAAGGTCCTCCTCAATGGCTTGAAGAAACGTCTCGATGATTCCAAAGGAAATTGGGTTGAGGAATTGCCGTACGTCCTTTGGGGATACAGGACAACCCCTCAAAGCTCGACAGGAGAAACGCCGTTCCGGCTCTCCTATGGCAGCGAGGCGGTCATACCCGTTGAAATTGGTGAACTCAGCTGGAGGACGTCACACCCCAAACCTCAGGAGGAAAACACTCAACCCCTAATGGAGGAGCTCGACCTAATCGACAAAATCCGAGGACGAGCCTCATTAAGGGAAGCCATTATCAAGCAAGGAGTGGCGACCCGTTATAACGCTACAGTCGTCCCTAGAGATTTTGAGGTCGGGGAGTTGGTACTCCGAAGAGCAGACATCGGTCTTAAAAACGCAGCTCAAGGAAAGCTAGCACAAAACTGGGAAGGACCTTACCGTGTTAAATCCAAGACCGGCAATGGAGCTTTCATACCTGAGACCCTCAGTGGAAGAAAAATTGAAAGAACTTGGAATGCAACCAAACTCATAAGTTACTATGTTTAAGAAACCTGTCTTTGAGGACGCCATATCCTGGTGTGCCAACCTTTTGTAATGATTAACTCATGCAATCAAAACGGCATCCATGCCGATGTTCATCACATCTTAGTTTGTTTAAAGTAAACTGACCCAAACCGAAGAGGTTATCCGGGACCGATCTTAACGATCTCCTCAGCGACCATATCAGATCGCGACTCTTTGAGACGAGTTAAATCCGAGCCGAGTCTTGGTAAACCGTTTCAACGAGAGTTGGTTTTCAGGAACCAAGGTTCCTAGAACGACCATTGGCCTCAGTTGCCAAGACCCCAAAAGGGTGAGTTAAATCTGAGCCGAGTCTCGGTAAACTGCCCTTAGGACGACGTATCCGATCTTAACGATCTCCCCAGCAACCATATCAGATCGCGACTCTTTGAGATGAGTTAAATCCGAGCTGAGTCTTGGTAAACCGTTTCAACGAGAGTTGGTTTTCAGGAACCAAGGTTCCTAGAACGACCATTGGCCTCAGTTGCCAAGACCCCAAAAGGGCGAGTTAAATCTGAGCCGAGTCTCAGTAAACTGCCCTTAGGACGACGTACGTGACTTGCAAATTTTAAGCATTCATAAACACACGATCGATAATGAAACGACGTCAATGCGATGTTGGATATCAAGCTAGCATACGGCGATAGAAACTCAAAACAAAATACAAAGTTAAAATCCATTACAAACCATCTCGGATACGGCCAAGTCTTCAAGTTCGAAATAACAAAATACAAACTTAAAACTGAACGAAGTTCTGGGTCTATGCAAGATCGTACGGCGATGTATAAGGTCAGAACTTCTGTAAAAATTGACTACATCAAGCGTCAAGCATCGGAGAGAGGAAAGATCACGGTCTTCACCTTCGTCTTCACATCCGTCTTGATAATCCGATCTTCCTCCACCTCATGATCGGCATTGATGATTTGGTCGTCCAAGTGGAAAGAAGGGTGGACCAGAGTAGACTGCTTGAGAGCCTCCTTAAAACCGTCTACGTAGAGCCCAATGGCCTCTTCGGCAGCTTCTTGCGCTTCTTTTTGACTTTCTTTTAAGGCGACTTGAGTCTTTACAAGCTGAGTTCTTAAGGCAGCGATCTGAGCATCAGGATCGGAACTCGACTCCGTTTTTCCCGCATTTGTGGACAACTTGTTCTGGAGCTCGACCACCTGACCTTCGAGATCTAGAGTCGTCACTCTCTCTTTGGCCTCAGCCTCGGATGCCTCCAAAACCTTGATTTGACCTTCTAGCTCTTTGACCTTAGCCTCGGCATTTTCAGCTCTTTCAAGAGCGGAATTTTTGGAATCTTCAAGATTGGTCTTGGTCTTTCTCAGGTTCTCTAGATCGAAGTTTGCGCGGGCAAAAGCGGTAGTTTTTGCTGCCAGTTCCTGCAAAGCTTCAAAGGTCTTTCCCTTCTCAGCATCCACCAACTCTAAAAGAAGAGAAATCCACAGAAATGACTTAGTTTAAAGAAAATTACGAGGCAATAAAATCGACAAAGTTACGATCTTACCTTGAGCACGTTTTTCGTATTTCTCCTTCTGGATTTTATGGACGTCGGCTAAATTCAAGAAAATCTGAGCAGAGGCTGCAATAGGATCGACGCGCCATTCCTCGAAATTCTGCTCCAAGAACTTTTCAGTCAAAGGAACGGCCTTGACCTTGTGCTTCGATTTCTTGGACTCTTTGGGTTTCTTGGAATCCTACCCAACCTCGACAGACTCAGATTGTTTCCTCTTTTCTGATGTGCTAGCGTCAGCAGCTTTCTTCCGAGGAGAAGTGGTGGTAGAAATCTGCACTTTCTTTCCTCGATCGACATTAGGGGCAGCTTTCAGATCGGTCTGCGTGACGGTAGTGAGGGGAATAGCTTCGGGAACGATGTTAAGGGGATCGGCCTGAGGAGAAAGTTGAGAGTCGTCCCCATCAACATCGACGACGGGATCAACATGCCTCATCGCCAACTCCTTCAGCTTTGCGAGCCTCTTTGATGCCATAGTATCTGCAAAGGTGGAAAAAGAAGAGTTAATCATCTTGCAAAATAAAGACAGAAAACAAAGGCAAAATAAGGTCATTAGGATACCCCAATAACCTATCGACCCCATCTCCTACCTAAAACTTTTGAAACTTCACTCCGTTTTGCGGCCTTAACAATAAGATCGGTAGGGATACCCCGGTACTTTGGTTTCGTGAAAGGGATTTGTTTCGAGATATAGGCCAAAATCTTCTTGGTTAAACGATCCTCTGCATCCAACTTCTTCTCATCGACAGCGTAGGTATGAGTAGATCGGTGAAAGTGCCCATTGCTCCAGCCAATAGAGAATTTGGTAGACTCCACAGTCCGACCATCATCACCGAATTTCCCGACACAGTCGATGGCTTTATCGTTCACATGCTCGACCCAGCAGAAGAACTTCTTCCAATCACCTCTCAGTGAATCCGTGTAAGCCCTGAAGATCTTACAACCTCGTCGTGAACGAAGGCTCACGTGCTCACGCCTAGATTTATCGGTATTCCTATTAAGCTCGAACGAATGAAAGAAAAGAAGTGGCGACACTGGTCTCTCCAAGTGAATGCACAAAAGTTCGAAAGCCCAGAGAAATGCCCACGCGTTAGGATGCAACTGGGAAGGAGCGACATCTAATCTCGCCAATACGGTCTGTTGAAGGGAGGTGAATGGAGGTCGGATGTTCATATTTTGGATCGTCACATTATACATGGTGAATTTAAACTCCCCCGCCCATGTAGCCACATGCTCGCCATCCTTCATTCCTTCAACTTTCCAGATTCTGTCCGAGCGACTGTTTTTCTTCTTCATGACTGGGGACAGATTGTGAAAAGATTGGAAAATCGACTCAGTTTTCAGAACCGAAGAGGAAACCCAATCATAAGGTCGCATTTCTCTTGCTGGAACATCAAGAACCCCGGGTCCAGTATTGGAATACCCATCCGCTGAAGCCAATGAAGATCAACTACCTTCTTGACGATCAACATTTTGTCTTCCTTGCTCGACCTGCTCGTCACCCAGACCATTCGTGTCGTTAGATTCATCGTCGGACTCATCATTGGTTTCAGATTCGGTATCCTCCGAATCACAAGTTTGGGAACTCCCCTACTTTTCCCAGGATTGAATTTCTTCCTCAGAATCTGAGTGAAGCGCGACGACCTCAATCTTTTCCGAATCTCCAATAACGGGCAAGTCGTCTTCCCGTTTTCCGTCATCCTCGCTACCACCACTTTCGTCATCATCGCCACTCTCTTCAACCTCGCCGTTTTCATCATCCTCATCATCAGCCTCATCTTCCACTTCATCCATCGGTTCATTGGTTTTATCGCTCAGAGTATGATTCTCGACGTCGAGGTCCTCATCGGCTTGTTCACTCGTCGGTGCCGAGTCCGGATGATCCTACTCGTCAAGAGTTGTTGACGCGATTTTGTCTTGGACCTCGGGTACAGCGGGGTTGTCCCCTGGATGATCCTGCTTATCTCCGGAAGCCATTTTCTTTGCAAGCTCAGGAGGTTTTACTATGATCTGTCTACGAGTTTGCTTGGTCCTCGCCAGATCGGACCTGCAGAAATGGGGGACGAGGTGTTAGGGTTAAACGCCGCAAATGGGTCCGCGAACTAGTCGGAACCCGACCTGACGGCCCCCACTCTGAGGGAGGTTGAGAGGACTAGGGGAAATCCGACCCCTTGAATAAAGAAAAAATGAGAAGAAAGAGTTTAAACAAAACTAACCTCGTAAACGACGTATGAAGGGGTTAGGATCGAGCGGTAATTTGGCTTTACGATCTCGAACGATTGAAATCCATTGGAACAAGCCGACCCTCGCCACTTTCTGCTTATTGCTCAATCAAAGTCACTCCCGAAGATCGTCACTCAGAGCAAATGAGTTTTGTAAACAAACACAATGAGGAAACTAACTCCCTATTTATATTGGGCCAAGAAACTGGGCCTCAGAAACGAAGCGACAAGCCCAATCAGCAGGCATTAAACAGTGCACGAAAAATGAGACGTCACCATCGTTAGCAGTTATGAAAAGACGCGCCCTGTCAGAAGCATTTAATGCGTGACACGTATCGCGAAGTGTTGTCTCTATGCACCTCTTCGGTTTCTAGGCAGACACCGAGCCTCAACATCATGGCAAATGAAGCCCGGAGAGGTCGACGCCCAATCACCTCGTGCAAATCGGCATGATCCAGATCGTCCAGAATTCTAAGGTCGAACAGCAACCGTATTGCCACAAAGTCAAGATTGCCTATCAGACGACCAGACTTGGGGGGCAACTGTTATGGTAATTGACCTGTTACTATTAACACCCCCGAGAGGCCTATTGTGTAAGTGGCCCATCTATTAAAACAGGCCCATATCTCAACGATCCAGATGCAACCAGCGAATCCAACAGTTCAGGATCATCAGGTCAAACACTACTCAAAGCCTATAAATACCACATTCACTGCTCATTAATGGTAAGCAATCTATTCATTTAATACTCTGCTTGACTATCTCTCTGACTTGAGCGTCGTAGTGTCTTTGCAGGTACAACACCCCCACATCGACCGGAGCATCTTAGATCAAGGAATTCATCTACTAACTACCTCGGACCAATCATCAAGGTCGGAAGTACGGTACAGAATAGGGTCAAACCTCATTTTATCATGGGGGCAAAGAAGAAAACAACTAAATATCTATAACTAAAAAGTATTGGTTGGTGGGGGCAATTGCCCACATATCTACTAAAGTAGATCCGCCACTGGTTGTCTGTTATGTTTCCAATGTGAAAGCTCTAAGTAGAGTTGCATGCATTGCTCGTTAGATTCATCATAGTTGTAGAGTTGAATTGGTTAAGTTCACGGGATCGTGGGATGAGTGATAGGTTTCTCTTTATTATAAAGAATTATTAAGGTTAGAATAGATACAAAAAGGTTAGAATCTAAGTGAGAACCTTAATACCTCTTATCCTTAAAGAAAATCATTGGTAGATCTCAAGAGTAAGTTTGATGCAGACATCACATCATTACACTCAACCCCCAACTAAGGACTCACATATACAGAACAGTGGATGAGTTGTGCACTCATAATTTCTCAAATCACTTGGATGGAAAATTAGGAAAGATGCATCACCCCCAATTAACTTTCATTCGTAACCGAGCAACGATGATTACCTTCGAGGGATAATTTTAGTAGTTGGGACTTGGGACACTCAAGTTAATTAGCCCAATAACCCTTATGTATAACTGGCTGAGTATCAATAGTAAAATCTAAGGAAATGGACCCTAGATAGTGAGTTACCTCTTAGATGGGTTAAAGATGTCAAATTCTTTGACCTCCCTTATGGATACTGACCCTATTTAGTAAGGTTTAGTGCAAACCTGAGAAAACTAGTTATGGAACACCTAATACCTAATTGAAAGGTTAGACTTACACCGCATTTGACCCACCAATCCCTTTCTTTACAATTGTTGCTGATATTTCTCCTTTGTTAACTCTAAAAATAGATTGGCCATCTGTCCAAGTTTTCATCACTTTTGAGTGCTTACCCTTATTTTGTCCTTGAAGGTCACACAAAATTTGAGGACAATTTTTTTAAGGGAGGTACAATTGTAACACCTCTTATATTCATATATCATATTTATTTTAAAAAGTATTTGCTTGTTACATTGTGAATCTTCTCTCTAAAACCCCATCCTATATTCTAACCCTAAAACCTACATTCTCAAATCCTTTCTCTCTTCCTCCATGACCCCATGAGGGCAGCCTCCAAAGCGCCACTTGACCACCACCAAGCCACGCCTACCCCCACAAGAAAACCCCCCATCACGAGTCCCCATTAATGAAGCTCTTTATCCCATGTTCTTCTACATCTTTAGGAATTTGATGCTATCACCACTAACTGAATGCGATTCTGGTCTTCTATCAAGAATTGATTCAAGATATTTTCCCCTTTGTTTCTTTATGTTTTGTATGTTGGACTCATGATATTTAAATTGCGTGACTTGTGTTATTGTATAGTCTCCGAATTTCCCCTATAAGCTATAGAGTGCCTCTCCTATTGCTAAACCTACCTAATTATAGATATAACTCGTTTTACTTCTACTCAAATAAAAGCCATGTTTTTCTAAAGCTTGTCTCCAATTATATTTGAGCTATAGAACACATCGCTTTTGGACAACCACATAGCATTGACACAAATATACGAGCTTCTCAGACTCGAGAGTCTACATAAACTCGTGAGGGGCTTGTAAACTCGTAAGAGTTTAAGAAAATAAAAAATAACATTAAAAGCACATGAAATGACACTTATACATAGTAGAAAACCCATTAACACAAAAATAATTCAACATTCAAATTTCAAACTCCATAATAAGCAAAATAGCAAGGTAAACAAATAATATCATACTCAAAGAACATAAAAAATTAATACGCACTACTTAGAGCAGCGTGCAGAGCAAGATATCAATATGCACTACATAACAATACACTGAGAGGGATGGGAAATCTTTCTATTCAAGTTCATTTTAGAAGAAATGAGTCGCACGACCTCCTTGGAAACGACAAAAACGATGTGTTTTGGGGGGTTTTCCTAAAATTTGCAGCGAACCAGTCAACTCGTCATAAACTCGCGATTCTGAATTGAGTATGCACGAGCCTGAACGAGTCTACCAGGATTGTGATTCCATGTGTGAGTCAACTCGTTTGGGCTATGTAGATTCGTAAACTAAACCAGTTCTACGAGCTCACTCGCGAGTTTGACAATCTTGCAACTATATCAATGATCCAAGTCATAAAGATCCAACCAAGTTTTATGTTATTGACCACCTAACAAAACATTTTTCTATCATCTAGGCTAGGACTTCCAATGTATCATCTAGGTTTATAAGGATGATTTGGTAAAATTACTATTCTATTTATTTATGGTATTTTCATAATATGTGTAAAATGAGATAAAGTGACACTTATTGTGACTTGGAGGAAGTGATTAATAGTAGACTTAAATGGGAAGAGAATATGAAGAGGATATAAAAAACGATTCAGTGACTTGAGTATTAGGTTTTGATACCTTTAGGTTTATGTTGGAGAGAAATAGACGAAAGAGAAAATTATATAAAATAATAGAGAAATATTTTAGGAGAGAGATATACGCAAATAGCTAAAAATATGCGTGTCTTTTCTGCCGTAAATGCACTCGAGTCCTTCTCAAGGATATCGACTCATTATAGAGAAGCCAAAACACCTTTTTCATTCGAGGATTCAATGCTAATGATAAGTCATTTTTTCAAGGTGCACTAATGGTAGACAAAGTGTGTGCTTTTGTTTTGAAATAGCCGACAAGGACCTCTCTACACTCTTTATCAAAAGCTGAGATGAGAATGTATTATGATTATTGATTATGATAGTTCCTCTCTTTGGGTCCTTTTATTACAGCTGTCAATCAAACCAAGTAGCCCCCCAAATCTTTATTGTTTTTTTCTTCACATTTTATGCACTTTTGCAGTCACATTAGATGTCTAAGCTTATTTAATTATGTGCTTCCCTGTCTCTCCTTCACTTGATTTAGAAGAAGATAGAATATAGTAAAAGATAAAAATTATAAAATAAAGATAGATAATTAATAAGTGTACTTATAATCATTTGGATGATAAGAAATAGAGAAATCAGGAAATAAAAGTGTTTTTGTTTGATTAGACAAACGATGGAGAAAATTGATATCTTTTTTATTTTTGGTAAATCCAATAATCTCAAATAAATCTCATAGATGTGTAGTATTTAAAAAGAATAAGTTGTCTTTGATTATAATTTGTAAAATGGGATCATGTAATACTATGTGGGGGTATGAGATTGGAAATACGAATGACCCAAGCATTAAATTTACCAAGGGTGATATTTGAAGAGTCTAGTTTATGTTACTAAACATTATGTATAGTAACTATTACTAAAGGGCAAAAAGGTAAGATCCATCATAGTAATTAGAAAAAAAACTGGTGAGCAAATCCCTATTTTCCTTCTATAATTATAGGCATTAATTATTAATTATTAGCATTTAAAATTAAAAACTGAAAAGAGAGAGAAACTAAAAATCAAGAAATGCAGAAACCACACTCACTGAAACGCAAAAACGAAGAAACACAGGTTCTCTGAAAAACGCTGAACCAGAACGTAACCACGCCGGTTTCTGAAAAACGCAGGTTTCTATTTCAGTTGCGTTTTTGTTTTCCATCTTCCACCCAAAACGCCGAAAAATGAGTTCGACAACGCAACCAGGAATCGAAACGAGTTCGGACACGCAACCATCGTCTCTAACCACTTCGCAATCTTAAAAGGGTTAGTTTTTGTGCTTCAAATATTGTATGTAACTGATAAAAAGATTGTTGGATAGGTGTTTTCTGGTTTTATGCTTTTCAAGTTTGTAGGTAACGGAACCTAACCATCGTTGTTCAATATTGTGGTTAGTGATTGGTTAACCAGAGTACCGCATTCATGTGGTTAGATTAACATCAGCGTGTCTTGCTTGATTTTTACTATCTTTTTTGTCGTTGATTAATTTAGTTTTTTAAATTGATTTGAATTGATAGTTTCATATTTTCCAAGTCTATCTAATTACGTGATTTGCTGTTAGTATCTAATTACGTGATTTTCCAAGTCTATCTAATTGATTTGAATTGATAGTTTCATAGTTTCATATTTGAATTGATAGTTTCATAGTTTCATAAAATTGTCCTTGTTCACAAACTACTAAATAAAGGCACGAATTCTACATTCATCTATGTTGGTAACATCATATCTTTCTTAGTAAAAATTCAGAAAAATTTGCTACTACATATGAATCAATGATGCTGGAATATAACATTAATTTCTCCACTGTTTTTAGTAGTCATGGTGCATAATTATAATATCCCGATTGAGATAAGAGAAATTTATGATATACCTGTCCTCAAGCTTGATCTTAATAGAAAATTATTGAACTATAGTAGTAAAATATGTATCTCTAAAAAATGAAAAAAGGTTAGTTTTTGTGCTTCACGAGTTTTTTCATTTTTTACTAACCTTTTTCATTTTTAAGAGATCCATATCTTAATAGCAAAAGGCTAGTTTTTGTGCTTCACGAGTTTTTGTGCTTCAAATATTGTATGTAACTGATAAAAGATTCTTGGATAGGGGTTTTCTGGTTTTATGCTTTTTGAATTTGTAGGTAATGACACCTAACCAACGTTGTTCAATATTGTGGTTAGCGATTGATTAACCAGAGTACCGTATTCATGTGATTAGATTAACAATTTAGTTACTAACCAATGCTCTTCATAAAGTGCATAACTAAATTGTGAAGTTAGATGGATAAAGTACATAACTAAATTAGAGGGATAAAGTGCATAACTAAATTGTGAAGTTACTGCCTAGTTTTTGTTTAGAATAACCAATATTGCTCTTCATTAGGTTAGAAAGCAACTGATAAATGTTCTCTAATTTTGTGATTATTATTGCTTTCTATTTATCAAAAACGGTACATCTCCTCTCCAATTTTTAAACATTTATGTTTGTATCTTAAAACCATCACAACTACCGTTTTAATTGCTTATTATGGCTCCTTTTATTTTCAGTGATTATGGCAAAAAAGAATTATAAAGGAGGTTGGGAGTGCTAGGGAAGCAAAACCTTTGAGGTACAGACATAAATGTAAACCACTAATGGTTTACACAATGCTGAATGGAATTAAAGAATGTCGGAAAGAATTGCTGCAGTCAACCGGGTTCGGATCCCTTATGCTCATATGCAAATGGACTAGGATTCCCGGGGAGTTCGTGAAATGGGTGTCTGAGAACTTTGAACCCGATCAAAAACAAAACCATTCACATAAGTACGGACATTATGTAGTTTTTCTAACCACGAAGTCACATAACTTCAGTGAGTTTACTACTATCCATAGAATTGAAGAATTTTGCTTGGATGGCTTTAGCCACCAAATTACAGGGATTCGGTTATTCATATAAAATAGGAAATTGATCGTTATACTTGTAACTAAAAAAGGTGACATTATAATGTAGCTGTCATACATGTTACTAAATTACTAAAAATCACATAAATACGGACATGGGTTACTATTGTCTAACAACGAAATCACTTAACTTTACCTGGCTTATTACTAGCCACGGGATCAAACAGTTCTGGTTAGTTGTCTCTAGCCACGGGATCAAACAATTTTGGTTAGTCGGTTAATTTTTGTTATTTAGACAATTAAATTTTGAAATATGGATTTTATAATAAAAACTAAAACAAAATATAGAATCAAAGAGCATAAAATTGTGGATTTTATAATAAAAACTAAAACAAAATATAGCATGGTGCGATCCACAACTTTGAACTCGGGAGAAGATTAATCAATTGGGGACTTAGGGAAATCATTTTCTGTTTCCTGCAAATAAGTTTACTATTTTGGCTTCATGTTAGTCTACTCGATTACTATTATTATTACTACTGGTCGATACAATAGTAACAGTGTTCCCTCCAAGGTTTTTTTTTTGTTAAGCCACTCATGAGACCAATTGATCCTAGAGTTCTGCTAATTAATTTTGGTATATTCATCTTTTTAATTAATATGAAATGTCGTGTAGTTGTGTCAAACTCGTGTAGAGGCTCAAAAATGCTTCATTTTGCCTTTAGTTCTCCCCCATTTTGCAATATTTGTCTTTTCATAACTTCGCCTAGTTTACTACTAGTCACGGAATCAAATAATTCTGATTAGTTGTCTCTAGCCACCTAATTATTGAGCTTCCGTTATTTATATAAAATAGGAAATTAGTCGTTATAGTTGGTCATTTTACTAACCATATAATTATATAGTGTTTGTTACTTGAGCTCTAACCACCTAATTATAGAACTTTGGTTAATGGGCAACGGGTCGTTATAGAGTTTAATAACCACAAAAGTGAACAACAATGGTTAGTTGTCTATATAGATTATATAAACATGTGTTCATAGTCGTGAGCCATGATGGCGTAACCGAATAGCGTGTTTCAATGACTTGTTTCAAACGTGTGAGTTGATTAAATAGAAACAGGTTCAACGTTTCAACGTTTTAAACAAATTCTGAATTAACAACTAATGGTTATTGTTCAAGAAACGCAGGATGAAAGAAATTTAGTAATAGGAACGGAAGGATATTCTGAAAGTAGGATGAAAGAAACGAAGGAGGGAGGAAGGAAGGAGGAAGAAACGAAGGAGGGAGAAAAAAAGGAAAAAGGAGAAAAAATAGGAATAATAATTAAAGTCATTTAAGTGTGAATTAAAACTGTCATCTAAAAATAGGAATTACTTTATTTTCTAATTAAATTTAATAAATATAATATATATTTGAGAGTACCATAATACCCTTATTGAACAACAACCATTAGATGCAGGCTCAAATATATTTAGTAATAGTTACTAAGCCATTGGCTTAGTAACGTAAGCTCTAGCCATATTTGAAATAGACGAACCAGATTGCTTCAAGTAGTAATCCAAATTAAGGTTAGGACCGGTTCAAGTTGACCCTTGAGTTATCTGATCTGTCCCTAATATGTATGTATGTAATAATTAATATTACTTATAAATCGTGATAATTCAGTAGGACATTAAAATTTAAAGTAAGTATTCTAATGCTAAAATTTAACAGAGTATCATCATTTTAATTTTATAGTAATAGCAATAAGATCATAAAAATTATATATATATATATATATATATATATATATATATATATTATAGAAAATCTAAAATATGTATATATATATATATATATATATATTATAGAAAATCTAAAATATGTGAATGTACTTTCAACAAAGTTGAACACCAAATAACGTTACTTTTATAGAATTTTACCGAATGTATCTATTAGATTTCATTATCAAGTATAAAATACTTAACTTTAGTAGTAGCAATGTCATTTAAGTATTATATTAGTTATCTTGTCAAAAAAAGTATTATATTAGTTATATTATATATGTGACTACCGGTTTCGTCTTAATTAAACTTGATCCTATATTAACTTGTAGTTTATCAAAATTGAGAACATGTTAAAATCTACAAATTAATCTTATCGAAATTTGAAACCAAATTAGAGTTATAAGTATAACTCGTCTCTTGGTCACCACTAGATGCGTTCATCCAAATTCCAATGCGAACCTACCAACTTTCCAGATGCAAGAAGCATTAGTTCAAAAGAGTACTAGTGTTCTCTAAGTTTCCACTAAAGTATACAAAAAAAAATTTTAGTGAATTTCATATGAAACAAAAACTAGGGCAAGAAAAAACCATGGTCTATAAGGTCCAACCATCCTTCAGCAAATTGACAATTCTATTTCTATCACCATCATAACTGAAAGGACACGATACACGTTCCTTGCTATCTTTTGTATTTCCTAATTTCATTATAGTTCACTGGAGGATGGTTTGGTCATTTCAGACTCAACACACATATGAACACGCCTTCTATCTATATATACTTAGTAAAATGAAATGGAAAAGAAATCAATAAAAAAATTAAAGGAGGACTCCCTGAAAGTTAGAGTAATTCAAATGCATAATTATAAGATTAACCAAATA